>OX387381.1:36618780-37985046 GCA_947563715.1 Lycia hirtaria | reverse complement strand
ATTCGATAATCCGATTGAGAACCACAAGTTTACAAATAGTATAATGTTTTAAGATTGAAATAAAAAATAAAGCTAACTCTATCGCTCATAAGAGCTCTTTAATCTTATTTAAACGAGTATAAGTTTAGAAAACTGAAATACCCCAAACATTTAAAAATGGCTGAATCGATTTTGATAAAACTAAGAATACTATAGATGAAATCCTCTTTCAAACAAAACAAAATAGATCAAAATCGGTCCATCCGATTGATAGATACGATATGCCACAGACAGACACACATATACTTAGATACACACGTCAAACTTAATACACCCCTCTTTTTGAATCGGGGGTTAAAAATAAATCTAACTTAATTTTTCCTAAAACTTACTTACTTAGTTATTTGGGCAAATGAAACGAATGGCTAATAAACAAGAATCGAAAACTCTTTTTTTAAGTAGGTAAAACATATGGAATCAACAATTCAATCATCAGGAACATATGGAATCAACAATTCAATCATCGGGAACATATGGAATCAACAATTGAATCATCTGGACAGTTCTATGAAACGGATTCGGACTAATAAACTTCGAACAAAAATATTTTATAGTATATATTAGTTACCATTACATCCACAAGGTCAAAAGTATTCAAGGTAATTATAATTTGTATAGACGATAAATATCACATATTAAACGTGGTCGATTCGTCAACCCGTCTACTTAATTGTTCGCTGCATAAGAATTCAGTACATTTAAAAAAAACTTGACGGATATCGCACAATAAATATATAATTTGTATCGTACGTGATAAAATAATTCCAAATCATAATGAACGATACAAACCTTGACTTTAAAAGTACGATTCCTGTTTTCGTAATAGAACATCATACACCAGATGACGTGGCTCAAGCCATGATAGCGAGTGGCCGTCAGGTGGAACCCTTCTATATATTCAACATGGACGAGGCGTGGCGGCGAGTGCAGCACTTCAAAGAGATGATGCCCAGGGTCAAGATGTTTTATGGTGGGTATTACATAATTACTTACATCTCAACAACTTGCAGCGGCTAGCATTCTGGGTACGCTGCCAACTGGTAATGGGTTTGAGCATTTGGATTGTCTTTAGACCTTTACCGATTTGAGGTAATCGATATGCTTTTAGTGTAGTAGTTTAATTAGTTGAGTTTGTATAACATTATGTTGTAGTTACTTACATCTAAATATTACTTCTTTCTAAATAAAGCGGTCTTGAGCCATAGAATAGTCAAAAGTTCACCATTACCATCAGCGCAGATTTACTTCCAATGATGTATTATACGTTTTTCGTAGACCGGTTTTCCGTGGCTCTGCGTGGCAAGCCTCTAGAAAGGCAATCGCCCGACTCATCTTCAGTCGCGACAGGTCGGACAACGCTGTTTTTTAGGGTTCCGTACCCCAAAAGAAAAAAACGGAATCCTTATAGGATCACTTTGTTGTTTTTTTTTACTACACTTAGTTATGTAAACTTGTACCTACACTGCCTAGCATTTCCTCCCGTGCGTGTTTACCTATTTATCGAGCTCTTTGGACGTAGAAATCAACAAACTTTGCATATTGTATGTGTATCACTACACTAACAGAATTATTATTTACTTTGTAGCTATGAAGTCGAATGACACAGACTTGATGTTACGTTTGGTAGCTGCTGCGGATCTTGGTTTTGACTGTTCATCCCCTGGAGAAATCTACAAAATAAGAAAACTAGGCATACATCTGAGGTAAATAATAAACAAGAATACGTTTAGAAAACTAAAAACACCCGACAAAAAACGGCTGAACCGATTTTGATGAAACATAGCTAGGAAACATAGACTAGGACCTATCATAATTAAATCTTCTCACAAAAAAAAACTAGATCAAAATCGGTCCATCCATTTGAGAGCGACGATGTCACAGAGAGACACACAGATATAGATATACAGATACGTAAACACACATCCCACCAAAAACATTTCATGTAAAATTGGTTGCCATGTGTCGCATTGTCATGCCACTTTCACTGACAAAAAGATATCAGATGAGATCTGACTGAATCTGAAGAGCCAAACCGATAACTCTACAAAATCTAACGCTACAATACTTATCTCTGTAAGCCTTCAATCTTGGTAAAAAAGCATGGCTTGGCTGTTTTCCGGATGTCAGTTACAAACATTATGTCGCATAACATGTCGTACATGGACTTATAAGGAAGAAAATGAAGAGAAATTAAAAGTTCTGCTCTTGAATAATTGGAATAGTAATGTGTATTGTGTATTGTGTTCCATGAAAGTGAAACGACCAAGCCATGCTTTTTGACCAAGATTTAAGGCTTACAGAGATAAGTATTGTATAGAGTTATCGGTTTGGCTCTTCAGATTCAGTCAGATCTCATCTGATATCTTTTTGTCAGTGAAAGTGGCATGACAATGCGACACATGGCAACCAATTTTACATGAAATGTTTTTGGTGGGATTTCATATCTTTTTGTAAGAGACCCTGTAATTTCTGCAACGTTTTGTTTTAACGGAATGTATTTCCCTGTGCATCTGTTATCTTTTTTTTTGCAGCACACTCTCAGTCATAGCCTGTTTTTCTTGTTGACTTATTACTTAAAATAGATTAAAGCTGCTGTAACCTTCAATTCTGATGTGGCGCCATACTATAGCGCGTGAATAAGAGTCGGTTTCCTGATACACTCTTCAGCACAAGTATAAAGTTGCAAATCGTCCCAATATTCTACAACATAACGAACAATAGCACACCTTAACTTGCCACGCCACATCAAATACGGTATTCTATAGATTGAGTTAATGTCAATGAATGGAAAATGCATGAACCATTTCCAGGCATACTATGAACTGTAGTATAGACGATAGGGTCCTAGCCCTTCTCCCAAAGAAATTATTTCGTTACACTCATATTGTTCGTCATATTTCCTTTTTATAGGAGTATTCCCTTTAGTGCACTAAACCAACTTTAGATTATTCTTGTATCCAGACTATTATTCAATAACATAAATTATTAACCTGTAACCTAATACCCTTTCTCTAACAAGAGCGGTCCCGAATCAAAGCTTCTAAATAAGCTCTCGGTTGAAAGTATTATAATTTTCTGTGTAAATAAGTCCCTAAGTACTACCTAAAACAAATCAAATCATCAATTAAAGTCGAATAATGTATAAATACCACAGATAAATGCAAACCCATATTTACTAAACAAATAACGAACGAAAACGACACAACCTATCCATCCATAGTATCCATCCATACGTGCGCACTGTGCGCAGGATGTATAAGTTACGCAACAAGAGTACTAATTTTGTAACGCAATCAAAGCGCGCGAAACGATAGCGTGTGCTAACGTCGACGAGCACGCCATCTAGTGTCGCCGTTAGAAAATAATACTGTGTGAGTGGCAAAGTAGACGTATTTTAAACGTGAATTAAATCTACAGTATAAAAGCTACATGGATTAAACTTTGTGTGTTTTATAAATGTACTGTCTACTTTTTATCCTGAAAATTTGGGCTCTCTAGTATTATCCATATCGAAGTTATGTTGTGTTAAAGAAATATAGACACACACACAAGTTCACACTTTAATAGGGTTGGAGGGTGAAAAATACAAATATCTTAATTTTTCAGTTGTTTATGTACCAATCGTAGTTTGCATACCAAATTTCAGCTTTCTGAGACTTTAGGAAGTACCCTATCTTTTTGATTACACTCAGGGGGTGTGCTCCCACAAATAAAGGGTTGGAGGGTGAAAAGTAAAAATATCTTAATTTTTTCGTGGTTCATATGTAAATATTAACTTACAAACCAAATTTCAGCTTTCTAAGACTTCAGGAAGTACCTTATATTAATTATTGATGAGAATAACGTAAAAGCCCCCAAATAAGGGTAGAGGGTGAAAAATACAAATATCATAATTTTTCTGTTGTTTATGTACCAATCGTAGTTTGCATACCAAATTTCAGCTTTCTAGGACTTCAGGAAGTACCCTAGATTATTGATGACGAGAATGGGATAACCCTAATTAACCCCAAATAGGGGTTAGAGGGTGAAAGTTACAAATGTCTTAATTTTTCTGTTGTTTGTGTGCAAATTGTAGCCTACATACCAAATTTCGGCTTTCTAGGACTTCTGGAAGTACCCTAGATTTTTGATGACGAGAACGGGATAACCCCAAATAACCCCAAATAGGGGTTGGAGGGTGAAAGTTACAAATGTGTTAATTTTTCTGTTGTTTGTGTGCAAATTGTAGCCTACATACCAAATTTCAGCTTTCTAAGACTTCAGCAAGTACTTTATCTTTTTTATGATCATCAATTAATTTGTGCCAAATCGGCGTATTTTAGGTATTAATAAAATCGAAAGTATAAAAGCTAGATACATGAAACTTTTAACATTTTATTAGACCGTAGACCACACTTGATCCTGAAAATTTGAACCCTCTAGTGTTATCGAGGCCGAAGCTATGAGGGTCTAAAAATCCGGCGAATGTGTTCGAGAAAAGATAGTCCCGGCCGTACCCGCTGGCTCATATGGCGGGTGCACGGCCGTGCCCCCAGATACACATGTCAAACTTATAACACCCCTCTTTAATTGGGTCAGGGTTTAAAAACAACAACTGACATAAAAATCGACACGTACCTTTAACATCAAACTTATGTTGACATTATGATTTACAGTAAAATCATTTACACTACGCCATGTAAAACTCCCGAAGCAATAATGTACGCCCGGGTCATGGGAGTCAAATATACAACCTTTGACAGCTTATGTGAATTGGAAAAGATCCGAGAATCCTGGCCTGATGCGATGTAAGTATAAACTTACAAATAATTTTGAGATTCATTTTTAAAACAAAATACACTCATAATGGCTGTGATATTATTCTAAAAGCATTCTAACTGTTTGCAGGCTTTTAATTCGTATACGAATAGATAGTAACGCTAAAATACAACTGGGATTAAAGTTTGGTTGTGACTTTGAAACTGAAGCCATCAGCTTGTTAGAGCAAGCGGCAAGCTTTGGATTAAACGTATGTATATTAAGGGCTCATCTTATAAGTTGTTTGCGAGTCCCATTTAAGTGTACAACCTAATTTTTATTTCTGATGGAAATGGAAATTGAAGTCGTTTGAGCGCAACTTAAGAGAAGTCTTGTCGTACGAGGTTTTTAAACTTTAGGTATTTAGTTTAGGTATTGCTGTCTCCATTTGCACTCGAACAGCACCCGGAAAACACAAACATAGCGCACGCACATACCTGTACGAGCGCGCGTCGCTTGAACTAACTAATAGTTAATCTGTGCGCTTGCGCTGGCCTTGAGGCCGTCACAGACATAGCTATGATATATATTAATATATTTTATAGCTAAACATGTTACCATATATTTTCTATACAAATTTTCGAGTGACCGCACACGCAGCTATAATATATATTTCTATGACGTTACCAAACTATACCGTAATTTATATTATTGCATATTAATATAAATTATGGTATAGCAAGACATATTTTGAATATACAGCATGTTTCAAGAGAGTTTTGGCGGGAACGTCATCGAAACATGTTGTTGCTTTGTTTTAATTTCCAAAATTTGTGTTATTTTGAATATTAATGCGATAAAATGGTGATGTTTATTCATTAAGTGTTCGATCAAATACATGAGTGTGGGCAAGTGAAATGAAGTAGTGAAACGTGTAATTTTACGTTGTCGACAAAACTTCATAGAAGCTTCTAGTAAAGTCGCCACCACTTTACTGAAGCAGGCTTTAGACCGTGGTGCAAGGAATTTAATAATGTATTTTGTTTGTAACGGAGCTAGAAGAGAGATTTCTTTTTACTCGACTTCACAAGATAGTAAATTATAATAGATTACTATTTGTAGTGGTAATTGTGTGTGTTGTTTGTATAGTCAATTCTATGTAATATTTTATTATGAATTTATGCGTAATATGTGTATATATTCAACTCGAACTCCGACGTGAAGTTACAATTGATAATAAATCTTGCGAGAATTACTAGTGTTGTCCAATACTGGCTAGTATTGGAGTATTTCTATTTTTAAATCAAAGTATTGGACCAATGATTGCGATTCTCACAAGGTTAAAATACTTAGCAAACTTGATGACCAGCTTGCCCCACTTACCGGCCAGCGATTGGATGCTAGCTGCTCAAGACACTGAACTTGCGTGTCGTCAGCTTCAGCCTTAAGTGAGTGGCATAAAGAGAAGCTAGGAGTCTTTGGTCTTCCACTTCTACACCACATCATTCCGCTTGCACCTTCTTTTCCACCCATTATATATCCAAGTTGTGGACATTTCATTTCACTCAGTCTCCACCATAAAAAGTGTGAAGAAGTGAGTGTGTATGTGTGTGAAGTATGTATATGGATGAAAATGCAGAATGAACTCATTTCATTTCATATACTATTCATATTCATAGCTTCAAAAAGTGGTGTCTCATATGTCACATTTGGTGCATTCTGCCGTAGACACCTTTTTAATATAATTTGAACAATTTACGGGTTAGATACTCATGTCTATTTTTGAGTCGAAATCTCCAACAATACTTTCAACTGCATACGGCGTTTTTTTTTTTCAAAAGGAGCAGCGCAGTCATCACTCCCGAACACAACTCCCGAAAGACGTCTCGTCTGGTACTCAATTTTTTCAAATTATATGTAACAACATTAATTTTCATAATAAAAACTTGTTATTATATTTATAAATAAATGAACTTTATTTATTTCAGGTGATCATAACCCATACAGTTGAAATCAATAATACAGTAATAGAATGTTAATTTATATATATGTTACTGTAAAAGCCCGAATATTGGTAAATCTTTGGTTTTACCAGTAAATCTTAGGGTTTACCAACACGAGTCGGTAAATGTAAGAATATGTAAAAAAGAAACGATTTTATCGGGTTTTTACCATTAGAATTTAATACATGCTAGGTTTTACCAGTGACGGTTGGTAAATGTTAGTTTTGGAAATAAAACAATGCATATGTTACTGTATTCGGCTTTTACAGTAACATATATAATAACATTTGTTTGATTGAACGATGTAGCTTGGTGCAACGCAGTCTTAGGTATAAGCAATAATTTCTTCAGAGATTAGGTTATGTTTTTTTTTTTTTTTTTTTTATACAAAAAAAACCATAACCTCTGAAGAAATTATTGCTTATACCTATACCAGGATCAACTAGTTTGGCCTAGCCTAAACTGGTCTATTATGCATTGCTTTATTTCCAAAACCAACATTTACCAACCGTCACTGGTAAAACCTAGCATGTACTATACTAATGGTAAAAGCCTGATAAAATCGTTTCTTTTTTACATATTCTTACATTTACCGACTCGTGTTGGTAAACCCTAAGATTTACTGGTAAAACCTAAGATTTACCAATGTTCGGGCTTTTACAGTAACATATATACTCAAGACTACTGTTTTACCTATGGCATTTCCAGATAGATCTCTTACCCTAAAGAGAAAGCCCCTAACAACGCACGCACAGTTGTTTGTAGTCTGACATTTTTTGCAAAAAAAAAAAGATTCTGTTGTTATAACAATTTCTGTTAATTTCAGGTGGTAGGAGTAGCTTTTCATGTAGGTTGCCTTTGTTATTCTACTGAGAGCTACCTACTGGGCTTGAGACAAGCTAAAGTTTTGTTTGACCACGAGGCTAGTCAAGGGAGACTTATGAACGTTGTAAACATTGGAGGAGGCTATATCAGTAACATTACTGCTTCCATTGACGAGGTAGGTTCCAAGTAACGTACGAATCTGAAATTATTATAAACACCAGCCAATTTCAAAACATAGGTTCTCAAGTTGGCGTTTACAATAATTATGTAAATATATACACAACATAATCCACCACACTGGCCAAGTGCGGATTGGCAGACTTCATATTATATATCTTCGCCAATGTTAGAAACTATCAGACATGCAGGTTTCCTCGTGATGTTTTCTGTACCATTTTTAGGGTTCCGTACCTCAATAGGAAAAAACGGAACCCTTATAGGATCACTTTGTTGTCCGTCTGTCCTTCTGTCTGTCTGTCCGTCTGTCCGTCCGTCCGGATGTCAAGACCTTTATCTCGGGAACGCGTGAAGGTATCGAGTTGAAATTTAAACCATATACGCAGATCTATAGTATATTGCTGCTGAAAGAAAAATAAAATTTCTTAGTTTTCGTAAAAAAAGTTACAGCCGTAACATGTCGTAAAAAATGCACATTTCGACACTCACAGAGGAATCAAAACCTATGGGGTACTTCCCGTTGACCTAGAACTCTGAAATTTGGCAAGAACCATTGTGTTAGAGTACACATATAGGAAAAAATCCGTACACTGGACATTTTTTATTTAATCACAAAAAAATTATGTCTCTATGCAAGGAAAGAGGGCCCAAATTTTAAAGTGAATTAACCGTATCATGTGGGGTATCATAAGAAAGAGCCTCATTAGCATAAGTTAAAACAGGTTTCTAACACATTCTTCGCCCCCTGCAGACCCTTCACTTCAGCTGGCAACCAAAACTTTTTAGGCGAATTTTGATTAAGTACAGAGTGGCCGCGCAAAGCAACGTTGACTGCCTCAAACGCCGGCGGTTTACTGACTACTACAAAATGAACGGGACGCTCGCTCAGATCCGAGTGGGAGGCGCCGCTACTATAGTTAAATATTTTTACGATGTATATTTTTCGGTTTATGAAGGAAAATATAAAAAAAAATATGATTTCCCCCTTTTATTTAGTTTGTACGAAACCCTTGGTAGGCGAGTCTTACTCGCACTTGTCCGGTTTTTTCACATTCGAAAGAACAGAGGTTAGAAAGACAAAGAATTTGAACGCAAGAATTGCTGATCGTAAGTCCTGAGTCGTCTAACTAGGCTGTCGAAAACTTAAAAACTAAACTTAAACACAGCTAATAGAAGACAGAAACAAAAGTGTATAAAAATAAATCAAATAATTTGTAATACTAATAAATAACGTTCCAAGACTACAGTCTTAGGTGATGCTCTTTAAGTTTGAAAACTATTTGATTGTTTCTGACCAATGACATTTGATACTTTATCAAAGTTTCTAACATTTTTTGTCATAATAACCCACTCTTTTTTTGAAGTTGGTTAAAATTTTTTTTTTTTTGATATAATAATTATTTTTACTTAATGACTCTACAGCTGTCGTATCTTATTAACGATGCATTAGAGGAACTGTTCCCTGATCCAAGTGTGCAAGTCTTCGCTGAGCCTGGGGGTTATTTGTGCGATTCAGCATTTAAACTCTTCTGCAGTATCGCTGGAACACGACAAGTATGTAGTAAACTATTTTTTTTTAATAACTCTTAGTAGTACTCTAGCAAGTTTTTTAAATTATATGTGATATTTTTATCGGTAAAACCTTATTTTATTTGTCTATGTTATGTAAATTTAATAATGATATATATTAAGTACCTAATAGTAGTATATAGTTATGTATATACCGCCTTATTTATCTCCTGTATGTGTTATCCACCCTAAAGTTGCATAGAATAAATCACTTCATGCAATAAGGCTGCCGTTTTACAGTTTTATGCTGTATAATCTTAACTAATTTTGTATGGATGTACAATATGGTTATATTATCTGCTACCTCTATTATTTCATTAGTCGTTTCTTATTAAAGGCAGATATAGGACCCGGCTGTTTGATCTTGAAACTATTTCAAAAGTCTCAAATAAAGTTTATATAAGATCTTAAACTGTTTTTTTGGTGAGCGGCTTAAATTTCAGACGTTGCCTAGCTTGTTCAGCTTTACTTTTACATGTAAAAATGAATATTCTATATTTATAAAATAAAGTTTCTGTGACGCCTTTTGAATATTTTTAGATATGAATATTGTGAATATCTTAATAATGAGATCCTATATCTTATCTTATCTTTGTATTTTTCAGGATACTAGGAACAATGTTCCTGTTAATATGATCTACTTAAATAACGGGACACGCGGAACTTTGAGATTTGATGAGAATTGGCATACTCTCTGTAAATTACAGGTAAGCAAGTCAAAACGCCTAGCAGCGCTGATCGTTTTACCCGCATCGTTATAAAAAGCGGTGGTGATGGTGATGATGACGATGAATATAACCAGGTCGTACAAAGATTTTATAGCTCCTTTTCCAGGTCCTAAAAAATCTCTGTACGAAATTTCATAACGATTGGTTCAACTGTTAGCCGTGAAAAAAAAACAGCAAAAAAGAAACCGTGAAAAGGAAAAAGAAACCAGCAGACCGAGAGACAGAGAGAGTTACTATTGTTTTTTTTTTAAATATTAGTTAGGTTTAAAATTTAAGCCGAGAAAAAAGGTCTTACACGATCTTTATGACTGCTGATAAAGATCGTGTTAGACCTTTTTAACACGCTTTTATTAGGTCGACCTGTATGTAACTATGTAATGAAATCTAAGGTAACTAATTTAACCATCTTCCAAGGATCGTAGCGTCATGAAAATTGGCAGCTTTAAGTAGTTCTGATGACAATACAATAATATGGTCCTGTCGAACTGATCTGATGATGGAGCCGGAAGATATGAACTAGAACTTCATGATGGAACATCGTATCATAGCTGTGTTTGGATTTGTTAGAAAAGTCTTGTAATGAACTTCGACCACAATAATTTGTAGCGTGTTTTTTAGTTTTTTAAACTGTAATTTTTTTTTCAAAAATCTACTACAGTATGAAGTATGATAAATGTTTGTTTCGGAAATACAGACGACACAACAATATAATTACCACACAAAAAACAGATACAGCAATATAAATATTTTTGATGTAATCGATAGTAGTTTAAAGTATTTCGGATGTGGTTTGCAGAGATCTGCCAAAACAGAAACAAATTTTGAAGAGACCATTTTCTGGGGCCCGACTTGCGATGCCCTGGACCGCTTAATGCCAAATACCCAAGCGATGTTTCCTCGGTGTACTATCAGTGATTGGCTCACGGTAGAAAACCACGGAGCGTATACCCTGGCCTTCTCTTCCAAATTCTCCAGTTTAGAAACACCTCTCATACGGTCTGTAATGTCTAAACAGCTGTGGTGAGTAAGGTTCTTATGTACCTACATTGGTTTTTACAAACGTACTTTGTACAAACATGTATTCACCCAAAAAACTTTAGTCGGTTAATGAATACGTGCCTACTACTTAATGACAGTTATATACATTATTAAAGATATACATAATAAAGTCTACTAATTCTGTCAACTGATATTACACTGAAGGCGCTGCTGATGTTCTTATTCCATTATTTTGTCGAGGCGTTAGTTTACATTTTTTGCCACATTAGTTTTCTATTTTATTCATAGTTTTACTATGGAAATTAACGTGGTTTTCACACATTTTTAAATAAAAACTACGGGTTACTCACGTCTTTTTTGAGCCGAAATATCCGACTAAAAAAAAAAAAGACCGCGCTCCTTTGAAAAAGACCGCCGAATGCGGTTGAAACTATAGTCGGATATTTCGGCTCAAAACAGACGTGAGTGACCCGTAGTTTTTATTTAAAAATGTTTATTCATAGTGTTCAGGACTCGATCCGATGAATCCTGTGCAGTGGACTGTATAAATAAAATGTTCTTCTCTTTTCGTTCGTAGTTTATTACAAGTCGATGTCTACAGTGCGAAGTTACAAAACAGACTGACTGTACAAATTCTATGGACGCTTATTTAAACTAACTTATTCTATCGCGACTAGCGCACAGGTGCGAGGGTACGCGTCGGTCGCGTCCTCCAATCACGGCGCCGCGCGCCGGCTCGCCCGCACCCCCTCCGCGCCTCGTTCCGCGTCCCGCGGTCGTCCTCCTGTAGCTCAGGGCTCGGCGTCCTCAACACTCTCCCCCCGGCGTAGCTTGCGCAGCCTTCTTCTGCAGCTTCCAGGACGGCGAGCTTGTATGTTGGACGCCTGAAGGTTCCGCTCTTCGTTCTTATGTCGACGACTCGCACCCCACCATCCGGTCCAGGGTAGGTAGCCGTCACGATTCCCATCGGCCATATATTCCTCGGTAGCGTGCGGTCGACTACGACGACCACGTCGTCGATCTTCATGTTCTTCGAGTGGTCACTCGGTGCTCCTCGTGGCGTCAGCGTGGGCAAGTATTCCTTCAGCCAGCGCTGCCAGAAAGAGTCGGCAAGCGCCTGGCTCGCTCGCCAAGTTCGTAGGTCCGCCATTTTGCAGGGGCCCGTTGTTGGCAGGCCGCTCGACGAACCCAGCAGGAAATGGTTCGGAGTGAGTGCCTCAGGGTCTCTGTCACTCACACTCACGTACGTCAACGGCCTCCCGTTGATAGAGTGTTCTGCTTCGGTCAGCAGTGTTTGTAGTACCTCCTCCGTTGGTACTTGTTCTCGCAACGTTACTGCTAGCGCCGCTTTCACAGACCGTACTAGTCTTTCCCACGCTCCTCCGTGTCTGGGCGCTCCGGGAGGTATGTAGGTCCACTTCATCCGATGGAGTAACCCCTCCTCGCGCAAGACGGGGGCCCACTCCTCGTAGGCCTCTCTCAGCTCCCGATCTGCCCCGCGAAAGGTCGTGGCGTTGTCTGAATACATATGTGACGGCCATCCTCGCCGTGCTGCCATCCGCCGTAGAGCCATGATAGCTGAGCTGCTCGTAAGCGAATTCACGATCTCCAAGTGCACGGCGCGTGTGCTGAGACATGTGTACAGCGCGCCCCACCGCTTTTCTCTCCTTCTTCCTACTTTCACCAACATAGGCCCGAAGTAGTCCATGCCGCAGTTAGAAAATGGTCGGTGGTAGGGGTCCAAGCGGGCTCGTGGTAGGTCCCCTCGTGTCGGTTCGTTCGGTCTGGCCTTCCTTGTGTGACAGAACTTGCATCGGTGTTCCACGGCTCGTACGGTAGGTCGCAGGTGAATGATCCAGTATCGTTGTCTCAAATCGTTCGTCACGCGCTCCCTGTTTGCGTGACCGGCGTTGCAGTGTTCTCGCATCACTAGTAGTCTAGTCACGTGATGCCGCCCGTCCAATATTATTGGGCGCTTTAGATCAGCGGGCGCGTTCGATGCTCCAATGCGACCTCTCACGCGCAATGCTCCATCCTCGATCACCGGGTCCAGTTTGTATAAACGACTCGACTTTGATAGCGGGCGAGCGTTTCTCAAACTGTGGAACTCGGCACTGAAGCTCTCTTCTTGCGCGTGCCGTAGCAACAATCGTTCGGCGCGCTCGATATGTTCTAACTCGACGCGTGCTGCTCGTCGACGGCATTTATCAATAAATGTTAGCACGCATGCGGTCGCGCGTACTAACTTCTCGTACTTTGAGAATCTCGTCGGCTTCGGTAGACACTCTGACAAAGATGCTTCCTGTTCGGTCGTAAATAGGACCTCCTTGTCTTCTTCTTCGTCGGTTATCCGAGACGGCCACTTGTCCTCTGTTTCATGTAGAAATGATGGCCCTCGGAACCATCGGTCGTCGGCGGAGATTGACGTGTCACTCAGCCGGGTCGCGTCGTCAGCGACGTTATGCTCCGTCGGCAGCCATCTCCACTCGTTCTTGTCGGTCAGTTCAGAGATCTCTCCGAGTCGGTGAGCGACGAATGGTGTATACCGTCGTTGGTCGTTGTATATCCATTGCAGCACGGTCGACGAATCGGTCCAGTATACGACTCGTGCTATCTTGATCCGATGTTCTCGCTTGATTGTGTCCGCCAGTCTCGCTCCGATAACGGCCGCTTGCAACTCGAGTCGAGGTATACTCTGAGTGCGTCGTGGCGCCACTTTCGCTTTAGCTGCGACAAGTGATACGTCGATCTTGTCATCACGACGTATAATCCGCCAGTAGGCTATCGTAGCGAAGGCCTGTTCGCTCGCGTCACACATCACATGTAGTTCTACGTTTTCGTGATGGTCGGAAGGTGTGCTTCGTCCTAGACCGTAGCTCCGTTGTAGTCGTAGGCTCGTTATTTCTTGTAACTGACTTATCCAAACAGCAAATAGATCGGCGTTCTCCTGCGGGATTGATTCGTCCCATCCTGTGTTCGTTCTCCATAAGTCTTGGAGTATAATCTTTCCGCGGATGGTGTAGTTACTGACCAACCCGAGCGGATCATAAAGGGACATTACTGCGCTCAGTGCTTCGCGCTTTGTGGGCCCGCGGTTCTGCGCGCGCACGTCGTCTGGCACTCGATGCATAGCAGTGTTGAATCCCAACTCATCGTTCCTCGCGTTCCAAAATAATCCGAGTATTTTGTTGCTAGCGACTCCCCCCAGTCGCGTAGGCTCGTTCGCTCGTAGATCATCGGGCACGTCGGTCAATGCCCCTGGTTTATTTGAACTCCAGCCTCGCAATGTGAAGCCGGCGTTAGCGTGCACTTCTCGTAGCTCTTTGATAGTGCGCCGCGCTTCCTCTTCATCGTCGTAACTGTCGACCAGGTCGTCCATGTAGTGACTATTGGTTATCGCCACTAGCGCTCTCGGGTGTGTCTGAGCGTGCGCGTGCGCGTTGTGATTGCGCACGCTATGGGCGAGGAAGGGTGAGCTGGCCGCGCCGAAGATCATACTGGTCATCTTGTAGGCGCGCGGCGGGCTCGTTCGGTCGCTTCCTCTCCATAGAA
Source organism: Lycia hirtaria (assembly GCA_947563715.1). Taxonomy (NCBI): domain Eukaryota; kingdom Metazoa; phylum Arthropoda; class Insecta; order Lepidoptera; family Geometridae; genus Lycia; species Lycia hirtaria. The sequence continues at coordinate 37,970,417 of OX387381.1, read as the reverse complement.
ACTGCTGGGCAGGCTGGTCTTCCGGACGGATCTTCACCCTCAAAAACATTTCTTCAATATCGGCGGTGACAGCGACTTCTCTCTCTCGGAAGCGGAAGATGACTCCAGGCAGCGGCAGCAGTAAATCAGGGCCTTCTAGTAGTCGATCATTAAGGCTCACTCCACTGTTTCGATGCGCCGCGTCAAATACTAGGCGCCGCTTCCCCGGTTTGTTCGGGTTGGTAACCGCAAAGTGTGGCAGATACCAGCAGATGGGACTTTGTGCTTCGGTCCCGTCGCACGGCACGGCGTATCCTTTGCTCAGCAGGTTACCGATCTGGGCGGTGTAGTCCTTCGCAAAACCGGTGTCAGCGTCCATCTTCTTTTCGATGCCTTTTAGACGATTTAAGGCGGCGGCGTAACTCGGTGGCATAGTCACGTTCGGCTGTTTCCATAGTAGCCCCACTTCATACGCGCCGTCGACTTTCTTCACTGTCTCGTTAAATGTCTTCACCGCTCGTTCGTCCGCGTCGCTAACTCGGGGTTTGAGAGCGACACCCAAGGATTCGATCTTGAAATGCTGCTCTACTAGTTCTTGTAGGCGCATATCGTGCGTCTCGCTCTCGCATATACGTCGATCGGGCGTGTATATGTGCAAGACGCTCTCGTGGCTGTAGATGAGACTGCGTGGGACGGTTCCATGTATCACCCAGCCCAACTCCGTTCGGGATGCTGCAGGCTGGTTTGCGCCGCCAATGCGCAACTCTCGTGAAACAATGAGCTCCCAGTAGTCACTTCCAATGAGTATGAGCGGGCGAGTTCGTTCGTAGCACACTTGCTCTTCGAGATCTCGCAGATGTTGGTATTGTAGTAGCGCGTTCGGTACAGTCTGTTCTCGCAGTCTTAATTCGTTGACTGTGCGCGCTTTAACGGTGTATGATGCCGTCTCGCTCACACCACGTAGCCGAATAGTCACAAGCTTGCTCGTAGCTTCGTTCTGGGACATATTCACGCCGGTCATACGCAGGGGTTGACTGGGTCCGTCGGCGCCGACTTTCTTTGCCAATTCACTGTCGATAAGGGTTATAGTCGCGCCTTCATCCAACAGAGCGTATGATCGCGTCTCTCCTTTGGGACCGGACACCACGATAGGACACACTTTCAGTAGTATTCCGCCGCGTTTATCAGTAACATTGGAGGTGGTTGTTACTGATAACACGTCACCCTCATGGCTTGTTCTGCTTGATTCCGCGGTTCGCGCGGCCGGTTCTGTAGTCGCCGACATGGTCTTGTCATCTTGATGCAGCAGGCCATGGTGAGGGCGGCGGCACTTGTTCACTCCGCACGGCTTTTCTCTACACTGCGCTCGATGGTGTTTTTTATGTATGCACTTGAAACAGAGTCCCTTTTCTTTTACGTGATTCCACCGGTCATCGATTTTCATCGCTCGAAAATCCGCACACAATGACAGTTCGTGTGGCTTGCTGCATCGCGAGCATCGGTCAATCTGTTCGCACTCGGTATCCTTATCAGTGCTGTAGACGCTCGCTTTTCTTCTTATGTTTGTATTCACGTTCGGTTTTACTTCGCTTCTTGCGGTCATAGAACACGATGCTGGGGTTTCATATGCGTATCGTAGCGCGACGTTGGCCTCACGCATCAAAAATCGCGACAACGTCACAAAATCTGGGTCCTTGGTGTCACTGTTCGCATATGCGTAGTCGTACCACTTGCTTTTGATTGTCGGAGTAAGCTTCAGCATTATCTCTCGTGTGAGTTGCGGGTTGTAAATATAACCACGCCGATCAAGTCCTTGCAACACACACACCGCGTTTTGCACTTTCACTGCTAAACTGTTCAGTTCTTTGGCCAACGCACCCAAACGTGGTATTTTTCTTAAGTCCTCGATTATCTTGTCCACTAATACTTCTGGTGACCCGAAACTTTGTTCTAACGTGGCCATTATCGTGTCGGGGTTGGTATCCGCGTATAGATGAGCGGACACGGCTTCCCGCGCCTCCCCGACCAGCGCCGATCTCAAGCGCATCACGTTTTCTGCAGGTGGTATTTTAAACATCTCAGTCGATTCACGATATGCTGCTTTGAACGGTAGCCATTCACATACCGCACCACTGAACTGAGGTAAATCACAATTATATCGTCGCTGCGGTCTGGCCATCCGGTCCAATGCTTCAGCTATCTGGGATCCGTAGCTGCGAGACCGGCCCGGTGTTGGTGTCAACGATCGGTCTCTGCGGTCGGTATCAAAGCGTAACCGACGGCGTTCCTCAGTTTCATGTGGGCGCGATGACTCCTCGCGCTCCCCCCGTTCAGCAGCGGCGGCACCTTGCAGCCAGTCATCGACGCGCTGACGATGTTCATCTCTGTTCGAATGTAACGGCTCGTCCCGTACGCTGCCCGCTTCCTCGATGGTTGCGATCTGCGCGGCCAGGCGTTTCTTCACGAGATCCGCTTCCATTTCCAGTTCTTTTCGCTTGATTACTGCAAGCTTCTCGGCTGCCTCCAGTTCTGCCAGTCGCAGTTGCAAAGTAGAGTTCGTCGTTCTTTGCGAGTGCTGTGGCGAGGCTGCTCGTTCACGTTCCATGTTCGTACGTTGGTTGACGAGGGCAGGTGCTGCTGGCAGCGGTCTGGCAGCAGCTTCCTCTCCCACCGGCATCGAGGGTGATGCCGGAGGAACCCTGCTGAGTCTTGTTCGTTCCCCTTTGATTCTCTGTAGTTCGGCTTGCTCAGTGACGTCAGCTTGACTCCTTGTTAACACCATTATTTTCTAAGTACGATCGGCACTCGAAGAAAATAACACGTGCGGAGTCCGATCCTCGCTGATTCACGTTCTATGCGGCGTTCAACGGAACAAATGCTCGCTGCTCCACGTTCGATCCGGCGCTCGAAGGACCAAATGTTCAGGACTCGATCCGATGAATCCTGTGCAGTGGACTGTATAAATAAAATGTTCTTCTCTTTTCGTTCGTAGTTTATTACAAGTCGATGTCTACAGTGCGAAGTTACAAAACAGACTGACTGTACAAATTCTATGGACGCTTATTTAAACTAACTTATTCTATCGCGACTAGCGCACAGGTGCGAGGGTACGCGTCGGTCGCGTCCTCCAATCACGGCGCCGCGCGCCGGCTCGCCCGCACCCCCTCCGCGCCTCGTTCCGCGTCCCGCGGTCGTCCTCCTGTAGCTCAGGGCTCGGCGTCCTCAACACATAGTGATTATTCCCTAGATATTTGTACATAGTATGAAGATTGTATTTTTTTTGGGTTTCAGTATGTACGTACGTAAATGACTTAAGTGAGCAATGAAGATATTAGGTACTTATATGTATGTTTATTTATTTATTTAATTTATTGTAGTGCGATTACCAGTATCTGTTAATTTCTTTTAAATCAAGTTCATCGCGCCCTTTTTACTGTCTATCTGCCTTACCGAAAAACGTTACTTAACTTTAAGCGATGCTTAACATATTTTTTCTACTTCTGGCTGACACGTAATGACACTTACGGAAAGAAGACAAAGAACTTATGACGTTGGTTAAAGTTAAGTAACGGTTTTCGGTAAGGCCCTATCTTATTTAGTCATAAAAGTCTGTATTAAAAGTCGTAGAGGATACTATTCTCAGCTGTTGGATACTAAAGCCTATAATTAAAACACATTTCAATAGTTTACAGGGTTTAAAGAACATACGTCCTTAATTTTGGCGACGGCGTGCAAGTTGCTGTCGGCTATTTAAATATAAAAAGCATAGAATAATAACTAAAATATATACTTTAGCAGCCGACGATGTTATACCTTATTTCCCATTTGCCATTTATCCTCCTATTTGCAAATACACACACTCCACTCATCTTAAGTGCTCTCTGTGACACAATAAAACGCAAATGTCTTTGATGATTTACTCGCCGACTCTCCCTATAAATTCTCCCCGTCACAGTCACAAATCGAACTTTTATCTCTGTCGATGTATATCTTCAAAGCGAGTGTCGGAAAATGTATCAGTGCGGCTGAAAAGTATCGGGGAGCGTTGAACGCTCCCCGATGCTATATTTGCACACATGCTTACTCGTAAATGCGAGCTAATGGCGTCAACGCGAATATCATGGCACTCATTTCTTTACGAATTTCATTGCTGTTACAATTACTAGGATGGCTGGATTTTTGATAAATGAAAACTTTTTTTGCGGCGTCCACAACATTTTTGGGATGAGTAAAAAATGTTAAACTCGCTTCAGATCGTCAGATCGCAAGACGGACACTCAGAAACATATTCTAACGTTCTGCATTTAAAGTTCATTATTGTATGTACAAGTTTGTCCTTCTAGCATGACGTCATTATTTTAGTCAGAAACCTATTCTAACGTTCTTCATTTAAAGTTCATTATTGTATGTACAAGTTTGTCCTTCTAGCATAACGTCATTTCGTTGCGCAGAATGATTATAATCGACACATCCACGTAACACTCGTTAGCTCAATAGGTTAAAGCACCGATTAAATTTCAATTTCAATTTGTCAATCGGAGAGCGGAGGTTCAAATCTTTCACGAGTCAGTCTTTTTGCTACTTTATTTTTTAGTTTTCACTTCTGCCGGCACTTTCGGAGTGCAACCCGTTTTTTTTATCATCGACAGGATTGCGCTTGACTGCAAAGTCGCCCGATGTCGAGCAAAGTTGCAGTTTACAACGAAACGCGTTTGCGTTACAGCCGAATATATCGTAAAAACGCACATTTCAACACTCACAAGGGAACCAAAACCTATGGGGTACTTCCCGTTGACCTAGAACAATGAAATTTGGCAAGAAGCATTGTGTTAGAGTACACATATAGGAAAAAATCCGAAAACTGGACATTTTTAATTTAATCACAAAAAATAGTTTCTTTATGCAAGGAATGAAGGTCCAAATTTTAAAGTGATTTAACCGTATCATGTGGGGTATCATATGAAAGAACTTCATTAGCATAAGCTAAAACAGGTTTTAAATATTTTTTCAACACACTTGCTCGTAAAGTGGCCCTTATTCAACCGTTTTTATGGCCGAAAAGTATCCTATTAAACACGCGTGCTGTTGACTTTTCTATTACGCACTAGTGTCTTTACTTTACAACCAATTCAAGGGCACCTGCGCGCGCACAATCTAAGCCTACTAGATTGTCAGAGTCCAATCAGAGATGAATACTTCTACCATACCAGCCCATAACAAAAAGAATTCACTCGAAAATTGTACTGGCAACCGAGAATATAACATAAAGAAATAAAACAGGCACGAATATTGCAACCAAAGAGAATAAAAATATATGCTACAACTGAAACATCTGTTGATTTTTGGATATTGTTTCAATAATTAAATATTTCAGTTATAAACGGGTGTTTTTCCTCGCAAATGTGTTGAAAAACGTCGTATGAAACGCGTGTGCATTATGGTCATTACACTCTCGGCTCTATTACGCCCTCGCCTTCGGCTCGCGCTGCAATTCCGCCTCGACTGTAATGACCAGCTTAGCACACTTGTATCATAATGTACTATTACGATGTATATTTTTCGGTTTATGAAGGAAAATATCAAAATTACCCCCTTTTATCTACTAGTTTGTACGGAACCCTCGGTGGGCGAGTCTGACTCGCACTTGCCCGGTTTTTTCTTGATGTTTGAACTTTGCAAGTATATAATGTAATGTAAACGAGTCGAACCGCGACCATGCAATGTGTGAATGCGGCATTAGCTGCCGCAGTAAATATCGCCTGTCCTGTTTTCTTCCGTGTCACTGGCTATCAAAGATCTAGATCTATCGAATCCTAAAACCTTTTTCATTACGTTTCAGGAATACCATAAAAAGTTCGTCGCTATTTCACCCGTCAGATTTCGTTCTGAGCCCAGATATTTCTACACCTTTGCCATCAACATTGCCTCCGGTTCTACCCACGTGTGAAATTTATGAACATTCGGAAATTCTACAATAAAATGTTGGTGGGATATTTCTTTTTTTCGTTTTGATTAATTTTATCGTCGACAGATGCGTAATATGAAACGTTTTTGTTTCGTTATACGGGAAATGTGACACGACAGGCGGAACACTGGAATATAACAACATAATATGTATTATTATGGAAATTAGATAACGAGAAATTTTCGCAGCCAATCTCGTAAAATTAGAACGAATAAAAATGTGTAGAACATTCGTCAATTACGTTGATTAATTGTTCCATTTGTTTTTAATATGTAAACTATCAATATTTTTTTTTTTCAAATTTAAGACTTTTATTTTTCAATTTTTATATGTTTTTGTAACACTCATTTAAACTAATACATTATTGTACCCGAACTAGAAATTCTTTGACTGATTGATACCTTTTGTCGATCGAAGGACTAGACTGATTGTTACAAATTTTGCAGAGGTTATTGACTCTTAGAAATGCATATAGACATTGGCTACTTTTCATCATTATCACCACCCTTTTTAGGGTTCCGTAGTAAACAAGGAACCCTTATAGTTTCGCCATGTCTGTCTATCTGTCTGTCCTTCCGCGGCTTTGCTCTAAAACTATAAGTACTAGAAAGATGTAATATGGTATAGATATGCATAAATTATATTCTACTGAATATATGATGAAATTAAAAGGAAAACTATAACAGCTAAGTAGGCTTTACAAGTTATCGAGTTATAGTCGATCAACTTAAAATAATTACTTAGACTTATTATAATAGCTTTCCTGTAAATTCTGATGCGTTTTAATTAATGATCTTCGTACTTAAATTTTAATTTTTACGCTATTATAATGTATTTTATGTGCAAATGCAGGGTCCTAACTTAAGTAATTATTTTATGTGGTTTTAGCTGAAACCACTATAATTAACATGAGAATTAAGTAACGTCCGAACGGGACGCTATAGTATGTTAAAAATATTATCTAATCCTTAAATTATTAGAAAATGGTCATTTTCATTCCATTTGTTACTATTTTCATTTAGTTTTATTTAAGTACAAAATAATTTATTATTACAATTAAGGTTTTTACAAAACTATTGTTTAGACTGGAAGTTTAAAGTTTAAAGAACTGAAAGTTTACTCCTTCTTAGGCAGTTGGGTGAAAAAGGAAGAGGTTCTCAATTTGTTGGAATATTTTTTTTAATATTTTTATGTATGTTCCCCAATTATTCAAAGATACCTAGACCGATTTGAAAAATGATTCTTTCGTTGGAAAGGGTATACTTTCCAGGTGGTCCCTTATAAATTGTATCAAAATCGGTTCAATATGTTGGTTTTAAAACAAAATAACAGGAAAAATATGTCATCCAAGTAAATGAATTGCGTATTTTGAAGTAGTTTTTTTTTAGTTTTTTAAATGATCACTTTTTTTATATAAGATATTTCTACGATTTACCACCAACTATTCAAGTAGTTTTTATACTCACTTTGTAACGTCAAAGACAATCTAATGCGGTTGAAATTATAAACGAATATAAAAGCAAGCCCCTAACGTACTACATATTAGGTCAATTAAAATAGCATAAACAGTAACAAATGCTTTCAAACCTAAAACTCATCCATTCTGGGAAATATCTGCACATCTAGATATATTTTACGTAGGAACCTACCCAATATTAGTTAGCGAACTTTCCGAAATGAAACACCTACGAAGTTTAAACACCCCATGCAGTCACACTTCCCATCGTTCCTTAACATCGAACAAAGTCCCAAGTTAAGTTCAATTTGGGATTAAAGTGACTGAAGTTGAAACTTGGGTGGCTTGATTAGATTGAGATTACTTTGGGGTACTTATGGATGGCTCTTCGACCCAAGCTTCAATGCTGGAACTTATAAAGAACACGCGTTTACAAACACAGCACTAGGCAACCTAATGTTATCCTTATGAACTGTTTTAAAGCTTGCTTAAAACAGTTTTTATGGATAATAATTATTACAAAATTACGAATGCCTCATATCACAGGTGGCTCGCATGCTCAGTGAAAATAGTTGAGTAATAGTAATAGTATAAATGGACTCATCATTCGTCTCTTTTAGTTAATTTATAATTGTATATTTCGGATGATAACTTTGTTGTAATTGTCTTGCCTTAGTAAGTTATAAGGCCAATAAAGAATTCTGATTCTAATAAGTACCTACTTCATCGCTTTGGTAGGTATTGAACTACTGTAATGGTGTTCTATAATTTATATAATAAATAAATAATAAATTCAAAACATTTTGGGTTAGATGAAAAAAATACATTCTCATTTTATGTGTACCAGACTTTTTATTTTATTTTTACTTTACGACTTGAATGACATTGAAAATATAATATTCATGCAAAATTACAGCTCTCTAGTACTAATATTCTTTGAGCTAAGCTGCGGAGGGGCGGATAGACTGATATTGCAAAACTATAATAGACTAAGGAGCGCGCTGTATGTGTACCCACCTCATCGGGTAACAACATGGGACTTATCTAGGATGACACACATTAGCAAGGGGTCTCTAAATGTAAAGGGTTGCCTAAGTTAAGCCTGGAGTAACTACTAACCATCCAGGTCCTCCTTCTCTAATCTACGATACTCTAAAAAGGAGTCTTTATTTACATGTCTTTGCTATGTTCTATTTAAGTATGACCAATTTATAACAAGAGTATAGTCTGTGTCTGAACGGGATCGAACACCACACATCAGAAGTTATAACCTGGTTAGCATATTTTGCAAAGTAAAACCCCATTGGAGCTTAGTATATAAGTTACTTTTCTAGTACACACTTTTTAATACGATAATAGGTTTGCGCTTGGCCGCTAACTCGCCTGATGTTAAGCGACATTTGCGTTCTACGATGGAGCGCGTTTGCCTAGAAGGAACCTATTCACTCGCGATTTGAAGACACCTAGATTATATCAATCCGGAAAGACCCATTCAGGAAGCGTGTTCCACATCTTGGCGGTGCACACAATAAAAGTGGAACTAAAGCGTTTCGTTCGATTCTTTGGAATATCCACCAAAAAGCGATGTCACTTTTTTGTGCTTTTTTTAGTTGAATCATAGAATCACACTATATATCCGCTATTGGGTTTTTAATTTGAACAGTAAGTATCTACTACTCTTAAAATTAAAATAAACCCACGAAATAACGCCATACTTTGCTACCTAGATACATAAAAGAGACCAACAATAAAAATAATAAAGAAAACTCCAAAGTGTAACCCTGTAGCCATTTTAATTAAAGTTAATGTTGGTCATTCGTTACCGCCATAGGGTTAAAGATAAAGCGAATGGAGATAATTATTAAAGCTATCCCCAGCCGGAGATTTCCACCGGATATTTGAGGCCCTTTCTTTTTATAACGTAAATATGCGCACGGTACAGCGACCGAGAGGTTAAACCATTAAATGAGTTGTAGGAGTTTAGTGAAATCGGAACTTTGATCGAAATCCTAGGATATGTCATTAACACCCGGCATAAGAACAAAACGGTGATAATTTTGTCGAACAATTCTTAGTCCTATTCCTAAATGAATCCAATCTGGACATACTTAGGATTATCACAAATCGTTTATTCATATTCCAGTTTATGAATAAAATCGTGAATGTGACCTTTTAATCAAAATTTCTAGATCTTTATGATCAAATCACTGTCACAGTTTTAATCAAATTTCGGCCTTTGATCAAAATATTGGATCTACTAAGAATTATGATTAAATCACTTTGCTTTAATCGTATTTCGGCTTTTGATCAAAATATTGAATCTACTAAGAATTATGATTAAATCACTTTGCTTTAATCGTATTTCGGCTTTTGATCAAAATATTGGATCTACTAAGAATTATGATTAAATCACTTTGCTTTAATCGTATTTCGGCTTTTGATCAAAATATTGGATCTCCTAAGAATTATGATTAAATCACTTTGCTTTAATCGTATTTCGGCTTTTCATCAAAATATTGGATCTACTAAGAATTATGATTAAATCACTTTGCTCTTATCGTATTTCGGCTTTTGATCAAAATATTGGATCTACTAAGAATTATGATTAAATCACTTTGCTTTAATCGTATTTCGGCTTTTGATCAAAATATTGGATCTACTCAAGATGAGTGAATCATATTCACTGCACTGTTTCGATTATATTCGGATTTTTACCAAAATCCTGGAAATCAGTATTAAGGCATCAAATTCAAATCAGGATCATGAAGAATTATCAATATTACTGTTTCAAATCCTATCTGCAAATCAAAATATTCGTTTCTTTAAAATCCAGCGACATAGCGACAGAACACACATTCGCAGAAATAGCTAAATGTCAACCGTGTGGCTTAGCAGGGACGAGCAAATGTTAGAGGAGTGATTAGCGAACTACGCTACAAGTAGAGGTCTCGCTCTTTTGTGATTCGAAATATATTATACAGAGCTGTGAGCAGTTTTAGCCGCAAAGTTGGTTCAATAGTCCATCCGCAGTGCGATCCGGAGGAAGTATTTGGATCATTATTGTCGCCCCGGGGTTGGATCGGAATTAGGGTGGGATATCAGGGTTAAGTGCCGGTAACATGTGTCCTAGCTTTTCTCAGGACTACGGAGATTTGAATTAATTAAGGTCATATTGGAACAAAACGTTAGGACTGCGTGTACAGCAATGTTGTGACTTTTACTAATTGAAATTGGAAAGGTAAGGGGTACGACTTTAAAAAAAAAACTAACAAATAGTTAATTTTGTATATGGTTTAATGCAGCCCAAATAAAGATTATTACTAAATATTATTATCATAGGTAGATGCGTAGATGAAATTCAATACCATAAACCAGGATTCTTTAGCTTGTTTGGAATATTTCAAAGAATTTATACTAATTTAAGAAAATTTTGTGGATCTAGCAAAGAATACTTAATACTAAATAATAGATACTTAATACTAAAGGGTCTAGTATAAACTCAATACAAAAAAAAATGTTTATTTGTTAGTCATACAAAATTTTATATACAACTAAGCGTGGTGTAAAAGTTGATAAAATTATAAAAATATCCTTATAACAATACTCGTATAAAGATAGTAGGCGATATTTCTGAGCATTCCTTTAAATGAGTCTTCTTCTTTCCGCTCAAAGTGTTCAGGCTGATGCTGAAATAAAAAAGTAGCCACATTTCAAGTATGAAAGGTATTATAAAAAATGGTATCCAAGCACGAGTAAGGTGTAACCTTGGGTTCACACAACTCTATTTCATTCCAGACTATGTTTAAATATCTATATCTATACCACATCATCACTTAACATCAGATGAGCTGTAGCTTAGCTTGTACGACCATCAAAAATATAAATTACCGTCTGTCAACATCATAAACGACTGCATAAGTTACGGATGCTGTAGGTGTAGTCTGAATTACGAGGCACGTAGGATGTGTCGTACATACTCGTTTCGTTATTAATAAAAACTGGACAAGTGCGAGTCAGACTCGCCCACCGAGGGTTCCCAAACAAACTAAATAAAAGGGGGAAATCATTTTTTTTTATATTTTCCTTCATAATCCAAAAAATATACATCGTAAAAATATTTAAAAATCTGTTTTGAACCCTAAAAAATATTATTATTAGCCTATCTTAGGTACGTACTATAGGCTTTTTGCATCTTTTTGAAAACATCTAATTACAACGGGGTAGACAGCCAGGGACATGTTCGTCAGCTTTGTTAAATTGATTTACTGAAAGCCCAAATCTGTTTGTTTGATACAAACACGCGTCTGCCAATCATGAGACTGTAACGTAACACTAAATGCGTATGTACTTATTGTATAAGCAATCGCTGCATTAAGTAGCATGTGTAGGATCAAATATATAGATCTTTGGCAGACGTAATATAGCGACTATTTCGAAATTGCACGGCGACTAAATCACTGCAGAAACGCTGCAAAAAATCGCGGTGTACTCATACCGCGAGTACACCGTTTTCATTTTTTGCAGCGCTTCTGCAGCTGAGTAGCCTAAAGATCAATAAACATCCATGATTATTTTATTTAGATAATATAAAAAACCTACCTTCAACTGGAGCTGGAGCTGGGGCTGGCGCTGGAACTTCAGGAACAGGCGCCGGAGCTGGAAAAAAAAAGAAAAACATTACTGGCCAGTACCTACCCTTATTCACAACTTGTCGGAATCGGGTCGGAAACTATTATCTCCATCTCTGTCATTCTCTATGAAAATGACAGAGATGGAGATATATTTTCTGACTCGATTCCGAACCCGACAAGTTTTGAATAGCGGCTTTCAAAAAGGCGCTTTAGGTCGCATGAAACGTAGGTAAAGTTAGCAAACCTGGGGCGGCTTCGGCAGGCGGAGGAGCTGGAGCGGCTTCAGCAGGTGGCGCGGCAGGCGCGGGGGCTTCGGAAGCTGGTGGAGCGGGAGTACCCTCTGCCGGGGGCGCCTCAGGAGCCGGCGCCGGTGCTCCTTCAGCAGGGGCTGCTGGAGCGCCTTTAAAAAAACATGTCATCATCATTATTATCATCTTAGCAAAAAAAAGTCCACTGTACATAGGCCTCCCCCATGGATTCCTAAAAAGACCGGTTGGAAGCGGCCTGCATCCTGCATCTTCCTGCCACTTGTATGATATCTTCTGTCCACCTTGTGGCAAGTCTTCCTTTGCTGCGTTTGCCGATTCGTGGTCTTCATTCGAGAACTTTTCGGCCCCAAAACATGGAATGTATAGAAAAACTAACAAATTTTCGGACTTTTTCTTCAATTAATTTGTATTCTAAGATATTACTTTGTGCCAAATTCGTGATTATTGGTCAATACAAAGTAGCCTTTAGGATTTGATATACTTGCTAGTATCCAAATATAAAGCAACAAGTATCTATATCAAAATAGGTACCCGACTGCAGAAAAGCAAGCGACCACACTTAGGGCCTGCGTATCTATAACTGGAAGAATACAGGCACTTTGCACCAGGTAACATTCTGAAGATAACACGGTCATTCTTCGGAAAGCCTGGTGCGAATGGATAAGGAGAGGGGTAAGCACAATAGGGCCTAATGGCTTAAAATGCATCCATGAATCGGACCCCAAATGAGATAGTTAAGATAGGACAATAACTTGATTTTTTTTAAGTGTGAAGAGGCAATTCATGAGTTTGTACCTTCTGCGGGTTGTGCGGCGGGTGGGGCGCCTTCAGCCGGGGGCGCGGGAGTACCCTCAGCGGCAGGTGGTGCGGCGGGTGGGGCGCCTTCAGCCGGGGGCGCGGGAGCACCCTCAGCGGCGGGTGCAGCTGGAGTACCGGAAGCTGCTGGAGTGCCGTCCGCGACGGGCGCACCTTCACCTGCTGGTGGGTGCTGCTCTCCTTCCTAATATATATTGAATTACTCTATATTCTCTATTTAAGGCCCAGAGTAGGGTGGCGCCGCTGTCTCGCTCGCACGCGGTGACATTTTAGGTATAAAATTATTGAAATTACGAGTACTTTTGATAAATATCATCTTTTTAGCTTATTAAGAACACTCACAATGTAATAAGAATAGCTGCTTTTTAGGGTTCCGTACCCAAAGGGTAAAAACGGGACCCTATTACTAAGACTTCGCTGTCTGTCTGTCTGTCTGTCTGTCTGTCTGTCTGTCTGTCTGTCTCCAGGCTGTATCTCATAAACCGTGATAGCTAGAAAGCTGAAATTTTCACAAATGATGTATTTCCGTTGCCGCTATAACAACAAATACTAAAAATAAAAAAAATAAAAATATTAAGGGGGGTCCCCATACAATAATCGTGTTTTTTTCGTATTTTTTTGCTGAATATTAAAAACGGTAACAGGTAGACGCTTCAAACTTTCACAGAATATTTACTTGTATATTACCTTTCAAAATAAATAATTAAATAATAATAAAGTAAATATTAAAGGGGGGCTCCCATACAACAAACGTAATTTTTAAGCAATTTTTACTCGATCTTAATTAACAGGTAGAAACTTTAATATTTGTAAATAAATATTTAGAAATATATTAACTATAACAATAAATACCTAATCTAATACATAAAAACTCACAAAATGAAAATAATCCGTGCATCTAAACGCGGTACGAGCGCCGCGCCGCGGTGTGGTGGTGGCGCGAGCGCGAGGCGGTTGCTAAGCAACGGCCGCGCGGGTAGCGGGGGAGGTAACATCACGGAGCGAGCCATAGCCGTGCGTATTCGCGCGAGGGTCGTCATGCTGCCTGGATGTATATCGAAAACCTACCTGTAAGTTTGCGATTTACTACTTGGAATTTCGTTGATTTCTCGTTATTTTATACGATTTTCTGTTATAAATGATAGTACGGAACCATTTGTGCGTGAGTCTGACTCGCACTTGGCCGATTTTTTATGTGTTATTTTAACCGATATAAACATATAAGTAAACGTGAAAATTTTGTCGTTTGGACGTTTATTTCGGTCAAAATAATAACAGAATATATAAATAACAGCTATTGTTAATACATTGTAATCATTTACTTTTGAAGCTAATATTAGTATTTATCATAATTTCAATAATTTTTTATCCAAAAATATGGTGTCGCTTGCGAGCGAGACAGCGGCGCGTAAGTGTTCATTTATTATTTGTACGCAATATGGGTTAAGATAAATCAGAATGTACATACGTTCAGCAGGCAGCAGAAGAATATGTACAGGTAGTAAATATAGAAGATGTCGTCAACCAATAAAATTAACAAGCTCATATAATTATTTATAGAAATAGTGAGAATGACAAAAAAGAAGATGACAAAATATTGCATTATGTTATTAAATGACACACCTACAAAATTGTATTAGTATGTAAGTATTTAATATAAGCAAATAGTTTTATTTTTTTGGTTTGCTAATATTATTATGTATATTCAGTGATTTATATGTATTAACGTACTAATGTATATAAATATTTTATTTACGTAGGTAATAATTCTTTCTTGGATATTGATACCTACATAAGCCATGTCTATTTATCACACGGTAGGCGGAGCATCATATACCATGCTGGTTAGGTTAGGTTAGGTTGAATGTGGCGTCCGTCCACATTTTAAATTTGTTGGAACACTGCACAATCTTGCCTTTTATGTTAGCCCATTATTTGCATAAACGCCTTTTTCCCTCAATGTCCAAAGGGCTCAAAATAGTTAAGACTGATTTTTACAGTGTACCAGGAAAGAGATGCGACTAGTACCTATTCTGTTTAGTTTTTCGTCCAGTCCATTTGTGAAAAAATAAAAAACGACAGCTTAAACTCAAAATCATGATTCCAAATTTAAATATATTCACGTTTATTGCATTTTATCCCCTGAATATTCAGGGAATAAACAACAGCAGTCCCTGGTTTAATTATAAAGATAAATCCGGCGAAGTCTCGTGATCAACTCAATCAAATTACGGCATCCATGTATCACAGTAATTAAGTGATATAATCAATCCGTGAAAAAGGTTATTGTGAGATTATAATGAATAATGAAAACCCGGTTCCAATATTTTTGACAGAGGCAAATTTCGATGAAACCAACATTTTACTAAGGCCACGCGATGTCATGGCTGCTGTAGAATTATTCGTTGTGCTGACAATTAGTTTTTTAATTTTCCGCGTTGTATCCGAATTTTCGAATTTCGAAACTATGTAACGGACCCTAAATAGTTAAAACTTCGATGATTTCGCAACTTTTTTTTATGAATGTTTTAGTCATGGTTTGTATAACAATAATAATAATATAGGTACCTCGAGTATATAATACTCCGTTATACATGATACCATATTTTAAGTGCAGACTTACGTGTGCTTACTTAATCTTTTCAAACAATTAAAAACAAACTTAAGACATTTAAAGAATTTACTTAAGAATTTACACGGGTATGTTTGTGCGGTTGTGTGTGTGCGTGCACGAAAAGAATCATATGTATTTATTATATCATTATGTGATTTTCTTAGATCGAGTTAAACTATTATATTTATGTTATATTTTATAAATCACTCGAATCCCTCAAAATTGCATTATTATTAAATTTCTTTGCGACGCGATAAAAATGAAGTTTTCTAGTACGCTCGTCGCACGGCTTGAGGTAAACAACAAGAACCTGGGGGGCAATTCAGTTAATCAAAACCGATCCGTAACTGAACCTTTTGCGAAGCATTTCCTGTCAGCTGATATCATTTTTTGATTTAGTAACGAGCGAAGGACGTGTCACGTTTCATCAAATGTGTCAATTGTATGACTTAGAAATGACTGAATCAAAAAAAGATGATGGCCGATGGGAAACGGTTCACATGCTGAACCATAAATATTTATGGTTCAGTTACGGAGCGGTCTTGAATAACGGAATTTCCCTGCGGGTCTTGCATCGGCGCGCGCACATACATCGACGCACGCACACTGGGCTCACCTACATAACGCTGCGGCGATGTGTCGGTGATAATGTACTTTATTTATACTCATTTTCGCGAGAAATTGACGGCTCCGGAAAACAGGAATCCTAGTCCGGAGCCTGGGGCCCAATTCAGTTATTCAAGACCGCTCCATAGCCGAACCATATGTGGAGCATTTCCCGTCGGCCGACATAGTTTTTTTGATTCAGTCACTTTTATGTCATACAATTGACACATTTGATGAAACGTAACACGTCCTTCGCTCGTTACTAAATCAAAAAAAGATAACAGCCGACAGGAAATGCTTCGCACAAGGTTTAGTTACGGATCGGTTTTGAATAACTGAATTGCCCCCCTGACGCACTTGTAATTATATCATGAAAATTTTGTCACAGTAAATAATTTTGAATTTTGTTTTTTTTTCTGACTCACGCAAACTCGACTTGCGCAATTATTATGCGTTATATTAAAATTTATTGATTATTTCATAATTTATATTAAACATATATGCTTAAGCATATAACACAGGCAAAGGCATAGGTGGTTACCCACCTACCTATACCTTTGCTTATCTATACTTAAGTGATTAACAAATTTTTCTACTTATAATATTTAAATATCTAATTTATAAATTATCTTTTTGTATTGTGTAAAATCTTACCGATCTATTTATTATTTTGTTGTAAATATTTATAAATAATTCTTCAGCAAATTCCAAAAAATAAAAGGTTTTCAGCTATAAATTCAGCGATTAATGAAGGAATTAGTGATTTGCCTCGAAACGCATACATTTTATTCTATGGAGTGTAGTCAACCTAATTTGATATTGAAAAACAAGGAAGAATACTTAGGAATATTTAGGTATTAGGTAAATAAATCTCAGTAAGTCAAAGTCACAAAAATTAAAATGTAAAGCTCATTTTAAGCACTTTCACAAAATACCGGTGGCATCTTAAATGATGACAAAGCAATTTTGTTATCTTAGTGGAAGTTTAATTTATCTACAGATTTTTGTTACATTATGATTAAAGCAATTTAAAATACTTGTCAGAAAGCGTTACGACGATGAAATTAATGTTGTGAATAAAAGCTTGTTTTAGAAGAACGACATTTTGATTGTTTCGTTCAGACTTACCGAAAACTGCGTTGTTCCGAGCACTTGTGGAGAGTGTTTTACAGATGTTACAAACGACACGACCTTTTTCATTTCATAAGCTTTATCGATGTGAAAAAATTATGTATACCAACTTGAGTAATGTGTCAAAGTAAGTGATGGTTTTGCGCAAAAAGCAAAGGCCAAGTCGAAGAAGTGATTATTTATAAGTACTAAGTATTATACTTGTATTAATAATTGAGTGTTCAATATTTAATTAAGAATAGAGCATTTTTTAAAGTTTATTTGCACCATTTCACTAATATTGGAATTTTCAAGGCTAGAGAGTAATATCTTCTAGATTTGAGTACTCCATCAGCCACGCTATCCATCAGGCTAGTTGGTGGTAAAACGTAGATCTAGTTACTACAAAACAAACATCTTATAATTTAGTACCTACATAACTTGCTACATTAAGGGTCTATACCGATGGAGTTCACTCACGCATGAGTTACATTTTTGAAGGAATACAGAAAAGAAAACCGGACAAGTGCGAGTCAGACTCGCCCACCGAGGGTTCCGTACAAACTAGTAGATAAAAGGGGGAAATTATATATTTTTTTATATTTTCCTTCAAAAACCAAAAAATTTACATCGTAAAAATATTTATAACTCTGTTTTAGCTTGTCCCAATGAAGCTTTTTCATATGATAGCCCAAATGATACGGTTAAAGCACTTTAAAATTTGGACCCTTCTTCCTTGCATAAAGACTCTATTTTTTGTGATTAAATAAAAAATGTTCAGTTTTCGGATTTTTTTCCTTTATGTATACTATATGACAATGTGTCTTGCCAAATTTCAGTTACAGGTCAACGGGAAGTACTCCATAGGTTTTGATTCCCTTGCGAGTGTCGAAATATGCGTTTTTTGCGACAGATTCGGCTGTAACTTTTTTTATGAAAGTGAAAAATTTTTGATCTCTGCAGCAAGACACTATGGAACTGCATATATGGTTTTAATTTCAACTCGATACTTCCCGAGATACAGGTCTTGACAGACGGACAGACTGACAACAAAGTGATCCTATAAGGGTTCCGTTTTTTCCTTTTGAGGTACGGAACCTTAAAAAATTAATTACCCGCCTGCAAATTATCTCTCTAACTTTTAAGGACACCTTTTAATAAAGGAACCAGTTTCGTACAGCGATAAAAATGTTTTCAATCGCGATTGGTCGCCAGTGCCATCTTAAATTCTTGTACTCAGTATCACTGCTACTATTACTATACATTTCTATTATTACAATTAATATGTCACTTCATATATTAAAATCTATCCACTCGTGTTGGCACGCCCTATATACATACTCTCGAAAACCATAACCCTCCTTCGGCATTCAAGTTTAAATAGATTACATTTTTCAAAACAGTGAAACAGTGAATTCCATCGATATAGTATTTGAAAACTTGCTCTATTTCTGCGTCCTCTTGAATTTATTTAAATAAATAAAAATTTAATTCAAAAATAGGCTTGCGCTTGACCGACAACTCACCTGGTGTTAAGCGACAGTTACGGTCTACGATGGAGCGCGCTTGCCTAGAAGAAACCTATTCATTCGCGATTTGAAGACACCTAGATTATATCCAGTCGGAAAGACCCATCAGGAAGCGCATTCCATAGTTTGGCGGTACGTACAATGAAAGTGGAATTATCCCCAAATACTTACTATCGGGTTGTGAAACCGAAATAATAGCAATACAGTATGGCCAATTTAATAAGTCACATTTGACAGTGACTGTATTTTTCAGTACCCATATACACAATCGTTCGTTAACGGATTCACTCGAAAATTACACTTTTCTCTCTGTCAGTCCTCATGTAAATATCTGATATTAAATCAATCGAATTTACATCCGACAGGTTGTGAATAGGTCCCAGGAATCGTTAAAAATTCAGAAGGCATTTTCTGGAAAACCACTGGGATGTAAATTTTATCTCTGTCATTTGTATGATAGCTGACAAAAACAGATATGTATTTAGATATGTATTTCGTGACGAATCCGATATCGAACGATTCTGAATATGGGTACTGAAAAGTGTTAAATATGACATATTAAATTGACCCCACAGTGATTATACTACCTTCAAATTTGTAGATTTAACCTCGACGAGCCGAAAACAACCACAGAATGAAGTAAGTACTGTATATCTGTATCTTTGTTATAACAGGTAAGATACAAACATAAATGGACAGGTAAAGGAAAGGTACTAAATAACATCTACAAGGTATAAAATATTACAGAAAAATTATTTTATTATTTTATCTTACAAAAAATTATTTAATAAATAAATAATTATAAATTATGTTGACACGTTCCAAATGGTTGGTCGATAGATATATAAATAGTGGAGGAACAACTTGGCTGGTGGGACCAGGGCGGGGAGCCCTGGAAGCCATGTAGGGCGGGCATATCACATGTTCACATAGAGTTAATTACATAGTCAGATGGTACATAGGTCTTAAAGTATAAAGTGGGGGGATTCACGCCTCATGCCTCAACCTCCTCCTCTTTTACCTTCTGATCGCCGGGCTTGCCCTTGGACCAGTCTGGCTTTTTCTGTAAACACAAAAGATATTATATAATAATTTATATTTGTAACAATGTCAACTGCGGACCGCTGCTATATATTCGGTACGTAGACGACTGCATAAAACACAAAATTTTAAGCTTTAAAATACATTAATACTCTTTTATACAGGTGCTGAAAAAACAAATGGTGTGGCTGTTTACATAACACTACGAAGTACAAGTCTGTTCACAGATATTTGCCACTGACATTTCTCATTTTATTTTTGTGAAATATAAAGCCGGTCTCGACTCCATTGCGGCTATTGACCCGCGCAGCGTGTAGAGAAGGCTCAATTCTACAGACCGCGCGACTCAAAGGCCGATACCGAGGACTTTACGTTATACAAGAGTATAATGAGAAACATCAGAGGAAAAACAACTGTAAAAAGGTATTTTTGATTGAATAACTGCGCTGTATTATGTTTTTAATGTCAAAATAAAAGACAGCGTAACTATTCACTCATTATTTATTTATGGTTTGTTCACATAAATATGGTATCTATATTTTTTTTTTTTGTTTCGCTCCCAGATTATTGAAAATGAAAGAAAGATAAATAAAATAACCATCATTTATGTAAACGACTTATAATATTTTTTTCTAGCACTCTTATGTGCTTGTCTATCGTTTGAAAAGAAAGCTTCATTTAAAAACTATTCTACGAAATAAATCAATAACTTTCAGAATACAAATCATTTGTTCTGAAATATTTCAATAGAACATGAAAACAGCTCAGACCAAAGCGAATCAAATTCACTCAAATTGTATTCGAAACATCTTTACAAAGCGCTGAAAAAGTAAGCCAGCAAAATATATGTAAATGATTCATATATAAAATTCAAATGTGTTTATATACACAAGTGTATGTGGCTGAGCCACGAGTCCAGAAAAACGCAGAAGATTTATGATGATGACATTAATCTATATCCAAACTGAATAATTCAATATTGTTCGTCAATATTTTGATCCAATCGATAAGAAAATTTCAGCTGATCAAACAAACACGATCGAAATGAAAATAACATACAAGAGAAATAATAAATAAAACACACCAGTATCAGGTGACTTAAAAGAAATGAGGCTGGTTGTGGATTTTAATGCGTGACCAAATTCTAATTACTTTAAAACTAAAATACGGCTCTGTTCTTACAGAACTCACAGCCAGTCTAACTTGACTTGCAAGCTGTGCTGAAAATAGACCATGCTGTGTGTCTAATGAAAACAGTGTCGGTAGATGTCTACAATTTATTCTAATTTACCTTTCCACCAGCACCACCCTGTGAATCATGGATACTTTTGTAACAATTTTGTTTATTACTTATTTAATATTTAATTAATTACTCGTAATATCTATTCTAAAACATGTCGATTTATTCCTTATATGTAGTCCATTTCTCAAGAATGAGTGTGCTTATAATAGAGCTTCTATGAATAGAGTGTATGTATGTGTATAGAAAAACAGATATTTACATTTGTTAAAAAGCCTATCATTTATTATCAGTTTAGAGACCTAAAATTGATTGTAAAATGTTAGTCACTGACATAGAGAAATAGCTGTGGACTTTAAGTTCCTATTTTCAGAGGATTTGCGAAGCTGCGGGGAAGCTCGATTGAAATAAACTCGCATTTCAATTGAGCTTACCCTGGCTACGAAACTGAGCGTGACGTTTGACGCACACTGCTTTTTTAAAAATAGATAGAAAACTGTAGCCAGCTATTTTGGCTGCATTTGAAAAGTGATAAAATAATGCCGCTAGCGATTATTATGAATTAGAACGAAAAAGAATAGCCAGTGATTTTGGCTGAAATCTTGAAAAGAGAATATTGCAGCCAGCAGTGTTTGTTATCTGCTATTTGAAAGAAATAGAATACTACAGTTAGCAGTTAGTGGCTGTAATTCTAAAGGGATAAAATGCTGCAGCCAGTGATTATTTGCAATCATCTCTATACGGCAGCATGGTGCAAATGTTATGCTCTAAGTTTCATCTCGTCGCCTGGGTTAAGCTTTCGGGCAAGTTATTATAATATTAACACTTTCTCAAAACCACAAGGACGTGAAATAGAGAAGCTATTTATATTTGCCACATAACCCAAATAGTTCTCACCTCGTTACATATCAGGTCTTTGTGAAACTCAAAACAGTTTGGGAAAAAAGAAGAGTTTATTTTAAATATAAATTAGATTAAGTATAATATGTCATCGGTTGTTTGATGGAACTTAAGCGAGGAATTGTTTATAATGAGTCTACTTCTTTCCGATGGCCCAGTCGGCTTTCTCTGCTTTCTTGGCCTGTTGGAATATGAGTATTATGATATTATCATGCTAAATCATGCCAATTTAATATTAAGTAGGTTCTTATTTACCTTACTTTAATTTACATTTTACCTACTTTCTACCTTTGTCACAGAAAAGGAATAAAATCAAGTAAGTTAATGAACTTTTTTTATTAGGTATGTATAGTTATTATTTATGTAAAGATATAACTTAAACATTAGTAAGTATTTATTAGCCATTAATACAGTGTCAGAATTTAGAAGAAGAATATACTTAGATAAGAAGTAAATAAGATATTGGCATTTAATTCTGTAAAGTTTACGTAGGTTCGTGTATGTACTTGTATAATTATGTTACTTTTTTCTATAATAAAATAATATAAACAAGCAATAATTAATCGCTACTTGCGAAAACTTATTATAAAATGACAATTACTACGGTTGTCTCTCACATAATTTCTTATGTATAAATTTTTTCTTTGTTCTATTTCCTTAGATGCAAAACTTTCAGATAAAATTTGTAAATATTTTCAGCTAAATTAGTTATGAAAAAATCCGAAAGTCAATAATTACCTCTTTGTCTTCTTCTTCAAGGGTGAACTCCTTCTTTTTGACAACCTTCAATTGGTTACGGAAGTTGAATTCGGCGGCCTTCTTCTGGAGCTTGGCGAATTTGTTCTCGTATTTGGACACCTTCTTTAGTGTGGGTTTGACGCTGTAAGAAACACACCAGTTAGTAGTGCCAAGTCAGATCATATGAAGCAACTGCACAAATGTCTTGATGAAGACCATCCTAAGCGGTTGAAACGTCCAGTCTACGTACATAGGTACCTAATTAGGTAAATAATTTTACGGAAGACAGCTATTCACTATGACTACACGATTTAAACTAGTTAATAGCCAAGTAGGTACGTAAAGAAATTAATCGTGAATATGTTTTATTCCAACGGTAGCAATAAGATGAATTTTTTTTTAATATTATGCTAACACAGTGTTAGTTTTAGTTTATTTTTCTAGCCAGACTAAGTCGTATTTTCATCTAGTCTTTTGTTATTCATAGCTTCATATTTATTATCTCGGTACAAAGAACCGTGTACCCAAGTAAAGCACAATGTAGCACTACATAGCACCCTGTAGTATCACAATGTAAAGTAACAAAGGGTGGAAGTGCAGCGACCTCACGCAGTGGCATATCATTACACTGCACAGTTAGTATTCAGAGGCACATCCTACGTTGCGCACTTGACCAAAAAGTATTTTCAGGCACAGCAATTTCATATTTTATCTCATCAAAATAAAAAAATTCCTTAAAATTCGACAAAATTATCATAAAACTACAAAAATAATAAATTATCTTATTTTTGAAGGTCAAATAATTTTTATGAATTACTAAGTGGAACAGGATACATAGTAACTTTTGTCTCAATTTAGTAAAAATTGAGTAAGCCGATTTTTAAATATCACAATAATTAATTCACATACTTTCTCTAAGTCAGGTCTATTTATTTGTAAGCATTCGTGGGCCTATTAGTGGTAGTTTGTGGATAGCTAAAGCCAAAATTAAGAGATATTTTTCGCATAAACCCTTTGTATACATATAGGTTTATGGTGACAAATATGCAACTGTTGTACAATAGAGGTTAAGCAAGTCTTAGCTATAGTGGTGTCATTTTTAAGAATACTGAATTTCTGTGTCAGAAAATCTCGTATTAAAAAACCATAACATGTAGATGTTAAGGTTTTTTAATACGCCAGCAATGTACCTGCTAATTTTCTTCCATTACTTCAGACTGATATAGTAAAATTTATTTTTGTGAAGTTATTATTAAACAATACTTATAAAAGGTAATTATTCTGGCAACTCTTTAGGTACTGATCGCAAATAAGTACGACTAGTTCATTTATAATAAGCGTTATTTTGACAAGCGGTACTTACAATTTTCCTCTGAGGTCGTTTACTTGAGAGTTCAGGTCAGAGATCTGCCAAAGTAGAATATAATTTAAACAATTGTAAGAACAACATGGAATGAAAGACGTTTAAGAAAATTAAAGTACAAACAATGTTTCGAAACATAAATTGAAAATGAAAGAATAAAACAGAAACGAATGTTACAACACAGGAAAATTAAAATAATATAGAGGACGATACTTCAAGGATAGTATTTTGTAATATTAATCTAGTTAAAGAAAGATTTATATTCATAAAATGTGTATGAATTTATAGGATAGATACTAACTACAAAGTATGAATGTCCGTTGAGGAATAAAATGATTAAATTTTAAATCGCTGTGTAAAAATACTGAAGCATTTTTTTCTCGACCTCTTTACATTCCACAAGTTTGGTGCCGACAAAATTGCTGCAGTATTTCTAGCGAAGTAAAGTTGCGAAATGCTCGGTAATAGATGTCGGTCAACCCCATGCAAAACCTTTGAGGAAATTCACATAAAAAGCGAACACTTCACAAAGATCTGCAAAAATAGAGCACAAAGTAAGCATTTACAATGGAAAAGTAAAGAAATTTAAAAACAATTAGTAAATATACCAGAAAAGCACAGAACAAGATATAGAGCTAAGCAAAGATTAGGCAGTGTTATTTGCGAGCTTGAAGAACAGGTATTTTTTTTCTGTAGTCTGTGAGTATTATCTGAGAAAGATTGAAGATCTGTCCCGTACCCTATGATACCGTGGTTATCTAGCCTGTGCTCTTTGTCTAGGTATTACCGTCGCTATCTCTGGCATTATCTCTCTACGTTCGTGCACTTCTACGGTTCGTGCCGCGCACGGTAGCTGGTCGTCGGCAGCCCCTGTGTCTTCACATTATACTATTCACAAGATTTACACAAAATATATAGTGCAGTAATATACATGTGCAAGAGAAACTATCGCCTGCAACAGCGCACTCATCTGAGCGATCGAACATGCGCTAAACAACTCAGTGCATCTCCAAGGCATCCAGCGATCGAAGTTGTGTCGTACCGAGCGCCCTCGGCACTTCCTTCTCTACAGACTTATCACATATCATACACAGCAGCTATTTTCTAAAAATATGAACACTATTTGAGTACCACGTTGCAATTTGTGTATCATGGAGTGACGGTGCAAAATCGATCCAGAATCTTGCAAATGTGGTATAGGTAGAGATATATAGGTATTATGTTTGTTATGTGTGTGTCATAGACTCGCAAGTGAGCATAGTATACACCACTTCGTGTCCCAGGGAAGTGATGCTAGTGTAGTCGAGCCGAGAGCCAGCTCAAAGGGGAGGATCGGGCAACATCGACCACAGCATGGCACTTCTGTATTACCACTCGGTGTCCATACGGGTATTGCAAAAAAGGTTTTGGGGTATCTCAGCAACCGAAAACGCAAACATATCGCGCGGTATATAACGGCACATACATGAAAGTTGGAGATTTGGAACAAGAAGTTTCACTTACACTATGCACTTGCGTGTGCCAATAGAGGAACCCGGCCAGCGTTCCAATTACAGCTCAACGGCTACAGTGAATGTTATGAAAAAGAGAAAATTCAGTAAGGCCACTTAGCTCGCCACCACACATGAAGCGTCACACTGGCGGATGCAGCGATTATTGATCGATTATTTATTTTACCACACTTTTGTAAGGTTGTATTAAAGTGCCATACTATGTCAGGGTTCAATTAATGGGGACATGGAAGCGTCGAAGGTTACTGTCCGGACTGTACAGGCATGCAACAGGCAAAGCATTGAAGATAGAGTGAAGGGAGCGTGGGCCCGCGCAACACGCACGTGAAGACATACAGATGGCGCGAACAGAGAATGAGGGTGAAGCGATGAGAAGAGGGTGCCGCCGCCGCCGGCGAGATGAGGTCGACAGAGTTACGCGAGCATGCGGCGAGTCCGCGCTGAATGTGTGTTATGGCGTGGCGCGATGCCGGTTACTGTAGTTAGTGTAGTTAATGGTGTAAGCTCCATGTCGGATGACGCGCCCTGATCGATTTTGCACCGCACGCGCACGTACACGCGCACGCCGCGTGCGCACCCGCACGCACCCGTCTACTTGTCGCCACGCACACACGCGCTCTACAGTACAACACTAACGAAACGACTCTCCGCGTTATTTACAATTCAACAACAAACCACCGAAAACTTACAAAGCGTTACAATGTGGAAACACGTATTGTCACACGCGCACGTCTGTTACATATACTCGATGATTGTGGTATTCACAATGGTTATAAAGTATTGGTCAATACCTCAAAATCTCTTTTCCTGACTTCATGTTCCAAATCCCACTTCTGGCTCTCACACACATACAAGCGGTCATAATACTCCTGTATTATTCTCTTGAGCATTGCTATAGAAAAAGGAAAGACAGATTATTGAGCCAGCGGAATGAGCATGGGCATCGTGTGAGTAACCAGCGTCTGTCGACGGAGCCTCAGTGCATGTGTGCTGTGAGCCGTACAACTAGTCACTTCGTAGAATAACAACTAAATCAGAGTCAAAAATCAGAATGCATTCCCAATCCTAATATGCAGTTTACCTCCATTTTCCTAATTTCGATCGCTCGTTCTAGTTCATATTTATCCCCCTCAAGGTTGTATATCCTGTGCCAGTACATTTGACATACGGTCTGCAGTTCCGCTAAAGAAAAACAATCACATTTTAAGATATAGATCTTTTGGGTTCGACGCATCGTCGAGCGTCGACGCCGTGTGGTGAGTCGTGTGACTGGCCGGTCGCGGCCGGCCGGGCTGACGGAACCAAGCGAAGCGAAGCTACGTTTAGATGGCGTATGGCGTTCCAATGGACAACTATTGTACACAGTCTAGGTTAAGTACGGGCCTATTCGTGAACAGCTACAGTGACAAATTTCGGACTAGAGAACGGGTCGTTGTTATTTTAGCGCTTTTACATTTTATATGTTATCCACACTGTTAAGGTAGGTTTATTTATTTTTAGCTCCGTAATTTGTAACATGTGTTCGCTGCGAAAACAAAACAATGTTCTTTTGTCTAGTCACAATATCGGCATGAACTACTCAAACGCGAGCGTGAATCGCCCAAAGCATTCAGACCTCGAGTGCTTTCCGGGCGACCTCCATCTCG
The DNA here is from genome assembly GCA_947563715.1 of Lycia hirtaria. Lineage (NCBI taxonomy): Eukaryota > Metazoa > Arthropoda > Insecta > Lepidoptera > Geometridae > Lycia > Lycia hirtaria. The sequence continues at coordinate 37,943,003 of OX387381.1, read as the reverse complement.
TGATCGTACTTCTCCTCCTCCAGCTTGATGATACGCTGGTGGTATCCAGTACAGATGCTCGTGAGAGCCGCTACAACATTAACATGGGTTACTCCGGCTTCTCCCGTCGAGCCGACCACGGGCGCGCCCCGCCCTACCTACTCCCTCTACATCACGGACGGACAGAAGCTAAGAAGTGAGTCTTGGAAAGTTTAGATATTAGAAAAATAGAAGGTAGTAAGTATCGCAAGTGAACTCGACGACTTCACATGGAGCTTAGAGAATTAACGCGTTAGAAAGACATATTATGGGCTCAGGTCGGGTCGAGACCGACGCCCGCACACCAACGTTTAGCGTTTAATCTGTTAAACCAGACGAAGTAGAACACGAAAATTGGACATATCACAAAGAGAGTTAAACATCATGAAGGTGAAGTATTATAAGATTTATAAGTTTTGTAAGTTCGTGAAAGGAGAGTTGCTCCATCGCAGTTTGGCTCACTACCTCCATATCTTTCCTTTTAACGATGTACTCCAGATCGAACTTTTGGTCTTCGAGCTGGCCGATGCGCTCGTGGTAATTTTTGCAAATCCTCTTAACTTCATCTGTATGTGACATAACATAATTGTACATGGGTAGCTAGTGTTTCAATACAATGTATTATCATGGATGTACTCCGTTCTGTGATGTGTATGACACAAAACAACATCATTTAAATTATCAATAGCATTGGCTGTTGATGCTTAATAAGTTTAATTTTATTCAAAGAGCTCAGCATGATATCAAAAGAGAAGTATGTACCTTCGTTTGCATCGTCGATGTTCTTGGGTTTACCACATCTCTCCTCAATGATGCGCCTCCTCTCGGCGGCTTTGCGTTCCTGTTCCTTCTTCAATTCCTCAGCGGCTTTTTTACGGAGCAGCAACTGAAGGAAGCATCAAACACGGTTACTATTTGTTAGCTACACAACCAACAATTTTGATAAAACCTTCCCTTAACTAACAAGTAAATTTCAATATTCTCCTGATGTTCTTTACCATATTATACACAAAATTACGTCTGATATTGGCCAATGTCATTACACAATCACACAATCACATAATTCCAGGCCCTATTGGTATAGGGACACAAGTTTTTTTTATTTTATTTCACATAACAAACATTTATCAGAACGAAACTAGAATATATATTAAACAAATAACTGTTTGTATTACTCACCCTAAGCTTCTTCTTTCTCTCAGGTGTCATGAAACCTTTCTTCGCCTTCTTGGCTTTAGACGCCTCTTCCATACGCTTGCGCACCTCAGCGCGCTTGCGGTCAATCTCGGCCTGTTTGGCCTTCTTCGCCTGGGGACATTCAAGCAAATAGTAATTGTGTGCCTACTAACCATCTCTATTGTGTAGTGATTGTCCATGTTGAATATCGATATGATATGTATATATATTATACGTATAATTTCACATGTAGTGTATTTGGACATGATCTATGTTCACATGTATAGCGTGGCATGTCATGTATTGGAGATTTTCTGTATGATATAAATTATATTATGTGTGTCTATCAAAGTCAGTATTGCTATGTACAGTTTAATGTGTTGTATATATATAATGAAGGTATAAAAGTGAGTGTCTACAAGAATCTAGTATAATACGCTTGTGTGGGAGAATGTTTGTGAATATACATGAAGATATTATAATTTAATGGTTATATTGATGTGTGTTTGTGTGATTTACTCTCCTCTCCCGACGCTACTTTACCTCCTCGAGACGCTTCCTCTGAAAAAGAAAAAGAAAAAATTAGTTCAATGTTGAAGGTACAATTGCAATTGATTTAAAATATGTGGCAGTCAGTATAAATAAATTAATAAGTTAATTCTCGCTAGAAAAATTGCGTAATTTGTGTCTGAGTTTTTTTTTTTTGTTTGAAATACACGAACTGACAATGGAACAATGAAAACTCTTGGTAGCCACATATTTTAAAGAAAGAAACGAGCAAAACAAATAAGTTAACCGTCTCTAGTTTTATAACGATGTTTGTTATATTTTCATTGTATATGTTATCGGAAATGTATGTAATCCGTCATTGTATAGTATTCCTAGGAAATGTAATGGAAATAAATTATATTAAACACATTTCCTAGGAAATCTATACATTTCCTAAGTAGAAATTGGAAATGTAATACACTCAAGATGAGAAGAAAATATAAGTACATAGTTAGAGACTTTGTTCATAGTTTTTTAGATTATAGTGTCGTTTCTGTGGATAAACTGTAATTTTTTTATTTAATCACAAAAAATAGGGTCTTTATGCAAGAAAGGAGAGTCCAAATTTTAAAGTGTTTTAGGTTAGGTTATGGTATTTTTTTTAAAGAAAAAGTTGGTTGGAAGGATGTTCAGTTTTTAGAAAGATGTTTAGGCTAGGTGTAGCATTAGTTTTATACATTTCCTAATACGATATCTGAATTGTATACAATTCCTAGGAAATGTGTACATTTCCCAGGATATCTGTGTATTAAATAATTCTTGGAACAATATTGTATACATTTCCTAGGAATTGTATACAATTCCTAAGTTTCATACATTTTCGGTAACATATATACATATTTGTTTCGCTCATTCCTACTATTTGTAATGGTTTGCTAGCTGTTTGTGTTATAAGTGCGAATGATCGTAAATTGAACTGTGCATAGTGGATTTGCTAGATTAAGTGTTTTTGTAGCGTTTATAAGATAAATCTAGGCCTTAGTAGTTAAAACATCGTAGACTATATTGATGACAACTTAGTTGCAATTATTTTAATTAGATATAGTGAAATATAATGACACGTTGTTTCTATTATTTTTTTGCGTCTGATGTGTTGTAAAATATAACATATAAAGCTAAATCATTATTGATTAAATTCTAGAAATAGTTAGATAACCCTGTGCGTTGGCTAGCGTGTGATTTTTTATTGATTACGTTATTTACTAAGTAAAAATTATTGTACGTGCTAATTAGATTTATTTTTATTAAAAAGCAGCCCTATATGCTTGTAATCATTAGCTATGTTACTGTGACGTTACCATTTTGTTATTTTTTTTTTATAGACTGACTTAGGTGACGTTATAAAATTATTTTTCTGTTATTTGACGTCACAAATTGCTTAAAAGCTTTACCATTGTTACCTTTCAACTAGAATTCTATAAAATAAAATTCTGTAATGACAAAAACATTGATGTAAAAAAATAAAGTAGATAAGTAGTGTCTACCAGATCACGTTTTTTTTTTTTCAAATAAAAAAAATGATATACGAAATCGAAGATGTACTTACAGCTCTTCATTTGATTTGTTAAATTTTGTCTAATTGATTTCAAAAGATCAAGTGATGTGCATGTGCTTAATCTATTAATGTGTGTGTGTGTGTGTTTTTTTATCAGTTTTGTAGACTTATATATGTACAATGTACATGAGTGCCAAGACAGCGTATTGTGGACGATTATGTGCTTGTATGTATATAATTATGTGTAATGAAAGCAAATTAGTAAAGCAGATAATTACCTAAGTCTCAAGGAGATATAGCATTTGATACTGCATTGTTGAATCCAGCAAGAAATTGCCATCGATCATCCATCCAGGCGAAGGTATTGGTAGGTGGTTGAAAGTTGACAATGAAACAGACAAAAAAAAGAAAAAGAATTAGTTAGATATCCTTGTATTACAATACTATTTACCCGGAAAGGGAAGCAGTTGGTACATTCTGAGGTTTTCTTTTTCTTCCAGTCTAGTTAAAGAAATTGGTGTATATGTAGGCCTGTCACTGCAAGCCAACATTTTGTACATTTTACCATCTAAAAGACCGCCGAATGACTATAAAACTATGAAACTATAATCGGTTTGTTCGGCTCAAAACAGACGTGAGTGACCCGTAGTTTTTATCCTTTCCATCTAGCCCATGTGGCGGTATGATTTTGATCGGGAAGTAAAGAATCTTTCTCAAAATAAATACTTAACTTTTATACGCTGTTACAGCTAAACTGATTAGATACCCACATTTGTGTTCAAAAACGTTCTCGCTACAAGCGCTATAATATTAAAAAAATAATGTTAAAATAAAACTTAACAAATTATCTAAATAATCTAAATAAAAAAAAATATTATTATTGCCAATTGTATATATACTGCTAGAACATGTCATCTAAATAAATCTAATCTTGGTTTTTGGATAATTTTTTTACATGTTGTATATTACTTAATATAAATATAAATAAAAAAATTAAATTATAAAATAAAAATAAAAAATTAAAAGTGTGAGACACGTAAATAAATAAAAAAAAATGTGAGACACGTAAATGTAAAATGTTTTAAGTGTTACTTACCGATTAAAATACTTACAGTAGTTCTGATAAACTTTTAACTGAAATATAACTGTGTTATCAAATAGATTATAAAAGAATTTGATATTTTTCTTACCTTACTTCATCATCCGCCATTTTGTCTGTGTTGAGTTCGGAGTCCTGAAATTCAAAATTTATCTTAGTTATTAGCCAGTATTTTGTTGTTATTTTTTTCGTAATAAGCGTTTAGGAAAGTCATCTTTTTATCTATTTGCCCACTAATTTCTAAAAAAACAGTTAGTCTTTAATTTGTCAATTTTCCGGCTAAATATTTCATTTTACTTTAAAAAATATTCAGTCTCTTAATTATTTCCAACAAAAATTTCTTCTTAATTCGATCTGGTTATTCCTGAGACACGTTTATGAAAGATCATGCATTTGATTTTTAGCTTATTATATGATTTTTACAATAAAAAATAATAAGAAATAAAACAATTAAATTATTTATTTTGGGTAAAATTTTACAGTTTTCATGACATGTAAAAGGTCTCTTAGACTCACATTTTAGAGACGACCTTCAGTTACTCAATACTTCTAATTTATTATTATATTCTCTTTTTTTTTAAATATAATATCGTGCACCTAAACAGCCTTCCAAAATAAATTGACATTTACTATGAAATCGTTCCTAATCAATCTAATCATTCTCATTATATATATATTTTTTTTTTTTTTGTATAAGAATAAGAATATATTATATGTGTCATCATAGAAATCTATAATAATACGAACTATGTATATATATAACTATGTTACCCTTTAACTGGCAAATAAAGCACTGAATTAAATTAAATTAAATCATTAACCCAAACAAATGTATCGATCAATCGTAAATATTCTCCAAATAGTTTATTACCTAAGGCTATAAATGCAATAAATAACTTTTCGTTCATAAACAAAGCGTATTTGGCCTCTGTAATAAGAAACAAGACCGACATTTGAAGCCATTTGGAAGCCTGCCAATATCCAAGGTGTTGAACTGACATTCGATACTAAAAATCCGTTTATCTTCCGTCGTATTGTCCTAATTTTAATGAGTACATATTTCATGAAAAACTCTTCCGTCACTTCAATATTTTCCAAATGAATCTTTTTTATTAGACTTGTAATTATTGGTAATGTAGGCATGCTCTATCTAAATTCCTAAAATTAGGTCATAAAAATATAACGGGAGCATCTCAAAGTTTGCGTTCATGTCATAAGAAAGCGACGTAATGAAAATTCCACAATTAGTATCGGGCTCGTTCGGGAGCGCTCGGGCGGAGTCGGCTGCGCCCGCGCTTGAAATAGGTCGGCTGGTTCGCGCTCATCCTAATTTGGTCGCGCGGACATGAAAGCGGTTACTCGGGTTTCGGACGTGTGGGTAACCACACCTCCCGCGCTGTAACCGGATATTCAATTTTTTGTTAGCAAAGACACAATTTTGTTCTTCCTCAGGAAATTTTATACATATTTTATTTAAACATTATTTGCTTGATTGTTACCCTGATTTGTTGATTGTTGCTCATTTAGTCTTGGTAATTATTTGAGTTATTTTTATTTTTTATTATTATTAAATAAGCACCGCTTTTAATTTATTTTTTTACGAATTAACAATACTTAGTTATTTTGAAATTCATGTAAAAAAAAAACTTTATGATTTAGACGCGATGTAATCTTTATACCTATTGAAAAGGTTTTATTTAATTATCGAATGTCAATATCATTAAAACTCAGTTTCAATGTCATTCGCGTCATAACTGTGACGTCATTAATCTTCAAAGTAAGAACTTCCCAACCAATGACGTCACCGCACATGCCATTTAGAGAAATTACCGCACTAAGGGTTAACCGAGGAGCTGCATTATTTAAACGTAAGCTCGAACCACACACACTTTAAGACCGATGCATCACCTCGCGGTCTTCCGTACCACACGACATCGATATATCACTTCACTGAACAACGCATTGCACTTCTCCAATTTTATTTTAGTAAAATTGTATATTAACATCACTAGAACTCACCTACGTAAAGAAAAAGAAGCTGGCCCTACAGATGGTTCAGCCAACACGAGTCACAGCTGCTGACTGGAGCGCGGCGGGCGGCAAGGCGCGGCGGGCAATGCGTAGGCGCACGTCGCCGCCCGCCCCGCGTCCCGCCCGCCCAAGCGAAGCTTGCCCCCGCTTTCAGTCCAGACATTTTTAGAGCAGTGTCGTTTTGACACCAACACCGAAATAACATCAGAACTAAGCTCCAGTTTGAAACATCTCAGATGCCTCGTAAAATGTCCGCGCGAAACCGCCATGTGCGTGTGCAATTCATAAACATTTGGCAGAATTCGAACTTCAATTGATTGACCATCCTCACGCATTATTGGACATGTACTAGGAACCATACTCTAGAATATTCACTTGAAATATTGTCTCTTGATGGATACTATAATATTTCAGAGAACGCCTGAGACGTCACTTCTCTGGAAATCTCTGGATTGTAAATCGAACGTAGAGCTCGCTTCAAACTCATCCCACTATAACATAACTGTAACATCTTATGACGGCATTATGAAGTTTTTCATTTTCTGCAAACAAAATATCTAATAGTTCAACTGGAAAAGAATTTGCTTCTCAGAAAAAACTTGGTATATCGTTAAAATTTTGTGTATGACGCACGAAAAAATATTCCTAAAATCTCAAAAGACTGTCCTCCTCTTGTATCCATTGTGCTGTTGAATACCCTATCCCTGTATAGAACTCGTACTATTAATGTTCGACCCTGAAATGCTAGAAGAAATATTTATCAAATTGATAGAAACCTTAGACGTCAAGTTTCCTAACGATACTTTGAGCAAAATTATTCCTACCTCCTCTTTCTAAAACCAAGCAGGCAAACCAATCATCAAAGCAATGGAACGTACTTCAACGAACGCTCTACCTGTTCGTACCTATCTTTACTTCTGGCTGCCGAGCGCAGTTTGATTACTGGATTAATTAATCTCGACTCGTGGATGCAGTTACGATGGAACGAGCTTTCACCTTCTCTTTGTTACTGACGTTTGCTGAGATGCTGGAATTTCGAATAAAGTTTATATTCGATTTGGCATCACGTGACTGTCACCGGTTGGGTGATAAACTTGTAAAAAGCGCTGTTATTCGAGAGACTAGACCGGGATTGTATTATAATTATCATTATTTAAAAAACTGAGACAAACGTCTTCAATTTCGAAATTATGTATTAAAAACCAAACTACTGAACCGATTTCGGTGTAATCATGGGACCAATCTGAAAATATATCCTTCCAAACAGTAAAAATATTCTTTGAAATCGATTTATAAATGATGGAATTATGCCGTAACGAATATACAAAAAAATATTATAGAGGTTCTTAACCTGTTCCTCTTTGAAATCAGTTAAAAATTAAAGGCTATAAAATAGTTTTTTTTTTAAATGTATAAACTAAACAGTGTGTAAATATTAAATGATGATTATAATTTTGTAGTTGATAAAACTAGAGTGCACGGTGCAGCTGGCGTGTGCGATCGCAGCACGCGGTTCTAGTGATCATGAGAGCATATTGGTTCAAACATTTCGTAGATAGCATCTACGAAATCCGACATCCGACACTACAGTTGCCAGTATTAGCTGTGGAGATTTAGGCACTTGACCCACCGCTGACGATAGCGAAAAGCGAATAAAACTATAAACTAGAAACGACTAAACGAGCAACAAGAAATGTAGGCGCCGGGCTGTAAATGAGTGTGCAAGAGCTACGGGCGATTACTCGTACCGCTCGGTCTGACCAGCCGAGGCCATACACTTATCAGGCGATAGTCTCTCTGCGAGTATTCTAACGAGGGAGCATCGCTAGGCGAGTATTATTATCTTAGATAGCTCTTGTCGCAGCGACAAACTAGTGGAGAGAGAGAGCTCTCGCCGGCAAGGTGAACAATCAGGGCCTCAAGGCTGCTTAGTGAACATCACTCGTACGCCGCTCGCTGATACCATTAAAAGACAATTTTGACAAATTGTTAGTCTATTTGTATAGTAATATGTACAATGTTCACTTAGCAGCCTTGAGGCCCAGCGTTCGACTCTATTATAGTGTGTGTGTGTATTTTATTCATGCGGAATTTACATGTTTATATGTTTCTTGAACGAGAAAATAGTCGATAGTTTGTCGCTTCCGCGTCGGCAGTGAGACAAGTGCCGTATCCAGTTTTGACACAAATCGCCACGACAGCCGTTACCCGCGCGTGACATGCGCAATGCGCATAGCCGGGATCCTCGTATACTGCTACTGCTAGGATTTTGAATTTTTTCAATGTATATTGCATATTTTTTCTAATCAAAATAAGGAGGCTTAAATGTCAGTGCTTGGGATTCGTCCACCAGTATACACATTATTTCGATTGCACAAATAAAAAATAAACATTGATAAATGTAAGATGATGTTAAGATGAAGTTAAAGTTTACCTGGCTGAAATCAGTACAGCACCGGAAAGAATGGTTTGATAAAAAAGAGGATCGATAAAGGCTGGAATGATGATGATGATGATCCTTTAACTAGGCCATTGATTCAATAAAAGTAAATGAGGGATTTTCTTATTTTGAATATTTCTAAGCGAATAAGGAAACGTATCCTTTAATACTACTACGCAATAGCTGTTTTCTTTCATTGGAAACGCATGCCATGCCTATTTTCCAGCTTTGTGGAGCACTCACCCAGTGGTAAAATTTCAAATGTTTTTTTTTTATAATTTTATTTTAAAAAAAGTTCAATGATGTCTTACCAGTGAACATTTAATTGGTATAAATTATAGTATAATATATTTTCCGAACGTTAAATTTGCATATGACACCAAAATATGCAACTTTGTATATACAATTTCTAATAAATATCCTTGAGAACAATATTGCTAAGCCAACTTTTGTGCTATTTTAGGATTTTTGATTTACGTTTACTGCCTTAACTACCTACGACTAAAAATACTTTGTTGCCAAAAATATAAATAACGAATATTAGTACAATGTAAGCCATACTTCAAGATGTTTAGTATAAAATTACACACATATTGGTAAAACGTAAATAAAAAAAAAAAAAATCATTTATTTATTTACTTAGAGTATATTAAATATTTTTGTAAATATCCTTTAAACTAGACAAATTGCCAACAAAATCCCGGGACGAAGCCAGCCACGAGATGGACAGATGACCTCATACAAGTGGCGGGAAGACGCTGGATACAAGCCGCTTCCAATCGGTCTTTTTGGAAATCCATGGGGGAGGCCTATGTCCAGCAGTGGGCTTCTTATGGCTGAGATGATGATGATGTTGATGACGTATAAATAATAAATAACCAACTGAAACTTTAATCTATTGCTTCATCGGCGGTGTCGTTTTTAGTCACGTTCATTTTGATTGGTTAATAGCAAAAGGCACCTCGAGATCTTGGATTATAGACTGGATTTATAATCCAAGGCGTAATCTTACGCAGTTATACGTATGTTGAAAGCATCAAAAATACAAAATTACTCGATATTTATTTTTAAAAGCTGAAAGATAGTTTTGTTTAAACAGAATATTTTAAACAAAGTTATATAAAAGTATAAGAGCTCCAAAATTTATATTATTTTCATATATAAACCTTTGATTCAAATATCTGTAACGCATATTTAAACAAAATTATCCTTTACTTTTATAATTTCCCCAGACAGTTTTTTTCCACCTTCAAAAATGTTATGCAAGAGAGAGATAGCCGTGTACCCTGAGGAAAAGCTTAACTGAACTGTGAATATACCCTTAAATATATTTAAGTTGTTAATACTAGCAGAATATTTGCAGTGCAGCAGTAGACGTCCATTCTCGCAATCTCTAATTGTTTTAGCTGCTGAAGTTCTCACTGCAAATACTAAACGCTCTGAAAATTGAAAGCGCTAAGTAATAAGAGCAAGCAAAGGTTTGCAGCTGCGGAGCAAGCTTGCTCAGTTTATTCCATTAATTAATTTAATCTCACTTTATCGACATTATAAATTTGAAGGTTTTTTTTAATTTTTTTTTAATCTTTGGATAGATGTTAAAACAGCTAGAAATGGGAAAAAGTCGGAGTTTTCATTGTTTCACAACTAAGAAAAGATGTCCGTTGACTTGACACCCCTAGAGAACCCTTCGGAGTCAATTTATATGTAACCTATAGTTCATACAAGCACGTACCTATTGTACTAAATTGAAGGCAAAAATACCCTTATCTCATCTTATTTCAACGTGTTGCCTAAACTGGAAAGTTACAGATACAACCACAGGCTAGGAATAAAACTGAACGGCTGATTACAAGGTTAAGAACCGAACTAGAAAATTTTAAAGAGAAAAAATAAATTCGGCAAAGTATATAATATATCCATAACCAATGATTTTATATGTTTAAAAGGCTATGATGCGAGAGATAGCTGCGCGCGTTGATCTCCACCTTTACACCTAATTTTTTTTAAATAATTTTCACATCCCTAATTTTGTAATTATAAATAAAAGGGAACTAATTTTTACAGCTGTTATTTAAATATTCGAGATGTTATTATGATCAGTTCAAAAACATATTGAGCAGTTATTTAATTTAATGGTGGTTGATTAATTATTGCGACAGTAAAACATGGACAGTAATAAAAAATCAATTAGTCGGTTATTTTATCATACAATGTCAATTCTAAAAATAATTGAGCAGTCCAATAACTGAATGAGCGGTAAAAATGATGGAAAGTTATCTATGTATATAGGTATAATACAATAATTTCTTCAGAGATTAGGTTATGGGTTTTTTTTTACAAATTTATAGATAATAATTTTTAACGCCTATTCATTATTTTCCTGCTCAATTATATATTCACTGATCCATTTCATCATTTTTGTTTACTTTACTGCTTAGTTTTAACTGCTGAACTAGTTATTAAACGTGCCATTTATAATTTTTAACTTACCAAAACTGCTATTTACAACTGCCTCTTTAAATCAGTGCCTAAATAAAATTGCTCCTATAAATAAAGATTAGTTATCATTCACGTCAGCTATGTCATAATCAAAAGATTAGTATGACTTCATTCCAGTACAAGTTCCACCTGCAAGCAGATGTTTACAATGTGAAAATAATATACTGTCTGTTTACTTATAGTTCTATCGTGGCAAAAAGAGGAACTAACGTCTTAAAATATATACTACTATGGTATTCTGTGGTCTCGACTGAATAAAATAAGGACAGCAGCGCCCTCAGTGCCATTTTAGATATCTAGCTAAAGAGACTACGTCAACAGCGCTTCTATTTAAAACGTCGATTCAATGGAGTAGCCGATACCGAGTTGGCACCCGTGAACCATTGGCATACAAACTATATTTTCATCTTGCGGTCGTCTACACGGAATATTTCTAATGTTTTCTTTGTAAGAATAAAATAAACTTTTGAACAAATAACAACAACTAGAGACAATCATCATCACCTCAGCCACAAGAAGTCCACTGCTGGACATGGGCCTGGGGAGGCCTATGTTCAGCAGTGGACTTCTTGTTGTCCATGTGGAAATTAAAATTCATGGATTTCCAAAAATACCGGTTGGGAGTGACCTGCATCCAGTGTCTTCCTGCCACTTGTATGATTTCTTCTGTCCACCTTGTGGCTGGTCTAACCTATGCTGCGCTTGCCGATTCGTGGTCTCCATTCGAGAACTTTTCGACCCCATCAGCCGTCAGACTAGAGACCACTTCATCGGGTAACAAGATGTGAACTACCTTGGTAGACGCACATTAGTAAGGTGTCTCTAAATATACAGGGTTGCCTAGGCTTACAAATAGAAAAAAAATTGTTTAGCTGAACGAGCTGAACGTCACTATAATTAGAATATATCTAAAACAACGCCCCTACAGACATATAGTCATGCCTACCTTCGTTCAGAAGGTAGGCATGACGAACGAAATACCATAACATTGCTTACATTGCTGTTAGAATGAATGCAACAAGATGTACAAAATAATGGCTTACAATGAATTGCATCGTCTCATCTCAGCCATAAGAAGTCCACTGTTGGACATAGGCCTCCCCCATGGATTTCCAAAAAGACCGATTGGAAGCGGCTTGCATCCAGCGTCTTCCCGCCACTTGTATGAGGTCATCTGTCCATCTCGTGGCTGGTCTTCCTACGCTGCGCTTGCCGGTACGTGGTCTCCACTCGAGTACCTTTCGGCCCCATCGGCTATCAGTTCTACGTGCTATGTGCCCTGCCCACTGCCACTTCAACTTACTAATCCGCTGTGCTATATCGGTGACTTTTGTACGTCTACGTATCTCTTCATTTCTGATTCGATCTCGTAGAGAGACTCGGAATTCGAATTGCATCGTCTACATAACTGGAAAATTCGGTCAAATCTCTTAACCCTGCTTTTACAGCACGCCCGGGAAGAGAAGCAGCTGGCACATTCAACGCTTTTCTTTTCCTCCCACTCCAGCGTAAATTTAAATCTATTTGTTTGTATACAAAAAAAAAAGTTTAAAAAACAACAAAAATGTTAAGTTAATCTGCTAACGGTGAAATAAATTAGGTTTAACGGTTAGAAAAGGCGAGTTTAAATTACACCGGAAGCCACCCACGTCCCTTCAGACCACTGACTCGAGACAGATAAAGGTGAAGATATTTGCCATGCTGACGACGTGGGTAATATTTTGAGGGAACACTGGCTTAATTTACCATGAAAATCAATCGTGGATCGCTGTTATAATTCTTTTTCCACCATTCTTTTCAAATACTTATTTGGATGTGTTTTTTTTTGTTTGTTTTGTTATATGCAGAAACGTCATTATTTACAAAGATTTGCTTATCAGATATTACAATTATTAGGTTAGGATCGTTGAGTTTTTTTATTATACATATAGATTATTGATTTAAATTATTTTAATAATTAGACAAGATATGTAAAATTATTTTCAATATACAACAACACAAACAACAAACTAACAAAGCAAAGCAAGCTCACAGCTTCTTCTGACAGCTTTGTAAGTTTTACTTACAAAGCTGTCAGAAGTAGAACACACCATTAGATTTTAGGCGAAAAAATCACTGAATTTTCTATTTCGTAGCGGCAGCGAGACGAGCGCTACAAAATTATAGTTTCCTCTATAAGTACGAATACTTTACCAGAAACTGTTCGTGCTGAATAATATACCGCAGGAATATTTTAGAATAACACACGTATTATAATTTCTCTGAAGTATGGCTGAGAATATAGAATACACGGTAAATTTGGTGTCTGGAGTTAGTATCCACCTCCGAGAGCTTGGTATAAGCTATGATGTGTTACGTACGTCTTTTTACTGAAACCAAACACGTTTCTAAAATACCGATTTGTAGTGCCTTGAATTGCATGGTGATGTGGTCGCGTAGTGACAAGTAGTACAAAGCCCTTAAAATAAATAAATTTAAAAAAACGATTTCAAAATAGGTTTGTCCTTAAAAATCAAATTGGCTTATAAATTACGAAACTATGCGGTAACAAACATTAAAAAAATACAATCGATTCGAAAATCTCTTCCTTCAACCGACTTCAAAAAAGGAGGAGGTTCTCAATTCTACTGTATTTTTTTAATGGTTTTTACCTCAGAACTTTCCACTGGGTGAACCGATTTTGATGTTTTTTTTATTATAATGCTGGTGCTTTGCTTCCCGTGTGGTCCCATTTCAATTTGATCCAGTTCTGACAATGGCATCCATGAGAAGTCGGTTGCTTCAGTTTTTAAACTATAATTATTGAAGTCGGATTTGACTTGGCACGTTTTGTGTCTTAACCCGGGTACAAGATATAATTAAATGAAGTATTTTTTATACGATATAGGTTGCCCCTTGACCGCCAACTCACCTGATGTTAAGCGATGTTGCGGTCTATGATGAAGCGCGCTTACCGTGAAGAAACCGATTCACTCGTGATTTATAGATACCCAGTTTGTATCCATCGGGGAAAATCCACTCAATCACTGTTGTTAAAGTTTACTATAAGATAATTAGATTGCTGATTCAAGTTAATTATTCTATTATTAGTTTATCTTGGATCAAAAAATAATATGCAAACGTTAGTGTGGTTTATGCATAATGTTTTAAAATTTGAAGTACTCAATAAAATTGAGCTTTATGAGCCACCAAAATGTTATGCTTACAGCCAATTTCATGTGCAAGTTTCATATCAATTTGGCAGAAGATGCAAATTTTTGTGATAGTGCATGCCAAGTTGTTGATTTAGTACGTGTATGTCTACTATACACGTGTATAGAATGTAGATATATGCACGCTTGATTGTTTATTTATGCAAATATATAAAAATTGTGTCGCCGACTTATTTACGGGATAATCAACCAGAGTAGACGGGTAATTTTAGGGTAGCTTTCTATACGTTTGAATGGCCTGCTGGTGTTAAAGTTTATTATAACGTCAACATGTTTTAACAGACAGATAAATTGACAGTTTGTGAAGATTTATCAGTATATTATTAGTACCATAGAGTAACTTATACCTGTACCTCCATATTTATCAGTGTGTTACAGTTTTATAAATACAGGATATTCCGAAATTTAAAACCTCACGGTTTTGTACTTACTTAGTGCTAAAAACTGATTTCATATTTTTTTATTTATATTAAAGTTCACATAGACCTATGATTGACCTTTAAATCGCCTGATTTTAAGCAACAATCTAGCCGATGATGGAGCTCGTCAATCTATAAGATATCTATTCACTTTAACTTTGAAACTTCAGAATTCTAGTACTCAGGAACAAAGATCAAAGATTGGACGTGTATTCAACCTCACTTTACTCTCTCTCTATTTACGCCTATTTACATATGTCGATATATTTGATGCCGATGCTTAAGATGTGGCGTGGGCATTAATAATACTTACAAATTGAAGTTTAAAAAAAAAATGGTTGTCTGTAAAGTCGGTTAACGGACTATAATTTTACGTGATAACGATGCGTCACAAGCCGAACGCTTAGGCCGATCGTGTCTCTCTATCGCTTGTTCCGCGCTCTCGCTTGCACGCTCGGCTCAGGCGGAACGCGACAATAAGTCATGCTTTTTCGTGCGTGCAGCCGGCGTTCATCGATTTATAAGACGTTATCACGTCAAAAACTTTTTTATTTCGAAATCAGGATATAGTCATATTTCTTGATTGTAAAATATGTCAGATAAATCGTATTATACTCGTAGAAAGCCCGTTTGTTGGATGAAACTCATTACAGATGCATGCAACATCTGGAGTCTGGTCGCGCGGTTCACGAAGTTTGTTTTGGAACTGCACTAATGACTTTTTGTTGAACACGATCTGTTACTAACTGGGATTTCGACTTTTTCAACTTTAGTTAACGTGTGGGGGAATAAGCTTTCGAGTTTGAGTTTATATTATTTTATAGTAAATCTTGAACAAATGTTAGTACGTTACCTGGACGGGCTTCCCTCTTAGAGTATAATCTGGGTGTCTATTAATCGCGAGTAAATACACAAAGTTGAAATGACAATGGGCACTTAGCACGCAGAACTGATGGCCGATAGGGCCGAAAAGTTCTCGAATGGAAGCCATGCACCGGCAAGCACAGTGTAGGAAGCCCAGCCACATAATATAGTTTAAAAAACTAAAAAAACACGCTTAATCTTATCAAATTATTGTATTGTCATCGGTCCTCGATAAGTTTACAAAGTTTGAATGAAATCTGACCGTTTGAAGTGCGTCGAAATCAAGTCCAAAGGAGTCGGTTACAAACATGCGTACAGGTGAAGCTAATAAAAACGTGTTAAAAAGTTTTAATCACTAAACGCTCAAAATAACTTTCATTGCATGATATGATTAATCATGAATTTCTAGGTGTAATAGTTTAGAAATGGAGGGGGGGCGGAGCAATTTTTGTGAAAAATTGAATTGATATTTTGTAATAATTATAGTTTTAAAAAACTGTAAAAAAACGACTTCAAAACACGCAGTTTTTTTTATTTATTTATTTATACATAAATTAATACACGTTGATATAAAATCATCTAAGAACCTAGATAAGGTTTGTCTAGATGATCTGTTCTCGTAATATTACATTTACTTACAATATTATTTACAAACAACACAACTTGACTAAATGTTGTGCGCAATCACGCAATAAGACAGCTGATGTAGGCATGCAAGGTAGGTTCGAAGATCGAAAAAACTGTTCTACCAAAATAATAAACTCAACTTTTTGGTGAATAGGTATGATTCCACAGTATTTGAAAAGCCCTGGTGGATCGTTTTGGTATATCTGTTTAATTTTTAGCGGAACTATTAGTTTGAGTAGTCTATACTGAAGATTATGAATTTGGTCCAGGTAAGTTTTATAAGTGCGAGTTATAGCTACTCAAACCATACGAGATAATACTTTCCACTAGGGCTTTATACATTGTTAATAATACGCCAAAGTTCGTTTACTTGGACGACATATTTTGTTAACAACCAAAGTTCAGAACCTATTTATAAAATGTATATCTCTGAAGTATGACCAACAAAAAAAAAAGAATCATCAAAATCAATTCATAATTGACGAAGTAATCGCTGAAGAAACATCCAAAAAAACATACAATCGAATTAAGAATCTTCTCCTTTTTGGAAGTTGGTTAAAACATCTCACACATACCACTTCTGGGAAAAAAATTATATATTACATCTTAGTCTTATTTTAAGAGACCTATTCAGCGATAGAGGTATCGTTGAATAGGCCTCTTAAAACCCCACCCACCCGTTCGTGTGTGGGGACACACGAACGGGTGGGGTTGAAAAATCATTTATTTTTATGTATGGAATGCTATTTTAACTTTTATGAAGAATTTTCTACGGCATTTTGTAACGGTATATAGTACACATCGACCTGCCAAATTTCGTTTATGTAGGGCTGATAGTCTCTGAGTAAAATAGCTGTAACATACGGACAAAAGACAGCCAGACGGATGGACATGACAAATTCATAAAGGTTTCTCATACTTACTACATAATCCTTAAAAAGAAATATATAAAAACAGGATTTCTCCAAGTTGATTATACAATGAAAGCAGCGGAGTGGGTCGCGGCGTCGAATTAGGTTACATTTGATTATACAAACAAAGAATGATGGAATGAAGAAAAATACAGCTTGAGTATTTTTATCCAGCCGGAATTAGCGTTTATGGGGTATTTTTACTTAGCTATCTCGCGTTCAGCTGTATTTTTTTGAGTTAAACTGATTGTCGGGGATCTGGCACTTGCCTGATGAAAGATATAATTTTTGCAAAGATTACAAATTCACTGTTTTAAAAGTCAGTTAAGGGGCTTGAAGGAAATGGGGAATATGCATGATTTAATTTTATTTGGTCACGAAAAAACTAACCACAAATAAATCTATTCCATAAAAACAAAACAAAAAACAAAAATAAGTATAAATTTATTAGAGAAAATTAAGAAAACCGTCGTTGCAAATCTAAAATGTCCTATGTGACATTTTCCCAGATATTTTTCATAGATTTTTTTATAGTTTCTTTAAAGTGGCTGTCGAATTTACAAACTGCCGTGTGATTGTATTAATATTACTCATAGGAAATGTTAAATATTCAACGACGATCTTTGTAACAGAACATAATTGAGTAAGCAGCTGTATCCGATTTTATCAATCAATCAATCAATCAATAACACTCCGCGATGAAGAAATTATTTTTACCTGCATTGATTTTAAAATTAATTATACCCCGTTATCTAACGAAAATTACCATGTAATATTAGTTCTATAGAACAAATGAGAGAGATTTCGTTTTAATAGTTCTACCATAGAACTAAAGGGATAAAAAATATTCAACAGTTCTGTGACGTCACAGTTCTATAGAACTAATGGGAGTTACCGTTATTTTTATGGGGTCATCGTTCTCATCATCATCAACCACTTTTATTAAAAGACCAATCCTTGTTTGGAACAGCTGATTTTCTTTTCGTGAGGTCAGGGTTGGTTTCATCGTAAAAGCTGTTGATAATGATGTGTACAATGACCCCTGAATGTATTGCTATATTCTAGTGATAAAAAATAACGGTTTTGTATATAATAAAATAAGTAGATTTAGAACCAGTATGCGATTGGACCATGGCATTAGGGGAGTTGTAATTAATGGTTCCCATTACGTATTAATTAACGTAATTGGTGATTTTCACAGGATTAATTACACGGGTTTTAAATAATCCTATAATCTAAACATAATTAGTGATTAGGATAATTACATTAATTAGCATTTCGGATATGTACTCTGTAATTTGTTATACAAATAACTGGAGATATATAACGCTGTTTTAGCTGATGAATTCTTCAAATAATAATAATTAGAGACCGGATTATATGGATCATAAAATACTTGAAATATGTATCCAAATATGCATGAAAAATTGGTAAAACATGCATGAAAACTGTTAAAATGTGCAACATATATGACGAATATTAGAAAAGTAAAAAAGGGAAAAGTCCCATATTTTTTTTTACTTCTAAATCAGCATTATAATTTCAGTAAATTATGTATTCGTTCAAAATTTAACAATCTTGCATACTATAAATTATAGTCTATAATAATATCATCAGAATAATATTAATAGTCAATACAATTAAACGAACAATTATTTAACATTTTTTAGTGTTAGGTTATTTCAGGTATAAAGAGAAATTATTTGTAAGACATAATTCTACAATTCTACCCACTGAAAAATGTAGTAAATACAGCGAAAATATGCATGATCACTAAATTTCAGATAAAATATGCAATGATCGCTGAAAATGTGGTAAATATGCAAATGCATATAATCCGGTCTCTAATTATAATTATTATAGCCTTCCCCACTGCTGGCGGTACCCTAGTTTTAAGTTTTTTTTATAATACCTATGTAAATATATTTCTATTGTAATGTGTAATATATTTATGTTGTAAAAAACTAGAATTTCAGTCTAATAAATTAAATACATAAAGAGTTATAATAATAACGTGAATGTTACTCTAACATTGAAAATATATCATAAAATTAAATATGTCTGTTTGACTATGTATCTCGTATTCTCGTATTATGTTACTAGCGTTGTTTATTTGGGCTGGCGTCGAATACTTATCCGTGGAAAATTTCGGAAAACCTAAAATAGTAAAATCAACGGAATCTGGCCTTCTCCTGAGAATTGGCAAAATTCCAAAAAAATAATTAAAAAAAATAGTTTGTTACTTAACTTTACATTACACCAACTTTTCAATAATGTTTCTATTTAGGTACTTCATGTAAATAGGGTCTAAATGTAAAAATTACGTATGCCATTTAAGTCCGAAGGCTTTAATATTGTATGGGATTTCATTAGGTATATCACACTGCGACATAGCGATTTGAATTTGAAACCTAAGTCTACTAGATTATCTACGTCTCAACTAACTCAAATGTTCTACCGTACAGGCCTGCAACAAAAATAACTAGTTCTAAAATTGAACTGGCAACCGAGAATAAAAAAAAGAAAAAAAACGGGGACGAATACTGCAAACAAAGAGGATGTAATACACTACAACTGCAAGATTTGTTGGTTTCTTGATATTATTCTGAGGATGTTCTTTTTTTAATAAATTTACTATGGGAAGTTTGAACTTGACGTTACGATCTACGATGAAACTCGCTTGACTACAAGAACCCAATTTTACTTGTAATTTAATTTAAAACTTGTAAGGTACTTAATGTAGGTATAATCTATCAGAGAAGTCCCATTCATCCTGCAATTTTTGAAGTGTGTACAGTGACAATAAAACGCTCCGAATGGTTAACAAATCTAAATGTTAAGCCATTTCTTTTAATTTTTTTTTTTTTTTTTTTTTTTTTTTATCAGCCCTGTTTGTACAAACTGTCCCACTGCTGGGAACGGGCCATCTTCTCATTGTGAGAAGGGTTAGGCCATAGTCTGCCACGCTGGCCAAGTGCGGGTTGGCAGACTTCACACATCTTCAAGATCATTGAGAACTCTCAGACATGTAGGTTTCCTCACGATGTTTTCCTTCACCGTTTGAAGTTGGCGGTAATCAACAATACGCACATAACTTCGAAAAGACAGAGGTGCGTGCCGTGGGATTCGAACCCAGGACCTGCGGATCGCAAGTCAGACGGTCTCACCACTTGGCTGCCGGAAACTAGTCGGAAACTGCCGGAAAGACTACTCTTTTAATTATCTCGCAGTAAGTGTAAAAAGTAGAATGCACCTCGGGGATAAACGTATTTTGTCT
Source organism: Lycia hirtaria (assembly GCA_947563715.1). Lineage (NCBI taxonomy): Eukaryota > Metazoa > Arthropoda > Insecta > Lepidoptera > Geometridae > Lycia > Lycia hirtaria. The sequence goes on along the minus strand of OX387381.1, from coordinate 37,922,386 downwards.
TGGGCGAGCTTGAATACGCGGGATTCAATATGTCACCCGTCACTTAAAACACTTTCCCCTTGGTGCTTATTCTACTATTTAAATATAGAATTATATATAAATGTTTTTTTTTAATCCTTTTTTTTTCAGCCGTTACTGTCCCACTTCAGGGCAAAGGCCTCTCTCCCCTCCTTCCATTTTTCTCGGTTAAGAGCTTCCTTAGTCCAGCCATCAGTGGGAGTCAAGCTCATCCCGCCATAGTTGTTTGGGCCTGCCTAGGGGTCTTGTGATGTACGGTACCCAAAAAGTTGTTGTTTTTGCCCACAGGTCTTCGGGAATGCGGCAGATCTTATCTTTATTTAACGTATATAAATGTTCTCTGTCAATTTGTGTCACACAGGAACTGTCAAACCCAAGAACGGAACTAAATACTTTTTATTGTTTTGAAAAGAAATAATACTCTTTTTAACCGACTTCCAAAAAGGAGGTTCTCAATTCGACTGTATGCTGTTTTTTTTGTATGTTTATTCAGCGATTTTGATGATTTTATTTTTTGTTTGGTAGGTACCTAATAACCTCAAAGGTGGTCCCATATCAATTTTATCAAAATCGGTTTAGTACTTTGGTTTTTATAATAAAATAACTGAAAAAAATGTCATCCAAGTAAACGAATTGCGTCTTTTGAAAACAATAAAAGTTTATTTGTCATTAAAATCGTATAAATATATAATAGCTAAACTATAACAACAATCTATCTAGATATAACTTCTGTTACTTACCTAAGTATATAAACTGCTTAAAATATTCAAAATTGATGTATCAACTTACGTAAATAAATACTTCTGAAGAATAATCAAAGATTGTCGTGAACATCATATTTTGCAATCAACGATTTATATGTACTTTGCAATAGATACAAGAAAAAAATGAAAATTTCAAATTCGCGCTGTAATGTGACGTTAGGGCTCGATGTCATCCGGCACGGCGCCGGATCCGAAACAAAAGCAGGTGCGGCGCCAGAATCCCGACGTTTCCGCCTACTAAAATCGTCTGATTCCGACGCCGCGCCGTAAAATTTCACGGTGCCGTGACGGATGATAAGGGCCGGGCCCTTACACCTTATTAGGGTCTGTTTGAAAAGATAACTGAGGGCATTTCTGTCCTTATTTCATTATTTCATTTGACTACCAACAAAATCACTAGACGTCAGTTCCCATTTTTTTGCCATGATAGTTCTCTTTCACACGTTGATGAATGAGACAGATTATTAACATAAATATGGAGTACAAGTATTCCTATAATGTAAATGGAGTACGGTTTCCTCGACTGTATAAAATGCAAATCGAGATATACGACGCGATGCGAGCTTACAACAACGGAAAATGTTCTGAGAACCCGGAGGAAATTGCTCTGCCGCCTGCTTGGAAAGCCGCTTACCTCTGAACTAATCATTTTGTCTAGATAGAATTTTCTATAAGTAGATTTATTTGTCTGGAAGTTTGTTTAGTGTTTCCAGTAACAATACGAAAACAAAAGAAAAACAAGATATGTAATAAGTACTTAAAAAACTTTTTAAGCTAAACTATAGTTGTTAAGTTATAGTTGCTAAAATCTATTATTATAACAATGATTTGATATGCATAAAGTTGTATAGAAAATTATGCCTTTCCCAACTATGATCCATGTCATTTCAGTTGAACTTTTTTCTATCAGTATATACAAAGAAATTAGATAAACATTGTATCTACGTATAAGTATAATATAGTAGCTAAAATATAGATTAACATCAGGCGTCATTAATTTGAACAAGATGCCAGACGCCACATATTAGTACCAGTGCCAGAATATGATATAGCTAAACATACTTCGCTTGTCTGTTTTAAATTATCTTTTTTAAAGAACATTTGATCTTCGTAATGTTTCTACAGTGTGTGAACACGATATCGATCCACATTCCTGTTGCGTACTGCTCAAGAATGGAATTCTTTGCCGCCATCTCTGTTTCCTGAGACCTAAAATCTTGGAATTTTCAAGGCTAGAGTGAATAGATATCTTCTAGATCAACAAGCTCCATCCTCGGCCACACCGTCTCTTAATATCAGGCGAGTTGGAGGTCAATCCTAGATCTATCTTGTATAAAAAAACGATATTTTTTCACGGACAGACAGAGAATCTAGAAATTATAATATTGAGATCGATCGTATCAAAGATTGTTTTATATTATATACTATAATATATATTTTCATTATATCAATAAAAGAGAGTAAAAAATCTGATCTTCCTCTTTAAATCATTATTCGACTAAAGCTTTTACATCGAAGTTAATTTGCATAGAAAGTTTATTTATGATAAGCTATTGGTGTATGTTGTTATAATACAGTGATTGTTTCTCTTTCTTTAAATACAATAACTTTTACAAACAGTAGTTCAAAACAAGTGTTCACAGCTTAAAGCTGTCCTAAGAGTTATTTAAATAAAGCTACCTATATTATTAGCATCATAGGTGTTAATCCTACAATAAGTCGAACGTCACACAAACTGGGTTCATAAAAATAATATTAAGCACATGCAATAAATTATACAGTTTTTTATTATTATTTAATTTTTATCTCCACAGACACCAGGGTCCGTTACCTTTGTCATAATTACAAACTATTGTTTACTAATTATCGTTACGGGATATATATATATATTTATATTATACAGTTTTTTTTTAATTTAAATTATACAGTTTAATTTTTAAAAGTTTTTTTACCGACTTCCAAAATGAAGGGGTTCTCAATTCGACTGTATGTTTGTTTAGCGATTTCTCCGCCAATTGTGAATTGTTTTTGTTAATTTTTGTTTGGTTGGTTGGGACCTATCTAAGAGGTGGTCCTATACAAATTTTATCAAAATAAGTTGAGTACTTTGATTTTTATAACATAATAACTGAATAAATGTCGTCCAAGTAAACGAATTGCGCATTTGGAAGTCATTTTTTCAGTTTTTTAAACTATAAAATTATTGATTTTTACGATAATTTAAGTAATATCTTTAATGGTTCTAACCATAAAAATCACAATCGGATAATATTTAGGAGTACACAATTTTCTTCTGTTATACAACAGAAACGCGAACGCGTATATTACGCGTTTCTTATAATAATAATTCATAATAATTCATTTATTCCTTGCAAAAAACAGGTTGAACAATAAATTGTGATCTTAAATCCTAGTACATAAAGTATCTCTGTTTTTGCTAAAATAGCAATGCAAGTAGGTATTTAATCGTTAGTGCATTAGAAGAATTTACACATGCATATTACTTATTTAGCGTCATGACAAAATGGACACACAGAAACCAACAAACGAAACAATAAAATTAAATATCAATAGTTTCATTAAGATACGCAAACTATTTAGACATACGCAAATTATTTATCATTAGATCTTAAAATGTCAACGAGCACAGAAATAGATAAAATTGTGAAATGTCATTATATCCAGTATCAATGTCAGATTTAAGTAAATGCCAGTTAATATATGGAATACAGAAGGATTCTGAGTTTTGGCGGGAACGTCTTAGTAACGTGCTGTTGTTTTGTTTTATTTTCCTAAACTTGTGTTATTTTGAACATTAATGCTATAAAAATGGTGGTGTTTTATTCATTAAGTTTTCGATAAAGTGCGTGAGTATAGGCAAGTAAAATAAAGCAGTAAAACGTGTGATTTTACGTTGTCGGCAAAACTCTATAGAAGTTTCTAGTAAAGTCGCCACCACTTTACTGAAGCAGGACTTGACTTAAATTGACTTGACTGTATACATGACTTAAATTGTGACTAGGACATTTACAACTTGTTTTATTAAAGAAACTTGAAAATATCTTAATACTTGACACTGGCAAATGCTTAAATGCGGGTCCAATACAAAAAAGAAGAAGATATGGAATACAAAATGTCACAAACCAGGTTATGTCAATATACGAAAAAAATAAAGAACAATATGTTTATAATGCCAAATTAATTAGAATCAATAAAAAAATGTAATAAAATGTTCAAATCAAAATACATAAATTAATGTCAATATAATATTAATTATTATAATAAATAATAATTCTACTTGGAATGTCTGCTATATTAAGATTTAATCATTCACATTACACTCATACAAATATTATAAAATAATACATACATTTTATGATTTTTCTGCTTTAAGATCTTTGTCATTCAGGAAGTCATCAATAGTATAATATACCTTATCCACTAGAAGATTCGTTAAAGCTAATTTAAAAATGTTGATGTCATTCTCAGTTCTTATTTCAGCAGGGATGTTGTTAAAAATCATTGGCAACATACAAAAGACGCTTGTGTGTAGAAGATGTGTTTTAGAGTTATGGAGACATAACTTATTTTCTTTATTTCTACCGGGTTTCTTCCATATGAATAAATTTGGATAGGTTTTAACAAATACTGCAACCTCTAGAATGTAAGTAGCGGGCATGGTTAATATTCTTAATTCCTTAAAGTGGTTTTTACATGATTGCCTCTGATGCAAACCTAGCATTGCGCGTATGCATCGCTTTTGGGCTTTGAATGCAATTTGTTTGTCGGTGGAATTTCCCCAGAACATGATTCCATATCGCAAAATGGATGCCGCAAATGCATGATAGGCCGTGACTAGAGTTTGTAAATTTGCTACTTTCCTCAATTTTGAGAGATAGTATGAGGCAGAGTAAAGTCTTTTGGAGACATTATCAATATGTAATTTCCATTTCAGTTTATTATCAATAACTAATCCTAAAAATTTTATTGAGTCAGTTTCATTAACAGTATTACCTAAGTAGTTAACTAAGAGCTTATCATGTTCCGTATGCCTTTGTTTAAAATTCATCAAGTAAGTTTTGCTTAGATTAATTTTTAAATTATTTTTGTTAAGCCAATCGATTATGGATGTCAATGTTCTATGAATTTCATCATGATTGCATTTGTTACCGATGAATAAGACAGTGCTGTCGTCAGCGAACAGCGTCATGGGATTTGATGTGACTTTCGGTAGATCATTTATATAGTCAATAAACAATACCGGTCCCAATACACTACCTTGCGGCACTCCAAATTTAACTGTTCTCGGGTTTGAAATGTATTGTTCGACAGTTAATTTGTTCCGACAAATTCTATCGATACTCGTCACTTGGTTTCGATTGCTCAGATATGATTGGATCAATTCATTAGGTATACCTCTGACTCCATGATTGTGTAACTTCCTTAAAAGTATACTGTGATCGACACAGTCAAACGCCTTGGACATATCCAAATATAATGCAACTACGTTTTCTTTCTTGTCCATACTTGTAGTAATTTTGTATAAAAAATTATAAATAGCTAAGTTTATGGATTTATTTTTTCGGAAGCCGTATTGCTCATCCGTAAGGATATTCTTTTGTTCAAGATAATTATAAAGTTTGTTATATATCACTTTCTCAATTACCTTGGAGAATACAGGTATGAGTGCTACCGGCCTATAATTCCCAATATTATCTTTTCTCCCTTTTTTATAAAGAGGTTTCACAACTGAAACTTTCAATGTTTCAGGAAACACACCTTGTTCTAGACACATATTCACTATATAAGCAAGTACTGGGGATATATACGGCGCAACTAGTTTCAAAATTTTTGTTGAAATTCCATCGTATCCAACACTATTAGTATTTCTGAGGTCATTAATAATATTAAGAATGTCATGTGGTCCTACTGGGGTCAAAAATAAAGAGTTTAATTCATTATCGATTTCATTATTCACATTTGTAATATTTTTGTCACCTTTTATTATATCTACATAGTAGTCATTGAAAGTATTAGATATTTCTAAGGGGTCCTTTTTGACTTGGCCATTTATATTTATATGCGAGATTCCTTCATTAGGAAAGTTACATTTTTGTTTATTTATAACCTTCCATGCGGCTTTGGATTTATTGTACGAGTTTCCAATAAAGTGGTTATTTTGCGATTTTTTTGTGAGATTAATGATTTTTTTGTATCTACTAGAATATGACTTGAAAGCTAGTTTATTAACGGCACTTGGATCACGCCTATATCTCCATAGTAGGTCACGTTTTCTTTTGCTGCATATTTTTATGCCTTTAGAAACCCATTTTGGTCTTACGTGTGTTGTCAATTTAATTTTCATCATGGGAAAGCACAAGTTGTAGAATAGGAGAAATGTCTCATGAAATCTATTAAATGCCAAATTGGGGTCTTCGGTTTCAGATACTTCTTTAAAGTTAATGTTACTTATAGAATTTATGAATTTTTCCTGATTTTCTTTGCAGTAATCGCGCCGGATAGTGTACCAATATTTTAGTTTTACATGTTTTTTTTACTGGAACTTTCATCAATTGTGCCGTATGATCCGATAGAGCAAGTTCAAGTATTTCGCCCTTGCCACCATGAATGTTGTGTATTACATTATCAATGCAAGTGTTACTTCGATGCCGTGTTACTGATTTAAATTCAAATTTCAGACCACACTCTAACAAGACTTGATGAAACATTTTTGTATATTTTGTTTCCTTCAGCAAGTTTAGATTGAAATCGCCGCAAATTATTACCTTATGACTTTTTTTGTGGCAAAGGTCAGAGAGCATATCTCTTAATTTGGCAATGAATATAAGAATATTTTGTAATTTTGAGGTGGGAGGTCTATATATGCATATTAGATACAGCTTTAAATCGCTGAGTTCTATAGCTGAACATTCATATACGTTCGGGATTGATTCTTTTACCAAATTGTGAGCCGTAGTGTATTTCTGACTGTTGTGTACTAAAATACACGCGCCGCCTCGGCGTTGATATCTACAGAAGCTTGAAGCCAGTGTGTAGTTTGGCATGGCTAATACATCTAGATCTTCCACTTTCATATTATGTTCAGTAATACACACAGCGTCAATTGAAATACCATTATCTAAAAGATTATCTAAACATACAGTCAATCTGTCAGATTTACTTATTAATCCGTCAATGTTTTGATGAAGTACATATATTGAGTTAAGCACGAAAAAAATTGTTATTGCTATTGAGAATGTCATCAGTCCTATTATATTCATTTTCAACGTTAACTATATTAGTTTCGTGTCCACTTTGATCATTCACAGTTTGTGTAGATCTGTCGACGTAGTTAACAGTGGCTCTAGCGTTTTGTTTACATTGTAGTTTTATATTTTGATATTGGATTAAGTTGTTTTTGTAATGAACATGTAAAATTTGTTTTAAAATACTCCTGGCAAGGTTTATACAAAATTCGTGTCTACGTAGTACAAGTTTCCCATAATTCATATCTATATACGTTGCATGCTTGTTTTGATTACATAGAATTCCATCTCGTAATTTAATTTTTGTTCCCTAAGATTTTTATTGTACAAAATCTCTGGAACAATGACATTTGTATGCGATACGGACTTTAACCACGAAAATAAGCTGAATTGGAATTCATATGGAACACAGTCGTTTGTTCCTGCTAGTAAAATAATACTATCATTCATTGTATAGTCCATAGTTTCTTTCCCGGTCGAGTCTACAATGTCGGATAATCGGGCTCCAGGTTTCCATATGCACTTTACTGTGTAGTTTTCGCCTAGTAGTTCCTGAAAAGTGTGGCGCATGTGTTGACCTTGTTCGTCTGCTAAAATTAGAATTCTATTTTTGTTATTGGAAGTTTTCGTGACTTTTTTGTTTTCCGGTACATCCTCATAATGCTGTTGCTCGATATTATTACTTTCATTATTTATGTGAAGTTTATTAGATACAGTTTGTTTTTCTTCTAATCGTTTATTTTGATTACTTTCATTGTTTTGTACAATTTGTGTTGCTTGTGTTTCATTTTGTGGAGAATTATACATTTGTGTTAATGTGTTTTCATTATGGTTTGGTTCTAATATTTTTGTTGTGTTTATATCTGAAGCTGTTTCTGTCTGATCAGTCGCACATCTTGTTCTTTCCTGTGTGTCATGTATTTGTGCCTGGAATATATGTTTGATATTGTTATTAGTCGTGTTTATAGCTTGCATTATGGTTTCTTTGAATTTTTTGGTTTTGGCTGTTTTTAGTTTCAGTCTAGTTGTTCTTGTGTGGGCCTTCTTTTCATCGTTTATTATTGTTTTTAGTGTATATTGCTGTGTTGGTGTTTCGTATGCAGTGTCATTTGCTTGCGATGACGTCTGCGTTTGCGTCAAGATATCATCATCTTTAGCCTCATTATGAATACGTAGTCGTCTTCTCTTTCTAGTTATTAATGGACTCTCAGCAAAATTAACTTTTTTGTAACGATCTATAATTTGTTTAAGTCGTTCATTATCAAAATTTAGGCGTCTGTTTTCTCCATTCAAGTTGTCTATTTCCTGATTAGCTGATTTGAGGTCATTTGATAACTGTTCTAATTTATTTTTTAGGTCTGCGTAAGTCTGACTTTCATTTAAAGTATCCTCTGGTAAGCTTAATATAGTACTTTCATTCAAGGTTGAACTAGATAAATTATTGAATGAGCTCGACTTTCTATATGTTCGAAACGCATTGTGTTCCGATTCCATGGTTTATAATTTATTATGAATATTCAGCCTTGTGTCTACGTTCCATTTTATTTATCTGTGTAGATATTCCGCACGATAGTGTGAATAGGATCTTTATTTTTCTTTATCTGTGGCCAAAGTATACTGGGTCTATGGTTAATTAGATGAATTTCTGAGCGAGATCAATATTTATGTGTTGTTAGGTTGGCACTACTCCACTATGTCAAAATTATCAATAGTCGATCAACCAACTGTCAGCTAGTCTCGTCATAAATATTTCAACATGTGGTGTGGTTTTGAAATGTTTATATGTAGATAAAGTTAAAATTGCATCTGTGTGAGTGATGATTCAAAATTCCAACTGTAAATGTGAATTTCAATATGTAATAATAGAAAAGATACAGCTCACCGCGGTCAGTTGATAATCACAAATCCGTTAGAGGTACATTCACTTATATTGGTCACAATTTTGTAATCCGAAGGTTAGTTTTTGTAATTTTAATAAATATTTTAATATTCAAGCAAATAAAAACGGTTACTACTCGAGCCAGGGTTGCCAGGCACTGCACTGTATATTACGAGTTTCTTCAAACGAAGAAACTCGTAATATACTGGAAAAAATTAAGGGTACAGGCAAAGAACAGGGAATGTCCTATTTAATTGACTTGAATTCTAATGATTGGAATTTAAAATACCATAGACAAAGATATGATTCTCCTAATAACTTTTTTTTAATTTAATTTAATTTGTGACGGCGACAAAAATGTGATCGGACCTACAAATAGATCGTACCATAAATTTAATCATAACGGCGACAAATATGATCTTAACATTTATTAGAATGATAATTATATCTCGCTTTCTTAATTTTTAATTCTATGAACTAGTATTTTTAGCCAGAAATAGCCCTCACTAGCACACCAATGTAACGTATGTATAATAAGAAATAGACCTCACTAGCACACCAATGTAACGTATGTATAATAAGAAATAGCCCTCACTAGCACACCATATTCATATTCATATCATTTATTGCGTCATATGTAGGTACATGCAGGTCTTATAATAACACATGTTTATTTAGGGAATACATATGGCCCTATAGGGGCATGGCAACACTTGAGTCGGAACGTTCTATTTTAATTTTAATTTCGTCAAAGTTATCCTTAAAAAATTCGTCAAGATTATAATAACTGTTAGTTTCTAGGAGATCTTTCAAATTCAAAATAAAGCTTTCATCTGTGTCTATATCTTTTAAGCAATTCGGTAGCTTGTTATATATTTTTACTGCCATAGAATTAGGGCTAGAACTATGCATTGCTAGATTTGACCTTGGTATTACTAATTTATGTTTATGTTGGGGTCTAATTTTACGCGGTCCGTCTGCTACTTTTTTAAATAAATCTGGATATTTCCTAACGAATTTACATAATTCCAATATATATATATAGATGTCACTGTTAAAATTTTGAATTTAATGAAGTATGGCTTATGAAAGTGAAGTATTGTGTTGTCAGGTGATTTTATGTTGCCAAGGATACGTATACATTTTTTCTGGGCAATAAAGAGTTGATCTGCATCCACAGAGTTGCCCCACAGTAATATGCCGTACCGCAGCCACGACGAGGCGTAGGCATGGTAAGCAGATATAGCTGTGTTTAGGTCCGTGGTGCGTCTCAACTCCTTTAGACCGTAAGAGAAGCTAGATAACTTAGCCTTGATTTTTTTGATATGCATTTTCCAATTTAAATGTGTATCCAATTCTAAGCCGAGTAGAGTAGCCGAGTCAACGCATTGTAAATTAATATTATTATAGTAAAAATTAATGTCAAGAGGGGGTTTTTGATGAGGTCTAAATTGCAATATTTTAGTCTTTTTAAAATTTAAGTCAAGATTATGATCAGTCATCCAGTCGATTATATTATTAAAATGTCAGTTAAATTATTATTTAGATTAAGATTATTTTTACAAGATGTCAAGATTGATATGTCATCCGCGAATGTAATTACCATCACCAATGTAACGTATGAATATTAAGAAATAGCCCTCACTAGCACACCAATGTAACGTATGTATAATAAGAAATAGACCTCACTAGCACACCAATGTAACGTAAGTATAATAAGCATACTTAGTAATCAATAACTTCAATTTAATCTCGCTAGTCAGCGTGGGAAGCTTGGACGTCTATCAACGAAAATATACAAATAGCAAATTAATTCCTTGGTTTCATACTCGTCTAATCGATTCTTGCTGGCTCCATCAATAACGACAACAAACGACGTACCTGATTCCAAATACATTGATAAGGGTCGTAGGTAAGTAAGTACTTGTCAAGTTAATATGGAGGCATTGTTCCTACAAGTACTCGTAAACACGATCAAGGAGTAACTTTCAAGTTTCATTACAAACTTGACGGGCGAACCAAGGGAATAACTTCCGCCTGGAATTATTTATACGTTATTCGTTACCTTCGACATCGTGTGGGTATGCCTACCTTTCTATTATTATTAATATTCCTGCAGATACCTGGCAATAATGCATATATTTATATGTTTTACTGCGTTTGTTCTCTCTCTCTCTATCTGTATGTATGTATCTACCACTTTCTTTAGCCTTATATAATTCTAATCCTGTTAGATTAATAAGTCTATTAATATTAAATGCGAAAGTTTATGACTATTTAAGTTAATGAATTTGTTACTCCTTCACGCTAAACGGCTGATCTAATTTGATTGAAATTCAGAAAATCGCTAGCTTGCGCCGTGGAAAAATATACCTGGGCTATTTTTTATCCCAACATATTAACGGTTTCTTGCGGAACAAAGAAGGAAATCGATAGTGGCAAATATACCAATCTTTTTCATACTACATTATATTTCATAACACGGGCCGGCAACATTTTTACGACAGATTACCTCCAACCAGATTATGTATCGTGTATAATAAATCACCAATAAATGATTCACAAGGTAAACAAAAACAAAGTAATTTGATCCGGGCCGGGCTCCCTGGGGCTTGTCATCAAGCGGCGGCGGTGGCCGGGTGTTTGTCGGCCCAATAATAGACAAGATTGTTACACAGATAGCCCCAGATACAGGCACTCTCCCTCAGGACCGCGGCATGGTGTTTGTTAGTATCTATATCTAGTCCTGGTTCAATCCCCCAATCCACTAGGTTCCACTGACTGAATTTATCATTTGATTAAGGTGTATGGTACGTCACGCATGCGGCGGGAAATTCAAATTTTAAACAGTTTTTTTGTCCTTGTAGCCAAGTCAGGTATTTTTTGTAAATGATCATATTGCTTGCGGCAATCTAAAAATATTTCTTTATATTATCACGTAATTCTGTTTACCAATAATACATTATGTAAGATATATATTAACCCATAACCCATTACTAATAACCCATTTTTAGTAAATCAAGCAACTTCTCGGGATATGTAAGCAACGAGATGCATTATTGATAGTTAATTTGACGTGAAAATATAAAGAATGATCATATAAATTGCCGCAAAGATTGTAAATACTTATATTAATTGACTGAGCTGAGTACAAGACCACAAAACTGTTTGAATTTGAATTTCCCGCCGCATGTGTATCGTACAATGCTCTGGGCTCGTTCAGGATATATACGACGTTATAGATCGTCTTTGTTCAGGAGTACATGGGGCGTCGTGCACCGTCATTCGGCTAAATCAGACATATGATTATTTAAGAGAGCTTTCATGGAGAAGTTAATTCACGCGCGTTTTTCACTCTGAAAGGTTCATTTATGTAATAGACTCCACACTATGGCCTCAACATTGTGGAGCCGTAGGGATGTTTTAATAAAGTTAAATTTATTAAAGGATCAACCCTGACCAAATCGTAGTGGACTGAGAGAATACAAGTATTCTTCCTCAGGACCGAAGCACGGTGTTTGTTGCAATGAACGTGGGGAAACGGTTTCTTTGTGTGTTGTCTGTTAGTTTAATGGACACTATTGTTATCATAGCTCCCTAATACTTAAGCGGCCTCGGCTTTACACGTGTGTACTGTACATGTGTACATAATGACAAGCAATACTGAATAGATTTTAGTAGATAAACAACCCAGATTTGTCCCAGCTTTAGAGCTTCTTGTAAATATAAAAAAACATAAAATTTGCATTAAACATAGACATTACATGTTTCATATAAAACTAGAAGACATTTAATTACTCTAATCTTAACTATTACAAGATTGTAAAGCTGACTATAAAAGTAAAGAGTAGAAACACTTATTCAAAATCATTGTTTCATACAATATTTATTTTAAAATAAAATCTTAGTAGAAATATTAAAAAAGTCATGATTTTTGTCAATTTTACTATTAATTTCAGTCAATTACAATTTTCCATTACTTAAATTTTAATTCCGAAAATTTACCGAAATATGTGATTTGACTTATGTTAGCAACATTACTTACAAAACAAGGCTCTTACAAAATGTTCCTAATCTGGATAACAATTGCCAGGAAAAAGTCAAGTCACGGAAATTAATGAAAAAACTCTCTCCTATAATAAGGGAATTATATAAAAACAGGAAAGTAATAAGCAAATAATGTTCTTTAAGTGAGATGAAAACGATTTCTTTATAAGGAAATTGCTCAGAAAAAAAGAAATCCTTTGAGTTTATGAAATCGTGGTTATCGAAGAAAACACATGTTTGTTGACGTTGACGTATTTTAAGCTTGGTTCACACCAAGATCCGTTTGAACAAAGACATTGTTAATGTGATATTAACCCTCTATTGTTGTGTATAAGTTTCCGGCAGCCTAGTCGGGAGACCGTCTGACTTGCGATCCGCAGGTCCTAGGTTCGAATCCCACGGCACGCACCTCTGTCTTTTCGAAGTTATGTGCGTATTGTTGATTGCCGCCAACTTCAAACGGTGAAGAAAAACATCGTGAGGAAACCTACATGTCTGAGAGTTCTTAATGATCTTGAAGATGTGTGAAGTCTGCCAACCCGCACTTGGCCAGCGTGGCAGACTATGGCCTAACCCTTCTCACAATGAGAAGATGGCCCGTTCCCAGCAGTGGGACAGTTTGTACAAACAGGGCTGATAAAAAAAACCCTCTATTGTATATTGTATTTTAAAAATAAATAATTATAATTCTGTTTTAAGCCCGTTTCACATAATGTTTGTCATTTTGTAGAAAAATTAGTAATCGCCTACGAACGATGTTTCAAAACTCGTTGCACAAGCATTGAAATAAAACATAATTAAGCTTATCGATACTGAATCCTTATAAAGCCTCCATTTCATGGTTCCATGGGAATGATAAAAACCTAATAAGATTTTTTTCCATCTCTCGTAATCCACAATGTGACAACAATATGCTTTCTATGCAATACGCGGATTGCCTCGAGCGATCCGGTATTCTGCGAATTAATATGCTGTCTCCGTTACATCTTGGAGCAAATAATGTTCTATATAAAAAGGGATGGAATGATAACAGTGCGAAGATTGATAGCGTCCTTATTCACCTATGACTAACAAATAGGATCAAAGAAAATATGTGAAAGAAATTTCTGCAATTTTTCGCCGGATCAGATAAATGCCTTAAAGTTGATCTGGTCGAGATAGCCGAGATTCTAACGCATTTTCGAGGAGAACTTGAATAAAAAACCGAACTTATAGAGATTACTTTGGCTCGAGATAATCTGGAATTTTCCAGATGAAAGTTTGAGCTCAGGCGCACGGAACAAGAATTCGAGCAAATGCCTAGCTGAAGAGATTATTTCGACGGCCGAGTTAGCGACATGGATAAGGATTATACGGAATTGAGGTTAAACTAATTTTTCTTACAATAAGTTTTCATTTGAAAGTTGAAAATAGACTTGATTGTATTGACTTCAACTAATAGACCTGACTGATACTAACGAATCTAACTATAAGTTAGTAGCAAAGAAACTGCTTAGTCTAGAACACTGGCGTAACGTAGCGAGTTTATCAATATTGTATAGAATCCATTTTGGAGAATGTATCAAAGCTACGCAATCTTATATTGCTGTCCCCTTTCTACCACAGGATAAGCACAAAGGCGACCTACTATCCCCCGCACTCATCCACATTTATTGTGAATTTTTAAAGGTGCAAAACAGTTCAATTTTGCGTTTCTAAACTGTACAGCCCAGGAATTTTCTTGTTTGTGGGTCAAATGTTACCCGGAATTGTTTTTCTTTTCTTTTTAAAGAATTGAATAAATTGCCGCCCTCGTTGTTTTCTGAGATAGGTATCTTCTATCTAGAAAATACCTCTTTCTCTTTCTCATTTTTATCATGGCTTACCAAAAGACAAGTTGGTGGCCAAAACATTCAAGACAAGCTACTGCAACTTTTACAAATATCTTGTAGTGAATTGTATTATCGACTTTGTTGTTATTTAATAGGTTTAAGTAATATTAGTAAAGCGAAAGTAATTCTACGGCTATTTGTTACCTATTCACGATCAAAATATGATTGAATCGATTGATATGCATTTGATAAATTAGCTTAGAACCTAGAGACGGGCATAGACTATATTTCATCATCGAATGAAATCGTGGCGCGGGGCACTGCGAATATATTTTTAATCGACTTCCAAAAAGAAGGAGGTTATCAATTCGACTGTATGTTTTTTTGTATGTTTGTTTAACAATGTCTCCGCCAGTTATGAATTGTTTTTGATGATTAATTTTTGTTTGATAGGTATCTAATACGTCAGAGGTAGTCCCGTATAAATTTTATCATATCATAGTCGGTCCAGTACTTTGGTTTTTATAACAAAATAACTGAAAAAACTCTTCTCACAATGAGAAGATATAATAAGCTGAAGATGTTCCCAGCTGTGGGACAGTTTGTACAAAGAGGGCTAAGCGAGGGCTAAGTTAAAAAAGATCATCCGAGTAAACGAATTGCGTATTTCGAATTCGGTTTTTTAGTTTTTTAAACTTTTATTTTCATCTATGAATTTTATTGACGCTTATTGGATGTTTGACCATTTTGATCTATGTCAGGATGAAGATCATTAAACTATATTTTAAATTAAAATGGTGATGTCATCATAGCAAATGAGTTTGATATCTCTGATAGCTATACTTATATTTGACTGGCTTTGTGGCTCAGTTGGTAGTATGTCGACCCGCTAAGCTGTAGGTCGTGGGTTCGATCCCCACCCAGGGCAAACATTTGTGTGATGAGCATGGAGGTTTGTTCTGTGTCTGGGTGTTTCTATGTATCATATGTATATATTTACAAAAAAAAAGTATATACGTATTCTATCATCCATCTAGTTCCATAGTTCCATAGTTCCATAGTTGCTTATTTTGAGCTAGATGGTGTTATGTGAAATGTCCACAAATATTTATTTATGTCACGCTTCTATTAAATCATGAGAATTACATAATTACTCGTATATGATTATTTATTTATTAATTGATGTCTGTATGATTTAATTCTGCGTATACAATAGCAAACCACATATCAGTAATGTCATAGCAAATTTCTAGATTTCAATCATCTAAGCGTATTTAAGTACCGCCAGTAAATTTAGACAGAAGGGTATAGGAATCCATCGGGATCCACAAACAAATCCGGGGCTTTCAGTCGGCTGGAGAGATCCCATATTGACGACATAAGCTGCGGTGAGGCTCATCCGCGCGCGCCATGTCGACCGTTTAACATTTAGCTATAGCTTTTTAAGCCTAAAACCGAAACCGGTAAACCGAAGCCTTGTTTGATAAACATACAACTGTTTGGATTTAAAATGATATATTTTCAGATTGGTCCCATAGATTAGAATTTTAACAAAATCGGTTGAGGGAAAAAGGCCAAATGGTCTTTTGCGTCCTTGGCCATATGCGTCGATCCCATTTGATTTTCAAAACAAAATTGCTCATTTTGAATTCATTTGTTTTTAGTTTATTAAACCAAGTGTTAATGATTGTAAAATAAAATTGATTCATTATCTTCATCTCAGCCACAAGTCAACTGCTGGACATAGGGCTCCTCCATGGATTTCCAAAAAGACCAGTTGGAAGCAGGATGCATCCAACGCCTTCCTGCCACTTGTATGATATCCTCTGTCCACCTTGTGGCTGGTCTTCCTACGCTGCGCTTTCCGGTTCGTGGTCCCAACGGCCGAAAAGTAAAAAAAATAATTAATTCTATTAATTCAATTACTTCTAAAATTGGAAATGTACGTAAGTACGATAACAGACAAATGTGAACTTTGCACAAATCCCTGGCGACCTCTGAAGCCCTCATATTGACGACATAAGCCGGTAAGGGCTGCGAAGAGCCCTCATTAGGGACGTAATCCGGACGGCGGCGGCGTGTGTCCTCAGATATTCCCTTCCGGTCATCATCACATTCCAACAAATATTATCTTCCTACTTCCTTACCGACCTAAATCTACCCGAGTAACATTAAATATAACATCTATATCATAAGGTTTGATCCTGAGTCCGATGAGGACAAAAAATATCTGTCCTAAGAAAGTTCTAGGCTACTTAATGAGTGCAGGACTAAGAAGAGAACGGCAGTCTATAGCGGCAGTCACAATAGATCTCCTTAAATCGCTGTAACAATTAAGCCGCCTTTAACAATAACAAAAATAAAGAGTCACTAACTAACAGACATAGCCTGAGCCGTTGGTCCTATATAACAGCGTGATTTATAACCGCGTGGTTTCAAGACGGTGCATTTAGAACTGTGCGATTGAGTCTCCGCAACCTATCGATTCTGTAAGCTAAATAACTGCGCAAGTTAAGTGAGGCCCTAAGTGAATTTCCGGTTTTCATGCTGAAAACTGCAGAGAAACGTCAAAATAGAGTGACCACATGTAAGTAGCTCCCAATCCCGCTTTTGATTAGATATTTTGAAATTATTTGCTGTAATATGTAAGGAAAATACAAGTTCACCCTAAGGTCTCACTTCACTTGCCCGGTCACTTAGTAGCTCAGTCTGCATATACCCACCCGCAGAGCTGCTAAGTGGCCGCGCAAGTAACAGTTAAGTGGAGTACGCGGTCAGTAGCGTTCAGTTAAGAAATGGACTTCAAAAAAGAAGCACTGAGCTTACTCTGTTTACTCCAAAAAGACGATAAAATTGATGCATCCAATATTGATACCTGATCCAATACTGCTGAAGTTGTATTTCGCAGCGGTTGGATTACGGGAGTCGTGTACTGTAACCGCGCGATCATGTCTCTACAGTCACAGATACTGAAGGAAATAAAGAATCCGCGCAGTGTCCGCTAGTCCGAACAAGAGCTCAGGGCCTCAAGGCTGCTAAGTGAACATCACTCGTTCGCCGCTCGCTGATACGATTCAAAGACAATTTTGACGAATCGCTAGTCTATTAATAATATACAAATAGACTAACAGTTTGCGTGATCAATGATGCGTGATCTTCTACTCGTATATTCAATTTTCAATAAACTAATGCCCCTAATCTCCGTCTTCTGTTCCCTTAGCCACTAGCTAGCCCATAGCCACTTACACTTGCTAATCCGATTTGCTACGTGGATGACTTTCGTTTTAGAATCATAAACCAGTTTGCTTCTAATATTTTTCTATATTATTCGTAAAATTAACAAGGATGTCATAAATTAAGAGTTTATCTATTCCTATGGAAATTAACGTGGTTTTCACACATTTTTAAATAAAAACTACGGGTTATCTATTCCTGTTTATTATCTTACATCAATTTATCAGTCTCATATAAACACGTAATAAACATATTTATACATATAAGTATCTGGGCGACCTAGCTCCACTCGGATTTTTTATGACTGAAAATTCGAGCAAACCCGGGTTCACTAAAAATGAAACCTAGCAAGATCGATTTATCGTCCTCTAATCTACCTAAAAACCAAATTTCACTAAAAAAATTGTAGCCGTTTGCAAGATTTAGGTTATATATATACATATATACAAGAATTGCTCGTTTAAAAGTACGTATTAGATTAGATATAAGGAGCTAAATTCATTCAGCCTGGTCTATTTCACTTCTACACTCCGCCGACACGGTCTCGGGAGTTCAGTCTATAATTCTATTACAATAGCTACATTACTCTAGAAAGCTTAAACCATAATCTGTTTAGCGATATACTGTCGCCGTATTAGCGGTTTAGCTTGCTAAGTAACAGAATCTGTCATGGTGTACCTAGATATTTCTGATCAAATGTGTACCTTAAACAAGTATCAAGTAACAAGTATCTATATTAAAAGAATAACAAGATATCCGACTACAGAAAAACGGTTTTTGTAGTCAACTTACGATATCGTTACGCTTGATATGCTGTTGAGTGTACATTTTTGTGAGAAAGTATGCGTAAAACCGCTGTAAAATGTTTCTTCTTCGCTTTATTTTAATTCTTTAGAATAATTCTAGAAAAATCACTTGTCTAATATGAAAAAGTTCGTTGAAGGTTACGAAAAAACGCATTATGTATTTTATTTTTGCTAGTGATATATTATTAATACTAACTGCCCGCCGCGACTTCGTACGCGTAACAAAAACATAGTAAGGATCCCTAATTTTTCTAGTATTAAATATAGCCTATGTTACTCAGCAATAATCTAGTATTCTTATGGTGAAAGAATTTTTGAAATCGGTCCTGTAGTTTTTGAGTTATTTCATATCAAACATACAAATCTTTCCTCTTTATAATATTATTATATATAAATATATATAGTGTAGATTACAAAAAAAATAGCCAATAAAATAATATTTTAAAATAATATAAAATAGGTGAAATCACGGAGCATAACTTTTTCTCAGTAGTTTTATCGTTTAGATCACAATTTTCGCCACTACCTATACACAATTTTCCATTCAACAAAATAAAAATGTTTTCTACACCTACATATTATTTGATTTCTATGTATTCATAAAATACCTTACAATTACACGAACAAATGAAACTTATCGCTAACAAACTTATTGGAATCAGATACTCGTATCAAGTAAAACATCAAACAGATCTATGAAATGAATTTAGGCATATAAGACTCAAACAAATGTAGATTTTTCGTCAACATAATGAAAGGCAAAAGTAATTAATGAATTAAAATTAAAAATGTCCAAGTGCGAGTCGGACTCGCGCACGAAGGGTTCCGTACTATTATCTATAAAAACGGCTAAAAAACACGTTTGTTGTATGGGAGCCCCCCATAAATATTACATTTATTTTAATTTAATTATTTATTTTTAAAGTAAATAATATAACTCAATATTCTGTGAATATTTCAAGCGTCGACCTATTGCTATTACCAATAACCAGCAAAAACGTGCAAAAAAATCACGTTTGTTGTATGGGAGCCCCTTTAAATATTTATTCTATTCTGTTTTTTAAATTTTTTTGTTATAGCGGCAACAGAAATACATCATCTGTGACAATTTTAACTGTCTAACTATCACGGTTCATGAGATACAACCTGGTGACAGACGGACGGACGAACAGACAGACAGACAGCAGAGTCTTAGTAATAGGGTCCCGTTTTACCCTTTGGGTACGGAACCCTAAAAAGTATCTGGGCGACCGAGCACCACTTGGATCTTTTATGACTGAAAAAATGAGCAAACCCGGGTTTACTAAAAATGAAACCTAGCAAGATCGATTTATCATCTCCTTATCTACCGACAAGCGATATTTTAATAAAATCGTTGGAGCCGTTTCGGAGATTCAGATAATATATATACATACATATACACAAGAATTGCTCGTTTAAAGATATTAGATTAAATAAATAATAATATATTTATTTATTATAATTAATTAATATATGAAAATGATTAAATAATTTATGTATTAATGATAGGAATCACCCATTCAGACTCCAAGCACTACAACAAAATAATAGTTGCGCCACGATCGTTGAGTACATTAGAAGCAAAATTGCTTGGAGTATCGACAAATTAATAGTACATTTATTACTTGGTCTGGATAAACTGTACCTATCGATAAACATCCTATCATAAACATTATTGCTCACTTCACACGAACAAATTTTAAAAATATCCAACTGTTATAAAAATCACTTCACATACTATTAAAGTAATAAGTGACTGTACTGCATACAAACTCTCAACACTAAATATATACAAAACTCCGCTCTAATTTTTCCTATCACTTACGCCATCTGTTACTATTGGCTATAAACTAATGTTTCAGGAGTAATAATTTTCATCAAATAATGTTTCAAAACCATGAGAATATTCTTGCTTAGTGAACAAATAGCGCCACCTTATGCAATGTAACGAAAACTTTTCCAAGAGGTTGTGGCAGTTTCATGATTTCAAAATTTTACGTAACCTTACTACTAAACGCTTTATGCCACGCTTCATAGATGGCGCCACAATTGAGTTTGACTTTTTCGCGACTGTCCGCGTATGATGTTTTTAGAGTGTACATTGAAATATGTATGATACTTTATCAGATAATATTGTCTGTAGCCTAAAAGGTTTGACTGATTTTGCATACGAGGTGTCGTTAAGCTCCTGAGTAACGAAATACAAATTTTAACCGAATTCAAAATGGAAGATATTTATCAATTTGACTGATACATATTTTTTAAGCATGTAAAACGATTCCTTCGACATTTTTGCACGAATGTTCGAGTTAACACACTTAAATTATCACAGTTATTCGCTAAAATTTAGAAAAAAACAGCATGTGTTTTAGAAATCCATGGGCAAGCTTATGCCCAACAGATATTTTGTGTCTGAAATGATGATGATCTTGATAATAATCTCTAAGTCCTAACCGTTTTCTTCATAAGCTTCTAATAACCACATAGTGTTTCGTACCATTTTCGTGCGTGATACTTCTAGTCTGTCAAAAATGTTTCGTCAAAATCGGTTCACTTTGGTAAAAACAAAATAAATTAGTCATTTTGATATCGGTTGTGTCAGTTTTTAAACAGTAATAATTATGTCCGATACAGTTGATTTCAATGTAGAATTCACGCACTGTATTCATTCACATTCCGTGCATGCTATTTGACACAAGAAAAAAAAGAAAAAATTGGATATATGTATATACTTATCTTCCGTAAAATTATCATATCCATTGCAGGCAATGCTACGAATGTGCTACGCTTTAAATTGCAAGATGCTACGCCGGCTACGTCATCAAGTATTCATCATCATCATAAGTGACACTACACAAGCTGTGCATCAACTGTTCGTCTACCACCTTATAAATCAGTCTGCTATAAAAAGGCTGAAATTAGTTTTTTCTACCTAAACTTACCAACTACTCATAGTAAAAATTAAATCGTTGCAGATGCAATTAAACAGTTCTAAAAATAGCTGCTCCTAGCTGGCGGAGGAAATGAGGGGGGGGGGGGGGGGGAGGGGGAGGTGGACCACCAAGCTGGAAGAGGAAGATAGCATGACGTCACGGTGTTGCCTGCGTGCACCTCTATCCGGGTCACCTATTTTCGGATGATGCAGTTAACGGTGAATATAATTTGGGATTTAATTTCGAGACGAGCACATTTATAAGAATCCCCAAATATTTGAAAAGTCTTAAGTTTGCCTATTATACCATTGTCTACTAAAATACTACACTTAAGAGCATAGTAGTCACGGCAAATTTCGCGATTAAATTACGCTTACGCATTTTTCATACAACAACAGAAAATTTCAAACCATAAATATTATCCTATTTTGATAATTATTTTATCATATGGTTGGAATCGCTAATGGCTATGGCTATATTCTACGGTTTTTTCAATTGTTACTTTTTTGTATTTAATTTTTATCTTCACAGATACCAGGGTCCGTGACCTTTGTCATAATTACAAACTATTGTATAATTGTTACTTATTTTTTACTTTAGGGTAGAAAACGTTCACGTTTTTCTTAAGTATTAAGTAACAAAATCTAGATATTCTTAAAATAAAAGAGACAAATATTTATTTAAGCAAAAACTCTCTCACAAAAACACACAAGTAATTTTTAATTTTTCGTTAATTTTTTGTCACAATCCTGCTCCAGTTCAATAACGAATAACTTATAATAAACCTATTAGCTTTTGAGAATTCATCATATTGTGTTTTTTTTATTTAATAGTATATAACTGAAAAAATAAACAAAAAAATATATATGAAAAAAACTTAAACAAAAACCGTCGACAAGAAGAATGAATGAATGAACTGAAAAAAAAAAAAACCTTAGCAAAAGCTAAACATATTAGTGCTTATATCATGTAATTGATTGAGTGTTGAATCATAGTAATACTGTGGTTGAATTTCAATTTGCTGCGAAACAAAGTACTACGCTTGTAGCTGTTACGAAAATGTATGGATTTTGTCGTAATTATTTCAAGTCGATTTACTTTTATTATATTTGAAATGTATAATTAAAAACAATTAATTTTATTCGTTTTAAACATAGATTTAGATTCATTTTTAAAATATTAAAAACTTTTGTTTAATATATTTGTGCGGCCAGCCTACTACGGCCGACAGACGTTGGACATCAACAACAAGTAATCGTTTAAAAAACTAAGTACGCAATTCGTTTAATTGGGCGACATTTTTTCAGCTATTTTGTTATAAAAACCAAAGTACTGAACTGATTTTTAATTATTCCGGATTCATAATTCAGCGGGTGTTTAAATATTTGAAATTTGAATAAAAAAACTGCTCCGGGTCTGACTAAAAACTATCTCTTATTCTTTAGTTGAATCAAAAGATCACTAGAAAATAAACGTAATAAACAAGTATGTAAAGACGAAAGCTTAAATACAGAAAAAAATTGAAAATCAAAAAGTTCCCAGAGTTTCAAAGTATCTGAATATGTATTTTGGTATTTATTTACACATATTTAATTGTGTAACCCAAAATATAACAAAATATTTTTCATATATTTATTGGAAATTTTTCATCCATTTTTATTTTTTTTACTGTAATCATTATCTACTTGGGTATATCAAATGTGATGAATATTTTAACATTTAAACTTTCATCATGTTTTACAAAATTTTAAATCTGTAGCAAATTAAATTCACAATAATTATCAGTTTCTTGATTCGCGATCGACCGCACCCCGCGCCCCGCACCACCCCTTTTCCCCCCAACCTGTTTCAGAATGAAACTGACCTAATTCCTGCGCTGCAATCCCCTTCCACACTTACTGACGTCATACTTCACCATGAAACGACAAGCGGCATATCCCAATTTTAACACGCAAGCGCATATAGCATTTTTTGTTCGAATTATAACGTTTGAAATGGTGTTATAGGTGCGTGGGTAGTTACGTCGTTCTTATTTTAAGGTGCAGGGTATGGATTCAAAAACTGGGTCATCCAGGGTTGCAGGCCTCTATTCATGAATCGAAGTGCGGGTGACGCGCGTTCATTCTTGCCCGCGTTGTTAATCGAACCCGCACTCTGGTTGCGCAGCTCCCGATGTCGCCACGCCGACGCATGCTGTCATATCAATTCTAGTAATCGTATGAGGGCTAGAAGTGATTGCGAAGAGCTCATTGCTCGAATACTTGAAGTAATGCATTGCAAATAACAATATATATTCTATAATCAAATTATTCAATCCAATAAGATAGATGTCACAAGGATATCTTTACGGGCACATCTGTACATTAGTAAAGAAGTACTTCTTAGACTCAAATTAGAGAGAACCATTTTTTTTTGATCGGCTGACCTTCCATTTTATTTTGCCTCATAAGCTGTAGGTTGTGAGTTGGATCCCTACCCAAGACAAATATTTGTTTGATGAGCATGTATTCTGTGTCTAGGTGTTTCTATGTATCACAAGTATGCATTAATTTACAAAAATTATATACCAAATTAAGTATTCTACCAGCCATCAGTACGATCTCTGCTTGGTTTGTCGCTTACGCTTACACAGGCTCTGTGTAAAACTGTTCACCAATATTTATATTTCTATAATAGCTTACCTGTCTTAAAGAGATGGATTTGATCTCAAATCCATACCTTTTTTATATGATATAGATCTACGATTGACCACTAACTCACTTGATTGAAAGGTAAGTTGTACTTTATAAAACCGGCAAAGTGCGAGTTTTGATAAAAGTTTTATGAAATTACAAACTGATGAAACAGGCACAAACAATCTCATTTTACTTACAAAAAAATGGAAATTGCAACTGTACTATGGTTTCCATATTCAGCCAAGCTAAATAAACATATATATTTTTGTATAATTATGTTATAATATCGTTTCTTGGCTTCACTATTAAACATCAACAGATAATTGTGAAAATGTATTGGATCAGGCGTTACTTTGCGGAAATTCATATTCTAAAACTTAAATCTAACTTATATATCTACGGCCTTACCGAAAAACGTTACTTAACTTCAAGCAATGCTTAACATATTTTGTCAACTTCTCACTGACATGTAATGACACTTGCGGAAAGAAGACAGAGAATTTAAGATGTTGGTTAAAGTTAAGTAACGTTTTTCGGTAAGGCCCCTATTGTGTTTCCACTACGAGTTCGCTCGAAGCGGAAACACATAGATACATAAGTTAGATTTCATCGTCATCATCTCAGCCATAAGAAGTCCACTGCTAGATATAGGCCTCCTCCATGGATTTCCAAAAAGACCGATTGGAAGCGGCTTGCATCCAGCGTCTTCCCGCCACTTGTATGAGATCATCTGTCCACCTCGTGGCTGGTCTTTCTACGCTGCGCTTACCGGTACGTGGTCTCCACTCGAGAACCTTTCGGCCCCATCGGCCATCAGTTCTACGTGCTATGTGTCCTGCCAGTGGGCAGGACACATAGCACGTAGAACTGATGGCCACTTCAACTTGCTAATCCGCTGTGCTAAGTTAGATTTAAGTTTTAGATAATTAGAAATAAAGCATCTACTTTCTTATTACTTCATATATTTTATTTTGATATACTAATTCTTAAATTTATTTTATTTGTCTGATATTAATATATTCATATTATTTTCTGATATACTCGTACATAGTAAGAGAGAACGTTTTTTTTTTAGATAATTGTGAAAATAGTAGTTGATTTATTTACAGCATGAATGGTGGAAGTTTTTGATTGCTAGCTTGATTATTTTACAAAGGTGTAAATTTATACATATATCATTTTTTTACGCAAAATCTACGATTTTGATCACCGACTCGCCTGGTGTTAAGCAACGGTGTGGCCGAGGATGGAGCTCGTCGAACTAGAAGATATCTATTCACTATGGCCTGACACTAGGACTAATTATTCAACAAAATGGATTTCTATCTAACAATATTATCGTATTTTCAGATATTTTTAAGTAGGAATATCCTGAAATGCTAGGCGTTCACATACAATATCAAGTTCAAATATGTAAA
The DNA here is from genome assembly GCA_947563715.1 of Lycia hirtaria. NCBI lineage: Eukaryota > Metazoa > Arthropoda > Insecta > Lepidoptera > Geometridae > Lycia > Lycia hirtaria. The sequence goes on along the minus strand of OX387381.1, from coordinate 37,896,514 downwards.
TGTTACATATTTTTTTATTTTTTTTTATCTGTATTTTTTTGGGGGCTTAAGTCGCTATGCGATTATGTCAGCCCCGTTTTACACGAAACTATGTATCTCAACATTTCAACTACTGCAACACATGTACATTTTAACTAATGTAGTAACTACAATAGCAAGGGAAGAAGCCGTTTGCGCTGCAGAAGTACCTCGGTACCTTGATCACATATTTGAACTTGAATAAATAAATTTGTTAAATTTGTCAGATCAATAAAGAGAAATTTAAAACATCCTATTTACTTTTTCAGGTAAAAAAAAGAAATTAAAACAGTGATATTCAGAACTCTTCAACAAAATAACAACATCAAACTATCCTACTATCAAAACCGAAACCAAAAGCCGAAGAATAAGCTTACAAAAGCCATAATGGGCACACCATTACCTTGCGGCCTAAATAGCTGGTGTTCAAATAGTGTTCAATATGTTTAGTGTAGGCTATACGTAGCCCGTCCTTGCCATGTGACGCACGAGACTGCCTTGGGTCGAATGGAAACCACCCTCTTTATTCAAACCATAACCGAGGCCGTTTAGCTCTTCCTGTGTTTTAAATATAAGGGTGGCAGCGGCGGCCACGCGACATGCGACATTGTTTTCTTTGGAATCAAATGGCTAAATTTCTTCTCCTTTTTACTCGATTACACAAAAAGATATTTTAATTAAATGTATCGTCGTCGCGCGTTTGAAGTCACTATGTGTTTTTTAGTATTATTGGTTTTTGAAGCTTGTTCGTTTCTGTAAAATATGTATAATGTAAAAACAGCCATATATAAAAAAAAATATACATTGAATATTTAAAGAGTAATGGAATGTAGTCATAGCTAAAATAAATTTACTAAGATGAGACAATGAATGCGCCCGATATGTGTATTTCACATAGCGAGTTTTTAAACACGTCTCTGACAGTAAATAAGGACATTTTTTATTGAGAATTGTGTTTAAAAAATGTCCTTATTTATTAATATTGCTCTAAATAAGCGGCCATGTATCATAGCACAACAAACTTTGTTTGAACTTAATAACACAAAATAGCTAACTGTATGAATGTACATTACCTTGTATTAAATAAAAATAAGACTCAAATAAAAATAGTTTTTTATTTCTCCTGTAAAGTAGCTAAAGACACATAGTGATTATTGAAAGCGCAGTGACGGTATATAGATTTATTTTACATTTCACCATCCAGTTTGTAAGTAAATTGTATACCTCATCAATGAGAAACAAAATAACCTAGATCGTAGATCGCTTTAAAGACGGTTGCCAGGTACGGCATCGCCGTAGCATCTGGTAGAGATCGGACATCCCACTGCTAACTTTTGCATGTATCATACAATTTTAGTCATCTTTATAATCATCATCATCTCAGCCATAAGAAGTCCACTGCTGGACATAAGCCCCCCCCCCCATGGATTTCCAAAAAGACCGATTGGAAGCTTCCTTTATAAGGCCCATAGTTAGGGACCACGTTTCAGTGCCGTATGTCTTCACTGGTAACACACACTGGTCGTAAACTTTCGACTTGAGGGACTGGGGATATTAGACGAGAACAATTTTAGTATCTTATATTATTTAAATATATAAAAGTGATCCAGTAAAAAAAAATATTTAAGTTGGTCCAAAACAAAATAAGCAAATATTAAATCTAAAATAAAAATTCTAGGTAACATCTGAACAATTACGTCAAGCGTCAAGGTTGCCATACTAGGTGACCGAGTAACCAATTTCAATCACAGACTTTAGGTTAAAGACTTCTGTGCTTTACCTTTCTTCATACCATCTGTGATTTCAATATTCTATAAAATCTATTTTATACCTACCATTAAATTGTGTGATTGTGATTGAAATTAAATTAAGTGTATGGTTAAGTTGTAACAAAAATTGGAATAAGAAAATAAAAATATAAATCTAACCATTTCAAGTGCCCACTATAACGTGCCATACCATGACCGTAATAGGAACGTGTCGGGCAAAAAAATATTCATTGTATTGAAAAGTATGAGGCTAGCTCACTAGACCATCCCATCAGCGACCAGCACCGTCACGTGCCATGCACGAAGCATCAGGGTCAAAAAGTATAGTTTTACATTTAAGCAATTGTGGTTTGCTTTAATATCGGTCGTTAATGTCGTACTTGTGAAAAGAAAACAGGATTTTAATACAATTTTTTTATAAAAATCTGAGCCTGGAGGCCCAGTTAGAGAGAGTGGGTGCGGGCTCAGTTTACGAAACGAAATCGAAAATCATAAAAATCGTGAAATTCTACCGACATTTTTGCCATTAATCTGAACTTTTTTTCAACAAATGTGATTTACCGCCAATAAATACCAATATTACAGCTTATCACAGTTATAAATAAATAATAAATAAATAAAAATTTATAACAAATGTAAAACATCTTTTCGACCATAATTAATAAAAATACTTTTTATGGAAATCATAGCAGCTATTAAATCAGCGTATAACCAAGATTTTGGACTATCCTTCGGTGACTATATTCGTAAATGTCATAATTTGCTGGCTTCTAACTCCGTGTAGCAACAGACCACTGGCACATAGGAGACCTAGACTTGCAGAGCGTCCTCCGATGCACTAAATGGCATAGGTCATACGGAATATACCGAGGCTTCGTAAATGTCAAACGGGCAGTCGATATGCCTCCACTTGTTGCACGTGACCGGGTCATAGCGGGAGTGCAGGAGGGTAGCGGGGGGACGTCCCCTACTAAGGGAGATGAGTGGATGTTACCGGCTGTGATGAAATTGTGAGCTTTTTAGTATGTATATCATTTGCAAATACATTTTGCCAGTTAAACAACAATTTGGTGACACAAAAACACCACATCCAATACCATACAATAAATAGATAGAACAGGTATACGTTATGTTCTAATAGTTGAATGAATGTCCGCTAGATGGCAAAGCTTAGACATAAACCAATCCTACACGATTACCTAAATTCATCCGTTATCGGTTTTGGAACCGTTCAGATAATATTTTTTGCGGGTATCTGACGATTACAACTTTCTATTCAGCGATATTGTGTTGGCTTAAATATTAAATTATTCATACAAACCCGAATAAAATATAAAACTATTAATTAATCCTTATCAATTATTCCTTATAATTTATTCCCATAAATTATAAAGTTTGTTACGGAATTTGATATTTACCTTAGCATTAACTTCGCATTCCCGTGGTAGGGTGCGGGTGTCCCACGGTCGTCGACCGCCGGACGCACGGCGCACCGTCCGATCTATTTTTGGATCCACTGCATAGGTAAAGTGTAAAGTTCGAAGGTCACCGAGTGCCCGACTTTACTTATCACCACTTAATCGACCTCAATTTCTATATACACAACGGGAATATCGTAAATAGTGGCAGTGATTGACGATATCTATTTAGTTTCAACTATAAAGAATAGGTGCAAATTTTGAAAATTTTAAAACTTTAATTACTACTAAAGATACAACTACAGTTATTTCACTACACAGTATTTTTCATTTATATTGTAAATAAATAAGTACCTAATTCATACAAATGACTTAAATAAAGTTGCTTAATAAGTAAATTATACGAAAGAATGTTAAAATTCATAATACGAATAGTTTTTTAAACTTATTTCAGTAAGTTGATTGTGAAAATTGTAAATCAAAAAAATATTATAGTATTTTAACCTTTTTACTTAAAATTCAATGATTAACGATTAATGATTAATTTACGTAACGTAAAGAATAATGACATACTGTTATTAAGTAACTTTTATTAACCAAGTCAGACGACTCAATAGCTCAATACCAATTTTACAGACAAAGGGACTGATTGTACCCATAAAATAATCCATTACGCGTCCACAAAAATAACAAATTCAAATCAGAACCGGTCATAAATACCCGCCTCTAAAATAAGGCATTGCGCATTGAAAGCTATTAATAAGGTCTCGCTTCTATTTCGGATGCTGAGTTGCATAACTGAGGCTGGGTGTGACGTCACAGCAAGGCGCGGCGCGGGCGCGGCCGCGGCGCCCATTCATGGACCTCCGCTCGCACACATACACAATCACCCCTATACCCCACATCCCTGTGATTTTCGTGATGACGTCACGCCGCCCGACCAATCGCGCCCCAGATCCATTCAAGTCCAACTCCTGAAGGGAAATACATCGCGCGGGATGAAGCCGCCAGTCGACGGACGCGCGCCTCCTCGGTACCCGGCCGCCCGGACCTACCGCGCTCGAAACTCACGATACCAATACTTTAGAAAAGTTTTTTTTTAAATAAAGTTTATCACGTGATGCTAAAATTTACTCTGAAATGGCATGATTTGAAAAAAAATGGTTTGTTTGTTACTAACGGTAAGTCATAGAAGTTGGAAACAAAACTGCATTACTTTATTGGAGGTAAGCAAGCATTTAGAACACATTTAGAACATAAAAACAAAGGATCGCATTAGTAAGCAAGCCAGAGCTACAAGTCTCTACGCTCGGTACTACGAAACGCCTACGCGTTGTCTGGCTCGTAGCTCCGTAGACTCGCCCCCGCATCAGACCTTCCTCACGTACAAACTTTTTGTTAGGATTTCAGCGTTTCTTACTGTAGTTTCTTGCAAAAGTTTGCTATTTATTCAAAAAAGATTTACCGATTTTTAAAGGTCATTCGAAAATGATAAATAGGTACATGTCAACCAAATATAAATACGTAATTGTATCATAGTATCAGAGAAGCTCGACGCTATGACCTTTGGGAGGTAATAAGATAAAAGACTTCATTTTCTATTCCATATTAATTACCAACAGAAATATTATGATGCGTCATTATTTAACGTAATTTCATCGTCATTTTTATCAATTATAACCTTACTTCATACACAAATCTATCAATCTTCAAGTTCCATACAGATGAGTGTTATCAAAATCGAAATTTCCAGAGGTTTAACGGAACAAGACATTTCGTGTTCCATCTGGTTTCATCGTTATTTTGACGATGTAAAGTACATTTTACTACCCATAACTGTATTTATAATTCTAGTTTAATTATTGATTTAATGTAAGATGCACGGAACACTTGCGCAAACTCGGAAACTTGACTGTAATTCTGCACGCACAATGAAATTATCCAACTTACAACCACTAAACATTTTGCCTAAAAGGTTAATGATTGTACGTAACAAGCTTTTATCCGCGACTGCATATGCACGCATAGAAAAAAATCGCTCCCGTGTCGATCTCGCTTCTATAATACTCTAATCCTGTCCTCATAATTTCAGATCTACATCAAACCTATATTACAACACATAAAATGTTAGTACCTGGTGAAAATAGGAGCAAACCCGGGTTCACTAAAAATGAAACTTACATAGCAAGATCGAGCGATCTGATTGGATAATATGAATTGTGTTTAGACGTATCCTTAACCTAAGTTGCTTAACTCAGTTAGAAACACATTATCGTCCACATTCGTATAAATTAAATTATAAGCACTTAGGTATTATTTACAGAATTAATTTTAACCAGTTACCTTAAAAGGGCTGAACCTGTAGAGCATAACAAACAACTTTTCTTTTATGAGTCAGTGCCATTCTCATGCTTTATTAAAGTTATTACTGTTGAAATTTCGCAACATAAATTGTTATTTTAAAAAACTAACTAACTGACTTCGAAATACGCAATTAATTTACTTGGATGATATTCTTTTAGTTATTTTGTTATAAAAACAAAAGTACTGAACCGATCCACATCTGAGGTAGGTACCTATTACCTACCAAACAATACAAAGAATCATCAAAAACAATTAAGAATTGTAATCTCTGAACAAACATAAAAAAATACAATCGATGGAAATATTATTGATTGATTTAAATTTGAAAAAAAAATATCCTCCTATAGTCTAATAAATGAGTGGCTATAATACTAATTTCTAGGCGGCTTAATCTAATACCTTCAAACGTGCAATTCTTGTATATATATAATCTGAATCTCGGAAACAGCTCCAACGATTTTAATGAAATTTGGTTTGTAGGTAGATTATGGGACGATAAATCGATCTTGCTAGGTAACATTTTAGGTGAACCCGGGTTTGCTCGTATTTTCAGTCATAAAAAATCCAAGGGAAGATCGGTTGTTCAGGTACTTGTATTTAATTTGCAGATAAATGTGGTACGATTTCCAAACAAAAACATTTCTATCCTATTTTAATTATGTTCGAAATGAGTACAATTGTACAATGAAGTAATTGTACAATTGTACTAAGAAGTAAAGTATTGTAGTTAGTATATCGGTCTTTACTGGCGACAAATCATGTTTCTTAAAAAAACAAACAAATTTTATTTATCGCCAAAGACCGATATTTAAGCTAACCACAATTTAATTCATTGTAAAATTATACATTTTACAACCATCATTTTTATACTTTTGTATGGAAATCGGACCATTTTAAGGTGTACATTAAATCTTCTTTCTGTTTCGTGAATAGCATATTTATATAGCTTTAAAATTATCAAATAAAAATTAATTTATTGCAAGATACTAAAAAACTATTGCAAATGTTAAAAAAAAACACCCGCACCCTTAGTACGTAATTATTGACCGAGCAAGCGAAGCATCTCTGCATCAACTGGACAAATTTTCTTTCATCTGTCAGTTTGTTTGTATGTTCGCACTCGCGTACAGGGCGTAATTTTGAACCAATTTTGATGAAACTTGGCGTATAGGTTCTGTGTTTTTTTTTGTCGTCGGCAATTTTTGATAAGATGGGTGGTTCCCATAAAAAGTTTATTGCGGCGCTAATTACCAACCGATTTTAATGATATTTGGTAGGTAGATAAAGTACACAATTATTACAACTTATGGTAAAAATTAACAGAATTGATCAAGTGGTTGTCGAGATATGACAACCAACTTGAGATTGAGTGTAATATTGATTTTACGTTTTCTCCATTTCTAAAATTATTATTTGTTTTTATAAGAATGTACATTGTTTTTTTTTAATTAAGGGCATCTAAACATATCGAATTGGCCCGTATCAATGCTGCCACTAGACTTGAATCTGGTGCTTGGCTTCATGCCCTGCCATCTCCACACATGGGCACGCTCCTAGACAAGGATTCTTTGAGAGTGGCTGCGGCTCTTCGTTTAGGATGTTCCGTTTGCGAGCCCCACGATTGTATTTGTAGGGCTAGAATTGAAGCGGACGGACATCACGGCTTGAGTTGCACTCGATGTGCTGGCCGAAGGCCTAGACACCACGCGATAAACGACCTCTTGAAGCGCGCTCTAGTTTCGGCAGAAGTTCCATGCGTGTTGGAGCCCCCAGGTTTGTCGCTTTTGGACGGTTAGCGACCGGATGGTCTTACGCTGATTCCGTGGCAGAAAGGGCGGTGTCTCGTGTGGGATGCTACGTGCGTGAGCACGTTCGCATCCTGCCACCTCCCCGCTACTCAGCAGTCTGCTGGTGCGGGAGCGGAGGCCAACGCCCGAGGTAAACGCCTCAAATTTGCATGCCTGGAGTCAGCGTATGATTTCGTTCCGTTTACCGTCGAAACAGCGGGGCCGTGGTGCTTGGAAGCGCAGGAATTCGTCAAGGATCTGGGACGCCGCTTAACAGAAAGAGGCCGGGACCCTCGGGCGGGTTGGTTCCTAGTCCAACAAATTTCCCTAGCAATACAGCGTGGTAATGCTGCGAGCGTGCTAGCGACGTTCGGTCGGGGAGCCACGCGGGGGATTTAAATAAGTTAATATATTCTGTATAATAAATCTCCAAGTATAATAAATCTCCTAAAATATCTGTAATAATGTAGTAATTTTATATCTCTAGCTTAAGTTAAATACTAATTGTATAAATAAATTAGAAACTAGTTAGTAGAAAAATAATATAAAAGATGTTTGTTAAAAAAAAACTTAATTCATAATAATATAGATAATAAATGTTAGTTCCTATTTTTTATACCTATTAATTTTAAACCAGAAAACCAGTTAAGTCAGTTAAAAATTGCTAAATCGGCCAAAATTTTCTATAAGGCATCCTAAGCCAACTGTATGTAGTTATTATGTATAGATGACCCAAGATGAGCTACAAATAAGTTCTCTCGCGAGGTCTACTGTTTGTAGAACTACTAGTATAATATATTTAATTGAACGTTTTTTTAGGAAAAATAAACACAATAACGTACACTCAACAGTATATTAAGCAGCGTATGTTACAGTGCGAAAATCGGTCTTATGAGTCGGGTATATTGTTTTTATTTATACTAAATAATATACACTTCTTACTTACACAAAGTTTACACCTTGTAGTACAAATTACGTGTTGAACAAAGGAATGGCCGTATACATTTCTTGAAGCGTTGAAATATGTACTGGTAACAGTCAGCGACATAATATGTAGTTCAAGAGGTCAATCATTGTTCATTATTCTAAACAATTGTAATGTGCGTACGATTGTAAAATTACAATAATTATAGTTTAAAAACTGAAGTTACGGACTTCAAAATACACAATTTCGTTTGCTTGAATATTTTTCCAGTTGTTTTGGTATAAAAACCAAAGTACTCAACCGATTTTGATGATAAAATTTATACGGTACCACCTCTCAACTATTTATTACCTACCAAACAAAAGATAATCATCAAAATCAAGTCATAATTCGCGGATTAATCGCGTAACAAACACACAAAAAAAACATACAATCGAATTGAGAACCTCCTTATTTTTGGAAGTCGGTTAAAAATCAGCTCATCCATACAAAAAAAATATGGGAATGCAATGTACTCAATACATACATATATACTTAGCCAAATCGTCAGACATTTTGGAAAACAAGCACTTTATATAACAATAACAAAAACATCAATATAACAATAGCAAGTTGCAATGTGTTTGTGAAATGCCTAACAAACGTCCAAATTTGTACTTGAGTACCAATTAAAAAACCGTCTTTTTTTTTTCTATGCTTACACAGCTTTGTTTTCGCGAGTAAGTATATTCTAGTTTCCCTTCCGGTACTCAAGCTTGATAAAAACACCTTATATGGTCAAAAACAAACCCCCTGAAACCGAAACCTTCTGTTGGGATAGAACACCAATTTGCGTATTGAGGTACACGTAGTGTAGTCTTATAGTTGTCTGTCATAATGTACAAACTTAGAAGGGTTTTTTGGTTTTGGTTGGTTTCCGTACTAAACGAAAATGTATGTAATTTGCACGAAATTATCTTATTTTACTTCTCTAAGTATATTCTATCACTTGTAAAGTCTACATGTCCAAAATACCCATGTTCAAAAACAATAATTTAGCTGGTAGCGAGGTGGATACTGACTCTGTAAAAAAATGGTTTCGGCAAGCTCTTAAACCGAAGTCACTGCTCACAATTCTCTCTACGCTGATGGGCAAAATACACTGTTTATGTTTGGTAAAAAAAAAAAAAAAAATATAAATATTATAGTTTGAAAAAAAAAAACAAAATATAAATATTATAGTTAAAAAAAAACTGAAAAACCCGACTTCAAAATACGAAATTCGTTTACTTGGATGATATGTATTTCAGTTATTTTGTTGTAAAAACCAAAGCTTTGACAATATGTTATGATAAGCAAACAGATTTTGTTAAAATTTATATAGGGACCACTTCTGAGATATTACCTACCTAACAAAAAAATAATCATCAAATTGTGAATTCACAATTGACGGAGTAATCGCTGAACAGACATACAAAAAAACATACAGTGGTAATGAGAACCTCCTTCTTTTTGGAAGTCGGTTAAAAGTATTTAAAATCATAAAAAAGATTTTTTATGATTTGATAAAACATTTCAAACTACAAACTCGTTCAAGTGACAAGAAGACGCTGTATGCAAGCCACTTCCATCAGGTCTGTTTAGAAAACCATGAGAGAGGCCTATGTATAGCAGTAGATTTATCGTAGATGAGATGATGATGATAATGAAACTACAAAAGCACTCCTCAAAGCGGACGTGCAAATTTGCCTGTCATATTGCAACTGACAGTCGTCGTAGCGTGGATAGACCGCCTCTATAGGGACGGCGACGAAGTAGTTTGTTTTCAACTAATTGCACAGAACCTTTTCGATGTCCCCTTGATTGCTGTTATTAATCCTATTCTAAATTTCGTAACGCATAACCTGATTAACTGAATGCCCAGTCCATTTGTTAAACGCCACATATTGATTTTTTACAAAAATTGTACCGGGCATTGACGTGTATAAAAATTATTACTGAAGCACAAGAATATCTTACTAGAAGGTAAAAATATGCTTTTCACCTCACAAGCTCGGAAAGATTCTGTTTGTCATTAGAAATCTGAGTGGAAAAATGCATTTTGTCCGCTAGCGTGGAAAGAGTTTTTAAAATTCGAACCTATCTATTCCATACTTTTCTATACCGCAAGTCCACTGAAAATGCATTAAATACTAATTTCATGTCAGTGCGCTAACCTCATTTCTTTGAATAATCGCACTGACCAACCACAGGTGGCAGCACTGGACTAGCGTTTTCCTCGCTGTAGTGAGGTGAAACATTTTGTGTTCCACTCGGCAGCAAAGTTATTTTGCATCTCGTACTTTTGAAACCCTCGCTACGCTCAGGATTCTATACAAGTACTCGCCCCAAAAACCAACTTTGCAGCCTTGCATAACAAATAACTATTTACTGCGTAGGTACAGGCCGTATGCTGTGCATCCAAGAGCTGTGTCATGATTATCAAAATAAATCCAGCAAAGTACGAGTTTCACTCGCTCATAGAGCCTTTCGCACTCCCATAACACATGAATATAGATACCAGGTCTATTTATTTAAATGAACGTTTGTAATTTCACATAATTTTTTCTATACATAGCCTAAAATGCTGGCCTTCACAATTACAATATGAAGTTGAATTATGTTAGTGTTATAGTAGCTAAAATAATACGAAAAGTCTCGTCTCACATCACATCACAGAAGAATAGCAAACCTATTTTCTTTATCCAAAGAGATTGTACAATTACCATTTATCCTATTTTAAATTCATGATTAAATTCATACCAACTGTCAACGACACGTCCAAAGTAATTTTTTTTTTTGTAGGATGAAGAAGTAGGTTTTGCTTGTTTACTTGCGCTCCCTGATTTTACCTGCCATTTCCTGTAATTTGTAGAGGATTTTTTTCCCCATCCTTGAGACTAGATCGTCCTTGGTTCTGCCATTTCAACAGTCCATTGCAACAATCAGTTAATTACGCGTTTCGAATATTAGATTGGGTTATTAGTGACTAACTTTGACTACCTATGTATATACATAGATTGAAAAAGTAAAACTAAAACTACTAACTGCGTCTTTGTGTTACATTGCATTTTTTCCTCCTAAAAATATTGTTCAATAATCGTCTTGTAATAAGTAGGTAAGTAAGTTTGTTTCAACCAACTTTGCGTTGTTGTGTAATAAGAATAACACTAATAACTAACTAATGCTAAAGTTCGTTCCATCTTTAAAAACATATTTCAACTACCTACATTTTACCAAGATAGATCAGCCAAGATATAAAAGAGCATACAAAATTACGTTTCCTAAGAAACTTACAACATAGATTTTCATGTAAAACACGAATTCTATTTTTAGCCTAGTAACAGCAGGCTCGGTGCAAGGGCCACAAAGAAACAATACACTATTTATTCCCACTGCATAAAGCTGATTTTGTCCCTTTTGCCTAAATAGTTTATAATTATTGATTTCATGTATTTTATAATTCTTTATACTGGCAATAAATATATTTTATTATTATTATTATTATTATTATTATATCCATAAAATTGGTAGCTATTCGCATGCGGGGAGGGGATACTGCGGGGTAGAGGGAAGGGGCACGGCTTGACGTCAGAGCTCTCCCGTGACGTCATAGCCCCCTGCCACACCCGTCTTTGACGTCACCAACCTTTGAACCTAGATCCATGGCATGGGGCGGAGGCACGGCTTTTGCATCCTGAACCCACAATTTTTCCCTTCAAAATATCCCAACATATTCAAACGTAACATAAAAATAAGTGTTAGACGACTCATTAAAATCATATCAAATTCTATCTAAAACGAACCTTTAATATTCGCTGACTTCATACAAAAGTAGATAAATCCATCTTGAAATCATATAGAGCTAATCAAACTTAGAACTTCACCTAAAATATGGTAGTTTTCTGAAAAAACCTCTCACAAGTCCCGATGCACCACAGCAAAATGTGTCTGTTCCTGTAAAATTCAATGAACGAGCCTCCTACGTCACAGGCTGCAGGCTGCTCCCGTCCCTTTTCCTCAACCGGTGTGAGAGAGGAACGACTGTGACCCAGTTTCCGAAGCGAGGTCGGGAGGGATCGGCTTCTATTTTTAATCTGAAGGTCGTTTATTTATAGCTGGGGGTGGGAGCGGTCGCGTCGCGCTGTTGAGGGTAGTTCCGCGATACGAACGCCAGATTATTTGATATTTATTCATGATTGCGGTAACATGGTAAATGGGTATTATAGATTTTTAACATAATGCTCGTTGGTTATTTATATAATCAGTAACTGCGTTAAAACTATGGATTATACTTTATTGCGTTTTTAAACCGAATTCAAAAAAAAAGACTCGCAATTCGGTTGTGTTTCTAAATGTTTGCTACCTCATGGCTCCGTCATTTATAAACTTAATTATGAAAAGAAAAACTTAACTCAACTTAGTTTATAAACCAATTTTAAAAATTGTTTTAGTATTTGAAAGAATTTACTTTCAGATTGGTCTCAATGAATTTTGTAAATTCATTAAAATCGGTACTAAGTAGTTCGCTTTTTAAAACAATAATAAACTGGAAAAATATTTATAACAATTTATACTGCATATTTTGAAGTCGTTTGTTTCAGTTTTTTAGACTAATAATTAGGTATTATATTATTAAATCTCTATTTTATTCGTGATGAGAGGTTATAATATAAACTTACTAAAGATTGCTTCACCAGGCTAAGCTTAGGTCATCATCATCATCATCTCAGCCATAAGAAGTCCACTGCTGGACATAGGCCTCCCCCATGGATTTCCAAAATGACCGATTGGAAGCGGCTTGCATCCAGCGTCTTCCCGCCACTTGTATGAGGTCATCTGTCCATCTCGTGGCTGATCTTCCTACTAGCCTACTTCCTAGCTTAGGTGGTCAATTCTAATTCCTTTGGCTATGTAAAATATCAGTTTTGGTATTGGTTTAGTTAATTTTATAGTACCTAAATGTAGGATTGTTTTAATTTAAACTCATTTCAATATTCTTGTGGTTAATGCCATTTTGGTGGAATTGGTATAAAGTAGCCAATTCCACCAACTTAGCGCCTCCAACTTCCAACCAATAACCAAGGCTTTGTCTGCCAGCGATGAAGCCGCAACTGCGGTTCTCGGATTGGCATATTCAGTCTCCAACGACGGTCTAACTCCACTTTATGCCGCTGCTTATATCATCCGACAGGATGGAACAAGGCCCATGATGATGATGATGATTGTCATTTCATAATTCTAAGCATTTTTCAGAGTTCTCTAGTGGGGAACTCTGTGATGTCAAATCCTTCTCTAGTTGTGATAAATGCAAGCATAATAAAAGGAAGAGATCTTATTAACAGCCTAGTACTAATACTCTACGTGTGAGGTGATTGCTTGGTGTTGCTTCGCAGGGAGTGCCTGTAATTCATCATCATCATCATCTCAGCCATAAGAAATCAACTGCTAGACATAGGCATCCCCCATGGATTTCCAAAAAGACCGATTGGAAGCGACTTGCATCTAGCTTTTTCCTGCCATTTGTATGAGGTCATCTGTCCATCTCATGGCTGGTCTTCCTACGCTGTGCTTGTCGGTGCGTGGTCTCCACTCGAGAACCTTTCGGCCTCATCGGCCATCAGTTCTACGTGCTATGTGCCCTGCCCACTGCCACTTCAACTTGCTAATCCGCTGTGCTATATCGGTGACTCCTGTCTACGTATCTCTTCATTTCTGATTCGATCTCGTAGAGAGACTCCGAGCATAGCCCTCTCCATAGCTCGTTGCGCGACTTTGAGCTTCCTTATAAGGCCCATAGTTAGGGACCACGTTTCAGTACCGTATGTCATCACTGGTAACACACACTGGTCGTACACTTTCGACCCTGTAATTCACCCGAGTGAAATTTATACTAACTCTAAAATGTACAGCATAACAATGCTTTTCACCAGACCTACGAAGAAATTGATTGAATGCTATAATTTTTATAGTTTTTTTTTTTTTTTAACTTTTATCTCCACAGACACCAGGGTGTGACCTTTGTCATAATTACAAACTATTGTTTACTAATTATCGTTACGGTTTTTTTTTTTTTTTTTTTGTTTTGTTTATTGTAACTTAGTTACCCGTATAATCCTGAGAACAAAAAGAAGTAATTATATTTAAAATGCATAATTTTCATTGCTTTTTTAACCGACTTCGAAAATCAGGAGGTTATCAATTCATACCGTTTTTTTATGTATGTACACGAATTACTCCGTCATTCGAGAACCAATTTTTGTGTTTCCTGAATTGGTGTATAGAGAAAGCTCCCAAGTTGGTCCCATAATTATTTTATAAACATCGCTTTATTGTTTTTTTTAATAATCTCTAAAAATGAAAATATTTTCATTGTATTCCTGAGAAAATGCGTCAGATTATAGAATCGCAGAGTTTCACCTACACGTTTTTCTTTGCAAGAGTGTCAAATATTAAGGATTATCGTATAAACATCTGCACAGTTTCTAATCTTCGAAGAGGATTTGATATTCAATGACTAATCGCATTCTTGACAAAAGAAAAAAAGAGCGAGTGAAGAGAGGTCTCTTTAAAAAGTTTACAATCGTGAAGGATTTAGTAAGTTGCGTTTGAAGTCGGTTTTTTAATAGAAAAAATATTACAAATTTATTTTATATCACTGACATGTTTATTAAATCAAATTGTCGTATTAATAGAGATGTTGGCTCACGACCTTTTGACAGAAAATTACCAATATAAAAAAAACCCAACCGTCTCTAAATAAGTACTATTAATAATGGAATTTTTCAAGTCGTTGAATAAAAGTTGTTCGTTATGCTAGAGTACCTTTCTTTAGCAAGAACCTTTGCCTTAAAAGGCGTACCTATAGTTAATTAAAACGGTACAACCCGTAAAGTCACATTTGACACTAACAATATTTTTCAGTATCCATATTCACAATCGTTCGATATCGGATTCGTCTCGAAAATTACACTTTTCTCTCACTCAGTCTTCATACTAGATCAGCGCCGAGATACGCCGTACGAAGCTGCTACTTCGCCACGGTTCATTCTATACTTACGTATGGGACTGAGCTGTGGGGAGATGCGGCTGAGTCAGCTAAACCGTACTTCACGGAGTTAGGCATACTGACCGTGCCATCTATACTTATATACCAGGCGAGTGTGTTTGCTCGTAATAACCAGCAAAAATAAAATTTTTGCTGGTTATGTTAATTTGGGCAAAAATCGTGACGGCACTCCCCGCACTGGATATAACAATAAGTTTAAAGCGGTCGAACACAAGCTCACTAAAACAGGCAAGTCCGTTTACGTGAAAGGTCCCGATATTTATAACTTGCTTCCTGACGACATACGGGAATCAAATTCAAACACTATTAAACAATACAAACACTATTTAACAAACAATATTTAAAATTCGACTGAAAAAGTTCTTGGTCAGCAAAGCCTACTACTCACTAAAATAATATTTCGGAGCAAAGTATTACTTACGTAGTAACAAATTACATAATAGCATGTATATGAATGAATGAATCATATGTACTTATATCATTGTTATTATTTTTTATCATTTTGTTATTGTATAGTGTTTTTTGACGTGTGACATATTGTAATGATTCACCAATAAAATCTGTATCTGTATCTGTATCATATAAATATAAAACAAAAACAAAACGACAAAATAACCCTCAGCAAATGTCAGAAAAATTCAGACGTCATATCCTGAGGGCTATTCACAAACTGACGGATGTAAATTATTTATTCTTGGATTCTCGGATTGATTCGATTTATATAAAGACTGGCTCAAGAAAAGTATAATTTTCGAGACAAATCCGATATCTAACGATTATGAATATAGGTACTGAAAAGTTTCAAATGTGATCTATACTTTAGGCGTCTTACTTATAGACGTATGTTAAAATAAAATCTTATTCACTGAATAAGGACTAGTCACTTTCTGTCAGACGAGAACTGTCACGCGCGAGAACGGGACAAAACACTGTTTAACTAATAACTACGCCTATTCATAGTAATAAGACGATAAGTAGTCTAGTAAAAATAAGATTTGTGACACCATAAAAGACAACTAAGTATATTGTTATTTAAATGAATGTACTGGTGTTGTGAAATACATTAGACACAATTTCATTATGATATTATAAAAGCTAATTTTGTTACCTTTACACGCTCAAACGGCTGAACCGATCGTTATGAAAATTAGTATAGAGATAGCTTTGGACCTGGAGACGGACATAAGCTACTTATAATCATCATAATCATCACCGTTTTTCATAACTACGCGAGTGAAACCGCGGAAGCAGCTAGTCTATAAATCGGGGATTATTGTAGAGCTATGATTTTTAGTTACTTTTCCTATCATAATTTCAAAGAATCCCCCCAGTTGCAAATACTGTGATCTGCTCCATACAAACGGATTTATTTTTACTAGACTAATAGCAGTGATGTCCACGCCATACGGCTCGCCACAGTCCGTCAGACGCGTCCTGCAACCGGACACCGCAGCTTAGTGTGTAACCCACACTAGAGCCGCTATTCCGGGGCCGTCCCGCGGCCGGCGCGGTGTCGGGTGACAGGACGTAGCTTCCGCGGGGCTTCGCTACATGCCCTAATCTATTGCCCACCTTTTGTGCCTTATTCCTTCGTTTCACTTGGCAACATTGTGTGTTAGCCGACTGTAAAAAAGAGGTTTTTTTACCTACCCTCTTACTATCCCTACTATTAAATTATGCAGGGCATGAATCTATCATGCTGTATGCAAATAATTATAGTTTAAAAAACTGAAAAAAACGATTTCAAAATACGAAATTTGTTTACTTGGATGATATTTTACAAGTTATTTAGATAGAGAAACGAAAGTACTGAAGCGATTTTGGTAAAAATTATATGGGACCACCTCGGAAGTATGAGCTACCAAACAAAAAAAACATCAAAATCAATGCACAGCTGACCGAGGTATCGGTGAACAAACACACAAAAAAACATACAGTCGAATTGACAACCTCCTTCTTTTTGGAAGTCGGTTAATAAATTATCTTTATATTTATCTATATCCATGATTATCTGTTGATGTTTTGCTAAGGTTTTTTTTATATATAGAAGAGGTATAGAATTTAGAATTCGTGTTTTTCATTTCGTAATATAAATGCGATTTTAACCAACCTCAAAAAAGGAGGAGGTTATCAATTCGATTGTAGGTACCTATTTTTTATGTTTATAACCATATAACTCAGTACTTAATTTATAATTGGTTTGGAAAATTCTTATTTATTTTTAAGGAAATAAATACTTTCAGATCAGAACTCGATAACTTGTGAAGCCTACTTAGTTAGTTACTTAGTAGCCGTGATAGTTTTCCTTTTAATTTAATCATATATTATGTTCTACTAGCATGATTTTTTTCATATCTCGAAAGTCAACCGTTTAGCCGGTAGAGGGAGGGGGAGACACATGACCCTAACAAAAATTATCACTTCAAAGCTTAATATTTCACAAACGGATCCCTAGATTGAAAAATAGTTTCGCACACCTCCAGTATTTTTAGGGTTCCGTACCCAAAGGGTAAAACGGGACCCTATTACTGAGACTTCGCTTTCTGTCCGTCCATCTGTCCGTCCGTCCGTCTGTCACCAGCCTGAATCTCATGAACCGTGATAGTTAAAGAATTAAAATTTTCACAGATGATGTATTTCTATTGCCGCTATAACAACAAATACTAAAAAACAGAATAAAATAAATATTTAAGGGGGCTCCCAAGCAATAAACGTGATTTTTTTGCTTGTTTTTGTTCGATATTAATAACGGCAACAGGTAGACGCTTGATATATTCACAGAATATTGAGTATTGAGTTTATATTATTCACTTTAAAAATAAATAATTAAACTAAAATAAAATTGATATTTATGGGAGCCCCCATACAACAACTCCCGTGATTGTCGGCAATGTTCGACGCAGCTTGTGACAGAGCGTCACAGTTCCGCCGCATTCAGGGGCAGTTTCAGGTACTCCGCCTCGAAGTGTTGGAATAATATCCCACCTCCTATTAGGAACCTGCAAACCTTGCATAATTTTAGATATAAGTTAAAAGAGTTTATATTTTATCATCAAATGAACGAGGAGTTTTTAGTTGTGGACACCAGCGCAATATAATTAAATTATTTTGTATATATACCGAATATTTTATGTATTATTCTGTTGCCATACTTAATTCTAAATTACTTAGTGTGTTGTTACTTGTTACTTTCTATGTTTTTTTAATTAATAATTAATTTGCCTTTTAGTATATATTATTTGTATTAGTCTTCTGATTTGTGTTATAGTTAGTTTGTATTTCTTTTTAATTATATATTTTGTGCGTTAGCCGTGGGTGACGTCACCGTCGGTTCCAGCGGAAGACCAGCGCCGGCTGTTCGCAGCCAGCAGTATGCTGAGCTGGAACCGATTTGTGGCGGACACAGTTTTTCTTATATTGTTATTTTTGTTATATTGTATGTATTTTTGGTGTTGTGTCTTCCACAAATAAATTTATGTCTATGTCTATGTCTAACAGACATGTTTTTTTTGCCGTTTTTATAGATAATGGAACCCTTCGTGGGCGAGTCCGACTCACACTTGGCAGATTTTTTATCACCCGTATCGTTAGATATAACGATACAAATCCATCATATTTTTATTTTTTTATTAAAATTTTATTCTTTAAGTTTTTCGGCATTATTGATATGCATATCTATACCAAATTACAGCTTTCTAGTACTTTCACTTTACAGTCTTTATAGTTTTTGAGCAAAGTCGTGACAGACAGACGGACATGGCGAAACTATAAGGGTTCCTTGTTAACTAAGGAACCCTAAAAAGGAAAAAATAACTTGCAAAACATGTTATCCAAGTTAGTAAGCGAAATTGCGTATTTTAAAGGCGGTTATTTCAGTTTTTTGGAACTATAATCGTCAATATATCCGAATTTTCTATGAGCATATTATTAACCATCTACAATCTACATATCTGTTCTTCATCTGCATATTTTAATGTGTCTTCGCCACTATATTTTCTTGTCTGTTCACTTTGTGTAATATTTCCTAAAGTACATAAATTGAATTCTACATAAATTAACTTTTTTTATCAGCCTTGTATGTACAAACTGTCCCACTGCTGGTCGCGGGCAATCTTCTCATTGTGAGAAGGGTAAGGCCCATAGTCTACTACGCTGACCAAGTGCGGGTTGGCAAACACACATCTTTCAAGATCATTGAGAACTCTCAGGCATGTAGGTTTCCTCGTTATGTTTTCGTTCACCGTTTGAAGTTGGCAACAATTAACTTTAGGATACCTATATAATATACCTATTTTGCTACATAGTACTTTACAAACCGGCATCGAGCTCTAGAGCTAATAGGTACCTAGGTGAAAATCATTGTAGCGGTTTGCCAGTAATCCTGTAACGAAGCAGGCGCCGACCTCCTTACTAGGGCTTCGCTGCGACCTCCGGGATTCCCACTTAGCTCTAATACCTCGCACCGACATCTAACTAGGTACCTACTTTATAGTAAGTAATCACCAGTGTCTCCTAGCTGTAGTATGAGATGAAGAAACAAACGAATTTATTATGCATCTATACTGTGTGTTAGCTGACTTTTGTGGGTGGTTGTCGTTGCGACTTTTTTACTGATTTAAAAATGAAGGGAAGAATTTAAAAATTTTGTCGAATATTTGTGATGTTATTTTCTAGTTTTACTCGTACATACGACGATTTTTTATAAGTTCATTCAGTCCTTTTATATCTTTAAAAATGTGAGTATGCGGGACGATGTTCGGACTACAGACTCTTAAAAAAGATTCACTCACTACAAACCATAGAAGTTAGTTCAATAAAAGTGGAACCAAAGCGTTTCGTTCGGATTTTAAGCATATTCACCATGTAAACTTCTAATTAACCCTTTTAAGCCCCTAATTTCGTTATTCTTCAAACATCACATTATCATCCGTTTCTCATAGTAATGCCTACAATCCATACTCTACTAGTTCGGTCTACATTTTGATGCGTGCGGCTTATGATTAGAGTTCCCTGTCGTCTTCTGTGTCGTGAAAACTACAATCTTGGAGTTTTCGAGAGCTAATAAATATCTTCTAGATCGACGTGGTCCATCTCGGACACATTGTCACTTACTTTTTGAGCGAAATTCCCTCTCAATCAAAAATCGCTCACGACTCAAAAATTCGGGTACATAATAGAGCCCAAACATAGTTTCATCAAGATCATATGGAAAAAAATGCAAAATCGACCAGATCTAAAATACTGTGTTCTGTCATTTCGCTCAGTTGGTCGAATTAGTCATTCAAAAGCTGTATGGGAAAAAGAAGGGAAAGTTCACTATTAGCAATTTATCTTTATAATTTTCTGAAATGTTTATATTGTATTGCCTATAAAAAATATTGGTACATATCAGACAGTACTGATCCAATAAGAGAAATAAGTAAATACTTGGATATCAGATAATAGCATACTAAGTTACGTATGATTTCAAGAAGGCATCGAATAAGAAAGGCAAAAATAAAACAATGACAAATAACCAAGCGTAACGAAGGGACTGGCCTTGTGGCTCAGTTGGTAGTATGTCTACCCGCTAAGCTGTTGTAGGTCGTGGGTTCGATCCCCACCCAGGGCAAACATTTGTGTGATGAGCATGGATGTTTGTTCTGTGTCTGGGTGTTTCTATGTATCATATGTATATATTTACAAAAAAAAGTACCTATGTATGTATTCTATCAGCCATCTAGTTCCATAGTACAAGCTTTGCTTAGTTTGGGCTAGATGGCGTTGTGTGAAATGTCCACAAATATTTATTTATTTATTTATTTAAAATATTAATTAATTTAGACTTCATTAGATTTAATTTTAAAAACCAACAAAATTTTCGCGCTCGCGTATTATTACTATTTTGACATGGAAATACTCTGGTCTCACTAATACGAGAAATAAAGCATATTACTATAAAACACAGCATATTACTTACTAAAATATTGAAAAAAAAAACAACATTTTTTTCCACTAGTTACACTCGCACTTATGATATGAGACAAAATGGGCCTTGATCTCAACGATCGGTTCATCTGTCAGTCGGTTGGATCAGTTTAATCACGAAAAATCCGGACAAGTGCGAGTCAGACTCGCCCACCGAGGGTTCCGGTCAAACTAAATAAAAGGGGGAAATCATGTATATATTTTTATATTTTCCTTCATAAACCGAAAAATATACATCGTAAAAATATTTAACACATTCCTTACTCACCACTCGGATCCGAGCGAGCGAACGTTTGAGGCAGCCCTCATTCCTTGCATAGAGACACTATTTTTTTGTGATTAAATTAAAAATGTCCAGTTTTCGGATTTTTCCCTATATTTGTACTCTAACACAATGCTTCTTGCCAAATTTCAGAGTTCTAGGTCAACGGGAAGTACCCCATAAGTTTTGATTCCTCTGTGAGTATCGAAATGTGCGTTTTTTACGACATATTCGGCTGTAACTTTTTTTTACGAAAACTGAGAAATTTTATTTTTCTTTCTGCAGCAAGATACTATGGATCTGCGTATATGGTTAATTTCAACTCGATACCTTCACGCGTTCCCGAGATAAAGGTCTTGACACCCGGACAGACGGACAACAAAGTGATCCCATAAGGGTTCCGTTTTTTCCTATTGAAGTACGGAACCCTAAAAAGTAACAAATAGACAGAAATGGAGTTACTTTCGCTTGTATAATATTAGTTAGGATTAAGATTGTCCGCTGTAAGCTTATACTTTGTACGTGGCCAGCTAATAAGGGTAGCAGCGGATGGTTCACCGAGCACGCAAGTGACAGGTTCTGTAGCAAGGCTTCACGCCTCACTCTTACCCTGACTAGTACCGGGTTTGCACGTCTCCAGCACGTATCTATCAAGTATTCTGTGTCTAGACTTCTAGTGTTCTGTCGAAAGCCTGTAGTGGTCAGTCTTAAGTTTTCTTTGTGTTTAAAAAGTGAGAAAATATTTGATAGATTTATTTGCATTTTCTTTGTGTCTTTTCTTTTATGGTGTGAGTATTTTTTTGTTATTATATTTTATTTTAGTCATTATAATGCGGTTTTATTTTTTTAAGTTTTGTTCTTATTAATTATATTGATTGAAAACAGTGCCACTACAAATTTTAACAGCATAAAATAATATTACGAATTTTTAGCTTGCTTCGAAATTAAGGTCGGTAAAACAGCGCGTTAAGACGTAAACGGAGAGCGTTTTATTGCCATAATCAGTTAAATTATCCTAAATAAGTAAAAATTTATGTGTCAATTTGTAATTTTTTACAATTATGACACACACTCGCTTAACACACGATAAAATCGAGTATTTTAATAACGTTTTTATTTTTATAACCTTCAAAACTTGTACAATTAAAAGTTCAAAGCTCAAAGAAAACCGTTCATAAACCTACTTTATTTGTTTCCAAATAAATACACTAACTACTTATCCGAATTTACGTGGTATCGATATCAAACTATAAAGCTATAATCTGCTTATAACATTAGTATCGAATGTTGCGAATTAAGTTAAGCCGTCAGTATGGTTTCTCCGTTGTACGGCTTCGACACCCGACACCGCCAGTTTTTACGCCCTACCCGTGCGACACCGAAACCATTGTATGTAATTAATATTTTATTTGTATCGTCTGAATACGCTACACCGCACACGGACTACTAAAAAACTAAAAAAAGGGACGAAAAAAAAACAAATTTTTACTTAAGAAAAAAGCTCGACGGGCCATTCGAAATAAGAATACCGTTTTCTGATTTTCTTTTGTTTCGTTAAAACTTTTGTTTGTGTGAGTTGAAGTCACCGCTTGTAAGGAAGAGTTCTGCAAAGGTCCAGCCTTCTGGAAGTTTCCGAATGAAGTCCAAAACAGCTGCTGGCCACTGTACAAGATTAGTTGAGACCATACTCTTGTGCGTGTGACAGCGGCTATTGCGGGCGTTTCATTTTCGACGAGAGTGCTCGAAGATTATGAAGCCGTTTTAGTTTAAACTATTATAAATAGGTACTTACTACTTTTTTCTAAGCACGTCTTGTAGTGTTTAGTAATTTCATCAGTAAAGTAGGCGTAGGAATTCTAGATGTCTATTTTCAACTAGTTACTCTTCAATTTTACTTACATAGACCTTAAATTTAAACGTAAGATTTAACATATGCCTTAACGCACTACTCTTGCACTCCTCAATGTTTTTGAAGACACAAAATCAAAGAAGGTACTAAAGAAAAATGCGGTAAAAAGAAATCTTAAGGACACTATTATGAACAACATTGAATATTTTCATTTTGCTAAGTATTGTCGACTACATTTTATTTTTAGATATACTTATCTATTGTTGATTCATCATCATCATCATCATCTCAGCCATAAAAAGTCCACTGCTGGACATAGGCCTCCCCTATGGATTTCCAAAAAGACCGATTGGAAGCGGCTTGCATCCAGCGTCCAGCGTTGTTGGACAACAAAAATAAATAATCAACACATAATAATATGAAAACAATGTAAGATGTTTACAATATCTACTGTTTTTAAGATTTCGTCTTAGCACAATTTTCATTTACATTCTGTGATTTTATATTTTTTTAAATATTCATTAAAAAAGATAGGTGTAAAATGTAAATTACACATTTTTTTTTCTTTAGACAGAAGTAATCTACAGGTACTAGTATTTTTTCTTCTTCAATCGTCTTATTATCGTAATTTAAGGTCTCTGTAACGTTTACTTTACGGAATATTTGAGCATTTTCATAGAAGATATTTAAGATAAAAAAAAAAATGATTGTCTGGAAAGGTTTACGGACGATAATTTTACGTGATAACGTCATGATAGATGCGTCACATGCCGAACGCTTAGGCCGATCGTGCCTCTCTATCGCTTGCACGCTCGGCTCAGGCGGAACGTGACAATGAGTCATGCTTTTTCGAGCGTGCAGCCGGCGTTCATCGATTTATGAAGACGTTATCATGTCAATAAAGAGATTTAACGAAATTGACATTCGTAATTTTTGTGAATCCGCTCTGAGCAAAGTGAGTGATAGAGAAAGAAAACCCAATTGGCTGAACTTTTGATGAAAATATTAATTTCACAAAAAAAAATCTCTTCCAAAATTTGCGTTTTAGCGAAATAAAACACTCACTTTACTTTTATAAGTTTTATGTTTACGTTATAAGAAATTGTATAATACTCTTCAAATCTATTTTGCGAATTGTTTAAATATATTTATTGATTAGATTAGATTTTTATTAATTTTAATTTTTCCATGTCCGTTAGCATTTAACTACTTATTAGTTTTAACTGCTACTTTTACCTTAATAACATGCTGTATAAATACTTTTTATTAATAAATAAGATCCTAAAAATCCCCAATAATTTATAATTATAATTCCACAAATAATAAAACTTATATGAGCAACAGAAAAATAAGCAATTAAAGACTTAATATCAACTTGACAAAAACATTTTAAACTAATATAAAATCCCTATCTTCTAATAGTTATCAATTATTTTTACTTGATTTAAAATATTGTTCCTAAATTTATCACAGTTTTAACCTTTCCTAAAATATAGTCGTAGGTAGAAAATATGACTTAAAAGTAATTTATAAAAAAAATATCAACTACAAATCAATTCAATTAACTGAAAAGGGAGAAATAACACTGTTACATTGGTAATAAAAAAATAACCAATAAAATTAAATCAAAACTGTCCGACGCCTACCTATGTAGCTACGTACAGCAACTATTTTTCTTTTGAGGTCGGTGCCATGCCGTCACCAACTAACAGACAGGCACTTCACAATTTTTTTTGATAAAAAGTATTCCAGGTCCTTGAAGATAGCATGAGTACCTAATGAACCTACCAAATTGCGTACAAATCCGCTCAGTAGTTTGAGTTGCGTCGTTGAAACATTCATATTTAAAATTTAAAAAGTACATATCTTGAAAAGTACTGAACCGGTTTTGATTAAAAAATACATTGTTCCCTAATCTAGGAGATACTTTATTCAATAAAAAATGCAATACAACGTCTAATTTCCGCGTAATACGTGGATAAACATACAAATTGATAATCTTTTAAGTCGACACTTTAACAGTTTAACACTTTACTAACGATTGTGCTTACATAAATTAGAAAATTGGGATATTAATTAATATTGTATACAGTAATTAATACTTATATTTCAGAGCCGTAAGTAAGTAAGTAAATCCCTGTATCCAAACTCTTTAGATGTCATTGTAATTTAAAAAAAAACGCGAAGCAATAG
Organism: Lycia hirtaria; assembly: GCA_947563715.1. Taxonomy (NCBI): domain Eukaryota; kingdom Metazoa; phylum Arthropoda; class Insecta; order Lepidoptera; family Geometridae; genus Lycia; species Lycia hirtaria. Next base: position 37,870,875 of record OX387381.1, on the reverse strand, counting down.
GTATAGGTACAAGCAGAATTAATTAACTAAAAAGAAAAACCTCAACAATGTATATAAGATGCGAATATGACAGCTGTTTTATTCATTTTTAATAGCCATGATTACAAAAGCGATGACTGAGTTCCACTCGGATTTTTTATGACTGAAAATACGAGCAAACCCAGGTTCACTAAAAATTAAACCTAGCAAGATCGATTAATCGTCCCCTAATCTACCTAGAAAACAAATTTCGTTAAAATCTTTGGAGCCGTTTCCGAGAATCAGATTATATATATACATTTACACAAGAATTTCTCGTTTAAAGGTATTAGATTGAAAAAAAAACTAACTAGGTATAACATTCGGTAGTATCGATCAAAAACGCACAAAGAAAAACAAAAAGAAATAATATTTAAAAAAAAAAAGAACATGAAAAGTCGGGTATTTAGTTTTTCCTATAATAATGAAGTATTTTGTTTTATTATACTTCATGTGATATGAAAGTATTTTTAAATTATTCCACTTTAAACTTTTCCATCAGATATCTTTCTCTTCAAATATTAATAGAAATATGTGGGTCGCGCTATTTACCTAATTATACACCCACTCAACTCGTTCCGTGAAACCTTCAACCTTAAAGATATATGTAGGTACTTTAGGTAAATCCAAATCCAGAACTCCGTAGGTGTGGATTGTTCGTGAACGGTAGACTATTTTTAGATATTGACGCTATTTATTATTTATTGGAACAGTATCACTTGTCAACAAAACAATGTATTTATAACGTGTTGGTATGTTGATATCATTGTATATATGTACCTACTTTTTGTGTTATTTTTAAGAATATTTGTAAAGGTGTATCATAAAAAGTAGATTCTTTATATACGATTAACGGTTGTGTGTTTAGAAGATTTCAAGTGTTTGATGAAGATGTTGTGATTTTATTTAACTTCAGAAAGTTTCAAATAAATTACCTAAAAAACAATTAAATAAATACTCAACAACTCCGAAATTAAACACAAAAATTCAAATTTGAATTATCTTCGTGTATTGTAAGACATCTAACCGAAAGTAAAGAATGATACGGTCATTACGACACACTCTGTATGATATGGTCAACCATTCCGGTCTTAAAATGAATGAACAGTGAACTACCAATGAAAGCTCCGATTTTCGGAATTACGAGTTATCATTGGCTGCCAATCCGATAATTTTTTATTCATTTCTAGGATTGTTTGACCTAACTATAGACAATACTTATAATGAAATATGCATTTTTTCCACTTTTCCTAATAGGAATTTTATAACTTACAACGTCGTGTCTTAAATACTACTAGCATATGTAGCGAAAAGTATTTTAGTTATTTGGATACCCCGCACTTAGGCATTAATTGTTCATTATAAACAAATTTGTATTTTAGAATGACTGGCTCAGTGACACGCGAAATTAAATCATACTTATGTTCCACAAAACAGGTTTGTTGTTGTTAACCCCTAACAAAATGATAGTATATGAATACAAGGAAGGCATAATTACATTTTAATGACCTTTATGCTATATTTAAAGCCTCTTTTTTTATTCAATGTATTTTTTGTACTGTTTATTTTTTTTGTCACAATAAAATACATGTCTGTCTAATTAATTTATTAAGTTTCATATTTTTTCAATTATTAATAACACAGCGTGTATTATTAATAACTGAAAAAAATTACATTTAAATAAACATGTACTGTATGAATATTTTATGTGCACATTCAGGACGAATAACCTAGTAGGATGTACCCATATGAAGGTTGTGTCATAATATTCTAATATAATTTTTGTTAATTTTACAGTTGCTTTCAGTTGCAGAAAGCAACATTTCATTCACACGTTACAGGTTCGAATCGTGCTGTATTTTTGAACCGTTTAGAAAATATTGTCAAATTATCTTCAATGTAGTAAAACTTCAATATCAACTATCAAGTATCAAGTTGGAATAGCAAACAACTTATCTAGAAACACTAAAGAATTGTTTTCTTACACGCTCTATATAATATTTAAATTTACAATATTAAGCACGTACCAAATTTAAATATTATTATATTAAAGCACATCTTTTTATTATGTTTTTAGTTTATCTGATAATTTATTTTCTTTTGTACTTACTTTTTTCAATAAAATTCTTCTTTATTTATTATTTGTTTTCTTTTATTTTCCATTTCTTTTTATAAACAATGTGGAAAAAAAACGGTTATAAGGAAGCTAAAAACTTTCGTATTATCTTTAGTTATCGAAAAAAAGGCACGCAACAAATTGTAATCAAACTTGACAAATACAAAACTCCTTAGATTAAAATCAAACCAAGCGCCAAAATTCTGATATTCAAGATTTTTAGACACATCGTTTTTTTTCTTTGTTTTCCAAATATCACTTTATCACTTTAAATTTTCTATAAATATCACTTAAAAAAATCAGCCATGACCTGTTACAAAATATATTCTATTATTATTTCGCGATTTATACAAAAATTTCTTGAAATTATTTTAATTAAGTCCGAAAATCTAATAGAATTTTTTTGTAAGTCATCTCAACTATTTATTGGTTGAATTGCATCAATCCAGCGAAATATCCAGTAACAATACACCTACCGATTTACTTTATTAAAATATAAATCAGAAAGAAAAAAAATGTTATGAAATTTAAATCTACTGAATCGATGCAAATCAACATTTTAGTTATACAAGCTTATATAGCCCGATGAGCAAATTACCAACCTACCTACTAACGTTGTCTAAACATCTGTCAAATTGAGGTTTTTGGCAACAAACAAATCGATGGTAGCGTCTCCGCCACAGGACTAAATAAGTTTGTAAGATTGTAAACACTAATCCATCCCATTTCAGAATTTGAAGATACAAGGCGGTGAGAAGGAAGCCCAAAACAACTATTGGTCACTGCACAGGACTAGTGACTTTGATATACTCTTGTGCGTGTTCCAATAGTTATTGTGGTCTTCACTATCGACGAGCGAAGACGGCTTTACGAGGAACATCGTGAGAATACGGCTTTAGTTTTAAGATTCCCTATATTTTTCCAAATTGAAGTTCTTCAAAAGACGTGTTAATTAAATATGAAACCTTTAAAAGTGTTTGGCTTTTCCGACTTACTATCTGACAGATGGTTAAAAAAAAATGCGTCGCTTATTGGCTAATAAAGTAGTCGTGACAGCCGCCACAGACGATGATACCAAACCAAACAAAACGAGAGTTAAATTCAAATAGTCCTTTTTTTATTTTATTCTTTTGTTTGTTTCACTTCGTTGTGACAACGGGGTTCGCTAGCGAGCAATTTTTTTCCATAAAATCATTTTAGACCTATCTAAACCTAACTTATTGACGCATTTTCATTTATTTTTCTAGTAGGGGGTAAATTTGTCAAATGAAACTACAAATGAGCAAAGAAATTCAATTTTAATATTTAAAACTGAGGAAAAGTCAGTCTTGGACTTTAAGCATACAAGCAACAAATCTGGGCAAGTCTTAAAGATAAAGTAACTATAAAAACATCATACTGTACAGTGTACATCAACGCTTTGGTCAGACAAAAATAACGGAATAACAATAAAATATAACAATCGTATATAATACAGGGCGTTTCAATATAATTCAAAACCATAATCAAAAATATGTCTTCTTATAAAAACTTAATTAGCACAAAGCGCTTCGCTTAAAAAGTTTCTTTAATTGTCCTACTTCTCAAACACCCTGTATAATGTATTTTGGTTACAAAATGCACAACAACAAAGGAATGGCGTAGCTAAAATAATTTTGTTCTATTAGGCGGCAACAATTTCTTTTTCAATGCATGAGAATTAACTATTTATTTACTAACAAATTAATAATGCGTGTCTTTTATTTCCATTGCAGATCATTGATATACAAATACATGAGAAAATTCGACAAAAAAAATGCTTGAAGCAGCTATTATTTTGATTTCAATAACAAAAAAATGCATTTAAAACATTTATATACTTTTACGGTCACATTTTACGGTTTGAAATTTTACAAATTTTACTGGCAAATTTCATTTAGAACCCTGTAGTGATGAAAATTCATTTACTCTTACAAATTACTTCTTTATATAAAATATGCTCATACATATTTATAAACCTCTCAGAAAGGTTTTTGTATTTTTTATTCGATTTTTATTATGCTGAGACATATTACAATTATATTACGTATTCTAAAAATATTACATTGCATTGTCCGATAATACAAAGCATATTTTTTTTTTTATGGACCATAATTAAAATATAAAAAATATATTAAAATATAAAAATTTCAAAGCGTGTAAACGTTCGATATGCTGTGTGAGGGACACACCCGACAACTATTTTATTTTAATTATTTATTACATTGCATTTTTTCGTTAATATATATGATGAATTTATTAACAAAAAAATATAAATAATTAATTAATTCATTTCATGTAATTATAGTTTTCTTTTAATTTTCAATGTTAAAATTTTAATATGTATTTTAATTTTAATATAGATGAAAGTCTGGACTAAACCTATTTTCATTTAATTAATGATAAAATTTATGAAATATTTAAAGCATTTTATTGACATCGTTAAGACATTTAAGTGACTGAAAAAAGTTTTTAGTTTACCTAAGTATTGGTAAAAGATTTTTGTCACTTAAAATTCGATTTTAAAAATTAAATAAACAAATACTCCAATTATTTTGTAAAAATAGAAAAAATATTAATAGACTAATATTTTTACTGTACTATATTTTATATATTATGGTATTTTAATAAAATTATCTATTTCTCTAAAGTTATCTGTATCGGGAAAGCCTTGGAAAATTCATCATCATTATTTCAGCCATAAGAAGTCCACTGCTGGACATAGGCCTCCCTCATGGACTTCCAAAAAGACCGATTGGAAGCGGCTTGGATCCAGCGTCTTCCAGCCACTTGTATGACGTCGTCTGTCCATGTCGTGGCTGGCCTTTCTACGCTGCGCTTGTCGGTGCATGGTCTCCACTCGAGAACTTTCGGCTTTGAAAAAACTTTGGAAAATTCGATTTTATACAAAAAAGTTGTGACGTGCGAAGTAAACAGCTGCTGAACGTTTACCAACTCTGCATCCGTAAAAGTCCGTATACAAAGTTTAAAATGCGTACCTGTAACCGAGGGTCCAAGGTAAACAATTTGTTCTTTAGGAATGCCTTATGTTAATCTTGTTAGGGGTCACTTTCGCGTGACTCCTGCGCCTATGTGGACGTTTGATGCTGTTTCTTAACTCCGTCCTTTTCAAAGGCCAGGTAACAGAGCGCGGTGTGAAGACACGCTGTGGCGGGGACGTACGCGTTGTCCCAAACGAGCGCGTATCGATACATCCAGAGAGCTTCGTCGATTTCATGCTGAGAACAATAAACATCACTATATAAAACATTTTTTTTTATACAAAAACCGTCAATTGCGTAAGAATGGCGTCGCAAAGTAATTTGTAACATAAATATATATTATACACAATTGAAAAAAATTGACGAGCTAGCCTCAAAACTTCAGTACCGGAATTCTTTCCCAAATAAGCCACAGTCTCCCCTATCGTCGAAACTATATTTATTTTAACCAAAATAAAGTTTCCCGTACATAATATTTACACGTTCACAATTTTTGAGTGTTTTACCCACTGAAGTATCTACAAATATATAGACAATTTAAAAATTACACACTTCTTAAACCCGCATTATTGAGATCTGTACCTAATTAATAATTAACTACAAAAAATATTGCACGCTTGAAGCGTGTGTTACGGGTGGCGCCACCAACGCTTGATTGATTCATGCAAAATGGATGGTGACTACCGTAAGGGAGGGATATTTCTAGATTTGCATACATACCTCTGATAATATTTAATATGTTTGCATGCATCTTATCTACTTGTATTTCGTTTTTTTTTTTCTATCAAAAGTCTGCCATCAATGTATTAACGTCAAATAGGACGCCCACAATACTGGTTTTCCTAGTGGGGGATTCATAGTGTTTGTAATTTGCGCAAATGTTTTGTTAATAAAGATATTTCTATATTTTAAGGAAACGAGATGATTGTTATGGGTTCAAATACCAACGAGTTCGTGAAGAAATCGTTTTTTTTTTTCGAAATAGGCTTGCGCTTGACCGTCAACTCACCTGGTCTTAAGCGACAGATACGGTCTACGATGGAGCGCTCATGCCTAGAAACCTATTCACTCGCGATTTGAAGACACCGTTTGTCGTGAGAAAACGATGGTCTCGTTAATGAAGTTTCGAATACGAGCACAAATAAACAATTAAACAACCCTAAACTCCAAAAACCTCCAACACGACAGATTTTACACTCTCGATTAAACAAAAGATATAAAATAATAATCAAAATCTGATCATTGGTGTAACTGTGAGAGCTACGAGACCACTGTGCGGTTATCTAAACATATACACACACATCAAACTTTATAACACCCCCCCCCCCCCCCTATTTTTACGCAGGGGTTAAAAAATACATACTTCATTTTCCATATCGTTTGGAAACGGTTACGCATAGATATATCTTTATAATAGATAGATCTTTACAAAAAACGGGAAAAATCAGTGATAATAGGTTATTTTTGCTAGATTTACGGATTTCTAATTAGCGGCCTTATCGCATATTGGGATCCGTGGTATATTTTTTTTACGCAAGATAGATGGTCAATCTTGGTGGTCAACCCGAGCTGGTGGTCAATCTTAGACCACCAACTCGCCTGATGTTAAGTGATGGTGTGGCCGAGGATGGAGCTTGTCAAGATATCTATTCACTCTTGCCTTGAAATCTCCAAAATTGTAGTTCTCAGGAAACAGAAATGTCGGCAAAGAATTCCATTCCTGTGCAGTACGCATCAATAACGTACATTCGCTATGCTAACAGTACAATTTCAGTCCTCAGATTTCCTGTACACTCGCGATGTCAGTGTGAAGGAGTCCTTAGTTAAGCTGAGTCTATCCGTCCACACGGTAAACTTCACCAACGCAGACTACGAAAGCGCACTGAAACTTTCCGGGTCCGGGTCAGTTAGACTCAAACTTGACACTCAGCCAGTTACGACTCAAACTTGACACTCAAGTTTGAGACTAACTGGCGTTATAGCCGACATAGAAGCAACTGTGACTGTGACGCGTACTGGCTGAGACGGGCGATCGACGGATACGTGTTATACGGGTAGACGGCCTGCGCTGTGTTAACGGCCGCAAGTTTATCGACATGGCGCCTGAAGAGATTTGCCTTACACGCAATACGGCATAAATATACCTCTTTTCTACTATAACGATGAATTACGAATAAAGCCATTTTTGAACTTCATTTTTGTCTTAGTTTTTTTTTTTTTTATAATGATGAATATACTCGTATGCATGTTACCGAAAACAAAGAGCCTACATAAATTTAGTATTTAAATTAATGTTCTCGAGTGGAGACCACGCACCGACATGCGCAGCGTAGGAAGACCAGCCACGAGACGGACAGACGACCTTATACAAGTGGCTGGAAGACGCTGGATCCAAACCGCTTCCAGGAGATATTTTTAGAAATCCATAGAGGAGGCCTATGTCCAGCAGTGGACTTTATAAGCTTCTTCATGGCTGAGTAAACAGTCCACCTTTGCTATTTACATTTTAAGACATACAGAATAAGTTTAGACAAAAAAAAAACAAGACAAAGAAAAGACAAGACTCAAAAAAACCGCCTAAAAAACGGTTGAAGCTATTTGGATGAAACATAGCTAAGAACACTCGACATAATCCTTTGTCGGAAGCTAAAAACAGATTTTAGGTACTTACATTATAGTAATGTGAGAGGCCTACTAAGAAAGCTTCTACTTTGCTCTTGGGCGCCGCGTAGAACGAGAGATAAGCGATGTCCATCGCGTCCTTGTTTTTATTTTGCCTGAAAACACAAAACAATATGATTCATCATAAACTAACCTAAATAAACGTACGAGGTAAAATGTACCTCTTGTGATAATCCTCACTAATATTATAAAAGCGAAAGTAACTCTGTCTGTCGTCCTGTCTCTCTGTCTATTTGTTACCTCTCCACGGCTAAAACCCGGCTTAAAAACCGGGTGAGAAAACCGGGAGGCGGAGTGTTCGTTCTGCATGTAACACTATTAAGAGTACGTAGTTCGACCATCGTCTGTCTCGCTTGCGCATACCCACATTTACGCACATATACGCGCAAGCCAGACGGACGACGGCCAAATTACGGACTGTTAATTTCTTCCGAGATAAGATATGTATATGTACTAACAGGTGTAAGAGTGCGACGAGCGGGCGCAACGCGGCCGGCGAGTGGTGCGGTGCGAGCGCGTGCGCGGCGGCGAGGCAACGCACCGCGCATGCGCCGCGCCCCACCGCCCCGCACCACCACCCCGCCGCCAGCGCGCCCCGCCAGCACCCACCGTGCTACAACACACAAACAACACGGAATATGCATAAATTTAATTTCATAGGAACAATGACTTTCCATCACAAGAACGTAAAGTCTAAAACAAAATTCACGAATATAGTGTCGTAGGTTGACCGATACTGTATACCAACAATGACGAACTTAAACATTCTGAAATTGAAATTGATATAAACTCTATGTCGCCGCGCTAAAGTCCAATTTAGATTGAGAAGTCTAAAGACGTCTATTTTACCGCATCGAATTATTTTGAAAATCGAAATTATTTTATTCGTGTAAGATCTCATTGGCTCGGACATTTTTGAGGTCTGAAGCCACATCCCGTTGATACTTTATGAAAGCATAGGAATAATAGATGTAATTGATAACATACTAGTGTCATACATATACTAAAAAAATAATTCAATCGGTCAATAAACTTCCGAAATATAAAAATTTTAAATTTAAAGGGATGTTCTGTCCCTCTCTCGCAAAACCACGGTTTGTATTGAATTTGTACGGCGAACACGATCCATGACGTCATCATTCGCTATCGTGTAACTATCTATCGCTAACTTTCTTATTTTTGAAGATGTTTTAATTTTATTTTTGTGGAATGGATCTGTGTTATATTTGTGGTTAATTTTTTAATGATCAAATAAAAATAAATCATGCATATTCCCTAAATTAGAGTTTGTTCAGTCAGAGTACTAATGCGGCATTGAGGGCGCTGCTGTGCTTATTTCATTATTTATAAAATATCCTATATAAAATACTTCCCTCATCACTAATTTCATCACAAATTACTTCCCATTCCATTAATTCGCAGAAATTTCCAAAAATTACTTCAACCCTCATTTATTTCCGTGTTTACTTACAGTGTCAACATATTTCGCGAGCTTAGCTCCGAGCAGGCCGTAGTCGTGCTGGTTGAATAGATCAGCAAAGTGCTGCATGAGAGCCAGGAGAGCGCCCCAACCCGCTGTGTCTGCCGCCAGCACTCGAGACAGGAAGAAATCTCCTTCTGCAGACGGAGGCACCACGCATTCTGGCGTCTTTTTGTGAGACGGTGTCATTGACGCTATCCCTGCTGATATCCTGTTGAAGAATGTTCACGTTTAATATTTGGGTCACGTGTCTTATATTTAACCCTTCAACCTAGCCTAGTCGGACACTTCCGACAAGTTTTTCGAGCTGTTAGAGGCACCACTTGTGTCGGAAATTTCCGACAATTTTTTTTTTTCGGAAATAGCTGAAACAGGTGGTTATAGGATTTTAACCATCTGTGTCGGATACTTTCGCCAAAAGTAGGTATATCGAGTCCGACTAAGATATTTTGTGGTATATATCGTAGTTTGCTGAAATGGGCATGAAAGTCTTTTGTCGGAAATATCCGACACAGGCGGTTAAAGGGTTAATTGCTAAGCTACGCGGTAAGTTAGACATCCCTCAAACCTTCTAATTTAGGTAACCATATAATATTTACAAAAATATTACTTGACCAAATCCGTTTCATATAACTATGTGATTTCAGATGTTTTACTTGATACGAGTTTATGATTCCATAAGTTTGTTAGCCACAAGTTTCATTTGCCCGAACAATTGTTAGATAAACTTCGTTAGGTTTCTTAGATACCTAAAAACCTTATTTACAAAGCTTCAGTTATCATATATATCAATTATTACGTCTCATTCGTTAGGTTTTTTTATTTAACACAGAACCCTTATTATTTACAAAGATTCGGTTATCAGAAGAGTTGTTACTTTAACTTTCAGGATTTTAATAACAATAAATCTAGTTTTCGAGGAAATGATATTCGAAGTTTCACAATTCGGATCGAGGATGGATAACCAGACCACTGGGACACAAACTAATACTTGTAAGACACAATTATGGTATTATAAGATATGTCTACAATATCAATGATATTTTTAAGAACGTTTCTCACATTATCTTCCATTCAGACGACTCCACGTTTAAACATGAAATAAATTGTAATAAGAGATATATGGTTATTTTATTTGCATATTTTTTACTACTTCGTTTTAATCTCCTGAGAAACTAGAAAGACCGTAAAGTCTCTTTATTACGCAGTATTTATATGAATCGACGTAGCTCTTTCCCACGATTTACGTATCAATTAGTAAACTGTAAATAAACTAACTTTTGGTCTGCGTCGCTAAGCTCTTGTTGAAAACTAACGTAGTGAAGCCAGTAATCTGACTCGAACATGTTGTACGCACACTCCTCTCTCTTCAGATCCATTACTTCCAACATCACTGGAAACAACAGATTTATCAATTAGGCCTTTTTCTTACAGCTAAATAATAATAAATCAAAACTTAAGATATCCAAATACAAAAAAATATCTATATTACAAAGGTAAACTTAGCCTAAACTAGGTAATCCTGTGTTTCAGGCAAGAAGACCATAATATTAATTAAGTTATCTAAAACAAATAAAACTTTAAAAAAAGATAAATGGATTTTTTTTTAGTAAATGTAGTTTCTATCAAGATTGATAGTGTTGTAATTTGTATTATACATCAATCAAATTATTTTATTTATTTAAAATCCCGTAGCCTGTAACATTATTATAAATTGGTCATAGTACTCACGGCACGTAGAACTGATGGCGCTTGGCGTCGAAAATATCTCCAGTGGAGATCACGTACCGGCAAGCGCAGCGTAGGAAGACCAGCCACAAAGGTGGACAGGCAACCTCATACAAGTAACAGGAAGGAGCTGGATGCAGGCCGCTTCCAACAGATCGTTTTGAAGATCTATGAGGGACCCCCTATGTCCAGCAGTGAACTTCTTATGGCTTAGATGATGATGATAGATACTCACCCCCACAGTCCCTTTTTTTACAGAGCGCTATCTGTTCTGCGACAGTCCTCATCATGAGGTCGTAACTCCTCAGATGGCCCATCTGGTCGTGCCTCTCCAGGGGCTTAGCGCCCCACGCCCGACTGAAACTAGACTCGATGTTTTTACGAGAAAACAGCGGCCCTTGTATGATGTCTGTCATCTCTAACATGCGGGCCAGCGTGCTACTTTCTGGGAAATCAATAAAAAAATATGATATTATAAATACATAAACAAGTGTTGTAATATTTCAAAAGCTCCGTATGTAACAGTTCTACAACCATATCTGAACCAGGGGATTAGACAAATGGCATTCTAATTTAGTGAACGCTAGTACAATAGAAAAGAAAAGGTATGGGATTGACATTAGCTAACGAAATATCACATGACGTTTTCTTAGCATTTCGAAACATAAGCGTTTGTGGAAATAGAAATAAATAAATATTTGTGGACATTTCACACAACACCAGTACAAGCTTTGCTTTCTTTGGGCTAGACCAAAGAAAGCAAAGCTTGTACTATGGAACTAGATGGCTGATAGAATACATATATACTTTTTTTTGTTTGTAAATATACTTAGTCTGGCCATAAATACTGTTACAGTTAAAAATAAGAAAGATATTACATTTGAATTTGGAATCTGTCATTTTTATACGATTGTTCATTGAGTTTTCTAATTTTGGCGCCAATACATTGTACAATATTTTGCGATATTAAAATGGAGTGGGGTGATAAAGAGAACCGAATCGCTGTAATTGCATTACACAAAGTTGGTATGGAGCCAAATGCAATTTTTAAAACTCTCCATACTCTTGGTATTAGTCAAATGTTTGTGTACCGGGCTATTAATAGGTACAATGAGACCTCCTCTGTTTGTGACAGAAAAAGATCTGGCCGTCCACGTAGTGTTCGAACGAAAAAGGTGGTCAAAGCAGTAAGGGAAAGAATTCGAAGAAATCCTGTCCGAAAGCAAAAGATTTTATCTCGGGAGATGAAGATAGCACCCAGAACCATGTCGCGTATTTTAAAAGATGACTTAGGACTTGCAGCCTATAAGAGAAGCACTGGTCATTTTTTAACTGATAATTTAAAAAAGAATAGGGTAAAATCGAAACAACTACTGAAGCGGTACGCAAAGGGAGGTCACAGAAAAATTTTGTTTACGGGTGAGAAAATCTTTACAATTGAGCAACATTTTAACAAACAAAATGACCGTATTTATGCTCAAAGCTCTAAGGAAGCTTCCCAATTAGTCGACAGAGTGCAACGTGGGCATTATCCGACTTCAGTGATGGTTTGGTGGGGTGTTAGCTATGAAGGAGTGACTGAGCCATATTTTTGTGAAAAAGGTATCAAAATATCGGCACAAGTGTATCAAAATACCATTCTTGAGAAGGTAGTTAAGCCCCTTAACAACACCATGTTCAATAACCAAGTATGGTCCTTCCAACAAGACTCGGCGCCAGGTCATAAAGCTCGGTCCACGCAGTCTTGGTTGGAAGTGAACGTTTCGGACTTCATCAGAGCTGAAGACTGGCCGTCGTCTAGTCCTGATCTTAATCCGCTGGATTATGATTTATGGTCAGTTTTAGAGAGTATGGCTTGCTCTAAACGCCATGATAATTTGGAGTCCCTAAAACAATCCATACGAATGGCAGTGAAGAATTTTCCCATGGAAAGAGTGCGTGCTTCTATTGATAACTGGCCTCAACGTTTAAAGGACTGTATTGCAGCCAATGGAGACCACTTCGAATAAGCTTTTATATTTTTAATTGTTTTATATTTATGTATTAAACTAACACACTGTAAAAGTAATAAATATTATTTGCAATAAAAAAATAATTTTTTTCTTCGTGACAATATTTATGGCAAGACTAGGTATACATATGATACATACATAGAAACGCCCAGACACAGATGTATGCCATGGCGTCCTTAGTTATTATTTTAGCCACCAGCCCAGACAAGTTTGTGGCCTGAACAGATGTCGTTGCCAACGCTTGTTGATTTAAGACTTTAAGCAGAAAAGATTCTTTAACACTTTGATACGCCACATGACAAAAGTTCAAGAACAAATTGTTAAGTATTTACGAACAGACATTCGCTAAATGATGGCATATCGACTTCAATTTGAGATACGTAATTCTGTTTCGCTCACTCACCGCTGCCAGTACCGCTGCAGTGTCTGTTCGCGAGTCGACAGTTAGTCCCGTCTCGTTCGCACACCATGCTCACACCTGGCTCCGTCTCCGCGCAAATGTCTTTCTCCCCGTCGATGTCTGTAGAGAGAACTGTTTTTTTCGTGAGTAAAAGTTTTTAGTTCGCTTCATGTAAAATAACTTAATAAGTGAAAACTTATATTTTATTTGTCTTATTTATTTGTCTACCTTTTATACTTATAAGCCTAGCTGTAAGTCTCCCAAAAATAAATAAAATTTTAAAAAATAAGACACCTAATAGTCTTTAATCGACTTACCTCCCAGAAGTGTGTTGACTTGTTTAGCGAGGCAAGCCCAGAAGTTTAGAAGCGATCGCGCGAGACCATTCATATACTGCGGGTCGACGCGCAATACTTGTTTCAAATGGAAGAACTGCGCCTTTTGATGTTTCTTTATCATGTGCAATTGAGCGAGGAGGAAATTTGTCGGCGGCTGGTGACAAAAACATATTGTAGACATAGACAGAAATTTATTGTGACAAAACTAATACAACACAAAATATAAATCATACTATAAAATGTTTTCGTCACAAATGTTTTTTTTTTTTTTATATACATTAGATTTAGATCTACGATTGACCACCAACTCGCCTGAGGTTTAGCGACGTTTCTTCAATTATGGACGTTGTTTACAAAGGCAAATTGAATATCATGAGCAGACCAAGCAAATCAAAAAAACAGAGAATCGCAAAAGTTCAATGGATAAAGATAAGCGACCACAAAGTCAGAAGAGATTACGGTCAAAAGTATTCCTAGTTCCGTAAAATGTATAACCGCATCAATGCGGCCGACATAAGAACCATATCAGGCACATCGTCAAATGGCGACATGAGATATCAACGCCACATCAGTGTACTAACTGTAAAAGCAGTGCGACACAGCAGACATCTTTCAAAGATGTCACTTTTTGATGGATCAGGAAAATATCAGCTGGAAGCTTTAGATTCAGTGGACCGGCGAGCTATGAGGTTAACCGGTGACGATACACTAGTTGCCAAGAAGCTACAGTCTCGAGCACCGCAGTAAAGTAGCATGTCGGTCTATATTCTACATAATTCATTTCAGGGAGTGTGCACAAGAGCCGGACTAGCACTAGGACTAGGACTAGCCGAAAGTCGACGAATCACCACTCATTTCTCATTGAAATGCCAAAAATCCGTACTCAGCGATGGTCCACGTCATTGATGCGCACTGTATAGGAATGCAATTCTTTGTCGCCATCTCTATTTCCTGAGAACTACAACCTTGGAGTTTTCAAGGCTAGAATGAATAGATATTTTCTAGATCGAACGAGCTCGAGCTCTATCCTCGGCCACACCGTCGCTTAACATCAGGCAAGTTGGTGGTCAATCATAATCAATCTATCTTGCGTAAAAAATGCGTTAAAATTTGTTTCATTTCAATGAGTATTTTTCAGTACGCTGATGTGGCGCTGTAAAAGTGGTGCGACATAGCAGACATCTTCGAAAAATGTGTTTTCATCTCTCACCTCGTAAGGACTCAACTTATACGCCTCCTCGTTGTATGAGAGCGCGTCGTCAACGAGTCCCATCTCCAGCAGCACCGAGGCAAGCGACACTAACGCTACATCCGGGTGCTTGCTGTCGGAGCGATGTGCGCCCAACAGACAGTTCAGCGCGTGCGCACTGTTGCCTCGCACTCGCCAGTACAGAGACGCGAGCACGTATAGCACCCATTTTGGAGCTAGTTTCTGTAAAATAAGTAAAAAAAATGATTAAATAGTCAACGTGGGTAACTTTGAATCTTCGTCAAACATTTTACGTAGCCTTTTTAGAATTTTAAAGGTTTCAGTTTTTTTTTACTATAATACAATAATTTTAGGTACAATAATAACTAATAGGCTACAAATCTATGAAAGTTTCGTCTAGTCATAGCATCGGTTAGTTTTTTTATTTTATTAATAGCAATGATCCACTGTAAATATGTCTTTTAACAAATCAGAGAGATAATGCTTTTAGAATTATGAAAGACAGAGCGACAATTCTTTACGGAGAAGATTTTAAAATGGTGCATGCAAAAATTGTATTCTACTATATAACTAATTTTATTCACAATGCAAAGGAAAATACGAGTCACTCGCATCTATTTTGAACTGAACTATGTCTAATTTAGCACATTTATAATTTTAAACGAGTGCCGCTAACCCGCTTTTAGGTAGTTGGTTAAATTCGATTAATCACAAGAAAAGCAACGATTAATACAAGTAAATAACATATCTCAGTCTACAATTTCTACCACATTGAGAATTCCTTATATACGGATATAATCATTATCATCATCATCCTTATCAAAGTGTATTTGAATATCTTCCGTACCTTCTGCATAGCCGTATGTATCCGCTGACCGATCTCTGCATCCTGCATACTCTTTATAACTTCATAGTCAACATGGCTCACATACGTCAGAAGCTTGAACCGTAAATATTCGGTGACCATCGCCTCCGGAACCGCTGGTACCCTAGAAATATACATAAGATGCCATATAACTACCCTTATTTTAGTTTTGCTAAAATACATAATTGTTTCCCTAGAGTAATGACGCTTAGAGCGATAGCTTCATTCAATATTCGGTTAAATAAGTGAAGCCAAAAATCTATCAAAATGTGTGCATCACTATCACATATTTACTGTCTGTGACATACACATGAGCATTCTGACTTTTTGTCACAGAGTTAAAAAGTGAAATTGTGCCAAATTTTGCTTACCGAAAGTAGCACCAGTCACCGAAAAGTTAAGAAGTGGAAGGCTGTCCTGGTATGGGCATGTCATGAGACGGGAGGAGGGCAATGTATGCAAGAGGGCCCTAAACATGATGGTAAGCGGTAGGGCCGGAAGAGGGAGACCTAAGAAAGTGTAGATGGACTGTGTGAAAGATGATATGCGTGTGAAAAGTGTAAGTGTAGAGATGACGTCTGATAGAGTGAAGTGGCGAAGGGAAACGTGCTGTGCCGACCCCACCTAGTGGGAAAAGGGCAAGAAAATGATGATGATGTCGTGTATAGCGACGAGCAGAGTGATGTTAGAAGCCTTAAAAGGCTTGTTAAAAGTTACATCACTAAGCTAGATGCTTATTCCTTCTATGACTATACTAACGATATCAACAAAAATCTGCGGACCAACAACTCGACCCGAACTTTTGCAGATGACGGGTTTTCACAACGTTTACTCTCGGTTCAAATAACCATGTTTCTCGATTTAGACTACTTTACGAACGAGTCTTGAGTAATAATGTCGTTCCATGTGGAGGAACTTTGTATAAAGGATGTTCAATCCAGTGATTTGATAATTTATTTATTTAATAAATAAACCATGAACTGTTAAAATAAAAAAAATATAAAGAATTTGAAGTTGTCCTTGATAGGCGTCTCCAGATCTGTTGAGAAATCAGCAGCATTAACGCTAAGCAGTAACCTTTTTATTTGCTAGTTATATATTTCTTGTTTTTTTTTT
Source organism: Lycia hirtaria (assembly GCA_947563715.1). Taxonomy (NCBI): domain Eukaryota; kingdom Metazoa; phylum Arthropoda; class Insecta; order Lepidoptera; family Geometridae; genus Lycia; species Lycia hirtaria. Next base: position 37,853,890 of record OX387381.1, on the reverse strand, counting down.
CTCTTCTTAATACTGTTTAAACACATCTGTTGATCATATTGTTGGTAGTGTTTAATTTTCTAAAATAAATGTACTTTCTTTCTTTCTGGTCTCTCTAATACTATCAATTACTTATACCGGCTAACCACATAATCACCCTATACAAAATTCCTGATTATGCCATCTCTTCAATTTCTAGGTTTCTACAAACTTACTTGATGCCTTTCTTAGAAGTATACGCTGCGAGGTCCTTATCATTGGGACATAGCGGCGGATGCCACGGCAACTCGTGTTCTTCCAAAGCAGACACACCGATCTTGTCTGTTAGCAGGAACTGTACACTGGAAGATAAAACTCATATGGTTTCTATACAACCTGTTGGTTACAAGAAAAACCTTTTATGCATTTTTTTTACATTTTGAACCACCAACATTTAAACACTGTCAGCCTTTGTTGTAGTCCACATGCTAGGCGTTTAACCACAGCTCACCTGATTTAAGATGGTAAAGATATCAAAGATGATAAAGCATACGTAGTCAGAACATGGCACATCATCATGGCGCTCAAGTATAATGTTTTCGACTGCCAAAGTTAGACAAAAGTCATGACCAAGCAAACAGTGGAGTTAATATATATGAATGGAGGATGGCGCTCGTCGATCTAGAAGATATATATTCACTCTAGTCTTTAAAATCCAATAATGAAGTCCTCAGAAAACAGAGAAGACTGCGAAGGATTAGTGTCGAACCAAAAATGAACCAAAATCCGTATTGCCGATTTTCTGTTAATCAATTATTGAAATGGGCAGGGTGGAATAAGGTCGCGAAGCTTTCATACATCTGGAAAATATGACCCCATTTCCTATAAGTAATAAAGCAGCACCTAACCTTACGCCTTTATGTTCGAAGGGCATGAACACAGGGTAGACAGTATCCATGCCATCGGGGAAGCCCGGCTTCGCCTCTTGGCAGAACTCGATAGATGGCCAATCCGGATCCGTGTCGAAATCCATCTTGTTGCGGCTTACTTTCATGTTTGACGGATACCTGAAATTAGAACAGGAGTTTTAGGGAAACTTAAGAAAGGAAATGTCGACGATGTTTTATTGTTTAATGTTAATTCTAGTTTGGGTAGCAAGGCTTCTCAACTGACTGATAGTGTTTATAGATTCAAAATGTAATTTAATTTCATTACGCGGGTCGACAAGAGTACCACCTGGACGATATTAAAACGTATATACACTAACGATTTGAGTCAGATTACATTATGAATATGAACTTCCACAAAATGACGCCTGATTCAATAGATTTAATGTCTAACAATCTTAATTCAAAGATAGTGATAAATATTTTCGGTAATAGCGGGTCACCTTGACTCACTCCCTTTTTTCTTATTTTAATAATCTTCTTTGATCTAAATATCCTAATCCTTCTACATTCCTTTTTTCTCAATTTTTGTCACTACATCTTCTGATACACCGAAACGTTCTCTTATCATTTGTTATTGAACCACACATAATTAATTTGCAACTGAGGGCATTTGCGGTCATATTTTAAAGGCTTTAAGAGTGTAAGTTTCAAGATTTTATATCATAAGCGTAATATTAGCACATAATTATTTTGAAAGCGTTGGCATTAACACACGGGAGATGTGGCTTCACAACTCGTAGCGAGTTTTTTTGGCGAATTTTAGAATTTTAGGTCACCCGGCCACTAGGCCACTAGATGCGTCCATTAGTAGTTAAGTCAAGCCACTAGATAGATACTCATTGATGACTGGATTCGGCTTCATTGGCAGAATTAAATTAGAATACATGGTCGCTTTCTCTTAATATTTGACAGTAAAGCAATTAATTGCACGTGAGGACGCCGAGTGAAGAGTAGGCGATGCTACTATTGTGGACAAATATGCTTGGGAAACAAGTGACCACAAACAGTTTTTGTAGATCGAACGCGGCCACTGAATGCTTACTTTGTGACGATGCCATACAAAATGTACGAAAAATATCGTCCGCTGCTTGAGCATGACGTTAACTAGTTCTGACAGAAGAACAGCGCTGGTTCTTTGCAACACCATGCCAAGTTAACCAGTGACCAGTTTGTGACAAAAAAAATTTTTTTTTTTCTCATAAGTGTATATCTCGTCTACTTGTAATCACATTCAGCAGCCTTACTGAGCCTTACACTTTATGGTACCAGACATCATGACCAATAAAAAATAAACAAGTCTGTTTACAAATAGATTACATAACCTGAAAAATTAAAGCGGTGAAGCAGAACGAGGGCCTATTTTCGTATATAAAAAAAACTTACTTAAATTTAGGCGTAGCGTGGACATTAATCCTTTAAGAGAAAGAAAAACTTTTAGGACGGGTGGAAAAACTGCGCACACAAATCCATATTTTACTAGATAACTGAACAAGACTAAGTCAGAGGTCCGTGTCTTTTGCAAACTATGACAAGGTTTTTGAACATGGCTTTACATAAACATACATTATAGATAAAAATCTGACAACTAACCTCAACTAGTAGGCGCTAAAGAAAATTTTCATATAATTAGAAAAAAAACTGGTTGGTTAAATAAATCTAGCAAGACAATAGACAATGTTTTTATTGTGACAAAAACTTAAATATTTACATAACTTGAAGCTAAAGACTAAAACTAAGTTTTTGCCACAAGAAGTTATTAAAAGAAAATACAAATATACTCGACTGCATAGAACGATTTTCTTAGTATACCTGAGTGTACGAGTACGTTTTACCCTTGATATGGCATTAAGTACACGTATTCGCGAGAAAGTACGCGCAGATATACAATTGTTGCAAACCGCTTATTGGTCAGAAGAATACTGAACGATGAAGCATGTTTTTTTTTTTGCCTGAATTATTATTATTCCAAAAACTGTAGCCTACGACATTCAAGAAGTAAAGAAGAATCTAAGTATATCTTGTATATCATCCATTTAGGCTATAGGCGATCTTATACGGTCGGGTATAAAATAACCATTGAAATTAAACATACAAAAAAAAACACAGCCGAATTGAAAAATTGTTCTGCAAGTGAGTTATAAAGACAGAATCAAATTAATATTAATTTTATGGAGATTACAATAAAGAGTTTATCTATCTATCTATTTATGTATTTAAGGTGGAGCGATTTCAATAAAAAAAAATTATACCAATTATGGTCAAAAAGAGTATAATTTTAAAATTTTAAATAAAATTTGCTGTTAATCTCCCATTTTCTTCAGCAAATGTGATTTACCACCACTAAAGATAGATACTCAAGCTAACCACAATTATTTAATTGTAAAACTATACTCTTTTCGATCATAATTTGGTAAAAATGCTTGTGTAATGTGAATGGAAAAAGCAAACCACCTTAAATTCTTTGATTTTACCTATGTGTTTATTATTCGTAATGATGAAGGTAAAATTGTGAAACTTACAGCACCTTCCCATCGGTTTGTTTCAACATGGCCAGCTCTATTTGTTCCGTTAACGACATCGCTGGCAAGGTGAACGACAATTTTAACTCTCCATCTTGTATACCCATTTCTTCACCTGTATCTGAAACTGATAACGACAAACAATGCAATAGACAAAACAGACATATGGATAACAAAGTACAATGGTTCCAATTTTATCAAAAAAAATTTTTTACTTCAAAAAGAAGGAGATTATCAATTTGATATGTTTGTATGTAATATTGTTAGAATTGCACAATTTTCATATATGTTAGTCTATGTGGGCTTCTAAGCATGTGTGTCAAAGTTCATGAGTGTATGTATGTTTGTCCACGTATTATGCGAAATCTAGCAGTCGTATTGTAATAATTCTTTTTTATTGAATAAAGTACATATAGATCTGCCAGATTAGAGTGCAAGTTTTATCAATATCGGTTCAGTACTTTTTAAATTTTAAGATATAGACGTTTCATCGACGCAATTCAAACTACTGAGCGGATTTGAACGAAATTTGGTAGGTTTATTACTCATACTATGTAAAAGGATCTGACATACTTTTCATCCTAAAAATTTGGTGTTAGAAGTGCGTTTGAAAATTAAACGAACTTACCAGTGAAATTTGGTGAATCAATTTTTTTTTTCACGCATATGATATCATTAAAAACGAGTAAATGAAATTTAAAAAAAATTTTATCGACTTCAAAACTAAAGGAAGATATAACAACTGTTACATAATACCTACAAATCAAAACAAAACTGGGCGTCTACCAAAGTAGGTATGTACCCCAACTATATTTTTGAGATTGATGTCTGTTTAAGACTTAGTTGGTGATAGTTTAGGGTCAGGCGCCGACCTCAAAAATTATAGTTGGGGTACGTATCTACTTAGGTAGACGCCCAGTTTTGATTTGATTTGTACGATATTATGTAACAGTTGTTATTTCTTCCTTTTCAGTTTTGAATGTAATTTTTTTTTTATTTCTTTTTTTTATGTTTATTACCGCAAAACTCCTTTATTTATAAACCGATTCGAAAAAATATTTTAACTTTTTTTAAATTTAATTATTTTGTTTGAAAGGTTTCTATCAGATTAGTCCCATAGAAATGTCATCAAAATCGGTTCAGTAGTTTGGTTTTGAAATTTAAATTGCACATTTTTGAGTCGCTTTTTCAGTTTTTTCAACTATAATTTTTCGTTTTGATATACAGAGCCCGAAACAATCAAAGAACCCAAAATAATTAGAGACACACAACATCGACTTTGTATAAGTATATATAAGTAAAAATTATCAGTTTATAGCCTTACATTTTATGGGTTCCGGGAACATATCAGGAAAGGTCGGTACCGGTCCGATTTCCCTCAAAATTTCCGTTTTGTTCCTGTCTATTTGGCTATCAAAGCCCACAAAGTTCTTATTCACAGGACCAGACTGCTTCGCGGTGCGTTTCACCGCTTTTTCCAAATCATATGCTATTTGTAATGCGTTCACTCCCTTCTCTTTCTTCCATTGGTCCCTGTATTGCGAATTTGTAGCTAAATATTGTATGAGAGTGTTTCTATCTCTGTCTCTGTACAGATCTCTTATTTTGAGATTGGTCATTTCTTCAATTTTTATGCAGTTTTTTTCAACGTTTTTGTGATCTGAAAATTTGTAAATTAAAAAATACGTTAGAAGATGCGTTTTACGAACGATATATAAAAATAAGAGATGACGATAGTGCTTAATATAAGGTAACTTAGTATATAAACATACAGTGTTTACTAAGTGCACTTGTCCATGCTTGTATTAAGTTAGCAGTGTATGGCAGGTGGTAAAAAAAACTTACTAAATTCCTTCTTATGTTTCATAGTCTTCAAAAACGCTGCATGTATTTTAAACCACTGAGTCTCTAACTCTCTAAATTCTTCTATCTCTACACCAAGCTTGGTCAACGTTCTGCAAACAAAACAAGTAAGTTTTGGTGAAAAATAGCCAAGAACACTCTCCTTCAAATGCCTATCAAACAAAAAAATTACTAAATCAATATCGGTCCATCTGTTTCAGAACTACGATGCCACAGACAGACACATATATACTAATACACCCTCTTTAGCATAAATCAGATTTTTTTATCAGCCCTGTTTATACAACCTGTCCCACTGCTGGGCGCGGGCCATCTTCTCATTGTGAGAAGGGTTAGGCCATAGTCAGCCACGCTGGCCAAGTGCGGGTTGACAGACTTCACACATCTTCAAGATCATTGAGAACTCTCAGACATGTAGATTTCCTCACGATGTTTTCCTTCACCGTTTGAAGTTGCCGGCAATCAATAATACGCACATAACTTCTAAAAGACAGACGTGTGTGCCGCGGGATTCGAACCCAGGACCTGCGGATCGCAAGTCAGACGGTCTCTCGACTAGGCTGCCGGAAACTTACTATATCTTATTTAAATCTCTATGCTTAACCCAAAACCTAATCACGTAACACCAGAGCGAACAGAGGGGTCAGTGGTGGATTCATGATTTTGGTTTGGGAGGGACCCTGGTGAGGGTAGATTTAATCAATTCCTAATCAAATGAAATAGCCCCAATCGTGTACACTTATCGAGTCTACTGTGATGTAAAACATGCCAAAAAAATTAGAATACCCATTATCAAATTTAAGATTTGGAAGACTCTGATGATTTGGGGGATGGGGGTTGAGCCCCTTAGAATCAGGCGAGTTGGTAGTCAAGCACAAGACTATTAAAAAAATTACCTTTGTGCATATTGCATCTTAGTCAGCATATCAATATGACACAACACTGCATTCTGGTACTTTGTAGCATGATGGAACCCTTTGCGAAGCTTCATAGACGTGTTCAAATGTTTCATAGAGCTATTGAAGTCGCCGGCCACTGCGTACGCTTTTCCCAGTGCAAAATGGCCGGAGTGGAGTGTTGGAGTATGGTCTACTGATGCTCCAAGCACTATTAGAGCGTCTTCGGTCTTTTTGCTCCGGTGTAGGATTGAGCCCATGCATAGAAGTGGAATTGACTTGTAATGTCTAAAAAAAATAATCAAATAATAATTGACATTACAGATGTCATAAAATGGTGCTGTAGTAATAATTATAGACTGTTGATGAAGAGGGAATGAACATACCATCACTTGATCATAAGGTTACAATATTCTATTAATATGGTTAAATCAGGCTGATTAACTAACCGTTAGGCGAGTTGGTGGTCAAGTAGATTTGAACTATTTAAATAAAATTATGTATAAAAAATAACAGCAGGTTCCTACATAAAACATGAATATCTATAGATACTGTTACAAAACGACAAAACAAAAGTTGCACACATTTTGACAAACCAAACATAGTTACAATAGTTATTTGTGCAACAAGAGAGCAAAGTAGTTTTTTGCTGCGAGTGCTCATTTTGAATCCTAAGCAAGTGATTCTAAAGTTGAATCCTGAGTGTGGCGAGGGATTCAAAGGAACGAGATGCAAAAAACTTTGCTCTCGTGTAACACACATAACTTTTCACTTCAGCAGTGAGAACACTTTAGGAGATAATAAATATTTACAGGTTAAATATCAGTTTTATTTGCAGTAAATACTTATTTTCGTTTTAATACAACAATAAGTTAAAAATTCAATAAATTACATTTAAAGACATAATTATCTTTTTGCAAAATTTCTTTAGTTAGTACCAAATTCCGAACGTGTTTGTCTTTGAGGTCGAATTCAAAATCGGAACTTCGAAAGGGCTGGTCTTTGTCTCTCTCTCTATTTAATGGCGAGAAAGAGATAGAGTGTGAATGTTTCGAATTGTATGATTAACCCAAGGCTGAATAAGATATTCGCGGCTTTCTGAAAATAATAATTAAAAAGTTACTTTGTCTCACTCAGTGATTTCAGGCAGCAAAACCTACATGTTTGAGCTACTGAAGTGAAAAAAAATATCATCTCATCTTCCATAAGTCGATTTGCAACTGATGAAAACATCATAAAACTTACACACAAACAAGTATCTATATTAAAAGAAAAACTAAATACCCGACTGCAGAAACGCATTTTTGCAGTCGTAACTTACGATTTCGTTACGCTTGATATGCTGTTAAGTGTACTTTTTTTTTTTTAGAAAGTATGCGTAAAATCGCTGTAAAAGATTATAAATACGCATTCTTTTGAATAATACTAGTAAAATAACTTGTTTATTACGAAAAAGTTCATTGGCGGTTACGAAGAACGTATTTTATTTTATTTTTGAGAGTCATATATTAGTTATTATTACAAACCAAATATAGCCTGTCAATCAGGAAATGGAGACGAACCTCGCCCATTAAAATTGGTCAAGCCGTTCAGACTGTAGGCGATCATATAGAAACACACATAGATACAAACATACAAACCTCCTTCTTACGCAATCGAGTAAAAACACAGTCAAATTGACCTAATTTTTAGGTAGATAGCATAAAAGTAATGCACATACCGAGGGGCGTAATGTACAGCTCGTCGACTGCACTCCAAAGCCTTCGGCACGTTGCCCTTGAGCCTCCAGTAGATCGCAGCCAGGTTGTAATGCAGCCACGATGTGGTGTTCCGACGGAGCACCTCGGACAGCCAGTGCCCATACTGTTCCACTGTACGCACCGAGGAGAATATCTCGGGGAGTGTTGTCTCCACAGTGGCGTTGAGGTGGCCACGGTTAATCATACCCTAGAAACATAATATAATGGAGTTCGTACGGTTTTTTTATGTATTATGCAGATTTGTAGGGATGATAATCCAATCATTTCTGTGACAAAATATTATATAACAACATATATATAATACTAAAATTGGATAAAAAATAACGAAGATAACAGCATTTCAGTGTACCGTACGCAAAAACGGTGCGCGAATGAGGTGAAAAATTACGGCAATCATACACAGTGACTTAGTACTTTCGGTCACTCACGTGTACATACTAATAATGTATACCAACTGTGCTCACTCACGCATACCTACTGGTGTAGTGTGAGTGAGTGTGCTGTCTCGTTCCGAGGTCACTGGCGGTAACCGCAATGCGGTCGCGTTTTATAACTTGAAACTTCATTATTTCTTAACAGATTATACTCCTCCAAAAGAATTAGATATATAACAAAATGTTTAGTGTATAGGTACAGAATATTCACTCCGCATGCATGTTTCATTAAATAGCGACTTTACTACGACGTAATAAAACGCAAATCAGCTTGCACAGACAGTAGATGCTAACTCTTTATATTAACTTGCAGATAGTTACGGAGTGCATCTCATTCTATTCTGTAGCTCTAGTTTCAACTGGCGCTAAAATTAACCGTCTAGACAAGTAGGCAGTATAAAGTAACATTCATAAAATATATTACTAAATTAACAAGTTGAGTAAATTAACAAGCAGAAAAAAGATAGATAGAAAGATAAACTCAAAAAACACAAAAAAAATAAAAGAAAAAAGATCAGTTCAAAACACAAGGATTTCTTCTAACAATAATCTACAATTAAATTCCGTGTTAGCTTACATCAATAGGATTGTTTCCAGTATTTTTAACCGTCTTTCAAAAAGAAGGAGGTACTCAATTTGACTATTTTTTGGTATATATGTTCAGCGAATACTCCACTAATTATGAATTGTTTTCTATGATTATTTTTTGTTTGATGGGTAATTGGTAACCACCTCTGAGGTGGTCCCATATAAATTTTAACAAAATCGGTTCAGTACTTTGGTTTTTATAACAAAATACATAACTGAAAAAAATACTGTCAAAGTAAACATATTGCAAATTCTGAAGCCAGTTATTTAAGTTTTTTAAACTATAATTATATTATTACAATAACCCATTCGAAACATAATTGTATGACTTTATCTCTGTGCAAAAAGAATACTTTGTCAGGATAGATAATATTGCCCAGAGGCACTGATGTCACAAGGTCAGCAAAACTGTAAGTATATTTGGTAATACAATATGACTGTCTATGTTGCTGTACTCAGTAGGTAGGCAATATAGGTACAAGTTTATTTATATGTATTTTTTATAAAATAATGTATAATTATTATAAAAAATATCAATCAAAATATTTACATAACTTTAAAGAGGTTCCTAGTAGTCACTACAGCATTTTAAAAAGGCACCATTCCTAGAAAATTATGAGTGGAATCATAAAATTCAACTAGTAGATAACAAACTAAAATTTATAAGCATCTCTTGGCTAATCTATGTTACATAAGAAATACTAATAATGTCTTGTGTGATTATGTCTCAACTAACATCAGATTTATCCTCAAGGAATAAAACTATGCATTATGTCATTCCAGACAGGTCAACTCCATTAATGTCATTACTATGACATCACACAAGGATATCAAATATTTTCCTTATACTTTCCGGTACTTGAATGGCAATCTTTACTCGTAATAAACCAACATACCTCTAAATGTTCAAATGTAGACATACTAAAAGTAAGCGACGATATCTTCTTGCAGTCGGGTACTTCAGTCTGCCCAAACTCTTCTATTGCATACAGCATAAACTCTCTCTCATAAATCCCGAGACTCTTTCCATCTTCAACCGCTCCCATGTACCAATCCACACTCTCTATATCTCCTACTGCTTGACAATGTTCATTTCCAGCAACATGAGATGTTATATCGGATTGTTCTTCTAGTTCGGTCCATAAGCCGTTTATTATCTTCTGTCTTGTAGCAAGATCATCGTAAATGTTAAGAGTGTTCTGCCATCTGGTCTCTTGATTTAAGAATGAGAGGAGATCAAACGGTCTTGACATAACATAAGGGGATTCATCCTGTAATATCGAAATTTGCTATGATAAATAATTAAGTATTGCATTGAAGGACACTGGTCAGTGGCCATTAGTCCTTAAAAGCAGTGCTGTAACAATCTTTACAAAGTTCATCATCATCTCAGCCATAAGAAGTCCACTGCTGAACATAGGCCTCCCCCATGGATTTCCAAAATGACCGATTGGAAGCGGCTTGCATCCAGCGTCTTCCCGCCACTTGTATGAGAATTATGGCTTACTGAAGGAAATGAGGACCTTTGCGCAACAGAGGAATGGTATGGGTTGATTAGTTTGATTTATTGATTGATGAATGGATTGATTTCAAAATTTAAATATATGTTGTATTATGTATAATTTGTAAAGTTTTAGTAAATTTAGTTTATGTACGGCTATTACTTCAATTAATTTAGTTTTAACTTCATTTATATGAAAACCTTGCGTGCCATATTTTTGGTCTACTAAGATGTCACGTAAATGATTTTGTGATGGATGTTCCATCCGCGCGAAATCTATTCAACCCAAGGCATCTTTGCGCTTGTACGCTAGTAACTAGTTGAAAAAATATCATATCGGAAGTATATATCACCTGAAATTAAATAAATCTTGGTGGTCAACTTCGATTTTTTACCATACTTGACACGCTTGTTTTGACACGCTAGGTAGGTACATACACTTCGGGTATCTATAGAAGTCTATGGTTTTCTTATTATTACAAGTAATCTGCTTTCTAGTATTTTAGCATTTTGTTAGTTATTAAGGAAAAACTTGTATTATGGCAGAAGACTATTGTTCTGAAATACAGTTGTTACTATTTCAGAACCAATGGATTCACAATAAAATTACTCTGTACTACTATATTCTTATGTACAAAATAAACTTTGTTATTATTTTTATTTGTTAATAAAAAAACAGTACTCAGTAAGTTCTTTTGCATACATTTTTTGTATTTACATATGTTGAGATATAGTTCTATTTTTCAAATTGCTATAAGTTTATATTTATATGTGAAATATTTAAGAAACACTGAAGCCTAGCTACAACAGAGCCCTAATAATTGAAACATCTCTATAATCTGAATAAATCCCCTCTCCTGCACAATCACTATCTTCCAGTAACTCAAAGTGTAAGATGTGCTATACGTATTGTCAATTCATTGTTGCTGCAGGCCATTTGGAATCCCTTAATTAAGTGTTATTCCAAAAAATGCAACATTATTACCTAATTATGTAACTACATTAACTTTAATTACTTATTGCAACATTTCTTTACGATTCAAATGTACGTTTATTATTATAAAAAACCTTTTTCGGATACCGTACCCAAAGGTAAAACGAGACCTCATGAACCTTGATAGTTAGGCAGTTGACATTTTCACAGATGATGTATTTCTGTTGCCGCTATAACAAAAAATACTAAAAAACAGAATAAAATAAATATTTAAGGGAGCTCCCATACAACAGACTTTTTTGCTCAATATTGATAACAGCAACAGGTAGACGCTTGAAATATTCACAAAATAAAAAGTAACATTAATCACTTTAAAAATAAATAATTTAATTAAAACAAAATTAATATTTAAGGGGCCTCCCTTACAATAGACATGATTTTTTGCTGTTTTTATAGATAATGGTACGGAACCCTTGGTACGCGAGTCCGACTCGCACTTGACTCATTTTTAATTTAAAAATGCCTGTTAAATTTAAAACCACATTTGTATGAATATACTACAGTCTGTATGCTTCACACATCAGAAAAGAGTATACATTTCAGATGATTAGATTATTGAGGCTCTGTTGTATTTACAAGCCATTGTATAAAATAAGAATTTGTAGATAAATTACAAAGTTTACATTACTACTATGTAAAAACTGCATATTTACTTGTAGGTAATTTATGTTTAAAATATTAATGACAGTAAGCTCTCTAAGCTACTCTGTCAAAAGCTCTTGATAGATGGCACAGAATTCGCCCTATTACATTTGGTAGAGGGTATACATTTTCTTTGGTCAAAACTTAACAATAGGCTTTATTTAAGAAACACTACGCGGCGACGGGGACGCATCTATGCCGGGGCAGATAAATACCTATATTGGTCACTTATAATCGCAAATTAAAGCACGAGACATAGTACAAGCTCTTAAAGAGTTAAACAACAATAAAATAAAGAAATTATTATTAAACCTTCGATTGAATAAGTCCAGTCTCCGTAACCATCCAGTGGCTGGAAGCTCGTATATTGGCAGCAAACAGGAATAATAAGCTCAACACTCTTAAAAACAACATTTTCACTATTCATAGACCACTGTCCAATGTAATGATCATATTAATCATTTAGAAAACGTAATTCCCGTTACAATTTACTGAAAAAAAGCCAGCCTTTCTCGGTCGACGCAACACAACACAGCAGTTACATTCAGTGTTGCCAACTGTACTGTCATGTATATAGCTAGATTCGACCCCAAAATGTAGCTAGAAGTAGCTAAGGGAGGAAAATAACCGGCCAAGTGCAAGTCGGACTCGCGCACGAAGGGTTCCTTACCATTATCTATAAAAAACGGCAAAAAATCACGTTTGTTGTATGGGAGCCCCCCTTAAATATTAATTTTATTCTATTTTAACCGACTTCAAAAAAGGAGGAGGTTGTCAATATGTAGCGTGTTTTTTTATGTATGTGCACGAATTTCTCGCTCATTCGTGAACCAATTTTTGTGTTTCGTGTATTGGCGGATAGAGAAAGCTCCCAAGTTGGTTCCATAATTATTTTAGAAACATTGCTTTATTACTTTTTGAAAATCAGTAAAAGTAAAAATATTTTCATTGGATTCCTGAGTAAGTGCGTCAGATTATAGAATCGCAGAGTTCCACTGACTCGTTTTTCTTTGCAAAAGTGTCAAATGTTGAGGTTTATCGTGTAAACATCTGCACATTTTCTAATCTGCGATGACGAAGCATTTGTCATTCAATGACAAAAGTCATTCTTGAAAAAAAAACGAGCGGGTGAAGAGAGGTCTCTTTAAAAAGTTTACAATCGTGAGTGATTTAGTGAGCTTGAAAAGTAAAATAAAAATAAAGTAAAAATAAATAATATGGAGAAAATAGAGCACTTCAACGCTTGAGCACCTTGTTTAATTATTATCCTTACTAATATTACAAGTAAACGAAATAACGTAATCTGAAGTCGGTTGTTTCAATTTTTTAAACTATAAAATTATTAGTACTTGTTGTTATATCGGCAACATAAATACATCATCTATGAAAATTTTAACGGTCTAACTATCACGGTTCATGAGATACATCCTAGTGACAAACGGACAGACAGACAGCAGAGTCTTAGTAAATAATATGTTCCCGTTTTACCCTTTGGTTACGGAACCCTAAAAACAAATATAGTGTAATTATTACTTACTAATAAATTTTAATTAGTCTTACTAATAAATTTTATTAAGATAGATCGGTTGATAAATTGATTCATACAGGCAGTATGGACACAGTCAGTTTAATGCAAAGTAAATTAGTGTCGATTTATTGAAGTGATAAAATCGGTCTATATTTGTCTGTAATATGACAAATCAACATGATATGTTGTGCATATAGAGATAAATGGTTACTAACTTACTCTGTACTTTTGACTGTGCCCATACAGCCTGTATAAATCAACAGAATTATGTTGATAAATTGATTGATTCAAATAAAGTCGAGACTTCTAGCCCAGGTTCTTCAATTGTTGACTCGTAATCATCATCATCTCAACCATGAAAAATCCACTGCTAAACATTGGCTTAACCCATAGATTTCCAAAAAGACCGATTAACGACTGAAGCGGGTTGCAGTCACCGTTTCCCGCCACTTGTATGTAGTTATCTGTCCATCTCGTGGCTGGTCTTCCTACGCTGCGCTTGCTGTGACTCGCAATTATATTATGTATTCGCCCTAAATCCTGAAGTTTTCTGTGACTGGTTCTGTGACTGACCAATGACATGCAACCACTCTATAATCTAAGAATTAGTTAAACTCTATAATCTATGAATAAATTAATAGAGTAGTGGCACGGATTTGATTGTTAATGCCAGCTCGACACCATCATACAGCCTGTCAAACTGGTTTGACACATTATAAATGCATATAAGTTACTGTGTCGTCATGTTCAAAAGGTGCTAGAAAACGTAGCTAGATTTTTAAGCTACAACTTTTCAAAAAAAGTAGCTGACGGGGGTTTAAAAGTAGCCAGATCTAGCTACAAAGTAGCTAAGTTGGCATCACTGGTCTGTGGTTACATTCTCTTTGATTGACAGCAGCAGTGTGCTGTGTGACCAGATTGAAATTGGACATTATGCCAACTTTTCACATTTTAATTGTGTTTTTAAAGTAATATGCTTTATTTCTCATATTAGTGAGCCCACAGTATTTCTATGTTCAAGTAGTAAAAACGCGAGCGAAGTGAGCGCGAAATTTTAGGTTTTTTAAATTAAATCTTGGAAATAATTTGATTGATCTTGTTAGCGTGTCCTACGTTTTGTGTCACAGATGAACCAAACGAGTATTTATGTTAAAAGAAAAATGAAATAACCGACTGGATAAGAACGACTTTTACGCTATAAAAATTATAAATATAACCATTTGAATTTATTAATTGCAAATGTATTATTCCTGATTAAATTTAAACATAAATTTAAAATTTACGTTATCAAAAATTATAAATACAACTATTTGAATGCATTGATTTCAAATTTATTATTCCTAATTAAAAATCATGACTTTATAGAAAATTACAAACATACGTTTTTATGACAAAGTACCACTGTAAAAGAATATAAATGCGCAATATTTAGAATAATTCTAGTGAAATCACTTATTTAATACGAAAAAGCTCGTTGTAGTTCTAACAACACCTCGCACATCAGAATCTGTCAAGCCATTTAGGCTTGTAGGCGATCATATAGAAACATACCCATATACATACATACCCATACACTTGAAAATCATAACCCTCCTTCTTACACAGTCGGCTAAAAATAATAGGAAATAATCAAGCGCGAGTGAAACGAGCGCGAATTTTCTCGATACTTTTTATCAAATTTTAGGTATTCATATGCTGATTTGCTGTTAATGTTGTGACAGTACTGACATGGCTCAAAATACAAAGGACATTAAATAACTTTGAACGATCGGCGAAAATATTCCCATAACGTCCGCCATCGTCGCCGCGGCGGTGGCTGGCGACTAGCGACTGTTGCGCTTGCTCACTGCGCGGTTTTTTTATGGCAATAATAATTGCACCGTGCATTTTGCCAGTGTCTACTGCGCGGTTTATTTAAAAGTTAGCATAAGTAAAGTAAAAGGTAGATAAGGCCCCGTTTACACTTTGATTATGAATTAGGTGAGTTCATACATTTTCTCCGAGGTTTCTAGGGGGGGGCAGCTGCCCCCTGGGTACGCCCATGAACCTACAAATCAGAACGTAAATTAGATAAATAGGTATATTCAATGGCTTCGCCAAGGGCGGCGGTTGTGAGACGCGCTCGTTTTGCTTTATGTAAGTGTGAGTGCACTTAGTGAATAAAAATTGACCATATTGTAACTAGGAATTAATGACGCGTCGCATGGAATGCAATGGCGCAACGCACTCGATAGCATGTGCAAGTGAGATATACTGAGGTGAGTATAGCACTCAACTTTATTGCTAAGTTGCTAAGACTTCTAACTTTATTTCTAAATAAACAAGGAAATACTCGTATAGACACGTGGAAGTAGAATTTAAATTGCGTATTTAAATTTATATTATTCAAAAAGTGGCAGCAGTACTCCATACACGATCGGACCAGTGAGAAATGTCGCCTAACATTATTGAAGATGCCAAGCTTTTTACTAGCCAGCTTAGCCTTAGATTCAAGTGACTTTAACACGTGTTAACGTGAGTCCCAGCGATGCGCCGATCGTGCTAGTCCGTAGAATTAGCGGCAACGCCAGGCATTTTACTAATAAGGAAACATCGAGTCTTATCATACATAGTTGTTGATGTGGCAACGAAGGCAGGATTGTTAAAACTGCGAAAGACTTCCTTTTACAATTATAGCGATGTACCTATGCTTTTTCTGTATAAAATAGTTTTGATGTCTCTTAACTGCCAGGCGTCTGATGACCGTTGATGACGTATTTTAGTTATATATGTACACTTACGTGTATTAACGATCATTTTTACTATGATCGTTACGAAATATTCTTGAGCTTTAATTATTTTTTTATAAATCGACAAGTACCTTCATTTACTACTATTTTATAATATTATGTTTGATAAATAATAAAAAATTACATGGCATTCATATTATTATTTTAAGAGACATCCATACCATATGGTGTGAGCTTTCTTGAGTTTCCCATTTTTTTACGCAGTTGCTTATTATGCTTGTCATAACTGGTAGACCCAGTTAAATCATGATGTCTGCCTGTGAACATGGTACAACGCACTCCTAGAAGTCAGTATGTACATTCATTAAAAGTATATATTTGTTAAAAGAAAAACAAAATATCCGACTGAAAGAAGAAAAGCAGTTTTGGAGTCTAACTAACGATTTTTTGCTCTTGATATGCTGTTGAGTGTGTGTGTTTTTGTGAGATAGTATTCAATCATTAGAATAATTCTAATAAAGCCACTTTTATACTAAAGTTTGTTGGAGATAAGTACGAAAAAACACTTTTTTTTTATTTTTGCAAGATATTTATTGTTACAAAAAATATAGACATATATGACACTGGCAGCGAAAACGCATGTAACGACACCTCGCAGATCAAAATCGATCAAGCCGTTTAGGCTGTAGGCGATCATATAGAAAGATGTAACCCGAAAAACATAACCCTCCTTCTTATGCAATCGGGTATAAAAGCATTTAGGTCGCTATTTGAATTTTCGATTGGTCCAGCAATAACTACAATATTATACTGGCACCACTCACACCCTGACATTGACAATTGTTTGGCTCAAAGGACGCAGAATCCAGAGCCGTTTACAGTAAAAAAAAGACATTGACAACTGACAATTGACTCAGAACTCAGACCAAGTATCTCTGCTCTGAGACCCCAGGGTCTATGTCTGAGACTCAGAAGGACTCAGAATTCAGAGCCGATATAAGGTTAGAAAAAAAGAGATTGACAATGGAGTCATAGAGTTTTGGCGGGAACGTCATCCAAACATGTTGTTGCCATGTTATTGCTTTGTTTTATTTTCCTAAACTTGTGTTATTTTGAATATTAATGCGATAAAAATGGTGGTGTTGTTGTAGAGTTTTGCCGATAACGTAAAATCACACGTTTCACTGCTTTATTTCATTTGCCCACACTCACGCACTTAATCGAACACTTAATGAATAAAACACCACCATTTTTATAGCATTAATGTTCAAAATAACATAAGTTTAGGAAAATTAAACAAAGCAACAAATGTTACTGACGTTCCCGCCAAAACTTTACTATTTTACTGAATTTGACATCAATATAAGTTTTTTTTTTTACCTTAGAGATGATACAAAATAATGCAAAATATAATCGACTACAAAACTTAACATCGTAGTGTTAGTGCAGGTTATTGCCGTTGAATAAAAAAAAAAAGATTACAATAAAACGCGGGATATTCAAAGTCACTGAACCAGTAACAAAACATTTATTTAAGGGTAACAGATCACTCTATCTCTAAAAACCAAGGAAACCTTTTTTTAAACTTTTAACAACATCGAAACAAAACCTAATTAAGGTGCCTATTTGCTAAAAATAATTATGATTGTCTTACTTTGGCCGATATACCACTGTTTCGTTCTAAGTAAGTAGAAAAGTCACTTAAGTATAATATATTATAAGGAATCTGACATTATGTGCCGCGATAGGGTGCATGCATTCCCCTCATAGCCCTCGGGACATAATGCGCATGTCCAAATAACCTCATTGAATCCACGCCTCGGGTCATCCACACGCGTTGTTACATCGCACTTTTGCATCATATAAGTAACAAATGCACAAGGAATTCCATTAATATCTGTGCCAGCCGATACCATCGCCGTACTACCAGCAAAATCGATGCAATCCCAAATCGGTCTAAATGGCAGTGCATAATCTCGCATGCAGTTCAAAAATGTGCCTAATTGTAACAAACGCTCGATCAAAAAACATTTTATCTATAATAATGTGAGAATTACGTGAGCGTGCACAAAGCGTAGAGTGAATGAGAAAATGGTAATTGACGCACAAGACTTTGTACAGTCGCCGCCAAATTTGGATGTGCGTAACAACGAGAATTGCACAAACGAAGCTTCTAATTTAGTAAGAAGTGTTAAAGTTATAGAATATAAGGTAAATTAATAAATTAATTTCTCTAGGTGCTTTATTTTTTGTATATTTATAACGTTGTGCAACAATTGCTTTAAATTTTTAGGGAGTCCTCTGGACATGCAGTCTACGGGAGATATGTTTAACTGCCTTATGGCTTCCATTAGGTGCTTTAATATTTTGTTACGTGACAGCAAACATATTCCAGTCAGATGATATTCATGAAACGCACTGTAGGGTAAGTGTTTATTGTGTAATAAATTCAAGTCAAGTTAATTCAAATTATTGAAGTCAATAAACTTAAGCTCCAATAAACGAAACTTTTTGTCTTAATTTTTTTTGGACTTAAATGGCCAGATAAACTTTAGTTAAACTTTTTATTATGCAGTTTTCTAATCCAACAATTATTCTCTAAAAGGAAGTTAATTGCGTAACCTAATGGAAGTAGTATATTATTATGTAAGTACTCGCGAAGACAGTGTTTTCAGTTATTTATATTCGTATAAAATATTGATTTTAAAATATATTAATATATCAATACCCCCATCAACCTAGTCATGTGATGCTTAAAAAAAGACGTACTTACTGGTCGTAGCATAAAAAACTTGCTTTTTTGCCGGACAAAATTGGCGCGCAATTTAGGAATTTGAGATATTTTTAAATACATACTTAACCTAGTATTTAAATAAATGGCTAAGTGCATGTCATGCTACGCATAATGTAGGGTTACGTAGTTACATTTATGTGACCTAAAACAGGGTCTCTTATTTGATACTACGAACACACGAGTAAACTTAACTAGTTAATTTAAATGAAATATTTATTTTTAATTTGTCTTAGTAATTATTTTAAGTTTATCGACTATTACTGGTTAACCTGTAAAGTCTACTTAGTTGTGATAGTTTTCCATTTAATTTCATCATAATTGCTTAATTTTTTCATATCTGCAATAAGGCAACCGCTTAGCCGGGTGAGGTAAGCGTGGACACTTGACTCTAACAAAATTTATCAATTTAAAGATTAATATTTTGCTTCGCAAACGGATCCCTAAATTGAAAAATGGTTTCGTACACCGCCAATTTTTTTTTACCCCACACGATTATTTTTATCCCCACTTTACATATTGGGGAGATACCCCAAAAAAATCTAAGATTTTATTCTACGACTTTTTCGGCATAGCTATTAAACATACATAACCATGTCAAATTATAGCTTTCGCGTACTTAGGCATAGTCTTTGAGCAAAGCCGCGGACGGACAGATACAGACATATAGAGGGACATGGTGAAACTATAAGGGTTCCTTGTTTACTACGGAACCCTAAAAACTTACAAGCTATTTAATAAATTACATCTGATATTGATCTAGGGAAGGTAGATATCAGTTGTAGTCCACACATTTCTAAACTATCTATGATAATAAACTAAGTTAAAATTCATTATTTTTTGACGTGACAACTTCTAATAAATCGACGAACGCCGGCTGCACGCACGAAAAGGTATAACTCATTGTCCCGTTACATCATCATCATCATTTTATCAATGTTGAATCATCAAATTTTCTTATGACGTTGTCACGTTAAACTATCGTCCGTAAACCGACTTTAGAGACAACCAATTTTTAAGCTATTGCATAGCTTCTATCGCGGGCCTTGAGCGTAGAGACCGAATCCAGAAATTCCGTAACGAAAATAACATAACGCAGTAGCGCTGATACAACCAATGCCACCTAGAGGCGATTTGCAGAACTAAAGAGACAAGCGTGATATTTCAAAAAGTCATTAAAAGTTCTGCTATTCATCGATAGATGGCAAAACTAAAAACTAAAAAGTATCACCGCTGTGCCGGTCGGAGTGGGGGGTGTTAGGAATACTGCATAAATAAAATAAATAAATAATTATAATTACATAAGTTGATAAAAAATGCTATGCGATAGCTTTACCGCGGCAGTCTCCGAGTGCCACACGTCTTTTTTTCGTCATCATCATCTCAACCATAAGAAGTCCACTGCCGGACATAGGCCTCCCCCCTGGACACTGCTTACCTAATTATAGTTTTTCGAAATATAGCGATAAATATTGAAATACAAAATCGTGGTTTTTGTGATTGTTGTGTGGTGTAGTGGTGTATGATTATAGCATTTGATATGGAACCCTACCTAATGCGTGTCTTGACATGGTCTTGACCACTTATTCGTAACACTGAACACAACAACTTTTTATTAAGTCCTTGATTCTTATTAGTTCTTGTTTTTTGTTATACATATAAGTATAATGTAAACGTGTATAAAATAAAAGCTTTTTATTTATTTCCTTATTTTATTTTAAGGAAAGAAAATCAAAGAAATTTTAGATATCTTCTAGATCGACGAGCTCATTCCTCGGCCACACCGTCGCTTAACATCAGGCGAGTTGGTGGTCAATCGTAGATCTATCTTCTATAAAAAAAAACTTTCACACGGTTATAACTGTGTGGTGTTCAAAATGAAAGATTTTCTTTATTTCCTTCCTTTGTTTCTTTATTAATTCAAATTCAAAATTATTTAATGATTTCTTGATCTAGAGTGTTAGTAACAAAACATTAATGATATTTAATGACACTGATTCCAATATTATCTATTTGCAGGTGTACAATGTAGTGCCATCTATAAGTGCGATTACGGGCATTAGCCCACAGAGATACTTGTGGAGAATATGTATCGCTTTCCACTTAGGACCAAGATTGTTAATAGGCTGTTTATATTACAACTATCACAAGGAACGCACTGCTCATATCACTGACGAAAAGGTACGTCACAACTGTTATTTATATATATATAATTTTTTTATACATTATAGATTTTCAACCGACTTTTAAAGAGAAGGAGGTTATCAACTATATGTTTTTTTGTATGTTTGTACACCGATTTCTCAGATTTAAACCGATTACTCATAGATTTGATGATTCCTTTTGTATTTGGTAGGTCATACTTCAGAGGTGGTCTCATATACATTTTATCAAAATCGATGTAGTACTTTGGTTTTTATAACAAAATAACTGGTAAAATATCATCCGAGTGCCTGTAGAAGTCGTATACATATTTATTGTAATGCGTATTTCGAAGTCGGTTTTTTCAGTTTTTTAAAGTATATTACACAATCTATATTATGCGGGCTAACCTGAGGGCTATGCTTCGGGGATTACGAGATCGAATCAGAAATAATGGGTTCGTAGTCGACATGGCACAGCGGATTAGCAAGGTGAAATGACAGTAGCCAGGTCACATAGCACGTAGAACAGGGGGGCAATTCAGTTATTCAAAACCGATCCGTAACTGAACCTTGTGTGAAGCATTTCCTGTCGGCTGCTATCTTTTTATGATTTAGTAACGAGCAAAGGACGTGTTACGTTTCATCAAATGTGTCAATTGTATGACATAAAAGTGACTGAATCAAAAAAACTATGGCGGCCGACGGGAAACGCTCCACATATGGTTCGGCTATGGAGCGGTCTTGAATAACTGAATTGGGCCCCTGATGGTCGATGGAGGCGAAAAGTTTTCAAGCAGAGATGGAGAGCACGCACCGGTAAGCGTAGCGTAGAACGACCAGCCACAAAGTGGACAAACGACTTTTGCAAGTGGCAGGATGACGCTGGATGCAAGCTGCTTCTGACTGTACCTTTAGGAAATCCTTGGGTGAGGCCTATGTTCAGTAGCGGATTTCTCGTGGCTGAGATGATGATGATGACCTGTGTTGTTCTACTACTGAGCAAAGTTCATCAAAGAGTTCGCTGCGGCATCATGTCGCAGGGCAACTTAGGGCAACTTTGACAACTTTAACGTAGCAGCTACTCTCTAGAGACCTTTGCTTTGCCCACATGTCTAAATACATTCGGCTCACAAACGTAATAGTTAAAAAAATCTTCTCCAACACATTTCAAGTACACTGTAAGTTTGTAGGTACCCAATTATAAATCATGTGAGGTTTATGTTACTACAAATTATCAATTTTCGGACCTTTTCCTTTATAGTTAGGTACTCTGATATCTTGCTTCTTGCCAAACGTATCTTTTTTTTTTTATACACTAGATCTACGATTGACCACCAACTCGCCTGATGTTAAGCGACGGTGTGGCCGAGGATGGAGCTCGTCGATCTAGAAGATATCTATTCACTCTAGCCTTGAAAATACCAAAATTCCAAGGTCTCAGGAAACAGAGATGGCGGCAACGAATTCCATTCTTGTGCAGTACGCAACAGGAATGTGGATCGATATCGCTGAGTACGGATTTTTGGCATTTCAACCAAAAAAAAATGCCAATGCCAATGTTTTTTTTATTGGAATAAAACATTGGCTTTTTAATTAAACAGTCGGGTAAAAGTACTTTTATTGGAATCGGATATCTTTTAGTAAGGATAAAAAAATGATAATACATAAGATATCATAAAAACCTACTAAATAATAAATGAGAGTTTTAAAGTATCAACCAGAACCAACACCTAAAATGATAAGTAATATTTGGTCGAAACGCTTCTTTTCGTTTTGTTAGCATAATAATGTACATAAAAAAATATCCCACTATTTTAAAAGTCGGTTAAACCATCTGTATAAACCTATTCTGTTTAATGACTTTTGTAGATATAATTGGGAATACGATATGAAAAGTTTTCGTGTCGTTTTCCCAAAACCTCTTTACTCGCAGATTAAAGTTTTCGTAGCATGCTACGGCGTAGCTTCAACAACTCCATTTTACACAATAACGGCCTTACCGAAACTTGCGTCTTAAATTCTCTGTCTACTTTCCGCAAGTGTCATTACGTGTCAGCGAGAAGTTGACAAAATATGTTAAGCAATGCTTAAAGTCAAGTAACGTTTTTCCGTAAGACCGTAAGAACCTTACCAAAAAACGTTACTTAACTTTAATCAATGTCTTAGATTCTCTGTCTTCTTTCCGCAAATGTCATTGCATTTTAGCGAGAAGTTGACAAAATATGTTAAGCATTGCTTTAAAGTTAAGTAACGTTTTTCGGTAAGGCCGTAAGTATCATGTCATTGTATAATGTAAACAGCAATACTATTCTGAGTTTTAATTAGTAGCCAATCCGTCATTGTTGTCTGACTTCAAAGCAAGTAATTCTACTAGTATGAACAGTAAACCTCACGAGCTCGCGAATTTATGTACCTTACAAAACAGTAACTTTCAAAATTCTAATTCAGAATTGAGTATCGAATGTTTTTTACTAAATAATGTCAAAATTGGCTGACAAATGACCGCGTAATGACTTCATCTTTTAACCGAGATTGTCTCGACAAGCTTTTGACCGATATTATTGTTTTTTTTTTTTTTTTGGTTGTTTTTAATTGAGTAACGTACCAAACGTTTCTGGCAAATATTATCAAAATCGGTCAAGTAAACAGCGCCACAGCAAGTTAGCGCCACCCCTACTAGAATTTTTGTCCCTTTCACTCCGCAGTGAAATAGCATAATGTGAGAGTAAACGTACGAGACAGATGTACGCATTTTTGTCTTTATCGGTGTAACTGTCTCATAAGCATACATTTAACTTATTATATATCTTTACCGCCATAGAGCCAAGACCAGAACTGTGCATTACAAGAGTTGATTTTGGTATAACGAGCTTATGTCTGTATTGTGATCTAATTTTTCGCGGATTGTCTCCTTATTTTTTTAATATAAATTGGGGTAATTTCGGACAAATTTACAAAAAAAAAAACTCTCTCCTTTATACTGTACTGCAAATTTTGGTGACAACTTCACAAGTAGAAGACACTATATTTGATTTTCATGATTTTTGAAAATGTATTATTTATAACAACATCTAGCTGTAGCGTCGCGCTTCATCATCATCATCTCAGCCACAAGGAGTCCACGGCTGGACATAGGCCTCCCCCATGGAACTCCAAAAAAGCAGGTTGGAAGCGACCGAATCGGTTGGAGATTATCGATATCGCGTTTAATGAAACAAACAACTTATCTTGCCTGCTTTCTTCGGGAATATAACAAAATTAGTAACGCTGTCTCATAAACGGTTACACGGTACTTAATAATAAATAAATATTTGTGGACATTTCACACAACACCATCTAGCCCAAACTAAGCAAAGTTATGTACCATGGAACCAGATGGCTGATAGAATAAATAAATAAATATTTGTGGACATTTCACACAACACCATCTAGCCCAAACTAAGCAAAGCTTGTACTATGGAACCAGATGACTGATAGAATAAATAAATAAATATTTGTGGACATTTCACACAACACCATCTAGCCCAAACTAAGCAAAGCTTGTACCATGGAACCAGATGGCTGATAGAATAAATAAATAAATATTTGTGGACATTTCACACAACACCATCTAGCCCAAACTAAGCAAAGCTTGTACCATGGAACCAGATGGCTGATAGAATAAATAAATAAATATTTGTGGACATTTCACACAACACCATCTAGCCCGAACTAAGCAAAGCTTGTACTATGGAACCAGATGACTGATAGAATAAATAAATAAATATTTGTGGACATTTCACACAACGCCATCTAGCTCAAACTAAGCAAAGCTTGTACCATGGAACCAGATGGCTGATAGAATAAATAAATAAATATTTGTGGACATTTCACACAACACCATCTAGCCCAAACTAAGCAAAGCTTGTACCATGGAACCAGATGGCTGATAGAATAAATAAATAAATATTTGTGGACATTTCACACAACACCATCTAGCCCAAACTAAGCAAAGCTTGTACCATGGAACCAGATGGCTGATAGAATAAATAAATAAATATTTGTGGACATTTCACACAACACCATCTAGCCCAAACTAAGCAAAGCTTGTACCATGGAACCAGATGGCTGATAGAATAAATAAATAAATATTTGTGGACATTTCACACAACACCATCTAGCCCAAACTAAGCAAAGCTTGTACCATGGAACCAGATGGCTGATAGAATAAATAAATAAATATTTGTGGACATTTCACACAACACCATCTAGCCCAAACTAAGCAAAGCTTGTACCATGGGACCAGATGGCTGATAGAATAAATAAATAAATATTTGTGGACATTTCACACAACGCCATCTAGCCCAAACTAAGCAAAGCTTGTACTATGGAACTAGATGGCTGATGGCTAGAACTTTTTTTGTAAATACATATATACATATCATACATAGAAACACCTAGCCACAGAACAAACATCCATGCTCATCACACAAATGTTTGCTCTGGGTGGGGATCGAACCCACGACCTTTCAGTTCAGCAGTTAGACGCAAACACACTAACAACTGAGCCACAAGGCCAGTCTGTCAGAATACATATATACTTTTTTGTAAATATATACATATGATACATAGAAACACCCTTGTGTCTATTAATTTCCTGGCTGCGACAGATACACACGTCAAACTTATAACACCCCCGACCTTTTGGATCGGGGTAAAAAAACTGGTTTTGACGTCATACATAACCTTAACTCGACTACCTACCCTCATATTTGTCAAAACTGTCAATCACGAAATTTTTAATTCCGTTTAATTTACATTCTCTAGATATTTTGTTAGAGAATTCTAACGAGGCATTGTTTCAGGCTCGTTCGCTGGCTGCACAGTTAGGGGAGGCGTGCTACTGGCTCAACTTCGTAGAGTTATTCGCGCTCACCGGCGTCACATATGTTTCCAATAGGGAAAACTATTGTAAGTATGACAGACAAGTAAGTACCTACTGATTTTTTAAGGGTTCCGTAGTAAACAAGGAACTATTAGTACTAGAAAGCTGAAATTCGAAGTGGACATATACATATTATATCAATCACGCCTAAAAAGTCGCAGGTAGAGAAAAAATAACTTGTGGGGTGGGGTGCCTCCTCTCAATGTAAAGTGGGTATGATTTTTTTCTCATCTACCGCATTTTGTGGGGTATAATTGGTTAGAAATCAAAAAACATTGGTGGTGTAAGTAAACGATTTTCCAATTTAGGGATTCCTTTGCAAAATATTAAGCTTTAAAGTGATAATTTTTGTTAGAGTCAAATGCTGACCCCTTCTACTGGCTAAACGTTTGCCTTTAGAGATATGAATTAAATTATGCTATCTATACAAATTAGCGAGTAATAGACGGTCAACTTAAACAATGTATTTACAGAAGTACCTAAAAAATTAAAATTTTGCGCAAATTGCATTTAAACCAACATAATTACCTCGTATTCATAGTGAACAACAGAAGATTCTGTTTTAAGTTCACGTAAATTATGATCTGCAACTACAGAACACGTGGTACGACACGCACTTGGTCATTTATTTAGAAGATAGGCTTGCTTGACCGCGAACTTGTTTGAGCATACTTTGCACGTGGTACGACACGCACTTGGCCATTTATTTAGAAGATAGGCTTGCTTGACCGCGAACTTATTTGAGCATACTGGAGCGACTGTCGATAGAGTTCGCTTGCTTAGATCAAATCATCTTAGATTATTCATCCCCAATTTAAAGACAGATTGTATCTCATCATCATCTCAGCGACAAGAAGTCCACTGTTGGACGTAGACTGCCCATAGGTTTTCCAAAAGGACCACAGATTTTGAAAAAGACTTCATGGAAGCACCTCTGAATCCAGTTTGTGCCTGTCACTCTATGAGGTCTCTCAATGAGAACTCGCAATTTTTCATCATAATGCCCAAAATCGTTGCATTTCGGTCCATATTCCAAATTTTCCATGTTTTCAAATTATCTTATAGATATTTTGAAAACGTAAACGTAAACGTAAACGTAAAACGTACGTTTCAAAATATCTTATAGATATTTTGAAAACGTGCGTGCTTCATCTTCATCCATACCATCACTAACCATTAGTCGAAACGGTGGTTATTCGTAGACCTATTTCGTATATGTAAGTACTCGTACATAAAATAAGTAAAAAGGAAACTTAAAGATCCACGACACAAAAAAATAGCTATTTTAATTAATCATAGCTATGAACAGTCTCGATCTAATTAATCCTCTTTTAAACAAATAATAACAATAGTTTAAAAAAAAAAACACGCTTAATCTTATCAAATTATTGTATTGTCATCGGTCCGCGATAAGTCTACAAAGTTTGAATGAAATCTGACCGTTTGAAGTGGGTCAAAATCAAGTCCAAAGGAGTCGGTTACAAACAAACAAACAAAATAAAAGCGTGTTAAAAATAAACTAGGTCGAAACTGGTCCATCCGTTTGAGAAATACGATACCATCCCACAGACCGACATAGTCAGTTCCACTATACATAATTATACAAGTCAAAATTATTACAACAACTTATTTTCAACAAATTGATTATTCTTTAGCACTAACCAATGAAACCATTAGCTAATTACCATAGCAAATTATTTCTTGTAATTCTTTATTACGTAACAACATTAAATTTCTTAAGAGTATCGTTGCAATTTTTGCTAGTAGGTACAGTATTCTATGCATTTTTTTCTTTCCCTAAATATTACCGATTACAATGATTCTTTAACAATATTATATTATAATAATATGTCTTCAATTTTCTAATTGTTCACGTTTGAACTTAAAAATTACAACGAAATATCAAAAAAGCAAAACAGAAATATAGACATTTATAATTCCAATGAAATAAAAAAGTGTCCAAGTTCATGTCGAGCCACGCTTGTAGTTGGCTTCCGTAGCTAATGCTGTAATCTAAAAGAATAGTTTTCTTTCAGATTACAGCATTAGCTTGACGACTGTTGTATGTTTAGACTACTTTACAAAGAGGTGTCAATGACCTCTGTACTATAAATGACTTAAGTGTTTTACATGTTTATCGCTATATCTCAAAAAATGTAATGTTTGTTGAAAGTACTATATGGTTTACTACTATGATTAATCATGAATTTCTAAGTCTAGTAATTTAGACACAATTTTTTCACCTTTGGCGGGCTATATCTCGCACTCGTCACATCTGAGAAAAAAAATTACATTGTTGAACCTTAGTTTTATTTTAAGATACCTATTCAACGATACCCCACACGATAGGATAGGGTTGAAAAAAAAACATACATTCTATATAATATGCATGGAGTGCCACCCCTATTTTTCATTGTTTTAAAAAATTTACAACGGCATCTTGTACCGGCTTACGAATTACATCCATATGCCATTTTTGCACATTTTAATGGTTAGAAAATATTTTTTTTCGTATGGACGAGCAAAACGTTTCTCTTAATTTATTTCATATCACGTAACTTACACTAAAAACTCTATGCTAACAAAATAAAATTTATTTAAATCTTTACAGTTGTTCATGAGAAGATATTCATAGTGTTCATGATAACGTCTCTACTGCACATGCTGTGCCGCGCCCGAGTGGGGTGCATAGCCAGCGATGTGGTGGCGCCTGTCCGGACCAACAGGCTGGTGTGGGCACTGTTCATTGTAGCCATCGCTGCTACACTAGGCCTCGTAGTCTTCTTCTTGAGGCATCGGCTTCTGTGCAGGCCTTTGGGTAAGTAACATAATCCACTTCATCCTCCTTATAGTCTATTAAGCAACTAGGTAGGTAAATAACAAAAAATATGAAGTCAAACAGCTTCATGGCCTTTGACCTGCCTACCTCGCACTAAGGAAAAATAGGCGTAATTGTATGTATGTGTGATAACAAAAGAAATTCTTGATTGCATTCCAAACAACAAGCACTTCGGATTCTAAAGATTTGAGTTTCTTGAATTTTACTTATAAAGCTTATCTCTTCTGCATCAGAATGTCTGATGCAGAAGCAATTAAAAATACAAGTCCCAACCCAAACAGCAAGCGCCTGGGATTCAAAGACATGACTTTCTTGAGTTTTCCTTTTATATCTTCTGCATCACACATGTTAGCACAATGCAAGTGTAATAATAAAGATACACGGTTGTTCGTGGAATCATATTATATATTACTTTACTTCTTTCAAATATTGAATTAAAACGGCCATTAAAGTGTATATTTTTAAATCACTTATCACCATCCAAAATATCTCCAATTATATTCAAAACCTTCAATTTAAATTGCCTCATCTGTGCATCAGACATCTCGTAAACATCTGGCAATAGGCTATACAAGAACATTTTCCTTGCATCAGTTTTCAAATCTATATTTGGTGCTAAATCGGGTATTTCTATTTCAAATTCGTTGGAACCAGTCATCCTTGGTCTGCCTCGTTGTGAATCATTCCTAGGATTCAAATCAGACGATCGACTATCGTCTTCATGTTTAATTTGAACGCTGGTTGTTGGTATAAACTCAGTAGCGAACGAGTGGGAAAGTTCAGGCGATTCCGAACCAATATAACTTTTGTATAGTTGACTTTCAGGATCTTTTTGCGTATCATGTTGTTCTTCCTCGTCACCATTTGTTTCCGATCCCTTGTCGTCGTCTGCTTGTAAGGCATCTACTATTTCCTTTGGCAGTGGATCATTGGTAAACAGTTTGATGTGAGGCAAAGCGAAGTTCATCAATTTCATGAGATAATATGGACGTTTATGAATGCCTTGGTGCATCCTTTTTATGTGGCGGATATAAACGCATCGAAGATTCCGCCATCTCTCTTTGCATTGTGAAGCTGTAATAAAAAAAAATAGATTGGCACTTGATAATATATAACGTAGGTAATATATAGAAAAAGGAAGCGATAAAGTATTCTAAACGCTGTATAATTTAATTAAATAAACATTCTTTAGGATATATACTGTAAAATCACATAGTTGTTACGTAAAAGTTCGTTGGTTCTTACGCAGTCGGGTACAAAAAAATATTTATAAAAAAAATATAGGCACACAATACAAACATAAACTGAAAGAAATATTTTTATCAGTCATTTCTTATGTTTGGTAAAAACTAAGATGCCGCTAATAGTAATACACCTAGATAACTAAAAGTTCGAAACGTGTTTCAAACCACTTTTATACCAAGTCTGCATAGAGCTGTCAAATCGTACATGCATTTGTGTTGAGTCACACACGGTGTTAATACATAATAGAATAAGCATTGTCGAGTATTGATTGTTTACCTTGCCATCCCATATGCGTCGCGATCTCAGCCCATGCTTTATCTTGCACACTTTTGCGATTGTAACTCGGCAAATTTCTGTTGTACAAACACGGCCGCAACTTGATTTGTTTGATTAGTTTCACGTTAGCTTCTTGCGTGTCGAAATCCATTGTGAAGCGCGCGAACCAGGCGAGGCGACGCAACGCAACTGACTGGCAGACGCCGCGCAACTGACAACTGGTTTCAGACGCGTTTCCAACTATTGAGCGATATCCACGCCACCCCACTTTGTGACCAATCTTGATGTGTTGGATTGAGGGCGCTTCAGTAGCATTTTTCAACAAATTCGATAGACATACGTTGAGTTTACATATTTGAAGTAATAACGTCTAATGAAAATAGATAGTAGATTGATTCACAATTACAACTAAGGAGCTTACGTTTTTACGTTTATTGAAGATTGTTAATTAGGTACAAGCTTATCTGTTGTTCATATAATTATGTGGGATATTAACAGGGGTAATAATTTACCTTAGCAAGTTGAACTGGGCAGGACACATAATATGCACGTATAACTGATAGCCGTTGGAGCTAAAGAATTCTCGAGAGGAAATCACGTACCGGTAAGCGCAGCGTAGAAATACCAGCCAAAAGGTGGACAGAAGACCTCATACAAGTGGCAGGAAGACGCCGGATGCAAGCCGCTTCCAACCGATCTTTTTGAAAAACGAAGGGAGAGGCCTATGTCCGGCAGTGGACTTCTTGATGATCTTCTTTACTTTTTGTGAGACGATGATGATGGTGATAAAACCAACCAACGTATAAAAGATTTTTAAGTATTTGTATTTCAACTAATTCATCTTTTGATTCCAGCATTCACGTGGTTCTCAGTCTGTGAATACATCCTAGCAACGGCCAACATGGCTTTCCACGCTGTGGTTGTTCGAGACTTACCCTTGCATCAGATAGAAGTCGTCAATCCACCTAATAAGGAATATAAGAAAGATTAACCGCAAACGCCACACATACGTACCTATAATGAAGAAAAGTTTATTATTGATGGCTATGCAAAAATAATTGGATCATATTTTGTCACGTGTTAAATAAATAATGCATTGATCTTTACAATATTATGTAAGAAGCTATAAGATTTAGACCATGAACAGTTTTCTACAGTCTTTGATTGGAAAACATTGTCTACAGTTCTGAAATAGTTCAACATTTACTGATAGGTTTGTTATAATTATAATAACTTAATCTTCGGCTAGTCGTTTAGTCTAGTAATTACTAGAAGACATTTATTTCAGAGTGTTGGGTAAGAATTAAAATGTTACCTGGGGGCACGGCCGTGCCCCCGCCATGTGAGCCAGCGGGTACGGCCGGGACTATCTTTTCTCGAAGAGATTCGTCGGATTTTTTAAATCTTAGGTACCTAACCAAAAGTTCGAAACGTGTTTCAAATCACTTTTGATAATTTACTCTTCAATTATGTAGGTAGTTCAAATCTAAATCAAAGTACCTACATGTTGCGTTAATCGATAACTTGTACAAATGTACACGAACAAATATGGAACCGACCTTCGTGATATTTATAAATTCTATGAAATTCAGTCAGTTACCTACTTATTAAATAAAATTATTGCTGAAGAAGATTTTACAATATCATAGAACGGAGACTACTAGATGATCTAGATATAAAACATGTAGTATAATAAATAAATTAATTAAAGGCTTACTACAAAGAACGAAAAAAACGTATTTATTACAATACCAGAGAACGGAGACTACAAGATGTTCTAGATATAAAACATGTAGT
Organism: Lycia hirtaria; assembly: GCA_947563715.1. NCBI lineage: Eukaryota > Metazoa > Arthropoda > Insecta > Lepidoptera > Geometridae > Lycia > Lycia hirtaria. The sequence continues at coordinate 37,821,512 of OX387381.1, read as the reverse complement.
TTAAAAATAAATTATTAAAGGCTTACTACAAAGAACGAAAAAAAAGGATTTAATAAAAAAAAAACAAAAATTTAAAAGATAAAAATATGAATGAGGCGAGCAATAATATACCAGTGTTCCTATCATAATTTTGATTTATTATTCAAAGAATGGTCAGAAACATTTAAGAGGATAGTTTTATGATATCGAAATCGTGAAAAAAAAAACAATAATACCTGCCCCAATGTCCACATTCAATCAGTTATCTAGTTTCCATAGTACAAACTTTGCTAAATTTGGGGCTAGATGGCGTTGTGTGAAAATGTCTACCAATACTTTATTTATATTTATAATATTATATTATTGTTCTTATTTATTTTATTTCTTAATTTTTGGGTTTTTACTGTAAATATAAAAAACATAAATAACATTAAAAACTCAAGAATTAGATAAAATATAATATGATAACTAATATTATTACTATTATTTAATAACATTTTAAAGCTTGAAACTACTAAAGTACATGATGTGGCAAGTATTAAGCGTTCACAAGTAGATACCTACGTTAGTAGGTTTATTTATTGTATAAAGCTTATAGAAAGAAGACTACTTTTAATTTAGGGGTTGTATTACTTTAAAAACAAATAAAAGATTTAAGGAGAGTAGTTTTATTAAAGTCTACAGCTTGCAGCATGTTGGATGTTTTTTTTTTCTGGAAAGTTCGAAGGACCAATGTTCAGGTTATAGATACATACAAAGGGTATATCAATTTACCTGTTGTAGGTATTACTTAACAATACATATCTTCCAAATATGTACCTTACCATAAATATGAAAAACTCGAAATAATAAACTTGTTAAACTACCAAACATAATAATTATTCAAAGTCAAATTCCCTTTTATTAATATTGTTACATAACTTATAAATATAAAATTTGGTAATTATTGACTTAAAGATTCATTTACATTCTCCCTTTGTAAATCTGGTGTCAAAAAAATGGATAAAATGTCTATTCTTATGTAAGAGTTTGAATTTTCTTGTTATTTAATATTAGGAATGCTTGTTTTAGCTTACGTAGATATTTTAGGGCACAATAACTTAAGAGTATAATAACTTATACTTTTTTTCATAATGTCCAAATGTTTCGGTAAATTTAAGTGTTTATCTGAGAAATTGTTATCATTATTCCAGAATCATTCTAATGTTTAAATTTATGATATACCTGCTTAACTAAAAAAATATTTGTTTAAATGGCGGATTTTTTTACAAATCATCTTCTATATCAATTATGTCAAAAAAGTCGGTGGCTTATTTATAGTCAATTTAGATATTTGATCATATTATAAATTTGATTGATTAGAATTGTTAAAAGTGAATTTAACTTCTTTTTATATCGGTAAATGACAACGCCACTTATTAGTGCACAATTTTCCTAATATCGTATTGTATGTATCTTCCAATAAAATTATATTAAAAAATAATGCCTAAATTAATGGAGTAAACTTTTTCAAGTTTTATTTTTTTTACTTAATTCCGGATTCAAAAAGTAAAAACCGATATTGTAATAAATAAATAACCTACAGTCCGAAGTAATTTTTTTATTGAAAACTACAGAATGTATGGTTATAAATATGTTTGGGTATGAAACAGAATTCTACTGATAAGATATATTTCATTTTTTTTTTCTTGATTTGATTTCTATACAGGCAGTAAAAAAAAAAATACTTATCAATACCTACCATGGTGGTTCACGCAAAACATAATTGATTCTATAAGGCCAAAAGTTGGTACATAAATAAATTATATTTTGTAAATAACTTAATACAGAGTAGAGTATTAAAATTTAGTTCTAAGGAATATTAAGAATGCTTGAAGTAGTTTTTGCATGATAGCGTAATTTAAGTACCTAATTCAAACATCTCTATAACTATAAAATGTATTAACATTTGTTTTATGATTTAATGAAATCCGTTTCACTTACAAAAAATATATTTAATTTATTAATCTAGTGGATTGTTTTAAAAAAAACGGTATTATTAGGTAAAATTTAATTCAACTCTTAAAAATTTATGTTGGAGTTGACAAAGTTGTTTGAAGTGAATATAAAATAAGTAATTATCTACACTCATTAGGCTACAAGTACCTACTGTAGGAATATTGTCTTTTGCTTAATACTAAGTAGATAAGGAAAAGGTACCGTGAAAATGTAGGTTTAATATTATTAAGAAGTAATATTAAAATTGTTTTAAAACTTTCCGCCGTGTAGTTAACTGATTAATTACTATTGTACATTTGGTTGTCTTCTTTGATTTCTTTATTCAATTTTGATATTTGTTTAATAGGTAGTTTAGATTTTAAGTGCGTACCTCCTTATTTAAAATTATTGTAAATATAAGCACATTTATATAATTATACTTTACTTTGCTGAAAAGTAGTAGGTATATTGCAGGTACAAAATCACAATAAATTGTTTGTCATGTCCAAACTAATAAAAACAAAATCCAATTATTCAATTGTTGTATTAGGTTTAAGTGCTTCATAAACTATTTTTGTGAAAATAAATGAGTATTTATAATTAATATAAATTTAAGTATGGAACTAATAAAACATAAATGAAAACGTGAAATTTATTATTTATCCTCTTTAATGAATTTCAATAATTCCTAATTAATACAGTCATTTACAACTAACTTACAGTTAAAATAAAATTAATTTCGATTTTTGTATACTTGAAGAAGAAAATTATTTAAGCTCCATCTACCTAAAATTTCACAGTTCTAGTTAAAATAACTAGGTGGCGCTAGTTTGTGTTGATACGAAATAGAAATAATACTCTCTCTTTCTACAAACAAATATGGCGGCAAACGGGAGCTAGGGCAGGTATAAATCTCTATATGTGTGAGTGTATACGTGAACAAAATTTCACGTTTGACCACTCTGCTCACGCACACATGCTTATAAACCGGGTGAGCGCGGGGCGAGGGGAGTAACGTCCGTGAAGTTGTGTCAGCATATGCGCAAACGAGGTGCGCATTCGTCGCGTGCGTTGTCGGGATTCTTTGTGCCATTCTTTGCATACCAATAAGAGTATATTCTTTAAATTAACTCCGAATTTGATATTTAATCAAAATTCGTCTCTTCACTTCTTCTTCGAACTCCATTATAGGTAAGTCAAAATAATTTTTTGAGTGATTTTCATACAACTAACTCAAGTTTTCGGTGATTTTTATTCGGGAATGTCAACAATGCGATCGCGATCCTGCAATATTTTACATAGTTGTCGTGTTTGCTTCGCGGCTACTTCCGGTCGTTCGGGTGTCGGCATTTCGCGATGTAAACATTATCTAGTTCTAGGATTCATCTGCGTTTAGACGAGCTGTCGGGAATGAAGTGTGCTCAAGGTGCTTTTGTGTTGTTGAATTCGCCTGAGTGTGCTTACTGGGATGGCGCAATTTTCGAAAGACGCGGTATGGTATCGTTCGCCCGCGATACACTTCAGTCGCGTTGGTGGCTGCATGCGATTTGACGTATTCTGCGCGGTGTGATGTCACTTGTCAGCCTATTTTATGAAATGTCAAACGTTTTACATGTAATGTAACGCGCGAGTGGAATTGTAAACAAATTGACAGTGTAATTAAAAAAAACTGTGGTTTCTTTTTGTTATAATGGACTGTTATTACTCGAAATTTTATCCAAGGCGTGAGTATTTACAGACATTTTCTACAAATAAACATTCGCATTCCTGACATATTTTCATGGATTCCTGAAATATTTGTCAAGTTTTCTTGTATGATTGAGGCTTATTATATTAATATACATTTTAGATTCGTGTTTTAGGTGCAATTATTCCAATAATTTAGTGAAATTTAATTTAAAATAGTTTATATTCTCTGTTGTAATTTGTGCAGTATTAAATATAAAAATAATTATTTACCTAATTAAGTAATAGGTGTAATAATTTTCTGTTAAATCATTTATTTATCACTGATAAATAAGATCATATTAAAAAGTAATAAATGTGAAAGGTGATAAAATGCCTCACATTTCAGACTCGTTAGTTTTAAATTTAATTTTTTCATAGGTAGGGTCAATGTGCTAGTTTTCGTCCAGTTAGTGGAGTTGTCAAGTTCGGAAAACAATATAAAATATTTAGACTATGCAATTTGTATAAGAAATTATTGCAATATACTCGTCATATACTCTATTTTGATAAAATGTATTTTTTGTGGTTGTAAGTTTACTGTTTTTTTTAATAATTCATAAAATGCTCAAAATTGCTGTTTTGGCTAGTTTTCGTCCACAAAATTCAGTTCTTGTCCACCTATTAGCTAGTTTTCGACCACTCACTTGGAAACTTTGGAATTCAATAGGAAAATATATACTTAGGTACATTTAAAGAAAGTCAGTGATTAACATTTATTATCTTACATTTTAAACATCTGTAATTATTGAAACATCTCTAATACCTTCAATCTTTAACATAATTTTTTTACTGAAACTACAAAATTTAGGAAAATGAGATCGTATTTTACTTAATGTACACTATATTTTTACTTTAATTATGAGTGTATCTATTACAGTAATTAGTTCTTTTATAGTTAAGTTCTTCTATAGTTATATTTAAAAAAATATGATCTTATTTTCCTTAATATCCTTAATATACACTATATTCATAGATTAATTATAGTATCACTGGGTAACACTGATTCTTCTGTAACATTGACTCTGTCTTTATTTATTACCTTCTGCAAAGCAAAAACAATTTCATATTAGTATATTTCAAATTTTCATGAAATTTCTGCTATAAACCAAATACCGGTCGTAAACTGACATGTTCCCCTAAGCATTTTTAGTTTCCGACCGCATGATTTTCTAATGCGTATTTTATTACGTAATAAAAAAAAAGTGGACGAGAACTGGTAATTAAATAGTATCCGCACATAAGGTTTAAATTTCTAAATTTCATTTACTTGATTTTCACAAATTATTAAATATCGGAAACAACCTTATTGGACGGAGCCAAGCTAGTCTCCGACCACGCGGTCGAAAACTAAATGTTCTAAGAAAATTGTATTTCAGTTCTTGACCACTTAATTTTGTTTCTTTAATAGTGACATTCAAAATAAAAACGATGTTTCCCACATTCTATAGATCATAAACAAGGTCTACAAACAGTAAAAAAAACCAAAATATAAAAAAAACAATAAAATACTTACTGTGAAAGCCGCGGTGTGCCACTATTTGTTTTGTAATATTCACGTATCCACACTGGGTCGATACCAACCGCCAACTGTTGTTTTTTTTTACGAGTTACACATACACATTAGGCTTTGTGTGCTTGTGTGTATATGTGGTTTAAGTCTTCAGTCTTGCAAAGAAATATTTTTTTTTGTTTTAAGATTGTCAGTATTGCTATTTTTAAACGATTTGCAAGAACGATCCGTCCGATGGACGAGATCTGGCTGTGGACGGCGAACTGGCACATTGACCCTATATAAGAAATTTGGTTTTTAAACTACATCTTTTTAATACTTAATTGATTAGTTTATAAATTTTTTTTCTTGTTAACGACATTGTTGAATAACATAGGGGTCTTATTAAATTTTTGAGAAGTTTGATTTTAGAAATTATCCTTGTTTCGGATATATAAGTATTTATATAGTGTTTAGACTAATTAATTCTTAAAATGTATAGATCACATACGTAAATTATTGTAAAATTTTGATTAAAATGCAAAAAAAAAAATGTTAAATGGTGCAGCAAAACTGGAAGTTTCTAAGAAATATTTTATAGCTCAAACATGCATCAACGTAGGTAACCTATTAATTAATTTAAACGAATAATAAACTAAGGCATTAATTACTTATGCCCCAAAGATGTTAGAAATATAGGTGAAATAAAGAAATAAAAATAAATATATATAATTTGAAGTTTCAACTTTGTTACGATTACGATTACGATTTATTTAACTACGTATATTTGTTTTGTATATAAATATACGTTAATTTCTGAAGAAAAAAATGGATATTATAATATATGTTTAGATTGAATGTCATTAATATCCACCTCAAAATATATAAAGTAACTGTCGATGTCTATAAGTACGAAACTGTTAAATATTTTTTGACTAATTAAAAATGCATTAAAAATTATCTGAAAAAATATTTGTACGTTTATTTTTGACTGAATAATTTTAGTTACGTTAAATCATTAATATCACAAACAAAATTTCAATTTATTTAGTTTAAATGATGAAAATGTAGCAAAACCCAAAAATAATAGAAGGCTTGTTTGTGCTTGAACGCCAACTCGCACGTTGTCGTCTACGATGGGACATCTAGACTTGTCTAGAACTAACTAACGCGCTAATTAAAACTAAAAAAAAACAACTAACCTCCTGTTTTAAGTAAGAAAAAACCTACTTAACCCGTGATTTAAAGCTATAACAAACTAACTAACCCGCGATTTTAAACAAGAAGAAACCAACTAACCCGCGATTTAAAGCTAGAAGAAACTAACTATCCCGCGATTTTAAGCAAGAAGAAACCGACTAACCCGTGATTTAAAGCTAAAAGAAACCAACTAACCCGCGATTTTAAGCTAGAAGAAACCCACTAAACTGCGATTTAAAGCTAGAAGAAACTAACCCGCGATTTTAAGCAAGAAGAAACCAACTAACCCGCGATTTAAAACTAGAAGAAACTAACCCGCGATTTTAAGCAAGAAGAACCAACTAACCAGCTATTTAAAGCTAGGAAAAACGAACCAACCCGCAATTTAATGGCATCCATATATTAAATCCTGCAGCGAAGACCGACCTTTTATTTACATTGTTTCTAGACTCTAGAAACAAAAAGGTATGTTATTAAAGTAGTAATTCTGCTCTTTCTTCAGAAGAGAGCAGAATTTGCTAGATAGATTTGAGTAGTTTAATTTTCTTAAAGAAATAAAAAACTTAATCAACTACCATATTGCAAACTACAAGAAAATATTAAGTACCTATATTCCTACATGTTAAAGTGCAAATTTTTGTTAGACTGAAGTGTCCATAAGCTAGGTAAATGGTTGTGTTTTGTTTGAGTTTTTTAACATAATCTCCATGTTAAAAAACTCACAACCTATATTATAATAAAACTAAAATTAAATATTCATTGTAGATATAGTTAAACATAAAACCCACCTTCTAAGTCCGCATACATTGTGGCGTGTAAATACAGAACTTTACAACGCGCAAGGACCGACATGCACTTGACTGGTTTTATTTTATTCTTAACTATGTTACGGTACTAAGCAAAAAGACGCGCTAAAACATACTCGTACTTCAACTTGCACAAGACCAAGTATGCATCCTATTCGACAAACATAGACACAACACTCATCCGTCAAGTCTTTCACCGACACGATATGCGTCAAGTTGTTGCTTTTATTTCATAGACAGCAAAGAGCGACAACCGCAAGTTTTCAGAGAGATCGTGAAACTTCACTTACAGTATCTCTCAGAGTCTCGAATGGATGCCAAGAGTTATTTTGGTCAATACAGTTGATGTTTTTATTGCGCATCGCGACGGTCGACACCGACTCGCAACTTGCACGACAAGCAATAAGATGTGTAAACTGCTGCTTCGGGCCCTCACGCGGCGTCGCATCTAATGGCCGATTCACAACGATTTATCACGTATTCTGTCTTAGGGAAATTGAATTTAGAACCATTTCCTTCCAAGGAGAAGGTTATTACGCTCCTTGATTAAACCCTTTTTATCACACACGCTCTTTCACAGCCTTTCTCTTATACCTACAGACGCTAAGAATAAAAGGTTCGAAATATTTTTTGATGTAAAAGATCTGATATACCTATTAAGAAGCTGGCAAGATTGGTAAAACTGAGAAAGTGCTCTACGAAAGAATAAGAATAAGAATAATAATAATTAAGAATAATAATAAAGATATATGTTTAAAAAACACTTTCATGTATAATTTCTATACAAATAGTTTAGATGTTTTACACGTGGCAGGAGTCCCGCAATAGTTATTATTAAACCTAAATAATGGAATGGTCTGCGACTTATAAGTATAAAGTGTTAAAACAAAACATTACATTTTGATAACTTATACTTTCGACTCAAAAACAAAACTTAATATTTCATAAATGCCACTTGGTAAGTTACGTACCTGATAAGGCAGACCAAGCTTAATTTGAGGTTTGCTTGAAGCGCACTCCGGATGTTGTAATAGATAGTCTTACGGATCATATAACGGTCTTCAAACTGAATAAACCTGTTACGAACAACACTAACATACCTAAATGTCAATAGGAAAAAAATATCACACAAGTAAAAAAAAATTGTCCGACTCTAAAAATGTAAATCGAAAATTTGAAAAAAAAAGAACACCCTCTATAACCTGTTTCACTCACAACAGTAAAACTATAAAAATAATTTTATTCAAGTTATGCTCATTAGATTTGGAATTGGATAATTGCGATTGTGTGCCTAATTAATTAGACAGGAATGTTGACTTATCTCTTACCTACTTAATATTTCTCAAGCATATTTTGCCATATTTTTTCTCATAAAAGTACTGCTAAAGAATACTGTGTTTGTATAATAAAGATTGAATGGGAGCGCTCGAGCGCCGTTTGTGTACGGGAGCCGCCTGCGTCCCTACCTGCTCTTTATTGACCTGCGTAAGGTCCCTTAATCCGTAAACCACCGGCCCGGCCACGAATCAAATTCATTCAATATTAACTGTTACACCCTCACAAATCATTTGTGCCCATCTACCACTCCACGGTTATCGGTTTTATGCTTTTACGTTTGAAGCTCTTTGAGGAGAAACTTTTTCGTGCTTTACGTAAACCTTCAAGCTTTTCTCATACTGACGTATTTTCTGCTGAGCATGGATGTTTTTTCTGTCTGGGTGTTTATGTGTATCATATTTATGTATTTAGAAAAAAAGTATATGTGTATTCTATCAGCCATCTGGTTCCCATAGCACAAGCTATGCTTACTTTGGGGCTAGATGGTGTTGTGTGAAAATGTCAATCAATATTTATTTACAGCAAGACTATTTAGCTATGTTTTAGTTTATATGACGTTAATTAACTCTTAGAATATTATTTTATGTTTATAGTGATACTATCCGTAGACGCATCCGGTGGTTTTATCCGCGATAGAGATATAATATCTTGGTCCGATAAACGTTACTTTGATCAGTGTCTCAGACTCAAATTGTCTGTTTCATTTCCGCAATGTCATTTCCTACTAGCGAGAAGTTGGCAGAATATTTCGAGCATTGATGAAAGAGTAATGTTTTTCAGTAAAACCATGGAGCTATCAATAAGTATATTATAATTGATAGTTCCATGAGTAAAACGAAATATGTACCCTTTAAATTTCAAGTCGGTTACTATTCTTAGTCATTAATCTAAGTATTATTTTAAATCCGATGTCTGAACCTACAGCGCTGAGTCTGTCCTGCATATGGGCTACAATCTTCTCTTTCGGTAGGCGTCCTTTATATTTTTTACTAGTTATCATCTTTGCAATTGTTGAGTTTTAATTTTTGAAAAAAAAAAAGGTAACTCAGGAACTGATTCTAATTATAGCTTATAGTGTATGTAAACTATGACCGAATACATAATCTTTTATTTAAGTATATCCTGGTTACACAGCCTGGTTAGTAATATTTTATTCGTTCTATTTTGGATGAGTCATAAAGCGAGAAAAATCCGCAGCGCGACTGGAGTTTACAGGAGATATGATTTCGACGAGTGTCCAGTCCAGTAGCCTCGCTCTATTCTCGGACTCCTATTTGTGGACTACTCTTGTGTGAAGTTCCAACGCGCCGTTAACAAAATAAACCTTAACATATAAGACGGAGAGCTTAGATTTAACAGGAATAACATCAGATATCCGACCTTCCGTGTCTGCGAGGGGATTCAAGCGAAAGGACCCACTCCTTGCCTCTTATTTATCTTAATTTTGCTCTCCAAAGAAGTGACAAATGAGGATTATGTCGGTGAAAACGGCGTCGCTCACACTTTATTGCCACGCTTTTCAGAAATGTTTACAATAATTTAAACATACGTGACCGTAAATTGCTGATCTCTGTTTTCGATAAAAATAATATCTAAGTAAAGTAACTAAGTGCGTATTTATGATCGATAGTTTTTAATATATATTGTTACTAGCAATAACGAAATGGTTATACATGAATACGAACTAATAATCCTTTTACTTAAACAGTTTTTGCAGTCTCACTTATGATTTCGTTACTCTTGATACGCTGTTGAGTGTACGTTTTTGTGAGAAAGTATGCGTAAAATCGCTGTATAAGATTATTAAAAGCGCATTCTTTAGAATAATTATAGTAAATCACTTGTTTATTACGAAATAGTTCGTCAGATGCTACGAAAAAACGCATATTTTTATTTTTGTAAGAGATGCATTATTATTTTACATAAAAATATATACCTATGACACTCTTCAAGCGAAGACGAATTTAATGACACCTCGCACATCAAAATCGGTCAAGCCGTTTAGGCTGTAGGCTGTCATATAGAAACATACATACATACCCACGAACATACACTCGAAAAACATTACGCTCCTTATTACGCAGTCGGGTAAAAATAATTAAGGAGATATTTTCATAAGAAAATTATTATTACCTAGCTAATTAATTGACTGGCCTCCGAGCTCAGTTGGTAGTATGTCTGCTTTCTAATCTGTAGATCCTAGGTTCGATCCCCCCTAGCTTTATGATTTTTTTTGTTTAATAAACCATTGTGCTATACTCGTATAAGCATCTGTATAGGAAACCAATGTGTTCCATGTCTGTTAGGCTCATCATATAAAACAATAATTATGTATCTACAAATTTATAGACAGCTCAAAAATTTCGCACATCCGACGGAACTTAGAACTTGTATATTCCAATCTAAAATATCAAATAGTCGTTTAGTATTTTTTAAATAAGTGTCTTACAAGTATTAATAAAAGGTATCTTATTGATCACCTTGCTCGATTTGACTACTTACTTCTATGTGAATATGAATGTGTATAGCTATACACATTCATTGTATACCTAACTAATTGTAAAAATCTATATCATTGGGGTTTATAATTACCAAAATAGTAGTAAATAGTAAGTATATATCCTAGCCTACTTAAATATGCTACATTAGAATTGAGTCCTCGTATTGTAGAGCTTGTGTGCAATAAAGTGTTAAATAAATAAACGTGGCAATGCGGTCAGCATGCTGGGTACGCTGCCAACTGGTAGTGGGTTTGAGCATTGGGATTATCTTTAGACCTTTATCGGTCTGGGGTGATCGATGTGCTTTTTGTGTAGTAGTTTAGTTAGTTGAGTCTGTATATTGTTATGTTGTAGTTAATAAAGGAAATAAATAAATATACATTACTTTGTTTAACATTTAGGTAGATAGGTACTTAATAATATACAAGTAAGTAATATGATTAGCAAATCACTTGGAATTTTTTTAGCGAATGGGTGAGCGTTTTATTTTATAGCCGCAAATACGAATCGATTATAAATCAGCAAACTTGAGGAACCAGTTTCAGAAGGTTTTGTGGACTGACTGACTCATTCAATTGTGTAATAATGTATCTGTGCTTTTATTGATATTGCTTGCTGGTATTGTTCCAGATATGGTTTCAATTGCCAACAATTCAATGTTTGTAGAAATCAGTCTAAAATAAATATTATTAGATTTTTTCAAAAGTACCTATAAAGTACCTATAATATAGGTACTCGTATTATTGAAATATATCGAAACTCACATAGTTATGATTGTAGATAAACAAAATACAAAAAATCAACATAAGCAAAATGTTGACAATTCATTAATAAAAGCTGATAATGGCATTAATAAGTCATCAATAAACTAAAATCACATCATTCATGAAAAATAAATAGGTAAGAAAAATTATATTATCATATTGTTTATAAATTTAGCCAAGTTTATATGAACAGGAATAAATAGATTTTTGTTCTATCATAATAACTCATTAAAAAAAAATCTTAGCGGAAAGATCTGTTGTCAGGTTTGATCTGAAAATACTACCTATCCCAAATCAACTATGCATAAATCCTATCCGACTCCACAAAAAGTAGATCGAACTCGGTACAGATGTGAAGGAATGAAAACAGTGTTTGATCACAACAACACAATATTTGAAAACAAAATCACGTCAGGTTTACAAATAATTTTCCCGATTGAGAGCTCTCCATACGCGTTGCAGGTAGAATTCGATATGAAGTTCACTTTGAGTTCACTTGTTAAACTATCGTTATACCTAGCCTTGTTGGAATTGTTCCCGCGTCTGTCGGTCTGGTTCGGCCCGCTCTTGGCGATTTAATTAAACTTGTTATTTGTACGTTTTATTTCGCAATAGTCACCGTGTTCGCTTTGACTGTCTGTCGGCTTGCAGTTTGTAGATACCTACCAGAACGGTGCCCACTATACAGGTTTTCTGGTTGAAATAAAAGACGATAGTATTTGTCAAGCCGTTGCTTTATCAGACATTTATTTTATACACCGCGAATTTAGGCGATGGCGATCTTATTAGTATGTATCACCCGTTTTCTGAGCTTGCTTTCTCAGAACTTAAAATACGTATGTGTTATTTTAAAGTATAGTATAGCCAGAACAGAACTACACAGATTATTTAATAATTCAAAACAATACTTCGTGTTGTCCTATGTAATGTACTTTTTCATTATTAAAAGCATGACTTTTGTTACTGGAGTAGATCAAATTTTCAGAGGTTTCTAATAATTTTATTTTCTTTAAAATCTTTTTTTTATCTTAGTTTTTTTTTGAAAAAATCTTTTTCTATCTTTTCTTAAAAATAATGCCATGGCATTATTTTTTAGCTGGTCTAGTTTTTAGTCTGTTATCTTTGTTGTTTTTTTATTTCATAAAATACATAATTTCATAACAATAATATATTTAAATTAAAGTACATTTAAGACCAATTGTATTTTCTCTATTTGAGAGATGATTCGGTCATTTGCAAGTACCTACTTGCATTATTTTTGTGTTCATGCAAAACATTTAATATTTTATTTATTCTATATATATTTCAGCAATAACTATCAAACATATTTTGATTTCGTCCGTTCCATCTCCGTCCTTGTCTGAATGCCCAATGCCAGTGTCACCGAAATTAAAACATCACTAAAGTTACTCCGCTTTTTTCCTGAAACAGTGTCACAGTCAAACTTTAGAGAAAAATGTTCGGTGGCAAATTGCGTCGGTCACTTAATGGAAACATCGTGGAGACGAGAGGACAATTAGAAGTTTTTGTGTAGCTTCATTAGTGGACCAGAGACAACATTTACTCAATAATTGCTACTTTTAGAAATACAATAATGTCACTTATGAGAGGGACGTATGCATAACTGTTTTGTATAATTTACTTAGTCAATATGGATAAAGTTTTACGAACTACCAGTAATCAATCAATACTTACACAAGAATATTAAGGTTTCCAACTTTCCGAGTTAAATAATAAGAATACCTAATGCAGCTAACCCAAAAGTAAGTCGGCAAATGAATATCACATTTCCAAATAATCCAAGCAATCTAAGATTGTGTTTGTTAGTCATCTTACCCTATACTTGCATCCTAACTCCTAAGAAAACCCGTAGTATTTATCGAGACGCGCCCGCGCCGTTCTCGACTTCAAGATTGATGTAGCGCTCCCGCTCTACGGAACCCGGCTGTCGCACGATAAATTAAAACCTACTCGTATTAGACGCGGCATGATAAAACTCGCTATCATCCTGCTTCTACCTTCCCCGAGACCCTGTGCCAGACAAGGATGTAATCATCAACCACGCAACAGGACTGCTTTTTTTGTTATTCCACGAGGAAATAACCGTTAACAGTAATTTTGTTCTTATAATGTCGAGTCAAACTAAGACGAGACTACATCATCACTGTGTCGCGTCTTTTCTACTGCTCATAATAAGAACTATTTCAAACATTCATTGTCAAGTCTCAACAATTTCCTTATTTGCATTAGAATTACCTTATAGACGTCCATTAACAGGGTTGGTTAATTAAAGTAAAGTGAGTTGAGCAGACGCTCATTAAAACCCCATGAAAACAAGAATTTCTTACTTATTTGGGTTAAAAATTATGTGTAGCAACAAGTATGCGAGTGAAGCGAACTGACCAGATTGCTTCAGCCGGCCATCGCGTATCTGCAATCGGTAAATGGTTACTTTAAGTCTCGATATGCGGAGTATTTCCCATGGAATGTCACCGTCGCCATGCTGCACTTATATGTGCTCGGCGGACTGAATTTTTTCTTATCGGCAATGCATTTTCTGCAAGTTTTCAATGCGAGGCGAGGTGGACATTGGACGCTAGTCGTCCGACTCGTTTTACATTTTTAACTTCTTCCATTCGGTCGCTAATTAATATTGTGGCATTTGCGTCATATCGTTTATCAATTTTATTTGGAATTAGAAATAAATCCTTTTTCCGTTGCTAGCTTGTAAGTTTCGGCGGTGACATCTTCCTGATAATAGCACGTAATATGTTTTGATTACCTCTAGAGTGTTGAATGGGCATGAGTGCCGCGGGCGGTGCGGTGCCGGTAATGCCCGCTCGTCTCCCGTCATCCATCAAGTCGTCGGTGCAATCGTCCCGCTGTCAGTCTATTCCGGGATGCTCCGTTTTCGCTAATGATTCCTCGCCGCCGTCGTCGCCACCGACCTGAGCTCACGCGACATTTACCAAGCTCGATTATAGAGACGATTTGTGAGACAAAACACTGATCCTTAGCTTTCATCTTTTGATACACTATTTGCCCGTCAGATACAGGAAATGATAGTGAGTCACGATTCTCGAATAATTCAAACAATTTCTGCCTGCCAAACTTTAAGATTGATTTTCCGTTGATCATTTGAAATTCATGAGCGAGTTAACCTTTACATTTTGTTTTGTTTTACAATGTATAAGCACAAACATAATGGCATAAAAGTAGGTACTCGCTCTGAAATTACGAGCTCCATCGCTTTTACAGCGACTCGTTTTATCCCCGTGTAAATAGTTGCAGTTTTTAACAAAGCGTTTATGCGTTCGCAAAGCGGCCGCGCGTTCCACCGAAGTGGTGAGTTTATAATTTATTTGTGTCGCAGTTTTCTGGCGACGATTTTCCCACAGGGCAGTTGCGAGGAGAGAGGGGGGTGTAGGTCTCAAACGAGCCGCGCCCGCCCTTTATGCGGTTTTTTGTGGCGGCACAGAATGCCCCCGTGGAAAACATTCAGTGATAGCTGGTAACAATCGCAGCCGGCGGATGGGCCCTCTCATTCCGCGCATACCTCGCTGCCTGTGATGCTTTTTCACCTAGCGACGAGACTGCGATGCCCGCCGCTTGCCTCACCAATGCAAGCCGGCAATTAATTACTTATTATTAACGTTGAACGTCTTTAACGTTTATTTACCCATTGTTAATTTATGGTTTTATCTCTTCGTGTTAAAATGCTTCTTTTAGTATCCGATTCAGAGAACCTTAAAAGATAATCGAAGTTGTAAAAAGATAAATTAAACCACCAATATAGGCGAATTAAAAAGAATTATATATTAATCCCGGAGTTCCCGGCAGCCTAGTGGTGAGACTGTCTGACTTGCGATCCGCAGGTCCTGGGTTCGAATCCCACGGCACGCACCTCTGTCTTTTCGAAGTTATGTGCGTATTGTTGATTGCCGCCAACTTCAAACGGTGAAGGAAAACATCGTGAGGAAACTTACATGTCTGAGAGTTCTCAATGATCTTAAAGATGTGTGAAGTCTGCCCACCCGCACTTGGCCAGCGTGGCAGACTATGGCCTAACCCTTCTCACAATGAGAAGATGGCCCGTTCCCAGCAGTGGGATAGTTTGTACAAACAGGGCTGATAAAAAAAAATATATATTAATCTTTTGTACACAAAGGTACAAGAAATAAAATAGACGAGGTAAAAGCAACGATTGTTATCACCATCAAATATGCCTTACCAACTAAGTATTCTCGGCAGCGTACTTGCCCACATACCTCAAATAGTTGAAATCTTCAAATTGGGCAACTACCAACCTTAAGAAATCATAAAAATATTTGTAGATCAAGTTAACAATCAACGATGCATTAAAATAAGAATTTAACCTGAATTTACAATGAAATATTTGAACTTAAAATGGTCTTTAGTTAGAATTCCGCTTTGTATGGACTGTGGTATCGATCTGATATTGACCAATATGGAATCAAATTTTGCTGGTATTTGTACTGTCGACTATTAGAAACAGCGAAGTGAATTGATAAGCATCAACGTGACTAATGGTGCTCTAATAGTAAAAGCGGCGGCGGCTCGGTTAGTTTATTAGTAGAGGCGCGACTCACTCCAGCGTATTACATTGTGCTATTGTTTTGTTTGTCCTGACCACTGCTCTCCGAGAGATATACAGCCTCCGCACTTGCTGACACCTGTAACTCATTCTACTTAACTTTTTACAGCAAAAAAAGAAACATTAGTCATATAACATTGCTAGCGTGTCGTTACCGACAGAATTCATAGAAACGGAACGTTTCATGCCTCGCTCCGCTACAATTTTAAGAATGTCCTATTGTTTCTTAATCGCCCGCTCCCGATTTGATATCGCGATAAGTTTCCGTTAAAAGCATAAGTTAAGTAAAGCGGTAAGTTAAGGCTGACGGTAGTTTATCTCGGCCGAAAAGAGGCCGTCTGATCTAAAGGTTGATTGTTCTTATCTTCCCATTCGATCTCAGTTCGACTGTGGTTATACTGACGTCGCCGAGTCCCCGAGAACTGGATACGCCGATTTTTCAAACCGTAAACCAGCTTTATTGACATACGACTGTAAATAAAGATAACGCCCACTCACTCACTTCATTAAGATCTTCAAGATGGTCTAGTTCTGTCCATAGCGTAGTGAGATGTAAAGGTCTCGAAAGTTAATCTGTTAATGGTTCATGACATCTCCCTTTTTACTATGCAACTATAATTTGTCTCTACTTTTCAATGTTTTGGGCAATGCATTCATAGTCGAGTGAGTTAGCGCACAAATCTCACACGAGATGTATTGCCGTTCCAGTTTACTGACAATAAATCGTATGTTTAGCGACGCGGAGACTTGTATAATTAACAATAGCAGCATTATATGCGATTTCCAAACTAAACGTCGCAGAGCTGATCGTTTGTCACGACGCAAATTGCTATTTATGAGGATTATCTATACACTTACTGAAATATCATAAATCGTTTCGTGCGACTTGGTTTTGAGAAGGTAATTAGTATTAGGTATCTACTCCTTACCGAAATTATCCTTAACTCGAAGAATAACGTTCGATTGGTGTTAAACTTCTAAATTAAGAAATTGATCTCTGTGAAATTGATGGAGTACGCTTTTATGTACCGCTTCTAAAAATAACGCGCGAAATAACTCTCTCGTACTAAACAAATACTTAAAATTGTCTAGGTAATACATAGTGTGTTGGAGCTGAAAATGCCAACCTCTCACCTGTAGTCAGCGCTTTCTAGAGACACGAGCTCATAAATAAGCCATTGCTATTTTAGCTAACAGTCGACCGATGGGCATTTGGTCAGATTCCGAAGCAGGCGGCCGTGGCAGCCACGTGTGCTTGCCCCCGCATGCCTAGGACGGAATATGCAGGCTTTGCACTGTGAATTTTGGCCCCTATGCCGAATATTCGGTGCACATTGGAGGCAAATAATGTACGGAATAATGCAATACAGTGGAAATTTCGATTACCATTTCACATTGAAGCTATGTGGACAAACAACGGCGTACAAATACCAATAATGTATGATGTAGATATAATCTGTAATTCATATCAGACAGACAATATGCTGAGTAGCAACAGAATATACCTATCATGCTTCTAATTGTATTGAAAATATTAATATTCTCTCATTGATAATATATGTAAAGACTTTATTGATTAATATAATAAAACCATATATTATATGGTTTAAAAATAATTTATGTACTAATAGAAATGAACACTACAACTATCCATAAACAAAACTTCATTGATGACTCAAATAATAATGAAAAAATTTGATAGGTACCTAGACATAATATAAATAATTACGTATAATTATAATACTGATTAATAAATAATGATATCTATATCGTTTTGGATGCGTTATTTTTGAACAATTTTCGATTGATGGTTTTATATTCCAATAAAAGAAACTATCATATAAAGTAAGTATGCAAGTAAGTACTTGGTACCTAGACATAATATAAATAATTACGTATTAATTATAATACTGATTAATAAATAATGATATCTATATCGTTTTGGATGCGTTATTTTTGAACAATTTTCGATTGATGGTTTTATATTCCAATAAAAGAAACTATCATATAAAGTAAGTATGCAAGTACTTATAGATTATGTTAGAAAAATAATCGCGAAAAGCACTTACTCAATTTTTCCTCATAATATTACAAATCACTCATTTATTATTAACCTATAAAGTATCCTTATGTAAGTTTGTTGTATGCATCTATTACGAGGTTATGTTATAGGATAGAAGCATTCTGCGGTCCTTAAATCGTAATTGTTAGGCAATAAACTTAATTAATTCGAGCACGATATCAAAAATAGCAACTTTACGACTATTACGAAATAGTCATTCAATATTGCTTATTGCAATAAGCAATATCATTAAAGAAAAAACTGGCCAAGTGCAAGTCGGACTCGTACACGAAATGTTCCGTACCATTATCTATAAAATTGGAAAAAAACACGTTTGTTGTATGGGAAAATATTAAATATTAATTTTACTTTAATTTAATTATTTATTTTTAAAGTGAACAATATAACTCAATACTCTGTGAATATTTCAAGTGTCTACATGTTGTTATCAATATCGAGCAAAAATCACGTTTGTTGTATGGGAGCTCCCTTAAATATTTATTTTATTCTGTTTTTTAGTATTTGTTGATATAGCGGCAACAAAAATACATCATCTGTTAAAATTTCAACTGTCTAACTATCACGGTTCATGAGATACAGCCTGGTGACAGACGGACAGACAAACAGACAGCGGAGTCTTAGTAATACGGTCCCGTTTTACCCTTTGGGTACGGAACCCTAAAAATATCAATCATACTGCTAAACGTATTTACTCTACGACACTTCAGAAATAATGACGAATCCAGGCATTATGTGGACTTGGTCAATATCTAGTCTATCGATTATGTAAAATAATGAATGAAGACACTTCGCGCGTCAAAATATTCAACTATGTAGCCTTTCTGCAATACTACAGCTGTTGATATTAAAAATGTATGGATTTTGAATCAAGTTATTCCATAAATAGATATTTTTTTTCTTCATTATTTTTTATTAATAAGCTTTCTTTCCGGTTTTCGCAGCATCCTCTTCGTAACTTATATATTAGAATGAAATGGTATCTATCATGGAGCTGGTCTTACGTTAATGTTATTGACCGAAATGCAGCACTAGAAAATTTTAATAGCACGTAGCGATTGATTTTGTCACATATATCTATTTTTTCTTTAGATACATGATGACTCTATTCTAATTAGGGAGCAGACAGATGGACTTTCTAATAAAAAAACAGATTTTTTTGGGAGTAATTTCTGTCCCTGAACTAATACTTTGGGTAAGGGGCTTGAACCCACCCGACTTCAAAGTGCTTGCAGTAGTTAGGGTGTCTAAGTATCGCTGATTTATCGATGAGTTTTGAGACATTCTGTATAAATATTATAGTGTAAATATTGTAGTATTTGTAGTCTTTATAGTGGCATCTTATTTGTGGTTCTTATTTTTAAACTCTGTTTTAAAAATATATAATTTATTCAATCATTATGAGAGACCCATTTTATTGCATTTGCATTATTGTTTTTTTTTTTCAGGTTACCTACATTTTATTCGATTTATCACATTATTTTTGTTCGTTTTAGGTAAGTGACAAATGGAACTTGTACGGTGAAAACTGCACTCATGATGCATCCGGCCGGGTACTACGCTAACCTGGGTAAGATTTCTACAACCAGTATTTTTATATCCAAGGGTATGCCGAAGGGAACCAAAAAAAAAAAAAAAAAAAACAATCAATCAAATTATTTTTTCAATCTAAAATTGTATCGTAATATCGAACAGTAAGATTTCTCATCTCGGATATTGAAACCACGGCTTGTTGGGTATGATGGACCCTCAGGGTTGGCCAGGCATTGTCGATGCGTTGACCATTACTTGTTTCAGTCAAATATCCAAATAATTAATCTGTAATAAAACATCACATTTCACGTCATTCATCCTCCGCAACATACATCGACGTTTGCTTTTAGTATAATAGTAAATCATGAAATAGATCTGTTTCATAAGTATAAAATTAAAATATAATATAGCTATTATTTTCTGTAACTACTCATTAAACTTAAATTATATATATATATATCACCAACATATGTCACTTTTATCAAAAGGTTTGACCTATTAGACTTCATTACGTCGTATACAGAATGATGTCAGAAAATGCAATTACAAGGCAACAGGAAATCTAAGCAAATTCATTCATGAATGTGCCAGTGACGACCAAGTAACAGTTTTCCAACAGAATACAAAGTCAACCGTAGCGCCTAATGATGTCCTAGACGAGGAATGACTAAAATAATAGCTCCCATCAATGTTGAGCCTTCATTGAATGCCAATACGTACAAATCAATGTTTAATTAAGCGATTTGTAGTTTAGCTGTCAACTTGACTAATTCTAGAATAGAAAAGTTGAATTTTTGAAAGATGAAGAAAGAATAACCATATTTGTCGTATTATTCAAAATTTTCCGATTAAAACAATTCAAAAAAGATTAAGAGAAAAGTAACTAATATCAATTTTTTTATTTAAATTGTATAAAACTTATAATCAAAGGTATATAATTTTAGTTTATTTTGTCATTATAGGTGCTAATGATTATATTATCAAATTGCTAATCTCCTCGATAGGAAAATAATCATGGAAAATATTATTAACGAAAGAAAGATAAAAGGAATGTAGACTTAACGATATTTTTTAGGGTTCCGTCCCTCAAAAGGAAAAAGAGGGAACCCTTATAGGATCACTTTGTTGTCCGTCTGTCCGGGTGTCAAGACCTTTATCTCGGGAACGTGTTAAGGTATCGAGTTGAAATTAAAACCATATACGCAGATCCATAGTCTCTTGCTGTAGAAAGAAAAATCAAATTTCTCAGTTTTCGTGAAAAAAAGTGACAGCCGAATATGTCGTAAAAAACTCACATTTCGACACTCACAAGGGAATCAAAACCTATGGGGTACTTCCCGTTGACCTAGAACTATGAAATTTGGCAAGAAGCATTGTGTTAGAGTACAGATATAGGAAAAATTTCGAAAACTGGATATTTTTAATTTAATCACAAAGTTGTGGGTTTAACCGTATCATGTGGGGTATCATATGAAAGAACTTAATTAGCACAAGCTAAAACATGTTTTGTTAAGTTCCCGGCAGCCTAGTGGTGAGACCGTCTGACTTGCGATCCGCAAGTCCTAGGTTCGAATCCCACGGCACGCACCTCTGTCTTTTCAAAGTTATGTGCGTATTGTTGATTGCCGCCAACTTCAAACGGTGAAGGAAAACATCGTGAGGAAACCTACATGTCTGAGAGTTCTCAATGATCTTGAAGATGTGTGAAGTCTGCCAACCCGCACTTGGCCAGCGTGGCAGACTAATGCCTAACCCTTCTCACAATGAGAAGATGGCCTGTTCCCAGCAGTGGGACAGTTTGTACAAACAGGGCTGATAAAAAAAAAAAAAAAAAAAAACATGTTTTTATATATTTTTGTGATGTATGTTTTTCGATTTATGAAGGAAAATATAAAAAAATATATAAATTCCCCCTTTTATCTACTAGTTTGTACGGAACCCTCGGTGGGCGAGTCTGACTCGCTCATGTCCAGTTTTATTAAGTTATGCTTTGACTGTCTATACGCCAGCGTCACTAAAATAGTTGTGATATGAATTTTACCGTTCAAAGAGGCATTTCTCGGATACACGGTAAGTGCACTGTGAATATAAAAGAAATATATTAGAAAATCTTTTGTTGTAAATCAAACTTTAAATCAATCCCTACTGCCTATGCTTTTTTCTATTTTTTAAATACATAAATATTTCTAGAGTTACAACCGAATTTGTGATTCAAATTGCACCCATTAATGTGACGATTGAAAACAATTTAAATAAAATATCTTTAAACTAAATCTAGTGTAGTGATCTTAACTTTGAGAAGAAAAAAGTTTAGTTATTATCTGGACTTCAACAGACGTTATATTTCGGGACCTTGACATATTTTTCTGACATCTGGACTACAGACAACAAATAAATATTATTATTTAGTCACTATTTAGTCAATTTTGAATTCATGGTTAAAATTATTATCTTTGATTATTATAATAAATATACGAACCTGGATATATATATATATATTATACAAGATAGATCTACGACCACCAACTCGCCTGATGTTAAGCGACGGTAGTGTGGCCGAGGATGGTGCTCGTCGATCTAGAAGATATCTATTCACTCTAGCCTTGAAAATTCCAAGATTGTAGGTCTCAGGAAACAGAGATGGCGGCAAAGAATTCCATTCTTGTACAGTACGCAACAGGAATGTAGATATTATATTTTTCTACTCAACCAAACATTTCAATTTATGTGCTTGTGTTTGTGCTTCTCTCTTTAGATAAAATGAGTAATTTCCGGATCCATTATGCTACCTGGGTGAGACAAGACTGCGTATCGATATTACCTAACTGGTCATTAAGTTTTCCTACTCAAAAACGCTCTTATCAACCTTATCTTTTCTGCGAAATCGCCTGATGTTTTCTTTATGACATGACGTCACGATAACAATGAATATTAAGGGTTATGCAACTGCTTTTAGCTTACAAATCTATTAAATATCTTGTTTAATTATTTTTTTATTCTATTTATCCTTACTTATTATAAGCTTACCAGATACAAGTAACTGTACAAGTAAGCAGATGACCTCATACAAGTGGCGGGAAGACGCTGGATGCAAGCCGCTTCCAATCGGTCTTTTTGGAAATCCATGGGGGAGGCCTATGTCCAGCAGTGGACTTCTTATGGCTGAGATGGTGATGATGATGATGATTTTAAGCTCGGTTTTTTTAAATATTTATTTTTAAAGTTTTTATCACTTTAAAAAAATTAAAGCGTGTGAAGTTACGAAGAAAATCGTTTGGAGAAAAACCACAAAATCTGGTTTTGATACTAAAATAGATCGGCTGGTAGCGTCTCTGTGTGATGACCACCTGTTTTATTGCCGCTCACTGATGGAAACTATTATCTATTTTAGTTACATTGATCGCGGTACACCTGCGACACGACTGATTCTATAATTTATATTCATGCAATAAACACAAGGAAAATAAATGTTGTACACACAGCTGTGCGTAAACATTAAAAAAATACATTCATTCTACAATGTAACTTTTAATTCTATTCAGATTTTAAACCTAGGAAATACTTGATTTTAATATGTAAATGATAGACGCACACAAATGAATTAATTTTCTAGTTATTTATGTAGCTCGGTAGATATCTGAGCTTTTCGCGCCATCTAACAAGCGTATAATGAAATATAAAATATGACGTATGTCTGTGTATGGCTGCAGGTAGTAATAAATAATTGATATTTTTATTTTATTTTATTTAGGTATAAAAGCAATTAACAAACCAAACCTATTAACTTAAAAAAAACGAATCCTTATGAAAACACTATAAATGTGTTAATCTAAATATTGTACACAGCTTTTAACCATATTATGACATTAAAATAACAACACCAGACTAAATGGGGATATTATAAATTTTGTGGAGTACTCTTTTAAAGCTATACAAGTTCAGTTGAAATATATCAAGTTCGGAGCAGATTACGTTGTAATTTTCACACATAGGTACGATGAAGTGTGAATTATACATATAATATAATTGATTTTCTTCCATGCTGGACTGGGAGAAGAATGTACCAGCTGCTTCTCATCGGGTAAAAGTCAGTTAAGGAATTTGAGGGAAATTGGGGTTTATGTAGGCGATGGGCTGACCCCCTATCATTGCAAGCCAATATTACATCTTTCCCTCTATTCCATAATTTTCCCTTCCATCTAACCCTCCAACAACGGTCAAACGGTCAAATGTGGTGTCATACGGCCACTGTGTTGGCCATATGTTTGTCTTTGATGCTTTGCCTACCCCGTAAGGGAAAACAGAGAGTTTTGGCAGGAACGTCTTAGTAACGTGTTGTTGCTTTGTTTTATTTTCCTAAACTTGTGTTATTTTGAACATTAATGCTATAAAAATGGTGGTGTTTTATTCATTAAGTGTTCGATAAAGTGCGTGAGTGTGGGCAAGTGAAATAAAGAAGTAAAATGTGTGATTTTACGTTGTCGGCAAAACTCCATAGAAGCTTCTAGTAAAGTCGCCACCACTTTACTGAAGCAGGACTCGACTTATAAATTGACTTTATACGTGACTTAGATTGTAACTAGAACATTTACAACTTGTTTTATTCAATAAACTTGAAAAAAAACTAATACTTGACACTGGCAAATGCTTTAATGCGGGTCCAATACAAAAAAAAAGAAGAAGGGAAAACAGACGTGATTATTAAGTGTGTATGTAAAAGATTTTAAAATTTTGAATCTAAAAATCCACGATTAATTTCTCCAAGTTCTATGTTGCGGTTTCCTAATTTTGTCTATCCTTGACATTATGATAGAAATGAAATAAAATGTATATATGTATATTTTATCTGAATCTGTCGACGTCGGTGTCGGTGTCGATATTAAGACTTAAAATTTGACCAAATACCGTTAAACTTACTTACTTATTACTTACTTACCGAATAAGTAGCCAAACATATGCCATCGCCAAACTAGCTCGTACTCTAAATATAGAATCTTTACTTAAAGCCTACTATGGGTTAGTTGAATCAATTTTGAGGTACGGGATTATTTTTTGGGGAAATTCAACAAATAAAATTATTATTTTTAAAAGGCAGAAACGCTGTATTCGTTCAATGTTTAAACTCAAAAAAAGAGATAGTTGTAAGCCCTATTTTTTAAAGTATCAAATTCTTACACTTCCGTGTTTATACATTTTAGAAACGGCCCTTTTTGTAAAAACAAACCGGGAGCGATTCCCTACACTATCTGATACTACTGTAAGAAATAGGCGCGACCAAGACAAACGGCGCGTACATGAAGGAAAGACAGCACTGATGCAAAATAGCATCGTATGTATGGGTCCTAAAATCTACAATAAGATTCCTAAGTCAATAAGAGACCAGAATAGTAATTTATTTAGAAAAAAGTTGAAGGCATTGTTATTGCAGAAGTGTTATTATTCTATCAATGATTTTTTAAATGACAAATTTTAATTTTATTTGACATTATGTGTATCTTTTATTGCTTCTGCTTTGTCATATTATAGATATTTTTGGTTTGTGTATTAATCTAATAACAAATAATAATAATTATTATTTTTTAATTTTTCGCATGTGCATGATGCTGTCTACCTGACATTTGTACGCCTAATCGGCACAACATGATTTTAAGCGACTAAACTTAGTGTAACATCTTTTATTCACTTGTTGTATAAAATTCTCGTGTTGTATGCAAATAAATTATCTTTATCTTTATCTTTATTTATCTTAAAATTACAAACGTTCATTGATTTGATTACTAAACAACTTTATGGATGTTTCTATATAGATATAATTTGAGTATCTTCAAATCGCGAGTGAATAGGTTCCTTCTAAGCAAGCGCGCTCCACCGTATCTAGCCCGTAACAATCGCGAGAGGTGGTCAAGCGCAAGCCCATTTACGAATAAAAAATGACATTGTTTGATAATAATATTTAAAAAAGTAAGTGTAATCATAATGTTATCTGAAAATACATTTTCGTTAAATCATAAAAAAAATATTACAAATATACAGTCGCTTAATCCTAAGATTGGCATGATAATAACAATTAGGTAGCGATGATAAAATATATAGACATCATTCTTATATACCTATCTGATTAACTGGCCTGATATATTGCAATTAACGGGTATTCCAAAAAATATAAACGACAATTATTAAAATTTAGATACGCTATGTAAACTTCTAATCACTTGATGTATCAGATTTAGCATGTTAAACCATTCGTTATACAGTTAAGGTGGAGATCAACACGCGCAGCCATCTCTCTCGCGCATCACATCATTTTTAAACATATAAAATCGTTGGTTAGGGATATTAGAAAACTGAGAAATGAATATATTTAGATAGAAGAAATATCACAGACATTGTAGATGGAGCATGCGACTTCATTTATATGAAAACCTTGCGTGCCACATTTTTGGTACCGACTGTGACGTCACACAAACGATTTTGTGATGGAATGATGCATCCGCGCGAAATCTATTCAACCCAATGCATCCGCGCGCTTGTTCGATAGTAACTAGTTGACAAAATATCGAACAACTTTTTTTTAAATATTTCTCCTATCAAAATAAACAAATTAATTTCTCACTCTCCTAATATCCCTACTCAATGATTTTATATGTTTAAAAATGTTGTGATGCGCGAGAGAGATAGCTGCGCGCGTTAAGCTCCACCGTAACTCAATGCTATCCCGTAAATTAATAACGATGGTCTGTCAGACGACCTTCCAAATGTGTATCTATTATTAGGATCTGAATTACCTTCGAACAGTGTTATTGTCTTTATATACTTACTAGAAATTGGGAACATCCTCTCATGCGTGGTAGCTAGTCAACCAGGTACTTGAAATTATGTACTCTACCACAATTAGGGCTACCATTCGTCCGGATTTGTCCGGACTTTTGGGTTTCTGTCCGGAATTTGTCCGACTTTTTGATGTCGGTGGGGGAAAAAAATGTTTTATTTTCAACCGACTTCAAAAAAGAAGGAGGTTCTCAATTCGACTGTATTTTTTTTAATGTTTGTGACCTCAGAACTTTCGTCTGGGTGAACCGATTTTGATGATTATTTTTTATTTACAAGCTGGTGCTTCCCGTGTGGTCCCATTTCAATTTGGTCCAGTTCTGACAATGGCATCCATGAGAAGTCGGATGATTAAGTTTTTTAAACTATAATTATCTTTTACGTTCACTTACTATTACTAAAATAAAACAAAATGTATTAGATCTTCTTCAATCTTTATTACAGACAAAACAAATCAGCCTAATTAAATTAAAGCAGCGAACTAAAACTTACCCGGGCAAATTTACTCTAGCGTCATTATGCGTGAAATTTGCTATTTCATTTTGCGACTAAAATTACCGGACTTTTTTGTAATGGTCGGCTTTTTGTCAGGACTTCTCAAAATGTTAAATGGTAACATGGTATGGTAACAACAACCACAATTCCATGGTTTCCTTTACGGGCAACTTAGGAGTATTATTAGGATTTGAAAACAACTTGAGAAATGTGATCAAAAGCTCAGAGAAATAACAATAGTATAAAAAACTAAAAAAACACGCTTCAAATTATTGTATTGTCATCGGTCCTCGATAAGTTTACGAAGTTTGAATGAAATCTGACCGTTTGAAGTGAGTCAAAATCAAGTCCAAAGGAGTCGGTTACAAACAAACGTGCATACAGGTGAAGCTAATAAAAGTGTGTTAAAAAGTATTAAGCTATTATCTCAGAAGGCTTTAAATATACTGATATGTATTATGAAATCGAAAGTAACTGTTTCTCCGTTCGTACGTGTTTTATTACTTTTTAACCGACTTCCAAAAAGGAGGAGTTCTCAATTCGACTGTATGTTTTTTTTTTATGTTGGCAATCATGCATTGATTTTGATGATTATTTTTTGTTTGGAGGACTTATTTCAGAAGTGATCCCATATACATTTTATCAAAATCGGTACTACAGTACTTTGGTTTTTATAACAAAATAATTGGAAAAAAATATGTTATGTAAACGAATTGCGTATTTTGAAGTTGGTTGTTTCAGTTTTTAGGGTTTCGTACCTCAAAAGGAAAACACGGAACCCTTATAGGATCACTTTGTTGTCCGTCTGTCCGTCCGTCCGGGTGTCAAGACCTGTATCTCGGGAACGCGTGAAGGTATCGTGTTGAAATTAAAACCATATACGCAGATTTATAGTTTCTTGCTGCAGAAAGAAAAATTAAATTTCTCAATTTTCGTAAAAAAAAGTTACAGACGAATTTGTCATTAAAAACGCACATTTCGACACTCACAAGGGAATCAAAACCTATGGGGTACTTCCAGTTGACCTAGAACTATGAAATTTAACAAGAAGCAGTGTGTTATAGTAAAATAATATAGGAAAAAATCCGAAAACTGGACATTTTTAATTTAATCACAAAAAATAGTGTCTAACCGTATCATGTGGGGTATCATAATATGAAAGAGCTTCATTAGAATAAGTTAAAACAGGTTTTAAATATTTTTACGATGTATATTTTTCGGTTTATGAAGGATAATTTCTTTATTCTTTATTCTTTATTCAATAACATACACGACAGAATGCAATAGGGGAAAGTACACAATTCAAATACATATTAATAAGCTGTATCGCATCCTAAAATTATGTATGCCTAGCTAGATAAGGTAAAGTGGGTTAGTACATTGTGGGAAATAAAGTTAATTAAAAGGGAAATTTTAAACCATTAGACTTGAATATTAAACTAATACTAACATGTAAATCTAACATTATTGACAAAAAAAATATAATAACAAATCCTATTACACATTCATTAAAGTGAGAGCTTCAAATTATGTTTCTTAATTAAATTGTAATTAATTGTAATTTAAAAAAATATATGAGTCAGACTCGCCCACCGAGGGTTCCGTACAAACTAGTAGATAAAAGGGGATGTACTAGTTTGTACGGAGCCCTCGGTGGGCGAGTCTGACTCGCACTTGTCTGGTTTTTTTAAATTATAATTATACACGGCTAAAGATAGCAGAGACACTGGAGAAGACATAATGGTACATTTTATTATCATCATCTTCATCGGTTTTCAGTATCACGCGTCAATTTTATTTAGATCATTTTTATCTACCAAACAATAATAAATGTTTTCCTAATACGATTTAATAGGAGGTGCTTGATGAAGAAGTGATTTGTATTATTAAATCCTTTTTTTATTATTATTATGATATTATTGTTATGATATTTTATATATTTATATTTATTGTCAACATAAAACTTTTTATCTTACAAATTCTACCTTATTAAAAGCCGTAAACCTCCGAGAAAAAATCCCGATCATTTTTATTTTTTAATCCGACCACATTTAACTAGAAAAAATATTAATTATTGTTTATTTCCTAAACCGATAAATTTAAAGATACGCAGAAAAAAAAATCTACTCAAATACCATTAAACTCCAGCGGAAAAGTGAATAAATGTTCGGCGATACACTACATTTGTGCCTTCCTTAATTGTGGCAGTCTCAGGTTGTTTGTAGTGAGCCGGGAGAGTCAATTGATTGGCCAATTATACACCGCTAATGCCTCTTCGGTTCCCGAAACAATTTCGCTTAGACTGCTATTAGTCTTTCTAACTTAAATAAACGTTTTAGTATAAAAGTTTTTTGTATGTATTTCCTTGTAAAAGAAGAGGTTCTGTAGTATCTTTTGGGTAACGTCAAGAAAAGTTTATGTTGTTTTTAAAACCATTCAAGATTTTTTATTTATTTAATACGTATGTTATCTTTACATTACACGAATAACATTTAGAGATTTACTAGCATTATCTAAAAATATTAGAGAAATAAATAAAATGCAATATAATTAGCCAGAAATGTATATCTGTACGGTTTGGAGCGGGAGAGTTGGAGAGTTTTTAATGGAATTGGGTTTAAATATTATTCTTGAAAAACATGTTTAGTAAAAGTAATCAAATTATATTTAGCGAGCTAGTTAGAGGCACTAAAATTTAAATGCCTTAACAAACTAGAAGAGTCTAATTAGAAATTACAAAAAAAAACGAACGAAATAAGTTTTGCTTAATCGTAATAAATCGTTGTACACAAGCATATCATCTAGGTAGTAAATTAACACTTTCACTATCTAATTGAGTGTAAATGAGTCAATTGCGTCTTTCGCGCTAATAATTCTAAACTGGTAGGTGGTTATTTGACCAAACAGTTGTAGTTGACGGCTTATGTAGTTATTAACTACTTCGGTACGTGATGTGATGATACATGTGAGATTTGAAAATACCTTTCAGGTAAATTGACAAGGCACTCATTGTTACCAGTTATTGATTCAGACCATAAATATTAATTGGGACACCAAGTTCAAGTACGCTTACTTGAACCAGTTCCCATTAAAAAAAGTTTAAGCGTGCTTATCATATTCACTCACGTATTTTATCAAAGACTCACGTAATCATTTTATATTAGGCGAGCTGTGCTAAAGGCGACCATAAATAAATAACAATATAATTCTTTTTTTTTTTTTTTTTTGTTATTAAATATAATAATATGTTCCTGATTAGGTAATTTTAAAATATTGTTTTTCTCAATGGAGATTATGCGAAGCTTGAAGAAATGCAAAGCATCATACTCATTATAATGAACGCGGTAGACTGAAAGCGCACACGCGCTTACATCAACCTTAGAATCGTGGACTTTATCGCTAAGAATAACCATAAAAGTATGATTTATAAACGTCGCCTAACCATCGGTTGCTGTAATAAAATCGACAGCATTGTGCCATGTGCGCCTGAATCGTGCGTTTCTATTCTAATCGAGGTTATTTTTGTTCAAATCACCATTATTGAATATCGTTCGAAGTCATCAATAATTCCAAAACGTGAAGGCACCAGCATTATCGTAATAAATTACAAGTTGATACGGGCGTCGCACATTAATTGCGCTTCTATAACTACAGGTATCCACTTTACCAGATCTGGAACAAGCGTGATGTCTTCACAATTCACAAATCAATCGTAGTATGTAATCAGGTGCTTTAGTGTCTGGACTCCGGAGGCGCTGACCTCTACTCTTTTAATGAACTTAATGATGAAAAGTAAAGAAGTGTGTCGGATGCAGCAAATGCAGTGCTGACCGCGCTGCTCGCTTCAGACGCCTCTACTCCATAGCCAACGTGACATAACAACTCGCCCCGCCCACGCGCTCTCGCTCACTCGCTTCGAGTGCGAACGGGACTCAAACACTCCCTCCGTCGAAGCCTTCGCGCCGTACTGTTCCTAGAAAAGCCAACTGTTATTATCGGCCTCGGATTGTTCTCGACCTCTCGCCGCTTCATTTCGCCTCTTCTCATGAATGAATCTCCACGCCCGCAGGTGCTCACCCCGGAGCGCTATATTTTGACGGCGATTACCCAATCTTAAGTGCGTATAGTTGCTCGCCAATTTTCAGCACGCCACGTGATAATTTACAGTGGCCGATGCTGTTACGCTTTCGGATAATTTAGGAGGCTCCACAGGAAGTCGAGATTTGGGAGCGCTTTCGCCTTATTTAGATTGCTATGGAAGTTGAACGTGGTTTTGGAAAAATTTTGGCTGTCAATCTGGATGCATGTATCTCAGATTGACGAGCGCCCGAGGGGACGGATCGGCCGTCAATCAATCCTGTATTGGCATCAACGCACGCGATAATTTCAGCTTGCGATTGTAGATTCAACGATAGCTGCCAATGATTGTACAATGCGATTTATTAATACACTATTAATACCTATAAACACTTAAGGATAGGTACATGTTTTGGTTACAAATTAAAAACGCATTAGACACCCACTTCAGGTGAAAGTCAAACTAATGCTAGACTGCAACCAGTTGAAAAATTGAATTGTGACTAATATTTCCTGATAAATAAGCAAATGTATGTGACAGATTTTTTCAAAGGTGAATTATTCCAGAATGTAATATTATTTGCATGTTTTCGTTGAAACCACTTAATTCTATCAGAGAAAACCTACAGTTTTATGCTTGTGTCAACGCTATTTCGATGCGAAGTAGCTATTATAGAAGAACTATAAAACTAAAAACACATTGTTTTTGGATGTCTGACAAATTTATAGGGCAACTGACACTGTGTGAAACACTAAAAGCCCGACTTGGACTTGGCACATGCTTCAAGAAACAAACAATCAATGGTTTAACACTTTGGAGTTTATGGTTTCATAGTTAATTACGGAGCTCACAAATGCTTTTAATCCCCTTTTAATCTTGAAATACCAAGTTTATTTCAATTTCTTTAAAATGCCAGTAAATACGTTTATACTAGGCAAATATGTTCTATTGTATACAACAGCATTATTACCTAATTGATAACCGGCAAGTTGGGGGTCACACAGAAGCCTACTTAAACAAAAACTCCTCAAATTGAAATAAAAAATACTTTTATATACTTTACTTATCTAACAAATAGGTATCTATTGAAAGAGGAAGTACTTTATCGCAATCGATAAGATGGAATTGAATAATATCGTTACCTTAACCTATTAATGTACAACCATGTTAAAGGTTATTGAAAAACGTTATATTTTAGGATATTGAAAAATCGTATTTTATCATTAAATAGGCAGAAACTAATTTTATCTATAACATTCGCAAAATAATTGAGTGGCTCAGGGCGCTACAGTTCTTTATCTTTCATTATCATTTTTTAGCAACCTCGTCAGATGTGATATGATTTTCTATTAGTCATATTGTAATCACGTCTAATTAAAGCACTTTTATCATAGCCTGATAATTATTATATGAACATGTAATTATAGAGAAAACTTGAGATTATTGCTTCACTTTTGTCTATGTTAGTATTTGTTCTATTGGTTCAGTAAATTTCCAATTATCAAAAATGCGAAATATATAAATCACAAATATGTAGGCATTTTTACTTTACCTTTCAAAGATGTTAAATCATTTCAGTTCAAACCAAAAGTGAAACTGTCCAACAAAACTCAAATACATATAAGACTTGTGGTAGAGATCATCGAACTTAAAGATAAGTCATTAAAATGGAAAATAGACAAAAGTTTTGCCTCTTTAAGACCAAATTATATTGATCCAGTTCGTAATCCAGTAACTGGATTGTTAGTCAGAGCTGTGATTGGCGCCGATTCGGCAGTGGGAGCGGAAGAACCGGTTACCGGCGGCACAGTAGCTTTAACGATTGTTGAGCCACGATAAAACTGTAGCGCTACACGGATAAATAGCTTATTATAATAAAGCTTTCATGTAATATCCTCATTAATTATTCATTAATTTCAAAAATATTATAAGTTCTCACAGCATTGGCACCTGTAGCATAAGATTTGTAAGTACTTACAAAGAATGCTAAGAAAGCTACTTACAAATGTGCAAGGAATAAATGAATTATGAATTAAAAAGTATCATAAATTAGGCAGGAAGAGTATTATTAGGTACTTGATTATATCTAGGGCCCAAACATTTGAATCTAAATCATACAATTTTGAACGTACTAAAAATATGTATATATCAACGGCGAATTTTTGTGGTAGAATATTTTTGATAATGACAAAACATGTTCGAAACATGAATGTTTTAATTTTCAAAATATTATGTGTATATTAAAGTATTTAAAAGCAATGTCAAAGTCACAAAAATTTACACAAATGAATATGTTTTGCAATAAACTGAGAACAGAAACCGTATCGTTCATATTCGTCACATGCGCAAACAACGAGAAGGTTAGGAAAATTGGAAATACCAATATAAATCGACTTTGATGTTTAATTTTATGAACATGTAAGAATCGCGAGTTTTCTCCGCGGGCGGCGCGGCGGTGCGGCGTGCAAAAACATGTAATGATTCACCAAGACACGATCGTTTCCAGCGACTCGGAAAATTCCTGTAATCTGCGAAACGCAGCGAGGAAACTTTCTTCAGAGATCGCTTCGCTGCCTGATATTGCTCGGACAAGTAAATATGTGTTTAACGTTCTACAAATTATATTACACGTTGCCAAATCAACAGTCATATTTTACCGCGCTTTTGTTGAAACATGATCACTTGATCAGATTACCGGATTCAAATTCGTAAAATATAAACAAATCATCAATAACCAACAACAATAAAACGCAAACACCAATAAAATGCAATGAAGAATTAAGATGAATCAAGAAAGATAAAACGCAGTAGGCAGGATTCCTAGTACATTTCATTGGCCGACCGACGTCTGTAGAACATTCCTAACAGCGTTTTATCGCCGACAAGATAAGGGTACCGAAGCACTGGTGACATCACCCGGCACAGACCACCGCTTGATAAAGAAAGTGCTCAGTAGGTAACCTTTAACAGATAAGATAAACAACAAATTTGCTATACACAACAAAATAAGACTCATAACATTGATATTGAAGACACTAAACAAAAATAACCAATATCGAAAGGAAGTTAATCGATCTCTATAAAATCAGAGTTAGTGATTGAAGAAAGGAAGAAAACAGAATTAGGTGTCGTAACAGACCGTTCAAAAAGTGAAGTAAAAAGCCGGTGCTCTACAGCTTCAGAGATTTGAGCTCCACTCAAGCGATGTCGACTTGGTACAGACAGAAGAATATTGGATCGAAACTCGAAATCTCAAACCTGTTTTCTGACATTTTGTGTCCTTATCTTGTAAGCGGTTGTGCATATATTCGGTCTCTGTCTGTGAGTCACCGTTTCTACGTATCGACGGCTCGCCGCTCTACGCACTTCATGGCCACTCGTTCAACTTCGTCACGCTTTGCCTGCAATGACTGGACGTTAATGCGACAATAAATTAATGTCCGAACTAATAAGTAAATAGATTTCTGACAAAAAACTTTGTTTAGGTCGGTTCATTGTTTCGAAACTTAAAAGTACCATTAAAGGTAGGTACTTACCTAAATGTCTACTTAAGGTATGATTTCATTGATTCAACTAATACATTATGAACAGTATATTAGTAATAACATTTGGTTTTGAAGTAAGTAATATTTTAAGCAAGTGCATGGGTTTTAATCATCATTTTTTAAATTTTATTCGCGTATTTTAAACAGTCTCCCAGGTGAAAGGCCGATTTATCTGTCATCATGACATCGAGATTAAGTGAAAAATTTACAGCACTTAAAAACGTTTATGTGCCATTTGGCATGTTCTCGTATAAACATCGAGAATTCTGGGTACGGAGCTGAATTAAAAACTTTCGCAAAACAGAATCAAACTGAATTTATTGCATCAATCTAAAAATTTCGAATGCATTTCTTTAAATACTTATCTACTGGCTACATATTTTTTTAAAACAAACATGACGAGAATGAACTGTGAATTAGTACAAAAGCAGACAATGGGTAAAACAGTAAACACGTAGGAATAGATATGAATGAGCAATAATGTATGAGTGACATTGATTTGAATCATGGTCAAAGTCAAATTACTTAGACACTAACAGGTAGAGTCCATGGTTGTTTATCGACATGTTAAACGGATGGCGCCGAACTTGGAGCACGCTCCGAGGTGTAGAAAGAGAAAGGGATCTTATTCAAAAGTAGGTAATGTTTTTGCTGTTGTGTGTGTTGCGGCAAGCGGCCCGGCTGCGCGAGCGCATGAATCATCGCGCGTGGGTCGAGCTTATTGTGCGAGGTTGCATCTATCTATTCACGCTGTATTGCTATGACTTTTTCTTTTAACTTGATCATATACTCACTGCACCGAGATGCAAAGTATCCAGCATTACACGACCCGCAGTTAGCCGCTAAATAATAACCAATTATGTAAATGATGCAGTCGCAACTCGCAAATGCATTTTGATGGAACTAGAAAATCAAGAGAGTAAAATACCGTCTAAACAATGCAATTGCGCAAAACTTAACTTGGTAGAATTCCAAACAGGCAGTTCATTAAGACTTCATTGTTATATCTCATACTGTTTACCTTTCACTGCGACGATGTCGCCCGCTATCGTCGCGTTTTCTTCAATTCCTGTCTGCGGGTCTTTTATTTTAAAAACAGATCCTTTCGCTTTACCTGCTTTGTGTACAGAGGTGTTCTCAAACAGTCACTCTATACAATTTAACTATCCGATTGTACGGTTTATCTCTTCTTTTACTTGTTTAATTCTTTCTTATCTGGTGGCCGTTGTCAAAACTAGTCATTTTATGCCCTCTTTAAGTAAACAAAGTATTATTAGACAATATGACAAGAGATTAGAAACTGTTACGTCGCCGGTAATGTTCCATTTAAGATCATAGCAAAACTAAATGATTCATAATTTTAAAATGTTAGGTATTGAAACGGCAAGTGTAGTTATTAAATGCGAAGTCGTATCTAGTGACCTTTTATAGATCGGTATAGGTACAAGCGTCGACGTTCTGTTTGGTGTCGCAAACGTAAGCATTGTGCCGGCGCCCGCGCACCCGCCGCGCCGCACACGACTGAGCTTTCTCACCGTGGCATTGTAATAGATCCGTTCACTAGCAACACTTCTATATAAATACTACATTGATATTTAATAACAAAATTGTTTAAGTTAGTGTTCATTATTATAAACTGGGTTAGTTTAATAAGAGCTACTGGTTAGTTAAAATACAGTACCTAACTAAAGCCACACATTCAGAATATCCGATTGTAAGATAGCCTATTCGGAGATAACGAATAAAGATGACACCTAACATATCAAAATCGATTAACCTGATTAGATTAAATGCAGGAAGTAAATATAGAGACAGATACATGTATGCCTAGGTATGTAGGTACACTTAGGTATCATACGCGACATACATGACTTACCTAACTTGCTTTCAATAGTCCGAATAGCTACTTATATTTTTTAAAGTCGAATAAACAACCATAGTTAAATATTACACACACAGTTATATTCCGCACAAAGCTATTTCGGGACTTAATTTTTTTAACGAGAACTGCTAAGGAGTGGAACGCACTTCCAGTCTCGATGTTCCCTAGTGGTAATAAAACTTAAATGTCTTCAAGACAGTGAATAATAGGTATATCATGGGCAAGCGTACTCCATCTTCGACTATTCCGTCGCTTTCCATCAGGTGAGTTGTGGTCAATCGTTAGCCTACTTCAACATTAAAAAAATAGGTTTCGAAAAAATATCTCCCTAGATTTCTTTCTACTACATTTCTTTGTTGGAGTTTAACTACTGCTTCTCAACATTTTATGTCTCATATCCGAAGGTAATCAACTTGAATGTTACGAAGTTTTTACGTCAGTTTTATTATTGTACATAAATTTTAACTTTTATTAAACTTTCAGCTCCAATTAAACATAGTTGAAAGACATTTTGTCAGGGATATACGAATTAGAATTAAAATCTTAAACAGATACATACGTAAATCTTATAACATCCCTCTTTCTGGATTGGGGGTTAAAAATAGTATCTTCTGACATAGCACTGTTTTTTACCAAGTTTGACAATGAACATTCAGGAAAAAAAAAACAACTTTTCAACAAATTTTCATTTTTTTTAAATTTTCAACTGAACGGACTTTAGAATAAAAGATTATAATTGTAGTGATAATAAACCATAACTATAGGTAAATCTGTTTTTTTGTTCTTATTATTCAAGAGATCAACACGGACATTTTCTTAAACCGGGCGTATATCATAGATTTGTAAAGCAGACCCCCAGCCACAAATGATTGCTTCATTCCCGCTGCGACGATGAGCCAGTTAATATACCGTTACTTCTGCGTACTTACAGTACTGCACTTGCACATTTGCTTGTAACATAGCCCTGCGCAGTGCGCACGCGCTGGTTTGATGAAAATTCAACATGTCAACTTGACGTACGAATAACAATAGCTTGTTGATGATTTGATGATTTCGCAGAACTATTTCTGTGAGTATTCTATAATATTATTATGTTTCTTCTTATAGGTTACTGTCTTTTGCCCGTGTTTTAAACAAAAAAAACGCAATGATATACGATAAGCTAGTCCATGTAGGGGAAAAAACGAAATAACACTTCAAAGTTTAGACTTAATTTTGTACATCCGAATCAGCAAGGTGAATATAGTTAGGTACCTGCGTCCATGTCTGTGAAACTTGCGATTATGACTTTTTAATAACTGATGGGACCGCGAATAGAAAATGGGAACTATAAACGACAAAACAGTGGACCTGCCCAGTTTAGACTAATCATTTTAGTTTAGTCATCTTGAGGATTTTTTATTGCGTTTTTTAAAAATGATTTTTAGATCAGTGGTTTTATCTTCTTGTTTCATCATCATCATCATCTCAGCCATAAGAAGTCCACTGCTGGACATAGGCCTCCCCCAGTGGAGACCACGTACCGGCAAGCGCAGCGTAGGAAGACCAGCCACGAGATGGACAGATGACCTCATACAAGTAGCGGGAAGACGCTGGATGCAAGCCGCTTCCAATCGGTCATTTTGGAAATCTTCTTGTTTATTAAGATGTTATTATATTTTACTCAATAAATAACATTACTAATAACAAAAAAAATAAATAAAAACAAACAATTAGACGGTAAAACTTACGACTTAACTTAAACTTAACTTAAGATGTTATTAATGTTCAATCTCAATGTTGGACTTTAGTATAACCTGATGGTTTCATTAATAGATGATTCATCA
The DNA here is from genome assembly GCA_947563715.1 of Lycia hirtaria. NCBI lineage: Eukaryota > Metazoa > Arthropoda > Insecta > Lepidoptera > Geometridae > Lycia > Lycia hirtaria. The sequence goes on along the minus strand of OX387381.1, from coordinate 37,782,848 downwards.
ATATCATAGATATGGTTATTAACGAGATAAATATCAGAACGCACTGTACACGAATTAGAAGGCACAGGAAGTGAAACTAGCCTCCGCTTGGCGGTTCGACCCACAGTCTATATAGATGTAAGTACGTACCTACTTAGATTTCACAAGCTCTCGACCTAGGCTATGAAATTAAGCTGTTCCGCTTGAATTACCACCGCTGCATCTATTAACACCATTTCGCTAAACTCTCCAACCAATCATTCTATCGGTGTTAAGAAAATGTTTATTAAGATTTAAATGGAGATTATTATACTTATCACAAAGGCATTAAAATATTTTTTGTATATGTGGAATATCTCTACGTTTGACCACTAAGACGCCTGATAGAAAGCGATGCTGTGGCCGAAGATGGAACTTAGACCAAAAGAAGAAGAAGATACTCGGGTTATAGTTATTAAAACATGGCTGTTTCTCTTGAGTTAATAGTAAAAACTAATCAAAATATTAGATTGGTCACATATCCATTATACGGGTCATAACTGCGTGCCTAAGGGAAGTTTCACGTCAGCCGCGGAAGAAATTTGAAGATGCCTTAGTTCAGAAAATGAACGAAAAAACGTTAGACTTAGTAACCGCAGAAAAAACTTGTGAAAGTACTCGTATCATAATAACATTAACTCAGAAAATTGACAATAACAGCTATAGATGAACGCTCGATAGACACATTGGTGAATTAGGTAGACAGGTTGCCACACAAGTGATTCTTAACAATTAAAAGAATCAACTGAAGAAGCATCTTGCAACTGTGAAGATGTATTCTGTATCACCAACCGATCGCATCATCTTCAGTGGGGAATTGTTTATTTATGTTTATATGACAATTATCGTACCGCTAACTTTCCGTATTCATGTAGGTAATACAGCCGGCTCCAAGCTGAGTCACCCAAGTTTGTTTACATATCGTTTGACGTGTTATCATGGTGGGCTGTTATATCATTGTTCTGGTGACGACCAGGCAATAGTTGAAGGGACAGTTTCACACACTCCATGATTGTGAGATCGGAATCGAATGACGACGTTATCAGCTTATGTAACTTTGGTATTATTAACCGATAGTCCTATTATACTCTTATAGTATATACAAAATAATTTAACAGAGATTTACAGATATGTGTACACATGACATCTGTGATTTTCCAATAAAACATCGTTAAAAATAACTTTTGCCATGAGGCAATCTTGAAATCGAGAAATAATTCAACTGTTCCATACAAAGGGTTCATTGACCTTTGTAAGAACAGCTGATTTTTTGCAATTTGATATTTGAATAGTAAAAGTTGTTCATAATGATGAATATTACGATGATACTAACGATGTTAGTGCAAATATATCTGCAATTGCTGTAATTAGTTTAATTTAGTGACTCAGGTAACAGTAGACCTCGCGATCACACTAATAGCTGTACTTACTCAAATTGTTCAAAGTAGTACTTAAGCTAAATAATGTAAAGCTTATGTATACATCTACGAATTCACAATATAAATAGCAAATTCTTTTAAGTTTCGGTATTTACGTCTTTTTATAAATGCTCTTTCCATAATAATAGTCCAGTGAAGTGGATGAATGGAATGGACAGTCTGAGGCTGACACAATACATATTTTAGGTTTTTTAAACTATCATGGTCATTCATTAAAGCACTATTATTCATTAACGCGAACCACGGTAAATATCCCGTTAATAATTATTGCTTTATTGTAGATTTTCTTTACATTCCTATTTTTCTTTTCTTTACATGTCTGTTTTTTTTTTTGTTCATTAGATAGACTTGGTATAGGACACCTGTGTAGTCAATTCGTGGAGTTGCAACGTTGGTTGCAACAAATCAGTTTGAGGAGGGCAGGCGCAGCGGGGAGCGGCACACATGCATTATTCAAGGCTCATTTCTATTCAACGGCGACAGGCCGCCCGATAAAAACTTCTCGTTTGACAACTTGGACGCCTGCACCCTTTGTACTTACGTCATGTCCCCCCCGTTAATACATACGGTGTTTAAGTACTCAAGTATTTGTCACTGTTGTATTTATGAGTTTACCCTTTATCCTTTTCGAGTACACGTGCGTTGTTTTGATCAACTTTTAAACATTTTAAGACTTGATTTTGGAAGGCTTCAGATTATTATCCAACTCTCTAAAAACGATAATAAGGTGTATCGGGTCTGTATCTTTCTATAGAATCTATATTACCTCTCGTGGCCTGAAAGATTTCAGAAATTTCAATATAAGTGAGGTGATGTTAGACTTGATTTTATTTTCTGAGTGTCATATAGTTCATGGGGTATAATTTCAAATAGGATAATTTGATGTTCTTTTAACAGTTTTTATAAGTATTCTTGAAATATTTTATTGTTTTATTAAATGCATCTCGTAGATTCATCCGCTGTTATATTTATTTATTACACAAGCAATTATAAAACTACCCCATCATAAATTTCTTCCAAATTCGACCAACTGTTGGGCCGACGACTTTTGGGCTGAAACAAACCTGGATAGGTCACTTACAAACCTATGCATTTATAATACGTATAACATAAAAACAGCTTATCTGTGAAATAGATCATTATTTTACATTAGCTATTCCACAAGCTGGTTATAAGCCGACCATTAAACGCACTATCCATATAAGTTGAATCCACCGCCTTCTCTGGTGAAAGTTCAAAGATCAAACAAGTAGTCGTAACGACTCCCGGTCTATAGACAAAGCAGAAGCCACAGACATAGGCAGAAGTTCAAACTCGACACATCGATTGATTCAATTTGAACGCCCATTCAATAGCAAAGAAGAATCAAGATACTACGAGCATGAATATTCTGTTTTGTCGATATGAAGAGAGCTGTTTGATAATGGCTGATATTGATATTAAATACATACAGCAAAATAACAACATCGTAATGAAAATTACATATTATGAGAACAAATATTCTATCTCATTGAATCTACTAGTCTTATCTTATCTTATCTTAATAGGGGTCCGATACTCGGAAGCACTTCGAGCCATTGGGCCCTTTTGTACTTACCCCAACCTTACTTACACATCCACAAGCGGTATTCCAAAGAAGGACTGCATTAACCTCAGAATACTACCTGGTTCGAAGTGCCTATACTCCTCCAGTTCATGGTAAGCCGATCCAAAGAGGTCTTGCCGCTTGCTCGCCATTGAGTCACAACTACAGCAAAATAGCAACATCGTAATGAAAATTACGAGAACAAAATGTTATATCTCATTTAATCTACTAGTGCTTGGAAGACCGAGATCCACTCGGTTTTTTTATGACTGAAAATATGAGTAAACCCGGGCTTATTAAAAATGAAACCTAGCAAGATCGATTTATCGTCCCTTGATCTACCTACAAACCAAATGTCATTAAAATCGTTGGAGCCTTTTGTTGAAAAAGTTTCAGAACCAAATTCAAAGCCCCACACCTAAACCAGTAAACCTAAATAAAAGACTGCGTTTCCATTTAGTCTTAAATGTCAATATTAAAAATTAGCGTAATTTCCAGTCTAATTATTATGAAGTCGTAACATCATGTAATAGTCTGCCTGCCGTCATACGCTACGTACTATATACACAAAGGCGTAGGTATCGTAGGAGGATTTTACGTGAGAGATATTAAATTTATGAACTTTGAAGGTAATCTTCTCTACATTCGATGATATTTATTAATCGGGAAAAAAAGATTTGAAAACTATTAGACAAAACTGTAGACACAAACTGAGTCATAAGACTTTTCTCGAAACGCTAGGAAAAATATTTAAACACAGTATTGATATTAAACAACAGGAAAATAATAAATAATATGACATAATGTCATAATTTAATAATAAGAGACAGAATAAATTAAAAGTATTATGTAAATTTATATTATTGAACATTTTACGAATCATATTATGTAAATGGTTCCCCTGGTTAAACAATAGTTATTTATTGTACTAGGCTGGAAAGTTGTATTTTACCGTCGAGTGTCTGACAGTTGAATCCAGAGCAAGCGAAGGATTCTAGGTTTGAGCCACGAGCGCAGCGAGTGGTTCTAGTGTAGAATCCTGAGCGTAGTGATGGATTCAAGAAGACACGAGATAAAATAACTTTACAGCCGAGTGCAATACAAAATTTTTATATTAACATAGAGAGGAAATTTTTTAGTTCACCTATTTTCTCGAGTAGAAAAATCTGCTTGGCATTTAAACAACTTTACTGGTCCTAAAGTTACATTATTATCACGTGAGTTCACTTACATATACACATTTAGTTAATTTTGAACATTATTTACAAGAAAATTACGTAGTAGGTACAAAGTTTTTATTTACTCATTTTTTTTCTTCTGTTAGGCTCTTGATACAACTCACATAGGTAATATTCTTCTTTACTCATCCAAACCTTTTTCATGTAAATGGTTCTAAAAATTCAAAACACTGCTAAGAGAAAGTAAATTGTACATTTTTATTTACATTTTACGTAAATGTACAAAATGCCTAAGTGTTTTTAATATAATATTTAGTGTTTCCTTAAGCTAAGATAGCAACCTCCTTGAATCGAACTATTTTTCTTCATTTTGTGAAGGTATTATACAAAGAGGTTAGAAATATTTTGTATTGAAAATGTAGAGCTCCGTCGTGTTCGAATTTTGAAATTACTTTTCACCCTAGGGAGCAAAATGAACTTTTTCACGCCAAAATTAGCCTTGGAAACTTAACTTTACGAGCTAGTAAGATGAAAAAATATTTTAGCTGTCGCGTTTTTACCCAACTCCGTAAAGAGGAGTGTTATGTTTTTGAGTGTATGTATGTATGTATATGGGTGGGCACATCTGTATGTATGTATGTTTTATATGATCGCCTACAGCAGTCTTTCCCAAAATGGGCGATAACGCCCCCTTGTGGGCGCTGCATGCCTAAAGGGGGCGGTAAGAGACCCAGAAAAAGGGGGGGGGGGGGCGTTATAGAGGCTGAGGGGTCGATTTGTAATTTCATCTAGGTAGGTAGGTAGGTACTTAATTTTTTTTAAATTCATCAAAATTCAAACTGCACAAAATGCATTTTATTTAGTTAGGCACTTACTTACTTCATATAGATATATGCACAAATCAAATAGCACAGATGTGTTATTTGATTGAATAAATAAAAACTAAAAATATTTAGTACTAGTGACTTTCCCGCGGATTCGTCCGTGCATCTAAAATAGAGATTTGACTATCCCTTAGGAATGAGATGGTTTTTCTGGATAAAAGGTAGTCTGTCACTCTTCGGTCCTTCCTATTCAATTCCCATTCCAAAACACATGTCAATCGGTCGCTCCGTTTCGAAATAAAAGTTGACACAAACAAACAAATAAAAAAGCAACAAACACACTTTCGCATTTTAATAGGTATTAGTATAAGTTATAGTGGTTTTAAGTAGATAAAAAAAGAGGGCTCTAAAAAATAATTTATTTTCAAAGTGGGCAGTAGACAAAACAAGTTTGGGAACCTCTGACCTACAGCCTAAACGGCATGCCCCATTTTTATGTGCGAGGTGTCGTTAGATTGGTCTTCATGTTCTTAGTGTCAAAGGCTATATTTTTTGTAATATCTATCTCTCTCTCTCAAAAAATAAAAAGTATAGTAAGTATTTCATTAAAATTTTTCTAAAGAATGCGCATTTATAATCTTTTACGGTGATTTTACGCATACTTTCTCACAAAAACGTACACACAACAGCGTATCAAGCCTAACGAAATAATAAGTTAGACTGCAAATAATGCTTTTCTGCAGTCGGGTATTTTGTATTTCTTTTAATATAGATACTTGTTTTAAAGAACGATTAAAAAATACCCCACCTGCGCACCTTCACCTACTCCACTTATGAAAGTATGATGGAAATATAATAAAAAAGCTTAAGAAAGAGAGTAACTAAAAAGTTTGTTTTATACGGTTAAATAAATTCTTGGACAGGGAAAATGTACAATGTGAAACTTTACAGGTAATTGTAAATTGATATATTTAATTTTAGAGTTTACGATTACGTAATCAACTTTGTAAATATTTATGAAATAAGAGGAATCTATTAATATCTCAACTATAAACTAATGATGCGTCAAGACTACAAGGATCGCAGCATCACTCAACATCAGGCAAGTTGGCGGTCAAACGCAAACCTATCATAAAAAAACGGACAAGTGCGAGTCAGACTCGCCCACCGAGGATTCCGTACAAACTAGTAGATAAAAGGGGGAAATCATATTTTTTTTAAATTATATTTTCCTTCATAAACTGAAAAACATACATCGTAAAAAATATTTAAAAACCTGTTTTAGCTTAAGCTAATGAAGCTCTTTCATATGATACCCCACATGATACGGTTAATTCACTTTAAAATTTGGACCCTCATTTCTTGCATAAAGAAAGACGCTATAAAAAATGACCGGTTTTCGGATTTTTTCCTATATGTATACTATAACACAATGCTTCTTGCCAAATTTCATAGTTCTAGGTCAACGGGAAGTACCCCATAAGTTTTGATTCCCTGTGAGTGTCGAAATGTGCATTTTTACGACATATTCGGCTGCTGTAACTTTTTTTTACGAAAATTGATTAATTAATTTAAGAAAATTGATTTTTCTTTCTGCAGCAAGAGACTATGTATCTGCGTATATGGTTTTAATTTCAACACGATACCTTCACGCGTTCCCGAGATAAAGGTCTTGACACCCGGACGGACGGACAAGACAGACAGACGACGGACAACAAAGTGACAAAGTTTTCAATTTTTTTCTTTTGAGGTTTCTGTACCTCAAAAGTGTACTAGTAAGAGTAAGAGTAAGTAAAAGTACCCTAAAAATAAGTGGCCAAGACCGTGTTGGGACACTAGGGTTCCGTAGCTAATGCTGTAATCTAAATGAAATCCACTTGGTGAGTATTGTTTGTTTAGACTACTTTGCCAAAAGGTCAACTACAGTATATGTAAAACTATAAAACAATTAGGTAAGTCATTTTATAGTATAGAAAAATGACTTAATTGTTTTACATATTTTTCGCTATATCTCAAAAAGTTTGATTTGATATGATCTACTACTATGAGTATGGTTATTCATGAATTTCTAGGTCTAATATGCATCCCTTCTTTTAATGTCTCTTCTAATATGCTTTTTTTTTTTTGAAAAGTTTTGCTACTGCATTTTATAGCGATTTCCGGAAAACATGCCAAATTTGGTTTATGTCGATCTGATAGTTTCTGAATAAAATGACTGACATATTGACAGACGGACATGGTGAAATTATAAGGGTTTCTCGTAGTTACTACGGAACCCTAAAAATTGAAAATGTAAAGGTGACAATGAAATAGCAGATGAATGTCGCGGTGAGAAATGAAAACCAAGAGCCTTTGAAGGGCTAATAATTGACCGCTACTGGCGAGTCCGGGCGGCCGGCGGCGTGCGGCGTGCCGGCGCGGAAGTGGTGAGTGGTGACCGACGTTAGCGAAACACCGTTGCGGCTGGCATACTGCCCGTGACCGACGCCTTTACAATTTACATGCAGATGTGGTCCACAAACCTTCACTAGAAGTTATTGATTCATTGACTAATTGAATATTTCGCTTTCATTTTTAGGGTTACGTACTTAAAAAGGAAAGAAACGGAACTCTTATAGGATCACTTTGTTGTCCGTCTGTCCGTTTATCAAGACCTGTATCTCGGGAACGCGTGAAGGTATCGAGTTGAAATTAAAACCATATACGCAGATCCATAATCTCTTGTCGCAGAGAGAAAAATCAAACTTCCCAGTTTTCATAAAAAAATGTCACAGCCCAATATGTCGCAAAAACGCATATTTTGACAATCGCTTCATCTAAACTTTCAACTACAATTCGTAATGTTTATCAAGGAAAGTTAAAAACGTGTTGCACGATCACATTTTTCAGTCCCTCAAATTCGACAGTTTCAGCTCTAAAATATAGGAATAACCAATTCAATTGGGCAAAGTGATCAGTAAAGGGAAAGGAAAACATAACACCAAGTGTATAAATAAATGCTTCTAGGAAATTCGTTGAATATTACGTAATTCAAAGGCATTTATTTATATGCTATGCTGATATGCTTTGTTATTATGGTGCGCCGCTAGCAATCTGCAATAATAATTTTCTGACGCGGGGCCCGTGTACCTAACCACAATAAAGTTGTGACGCCGTCGACTGCCGCTCGCTCGGGAGAGCTTTTTATTATCATCATTAAGAAGAGCTTTTCATCCTATACTCGTTTTTATATGACTCGTGATGAAATAGTAGCCACAGGTGTTATGATTCGACCCGAGGGAATCTTTCAACTGACTAAAACACAAATGTGAATCATTCAGTCGGGTGAGAGCGGAATACTTTAATCTCTCGCGACATAATCATGTGGGTGTAAAAAATATTGGCGACGACGACTGCCGTAAAAGTGAAAAATGCGGTTGTAGCAATGATAAAACAGAAAATAATTTACAATAGTTCATGAATGCAACTGCAATAATAACCCGCATTGTGAACGCGCCGGTGATTAAGTACTTTATGTATGTCGAAACTCCATGGATAGAGCGTAGTCTGTCGCATTCGCTCATTCTTTAATTACCTCTATCAATTCTATTAGTTGAACATTTAGCAACAAAACAACGGGTGATCATTAAATCAATTTGCACAATCATACTGCTCTGATCAGATGCAGATCTTCTGTCAGGTATTTGCAATTACAATTCTTGGTAAATAAAAAAGGCTAATGCAACCGTATAGACCATTAGATCAGTTGGCTTATGATGCATCCTAACAGACAATGGAATGGCAACGTAAATGGCAAACGCTACTGGTTATCCACTCATGTACATAATTATGTGTCGCGAGGACCTCGTTTTTATTTTAAGTTCTATTGCGGTTGAGGAATTCTGCTAATCGTTTATAGAATATTTCATACATGTCGCGGATGCTGTTGCAGCTTGCAGTATTAAATGTGTGTAATTTACAGCAGGTTTGCGTATTTGGCAATACGAACATCTTTTTTAGGGTTCCGTACCTCAATAGGAAAAAACGGAACCCTTATAGGATAACTTTGTTGTCCGTCTGTCTGTCCGTCCGTCCGGGTGTTAAGACTTTTATCTCGGGAACGCGTGAAGGTATCGAGTTGAAATTAAAACCATATACGCAGATCCATAGTATCTTGCTGCAGAAAGAAAAATAAAGTTTCTAAGTTTTCGTAAAAAAAAATTACGGCCGAATATATCATAAAAAACGCAAATTTCGTCATTCACAAGGGAATCAAAACCTATGGGTACTTCCCGTTGACCTAGAACAATGAAATTTGGCAATAAGCATTGTGTTAGAGTATATATGTGTATAAAGGAAAAATCCGAAAACTGGTCATTTTTAATTTAATCCCAAAAAATAGTGTCTTTATGCAAGGAATGAAGGTCCAAGTTTTAAAGTGAATTAACCGTATCATGCGGGGAATCATATGAAAGAGTAACATAAGCTAAAACAGGTTTTTAAATATTTTTAAGTTGTATATTTTTCGGTTTATGAAGGGAAATATTAAAAAAAAATATTTGATATCCCCTTTTATCTAATAGTTTGTACGGGACCCTCCGTGGGCGAGTCTGACTCGCACTCGTCCGGTTTTTTTACTACTCAGATGTTTTTTGAGTCGAGTAAATCAGCGAGAGCTCGCGCCGCACCGGTACCGTCGTCGGCGTCGCCGAGCCTCTACAATCTATGCAAATCGTCGGCTCAAACTTATTGCTCTCGCCTCGACTCCTTTCTAAATGCATACTAAACAACACACCGGTCGCGCACCACGCCTTTGTCTAAGTTTTTCACTTAACCTCGTGTTCGATTGATTTTAAAGGTAATAAATATTATTAAACTTCTGCATCTCAATACACAAAAATGAATGCTATTTGAGAAGTTTATCGACGTCATGTCTTTCACCTGATTGTAAATATCCTAATGATTGTTATTGTGATTAGCAATGGTTTTATTGAAAACAATATGAAGGTTGTTTTTTTCGCCTTCGAAAGAAGTAAATATAAAGTTAACTTACAAATCAAATAATGATATCTAGCATGCACAAATTCCATAATGGTTATATTTCGATAAATGAACATTTTGTTTCAAGAAGTGCGATTACCAACAAGTATTCCCATGGTGTTCTTGGAATAAGACACAGAATGTAACGAGAGAAGTCGCTCCATTTCTTCCGCATAGAAGCTCCGCACTCGCATTGCGATCCAATTATATCTGATACCGACGAGAAATATTATTGCACTGATTTATATACGACGCTACATAAAGATATAATAGACTACAGCTTATTCTAGTATAATTATGTTGCTATAATTGCTCTAAGAATTGTAAACGGATTACAATGCTGCCCAATAAGGCTGTATAGCATAGGCATTTTATTCTTGAATTTCCTGTATAATTGAAGGTTATTTTTTACTGCATTTCTGTTGACTATTAAAACTTAAGACAACTCCATGGCCCCATTTATTTTTAGTTTTAAAAGAACTGAATTGATAAACGGTCAATTCAGTTCTTTTAAAACTAAAAATAAATGGGAGAAAACTTTGAAAATGGGATAAACTTTGGAGAAAAATGTATATGTATTTAGATCCGTAAGTAGGTATATTATAACAAAGTTTTCAGTCAGTATAAGATAAAAAAAGTTGTTAGCATTTAATTTTCGTTCTAAGAGGTTATTAAACGTCTGTAACATTATCTTGGATGAGCTAATTATACTTACATGTGCTAAAGTTCGTCTACAAGTACGAGTAAATTGAAGTTGACATACTAGTGTTTTGACCAGAGATGTCATATTTTATATTTTTTTATATTGTCAACTGTTAATGTAGTAATGTTTTAGCAAAACTGCCCAAACATTTTATACTGTTCGTTACACCGACTTGATGCGTCAGGGTGTTGAAACTTTCTAGATGATAACGATCGAGTCCGAGTGCGTCTTGCGTCGTCCAAGTGGTCATTGAACCCTCGCGAATTGTCGACAGCAATTGTCTGTCGCCATCGCAACGTAGCTGCGGAGTGCCGCTCTATGCAGTAACCGTTAGTACTGCTAATTGCATCGACTGCTATCACTTTATAGCCCTTCACCGCGTGCATCCGCAAAATTAACCGCTTCTAACTAAACGTCGACAGTTCTGTATACCCAAACACTGGCTATCGTCTGCCTGAATGGCTCAATAAAGCTTAGCCAATTTCAAAGCACTCAAGACGTTCGCAAACTTGTTGCACGCCGAGCGCGTACATAGCAGTCATAAACTTAGTTAACCCTCAGTCGGCACAACATTGCCGGCTTCGGTGCAGTTGAAATTAATTCGATTATCAGCGCACCTTGATCTCTAAAGCTACGAGATTCCCTTCATTAGGTACCCACACGTAGAAGTGTCTGTGGATATAATGGAACAAACACGATCTAACTAAGTAATATTTGTTAAGCTCCTCGGAGCACACATTTTGGAGTTGGAAGTTTCGAAGCTAATAATATGTAACTACATTAGTGTTACTCAATATTCAGAAGGCAGGCGCGGGTTTGGAGCTCACGCACTCTGCGCTGCGCTGGAAGTTGGTCATGTATTCATTGTTTTTGACGCGGTCGTGTGATATTGAACCACAATAGGAAAGAGTTCAGGTCACGTTTGCAGTCTAGACGATCAAAGAATAATAAACCTCATATGCCTATATAGAAAGAAACGAATTTTTAGAATTATTCGCTACTTAAATATAAATGTAATAAAATAACTACGTTCATAATCATTATTGAATCATGACATGAATTTGAGTGACATAACAATAGACATACTTACATGGTAATTTGTATGCAAAAATAGTGAGTGAGTAATAGACATGACGTATATAAAAATAGTACTGTTGCTAATGGTATATTGGTAGCAAACTGATGTATTTTAAGTATGCCTGAGTATGTAGTGGTTAGGGGTATCGTGTTCGCATCGATAAAGCGTAGACGAGAATTGGACGCGTTCGAACCTACATAGCCAGCGTAGTGTGGCCGCTCGGCTACCGTGCTGATTACGTCAGATAGTTGTGCTTGCTGACCATTGATAATTATTATAAATCACGTGCATATTATGTTGTTATTGTTATATTAGGTATTAGAAACATTTTTAGGTCTTTATCTAGTTTGTATGAAATATTTACTTATATATTGCATTTTGTCAACAACTGTTAAAAGTAATTTAAATATTTTGTAATTAGCGTTTTGGCTGAAGATGCCATTCTAATAATCTTATAATTATGTGCCTTCAATTCCCTATGCTTGTTGGTGTTGTTTCCAGATATGTTTTATTCTTTCAGTGAAGCGTTATCATTATTATTTTAAAATATATTGTTTACAAATAATGCAGTTCTTTCCTAAATATCATCCAGATCTTTTATTGCTGTTATGGTTCTCTGGCCATCACACACAAGTTCTTATCTCGTATTGCGACGGTAGCGTTCCGCGCTGCCGCATCTACTTTACGCCACTGCAAAGTAATCTAAGCGTCCGTTTTGCAAAACCTTTTATAGCACACGAACACATGAAAATTTCCATCAATTACAAGCATGTCGCAGATAGAAGGACTATTAGCACTCGATCAACTGCGTGTAATGTCCTGCGACATATTACTTTATATTCAGGCGGACGACCGACGGTCCTGGCGTCGGCGTACGACATTATTTACATATAAGTCGTTGTTCCTGCTCATTCATAGCCGAGCTCGCTCAGACCTCGCTGATTTATCGTTTTAATTTCATAAGTATCTCTTTGTTGGCATGGCATCTATATCATATTTGAGTAATATCACGGCTTTATTGGAGAGACGCTCTGAAAGGGTCAAATTTGGAGCTCCCGAAACCGATTAACGCATATATGGATACCGTAGATGTCCTTGTTATACGTGTAGGGGGAAATATATCAGAAGCATTGTGGAATTAATATTACAATCATTCTGTCTATTCTCTATATTAATAGCTATCGCAAATTTTCGCGCCACTTACGTTTCACTCAAACTATTAGGCTTAGAAATTCCCGCTTAGTTCGGAAGTAATCGGGTGTACTACCGACGCGACTACGAATTTATATCAACCTGTATTTTGTATTTATCAGATTGTAAATAATTTTATTCGGCATTATTTTACACATTATCTGTTAACACCATTACTAGTAAGAGCCCACCATGCAAGGTTCTCATCATGATGTTTTCCTTCACCGAAAGCTTAATATGTAATTTAAGCCGCGACATTTGCTAAGAACTTGCAATCTGAATCTCAATTCGCAGCTGGCAAACTAACACTGATGATTCACTAATGCTACATTAGTTACTCGAATCTATTTCTTACAAGCTATAACGTAATGTCGATCTTTGGATGGCAAGAATTGTGAAGATGGTTCTTTTTGTGTTGGCAATTTAGAAGTTGGCAGGCGTATCAGTGACTCAGAGGTGTACTCCCATGATCATCTTTTCAGGCGAACTATAACAAATTCACATAATAGTTATTTCGTAAGCAGTATCTATACTAATAAATGTATTTTTTTTGCAAAATGTTCCTAATAGATGATTAATGTAACAAGTATGTTATTAAAAGAAAAATTGCAAATATGACATTTTGGAAATGGCAACAAATTCAACATAATCATCAAAATCTCGTAAGCTTAGAAGGCTTAGGAGGTAATGAGGTCAAAACAGAATGTCAACATGACTGTGAATCGAAATGTTCATAAAAATCTTTAAAAAATCGAATAAGAAGTTTTTTAAAGCCTAGTTTCTTTGTCCTCCAATATGACATTGTTTTCATTACAAAACAAGAATTGATCACGTTTGATCTCAAGATATTGCACAAATGCAAAATTAACAATGGATTTTGTGTAGTTGCATAACCGTATGGTTAATACGTATTGTGGCGTTATGATATTGCTCACCGCGATTGTTGTGGGATGGCAGCCGTTTGACACGGACTAACATTCTGTAATAGGGTTTCCTCTAAACGTACTTAAAGATTGGTTATTACGTCGTCTCTAGATTACAAATGACAAATGCATCGCAAATTGACATTAATGCTATTTCGATCAAGTAAACATGTGGAAGGTTTAAACGCTTTTATCTGGTGTACTGATACGTCAACATCTATACGATATCTGGGGGCACGGCCGTGCACCCGCCATGTGAGCCAGCGGGTACGGCCGGGACTATCTTTTCTCGAAGAGATTCGTCGGATTTTTAGATCACTATATCTACACATTAAACAGTAGTAAATATCTTTACTGCACTTGATCTTTGTCCTACTGACTCGCACCTACTCATCGTTGATGTTTAGTAAACATCTTCCCCAGAAGGTAAACATCTTCAAGAATCGATTCAGAGACCGCACCTGCAGATACCAATAAATATTATTATTAAGATAGACCGTTAATTATCTCACTTTAATATTCCGATGGGGAATTAATAAAACCTATTGCCCCATTTCCTAGCGAATAAACGAGAATCGAGTTCCGTCTGTTGAATAATTAATCGAACAGGGTCGACGAAATTAAAATCGACGGCCACATGACATTGTTATTGGTTTTCATTTATTTATTCATCTATCTGAACATTTGTGTTTATCGGACGTTATTGATATAGTATTTTATGTTAGTCACATTATTATTACATTAGATCAGTTTGACTACTGTAATGTAATTTATTTGATCAAGCGACTACTGAAACTCATAAACCGTCTTACTTATAAACGCTGAATAAGCGTATTTTAATTAAACAGTGTTTTGTTCCGTTATCGCGCGTGACTGTTCCCGTCTGACAGAAAGTGACAAATCCTTATTCAGTGAATAAAATTTTAACATGCGTTTATAAGTAACGAAAAATACTTTGATTAGGTGAGTTACGTGTCATTTATTAGTTGTTTGCATATCGATAAAGCATTGTGGTCGTGAAGTTAAATGGGCGGCTACATAACAGACCTTTCGATATGAGAACAAAATACACGAAAACCGCACGGTGGGCTGATTTGAGCGAACCCGTGTAGCAGTGGACGGTCCGACCGAAAATTAATTAACATACTTTGGCGCGCAACCCTCGCGCGGCACACAGGTGGCCTGCCACGGCTGCCACCCTCCGCCATGCTCCGCACACCCCTGCTCCAGGGCTGACACTGTCACGGATTGAGCACATAATTTCGTCTGCTTTGTTTTTTCATACGAACATCGATTTTCGATAGCAGCTGCTGCGCGTTTTCCGTGTTTTCATATAGTGTGTATGTCATTAGACTTTTATTAGCTTCTGCTAGTTGTGTGCTTTTCGTCTTATCTATGTGACATAATTATACAATTTTACGTCCTAGCAATAATAATATTTCCGACCGTTTCTGACTTTGTGCTATTTTATAGGGATATAAAGTATAGAAACGATTCATTGCGTGATCTTTTAACGAAGCTCTTGTGGTAACCCTAACGCTACGAAAATTGAAATCATTTTGCCGATCCTCACTCTATTAATGTCATTTGGTATCTCGTTCGAAAATGAATATTTTCATAAAGGGCGCGAGTTACATTTGAAGAATAAATACGTATAAGCCGAACAGAAAAGAAGTTTATAACAATCAATAAATTATATTTCTACATAATTATTTTTATTTATTTTCTTAAACAAAAAATTCAATACACCGTTTGTTATAATGTAACTTCGGAAACTTTTTAAAGCATTGTTTTGAAAATGCTTTTTTTTTGTGGGTAAGGCTGCGTCACTGAAGGCCACATATCAGCCGTAATAAGCTGTTTACAAATTAGAAAGAAATTGAAACGACTCGAATAGACCACGAATAGTACTTTTATAGATTTTACAAGGAGCACGCGATATAGAGGGGCAACACAGCATTAAATTGCCGGAATTTTCCGTTGTTGATGTTAAATGCATTCCTGTTACAGGAATCGCGTGCAAGCCACCTATGTGCACAACTTTTAAACATACCCACCCTACCCAGCTGTAAGTTTTCCAATAGCGTATGTTCGGTAATAGTTGGTATAAACATTAGCTTTATATAAAATGAATGATCGGTAAACACTTACCTAACGTAAAAATGTCTTTCAACAATTTTATTTGAATATAAATATACGTTTAAAGTACATTTAAGACTAATTTTATTTACTAATAACTTATATTCAATAATTACAACTATTTAAGTCTCAAATAGCACCCCATGTAATTCTCCCTGCCCAAACGTACACATTATACTGGCGGCGTTATTATAATTTAATTATAATAAATAAAAAATATTGAAGTTTCCGGCAGCCTAGTGGTGAGACCGTCTGACTTGCGATCCGCAGGTCCTGGGTTCGAATCCCACAGCACGCACCTCTGTCTTTTCGAAGTTATGTGCATATTGTTGATTGCCGCCAACTTCAAACGGTGAAGGAAAACATCGTGAGGAAACCTACATGTCTGAGAGTTCTCAATTATCTTGAAGATGTGTGAAGTCTGCCAACCCGCACTTGGCCAGCGTGGCAGACTATGGCCTAACCCTTCTCACAATGAGAAGATGGCCCGTTCCCAGCAGTGGGACAGTTTGTACAAACAGGGCTGATATGTATGATATCTAAATAAAAAATAAGGTTTTTTTTTTACTTCAAAACATTTTATATCATCACTTGCTTGATACTTGTTAGTTGCTTGTCACGGTGTTAAATAAATTTCCGCGCTTAAAGGCTAGTCTTGTTATCAATTCAGAACTAATCTTTGAATAGTATCAAACAGACAGGATTAATAAGTAATATTCTTTTTTGACGTGATAACGTCTTATAAATCGATGAACGTCGGCTGCACGCACGAAAAACCATGACTCATTGTCACGTTCCGCCTGAGCCGAGCATGCAAGCGAGAGCGCGGAACAAGTTATAGAGAGGCACGATTCGGCCTAAGCGTTCGGCTTGTGACGCATCTATCATGACGTTATCACGTAAATTATCGTCCGTAAACCGACTATACAGACAACCATTTTTTAGGGTTCCGTACCCAAAGGGTAAAAACGGGACCCTATTACTAAGACTTCGCTGTCTGTCTGTCTGTCTGTCTGTCTGTCTGTCTGTCTGTCTGTCTGTCTGTCTGTCTGTCTGTCTGTCTCCAGGCTGTATCTCATAAACCGTGATAGCTAGAAAGCTGAAATTTTCACAAATGATGTATTTCCGTTGCCGCTATAACAACAAATACTAAAAAATAAAAAATAAAATTATAGTACAATAAACGTGTTTTTTTCGTATTTTTTTGCTCAATATTAAAAACGGTAACAGGTAGACGCTTCAAATTTTCACAGAATATTTAATTGTATATTACCTTTCAAAATAAATAATTAAATAACAATAAAGTAAATATTAAAGGGGGGCTCCCATACAACAAACGTAATTTTTAAGCAATTTTTACTCGATCTTAATTAACAGGTAGAAACTTGAATATTTGTAAGTAAATATTTAGAAATATATTAACTATAAAAATAAATACCTAATCTAATACATAAAAACTCACAAAATGAAAATAATCCGTGCATCTAAACGCGGTGCGAGCGCCGCGCCGCGGTGTGGTGGTGCGCGAGCGCGAGGCGGTTGCTAAGCAACGGCCGCGCGGGTAGCGGGGGAGGTAACAACACGGAGCGAGCCATAACCGCGCGTATTCGCGTGAGCATCGTCATTCTGCCCGGATGTGTATCGAAAACCTACCCATAAGTTTGCAATTTACTACTTGGAATTTCGTTGATTTCTCGTTATTTTATACGATTTTCTATTATAGATGATAGTATGGAACCCTTCGTGCGCGAGTCCGACTCGCACTTGGCCGATTTTTTTCTTTACATTTGAATGACTAATTCATCAATCTTTTAATTTGGCAGATGTAAACATCTTGCGTAAAAATATTATACCTATTGTACCACCTACTCACTCATGTGCGCTTTATAAATGTTCTGGAGAGCTTACCCTATTTCTATTTTCGACACATGTTATGGCTTTGCTAATAATATCGTAGTACCAGTACTGCTTGCGGTCTTTAATACCTATTACATGTACATCTCTTCTGATAAAAAATATTGAATCAGGCGTCACTTTGCGGAAGTTCATCTTAATACAGTAACATGATTTGAATATCTGGTGTATAATTGTACATACTTCTGCATCAAGGTCAAGTTCTTATTTTCTTTGACACGTATTTAGACTCTTTGCGAGGCTTCTTCAGGACTCTTCGGTGTTGACACTTCAAGCTCTTGGCCGAGAAAGAGAAACTTTTCTGTATTTCTATTGGAATCTCTGATCTGCGAGGTTAATTGCTATTAGAACAAAAGTAGACGATTTCAAAACAAAATTAAAAGGCAAAGTTCAAATCTCAAATACTTTACCAAACATTTTCCATGGTTCTACGTTTAGTTTTCTTCGAATTAGTATTTGCGATAGATCGATTTAGGGATCAATATACGCGAATAGGCAAATCCCGTAAATTTTCTTCTCTCCTAGATTCCTTGATTCTCTTCTTCTCATTGCTTTATGTTCTGTATTCATGCTAAATTCTACCCATTACGTGCACGTATAAAATAGCTGATACCGCGCCTGGGAGCGACCCCACGGAGGGTTCCGCTTATTGCGAACACTTGTCATATCAGCACAATGAGTGTGGGGCATAAAGAGATGCTTTATTATTTTAATTATTGCACGACCACGATGCGCCCTTTGTCAGCCAACCACGAGACTGCCTGAATTAGTCTCTGACGAATAACAATTGGCCTAATTGACGGTCCTTCATGATACTTTGTATGATGGGAAATGTCCCTTGAAGAGAAAAATAACGACATTCACAAAAAAACTATTATTCATCAATATTTTTGGAAAGAAAT
This sequence comes from Lycia hirtaria, assembly GCA_947563715.1. NCBI lineage: Eukaryota > Metazoa > Arthropoda > Insecta > Lepidoptera > Geometridae > Lycia > Lycia hirtaria. The sequence goes on along the minus strand of OX387381.1, from coordinate 37,763,935 downwards.
GAAATTTTGTACACACGAACCTTTTCAAATAGGGTGATCAATTCATAGAATTATGAAGATACAGAAAAATATTTAGTATAGATAAGCACACTCGGTTCGATCCCGGTCTTGAGTGGGTAGGTATCAGTGGAGCCGAAGTCACCACTAAGAGACCCTTTCAAACATAAAATATACAAAAAATATAATAATTGGTTTTGGGGATGGTTGATGAAAATCTTGTACAATACATAGTTAAACAAACCTTGACTATTGTTAAGAAATGGAATTTGTCGTGATATAAAACACTAGTGTATGGGATGATGCTCCCACACAGTGTGTAACATGCGGCATTTCTGTGTTCCCACACACCTACCAATTTCTCCTCATTACACAAAAATATTGAGACAGATGATATAATTATTATGTTACTTTGGACAAAATAATATAATGACTGAACGAAACGGTTCAGAGAAAGTTATGTTCTATGAAGTGAAAATAAATAAAGATGCTCCAGAATAAGATTTCATACCTAAAGTAGCGCCGCGAGGACAGCGTCGCGAAGGCTGGCAGCGCATACTTTACTCTCTCGAGTCTCGATCCGATCTTCATAAAGAAATTCTCCGTTTTGATATTATATTTATATTGTAAATGTTTCGTACCTGCATATTTGTTACGGTAAATATGAAAATTTCCGGAATGCCTACCAGCTCGCCTCTTGTATCTTGAGAGTAAGAATTTTTCGATGTTATGAAAATTAACTTCAACAAAGCTTCTGCTGTCTTTTCGTTTCTCATTTTTTAAACAGATTATAAAATATTGAGCATTCTTAAATCGTTGGTGTCTTTTAGAAATACATTTTAGCAAAAAGTACGATAAAACTTAACATAGTTAAGTAGGTAAGATACTCACTTGCCGCTGGTCTGAGTTCTTGGGTCTTGTTTAACGGTGGATCACAATATTGTCGAATATCGTTTTTAACCCCCGACGCAAAAACGTATAATAAAACTTTCCCAAAAATAAAAAAGCGCTTTTTCGTAACCTCCAACGAATTATCTCGAAATAAATAGGTGATTTTACTGAAATTATTTTAGAGAATGCGCATTTATAACCTTTAAAAGCGACTTCGCGGATACTTTCTCGCAAAAAAGTGCACTCAACAGCATATGAAGCGTAATAAAATTGTAACTTGATTGCAAACATCGATCTTCTGAAGTCGGGTATTTTGTTTTAATTCGGATACTTATTGCCCGTAGTTTTTAACATTCTATGCTAAATATACAGTTTATAATGATGTACTCGTATATAGTACAATAAGGTTGGAAGTTTACCCCGCTCGCATCCGACGCGGTAAACAAACAGACCGACTGACGTCAGACGGTCGAGCTGATCATTTCTAGCTAACATTACAATTTAACAACCATATCTCGATACATTGTCAATTATTGTCATACATAATGCTTGGAAACAGACTACAGATATGTATATACGTTTTGAGTATAGTCGAATGATAGTCTGTAAATCCTATGTGACGTTTAGACGCGTAGTGACGAAAAACGACGATGAACGGCGATGATTATGATAAAATGAAACCTATGTCCGTTTAGAGGTTCTCATCTATATCGGTACCAAATTTCATAACATTCGGTTCAGCGGTGTGGTCGTGTAAAGGTAACAAACAGACAGAGCAGAGTAACTTTCGCCCGCCATGTACCTACTATTTGGAATATTACGAAGATCGCTACATACTAAAACTCAGCGTGGTTGGACCAGTAGAAGTTATCATATTAGCATCCCTTCCTTATGATCTTGATCTAATGGTGTTCAATTCCCGTTTTTTTACGGTAACATAGTACCTATAACAAGGAACCCATAAATACGTCATGTTCGTTTTCTGTCTGGCTGGCTGTTCATATTTCAGAGATTTTTTTTTCTTAAAATACGGGGGAACACGTTTGCATGCATTCTTAAACTATTACTTAGGAATTGATGACCCACTACAATAATAGACCAGGCTGAAAACTTTCATGAAACTAATTTTTTAACAAAATACAGCGATGTGTAAAACATTCAAGACTTTGTAGCCCAAAAGTTTTATTGATCTTGTCGGAAAATATTTTCAATATACAAGACTCCATCAGGTCTTTTTGGAAATCCACGGGGAATGGCTATGCTCAGTGACTAAGATGGTAATGATGAAACAAGGCTCCATTTGTTGTCCAATGATATAGCATAACGACCCACAAGTATTTATTTTTAAGTTATCAAAGGCAATTTCACAGCTGACCAATAAAATGGCATCGTGTCTGTTTGTTGCAGCGAGCGGCGCGCTCGCAGCCGGCACCATTGCGTCTCCGTGGAGCACGGCGGCCGGCGCGCCCGATACCAACGGCTCGGGCGGCGCCGACGCCAAGCACCTCGACGTTGGTGATGCCAGTGACGATGAAAAGGTAACAACACGTTCCAATTAAGGCTTTAATGTTTTCTATGTATTAACTGTCATCTAGTCTCACCTGTTACCGCAGACTGCAAAGTGTTCAAAACGTTAGGTCATAAAATTATGTAAAATATACGCGACAAATCCGTTAAAATTTGATCAATTTCAATAAATCAAGGCAATTTAAATACATAATATACGCGATATGGCCTATTACAAAAAATATAGAACTTTCGAAAAATAGGACAGTTGGCAACGGTAGCCTTCTTACTTCAGATCACCTCAGAATCAGCGGAGATATTAGTGCTGTAAATACAGACTATGGCCTAACTCTTCTCACAATGAGAAGATGGCCCGCGCCCAGCAGTGGGACAGTTTGTACAAATAGGGCTGATAAAAAAAATACATTACAATGGTACAGATGATATGTCAATGAATGTTTACAATAATTTCTACCAACAAATACTAGAAAAGTATTTGAATAACCTACTGAGTCACTATAAAATATAGAACAACGAAGACGAAAGTTAAGTAAGTTAAGTTGATAAAAATACTCGTGTAGCTTTAACCATTAAAGATTTGAGTATAGATTTACAAAATGTTATCAACAACATAACTGAAAATCTGTAAACTGTTATTTATTTTGTACACGAACGCGACTATGTATTATTGTGTTAACACGAGTGCATGTTTTGTGAGCAATTAAAGTAAATATTGACTGTAGAACAAAACCAGAAACACGCAGCGAGCGCTTTCAAAGAATCATCATGATTCACGTTGTTTTTCATAGTCGCTTCGGCGTCCGTTGGACCGAGCTCGAGCCGAGTAGAAGGCAACGCGTTATTTTTATTTTCTTTTGAGAATAGATGGGAGTCTATTAATTGTAGTGACGCACTACACGATTTATGTACGAGTCCGCGAACATATCGTCTTAACAAGAACACCTGTTTAATATTCCGTGTCTTCCTATTAAAATTACCTCATAGTTACCGTCTTGTTAATAATTTATACGTTAATGTGTACGTAACTTTCTAGAGTGTTCAGTTTACCCAGTTACCTACATCATTATTCGTTATTTTTTTGAAACATTTATTAACGTATTAGTTATTTTTCATAACGGAATGAGTATCTACAGCTCAACTGTTGTGAAGTATCGATCTGTTAAAGATATGATGGTATGCCTTGCAATGAAAAATGAGAACACATAGTTCATTATTCTAGTGACGCATATGAAACAAGAAGGTGTGTAAATTGCCTGGTCTACGAGTAGATATGCATCTCGTCTGAAACCACATTTGCTTTGCTTAAAATCAGTGCTTGTTTAAGTTGTTTATGATCAATGCCTATAACCTAAATAAATAAACATTTAAAATACACAACAGTGGAATAGATTTTTTGTATCGTGGCTAAAAACATTTGACATCTACAGTACCATTGAATCAAATGCAGATCACATGTTAACCTTATATAACACAACCCATATACCTCTCGTTTTGTATCAAGAGTTAGGAAAAAAATAATTATGGTAGGCTGTTGTGAAAAAAGCTAATTTTCTTTTCAGGATTTATCGGCGGCCGATGCGGAAGGAGTATGGAGCCCCGACATTGAGCAAAGTTTTCAAGAAGCTCTTGCGATCTACCCGCCATGCGGCAGACGGAAAATTATTCTCTCCGACGAGGGCAAGATGTACGGTGAGTCCGAACATTCTAGATCATCGCACCAAAGGCTTACATGAAGCAAAAAATGTAGGCCTTCGTGTGAGAACATTTGAAATAGGCTTAGGTATAACAGCGTAAAATTTTCCTACATGTCATTATATTTGTTGAATAATAAAGCAATATCAAGGTCGCATCGCCAAAATGAACAATGGCTGTGGCACGAGACAAAAGCCAATGTAGATATGTATTGATGGCGGCCAACAAAGCGGTTTGCGCAATAGGATTCCATGGAAAGACGTGAACCGACAATTATTATCTCTCTGATCACCGTGTCGCCAATTCGGAGAAGGCAACAGGAGTAGTGGCTTTGTTCGCGAAACTTGCAACATCTTGACATCTACCGGCTTGATTGGACTCTTTACGTTTTCGTTCTTTCCTTTCTTTGGCATTATTTTATATCTAGCATAATTGTTTTTTTTTACTCAGATGTTTTTGGTGTATATGCTCGTATGTTATGTTTCTGTCTTATCTCTGGCAAAGACTTAATTACTTACAGACTTAGCTTTGTTCCCAAGATCTGTGATCTTTCTATGCATACTGTAGATTTATTTTTAGTTCAACAATGATATTAATACACTTGTTTAAACTGTCAAGGTTATGTACTACAATTATTAGTACTGTTTGCGAGATATTTGCTGTGGTTTGAAGTTTTATTGAGTTTCCGATATTTCGCCGCAATTTCATATTATTATTATACCATATCTACAAACAGACTGCAGACTGAAAAATGCGGCTCGTTGCAAAAAGAGAACAGATATATTAACGGCCTACCCCCTTTATTGTCTTTTAATACTAAAATCGTTGTCTCAGTGACAAGTCCTCGAACTCGTTCGAAATCAACTGCGTCGATATAATCTGGAACTCAATGAAACTTCTAACTATGGTAACAGCTATATAATTATAATTGTATTTCACAAGTCATCCAATAGATTATTATTTTATTATTAAATAGAGTAATATGCAAACATTAAACCAATTATTAAAATAAAAGCCATTACTTAAAACGTTCATACTAGTGGGAGTAGGGAGCAAATACTTTCACGTTACAATGTTAACTTGGGAAGCTCGTTAACGCGTACGTGACGATTGCTCCTTAAAACAGCGTTTTTAACGAAGCACCAGCTGAAATCAGCTTCTGTAACTTTACGGTTATTAAGATTGTTGTCATTAAGAGGCCCACTTTTGTTTATTTGGAAAACGTGATGTTACGGAGAAGCAAAATTGACGTGAAGGAACTATTAGAGAGAGCAATAGCCATTACAGCGCCGGACACACATTAAGTTTACGTGAACCTCCGACATTACACGTCCCGGTTTTAATTAAGGGACTGCCCGCCCGGGTCCCGTCCTGGTGCCAAATGGAATTGCTAAACAAATTTACCACAAAGGCTATGTGTCCACCTTAAGTGATTTAATAGGCGTGAAGAAATGCGATGTTTAAATTGCTTCAATCCACAATGGCCATACCGAGAGTGGAAGCGGATATAATCTGGTATTCTGAAAGTTCGTTACAAATTTAATTTTCACTAAGATTTTCTCTTACAGATGCAATTACAATTTTGAGTTATTTCAAGCTGTAGAAAAACTAGACCCATTTTTCATATTAAATATAGATATAAGTTTGGAGACCAATTCGCGTGATTGTAAGTTTATGATGCGGCCAAAGATAGACTCCATCTAGATTAAAGCATGAATTGAAATCTACTGTACGCTTTTTTCAAATTTTATCTACATTACAGCAATAGTAAGGAATCAAGTTCCCCTGGTTGACTGAGGAAAGTGTTGTTGACATTCTATCATTCCGAAATTAGTAAATTGCTGTAATCTGTGAAATGCGCCATAGACCACAACACTGAAAAATCATGACAAAATCGATTAATGTTCGTATAAGACCCGGACAAATATAGGGGAAGTAAAATGTACCTACTCAATAATGAATATAAAAGACATCGGTCCAGCAATAATTGAGGACACGCGTTGAGCGCCCGGACAATATATATGAGCACATTACGGAAGGACGTGTCCTCCCGCGCTTAATCTAGAGACTGGAAGTGCGTCACCCTTGTCCGTCCGTGCTTTCCTTACCCTCACCCTCGCTGAGACGGTTTTGGAACGACCGTTCAAGAGAAACTGTTCTTATTTTTCAACGTCTCAGAATTGTCACTGAGTAAATCCTGAAAGAGGTTATTCTTTTGGAAACTAGTTAATAGAGGCTATTTTAGTGTTCACTAATTTGAATTGATAAGAGAACTGTAACTTATTGCTCTTATTCTTATGTATATTCTGTTATCGCAATTAAGTAATCTCAATGAACCTATTGAGATCGCTGGAAGCCGTGAAAGGTTATTTGTGGGTTGTCATAGTTGCACGAGTTGTACACGTGAGCCAAGTTAGCGGAGTGAAGCTCACACATTGCGGTGTGTAGTTGGGAACAGTTCACCAACAAAGCCAGTGCTGTGTGCTCTCTGCAGCGGTGCCAGCACGTTCGTGAGTTAAGACATTCAAAACCGCTCAATATCCTGGGAGTATGAAAGTTTCGACGGCGCACGGCTTCACGTGGTCCGGGGGAGGCGGGCGAGGGGTTAGCCGGGAGGGCTAAACTATGCGAAGAATGCGCAATTAGTGAGCGAGCGAGCGTGTAAGGGGCCCGGCCGCGCCGCTAGGCGGCGAACGCAGTAAGAAAATATAAAGAAGGGGCGGGCCGCCCGCGCCCGTTGTTTAGCGCCCCGCCCGCCTTCGGGCATAACTCCCGATTGTCTCCCGAGAAATCCTCCTTAGACCTGTCGCAACTCAACCCTTTCCGCGAGGATTTGCCTCGCATAGCTTCTGTTTGGGTCAGCGTGAAATTCTACAATTCGAATTACAGTACAAAGTTTAATATCTTTTATCGCACCTTATGCTCTTTGTCGTTTCAGACGTTTGTCTTTATTTCAATTTCAATAGAAAAGTAAGAGAAACACTAAAAACTATTACAATATATGTACATCACACATAAAATTAAACTGATCAAAATTATTTTCTCTTTCTGCAGAAGAGGACCGATTTGTTTGCAAAAAACAATCGTGGGGTCATGACTCAGATTGATGAGTGTTAATGTGTTTCTGATGGATCTCCGATATAACTTCCAGTTTCGTCGAATAAATAGACCAGAAAACACGTTCATCTCATAAATCGGGCAGAGCCGTAAACTTGGAGACAACGCGATGTATACATATATGAAGAGTGATATACTAATTAAAAATACAATTAGTCATATGCAAGCAAATACTTAGTCAGGAAAGAAAACAGTTAATATTCATAATGTAGCCGGAGCTCGCACGCACAATTTCATCCGCGCGAAGTGCGCGAGAGCGTAGCGTCGTGCTGGCAATGGACCAAATTAGCCAACTAACGAACTAATAAATAATGATCTCTTGTTTTTCTATCCACTGTGGAATAGAAACGTTTCCAGTCGATCCTGCTCTGCATCGCACTATTTATAGAAGGATGCACAGGCGCACGACGACGACGATTCGGGTGAAAGCACTCTTAACGCTCGATTCGCGGGCGAACATGTCACAAATGGAAGTTTACGTTTACAACATATAACATACAGCGTTTATATTCTCCTCACTAATTTGTGCTAACAGCAATTTGTTAGAGTGGTCGCACTCACTAATTTTAGCTTAACACCCGCCGTGAAAAGTTTACGGCAGTGCCATAATTTCGGAGTAATTTCAAGAATGTTTGACTTTCAAGAGTTTGTTTCCCAACTTCTCGGCTTTTCATCTAAATTAATATGAAAAGAAGTAATAATATCTCGAAGATCTTGGAATCTGTTTTGAAGTTTTTAAGCGATTATTATGGATTATTTATTACGTTTTATTTTAAGTGATTATGTTATTTTCAGAATGGTTTTATTGAGAAATATTGGGGTTGGGAAGAAAACGAAACCTAATCATTTTAATGAACATTTAGACATGAATGTAAATTTTAAAGTGTATTTGAATAAATGCTCTCTTTATTGGGGATGATTCATGAGTCTTTTGATAATCCTGAAATTGTAGTGATAAACTAGTAAATAAAATTATATATAAAACCTTTTTGTGGTTAATAAAAATATGCCATGTCTCGCATCTATTTGAATGAATAGTTCGGTCAGAACATATACGTACGCTTCAACGAGCAAGCAAGGGGTTAATTAAATTCGCACCAGCCCGCTCTCGTCGGCAACACATTCCCCGAATTCAATGAGATTTCAATTTACTTTGCTGTGATCGAGCCCTCTTCTGCCGTTCACCAATTAATACACTATTGCGTACTGTTACCTACTTAAATTATACATCGACACAAGGTCAATTAGATTTACGAGTAAGTGTAATGTTACTATTCTGTACTATGCGTCATACAACCTATTTGGTTCTTTGCGTGGATGTGTCTATATTCCTACTGTACAAACAATTTCATTTTCGTAAATATATCTTTATGAATTCTACCTAGTCTTGACAGTTTAGTTTGGATCTCTTTCATTTAGTAGGTATTGCAAAGAAAATTAGTGCATTTTAAGTATATGTGTGTAATAGTGTGTATGTATGTATATTCTAGTTTCATTCATTCTCGTAACTTAATGGCACATTTTTATTAGTTTGAATTTGTTGGTATGGTTTCCGTCACGTAAAAAACCGCTGGTTTGTTCGCGTTTAAGAAGTTATTTTTACGTGACGGGAACTATGTTGTTGTTTACTTTGTTGAGCTACTTATTTATCGGACATTCGGTGTAGACTTCATCTCTAGAGTATATTTTGGCAGTCAGCTGTTTTTCTTTTTCCTTTATTGCTATGTACTTGTTATTTTAAATATACATACTTATATTATCATATTATCAAAACCATAAATTATTTTCGGAATTTAAAATTATATTGAAATCGATTTTACAACAGCATACTGTATTTACTTCCACCCGATCCACCCCGCATTCCATCCCGGCTGCAGTTTCAATGATTGAAAATAGCTATTCAAAATATTTTGAAAATTGTTTCATAACAGCATCGGCAGCGAATCTGTACCGGCATTGCAATGCAAAGCGCGCATTTGTCTGAAACAACAATGCCAAATATTTGCGTGTTATGTCAATTGGCTCTCGCTTTTATATATTTTAATTACCTTGTTTTTTTCTCTGTTTTAAGCATTTTTTTATATCCTACCTATTGAAATCGAGGTTGGATCACGTGTATGTAAGAAGGGACTTGTCTATTCTAAATATGAAGACACACAATTATATTTTTAGGAAACAAAATTCGGTAGCCCAATACGCTGTGTGTAAAACTTGAAAAATGTTATGCGTGCTTGAATAAAATCCACCAAGTTCGCTTATGTCTGACCGAGTATATCCGACAAAATAGATAAGGGAAAGCACGTTCACCGAAATATATGAACTATTATGCAACCTTGTCAATGATTGTATAGTTTCTTATTTGTTTCTCATTCTCGGCGCGCTTCTCAATTGACACTGGCTAAAATAACAAAGATTAACCTATTTTTATCTACAAATAAACAAATAAAATAATTTTATCTACAAATATTTATTTATTTATATATTAAAATAACAAAGATTAACCTATTTTTATCTATTTCAGGTAGAAACGAGTTGATAGCGAGGTATATAAAACTCAGAACAGGCAAGACACGGACGAGAAAACAAGTATCATCACATATACAGGTGCTAGCTAGACGAAAACTACGAGAAATTCAGGCCAAACTCAAAGTGGTTAGTATCTTAGTTACATTTTAATATCACGCGTTATAATTATAGGAGGACTTAATAATTTATTTTATGGATAGTATTGAAAAGTTAATAAGCAATTTGAAGAAACTTTAGAATGAGTCTTCCTTGATTAGACTATCAAAAATACACCATAGTTTTAATAAACATGAAACTAATATTACTGAATCACATGTATATTTATATTTTGACAACTACTATAAAGAACACTTTGCAGTGGAGATTGTTACAATCCGATTTAAATATGAACTTTAGCAATATACTCGTTACACCGGAATCGATCAATTATAAAGTATATAAATAACATTTAGGACGGTGGGGTGATGAAAGAGAAGGCGATGCAGTCAATGAGCACGCTATCGAGTGCACAGATCGTTGCAGGTTTACCGCACCCGGCGTACCATCATACGGTACTCAGCTTGCAAAAGGCATGCCTTTGTGTTACTACTCGAGAAACGACTAAATCGCCTTCCAATCATGCTTCTATAGGCATGCTGCCAAATGCACGTAACACAAGTGTAGATGACAAAACGATGGTTGATTTACATCACGCCGGATCCCGTGCGAGCCAGAACGTACTTGACATTGAAGTGCGGACACATCGTACGGCATTCGGTGGAAAGACTGATCAAGGTTTCCGGATACACCATGTTGACCAACTTCTGGGGCCGAATTGGTAAGAGGCTCCCAAAAACAGATCAGGATGGTGCTGATTCGAGTCCATCGGATGTTGATATTTTTGAACAATTTATATTAAAACATTGTCGATACTACAATAATTTTCGATAAACGTTAAAATTTTCATAAGATTGAATGGTCCATTGAAAAGACACGAGAAAATTGTGAATAAAAGTGATAAAACACCTTTGTGAAGTGCAAAATATAGCATAATGCGCTATCAAAACGATGTGTTTAATACATATACTAAAATAGCTAGAATGAGATTAATATTAAATTATTAACAGATGTAGTATCGTTGAATGACATATTAATAATAATAATAGATTGAATATTACGAAGCGCAAAATCGACGATTTAATTCAATTTACGTTTACATGACAACTAAACTGCATAAAACACAAATGAATATTATTTTACTATTGAGAGATTTACAGTCGACTGTACGTAAACACGATGCACTCACATTTCAATGTCAAGTTCGTGAGAGCCCGGAAGGGGTTCGATGTAAAGTGAACCATTTCTTACACTAATCGATGACTACTCGCTTTACTCACATTTGAATCGATGTTGTTCTTGAAATTGGTAGCAATCCATTTGGATATAATCTACTTACGATAGGCGAAGTAGAAAATTACTTTAGGCTAGCTTGACAGCTTACTTAAGAAATATATTCATATAAAGGACGCAAATCTAAAACTACTAGGCATACTTTTTTTTACACTAAAATTAGGATGTAAAGCTTCAATGTTATTAAATTGTGTGTGTAGAATATCGAAGCATATAACAATTTTAGCTTTTTGCCGAGTAATAAAATGATTGTGATCACTAATTTTGAATTTATTATTACAGCAATTTTGGCAACCAGGATTACAAGCGGGTACTTCACAAGAGTGAGTAAAACTTTGACTATTTTTATTGTTTTGACTATTTTTAACATTGTAATAAATTTTTGTGTAACAATTAACATAACTATTGTTAATTATCAATCAAAAAATAGGCTAAATGAATCAATCGACGCATTTTTTTTCTTTAATTTATCTGAATAAATCATTGTCTCATATAATTAAACTCCAACTTCATCTAAAACCAGACGTGACAACATTTAACATGAAGGTAATTTGTTGTAAGAGGATAAAGATTAGTGAAAAATATGGAAATAATATATGAAAATCGAAGCACAGGTATGTGAAAAATTGTAATCAAACAAACGAAGAGGAAACTTGCACGTTAATATTAGAAACAATAATAGTACAAGTTACATAAGTATAGTTAGTTACGAATGCTGGCACTGCTGGGGCTTCAGATGATATAAATTTATTTTACTTATTTAAGTATACAAAACAGAATATAGTCTTACTTAATACAAGATAATACGTGACAATCGATCAGAACCAGACTATAGTCCAAAGCATGTATACCTACATTATATGAGCAAACTTATTTTAGGTATTCTTTAGGTTAAAATTAAATATTAAATTAAGACAAAGGAAAAAAAGAGATAATTAAGTTTTATACATATGTAGATACTTAAAATCAAGTATATAAACTTAAATACATCGAAAAATAACAGGTACTTATCCTACATTACGTGAAGCAAAGAATAACAATTAATATTATTTAAAAAAAAAACATGAGAGAAAAAAGTAGCTTATGATACTTTAGAGGTAAAGGCGAATTCAACTACAACTCGACTGTAACGGTCAGGCTGTATAGCAAATTCAACTTTATGCAATTTCGACATATTATTATAAGGAATCCAACTTCATGCAAATTCAACTTTTTGCAAACTCAATATTTTAAGAATTCAACTTTCTATATATATATATATATATATATATATATATATATATATATATATATATATATATATATATATATATACCAAAAAACGCATCATTCGTTTTTTGACAGCAAGATAAAAAAATATTTAAAAAGTCTAGGGGCCTGAAATGAATGAATAATCATCATTTTTTCAGCCACAAAAAGTACACTGTTGGATATAGGCCTCTCTCTCATGGAGTTCTTAAAAGACTGATTGGAAGCGGCTTGCATCCAGCGTCTTCCCGCTACTTATTTTTTACATGTATGAGGTCTTCTGTCCACCCTGTGGCTGGTCTTCCTACGCAGCGCTTTCCGGTGCGTGTTCTCTACTCGAGAACTTTTCGACCTTATCGGCCATTAGTTCTACGTGCTTGCTAATTTGCTGTGATATATCGGTGAATGAATAATAAATGTGTAAAAATAATATTTGAATAACTTACTTCATATTTTCCAGCGTGAAACCGTTTCCGGGTGCGGGATACAAGGGTGTCCCCGGTGTAGGAGTACCGACCGGCACTGACGTGGCACCACCGCCTCCCTGGGAAGGCCGGGCCATCGCCACGCACAAACTTAGGCTCGTCGAGTTCTCGGCCTTCGTTGAACATCCCCGCGACCCTGAAACGGTAAGAAGTTACATAGTTTCAAAGAATTAGAATAAACTATTATAATAAAGGTGAACATATTACTGAAAAACATAGACAGAGGTGTAGAGACATTTACGAAAGTGGAAAAAGCGATGGACGTGAGTAAGAATCATAGCAAGTAGAAATATGTAGGCTGCTGCCCCAATGAGAAAAGGCGTGACTGTATATATGTATGCAATGTACATACATAATAAAGGTGAAATAATGAAATCTGGACGATATTCAGTATTGATAAACAAAATATTAAATTTAGGTTTCCTGCGTTTTTTTAAAATATGGAAAGTAGAGATAGAACGAAAGACAGCAGTAAGTAAGCGAATAGTGTTATATCAGAAGAATCAAGACGTTTGGTTAAAAAATGTCATAGAGAGAAAGAGGGAATCACGATGACTGCGAAAAATATTCCTGGCACAAATAAAAGAGAAGGCAAATGGCATGTCTTACAAGGCGGTGAAAACGCTCGAAGAAGACATGGATATTCTACCAACACAAGCCATGCTCTAATATAACGAATGAGACATGAATGAAGCGTTTTTTGGAGCAATGAGTCAGCGAATGACTATCTAGCCTGTTTGTGAGCCATGACTTGGGGGAAGATGAAAAACGATGATCTATTTGTAACGTATCCAGGATAGACTACTCCAAAGTAATGGATTAATCCTATTTTTAGGCTTTCGTAGTATTAAAATCTCTTTAGTGAAAGAAAGTAGGTATGTAACACTTACTTATATTGAATTGAACGCATTTCAAGCTGTTCCTACTGTAGAAAATATGTCAAGGTAAACAATGTTCTTAGATATGAAGCACATTTTGTTGAGTAAATTAGCCCTGGTGTCAGTTTTCATGTTCATGTATTGTGTGATGCATATGAGCACGGAAGCTTCGGTGTGCGTGTGAAACTAAGTAGTATTTTGCCGGATTCATTTTATTATACAACAATTGCACTTTATAGTAACATATGAACAAACCACAGGATTCGGGGCCCTATTTACATAGGAACAAACAGTGAATGCAGGCAATTAGTGAACAGAAATATCTTACATTTTATATCAGTAAAAGTATTACTAAAGAAGTATTGACATAATAAAATGAATGCGCTCTCAAAGCACAACGATATTTTAAAAGTAAAATCCATCAAAGGCTGCATGAATAATTGAAAGTTACTTACCTTGAACTTTGAATGTGTTGGCTTTGGAAAGGTTACTGTTCTATATCGGCTTGAAGGACTAAATATCCAATTTTGTTGATAAATTTCCCATTTATTGATGAAAAGTAGTATTGCAATCAAAGAAAGGCTTTCAAAAGAGTTTGGTTTTGTTACTAGTAATATTCTATTTCTATTAGAAATTATTAACAAGTTGCCCCAAAGAAGATCTAATATATTAAGATCTGTAAAAATCTATACTGAAAGATTTCGACCCATGGTCTTGATGCGTACTGCACAGGAATCAGAATGGAATTCTTTGCCACCTTCTTTCCTGAGAGCTTAATCTTGGAATCTTCAAGGATAAAGTGAATAGATATCTTCTAGATTGACGAGCTCCATCCTCATTTACACCGTCATTTAAAACCGGGCGAGTTTGTGGTCATTCGTAGATTTATCTAAATAATGTAAAAAAGTCTATAGTTGCATACATAAATATACCTATAATATATCTAACAACTTTGCGAGAGAGGTCAATCGTCGTATCCAACTCGGCTGGGTAGCGTTCGGGAAACTTAAAAGCGTCTTCTCGTCCAATATACCCCAGTCCCTCAAGTCGAAAGTTTACGACCAGTGTGTGTTACCAGTGATGACTTACGGCACTGAGACGTGGTCCCTAACTATGGGCCTTATAAGGAAGCTCAAGGTCACGCAACGAGCTATGGAGAGGGCTATGCTCGGAGTCACTCTACGAGATCGAATAAGGAATAAAGAGATACGTAGACGTACGAAAGTCACTGATATAGCACAGAGGATTAGTAAGTTGAAGTGGCAGTGGGCAGGCCACATAGCACGTAGAACTGATGGCCGATGGGGCCGAAAGGTTCTCGAGTGGAGACCACGCACCGGCAAGCGCAGCGTAGGAAGACCAGCCACGAGATGGGCAGATGACCTCATACAAGTGGCAGGAAGACGCTGGATGCAAGCCGCTTCCGATAGGTCTTTTTGGAAATCCATAGGGGAGGCCTATGTCCAGCAGTGGACTTTTTATGGCTGAGATGATGATGATGATGATATCTAATAAATCAAAGACATGCCGCAAACCACAAAAAAATTGGGAATCGTAACTATTTTAACTAGCAATATTTTCATTAATTCAAAATTATTAGTATGACAAGTATAAGTTTAGAAAACTCAAAAACGCCCGCTTCCAACCTTCCCAAAAAGAGTATTTTTTTGGGAATCAATTTATCCTTTATTTACCGTATTATCCTTATGTTTAGCAGTGGACTTCTTGTGGCTAGGCATTATCAGTTTAAGGAAAACAATTTTCGATGAGAAACCATAATGGGCTTCACGATCTAATTCCACTCTCCCCATTTAACTACAGAACTAGCAGGAAGTCGGCGCATTACCATTTCTCTTTAAATTGCTAAAACCTTCTTCACATTTGTGATGCGCACAGTTAAGGAATGGAATTCTTTGCCACCATATGTAATTTTCTGAGAACTACAATCTTAGAATTTTCAAGGCTAGAATGATTAGGTGCATACCTTTTAGATAACGAGCTCCATCTTCGGTCAAACCGTATCGTATATTATAATACAACATAAGAAAAATGTAATTTTTCTTATGTTGTATTACTTTCAAACCACAAAAAAATTGGGAATCGTAACTATTTTAACTAGCAATATTTTCATTAATTCAAAATTATTAGTATGACAAGTATAAGTTTAGAAAACTCAAAAACGCCCGCTTCCAACCTTCCCAAAAAAAGTATTTTTTTGGGAATCAATTTATCCTTTATTTACCGTATTATCCTTATGTTTAGCAGTGGACTTCTTGTGGCTAGGCATTATCAGTTTAAGGAAAACAATTTTCGATGAGAAACCATAATGGGCTTCACGATCTAATTCCACTCTCCCCATTTAACTACAGAACTAGCAGGAAGTCGGCGCATTACCATTTCTCTTTAAATTGCTAAAACCTTCTTCACGTTTGTGATGCGCACAGTTAAGGAATGGAATTCTTTGCCGCCATATGTAATTTACTGAGAACTACAATCTTTGAATTTTCAAGGCTAGAATGATTAGGTGCATACCTTTTAGATAACGAGCTCCATCTTCGGTCAAACCGTATCGTATATTATTATACAACATAAGAAAAATGTAATTTTTCTTTTTGTTTCAGTATCCTCCGAGTACAGCACCAGCTCAGCATCTATTCGTTCATATAGGTGGTACAGTTACATACGCAGATCCCTTATTAGAAGTAAGTAATAAGTAATTCTATCAGTTATATATATCTTCCTATCTCTTTTTTAACTCCACAGACACCAGGATCCGAGACCTTTGTCAGAATTACAAACTATTGTTAACTACTTATTGTTACTGGAATATGATTTCATTTTAATTTAAGTAACTTATTACTATATTGTGTGTAAGTGTGTATTGTGTGTAAGTGTGTACCACGAGCAAACCAACGACCCGCAAGCAGCCCCCGATCACGAGCGAGTATGATGCATGTGCCAGTCATCGCCCTCCTCAACCATATGTTAGAGAAAAGGACCTTTTGGGACCTGTCATTTTGGGTCACTGGACCTTTTGAGTCACTGGACTATTTGGGTCAATGGACATTGTGACCCTGAATGCTTCGCAAGATTAAAAGTTTAGGAAAACAAAACAGATCTCTGACATTTCTTTCTAAAGTTATCGCCGGAACTTCCATTGGCACTTTATATCAATCACACGCGAGATACGGAGATAAGAAATGTGAAATTCAGATTTGAGTATCACTGAAGAAACTCACCGTTTGCGTGATCAACTCCGTACATTAAAACCACCTTGACTAGCTTATCTACTTTTCAGTAAACCAGTATCCTGATTTTGAATCCTGATTTGATCCACAATGCTGATTTTGAATCCGACCTTTCAGTTTATACTTAACAGGAATAGGGAATATGCGTGATTGATTTTTATTTGGTTAAGAAAAAGCTAACCATGAATATAGATACATTCCATGTAAAATGATATACTTTCAAAAATAAGAAAGAATCATTTTAATTTTATGTTAGACAGAGAACACGCGCTCACAAAGATGACGTCATGGGCCATGTTCGCTATACTAATTCGATACAAACTGTTGTTTCGCGAGAGAGGGACAGAGCATCCCTCTCCTAAAAGTTTAACAGCCTTACCGAAAATCATTACTTAACTTTAAGCAATGCTTAAGATTATATTTTTTCAACTTCTCTCTAACACGTGTTGACACTTACGGAAAAAGACAGAAAATTTAAGACGTTGGTTAAAGTTAAGTAACGTTTTTCGGTAAGGCCGTTGATTTTTATATCTCGGAAGTTTATTGATCGATCGAAATTATTTTTTTAGTATAAAATATGTGTTATATTTTAGTTGTTTTCAACTATTATTCCTATGAAATAAAATTCGTGCAATATGTATAATTTAATAATTTTATCTTTTTTTCAGTCAGTAGACGTGCAACAGATAAACGACAAATTCCCAGAGAAAAAAGGCGGCCTCAAAGAGTTGTATGAGAAAGGTCCCAGAAATGCGTTCTTCCTTGTCAAATTCTGGGCGGACCTAAACACAAACAACTTAGATGATCCCGGTGCCTTTTATGGAGTCACCAGTGTGTAAGTTGAAAATAATTATATTCATAACACAGGCTCAGAAAAGAATATGCATGTTTAAAACCTAAACCTAAACCTATAATGTTATGGAATTTACCGAAAACAATTGAATTGAAATAGATTAAAAATAAAAAAGTAGCGTAATATTTGTAGATCAGTCAATTGCTTATGACACGGTATCATGTATCCTGATATTGCTTACTAGACATTAATAACGAATAATTTTCTCAAAATTCTACATGAAGTTTTATATAATCGCCATGCTAGTTTCAAGTTTATAGGTGGTGCCATAGGCTTCCTCAAGGAAGTCCATTAGAGCCAACTCTTTTTAACCCCCACCCAAAAAGGGATGTTATAGTTTTGACGTCTATATATATATGTGTCTGTCTGTGACATCATAGCTCTCAAACGGATGGACCGATTTTGATCTAGTTTTTTTTTTGTTTGAAAGAGGAGTCTGCCACACCGTCGCTTAAAATCAAACGAGCAGCGGGGTTATTCTCAACTCTTATAGCGTTGCAGAGTCGTCTCAGCGCTCGTTTTTATCTTGCATATTCTGTAATTAATAGTGTGAGGCAAAAGTTCAAATGAGCGTACTTTAAATTGTGAGAATTTTATTAATCGCTTCAACTTTTGCATCACTCTCTTAATTGCAGTAAAAGCAAGATAAAAACGAGCGCTGAGCGAACTTTGAATCGCTATAAAAGTAAAGAGTATGACTCATCATCACCATCTCAGCCATAAGAAGTTCGCTGCTGGAGATAGGCCTCCCCCATGGATTTCCAAAAAGACCGATTGGCAGCGGCTTGCATCCAGCGTCTTCCCGCCACTTGCATAAGGTCATCTGACCATCTCGTGGCTGGTTTTCCTACGCTGTGCTTGCCGGTAGAGAGAACGGCTACTGGTGGTCAATCATAAATCTATTTAACATAAAAAAAAACCTAACAATGTTAATTATTGGTGCAGATACGAGAGCAACGAGAACATGACGATAACGTGCAGCACGAAGGTTTGCTCGTTCGGCAAGCAGGTCGTGGAGAAGGTGGAGACGGAGTACGCCCGGTTCGAGGGCGGCCGGTTTGTGTACCGCATACACCGGTCGCCGATGTGCGAGTACATGGTCAACTTCATACACAAGCTGAAACACCTGCCCGAGAAGTACATGATGAACAGCGTCTTGGAGAACTTCACTATACTTCAGGTTGGTGCACTTTTTTAGGTTTCCGTTAAATGGTGCCTACTTCCATAACACAAGCGTTTCAAGCAGTCTTATTTGAATATTACTTTGATTTTTATCTCGCTTTTACTACAGTTGAGAGAGCAAGACAAAGGTCAAAGTAATATTGAAATAAGATTGCTATTAAGAGTCCGTCCGACCATCATTCGTCTCACTCGCGCATACCCATTTAAAAAATATAAAATGATTGCGTGAACTTATTAAAAAAATCGTCGTTTGTAAAACTGGAAAACAATATCACAAATATTAAATGAAATTATAATCATATTGATCCAAGCTAATTTTCATAGATAAAAATATTTTTTAGAAATTATTAACGCAAATATATTTTTTATATATGAAAATTATTTATACTACAATGTGTAAAACCCTAAAAATATCGAAACTTATTCCATGTTAAATTCTGCTTCATAATCCGGGAAATTGTAACTTATCCACCCGGCGTGCTAGCCCCGCAGAAGGGCTATTATATATCGATATCTCCATCTCCATCATTTCGATATATAATGACAAAGATGGAGATATAGTTTCCGACCCGATTCCCAATCCGACAAGTTGCGAATAGGGGTACTGGGCTCTGCTAATGTAAAGTGTTGTTCCACAGGTGGTGTCAAACAGAGATACTCAAGAGACGTTATTATGTGCGGCATTCGTGTTCGAAGTGTCCAACAGTGAACACGGGGCCCAGCACCACATCTACAGGCTAGTTAAAGACTGAACGCGTCCCGAGGACTCTTTGAAACCATTCCTCTATCAGAACAGTGTCGATTGAAATAAGCATGGCAAGCACAGAAGACATTACAAGTATTATGTACAGAATACACTTGAGTTCCTCGCTCCCCGCGCTTGCTTCATTTCATTCGTTCATTCGTCAGTCTAGGCAATTTTTGCGAGCTTCAAGGGCTCGAAGACTTAACGGCACGGCACTTTCATTTGTCAGTAGATACAAGTGTTGCGGGTTTCGGGCGTTCTAATTTCAAATGACGTCACGAGCGAGCGGTGATCGGACGACAACCGTAACTTCATACATGTGTGTGTGTGTTATATGCAGACGTCAACCAGCGTGTGTCACTGAATAGCGCGCCGTTGTATGGAGTGTCCGACTTGTGTCGCAAGAAAGATTGTGAAAAATTTACCTTCCCAACTTATCAAGTGTTTTTACCCGTTTTAATAAATGTGGATGGTAACAATAATTTTAAATTATATTTGTATTTTAAGTATCTATCAGTCGTGCACGTCTTCCCAAAGCTCACGAATGCCGTCCTTATTTCTATCTGGCAAGCCTTCCTACCTTCCTTCATCGGGTTAGAAGCAAAACGAGAAATGTTATTTATTGTGGCGTAACAAAATGTGATCTGATATTAGCGCTGCTCATATTTTTGTAAATGAGTGTTTTGTATAGCTCAATCTTCATTCTAAGTATTCTAATACCTTTATTATTTTATAGCACCTTCTTACTGTATTAATTTCGATTTATTCGGCCTTACCGAAAAACGTTACTTAACTTTGATCAACGTATTAAATTCTCTTTCTCCTTGCCGCAAGTGTAATTACGTGTCAGCGAGAAGTTCACAAAATATGTTGAGCATTGCTTAAAGTAACGTTTTTCGGTAAGGCTTTTCGTATGTGACTAACTTTGTTCTTGACAACTTTCTACGCTACGTTAAAACGTAGACAAACGAAACAGTTTCAAACGATGCTATATATACTTATACTAAATAAACTATGTGAATAAGAAATATTGTTCAATAAAGATACATTTTCGCGTGTATAAAGATAAATTAATATCATTAAAGTTATAGAAATGATGAATACACACAGTGCCTCTATAATTATGTTACATTAACATAAATTACTTGAGCGTGTTTACTCTTTTCACTGTTTTGATAATTTGATATTAACGCAGCAGTGAAAAGATTAAAATTTAGTTATAGTACCGTGAAATATAAGGTTAATGTAAGATTATATTATTAAGGAGAGTTTAATACTTTACACGTTGTTAAGTCCTTGAGGTACAATTTTATTCATCGTTTTGTTTACGTCTTTTTAAACCAGTCCAAACTTTTTTTTTGTATCAGTTATTGTGGCATCTACGTTTACTTTATTATCTGCTATGTTTTTCTTTTTTTAGTACTCGTATTTTTAGGTCTTTTTGAGACGTAGCATTTCGCTTAAATTTAGGTAGATTTAAAATCTTTTGCCAGGTATTTTTATCATTGCTGTCTTTGCCACTTCAGAATACTGTTAAGGATGTATTTGTACAGTGAATGTACATATTCTTAATGTTACGTAATTCTAAAATAATAGCGTTCATGTGTTCACATGTATTGCCAGATTTAAGGATTTGCTAGAGATAAATCTGTATCTATACTAATGAAAGGAAAATCTAAGCATCTAAGTACCTAATTCTGTACATATCTAAACGACTAATAATGTGAGATACGACGTCTGATACGCGGTAAAGGGGCAGCTTTCTCAATTCAATTCAATTCAATTCAATTCAAGCTTTCAATTTCTTACTTTGACTGCACACCGTGACTGCTCTTGCTTCAATTTCAAAGTACAAATAAGTGAGCGGACGCTTCTCAAACGGCCTGCCTTTTATTACAATAATAAGTGTTTTATGTGGCAATGATTTGATCTCTCTTTTAGTCAAATATTTTTAGGGTCACCCATATCGTAGTGTGCTCCCGTGCACATGATTTAGTTTACGCAGTTAAGTTTTACGTGCATTAAAATAGTGCTTAGTTTCAAGACATGAGATAGGAAATTATTATCTTAGATAATAGTAAATTTAAGAGATTTTTTTTATGTATTTATTTGATAGAGTTATATTAGATAAATTGTAAAATGAATAGCTTTAAGGTTTTTTTTTTCAAGTATGGCGATGGTCGTTCGTTAAATAGGTAAAGTTGTCGTAGTACTTAAGTGGGAGAACTTAATTTTGGTTGCGATTGCGAATTTTGTGAAGTAATTTAAGAGAATCGTGGAGTTTGCAGTAGCCACTCGAACATCACGTATTTTTTTATACACCGGAGATAACTGTTTCCTTTATATGTCTCAGCTTTGTAACACGAGTCAAAATGAATGAACAACTATGGATTTGTGGCCAATGAGAGCGCTGATTTTTCGAAATTCATTGCCGTCATTGATCACCAGTCCGCCCTCGTTAGTTTTTTTTTACGTTATATGGCTCAGAGCATAGCCCTAAACATGATCAGATATCAATGGTTTTTTTTTCTTCTATAGGATGCCTTACAAATATTTACAAGGTAATAAACCGAGTAATGTAGTACTACCAGTAATTACCATGGGTAAAAACAATTTTACACTATTTGTGGCCAAATACGCTCCGAATGATTCTCTTAAATATCGAATTTTATATTTAAAGTTAAAAATGATGTGGTCCAATATTTGACGGATCCAATCGATTGGCAATACGACATAATAGTCTTTATTATAAAAGCAAAAGAGATCTGTTTCTGTTGTGATTTTTTTATATTATTTTTATTGTATAATTCTAATGTACTCAGATGAGATTAATTCAACTTCTACTCTTTTGCCTGTAAGTAAATGAAAAGAAAATAAGTTGAAGCTTTTTTAGTAATTTTTGTCAATGAATATAAGTTTTTGCAATAGTAAATTTTCTTCAGTTGTAACTGACCTTAATTTTTTTTTCAGTTCATGTTTCATATCGACAATCTGCCATATCAATATGAAAATCAAGAGAAATTAGTCGGTGAGTTTGTAAGATCATCATTTATATAGGAACAGAGTATTCTGTAATTTTACCCGCTGAGAGCAATATTATTTTCCTAAAGATGATATCTTGCAAGACGAGCCGACGTGTGTACAGTATTTTAATTATAAACTACGTTAAAGATTTGTATGAAAATTTAATTATATTGTCTTCATAATATCAGCTGCGTTATTATTTAATCTTAGGCAACCGATAGCGTTATCGACGCTTATCATTGCCAACCCCTGCGAATGTGTTAGGTAGGGTTCAACGACGGATAATATACTATTATGAACAATGTCTTTGAAATAGAACATTACAATAAAATATAGATATATACAATCTTGGAACTTTCAAGGCTAGAGTGAATAGATATCTTCTAGATTGACGAGCTCCATCCTCGGCCACACCGTCGCTTAACATCAGGCGAGTTGGTGGTCAATCGTAGATCTATCTTGTATAAAAAAAAATACAACTTGACTGACTTCATAGGTCTGCCTTCTATGCTGTAGGTTGTGGGTTCGATCCCCACCCATTATAAACATTTGTGTGATGAAGACAAATGTTTTATGTAACATAAGTTTGCAAAAAAAGTATATATAACAACCTATCTAATTCCTAGTACAAGCTTTGCTTAGTTTGGGTAAGTGATGTGTGACAATGTCGGCTAATATTTATTTATTTATTTATTTAATTAATTGATTGAATAACTAAGAGCCGACTGCCTGCTTTTTTCGTAGTCGGGAAATGTATACCTACTTATGTAGGTACGTATCTAAAGGTGAAATTAGTTAAGATATATAAAATAAAATAATTTCGTGAAAAGTAATGCCCTGCTTAAAAAATCCTTTTGCTTTTTATCACCATGCTCAAACAAATTAAACCAAGTTCTCATACATTTTTTTTATGTTTACCGTTTACCTCGTACAAAATATGCATCATGCGGGCAACTTATCTCAAATGGACGCAACAATACGTTATGTAAAGAATAGGTTTTTCAGTTTTACTCATCATCCCTAACATGCTCGTCCCATCTTCCCGGTGGTACTACCGTGCCCTCAGACCTTGGACCTTTTGGAAATAAATTCAAGCCGATGGCAAATTCCGAACAGGCCCCTGCTTTATCGGGAATCAATCGATCGATCACTTTAAATTTATCATTTAATTCTCTTGATAAAATTCCGGCAGTTATTAATTAATAAACAACACAGCCGATGTGCTCCCGAAACATAACGTGTTGTAGGTAGAGCGGGCAGAAAGTTTTACAATGGGAAGGTTAAATATAGCTGCAGTTGTGCTTCTCTCTATCATATCGTTGGCGAATTCTGGTGAGTAAACAGTATCTTTATATTTATTACGTAGGTTCTAGGCATGGGTCTCTGAATTTTATAGGAGCCACTAATATTGAATCAGGTAACAACATTAATTACACGTCATATAGTAGAACTCATACAGGAAGACGCTCTGGTTGCAAGCAGCTTCCGATTCAGCTACCGATTTTGATGTGCGAGGTGTCGTTAGATTCGTGTTCACTTCCTGAGTGTCATAGGCTATATTTTTTTGCTAAAATAATAAAAAAATGCGTTTTTTCGTAACCTCCATCGAATGATAAGTGATTTTACTAGAATTAGTAAAGAATTCGCATTTATAATCTTTTACAGGGATTTTACGCATACTTTCTCACATAAAAACGTACACGCAACAGCGTATCAAGCGTAACGAAATCGTAAGTTAAGACTGCAAATACTGTTTTTCTGCAGTCGCATATTTATAGTTACGCTTGATATGTTGTTGAGTATACGATTTCGCGAGAAAGTAAGCGCAAAGCCGCTGAAAAGTATATTATGATGAACATATTTTGATAACTACTAGTAGAATTTGTAACATCACTTATTTGGTAGGTACGAAAAATTGCAATATTTAATTATTACAAGAGTTTTATTATTGTTACAAAAATATGTAGCCTATTTGGGAAGTAAAGAACAACACATCGTACATCAAGACCAATCTTGACACAACCCACAACCTAAACGGCTTGACCAATCAAGCCGTTTAGGTTGTGGGTAGGTAACATAAAAAACATACATACATATTCACATACAATCATAACCCTCGTTCTTGCGCAGTTGAGTAATTAAAAAAATGAGACTATAAATTCATTCATTCATCATATCGCGGCTATTCAAAATTTCGTGTAATCACTCACACACGTAAGTTTGAATAGCTATAAAAATTATAATTTATACTGCAGACGATCTGCCCTGCCGTGCTCGAGACGTCGGAATCCCAGGCAGATCCATAGTTTGCGTATGTGATGCAAACTACTGTGACACCATAACCAGGGAACCACCAGCACCAGGGACTTTCGTAATATATACCAGCACTGATGTAAGATATAAACATGCATATAGATAGTATTACTTACAGAAAATACATTTTAATGTGACAAGTATTTTAGAAAAAAATAAAAACCCCGTTTAAAAAAACAGCTGAAAGATAGCTAAGAACATTTGATGAAATTGTCTTTCAAATAAAAAAAACTAGATCAAAATCGTTTTTTTTTTTTTTTTTTAATATTTAGGAAGGAAAACGTTTTGAGAAAAGCTACGGAGAAATTCAAACTGATCCAGAGCCCGAGGTATCTGAAGAATCTGAAGAGTCTTCAGAGGAACAAATAGAGGGAGTTATAACCTTACCTCCAGGTTGGTTTGACTCTAGCGAGGAGGATGACGAAGTTAATTTTGGTGAAGACGAAGAAGAAAACCAAGAATACGAGGATCTTCCTGATTCGGCTTATGAAGACGGGGATGTACCAGACGATACAGACCGTAAGTTCGAGCAGTATTCAAATAAACTAGTAGAATACCGTAAGAATGTCGTGACCACGGATAGATAACACTAGTTTGATCGTTTGATTAACGATAAAAAACTACATTGTATTGCGTGACTCGTAGAATTTCCAAAACAAGAAATTAATTATTTATAATTTAATTAATTATTAATTAATATTAGAAGGTTATTTTAAGAAGAGAAGCTAACGAGATGCATTTTTTTAATAAACAGATAGAGATTTATTTTTAAATATTTCGAAACCACCAAAAATCCCATATATATTCATATAAGTACATATAAATCGTTGCATAAATTACTATCTGATCAATGAGAACAGAATCCCGACCCGACGTAATCGTGTCGAATCTGGAATTTCGACGTAATTGTGCCTAAGAAAATATTTATCTAGATAAATTTTATTGGCCAACCTGAACTCAGTTTTCTTACAATTTTGATCAATGAATACTTAGAATGAATAATAATTTCCGTTTATTTTTCAGCTTCAATTCGGGATAAAGTATCATTCAGGGTGTTCAGCCTTGTACGACATCAGTACATAGAAGGGTTTGGTGGGTCAGTCACTGACGCGGCTTCCATCAACTGGCGAAAATTATCTGACGCAGCCCAGACACAGTTCATCAAGTAAGATGATTTATTTTAAAAGGAAGTTTGTCTGTCTATAATCTTCTTCTAATCTTCTACCTAAGCCTGCCCAAAACTCAAATACTGGAAATACAGAACTTGAACTGAACTGAAGTACTTACTGGAACAAATTTCTGGGCCTTTGGCACTGTTGCTTTAGTGGTAGAGATATGTAAAAAAATAGTATAGCTGATTGTAATTATACTCTTAAAAGCGGTGGTGAATTGCTGTCTAATGCACCAAAGAGAATCTATATAATAGGGAAGAGATTCTAAAAAAGCGATTTTATTAATTGCAGCACTTACTTCGGGCCTCGAGGTATCGAATACAACTTGATTAGGGTTCCAATTGGAGGATGCGACTTTTCAACTCACCCCTATACCTACAACGAGCAGCCTTGGCATGATGCAGCACTCTCCAACTTTACATTGGCAGATGAAGATCTGTTTTTCAAGGTAACTAAGAAGTGCAAAAATCAGAGAATCATATATTAAACAGTATATGGATATGTAGCATCACAAGTAGCAGGACCAAAATCAGAAGTACGCACACATTGGTGAAAGAAGTGATAGCTAGTGAGTAAATGAAGGAAAAGAGGCAGGCATATACGCATCAAATAACCAGTTAAAAGACGACAAGCTGGATAAGAACTCTCGCTTTATTATTACTACAAAACAATTATTATACACCGAAATTAGTGTCTGAATGAACGAGGAAAAATAAGACTTGCATCTTTTATTCATTGTTTTCAGTTACCTATGATCAAAAGGAGTCAAATGTTGGCGACAGATGAGATCAAGATTACAGCCAGCACCTGGTCACCTCCAGTGTGGATGAAAACCAACGAAAGGATTACTGGATTCGGGCAGTTGAGACCGCAATACTATCAGTCTTACGCGGACTATCATATCAAGTATTAATTTTAATATCTATCTATATTATAAAGGGTCATCTTGTAGATGTGGCATCGACCGAAGATGGTATAGTTGAATAGGGAATATGCATGAATTTTATTTCATAGGAATTATAGTTTTAATTGATAACATACTAAAATATAATACATATATATACTAAGAAAATATTTCATTTCAATCAGCTAATAACTTCCGAGATATAAATATTTAGTTTTGAGGGATGCTCTGTCCTTCTCTCGCGTTACAACAGTTAGTATTGAATTTCTAAGGCGAACATGAACCATGACGTCATCATTCACTATCTCTATATCAATCAATCAATCAATCAGTTTTTATTCAATAAACATATACAAGTACAATAATATTAATTTTGTTTTTGTGGAATAGATCTATTTGTAGTTGGCTTTTTTATGACAAAATAAAAATAAATCATGCATATTCCCTATTACGTGAATGAGGATATGTACGAGTATACAGCGAGAAAATGCAGATGTTATAACGAATGATAGAGACGAACGAAGAAAATATACAGTAGACTCCACAGTACGGAGACTATTAGGTACATCGGATACTATTATCAGACAGACCTTACCTTGTATATATTTTATATTTTTCTTGACCAAGTTATTAGTATCAGTTATTTCCAAAGACTGACAGAGACCCAAAGTTGTGAGAATATTTTTTTAATTTCAGATTTATGGAAGCGTACGACCGTTATGAAGTAAAAATTTGGGCGATCACAACCACGAACGAACCGATCAACGGAATTATTCCTATAGTTGACTTCAACTCACTGGGATGGACTCCTGCGCAACTGGTGAATACCTGCCTATCTAGCAATTCAGGGCCACTTCGTTCACTTTTATATATTGTCTATTTCATTTCCATATAATAAACATGATTTTTTTGAAAGCTCTACTTTAACAGACTGGCCTAAGAAGATTTGTTTGGAAGATGCCTATAAGCTTCTGGAATGGAAAGGGCTCGGCATCAATATTAACGGCGAGTACATCACTCACCTTCGGTTTGCCGACGATATAGTAGTCATGGCAGAGTCGATGGAAGAGCTCAGTACGATGCTCGAAGACCTCAATAGAGTTTCCCAACGGGTGGGCCTCAAAATGAACATGGACAAAACGAAGGTTATGTCGAACGCCCATGTAGTGCCCACCCCAATATCTGTGGGGAACTTCACTCTTGAAGTTGTTGACGAATACGTCTACCTAGGACAAACGGTCCGATTAGGCAGGTCCAACTTTACGAGGGAGGTCAATCGTCGTATCCAACTCGGCTGGGCAGCGTTCGGGAAACTTAAAAGCGTCTTCTCGTCCAATATTCCCCAGTCCCTCAAGTCGAAAGTTTACAACCAGTGTGTGTTACCAGTGATGACATACGGCACTGAAACGTGGTCCCTAACTATGGGCCTTATAAGGAAACTCAAGGTCACGCAACGAGCTATGGAGAGGGCTATACTCAGAGTCTCTCTACGAGATCGAATCAGAAATGAAGAGATACGTAGACGTACAAAAGTCACCGATATAGCACAGCGGATTAGGAAGTTGAAGTGGCAGTGGGCAGGACACATAGCACGTAGAACTGATGGCCGATGGGGCCGAAAGGTTCTCGAGTGGAGACCACGTACCGGCAAGCGCAGCGTAGGAAGACCAGCCACGAGATGGACAGATGATCTCATACAAGTGGCGGGAAGACGCTGGATGCAAGCCGCTTCCAATCGGTCTTTTTGGAAATCCATGGAGGAGGCCTATGTCCAGCAGTGGACTTCTTATGGCTGAGATGATGATGATGATGAACAGACTGACCTACTAAGCTATAGGTTATGGGTTCGATCCCCACTCAGGGCAAACATTTGTTTGTGGATGAGCATGGATGTTTGTTCTGTGTCTGGGTGTTTCTATGTATCTTATGTATATATTTACAAAAAAAAAGTATATATGTATTCTATCAGCCATCTAGTTCCATAATACAAGCTTTGCTTAGTTTGGGCTAGATGGTTTTGTGTGAAATGTCTCCAAATATTTATTTATTCATTTAAAAGTGAAATTTAATTTCAGGGTCGTTGGGTAGCCAACAATTTAGGACCTACGATCAGAAACTCTCGGTTCAATCAAACCCTAATTTTGGCTGTGGACGACCAACGATACATTCTCCCTGCTTGGTTACTTGGTGTAAGTAAAGACGGTTTTGGGGTTGGGAGATAAAAAATAGGTTGGGAGTTAGTCTACCTCAGAGACAAAGGGACGATAGGATTCTGACAAGAACGACACTGTATCTTATTTGAGACATAATTATATGTATGAAATTCCTCTCCTATTAAGTTTAGTTTACAAAAACTGAAAAATCGATTATAAAATGCGTATTTTGTTTGTAAATTAGTGAATAACTGATTTCAATGAAATTACTATGAGACCACTTGGAAAGTACCTATATCCTTTCAATAACTACAAAAAAAGACTTTTCCAAATCGATCCAGGCGTCTTCGAGTAATTTGGAAACATACGTAAAAATAATAAAATATTACTCCTTTTTGATGTCGGTAAAAATGCGACGCAAAATGAATCCGTTTAATTGCTGTTCTTTCACTCTGCTGTTGCTCATTAAGTTAGAAAAAACCTTATTCTCCACATTTAAAGATGAAAGTGAGAACTTTCGAAGAGAACAAGATAAATCATAGGCTCTCTTCATGTTTTTGTTGACAGATGGAAAGAGAAGATCCGAAATCGATTGATTACATTGACGGAATCGCCATTCATTACTATGGGAACTTCTTCCCCGCCAGAATTCTCTCGGGCTTACAAAATCGATACCCGGACAAGATTCTACTCTCTACCGAAGCTTGTGAAGGACCGATGCCGTGGGATGCGCTGAAGGTTGAAATTGGCTCATGGAGAAGGGCAAGAAGATACACAACTAGCATTATGCAGGTATGGATACCACGAATTTTTTAGCGTTTTGAAAGGATTCAGTTTTTTTTACTTATATATGCACACAGAATATTTCTTGTACCCCTATTCATAATCTGTCTGAATATATATTTTTTCTCATAATGGACATGCAGAATTACAGAGATGTAAGATATTTTTATTTTGAACAAACGGGTTACTTACTCACTTCTATTTTGGGCTAAATTCTCCGACTATAGTTTCAACCGCATACGGCAGTCTTTTTCAAAAGGAGCAGCGCAGACGTCACTCCCGAAGGACGTCCCGTCTGGTACTCAGACAGAGATATAAGATATCACAGATCCGAATCCGACATGCTGTGAATAGGCTTGTTGGTCTTTGAAACTGCTCCAGGAATTATCAATATCTCGTCACGGATCCAATTTTAAAGAAATCAATATGACTATGATTCTGACTGGAGACCGTTGAAAAATTACTTGTCTATTTCATTTCAGGATCTAAACAATTTTGTTGTCGGTTGGATCGATTGGAATCTCTGCCTGGACCCAGAAGGTGGTCCAAACTGGGCCCACAACTACGTCGACGCACCAATCTTGGTATATGGCGACCGAGACGAGTTCATCAAGCAACCAATGTACTACGCTATGGGACATTTCTCCAAGTTCATACCAAGAGGCTCCAGAAGAATCAGGGTGTCGAGGAGAAGTCTCGTGACCGTCGAGAACGTAGCTTTCATAAAACCGGACGGGAACTACGTTATGGTTCTCCAGAACAGGTAATATTAATAGGCCAACGTACGCGTACAATATTTTAGTTTGGTCAAATTTAGGTGTCAAACGGGGCGGGCTTGACGACGCGTCTACCGCAGCGATGCTCAGCAGGTTGAGCTCAAATCATGCAGCTCTCTCTCGCATTACAACAGTTTTAAACATATACAATAACTGAGTGAGGATATTAGAAAAAGTGAGAGACAGAATTGTTCATTTAAATAGGAGAAATGCTATAAAAAATATTTTGTTCGCTAACGTTCCCAATAATATAAATGTTTTTTCACTACTCCGTCGCCAATATAAATGATATCAGAATAAATATATTTTTAAAATATTTCTCCTAATACTATCTTAATAAATAATTATGTCTTTGACTTTTCTAGTATGTGTGTGATTTATAAATGTGTGTGATTTATAAAAACTCAGTGATTTTATAAATGTTGTGATACGTGAGAGAGATTGCGCGCTTTGAGCTCAGCCTTAAATATTTTGATACGCGAAAACCAGATAAAATCATATCATAATAAATTATTTCGATATTAAGAGTAATTATAATAAAAATTGAGAATACTAAATTAGTACCTATAGCTTGATTAATTATACTTAAATACCTATTAGGTAATAATCGCACAGCACAAACTAAAATAGGTATTAACTACTTGACAACTACGAATTGCACATATTTTAATGTAGGTGACTATTACATTGTTTGATAATGAACTTAATAACAGAATGCCACTCCTATCTATATTACTGACATGATAAACATTTACCTATGTAATAAGCAATGACGATACTGACATTTTTTTAGGATTCCGTACTAACTACGAGGAACCCTTATAAATTCATAACGTCTGTCTGTCCGTATGTCACAGCCGCGACTGGTAAAAAAAATGACATGCGATGATACAAAACGTAAATGAACGTACGATAAATTCGAACGTAGGTACTTATTCTCTCGTTGCGGTCAAACTGTAGGTCGTGGGTTAGATTCCTACCCAGGACAAAAATTTGTATGATGAGCATGTATATTTGTGCTGTATCTGGGTGTTTCTATGATTCATAAGTATGTATCATGGAACAAAATACTCAAGAGGTATCTATATATTTAAAAAAATTATAAGTATTCTATCAGTTATCTAGTTCCCATAATATAAACTTTGCTTCGCACTGTGTTAAAAAAAAATGATGTGCGGCAACTTGAGGCAACATGTAATATTAGATGATATTTTTAATAGCAATATGAACTCTATAGCGCATAATTTCATTTGAACTATTTATTAGACACTTAACATTACAGCTTTAGGTGGTATCTGTAGAACAGTTAGAAAACATTATGCTATTAACCAATCTTAACTAATATTATATAAACGAAAGTAACTCTGTCTGTTTGTTACCTCTTCATGCCTTACCAGCTGAACCAATAATTATGAAATTTGACTTCAATAGATAACCCAAAGGTGCATGTCAACAATATGATGAAAAATCATTGTTGGTATTTAATTTCAGGTGTTATATACTTCCGATTCAATATTTTGTCAACTAGTTACTAGCGTACAAGCGCGCGGATGGAACATTCCATCACTAAATCGTTTGTGTGACTTCACAGTCGATACCAAAAATGTGGCACGCAAGGTTTTCATATAAATGAAGTCGCATACTTTATCTACTATGTCTGTGGATTTTTAGAACCCGGAGAAGAACATTGTCTATATTTTATCATCACCATTACCGTTTTTAATCATTACGCGGGTTGTCACCCGCGTAATGATGACCCGCCCCCATGGGGCGCAGCTAGTATTTTATATGTTCTACTTACCTCATAATTTGTTACTTACATTATTTGATTTAGTACATGCATATTTTAAAAGAATTTTCTTTTCCAGACGGTCACGGGAGCTCCATGTAACAGTAAGATTCACAAGAAGAACATTTATACAATTCACGTTGGAACCCCGATCTATCAAAACCATTGAAATAAACCACAGTTGAAATTAACTCACTACACAACCATAATCCGCTGAAAAACTAACAATTTGGTTGTTCTTTTGTTTTGTTTTGATTTTAATCTAAATCTAAGTAAAATAAAATTATTTAATAACAACTGATTTATTTACAAACATAACATTAACTACTACATAACTTAATTTTCATTCAATGTATACAAAAATTATTGTCCTCTTTTCTAAGTTGAATGTCATTAGCCATATAGGTATGTGAGGAATAACCAAAAAAATAATATACTTTATGAACTATCATCACCAGTTTGAGTGACCATCTCACAGTATATAGTGGCACAGTTAGATAGCAATAAGACATATAATTCGAGCAAATAATGCAAATATAATCCGCGAAAATTACACTTATGGAGCTGTATGCTCAGGCTCAGTGGTCTTAAATTATTGCCATTTCAGTATTTCATACTTGTTTAAAATCAATT
Source organism: Lycia hirtaria (assembly GCA_947563715.1). NCBI lineage: Eukaryota > Metazoa > Arthropoda > Insecta > Lepidoptera > Geometridae > Lycia > Lycia hirtaria. Next base: position 37,730,610 of record OX387381.1, on the reverse strand, counting down.
ATTATATATTAAGTAACTAAGAATTCTTTACTATTCACAACTCTAATATAGTTTGATCTTTTATAACTACATAAAAATTAATAAACAATGAATGAACTTGTGGACAATAAACTCTTTTTTTTTTATATTACCTGTCATTGATGACTAGTTCTTTCACTGTTAGTTAATTTTACAGTAGGACCAATTTTATAGGTCACATTTGCCACTAACAATATTTTTCAGTACCCAAATTAACAAATACTGTATATTGGATTCATCTTGTTAATTATGCTTGTCTCAGTCAGTTCTTGCAAAAAAGAACTGAGATCGAATTTACATTTGACAGGTTGTAAATAACCCTCAGAAAATGTCAATACATCAGATGTAATTTCCTGGTTTCACAACCTCTCAGTTGTAAATTCGATTGTTTCAATCTCTGCCATTTATATGAGGGCTTACTGAGAGATATGTACTTTTCGAGATGAATCTGTTATAAAACAATTGTAAACATGAGCACTGAAAAGTGTCAAATGTGACTTAAATTGGCCCTACTCTATGATATCTGTTTACCAGATTATAGGTCTCACAATCAAGAAATTATTTTAGTGGATAACTACACTTTACAAGGGAGGCACCCACCAAATTTTATGTATTTATTATACATAGGTTTTTTTTTTTTAATGATCACATAATTCTCTGGATAAATAATTATTAATGGAGTGTCTAACTCAACAAATTCATAGTATTTCATAGAACTAAGTACTAAAATTCATCAGATAAAGAAGTAATTTTATCTAGAGGCCAGACACGGCATACTACTCTACTTCTAATTAGAGCTTCGGGTACTGGCCCGTAAAGTCGAGAATCTGATGAATTAGACGCATTATCACCTTCTAACCATACATGGCCTCTAGGAACTACTTGACTACGGCTAGGAAAATACCCTTTGACTTTGTCGCCCGGCAAACCTCGTATCCTTTTGCATATGTTTTGCTTGGGGTTGGATGGACTCTTGGCAATGACTATGTCTCCTCTTCGCAGCCGGTTTAGTCGTGGTGTTATGTGTTCTGTGAGAAGAATGTTGTTGGACTCCAGTGTAGGTTCCATGGAAGGGCCAGAACACTGTAAAGGTAAGGTTGAATTAATTTATATGCCAGTGTTATCTCCTACTAATAAAAAGAAGCATTGTGTTTCTATTGGTTTATGAGAATCATTGAGCATACAATTCTTATCAGTACATTGTGCATTTTTCGTATACATTATCTGACTTTGTTATAAACATTATTGTATTGTTTGTAAATAGTACATGATGGAGTGGTCTGAAGGAGAATCTATCACTAAACTTTCAATTAGGTCTTCCTACACTGCTCTTGCCAATGCATGGTCTCCAATAGAGAACAGAAGGGAAGTTTCTGCATTTGATTTCTTTTACTCATAACTTCATACTTTACTTTTAAGTTAGGCAGTACAATAAAATTAAAAAAAAAAAACAAGTAACACAAGCCATTCATTATTTAATTCATAGATCCAAATAAAATCAATCACAACAAAAAAATCCCTAAAAATTCATATAAAAATTGAACATGTTAATTAGGTGGTTTTCGTGTTACATTTTCGGTAGGGACAAATGAATCTCTTAGATAAACCTGAAACCTCATCTATCTCTATGTAAAACCTATGTGTTATATTATATGTAGTATGTTATAGAAATTAACATGTAGAGTACAACTTTTAGAGCACATAAAGAAAATTACTACTTTTATTGAACACATCTGACTTGTATGGAATCTCTTCGGATTACTGTACGTAGGTATGTATTACGCTGTCATGTAAATAATATATGACTGCGGTTGGAATTCATATCGCTTGCAAATAGTTTATGGTGATAGTGACGCTGCAGCCTGGTGACTAACGATGGTGGAGCACCAAGCTTTGGAGTCTTTCAACACACACACTACACAATATACAAAAATTGTAAGGCTTTAAATCGATCGAGTTATAGGTTATGTTATTGTTTTTAAGCTTACCATGACAAAATCTCCGACATACTCGAATGTGCAATGGGTCAAACATGCGTACTGCAAGGCATAGCCCATAAAACCAACAGTTTTACCTAGCCTCTTGAAAAAGGTCATTGTATTTCAATATTTTGCTAATAACCTAGGTATATCTACACATCCACCGAGGTTCATCCCATGAAACTTCATAGAATCAAAAATGTATACGAACTTCGATCATTTTAATTATTACGTATTGACTAATACATTAATTTGATTTGAAGTACAATAACAAATATTCTATTTGAAGAACACAGAGGTCAACAGTCAGTCAGTTCAGTTCAGTCTTCCTTCATTCAACAAATACATTCACAGACTAGTAAGAGAAATACATTTCAAAAGCTTAAAAAAAAAAAAACTCTACCGAGTTCAAAAGCCCTATCCACATTCGCGCGCGCGAAGCCGCGAACTATGAGTGTAGATTGGATTTGCATATTCTTCGCGGGTTCGCGCCTCGTTCCCCGAAAATTGTCGGTATTTTGTCCCGCGACAAAGGGCTCGCGGACCGCGAACTTGCCGCGAACTTGTCTTGGCTACATATTCGCAGGCCGCTCAGTCGTGCATCGTCGAGTGTCGAGAGCGGTAGTGTTGGTGAAGTTGTGTTTCGAGGCTATAAGAGAAAAATGGCTGTTTGGAACAACGAAAAAGAACTGCAGTTTATAGAATATTATCAAGCAGAGCCTGTCCTTTGGAACGTAAAACTGAAACAATATAAATAATTCCCTTTTTTCAGAATTTCCTTTTCTCGAAATGTCCTTTCTAAAAAGGTCATTTTCTAAAATGTGTGAATCAGTACTTGGTTATCGAGACTGATCAACTTTCCCAAAGAAACATATGTTGAATTCCGAAAACAAAATTTCACCTTGACGCCGATCGGCTAATCGGGCTATGTATGAAAACCCAAATATTTTTTTTGGAATTCGACCTATGTTTCTTTTGGAAAGTTGATCAGTATCGATAACCGACTACAGATTCACACATTTTGAGAAAAGGACATTCTGAGAAAATGACATTTTGAGAAAAGGACATTTTCAGAAAGGAAATTTCGAGAAAAGGACATTCTGAGAAAAGTACCTACATTTTGAGAAAAGGACATTATGAGCTGAGACGCCCTGTATAACGGATTTTCCAGAATTATTTCTTAGTGCTCATCGACACCATTTGAGGTATCTACCCTCCAAAAATGGTGTCTACCTTCAGCCGTTTGGACTCTGGGCGCATGACAACAAACAGACGTACCAACCTACCCATAAAAATAAGTATTTACTAACCCTGTTCTATTTCGGTGGATAGTTAACATCTACCATCTTCTTCTTCTGCGCTTCTTTTTAACTAGCTTGTGCTTGACAGAAGCGTAGTTATAAATAGCTAATGCGCAAAGAAATCCCGCAGCAGCAATTTCGGGGTCCATAGTGGTCGAGTGCGCGAACTATACTGTGAACCTAGCGTGAATGTGTAGCCGACGTCGTACGCGCGAGATTTCGCGCACGATTCACGGCGCGACTTCACGCCGTGAATCTCGCGGGAGTCTGGAGGGCGCTAAAGTCAAACGACCAGTGCTGCCAACTGTACTATTATGTAAATACCTAGCTAGATTTGACCCTAAATAGTAGCTAGAAGTAGCTAGGGGAGGAAAAAAAACAAATAGTGTAATAAAAACCGGCCAAGTGCAAGTCGGACTCACGCATGAAGGGTTCCGAACCATTATCTATAAAAACGGCAAAAAATTCTGTCTGTTGTATGGGAACCACACTTAAATATTAATTTTATTTTAATTATTTGTTTATAGAGCGATAGCGATATCGATAGCGATAGCTATAGCGATAACGATTACGATTACGAAAACGAAAGCGATAGCGATAGCGATAATGATTACGATTACGATAACGAAAACGATAGCGACAACGATAGCGATAGCGATAGCGATAGCGATAACGATAACGAGAATGAAAACTATAGCGATAGCGATAACAATAAAGATAGCGATAACGATAACGATAGCTATAGCGATAGCGATTGCGATAACGATAGCGATAGCGATAACGAAAGTGATAGCGATAGGGATTGTGGTAACGATTACGATAACGATTACTATAACGATTAAGATAACGATTACGATAACGATTACGATAACGATAACGATTACGATAACGATAACGATAAGTATTACGATAACGATTACGATAACGATAACGATTACGATAACGATAACGATTACGATAACGATTCTCTTAACGATTACGATAACGATTATGATAACGATAAGTATTACGATAACGATAACGATTACGATAACGATTACAATTACGATAACGATTACGATAACGATTACGATAACGATTACGATAACGATTACGATAACGATTACGATAACGATTACGATAACGATTACGATAACGATTACGATAACGATTACAATAACGATTACGATAGCGATAGCGACAGCGCTAGCGTTAGCGCTAACGATATCGATAGTGACAGCGCTAGCGACAGCGCTAGCGACAGCGCCAGCGACAGCGCTAGCGACAGCGCCAGCGACAGCGCTAGCGACAGCGCTAGCGACAGCGCCAGCGACAGCGCTAGCGACAGCGCCAGCGACAGCGCTAGCGACAGCGCCAGCGACAGCGCCAGCGACAGCGCTAGCGACAGCGCTAGCGACAGCGCTAGCGACAGCGCTAGCGACAGCGCTAGCGACAGCGCTAGTGACAGCGCTAGCGACAGCGCTAGCGACAGCGCTAGCGACAGCGACAGCGCTAGCGACAGCGCTAGCGACAGCGCTAGCGACAGCGCTAGCGATAGTGATATCGATAGCGATAGCGATAGTGATATCGATAGCGAAAACTAAAGCGATAGCGATAGCGATAACGATAAAGATAGCGATAGCGATAGCAAGAGCGATAACGATAACGATTACGATAACGAAAGCGATAGCGATAGCGATAGCTATAACGATAACGAAAACTATAGCGATAACGATAATGATAAAGATAGCGATAGCGATAACGATAACGATTACGATTACGAAAGCGAATGCGATAGCGATTGCGATTGCGATTGCGATAGCGATCGCGATAGTTGTAATGAAAACGATAGCGATAGCTATAACGATAACGATAGCGATAGCGATTACGATAGCTATAGCAATAGCGATAGCGATGGCGATAGCGATGGCGATAGCGATAGCGATAGCGATAGCGATAGCGATAACGATAATGAAAACGATAATGAAAACTATAGCGATAGCGATAACGATAAAGATAGCGATAACAATAACGATTACGATTACAAGAACGATTACGATAACGATAGCTATAGCGATAGCGGTTTCGATTTGTACAGAAACTGTCATATCTGTCCTTCCTTGGAGATATTCAACTTCATCAAATTCAACTTTTGTTTTTACAAGACTTTTGTCTTTTGTTTTTTTTTTGTTTTTGTTTTGACAAGGTGTTCCTTGTCCTTGGACATATTACTACATAATTAGTGATTTCAAGTAACAGATTTTCACTTTCAAAAAAAAAAAAAATTTGGCTTCGCTTATAGCATTTGCCAGTGTCAAGTATTAAGGTTTCTTTAAGTTTCGTGAATAAAACAAGTCATAAATGTTCTAGTCACGTATACAGTCATCTTCAAATTCAATTCGTGATTCAGTAAAGTACTCAGACTTTACTGGAAGTTTTTTAGAAGTTTTGCCGACAACGTGACATAACACATTTGCCGCTTTATTTCACTTTCCACACTCACCTACTTGATCAAACAATTAGTGAATAAAACACCACCATATTTACAGCATTCATATTCAAAATAACACGAATTTGGGAAAATAAAATAAAACACCAACATAATTTCGTGGTGTTCCCGCCAAAACTAACTTTTTTCTCTTTCTAATTTATCGTTGCAGGACTCACAAAAGACAGAAATATAAATAGAAATGCTATGTAGGCGGTTCCCGGCCACCACAGTTCAGCCAGCAGCCCTGGACCGGAACCAGTTGAGCTCTTAATTCGACTGACACAGCACGTACGCCAGTATTTCAAAGTGGACGTAAAAAAAATTAAAATGACAAATTTTGTAATATTTTTAAAGCGGAAACTATGTCTGTTGTCTCTCTGTATGTTTTTTTAATTCAAGGATAGCCTTGCGCTTGACCGTCAGCTCACCTGGTGTTAAGCGATAGTTACGGTATACGATGGAGTGCGCTTGCCTAAAAGAAACCTATTCACTCGCGATTTGAAGACACCTAGGCTATAACTATTCGGAAAGACCCATTCGAGGAAGCGCATTTCACATTTTGGCTGTATGCACAATGAAAGTGCAGCCAAAGCGTTTCCTACGTGTTTTTGGAATATCAACCATGTAATGATCTCGCTTTTTCGTGCTTCTTACTGTCTGATAGAAAAATCGGCATGGGGCAATAAGATCATGCAAAGCAGACGCACACTCACCGAAATGTATGCGATAAAAAAACGATAAACTGGCAACTTAGCGACGATGCTCCAGACTTTGAAGTTACCTCTTCACAGCTAAACGGCTGAACCAATCGAATGAAATTTGGCGCAGAGATTCTATAAGACCTAAATATGGACATAGGCTATAATGTTATCATCATCATCGCCGTTTTTCATCCATGAAATTGCGGGGCGCAGCTAGTTCATTATAATGATCGATGTTTGTAAGTTAAATAAGTCTATATTATAGTAATTATTATTGCTATTAATAATTACTTTATTATATTTTATCATTAATAGATAGATGTTATATAAATACTACGTTAAAATAGACTACGTTGACCCATTATTGGGTAAAGGCCTCTCTTCGCCTAAAGGTTCTGTACTAAACTATGTAAAATCAATTTTATTATTTGTTACATAATATTTCAGATTTCCTAAAGATGCCAGCACAAAATAAAAATGGATAAACGCGACAGGAGGAATTAACTGGACCCCTACAAAAACAAGTACTATTTGTTCGCAACATTTCTTGGAAAATGATTTGCTAATTACAAAAAAAGGATATAGATATCGTCTTGTGACAATCTACTTTTTCGTACATTTTTATAATATAAAAAAAACTAGTAATACATATAATAAAAAAAACGGATATTTTTCTAGTTATTTTATTATAAAATTCAAAGTACTGAACCGATTTGGAAAAAAAAACATAATATGTTTTTTTATGTAAGTATATATAAATAATAAAATTTATATGTGAAGTATTAGTACCTAACAAAGTTTTGGAAGTCGCCTATAAACATAAAAATTAAGGGAAGGAAAGAAATACAGATCTAATGCCAAAATGAAGTCTGACGTTTAAAATTTAGGGCATATTTTCAAATGAGCTGTATTTGACTATTGTGCTTAGTAAACTGAGCTATAAAATGCCAATGTGATAATAATTACATTTGTAGTGCAAAATACGATAGATATCTTACTTGTGTGAGTTTGCCGACAGTGGTTCTGCGTAATACTGTGTTAAGCCCTTTCTATTTATATTTCTGTCTTCTGTGGCAGGACTTGTGCAGTTGATAGTCAAGATTTATTTTTATTTCAAATCAGCAAAAGGATCCGAGATGTTATTCAATTAGTTTTAGGGCAGTTTAGTCGATTTATAACATCTCTAGCAAAAAAGAAAAAGAGTTGTTTTTAGACTGTCACTTCTGATACTGTCAAAGCAAAAGTCATTGTCAAATCAAAAGTTAAAGTGACATTTTGTGTGTGGAGTTCATTCGTCTTGAGCAGATCGAAATAATTAAATTCGTCACTATATTCCATTTCGATATTACTTTATCAAATCGAAAACGGTGTGCTAAACGTTCGGTAACTTCCTTCATCTTCTGACCGCGTGAATAAAATTTCAGTAAAATTAAATCATTAAAAATATCACATCAGCTCATACCACACAAGAGTTTCTAATCATCGCGTAATTTCGTGGTAAAGATTTGTTTTCAAATCATTTTATTGTGTTAGATGTTTACCTTATGAAGTATTAGTGTTGTGTTTGTGCATGGTTTACACTGAATCGATACTGTAGCGCATTGTCCTACTATGAAATGAGTATGCATATTTCTCGGATCTTCTGACACTAGGACCCTTTCTTCTGGCTATAGTTGCTGATAGTAACAACTACCAAAACGGGAATTTCATATCAAGTGAGTACCTACATGCATTGTTCTATTGTTGATATCAAACACTTTGTGTGTAACACTTTGTGAATGACTCATACAATAACTAGAACTGTAAATACATTGTAACACTACCCCTTTTCAAATTATTTCTATCAAATCATCTAATTTACCTACTAATTAACAAAATTGAATATCATGATAAGATGGACAGAGTAAGAAGTTAATAAGATCTACTTGAGTATGTTGCTACCTGTGTTCTATTAACATAAAATACATAGTTTTTGCTAAAATTTAGACTAAACCTATCTGTACATATAATATATGACTATCTATTTATATTTTATCTTAATACTTCTTATCCATGCAGTTTTTGAAAAGATCAACCTGTGATTGTTTCCAGAGAGCTGTTCAGTTTTTTCAAAGATTGGTTTGATATGATAAATAGAGTCAATTACAATTATGACATATTATCAAATTTTCTAGATTTAATGTCACAATAAAAAAATTACTTGCACATGTAGGTTAAAACAAGATATTTTAGTATGAAAAAGGAAAATACTTTATTTACTTTACTTTTAATTTACTTTAAATGCATACAGAATTTGGCATAGTTATTCTGCCTTATTGATCTTTATTGACATCATTGCTCAAATCCTGGCGAGTTAGTAGTCAATGAGAATGTTTAAGCATGTTATAAAAAAAAATATAGTGAAAAAATGAAAAATATCATCATAACAAGCTCTAATCAAGAATAACATTCATCTATTTAGAGAGACACTTACCTAAAAGCCCTGAGATTAAAAGGGGGGGGGGGAAATTGAGTAATTGAAACTGCTGTCTCACTATTATGGTTGCTAAGAGACAAAATCTGTGAAATAAACCTATGTTCTATAACTTCCGTAACTGATCCTGTAAGAACTAAGTTGTAAACACGGTAAAAACACACTCTATGTTTCATTTCTGATAGTTATGTGTTAATTACAAATGTAAAATAAACTAAACAGTTAATTACTTACTTAATGTAAAGCATAATAAAACTGAAAGTATAATACTTACATATTTGAATATAACCTAACAAAGGCAGATAAATTATGCATAAGGTATCTTTGTCATTTGTTATTATTCTGAGGTTTTGCTATTTATTTCTTATGATTAAACAATGAATACTATTAAACAATGAATACTATAAACAATGAATACTATAAACAATGAATACTATTATGTGTAATAAGGAAAAATGTCATAGTAATTATTAGATATAGGAACAATAAAAATTAATGTTAATATCTGTCTTCTATTTTTGCAAAATTGTCCAATTAGTTGAATGCATTCTCTGTGCAATTGTGGACTTTTGTGTGAGTATCTTAGGTTGTAAAGGCAACTCATAGCTATAGTTTTCATTAATATAAGTTCTTGTATCTCATAAAATATTAACTGTGCACCGCTGTTTCACCTGCTGCATAGTGATGAGAACTGATGGTAGTTGTGAATGTTGATGTTGATGATATAATGTAGCCTATGTGAGTCTCCAGGATTTCAGCTATCACTTTGCCAAATTTCATAACAATTGGTTCAGCTACTTAGTAATGAAAGGTAACAAACAGACAGAGAGACTGAGTTACGCTTACTTTTATAAGGGTGCTGATACATTTGCTATTTAAAAAGTATGCTTATTAGCATGCGTAAGAAATACATACTAGAAATGATCTTGCTTATTTTTAGCAATGCTTTGACACATACGAGTATGCTACTAAGTAGCAATTGCTCAATAATGGCATGCTTTTGTCCTAATAATGAGCATGTGTAATGCACCTTAATATCAGCTAGGATCTATCATGTTATTTTTAGGGTTCCGTACCTCAAAAGAAAAAAACGGAACCCTTATAGGATCACTTTGATGTCCGTCTGTCCGTCCGTCCGGGTGTCAAGACCTTTATCTCGGGAACGCGTGAAGGTATCATGTTGAAATTAAAACCATATACGCAGATCCATAGTGCCTTGCTGCAGAAAGAAAAAATTTTTTTTTCAGTTTTGAGTGGAAAATCGTTGAATCGTAAGGCTAAGGTTCAAATTTTTTTTCCCAGATGTGATGTGTGCGAGATATATAACATGCCAAAGGTTAAAATAAACTTACCAAGTAACTACTTGGTGAGTTTTTTTTTTCTTTAAATTACAGCATTACCTAATGAATCCTACTTATACACCTGTCTCGACACCGCCTTGGCCGCTTATTTACTTGGCCCGTGGTTTTGTGTTGTCCAACTGCAAGACTGCAAAAATTGATTGGGTGAACCAACTGCAAGACTGCAAAAACCGCTTTTCTGCAGTCTGGTATTTTGTTTTTCTTTTGATATAGATACTTGTTTTGATTCAGCTAGTTTTCTGTAGTCTTAATTTCAAGTAACAATGCAGTAACTAGGTACTTAAACAACATTTTTATAATTGTCAACAGAAACAATGGGGCGCTATACGGGGAAGAAATGTCGGCTATTGTCGATGCTGTGGCTGACGGGAGGGTTCTTCTTCGTGGAGCTGATCGTCGGATACATCACCAACTCCATGGCTCTAGTCGCGGACTCCTTTCATATGTTGAGCGATGTTGCGGCGCTCGTCATCGCGTTTTTATCAGTTAAGGTGAGTATTCTAGAGAACTAACATTTTATACCACCTTCTTTGTTTTAAAAGTGTATTTTTTTTAAACTAAATAGATCTACGTTTGACCACAGACTCGCCTTAGAACGTCGATTTAGAATAAGTATATATATTCTTAGTAGCAATAAAGTATATGAGTTTTTACTGTAGCCTTGCAAATTTCAAGATTATAGTTCTCCAGAAACAGAGAAGATGCTAAGGAGTTGCACTCATGTGCAGTAAGCATAAAAACTGAATGAATGACCTACGTGTACGTATGATAAGCTCAAATGTGTTGAGCTCTGTGAATGCAGGCATACGAGTGATCGCGAAAGCACGTGGATCGCAAACGCAATGCGCACAAATGCAAAACTCACACCAAAGTTGGACGCGCACTAGAGAAACGCCGCGTGAGTCGCACGCGCCGCGTAATATAAATCACTCAGGACTTAGATATTGTTGGGATACGTATAAATTTACTCAAATTAACAGTTATTAAACCTTTTTTACAGTTTCGCCATGTCCGTATGTCGGTCCGCTGCTTTTCTCAAAAGCTATACGTATTAGAAAGATGTAATTTGGTATACATATGCATATTAATAATTTCGAGAAAGTCGTTGAATACAATTTTGAAAACAATAATCGTGGAACCCCTACACGTAATGTGGGGATGAATAATTTTTTTCTCATTGTTAGGAAAAAACCGTTGGATAAGTAGTCAGAAAACCTTGGGGATGTGCAAAAGCCATTTTTCAATTAAGAGATCCGTTTGCGAAATATTAAGCTTTGAAGAGATAATTTTTGTTAGTCAAGTTTTTCATATCTTCAAATTGAAGGGGGGATCCCCTTCAATTTGAAGATATGAAAAAAATCATGCTAGTAGATATATTTTATGATGAAATATGATGAAATTAAAAGAAAAACTATCACGGTTAAGTAGGCTTTATAAGTTATCGAGTTATAGTCGTTTTTAAGTAAATCGACAATAACTCGATAATTACTTAGACAACTCAAAAATGAATATTTCATTTTAATTAACATAATTTAACTCTTACATAATGTTCGTAGTATCAAACGAGAGACCCTGTTTTAAGGTTACATAAATTATGATATGTAACTACGGAACCCTACATTGCGCGTGACACGACACGCACTTGGCCCTTTATTGTAGGGTATATGTTTGAATATTATAAGAAAAGTATTCCACCATATTTAGAACAGCCCAGAGAATAATATAGCACACAGTTTAAAAAGTTTTCTTAGTCAATAAACCTGAGTTATAATCTGACGTAAATCTACTAAAAGTTGCATCATACCATTGATTTATACTTAAATCTCTCATTCCCATAGAATATTTGTAGTTTACATTGAACTTGCCTATAGATAACCAATAGTGAGGTAGGATAAATATGCATATCAATCAAATACCATAGATAGTATTTTCCATATAATTTTGATGACTCATTTAAATAACAGGAAGTGAGTACGGGGATATCCTTGTAATATTGATATTCTCTGAATAACATACACATTCCTAAAACTTGTATTTTATGAACGCATAAATAAGTAGTACTAAGTATTTTGCATTGAAATGATCTGTTTATGTAAATCGACTTAAGTTTGAGTGTGATCTGACCAATAGGGATATTTGTTTCGTAATCAAATTATTTTAAATCAAATAAGACTAAATGGTTTGTTTGTTTGGAATCGTAAAATACGAGAAGTTATCATTTTTGGCGACTGATACAGCAAGACACTTGCAGGAACTTTTACAAATTGGACGCATGCTTTGGAAAAGTACGACCTGAAGGTCAGTTGAAGCAAGACGGATTAGTATATAAAAAAGCTTTTTTTTTGTAGTTCTTAATAAGGGGTATTGTTATTGTGCTGAAATGAAATTAATCATCATGCGGATTTGTAATGATTGATAATTCAATAATTAAAATTGGATGAAACAGCAATATAACCACACGCAAAAATGAAAAAAAAAAGAGACGGCAATCATGTGGTCCCTGACGTAGCCATCCTCTAGCTCGTAGTATGTTGTATACACTGTTAATGTATTCTGTGCTCACACACTTATATCTACTTACGTGATGAGTGAGTGTGCTGTCATTATCTGACATCACTGACCATAACTGCGAAACGGTCGCGTTTTTAACGAGGCAAAAAGAAATCTTCAATTGCATCGTTATTTCATAACGAATTACACTCATTCAAAAGAACAAGTAATCGTTTAAAAAACTATAAAAACCGACATCAAATTACGCAATTCTTTTACGTGACACACATTTTTACAGTTATTTTGTTATACAAACCAAAATACTAAACCGATTTTGATAATATCACTATGGGACCACCTCGAAAATATATCTTTTCAAACAAGATAATAACTTCGAGTAAATCGATCCTTCGAGTAATCGGGGAACATACGTTAAAAAAAGATTCCGATGAATTGAGAACCTCCTCCTTTTTGGAAGTCGGTTAATAAAATAGTATAAATTCTAGTTCACATGACTATACTTAGAATTCAAATATCTCTAGCCTGCACGAGCCTATTGCTTATTTTTTATTAGATCTTCTTATCTATCTTTAATTTAGTTACTTACACTTTGGATCTCCTTAGACTTTTTCCTACAGATCCATCACAAATAAATAATATATAATAACAAAACCTGTCTTCCCCCAGATGTCACCAAAGAAATGGTCAAAGAACACATTTGGGTGGGCGCGTGCGGAAGTACTGGGAGCTCTAGTGAACGCCGTGTTCCTGGTGGCTCTCTGCTTCAGCATCACCGTGGAGGCTGTGAAGAGGTTCATAGAGACCGAGGTCATCCATGACGCGAAGCTGCTGGTGGCTGTCGGAGCACTGGGTCTATTGCTCAATATTATTGGACTATTTTTATTCCATGGTGAGTATTTTACGGTAACCTGTCGTTACGAAATACGTTTGTTTGAATCTTACTTGCCCGTATTCGTTGCCCGGACAATTGTTAGCTTAGGTTCGTTAGGTTTGTGTTACTACATTTTTTTTTAGATTATATGTAGAGAAACTTTATTGCAAGGATGCTGTTATCAGACGAGTTTTAGTGAGCTTTAGGGATTTTGATAAAGTATCTTGTGAAAGAAAATGTTTTTCGGGAAAATTTTATTCGATATTCCATAATTCGGAATATAACTAGGTAACCATTAACCATTCCATTCGGTAACCATTTTATTATCAACATAGATTTACGGATTTTATGAAAAATTCGAATACAATCACTGTTGTACAGTTTTAGAAAGTACACACAGTGAAACGAATATAATTTGTCTTAACTTGCCTTTTTCCTATGTTTAATAAACAATTAATTTTGTTAAATTATGTTAATCAAATAATTAGGTACTGTACTGCTTGTGTAGGAATTATAACTTGTAAACATTGCAAGTAGGTATGTAACTGTGTGTAAATTGTAGTTGGCGCAAAGCAGACTGCTTGATATCGTCATGCGAAAATAGGTCGTTGATAGGAAATAATAACGTCATGTATTAGAGGTGTGAATGTTGAAATTGTTGTGTACCTAACGAAAATTTGTAAGGTTTTTTAATTTTCAATATAACAAATTCAAAAGTGCAATTCGCTTGCTTTACGTTTATCCATAATAGTCCAGTATTTTTTTGTAAAAAGGGGATTACCTGGTTTTTTTTTTCCAGGAGTTTTGAAAAAGGTGGTTTTTGTGATACATATGTCGCTCGTACCGCCATTTATTGCAACAAGTAGAATAAATAGAACATGTATAACTTTATTGTACATCCATACAGATAATAACTTAAAATAAACAATAGACTTAAACGACAGTACAAAGGCGGCCTTATAGGCATAGAGCGATTTCTTCCAGGCAACCTTAGGGTGGATAGAAGTAGTATAATTAGAATGAGGAGGTGTTTGTGGTTACATTACATATTTAACAACAAATGGTACAAAAGTATTACAAGTATCTGTATTAAAAGCAAAACGAAATACCCGACTGAAGAAAAGCAGTTTTTGTAATCTAACTTACGATTTCGTGACGCTTGATACGCTGTTGAGTACACGTTTTTTGTAAGGAAGTGTGTGTAAAATCACTGTCTTGTAATTGCGCTTTCTTTATAATAATTCTAGTAAAATCACATAATACGAAAAAGGGCTTTTTTATTTTTGCGAGAGTCGTATTATTGTTATTACAAAAATATATTGCATATGACACTGAGGGAGTGAAGACAAATCTAACGACACGTCACACGTCAAAATTGGTAATAATAATAGTTTAACAGAGTGAAAAAAACGACTTCAAATACGCATTTCGTTTACTTGGATGATATTTTTTCAGTTATTTTAAACTTAACCGTTAATCGATTTTGATAAAATGTATATGGGACCACCTCTGAGGTGGCCCTAAAGGTGAGGTGACCACCAAACAAAAAAAGAATCATCAAAAACAATTTATAATTGGCGTAGTAGTCGCTGAACAAACATATAAAAAAAAACAACATACAGTCTCGATTTGATTTCTTTTTGAAAGTCCGTAAAAAATGCGCGGTAGCGCGAACAACAAAGATACGACGTGGCAAATTCGGAAAGAACACATCAAAATCTATGAAATCATTAATTTTCAAAACTCCCGAAATAGTTTTCAGGTAAAAATACTAAATGATTGTACTATATACTACTATATGTGTACTATCGGGCTGCCAAGATACCGGCTTTGCCGAGTTTGGGGCCCACTGTGAAACCATTATATTATTTTAAATCTGACTGGAAATAAATCTTTATTTTACTTTACTTTATAACTATAATTATTGTTGAATGTAGTACCCATTTTACCGTCCATCCATATTGTGACCACCCTGAAATTTTGGACTTCAATAGTTAAAAAAACTAAACATTGGTATACACATCAGTTCCGTAGAATAGTATACTCCTTCTTCAGCAGTCGAGTATTTTTTTTTGTTGTTTTGTTGAGACCTGTTCCGGAAAACTGACGGTGTGTTTCCCACGTGGGAAACACACGGGGAAACCCTGCAGTAAATCATGAGTGATTCAATTTTCTCGATTAAAATATGTGAAGGCCTTGGCTGTTGCAAGAATGTCTGTTCAATTATTGAACCGTATTAGCAGCTCGAGTTTCTTATTAGACTGCATGACCTAAATTTTATTTTATTTGTTTGTATAACATTGTAAAATTCTAAATTCTGAGTTATACTATATTTTTTTTTTTTTTTTTTTTTTTTTTTTTTTTTTTTTTTATAATTATTGTTTATTAAGCAGGGAGAAGCCATTGGCATCCGACGCACAGTCTTTGACTACTTAGTTCGGGAGCCTTTGGGACAATATGTATTGTTACAAAAATAAGTTTTATCGAAATAAATACTTTATTATTATTTAAAAATATAACATAGGATCCCTGTAAGTACTAATACATCGAATGTGGTACGACCACCGAAATTTAATAATCGGTAATAGTACCTACCGTAATACCGTCGTCTGTTATAAATATCACAGAAAAAGGAACCGAAGCTATGAGGGTCTAAAAATCCGACGAATCTCTTCGAGAAAAGATAGTCCCAGCCGTACCCGCTGGCTCACATGGCGGGGGCACGACCGTGCCCCCAGATAGGTTCGCGAGTGAATACTTCTTCTAGGCAAACGTGCTCCATTGTAGACCGTAACTGTCGCTTAACACCAGGTGAGTTGACGGTCAAGCGCAAGCCTATTGTCGAATAAAAAAAAAGAGAAAAAGTTCGTAGTATATTTCCTCTCTTTCTCTCTAGATCGATGGTGATCCGGCCGTTTGATTTTCAAAACCAAGGTTTATAAAAAGTTTTAATCTTGAAGCTTGGAATACATTTTTATCGACTTCAAAAAGAAGGAGTTTAATAAATCGGTTCTATTTTTTACCCGACTGCGCAAGAAAGAAGGTTATGTTTTTCGAGTGTATGTATGTATGTTTCTATATTACCTTCTACAGGCTAAACTGCTTGATCGATTTTGATGTGCAAGGTGTTAGATTTGTCTTCACTCCCTGAGTTTCTTAGGCTATATATTTAATAATAATAAACTTTCGCAAAAAAAAAGTGATTTTACTAGAATTATTCTAAAGAATGCGCATTCATAATCTTTTACAGCAATTTTGCGCATACTTTGTCACAAAGTGTACACTCAACAGCATATCAAGCGTAACGCAAGCGTAAATTACAGTACGAACATCGTTCATAAGCAATCGGGTAATTTTTATACACTAGTTTATGTTTGTTACTGCACAACTGTCTCTTAACACCAGGTGAGTTGACGGTCAAGCGCAAGCCTATTTTCGAATTAAAAAAACTCATTTATAAACAAAGAGATATAACATATCATTGTTTATAAATCGATTTCTAACATTCTTTTTGATGATTGGTCCCATACATATTGTAACAAAAATCTGTTCAGCAGTTTGATTTTGAAAACAAAATTCCTCATTTTGAATTCGATTTTTCAGTATTTTTTATACTATAAATTTTACAACAACGAGCGTAATTTCGAACAGTAGACGCGTAGCGAGTATTCATCGAACCATTGAAGTAGCTCAATGTGTGCTGACTAGATGGCGCACATCGTGCAAAGCTCGTACCAACCCACACACAAACCACATACGCGAATAGAACATTCTTTCATTTCTCGGTCTTGTGCGTCACATAGACACTCACTTCGCTCGCTCGGTTAAATCGGTGAAAGAAAACTTCGGATGGTAATTCTAATAATATAAAAGCGAGTTCAGAGATCTCATACAAGTGGCGGGAAGACGCTGGACGCAAGCCGCTTCCAATCGGTCTTTTTGGAAATCCATGGAGGAGGCCTATGTCCAGCAGTGGACTTCTTATGGCTGAGATGATGATGATGATGATGAAAAGCGAGTTGCGAAAGTAACTCTTTCTCTCTGTTAGTTTGTCCCCTTTTTATGACGTTTACGACCTTTTAAACGTCTGAACGTATTGTCATGAAATAAGTTATATAGATATAGCTCAGCTACATTCCATCACCGTTTTACATCGCTGAATAAAACAGCAGGCACTGCTAACTGTTAACTTACGCAAATTCGGTTCCTTGGATGACATTCATTTTCAGTTATTACATTTTAAAAATCAAAGTACTAAAGCGATTTTGATAACATTTCTAAGGATTTATCTGAAAGTATATCCTTTAAAAAAGGATTTTCCTCCTCCTTTTTTTTGCAACCGGTTAAAAATACAGAGCGAATCGGGCACATTTCGAAGTCGGTCAAAATAATGTGCAACACACGAGACCTAGTTTTAAAGCAACAATGATATGCATTCCGTGAAAAATCTCGTAAGCTAAATATAAAACCTGCGTTACGACAAAACCTAGTTCCTATCGTCCAGACAGCTAGAGCCAGATACCACAAAAACAATTTAAAAATATACCACCTACTTACGGTACGTTCACTATCACTGTGATTGCTGACATCCTAATATTGTAACTGTCTAATACTTATTCATAATCAAACATAGATTCCACCCGAACAAACATACATTGCAAGTTAAATAAAAGCTAAAACACTATTATTATTAACGGGATATTTACCGTGGTTCGCGTAAATTTTGACAAATAATAGCGTTTTAATGAATGACCGTGATAGTTTAAAAAGTGTTTTAAATAAAAGCTTTTAAAAAATAAAACCGGTCAAGTGCGAGTCGGACTCCGACTCGTAATAAAATACTGCCTGCCTATAAAGATACACAGAACTTATTCACCCCTCTTTTTGGATCGGGGGCTAAAAATAATTTGTATATGTTTCTTACTAGGCTGGCTGGTAGTTGAGTGGCAAGAGATGATGATAAGTAACCACTTGACCTTTTTTCAGACCACGGTCACGGGCACTCACACGGCGGCGTCCCCCCTCCCTCCAACGTGAGGCACCTGACAGAGATCGTGAACAGCAACGCTGACTTGGCCCTAGGGCACAACGCCACCGACACGGAGGAGACAGACGAAATGATGGTGCCGCCTAAATCAGACAAGACGCCCAACAAGCAGCCTTGCCGGTCCGGGAGCGACCCTGGACATATGAACATGAAAGGCGTGTTTTTGCATGTCCTCTCTGATGCTTTAGGTAAGATTTTAATTTCTTTACATATATATATACATATGTTATCGGACATGACCGGCGACCGCTATCAATCAGACTTCAAAACGTAAGCGTCGCCTGGGGTAGGTGATGTTTCGATGGAGCAGCGCAGGAGTAGAGATGATTTCGTACAGCCGTCTGGGTTAGACGTTTGCGCACGTATCGAGTAACTATTTCTACAGAACTATCACATCACGCTTCCTGAGTGGGTTATTCCCGATAGATAATCTGGGTGTCTTTAAATTGCGAGTGAATTGGTTTCTCCTTGGTAAGTGCTCCATCGTAGACCGCAACGTCGCTTAATAACAGGCGAGTTGGCAATCAAGCGCAAAACTATTTCTACATAAAAAAAAAATTATTAAGTAGAAATTATCAGTTTAGTGGTTGACTGGGTTATAGAGTTGTTTTTCCTTCCCTTGATTACTTTTCCTGGAAGCCTTGTTTTAGTATTTTAGTCAGCTTAGGTATTCTTGAGTTAAGGTTATTCTAATAATGAGACTACAAAACTGGACAACTAAATAAAATCGTAGTTTTTAAATCTTATCTAATTTGTAAATTCAATAAACCTTCCAATCATAGTGTAGCCTTAGCTACATAATAGAGTCAAGTTTAAGTTTTGAGTTACAGTATTTCCGTTTATGAATAAAGCTCCCATTGTAACGAAATGTGAGTTGGTTCTGAGATATGGTTGCTGGAATACGTCATCACATGATCTCGACACATTTTCAATTGAAGGCCCACCTTCCTTACGATGCGATTTACTTAAAAAAACATATTAGCACCATTTTCAAGTGCTGTTTACATTTGTTACGTGTACAGACTTATAAAAGTTTGCGCCCTTTTATCCTTAAATATGTCATGTGAATTACCATATATTCCAGTTTCCACCGGCACTCAACCCATATCGATATCTGCCTATCGGCTTATCTTGCTCGTATCCTGTAACTAATATTGGCTAACGTCAATCAAAATCTATAAATAGCTGGTAAATTGCTAAAATTTTCCCGATGCGTCGAAATTTCACCATCAAAATGCCGATTCAGGATGTTATTAGTCATAATTAGTTGGAAAACAATCGCTTCAATGCCGTCCGCAAAGCAAAACTTTCGAAGGTGCGAAGTTCGTCGAAAACAAACACGAGAACCGCTTCCAATAGTTAAGTCAAAGTCAACGTTATTGTAACAGTTTAAGGAGGTATAGAGTGCCTGGAGCTTTCAAACCTCAGCCCCCACATTGACCTTCGCAGCTGGTGAGATGGCAGCGGGGAGAGGAAGGGGGGGGGGGGGATGTTAAGTGGAATTAGCTAGGAAATAAAAGTTTCTAGAGCAGTTCCTAGATTCTAAACTTGCCGTGGAACGCTAGCTAAAGTCATCGATCCAAATTATTTTTTTTATTTCAAAAAAGGTGGTTACAATTCGGTTGTTTTTTTTTTTCGTTTGTTAACTCATAAAATCGATTTGGAAAATTGTTGTTTTATTATTTGAAAGGATATACTTTCCGACTGGTCTTATAGATTTCATCAAAATCAGTTCGGTAGTTGGGTTTTTAAAACAAGTAATTGGAAAAAAGATGTCATCCAATTAAACGAAATTGCGTGTTTTGAATTCGGTTGTTTCAGATTTTCATCTATAATTATTATGTAACTCGGTAACGAACCGAGATAATCTCAATATGCTCAATGCTCATACCATTAACTGGCCCAAGCCACTCAAACTTGGATTTCAACCGTTTATCCCTGAGATATTAGAATGTGAAACCTCTTTGTGCCCGGAAATTAAATAAATATTAAATAGAATACATATTTATTAGAATATGCTTTATTAGAACGGAATAGATAATTTCTAGATTCATGAGCTCCATCCTCAGCCACACCGTCGCTTAAGGTACTTCACCCGTTTTTTTGTCCTTGTAGCTAAGTCAGATATATATTGTAATTGATCATAACATTTGCGACAATCTCAGATTATTATTTATATTATCATATCATTACCAATAAATACATCCTGTAACATATATTAACCCATTTTAGTAATTCAAGCAACTTCTCGGGATATGTAAGCAACGAGGCGCATTATTCATAGGTTATTAAATTGACGTGAAAATATAAAGAATTATCTTGGATTATCGCAAACATTGTGATCACTTACAATATTTACCCGAGCAAGGTACAATGACAAAAAAAACGGAAATTTGAATTTCCCGCCTCGTGTGTATCGTTGGCCCTTAAGGCTTAAGACCCATCAGGCGTTGGTGGTGAATTGTAGATCTGTTAAATGTAAAAAAAAATGCGTTGGAAAAATAACCTGAATAAATAATAAAACACAGTAACACTTTCTCACTACTACTTACAATTTGTATAACACAAAGTGTTATACAAATTGTAAGTAGTACTTCTTCGAGCGGGGTCTGCAAAAGATTTCCACTACAAAGCCATTTCATCTCTTGTCAGTTCGATAAGCTATAATCGCTAAGCACATTTTTATTCTATTCCGTAACAGCCAGTTGACACGGCCTTTTGATTTCGTCAGCTTTAACCTGTACCGGTCATTGATCAAAACGTAAATAAAACCTTGTCTCAATTAACTCGCTCGCCTTGACATTGGCGGCACTTTCCACACGGAAGTCGTATTGTTCGATTGTATAATAAATCGAAATTCTAGAAATAAATTTGACAATTAAATACGTGATTTGATAAACTTAATACAATTTTATTGAGTCGTGAAACGTCCGAGGACGGAATCGACAAGATACCACTGTTTTCGATTCATCATCATCATCGACCTTTGTCCATCCACTGCTGAGTATAGGTCTCCTCTTTAGCGCGTCACTTTTTCCGATCCTGTTCCAGTCTCATCTACTGTCTTCCTGCTACTTTGTTTTCGAATATGCTTATTTTATTATTAGTAGTTTTTACGAAATTCTTATAACGAATTATGACAGGTTTAGTATGGAAATGTCAAAACTATAGTATCAAGGCTAGAGTGAATCGGCCACAACGTCGAGTTTTTCAGTCGTAGATCTATTCAACATTAAATAAATATCTAAAAAATAGCCAAGTACATAGTTTATACGGAAGAAGAGCAGCAGGGTTGCGATGGAGACGACGCGTTACAAACACGTTTTTTTGTTTTTGTAGATTATGAAAATTTGAACTAAAGGTAGAAATGCGATGCCATACGACTAAACGTTATTGCAAGAAACTGTTATTTAAATGGTAGGAGAAAATGGATTTCATAGAATACTCGCTGCACGGCGCGGATTCACCCGCGCAGTGATAAATAATCGGCCAAGTGCGAGTTGGACTCGCGCACGAAGGGTTCCGTACTGTCATCTATAATACTACAAAGTTTAGTTCTGTTTATAAAATAACGAGAAATTAACGAAATTCCAAGTAGTAAATTGCAAACTTATAGGTAGGTTTTCAATACACATCCGGGCAGCATGACGACGCTCGCGCGACTACGCGCGGCTATGGCTCGCTCCGTGATGTTACCTCCCCCGCTACCCGCGCGGCCGTTGCTTAGCAACCGCGTTTAGATGCACGGATTATTTTCATTTTGTGAGTTTTTATGTATTAGATTAGGTATTTATTTTTATAGTTAATATATTTCTAAATATTTACTTACAAATATTCAAGTTTCTTCCTGTTAATTAAGATCGAGTAAAAATTGCTTGAAAATTACGTTTGTTGTATGGAAGCCCCCCTTTAATATTTAGTTTATTGTTATTTAATTATTTATTTTGAAAGGTAATATACAAGTAAATATTCTGTGAAAATTTGAAGCGTCTACCTGTTACCGTTTTTAATATTGAGCAAAAAAATACGAAAACAACACGTTTATTGTATGAGGACCCCCCTTAATATTTGAAATTTTTTCATTTTTAGTATTTGTTGTTATAGCGGCAACGGAAATACATCATTTGTGAAAATTTCAGCTTTCTAGCTATCACGGTTTATGAGATACAGCCTGGAGACAGACAGACAGACAGACAGACAGCGAAGTCTTAGTAATAGGGTCCCGTTTTTACCCTTTGGGTACGGAACCCTAAAAACGGTGATGATGATGATGAAATATAACCTACGTCCGACTCCAGTCAGATATCGTAACAATCGATTCATCCGTCTAGCCGCAAAAATGTGACAAACAGACAGAGTTGCTTTCGCTTTTATAGGATTTAACCCACCATCGTTACGAAAAGCCTTAAATGGGAATAACCCACCCACATTAAAAGGGTGTGTGATGTGTCACCCTCTCCACATTGTAGGTTCGCTAAAACAATAGAGCTAGTAACTTATTATATAAACATACTATAAGGTTGACTTTTGTATACTAACTTTAAGTTTAATACAAACTTAAAGTTAGTACACAAAAGTCAACCTTAGAACATTTATGTCAAGTGCGATATTGGTCGCTATACAATTAAATTGACCTCATTTCGTAAACAGTGTGCGAAGAAATTTGCTACTGAGAAGTGTATAAGTATGCATGACTATAATAAACTTAGTTTCAACGCCTGTTCTTTGTGCATATTTGAACGTACCCAGTGTCGAGTGTACGACAAATTATCACCTTAAATCTAGATAAGAGTTGAGTATGTGTACGTAGAATACTTAATAGGTGAATTAATAAGAGGATTGTAAAGCACATTAGTTGTCATCATCGCTGCAGTGATGTTAAAATGTATTTTTCGTAGAAGAGGAAAATGGAGGCTTAGACAATTTTAAATGAAAACTATGGGTCACTCACGTCTGTTTTAAGCCGAAAAATCCGACTATAGTTTCAACCGCATTCGGCGGACTTTTTCAAAGGAGCAGCGCAAACAAGGCATAGACAACTGGCAAACGTTTCTATTTCTATAAACTTACGCTTCGAAATGCTAAGAAATTTGATGTGCTGTCACGTGACATTTCATTAGCTAATGTCAATCCCATACATTTATTTCTATTCTAATGGCGTTCACGAAATTAGAATGCCACTTGTCTAACCCTCTTGAATCGTTTCGGAAACTATATCTTCACCTCTGTCGTTTCCATACAGAATAATAGAGATGGAGAACTTGTGAAACATTTCAATTTGTAATATTAGAGTAACTGTAAAAAAATCAAAAATACGAAAATAGGGCAAATCGTTTTTTAAACGACTTCCAAAAAGGAGGAGGTTCTCAATTCAATTGTATATTTTTTGTATGTTTGTTAATATGAATTGGTATTAATGATTATTTTTTGTTTGGTAGGTAATTCAGAGGTGGTCCCGTATAAATTTTATCAAAATCGGTTTAATACTTTGGTTTTTAACACAAAATAACTGGAAAATATATATCATCCAAGCAAACCAAATTGCGTATTTTGAAGTCGGTTGCTTCAGTTTTTTAAACTATCATCACATCTCAGCCATAAGAAGTCCACTGCTTGACATAGGCCGCTCCCATTGATAAGTAATTATAAAACTAAACTTTTAATTTTGTTATACCTATTATTTCTTGTATGAACGAATGCGTATTACATTCATAATGCTCTTAGTGTTTATTAGTAGATTTTATATTTGCCTTCAGGCTACCGAAAGTAAAAAGTTTTTTTTTATTGGCTAGTATTTATTTAGTAAGGTATGTCTGATTTGGCCGATACACATTTGCGTCGCCGTCATTTGCTGTCATTGACATTATTTTCATGTTCACAACACACGGGACCTTGTGCTACTTACTGTAAGGAATCTTATCGTTATATCGTTCAAATGAATTAGATTAATTGCATTAATCGATAAAATGAAATACTATCAATTTGTAGTTAATTCCAAAAAATAACTGTACAATCTCTGGTTAACTTTAACAAATGGATAGTGAAAAAAATAATAGATTATATAGTTTTATTTATTAATTTAGTTGAAATTCTTGTTTGCTACGCTCTAACAAGTACCTACCATAGTTATTTATAAGTGAGCTTTGTACATTATGCAATAAATTATATGATAAACTAATTTTCGGAATATCCGTTGTGCAAAAAAAATTAAAATAACGCTATTTTCAGTTTTCAAGGAAAATTTATTTGATTCCAAAAACATGTTTGCTGAATATCTTTAAGCTTATTTTCTATTTTATTTTTTCATTTAAGTCCATTCAATAATTGCGACTAAAAATATACTACCAACATTAAGGCGATACTGCATAATATAATGATTATAAATGGATTGTTTTCTCTTTTTTTTTTATAAAAAGATAATGAATACAATTATTCGTTAGATAGTTTTATCGGGAGATTGTGAAACAACCTAGGAATCACCGTCAAGGTTACTATTACTAAAAACAGTATTTTGTTGATTGTATAGGGCGTCGGCCGGTTGTTATTGCAAAACTTGTGTTTAATTGATAAATCCAGATAATCGCTTATAATACTCATACTGTCGCTTTGTACGACCTTGCTACGGGTGATAAAGGACTACCTTGAGAATACCTTGACATGAAGTATGTTGTGCAAATACCCAGGGTTCCTATGAAGCGCAGGCGTTGTTGAATATACCCTGTATCCGGTAAACTTAGGAAGCTCCTTATCATGATAAGCGGATTCCTAAGTTTACTAAGTTTCCTTTTTTCTCCTTGACACACAATAATAATAGTTTAAAAACTGAAACAACCGACTCCAAAATACGCAATTTCGATTATTTTAATGACATATTTTTACAGTTATTTTGTTGTAAATGCCAAAGTACTGAACCGATTTTGATAAAATTTATATGGGACCACTTTTGAAGTATGACCTACCAAACAAAAAAAGAATAATCGAAATCAGTTCATAATTGGCCAATTATTTTATTGTATATGTATTTTATTCGTCCGGTTATTCTTTTACAGCAAATGCTGGTTTCGTGTATAAATATTATATATATAAAATGCATGACCTTTTTTCACCAAATCGACAAATTTTTATTTTATAAATAGTTTTTATGTCAGATAGTATATTAGGTTGAAGTTCCAAATTCAAATTGAATTAAATTCATTAAATGATTTTAGAAAAACACTAAAGTTTCGCGCTAAAGTTAAGTTAATGAATGAATGCCTTGCCGCTGTCCTTATTTCCTGAAAGCTATAACCCAGGTGTCTTCAAGTCTAGAATGAATAAGTATCTTATAGGTCTGCGAAACTAAATAATGAACCTCTTCCGAGCCGGCTGGTCACCGTGGAGGAGTACGACCAAAACCCCCCAGTTACGAGACGTAATAAAAAAGAAAACTTACTAACAATAGCCACTTTAAATGTACGAACATTACTAGCGGAAAGCCGACTTATAGAATTGTATCATGGAATGGAAAATGTCAAGTGGGATATACTAGGAGTGTGCGAAGTAAGAAGAGAGAAAGAAGTTATCGAAGAATATGCAGAATTTATCTTTTGCCATAGTTATGCAACAAAAGGAAGGAATGGAGTCGGTTTTCTTATCAAAAAGCATTTAAAAGACAATATAATTAAATTTGAAACTTTTTCTGATAGAGTCGCCTTAATTGATATAAACTTACAAAATCAAAAATGGACCTTAATTCAAGTCTATTCCCCAACAGAAAAATGCGACAAAGAAGCACTAACACATTTCTATGACACCATTGAAAGGGCTTTGGCGGCATCGGAATCACCCAATGTAATAGTAATGGGCGACTTTAACGCACAAGTGGGAACGATGCAAAAGGGTGAAGAAGTTGCTTTTGGGAATTTCTCTAAAGGAAAAAGAAGCACACATGGCAAAAATCTAGTCGAGTTTGCTATGGAAAATAATTTAAAAATAACAAATACTCTTTATAAAAGAAGAAAACACAGGAATTGGACGTGGAAAACACCAAATGACAAATATTATAATGAAATTGATTTTATTTTGACCAATAAACCAAATCAAATAAAACATTTTGACGTAATAAATCCTGACTTTTACACAGACCATAGAATAGTTCGATGCAAGCTGTCTCTTAAATTACTAAGAACATTTAAACAATCGATTCAGCATAACCAGCGAAGTCTACCAGAACTATCGGAAGAAGAAAAACAGAAGGTAGAGGAAAGATTTCAACGGATAGTGGAAGGCAACAAGGATATACATACTCAATATAAGCAACTAAAGGAAGAATTAGCACATGCTCTAAGGGGAATATCACAAACAAAGATGACAAGGCGGAGTGAAATTAGCAGAACTACAGAACTATTACTGGAAAAACGAAAAATGCTGTACAAAGAAAGACGTACCAAAGAAAATAAAAAGTTAATAACAAACATAAGTAAAGAAATAAACCGAAATATTACGAAAGAGAAAAAACAACACAGACAAGCGACCTTCGAAAAATATATAAAAAACTCAGGAGCTGTAAAAAAAGCATACAAAGAACTGAACAACAAAAAAGAATGGACAGCAAGTTTAAAAACTAAGACCAAATCTATAGCCAAAACACGTCCAGATATACTACATGAAGCCACGAAATACTATGAAGAACTGTACGCTACAGATCTGGTATCAAGCTCTACCTTAGAAATAACTGACAACACCAATTCTACTCACGAAAACATGTTAATACCAAACTTACTGAAAACCGAGATTGAATACGCCATCAGAACTCAGAAAAACGAGAAAGCCCCCGGCAATGACCACATTACAAACGAAGTGTTAAAATTATTAATAGATCAATTGCTGGCTCCCCTACAAAGACTCTTTGACAACATTTTAAAGAATGGACAGACACCAGAAGATTGGAGCAAATCAATAACCATACTCTTGCATAAGAAGGGAGACAGAAACGAGTTAGGAAACTACAGACCAATTAGTTTAATGTCAAATTTATATAAAATATTTTCAAAAATTATACTAAATCGAATTACACTGACTTTAGATGAAAATCAACCACAGGAACAGGCTGGATTTAGGAAAAGATTCTCAACGATAGACCATATTCAAGTAGTAACTCAAGTTGTGAGCAAATGCAAAGAATACAACAAGAATCTGTATATTGGCTTCATTGATTTCACTAAAGCATTTGATTCCCTCGAGCACAATGCTATTTGGCAAGCACTTAGACAACAAGGGGTAGCTGAACAATACATTAATATTATTAGTAACATATACTCAAAAAGTTCCTCGAAAATACGTTTGGAAAGAGATGGCCGGGAATTTTCTATTAATAAAGGAGTCCGTCAAGGAGACCCACTTTCACCTAAAATTTTCTGCGCAGTGTTGGAAATGGTCTTTAGAAACATAGACTGGCAAAATAAGGGTATAAAGATTAACGGGGAATATCTCAACCATTTGAGGTTCGCTGACGATATCGTCATCTTCGCAGAATCCTCACAAGACCTAGAACAAATGTTAAGAGTTATAACTATAGAAAGCAGGAAAGTAGGACTTTCACTAAATGCGTCAAAAACAAAAATCATGACAAACGGGAAAAAAGAAGTTATAACAGTAGAAGGGGAAAAGATAGAATATGTGACTGAGTATACTTACCTTGGGCAATCCATAGCTTTTGAAGACCATACAGCAAAAGAAATAGATCGAAGGATTGCGATAGCATGGAAGAAATACTGGGGAATGAAGGAAATAATGAAAAATAAAAATGTAGATATAAACATAAAAAGGAAAGTGTATGACGTTGCCATACTACCGTCCCTCGTATACGGTTGTCAGACCTGGGCGCTAAGAAAAGAGGATGAACACAAACTAGCGGTATGCCAAAGAAAAATGGAAAGAAGTATGTTGGGAATAAGATTATCTGACCAAATAAATAACAGAAAAATAAGACAAAAAACTAAAATAAGAGATATAACGGAAACAATAAGGACATTAAAATGGAGTTGGGCAGGTCATGTATGTCGAATGGACAACGATAGATGGAGAAAGAAAATAATAGAATGGATACCAAGAGAGGAAAAGCGAAAAAGAGGAAGACCAAGTAGACGTTGGGAAGACATTTTTACTAAAAGACATGGAAACGAATGGATGAGACTAGCTAGGGATAGAAAATATTGGAAAAAACTGGGGGAGGCCTACGCCAAAGATGCGACATCTACACAAGAACAACAATAGATATATATTATGTAGAATAAAATTTATGACACAGATACAATATTGAGGACATCTAAGTGAAATTGACGAAGAAGATTGCATTAATATGAAATAATAATAATAATATTGACATTAAAAAGAGAATTAATTATTGTAATTATTGAAAACTGATATTTTTGACATTTGTGTTGATTTTATTTAATAGTGTAGATGAAATAAAGGCTTTTTTATTTTTTATTTTATTTATTTTAGGTCTGCGTGTCTCATCTTCGGCTACAGTATCGCTTTCCATCAGACGTGCTGGTGGTCAAACGTAGAGCTATTCTATATATATAAAAAAGACATCCTGTATGCTTAATAACTGATAACTTTATGTTAGCTTAGCTGTAATTTCGTGCAAACATGACTTGCCCGTCATTTTACTTGCATTCATTAATTTTACTACAGGTTAGGTCGTTGATCAAACTGTTATTTTTACTATCTAATTATAGCGATTATTTAAACTGTTTTACTATTAGAAACTATTATAGGTAAAGTTTTCTAAAACGACTGGCCTTGTGGCTCAGTTGGTAGTGTGTTTACGTCTACCTGCTGAACTGAAAGGTCGTGGGTTCAATCCCCACCCAGGGCAAACATTTGTGTGATGAGCATGGATGTTTGTTCTGTGTCCGGGTGTTTCTATGTAACATATGTATATATTTACAAATAAAAAAGTATATATGTATTCTATCAGCCATCTAGTTCCATAGTACAAGCTTTGCTTAGTTTGGCCTAGATGGTGTTGTGTGAAATGTCCACAAATATTTATTTACGATTTTAAAGTTCATTACAGCCTTATCTTTAACTGACTTCTAGATGGAGGCTAATAAAAAGCTATAGCTCCGCCTCCACGTATTTATCACCGTGTCCTAACATACGCGTATTTGTTCCAGGTTCATTAATAGTGGTGGGGTCAGCGCTAGTTGTGTGGCTCACCGATTGGAAGTACAAATACTACATTGACCCAGCGCTCAGTATAGTGCTGGTTATCCTCATCTTGGCCTCCGTGTGGCCGCTGCTCAGGGAGTCTTCGCTAATACTGCTACAGACTGTTCCTACACATATACAGGTTGGTTTCGCTGTGGCCTCAACGGCTTGACAGATGATTGAACTATGACGTGTCATTAGATTCATCTCTATTTCTATAGATCTACCGCTTAACTGAGTCTGTTCCTGGGGTATGGGAGCGGTACGGGAGGGGTTATATTACGTCAGTCGGGCGTCAGCATTGCTATTACTTGTGAAACCTCCCGTGCAGCTCCCATACCTCAGGAACAGACTCAGTTAAGCGGTTTGTCTATAGTATCTAGAATTCGCGCAACCACTGAAGTCCGACACACAGATACAGATACACACTTCAAACTTATAACACCCCTCTTTTTGGGTCGGAGGTTATAAAGCCATACATACGTAAACCGTCTTACTCATAAACTATCAATAAACGCATTATACGGCCTTACCGAAAAACGTTACCTAACTTTAACCATCGTCTTAAATTCTGTCTTCTTTCCGCAAGTGTTATTAGGTGTTAGCGAGAAGTTGACAAAATATGTTAAGCATTGCTTAAAGTTAAGTAATGTTTTTTGATAAGACCATTAGTTAAAAAATGATTTGTTTCGTTTTCGTTTTCGAAATTGACAAATTATTATGTTCTAACTAAAATGGGCTTAATATCAGACGTGTATGCGTAAGACGGAAAGAGTGTGCTAAGTGCAAATCATTCTAAGGTCTCGGAAGCTGCGCATATTTTTATAGATAAAATCAGTGAGATTTTATCTATAGAGAGGTTATACTCATTGAATATGAAGTAAAATAATAGCAAATCTCAGTTTTCAGCACTTTCGAGGATAAGACCACATCTTCAAGGCCTTTTAGTATCTTGGCCTTATATATCTTGGTGTTGCACTTTCTAAACACACAGGATGGCATTGACACTGTTCACAAGTCACTACACGCGTCTAACAGCGTTGCCCGACGAGTCGGGCGATTACCTTACTTGAGGCTTGCTTGGGAAAACCTATCTTGTTTAATACATCATTGGATAAACTCTATACTCTACACACCTTAAAATTAACCTGCTGCCTTCCAGGCAACCATGGGATGGAGAGAGTAAAAATAACGGCTTCGACATACGCAATTCGTTTACTTGGACGACCTTTTTTCAGTAATTTTAGTAGATAACTTTAGTTTTTTCCTATTGAGGTACGGAACCCTAAAAACATACAGTCGAATTGAGAACCTCCTTCTTTTTGGAAGTTGGTTAAAAAGATAAAAAACAGAATGATAATCTACACTAATTATGACACGTATATTCTTGGACCCTGCTTCTACCTTACAGAAATTTAATTCATACCTGTTCAGCCGTTACGGGCAATTTTTTTTATATTTTTTTTATTCGGAGATAGGCTTGCGCTTGACCGTCAACTCACCTGATGTTAAGTGACAGTTTCGGTCTACGATGGAGCGCGCTTGCCTAGAAGAAACCTATTCACTCGCGATTTGAAGACACCTAGATTATATCCAGTCGGAAAGACCCATTCTGGAAGTGCATTCCACAGTTTGGCAGTACGTACAATGAAAGTGGAGCCAAAGCGTTCCGTACGTGTTTTCGGAATATCAACCATATACATAATCATATATAAATGTTGACATTTGACAATGTTGTTGCATTTACATTAACAATG
The DNA here is from genome assembly GCA_947563715.1 of Lycia hirtaria. Taxonomy (NCBI): domain Eukaryota; kingdom Metazoa; phylum Arthropoda; class Insecta; order Lepidoptera; family Geometridae; genus Lycia; species Lycia hirtaria. Next base: position 37,698,922 of record OX387381.1, on the reverse strand, counting down.
TCACTATGTATTTATATTGATATCTGTGTGTTTATTTGCACAGGTGGACGCTATACAGCGGCGGCTGTTGGAAAAGGTCGATGGAGTGTTAGCAGTCCACGAGTTCCACGTTTGGCAACTGGCTGGTGATAGGATCATCGCGAGTGCTCACATTAGGTAAGGGATAGTTTAAAAATAATTAACAGTTTAAAAAACTAAAAAAAAAAAAAAACATGTGAAGCATGTTTTTTAATTATTGTAATCGATAAGTCTACAAAGTTTGAATTGGGTCAAAATCAAGTCCAAAGGAGTCGGTTACAAACAAACGTGCATACAGGTGAAGCTAATAAAAGCGTGTTAAAAACATACAGTCGAATTGAGAACCACTTTATTGGAAGTATAATAATAAATAAATATTTTTGGACATTTCACACAATATCATCTAGACCAAACTAAGCAAAGCTTGTACTATGGAACTAGATGGCTGATGGAATACATAAATAATGTATTTTTGTAAATATATACAAATGATACATAGGGACACCCAGACACAACAAACATCCATGCTCATCACACAATTGTTTGACCTGGGTGGGGATCGAACCTACGGCCTACAGCTAAGTAGGCAAACATACTACCAATTGAGCCACAAGGCCAGTCAAGTCGGGTTAAAAACTGAAAAAACCGACGCCAAAATACGCAATTCGTTTACTTGGACGTAATTTTTTTAGTTATTTTATTATAACTAAAGTACTGAACCGAATTTGATAAAATGTATATTGGACTACCTCTGAAGTATGACCTACAAAAAAGGAGTCATTAAAACAATTCATAATTGGCGGAGTAATTTCTGGACAAACATGGTGTGAATTTCTCGACGAATGAATATTTCTTGCATTTAGCAGTGTTTTGAGCACGTGTACGCTACGATACTTGTTGTCAACTACTGATTATAATTTTATTGCATTATTGTTATGTCAAGTGATATTGGCTTAGCAACAAGATACATACGTTATTCTAATGGCTACTGGCTTAGCAACAATATACATACGTCATTCTGATGGCTATTGACTTAGCAACAAGACACATACGTCATTCTGATGGCTATTGGCTTAGCAACAAGACACATAGTTCATTCTGATGGCTATTGGCTTAGCAACAAGACACATACGTCATTCTGATAGCTATTGGCTTAGCAACAAGACACATACGTCATTCTGATGGCTATTGGCTTAGCAACAAGATACATCATTCTGATAAAAAGCAGGATTACGTTACGACGAAATACAACAATCTAACAGAAGCAATATGTGTGAACGCGCAAGCTGAAGTATAAAAATAATTAATTATTTAATAAAACAAAAGTATATAAGTATTGTATATATATAGCTGTACTTCACAAATGACAAATTCACAACAAAGGCTGGAGCTGTGAGATTATAATGCTGGTATTGTGCCAATCCCGGAACAGTAATACCGGTAGCCACCAGTATATTCCGGTATTCTCTAGCCGTATTTAGCACTTAGTATCTATAAATAATGCCGACTATTCGGCGTGTGTCTTCCGGCAATAGAATTTAGATTGGTTAAGGTCGGTAAATCTATGTCATGTCAACGGCGGCAAGTATTATGTCAATGTCAAACGGTTGATGTGTTTGAGGTCGTTACAGATTAATTAATTGTCATAATTTTAATAATTATTGAAGGGCTTTATTGGACTTCATTTAGATCAGTTATGAAATATAGGTTAATCATATGTAATCTGTTTAATTAATCTGTGTATTAATTTTTTTTTAAATTTTTAAGTTTTTTTAGGGTCTGTACATCAAAAGGAAAAAAACGGAACCCTTATAGGATCACTTTGTTGTCCGTCTGTCCGTCTGTCCGTCTGTCCGGGTGTCAAGACCTTTATCTCGGGAATGCGTGAAGGTATCGAGTTGAAATTAAAACTATATATGCAAATCCATAATATCATGCTGCAGAAAGAAAAAAAAAATCTCAGTTTTCGTAAAAAAAAAGTTACAGCCAAATATGTCGTAAAAAACGCTCATTTCGACACTCACAAGGGAATCAAAACCTATGGGGTACTTCCGTTGACATAAAACTATGAAATTTGGCAAGAAGCATTGTGTTAGAGTACACATATAGGAAAAAATCCGAAAACTGGACATTTTTAATTTAATCGCAAAAAAATAGTGTCTCTATGCAAGGAATGAGGGCCCAAATTTTAAAGTGAATTAACCGTATCATGTGGGGTATCATATGAAAGAGCCTCATTAGCCTAAAACAGGCTTTTAAATATTTTTACGATGTATATTTTTCGGTTTATGATAAAAAAAAAAAATGATTTCCCCCTTTTATTTAGTTTGTACGGAACCCTCGGTGGGCGAGTCTGACTCGCATTTGTCCGGTTTTATTTACAATATAAATAGATAAAATTATACAAACCAAAAAACCGCCGCGCCGCTCGCTGCTCCGGGACATCGGGGCAAGGCTGCTGACGGTACGTGCTACAAACTTAGAAACCTCTTTACAATGCTTTAGGCAATTAATACATTATATATTATTATATTCATAGTAATAGTATTATTAATATTTTTCGAACAAGCTTAGCTCTAGAGCAACCTATATTTGTTAAAGTTATCGCTGTAATTCTGTTATACCTAAGTAAAAAGCAGGATTCGATTTCTCAAAATTTTTGGGACCTTTTAAAAGAAAAAAATTTAAATGTCTCAATAGGGCGGCTAGACCGAAAATTTTTCCCATGAGAATTGGTAAAGGGAAAGAAGTTCAATTACCCTAAAATTATATTAAATTTTTTGTGAAGATTTTGCGTCACATTAAATATAATGACTAACAGCAAAAATGTCATAATCCCACTTGTTTTTAGGTGTCACGTGTGTCGTTTTTGCATTTAGAGCTTACTGCACTTCCATTTCACAAGCTTACCTCCGATGACACCTTAACGGCAAAGTGGTGGGTGGCAGAATATTTATTTTATGTAGCCAGGTGACTCAACGATTTCATACCTACTAAAGCAAATTTAAATTAAAATAAAAAAAAACTCTAAAAAACATGTTTTATTGCTGTAATTAATCACATCGCAAATAAACAGCTTTAAAGTAAATTCAGTCAATACATCTGAAACTCGGTCATGTAAATTGGCTCACGAGATGTCGCCCCGCGTCTATTTGCAGGTGACGCAAAGAATAATCTCAGTAAAACGAAACAATATAAATATTTTGCCTACTTTCTAAAATAACAACCTTAATAGAAAGCGCGTGTAATGTCCATAATCTTCTTCTAAATAATGAAGTATACGATCTGTCTACAGGGGTACACTAAATTGTAAAGTCGTCAATCGATCACATAATTGTGACACTGCAAATACCGTCTTACTTATAAACGCATGTTAAAATCTTATTCACTGAATAAGGATTTGTCACTTTCTGTCAGACAGGAACTGATTCGCGCGAAAACGGAACAAAACACTGTTTAACTAAAATGAGTTTATTCAGCGTGTCAGCGTGTTAAACTGCTTTCAGTTCTTGTACTGTGTGTTATCTCTATTTCCGACTTTTTTTAAATCGAAAATCTGAACAAAATGAATTTTCGTGACGTTACTAATGGTTATGTCTTGAATTTGTTAACTTATCTAACACACGTATAATAAAGTCCCCCTGCTGTTGGAGAGATGGTGCCGAGTATAATTCCATTATAAGTCCCTATCGCGCACCATCATTCGTAAATTAAATATTTTAAATTTTGTACTGGATTCTGGATTATTTTCATGACTACGCGATCGAACGTTTGAGCATCTCTGAATCTACCGTATGTTACACCAAAACGTACAAATGCAACTAATTGAATACATATAGTAACAGAGAGATAACTTCTTAATTATTGGTTATGATTCGACGTTGTTTTCGCTGTAGTTAGTTTTGATATGTAAATCAAAATTGTTACTTATTGATGACCTGCCCGAGTAAACAATCCCTACTACAATACTACTATTATAATATATAGATATACGTGCATACGAAAGTATATTTTTGTTTTTCGTTTGTTCTTCTTTCAATCTGCCGATATAATTTTAACATTTCTAAATTGTATTTTTCTGAGTAATTTAGGTCTATTTAACCCCCGACCCAATAACCCTCGTGTTATAAGTTTGACGTGTGGCATCGTACCTCCCAAACGGATGCACCGATTTTGATCTAGTTTATTTTTTGGGGTAAAAGAGGATATCATCGAGAGTGTTTAGCTATGTGTCATGAAAATCGGTTCAGCCATATTTTTTCGATGTTTCTTGAGTTTTCCAAACGTGTCTTCAGTGACCCAACACATCACTGAGTAATCTAACAGCGGCTTTGTCTCTGTGGGTCGCTTTCACTGACTTCTGGTCAAATATTTATTGCAAAATAACATTAAACAATCGACACAAAGATTAAACGATTCTAATTGTGGTAATAAATGAATGTACGAATCAATAGGCTTTGGACTATAGTCTGGCTCTGATCGATTGTCACGTGTTATCTAGTATTACGTAAGACTATATTCTGTTTTGTATACCTACTTAAATAAATAAATAAAGTAAATATAGATGTGATTTTTCCGTAAGTAGATTAATTAATTTTTTCAGAGATTTCTATCTGCAGCCGCTCACTCTGTTTTATAGCCTAAAAATGTAGCCCAAATAAACATGTGGGTGTTTATGAACGTCTGGCATTATAGCAACAGACTAAAGTCACCGTCTTATCGCTATCAGGAGACGTATTATGCTAATATGTTTATGCCTATCGACCGATCATTTATCAATTTATGATGATTGTTCGTGTTCTGGTGACTAGGCTACTGTTTCAAGCTAATTGTTGTGACTCTATCGTTATCATTCTCTCATTCTTAGCTGTTTTTTTAGGCTTGCGCTTTTTTATTTTATTGTTTTTTCTCTCGTTATTGTTGTCAAGTGAACTGTGGGTAGTTTTTCGAAAAATATTGGTGGTTAGTATATACATACTAACTGAACCTCGCTGTTTTACTCGCGTAAAAATGAGTAATAGTTTTTGTATGTCACATACATATATAAATATATACAAAAATATATTGTCATTTAGCTGAAAATAAAGATTAAATAAATAATTATATTCAATTAATTAGTAATTTATTTTAATAATTACATAAATTATACATGTATTAAAATAAATTACAAAAAACTAAAAAACACACTACAAATTATTGTGGTCAAAGTTCATTACAAGACTTTTCTAACAAATCCAAACACAGCTATGATACGATGTTCCATCATGAAGTTCTAGTTCATATCTTCCGGCTCCATCATCAGATCAGTTCGACAGTACCATATTATTGTATTGTCATCAGAACTACACACAGCTGCCAATTTTCATGACGCTACGATCCTTGGAAGATGGTTAAATTAGTTACCTTAGATTTCATTACATAGTTAGTTACATGCAGGTTGACCTAATAAAAGCGTGTTAAAAACACTTCTCTCGCAAAAATAAAAAAATGCGTTTTTTCGTAACCTCCAATAAAAATTTCCGTAATAAAAAAGTGATTTTATTAGAATTATCCTAAAGAATGGGCATTTATAATCTTTTACAGCAATTTTACGCATGCTTTCTCACAAAAACCGTACATCCAACAGCGTATTAAGCGTTACGAAATTGTAAGTTAGACTGCAAAAACCGCTTTTCAGTAGTTGGGTATTTTGTTTTTCTTTTAATATGGATACTTGTTTTGTGATTAAATAAAAAAATTACAATTTCGGTTTTTTCCTTTATGCATACTATAAGACGATGCTTCTTGACAAATCTCATAGTTCTAGGTCAACGAGAAGTACTCTATAGATTTTGATTCCCTTGTGATTGTCGAAATATGCTGTTTTTTGCGACATAAACGGCTGTAACTTTTTTTACGCTAATGAATAGTTTGATTTTTTATGATGATGCAAATCTGTAGTACATTGCAGCTGTGAAAAATATATGTTATTTTATAATTTCAACACGATACCTCCACGTATTCCCGAGATAGTTCTTGACAGACGGACGACAAAGTGATCCTATAAGGATTCCGTTTCCTTTTGAACGAAACCCTACCCTTTGGTACGAAACCCTAAAAATACTGCCGAATTGTTAACCTCCCTCTGTTTAAAGTCGGTAATAAATTAATACACATTTGAGCATGGTCTGTGATTTTTTTTTAAACTGTCTTATCTTTGGGTTTATAGAGATATCATTTAAACATACGTGCAAAACGCCGCGCGTCGGCGAGATAAGGAAGACAACATAGTATATCTACTTAGGTACATATAACAAATCTGACCGCATCCAAATGCAAATATAGACTTATTACCATTTATTACTAGTAGTTCTACGAACAGTAGACCTCGCGAGAGAGCTTATTTGCAAATTCTTACCTCGCGATTTAAAAAACAATGTAAATTCGTATAAAAACAAATAATAATTTTAAAAATGTAGAAAACGTAAAATCTTGATAATTATTCAGCGCTAACATGCATCAAGCACATCCACGCGCCCTCACTGTTTCACGCAATCTCATCTCAAGTTGGTTGTCATATCTCGACTACCACTTGACATATTCTGTTCATTTTTACCACAAGTTGTAATAATTGTGTACTTTATCTATCTACCGATTATAAAGAAAATTCGGTTGCTAATTAGCGCCGCAATAATCTTTTATGGAATAAACCTTTTTATGGAAACCTATCAAAAATCGCCGACGACATTTTTAAAAAAATAATCCATATAACCTATACGCCAAGTTTCCACGCCAAAATTGGTTCAAAATTACGCCCTGTACGCGAGTACGAACATACAAACGAACTGACAGACGAAAGAAAATTTGCCCAGATGATGCAGAGACGCTTCGCTCGTAACTGAGGAACTGAGTAACATCGCTTCGCACGTAGTGGTTATGAGAGGGTCCAACTGAGTAACATCGCTTCGCACGTAGTGGTTATGAGAGGGTGCTGGTGGTGCGCAGCTATCTCTCTCGCACATAACAATTTCAAAGGTATAAAATCACAAAGTGGATATCATTACAAAAATTATAGTTAAAAAATCTGGAACAAGCGACGTTAAGCAGTTGATTCTCTAATAAAAATTAATCATACAATTTGACATAGCACAGCGTATTAGCAAGTTGAAGTGGCAGTGGGCAGGACACATAGCACGTAGAACTGATGACCGATGGGTCCGAAAAGTTCTCGAGTCTAGACTACGCACCGGCAAGCGCAGCGTAGGAAGACCAGCCACGAGATGGACGGATGACCTCATACAAGTGGCGGGAAGACGCTGGATTCAAGCCGCTTCTAATCGGTCTTTTTGGAAAGCCATCCTTTGTCCAGCAGTGGACTTCTTATAGCGGGGTGATGATGATGATGATTATATAATTTGAGATGATTACTAAGCGGCTGAAACAAACATATTTAAATAAATATAGAACCGCATCGAAGCTATATTGAATCTAACGCAAATAAAAATTAGTACATTAAACAAATACGTAAGAGTCGAACATATTTTTATTTTATCAGCTCAGTTTGTACAAACTGTCCCACTGCTGGACGCGGGCCATCTTCTCATTGTGGGAAGGGTAAGGCCATATTCTACCATGATAAACATTGCTGAACATATACCTCCGTTTTTTAAATGTTTTAACTCAGTTTTTAAGTGATTATGCGCGAGAGAGATAGCCGCGAACTTAAATAAATAAGAACCTTATTGCCAAAGTAGTATATGAGTAGGGGATTATGTGAATATAGACAATATGAGCTTAGCTCTGTTAGTCATTTCGCCTCCTTTCTGGAACTCACATTATGTACAACGGGAATTTAACAGTTGTCGAACATTTTAGTCATCGTGAGCACTTATAACATTTTTGAAATGTGTATTTTTTTTTAGATAAGGCTCTGTATCCGCGGTATCTAAGATCGATAAATTTGATTGTTATCGATGTTTAGCTTAGCTCGATGTACTTGATTTATAAACAATTAACAAATGATTAGGCAATAACAAGTCGAGACATGCATGTACCTACCTTATCTAATACGAAAAAGAAGCCTGCTCGGCTAACTTTGTTTTATTATGATCGCTTTCGAAAAATAACAATGGTATATGAGATTCATACTGTGTCATGAAAAGGTAAAATATAAATCAAATAACTCGCTCGAAAGAAACGAAAGTTTACTTTTTGCCATGGTCACTATAAGTCTAACTATATTTCTTACTAGCACTGGTCAAATGGAGGTCAACACATTTTGGTTGGTATTTCTTTTTTGTTTATGAATTAATTTTCCTTGTTAATTTTCTCTTACAATTCGTAAAAAAAAAAAAGACGAACGTCACACTTTACACACCTTTCACTGCAAATAGATAGATAGATAAACTCTTTATTGTACACTATTAAACAAAAAAACAAACAGAGAAATACTGCAATTCATCAAATTTACCCTTCTCCGAAAATATGTTTTAGCTCAAAAGTAATGTTGTTTTGCACCGTGAATATTTCCTTGGCACGCTCCCAATCCAGTCTTTGTCCAAGAATCAATGTCATTGAACCTGTGTAGAGACTGCTTTTTTTTTTCGCTGATTAGTACCGTGTGATTCTTTGTGCCCATTCTTGAGGGGTTCTGTATGTGTGTTAGACAAGTGTTTTTACTAAAAGAAAAACAATACCCGACCGCATAAGAACCATTGTTACTCCTTTTAGGGTTCCGTACCTTAAAAGGAAAAAAAACGGAATCCTTATAGGACCCAACCACTTTGTTGTCCGTCCGTCCGTCGGGGTGTCAAGACCTGTATCTCGGGAACGCGTGAAGGTATCGTGTTGAAATTAAAGCCATATACGCAAATCCCTAATATCTTGCTGCAGAAAGAAAAATAAAGGTTTTAAGTTTTCGTAAAAAAAAGTTACAGCCGAATATGTCGTAAAAATCGCACATTTCGACACTCACAAGGGAATCAAACCTATGGGGTACTTCCCGTTGACCTAGAACTATGAAATTTGGCAAGAAGCATTGTGTTAGAGTACACATATAGGAAAAAATCCGAAAACTGGATATTTTTAATTTAATCATAAAAAATAGGGTCATTATGCAAGGAATGAGGGTCCAAATTTTAAAGTGAATTGGCCGTATCATGTGGGGTTTCATTGAAAGAGCTTCATTAGCAGAAGCTAAAACAGGTTTTTAAATGTTTTTACGATGTATGTTTTTCGGTTTATGTAGGAAAATATAAAAAAAATATATGATTTCCCCCTTTTAACTACTAGTTTGTACGAAAACCTCGGTGGGCGAGTCTGACTCGCATTTGTCTGTTTTTTTTTAAATCTGCCAAAAGGAACAAGAATTCACTCTTTCAAATTCCACCAAAGTTTTTGGCCCAAAAAAAACTGTTCAAGTTGGACACTAACCGGCCGTCATTCAGTTTGAAAAACAACGGTTGGGAATGATAAAAAACATTTTCAAAAACGTCTGTTACGTTGTTTTTACAATCTTGATTACCAGCGCAGCGCTCTCTGATTTATAACAATACCGGATACAAGATTCATTATGATTTAAATTACCTTGGATACGTTGTTAGAACATACATGTAGAAAGTAAGTACCTACTTATACTATACTCTGTAAATATTCTTCGATCATTTATCATCATCTCAGGCACAAGAAGTCCACTGCTGGACATAGGCCTCCCCCATGGATTTACAAAAAAGACCGGTTGGAAGCGGCCTGTATCCAGTGTCTTCCTGCCACTTGTATGATATCTTCTGTCCACCTTGTGGCTGGTCTTCCTACGCTGAGCTTGCCTGTTCGTGGTCTCCATTCGAGAACTTTTCGGCCCCATCGGCCGTCAGTTCTACGTGCTATGTGCCCTGCCCACTGCCACTTCAGCTTCGATCATTGGTAGAATATAATAGGTTCTAGGTTACTTAAAAATATGTAACCTAAAAGTGGTTGAAATTATGTATGTATACTTAGAACAAATCCAGGGCAGTTTGACATGTCTTGGTTGTATTTGCCAAATTCCACAATGCCATGTGTGTCTGTATTTAGTGAACTTACATATCCTAGTAAATTAATTCCATAAGGACAGCGCTCACGGCGGACGGAAGGGCAGACGATTTTAAATTTTAAATGTGTACATATTTTATACTTAAAACGAAATAAGGTTTATTGCCTTTGATAGTATGAGTAAAACCTAACTTAAGGTGCTACAATTTCCATACAAAAATATTTTTACCTGACTGTGTAAGAAGGAGGGTTATGTTTATATGTATGTATTTAACTAACTCTTTATTTAACTAAAATCTCGGGTCGCAGCCCGGTCCTTTGATGGGCATCAGTGGAGCCGAAGCCAACGCTGAGAGGCCCTTTACACAAAACAAAAAAAAAGAGGTTTTTGGTATGTGGATAGATGATGGAACTATTGTACAATAAGGAATTTGACAAATTGGGGCTATTGAGATGAAATGGTTATGACTTATAAAACTAGTTTATTAGCTGATGCTCCCACACAGTGAGTAAGATAAGGTACTTCTATGTGGGAGCATCAGAATGTTTTTTTTATCGGACCTGTTTGTACAAACTGTCCCACTGCTGGGCGCGGGCCATTTTCTCACAGTGAGAAGGGTTAGGCCATAGTCTGCCACGCTGGCCAAGTGCGGGTTGGCAGACTTTACACATCTTCAAGATCATTGAGAACTCTCGGACATGTAGGTTTCCTCACGATGTTTTCCTTCACCGTTTGAAGTTGGCGGCAATCAACAAAATCAGAATGTATGTATGTATTTATTATTATTATGAGTCTTAAGGTGGTACACCTATGTCATAACGGTCGCAATAAAACTGGAAATCACGCCAATCAATATCCAGTGACTGACTTTCGCTCGGTTTTCCTTATGAGTTTTTGCATGGTATTGATAAGTAGAAATTAGTGCTCACCCACGTCAGAACTACTCAGAACTGTTAATATTCCTATTGAAATGCGGACCCCCTCCCGGAGTGGCTAGCCGTCTTATAACGGAGTTCTATTGTGTCGGCGATAAGTAATGTTCCAGCTTATTTTTTAGGGTTCCGTACCTCAATAGGAAAAAACGGAACCCTTATAGGATCACTTTGTTGTCCGTTTGTCCGTCTGTCCGTCCGTCGGGTGTCAAGACCTTTATCTCGGGAACGTGTGAAGGTATCGAGTTGAAATTAAAACCATATACGCAGATCCATAGTATCTTGCTGCAGAAAGAAAAATAAATAATAATAATAATTCATTTATTCCTTGCACAAAACAGGTTGAACAATAAATTGTAATCTTAAATCGTTTTTGCTAAAATAGCAATGCAAGTGTTTAATTGCTAGTGAAGGAAGTCAATATGCATTAGAATCATCTACACACACATACTACTTCTTTAGCATAATCACATCAACACATGGACACACAAAAACCAACATACGAAACAATAACATTATATATTAATTCATTAATTAATACACAAACGCAAATTAATTATTTTTAGATCTTAAAATGTCAACTTATGTGCACAGAACTATATAAAATATAAACGTTGTAAGCTCTTATAAAATCATAATTAATGCCGAAGCTTATGTATAATTTTATTGTAAATTTAGTTCTTACTTATGTGAAATTGTAATTTCTTATATTAAACATTCTAAGTTTTCGTTAAAAAAAGTTACAGCCGAATATATCGTAAAAAATGCACATTTCGACACTCATAAGGGAATCAAAACCTATGGGGTACTTCCCGTTGACCTAGAACAATGAAATTTGGCAAGAAGCATTGTGTTAGAGTACACATATAGGAAAAAATCCGAAAACTGGACATTTTTTATTTAATCACAAAAAAATAGTGTCTTTATGCAAGGAATGAACGTCCAAATTTTTAAGTGAATTAACCGTATCATGTCGGGTATCATATGAAAGAGCTTCAGTGGCATAAGCTAAAACAGTTTTTTTTTTAATATTTTTACGATGTATATTTTTCAGTTTATGAAGGAAAATATAAAAAAAAAATGATTTCTGTTATGTTTTATTCGGTATTAGTTTGTACGGAACCCTCGGTGGACGAGTCTGACTCGCACTTGTCCGGTTTTTATTTCTTAACACGAAACTAGTAAACAACCTAGTTCTCTATAACGCTACTGAGAAAATGTACAATGTATTTTTTTATTGTTCTTTAAGGTTCTGTACCCGTCTGTCGAGACTCTTTTTCTCAGGAATGATTCGTTGATACACAGGCTTACAATACAAATTCATATTTGACAGTTTTTATTTTTACCCGACTACGTAAGGAGGGTTATGCTTTTCGAGTATATGTATGTTTTTCTATATGACAGCCTACAGAGTAACGGCTTGATCGATTTTAATGTGCGAGGTGTCGTTAGATTCGTCTTCGCTTCCAGAGTGACGTAGGCTATATTTTTTTGTTATAATAATAATGCATTTCTTGCAAAAAACGCGTTTTTCCGTAACCTCCAATGAACTTTTTCGTAATAAACAAGTAATTTTACTAGAATCATTCTAAAGGATGGTGTTGTGTGAAATGACCACCAATGCGCTTTTATAATCTTTTACAGCGATTTTACGCATACTTTCTCACAAAAAACTTACACTTAACAGCGTATCAAGCGTCTAAATCGTAAGTTAGACTACAAAAACTGTTTTTCTGCAGTCGGGTATTTTGTTTTTTCTTTTGATATACATACTTGTTCTCCTTGAGGCAACAGGGAATAGACATCTCATGGGCAAGCGTGCATCGTCATCCGCAAGACTAAATGAACGCTTCCCGTCAGGTGAGCTGTGGTCAAACATTAGCCTATATATTTTTTTTTAATATTAAATTATTTACAATAAAATTTAAAATAATAATAAAATATAATGATAAAAAATATATACTCAACAAAAATGTTTATCAAGTGGTTCTGCACTCGACTCGTATTGTGGATATCACAATCACTTTCTTCACCATACCTATCATTTAGGAAGGAAGTGTAGACCAGCCAGCCAACTTGTATTTACAGTTGGCCGAATGATGCAATTAGAATTTCTACTGTAGGCAAATCTTTTTTTTTTTTTTTTTTTTTATATAGAAATAGGTTTGCGCTTGACCGCCAACTCGCCTGATGTTAAGCGACGTTGCGGTCTACGATGGAGCGCGCTTACCTAGAAGAAACGAATTCACTCGCGATTTAAAGACACCCAGATTATATCTATCGGGAAAGACCCACTCAGGAAGCGTATTCCATATTCTAGCAGTCCGCACGATGAAAGTGGAACTAAAGCGTTTCGTTCGGGTTTTTGGAATATCCACCATGAAACGGTGACGCTTTTTCGTGTTTCTGACTGTCCGATAGTAAAAAGGGCAAGGGGGAATTATATGATGCAGATCAGATGCACACTCACCGAAATGAATCCGATAAAAAACCGATAAGCTAGCAACTTTGCGGCGGTGCTCCAAGCTTTGGAGTTTTGCACGAACAAGAGAATCGTTGCCAATGAGTTTCCTAGCACGTTTCTCAACTGATTCCAAGGCTTCAAGTTGGTACTTAGCCGAGCCATCCCAAAGATGGGAACAGTACTCCAAGCACGACCGAACTTGTGCTTGATATAGTAAAAGCAATTGTTCCGGCGTGAAGTACCGGCGCACCTTCGAGAGGATGCCCAGCTTTTTTGCAGCCAGCTGAGCCTTAGACTCAATATAGGACCCGAAGTTGAGAGTTGACGTGAGAGTTACACCCAGAAGTTCAAGGTTTTTATTTATCGGCACGGACACACCTCGGAAAGTAGGAGCCAGTTGAAATGGGCTCTTTTTCGCGGAGAAAAGACACGCCTGAGTCTTAGTAGCATTAAATTTTACTAAATTGGCATCGCCCCAATCGGATACTGCCCTAAGAGCCAAATTTAAGCGCTCGACCATAGCTGCTCTTTGTGACTGGATTTCAAATCCACTAGCACGTGCGTTGGATATAAAACTCTCTACAACGGTGCTGTCGTCTGCGTACCCAAAGATACCGGGCTTTAACAATCCGTTGATGTGCAGCAAGAAAAGCGTTGCAGAGAGTACTGACCCCTGAGGAACACCGGCATTAATAGCCATACGATCGGACGAGCAGCCATCAATAACCACTCGTATCCAACGATCCCTCAAGAAATCTGATATCCATGCGATAAAACCTGCGGATAAACCATATGAAGGAAGCTTGCTAATAAGGCTGTCATGCCAGACCCTGTCAAAAGCCTTCGAGATATCAAGAGAGACTGCTAGCGCTTCCCCATTCTTCTCGATGGCCTCACTCCAGATGTGAGTGACGTACGCTAGAAGATCTCCAGTAGACCGGTTTCGGCGGAACCCGTATTGTCGGTCACTAAGAAGATCGTTTGATTCTAGGTACGTCAAGAGCCTGTTGTTAAGGACACGTTCCATGGTCTTGCATAGGATGGACGTGACCGAGATTGGCCTGTAGTTAGCAGGGTCGGCACGACTGCCTTTTTTGGGCACAGGTTGCACGTTGGCAAGCTTCCACGATTTTGGTACCTGACCAGTCTCAAAGGAGAGGCGAAAAAGGCGTGTCAGTACAGGAGTCAACTCAGGCGCACATGTTTTCAGAACTATGGCTGGAATACCGTCAGGGCCACTGGCTTTGTTCACGTCCAGACTGCATAGCGTTCTACGAACCTCCGATTGGCGAATACGAATATTGGGCATTGATACCTTACTGCCAGATGGAGTTGGGGGAACTGCGCTACCAGTGTCTAAACGTGAAGATTCCGCAAAAAGAGTGGCAAATAAGTTCGCCTTTTCTTCAGCGGTGTGGGCCAGTGTTCCATCGGGTTTCAGCAGTGGAGGAAGTGAGGGGCTGCAGAAGTTCGCTTCGACTGATTTGGCTAGAGACCAAAACGCTTTACTACCCGCAGGGTACGAAGCTAATTTGTTCCCTATTCGACCAATGTGGTCAAAGCGAGCCTTCTGGAGAACCTTTTTGCAGAACTTGGCAGCCTTGTTAAACGCTTTTTTCTTCTGACTTACTTCACTTGCCTTACGGTGTCTAGCATCAACCCATGCTAGGTAAGCCTCATGCTTAAGCGCTTCAGCACGACAGCATTGTGGACCAAACCAAGGGCGAGCTTTGCCGGACAACGGTACGTCGGAATATGGAATAAAATATTCCATACCAGTACGCAACACGTCGGTCACAGCATCCGCACAGGCTGAAGGATCGTCAGAGGAAAAGCACAAAGACTTCCAAGGATAAGAGGCGAAATAGGCTCGCATCTCATCCCAATCTGCCAACCTGTATCGCCACATCCGACGGTTACCTCTAGGGCTGAGATCGGGCGGGGAGTAAACAGATACAGATTTCACCAGACAGTGGTCAGAGTTACCCAAAGGCGAAGATACTGACACTGAGTAACGGTCTGGATCCGTTGTCAGCAGAAGGTCTAAGCAATAGGGCGTGTGCGTCTCAACGTCAGGTACCCGTGTCGCTCCTTGGACCATCTGGGTGAGATCTAACGCTAAAGCAAGCTTTCGCGTCTCTAACCCAGCATGGTCAGTGTCCCGGTATGGGTACAGCCACTCTTTATGGTGGCCATTAAAGTCCCCCAGTAACACTAGTTGGGCTGAAGGGTACTTCTGTTGCGCCGCATCCGCCGCCTCACCCAGATATTCCGTAAGCCTGGTTGTCTCCTGATCTCCACTATGCGACCGATAAACACAGGCATAGAGAATTTTCTCTATTCCTGTGTCCACCAGTACCCAAAGCACGGAGAATCTGGGGTCTTCGAGATTACGGAGACGCCGACAGCAGACGTCATCACGGGCGTACAGGCACACACCAGCGCGAGGCTTAAAATTGTGCTCCAGAGTATATCCGGGGAACGATAAGTACGCCACGTCCGATGGAACTGCTATCTGCGTCTCCGTTAAAAACAGGAGCGAAGGTTTGTCAGCCTGAAGGTGGTGGTGGACTGCCACGAGATTTGAGTGCAGACCTCGAATATTTGAGAGGTGCACTTTTATGGAAAGGGAGTGCAACCGCTGTGAAACCTTTTTCTTATTCTTCCTGTGTTTCATGTTTGTGGCGAGGGAATTGGTGGGGAAAAACGGTAGTGAAATGAGGCTCCATGCTGCCAACCTGGAGACACACGCCGCAGCGACACATCGGTGGGGAACCAGTCTGGAGACTGCGGGGACGCCCGAGCCCCCCCGGGGATGTCCATCGGGCCCTTTCATCCGGTCGCCGACCGGCACGATGGCGCATCCCGGGATTTTTCGCGAGTTGGCGGGGCAGCCTTTCGTGAGTGGCTAGCTCACTACTTGGGCCCCCTACTAACTGCGGTCGGCCAGCGGTAACCGTGCCTCGGATCCCGCTACCCTCCAAGACTGGCTACCCAATGCGTCGCTGCGACGTGCAGCAGAATGGTTTACAGCAGTGAAGCAACTATTCCGACCCATTCTCCCCCTAACGGCGTCACCGGACAACATGCCGGAACACGGCTAGGCCGCTTGGCGGTATGACTTTGTCCAGTGGGTGGTGACTAGCCTCGGCCGAAGCCTACCACCAGTGAGTTATCGCCTAATTGGCACCAGCCAGAGACCACGTGTGGGGTTTCAGTGTATAGGGGTGCTTTCCCCACGGACGAGGGCGATCCAGTCTCCAAAAATCAGTTTTCCTTTGAAAAATGCGACGGTAGCGCCACCACTCGACTCCATACATAAACGTAACGTGCTGTAAGTTTTGATTTATCTCTCCCCATTGTATATCTTACAGCCGACGCTTGTTATAATAACAATCGAAGATAAACGTTACCTTTGTTTACGGAGAACGTGAGTATTGTCCGCTCGGAACCAATAACATTTTATAAATAATTCAAATAAACATCGTTAATGGTGGAATATACCTGTTGGTTTATTTGGTTGACTGGCCTTGTGGCTCAGTTGGTAGTGTGTTTACGTCTACCTGCTGAACTAAAAGGTCGTGGGTTCAATCCCCACCCAGGGCAAACATTTGTGTGATGAGCATGGATGTTTGTTCTGTGTCTGGGTGTTTCTATGTATCATATGATTATATTAAAAAAAAAAAAAAAAAAAAAGTATTTATGTATTCTATCAGCCATCTAGTTCCATAGTACAAGCTTTGCTTAGTTTGGGCTAGATGGTGTTGTGTGAAATGTCCACAAATATTTATTTATTATTTATTTATCTCATTATCTTATGAAGCTATGCCAGCTACAGTGATCCTTTTTAGGGTTGCTTGTACAGATCTATGAGAAACTATTTATATTCATCATATACGGTGGATAGAGCTATGAGGAACTCTTTTAAATTCACCATATAAAGTTGTCTGTCTGTCTGTTAATCAATCTGCTATTCGTGTAAGTACATCACGCGGATCGGTACACGTCCAGGCGTTAGTCTTGTAACAAGTTAAACTAAAAAAAAAACATAAATCGGCTAAACCCATTTTGATGAAACTTTGCTAAGAACATGTTCAATCAAGTCCTCTTTTAAACTAAAAAAAAATTCATACTTCAAAATCGGTCAGAGCTACGATGCCACAGATAGACACAAATACACAGCCACGTCATGCTTATAATATAACACTTCTCTTTTTGGGTTGGGGGTTAAAAATAAATGTGTCTGTATGGAGCAGATCGCATTAAAGTGTGCTTGCGAGATCCACTGTTCTCAGATCCACTCGTGATTATTTTACTTTTCAACCGACTTCCAAAAAGAAGGAGGTTATCAATTCGACTGTATTTTTTTAAATGTTTGTTACCTCCTAACTTTCGACTGGGTGAACCGATTTTGGTGATTCTTTTTTTATTTGAAAGCTGGTGCTTCCCGTGTGGTCCCATTTCAATTTCGTCCAGTTCTGACAATGGCATCCATGAGAAGTCGGTTGCTTAAGTTTTTTAAACTATAATTATTTATACATTTACGATTTGTCACGATTGCGTTATTATTACGCTCTCCGTAAAATAAAATGTAACTTAATCCTTACGGCGCTTTTGCTAATTTTATCTAATTACTTCCAACGTTAGGTAATTGTAGAAAGCATATCATAATATATATACTTTCGCAGTAATTATTATTAGCGTGATGACGAATACGTCTGCAAAATTCCCGCTTTAAAGTATGATGCGTCACTACTTTCAAGCTTTAATTGTCCAAGTCATGTACTCTGAAATACATTCGTCATCAATATGCATGCATCAGTTTATCTTCATGAATTTGAGATGAGACGACATTTTTGCAGAAAATTGTATGAATTAATTTATGTGAGTCTACAAGCACCTCTCCCGGCTAGCAAAGCAACAGTAATGTCACTGATGTTGTAGTTGTCCATAGGCGACGGCTATCGCTTACCATCAGGCGAGTTACGGTTTTGCTGCACCTTTTTATAAAAAAAATGTGATATCCAGTCGCTATACGAGTATGTTTTGATTTCAATTTAGACCGCAATAGTAATAGTGTTATATATATTCGCCATCTACCCGTGTTGTCATCATCATCACAGCCACAATAAGTCTACTGATCATCCAAATCGAATATTTTGGGGTAGAAAATAGTTTTCTGCCGTAAAATGTACTGTGCAATGTATTAGAAAGTGTTAGCGCCCGAACTAAAGATTCTGTATTTTCAGGTATCTAGTTAATAAAGTTATTCTCCATGTACACAACAATTACCTACTGTAATGTAACAGAAGCAAATTTTTTAATGATCACAGTATCACTAGAAATATAGTTTCCGTTCCGATTCCGACACGACAAGTTGTGAATATGGGTACTGGCCTGCCAACGATACAAATTTGATAAGCCTTTTAAGCACAAAGGTATTGTGTATGTAATGCAACATAGGTTTTAGACTGCCTCTCGATTTGCAGTCTCAGCACAAGATCTCAGCCACATTTTATCATCTCTGCTGTAGATACTACCAGCCCTCTGCCACTTCAGCCTGTTAATAATAGTCTAATTTCCATCTCTCTTGTTTCAGATGTAGAAACCTGTCTGAGTACATGAAGATAGCTGAGAAGGTGAAGGAGTTCTTCCACAACGAGGGCATCCACTCGACGACGATACAGCCAGAGTTCGTAGAACTGCCGCTTGGCGGCAATGAGGTGGGTTGGCAGACTCCTGCCTTCTCTTTTAGACAGGGATAATCAGAATAGTTACATTCCAACAGAATCCATTGCGAAAATCAGCAGACTTAGACAAGTGGCAAACGTTTTATTCCTACAAACGCGTACGCTTCGAAATTGTGAGTTCCCGTCACGTAACCACCGCGATGCATGCATTCTCATTGGTTTATAGATATTGTTAAAGTTTTCATTCTGTTACATCATAAGAATCAGTGGCAGTCACAGTTGTTCGTTTTCTTTATATATTTGTACGTTATCCAACTATAAAATTTTTATCCCACATCTGAGTTTCATGGGCGAAATTTTTTTTTTGTATTGTTAATATACTTATATGCGGTAAAGAGAACTACAATACAATACAACTACTGAAGTGTGTGCTTGAAATTCAGTGAAAAAAGTTATGTTTTTATGAAATTGTTATGAAATTTTATATAGAAATAGCTGAAAACCAGGAGACATAATCTACATTTTATTTTATCACTGTTTTTCATCACAACGCGGGTGAAACCGCGGGGTGCAGCTAGTAAATAATCATTTTAAAGATAAAATGTATTCCTTGTAAATATATATATACACCTATATACCTATATACCTGTTGACCAAATCCCTTGTCTTATCGATGTTTTATGTATCGACCTATTGCAATATAACACAATGTAACTGTTTATTGTTATATTTATCGTAAAATCATTTAGATAGCATATCTATTGGATAGATCTATACCACTTTATCGATAAATATCCGATAGTACATTCGTAGCTACTTTCATTCCATTATATGTAATTATAACATGGCTTATAACAAGCTCTCGAGATAAGCTAGGCGGCTGAACATTGCTTTGCGATTAGAAATGCACTGCTTTATTAACTATTGTTAAATAAATTGTAATCAATAACAGTAAATAGAGCGTTCAATAAAGAAATATTAATAGTGCCAGATGCACAACTATTAAAATAGGCATCGAAAAAATAACTATTTTTCGTGCATATAAACTATAAAGTAGTCACAGCTCTGTTGTTGTACTTCTCTTTCTGACAAGGTCTTTTTTTCTCTTTCTTGTCCCTGACCCTTATTCTGTCCCGCCTTCATTTTGTTTCCATCTCTCTCTATTCCGTTCCGTTTCTATTCCGATCCTGTCTCATTTTTGTTCTGTAATTTTTTTATTCCGTTATGGGTCTGCAATCATCTTATTCAATAGATAATATTATGTATAGAGTACACATTGCAAGTTCTTTGTACTTTAATACACGTGTATCCAGGTAAACAACGTATTTTGATTTATACCCAGACAGATAATTAAGCTACGCATGTTTTACTCTTGTTGTTAACCCACGTGGTTATTACACGTGGCACTTATCAACAGCTCTCTTCACTTTCTTATTGAACTCAGAATCAGATTGTAATTGCTATTCATCTTCCGCTTAGTTAGGTTCGTATAAAAAAATCATCCTATGTACTCATTTTTTACACAAATCGCTTTACTAATTTAAAAAAATGCGATTTTATCCTTTTGCTGGTCTTTGTTCCTCGCAGGTATACACATATTTATTTTATGTGTCATTTATTTAAATGCGCAATTAAAGTAATTAATGTTTCTGACTAATCGCACCAATTTCGAATCAACAAAAGAAATCGATCCACTACGAGACGTTGGTCTCCCGCAAGGGACAACTATTGACCCACAATTTTATATCACTTTCGATCAATGTTAAATTTTATTTTTTATCAAATCCAGGTGATAAGTGCGTCAGCGGAGGCTCCGTGCGCGCTCCATTGCCCGCCCAACGACCTTTGTCACAACGCGACGTGTTGCGGGCCCAATCAGCAGGTTCGTACCTTGTATGCGCACATTTAGGGCCTGATCAGCACTTATCGGGGCATTTATAAATACTGATATATATAATCGTCTGTGTGTACTCCTTTTTCTAATTTCTGTTGGGAAAGTAGTTTAATTTTAAATAACTTATCACGATCAAAATAAAGTTGTTTTGAAGAATAGTCAAGATTAATATCAGTGAGTGTATGAACCCTAATGAAAATTTAAATAGCGAAAGACGTGTGTCATGATCATGAAAATTGGCAATAGTTATTTGTTATGCAAGGCTGCAAAGTTGGTTTTTGGGGCGAGTACTTGTATTGAAACCTGAGCAAGCGAAGGATTCTAGGATTGGTTCAAATATAGAATCCTGAGCGTAGCGAGGGTTTCAAAAGTACGAGATGCAAAATAACTTTGCTGCCGAGTGAAACACAAAAATTTTCACCTCACTACAGCGAGGAAAACGCTAGTCCAGTGCTGCCACCTGTGGCTGGTCAGTGCGATTATTCAAAGAAATGAGGTTGGCGCACTGACATGAAATAAGTATTTAATGCATTTTCAGTGGACTTGCGGTATAGAAAAGTATGGAATAGAAAGGTTCGAATTTTAAAAACTCTTTCCACGCTAGCGGACAAAATGCACTTTTCCACTCAGATTTATAATGACAAACAGAACCTTTCCGAGCTTGTGAGGTGAAAAATATATTAATTGCCTACTCCAACGGTAAAGAGTGATTGCATGAATGTACTATTCCACATCCGAAATTTGACAACTTTAGACTTGTAAGTAAAGTCATTATGACCAACAGACATGACACATGCGTATCTAGAAATGGGTTTTCATTTTAATGATTAGTGTGATTGGGCCCTAATGTTTCATTTCGTTGATTTATTTGTGTAAAGCTGAAAAATAGTCATCGATGCGTATAAATGTTTATTTATATTGACCATTTAGTATACTTTTTATTTTATTTGATAATAGGCTTGCGCTTGACCGCTAACTTGATGTTAAGCTAGTTGTAAAAAAATAACAAAAAAAAAAAATGTGCTTTAGTATCGTGTCGATGATATTTATTAGCTCATGAGAAAAAAAAATACCATGGTTTGACTGCTGCTTACATATTTTTTTACTATAATGATCCCTCCTCTATGTAACTTTCAGACTTTCACCGAGGGTTCCTTACAAATTAAATAAAGGAACTACCGGGCGAAGCTAGTCGAAAATGTAAAAAATATTATTTCCCCCTTTTATCAATATAAAAGGGGAAATCTATATTTTTGTACGTTTTTGGTCATAATACGAAAATTACAAATCCTAAAAATAATTAAAAACCAGTTTTAGCTTGTGCTAATAAAGCTCTTTCATATGATACCCTATATGATACGGTTAACTCACTTTAAAATTTTGACTCTCATTCCTTGCATA
Source organism: Lycia hirtaria (assembly GCA_947563715.1). Lineage (NCBI taxonomy): Eukaryota > Metazoa > Arthropoda > Insecta > Lepidoptera > Geometridae > Lycia > Lycia hirtaria. The sequence goes on along the minus strand of OX387381.1, from coordinate 37,676,514 downwards.
AAGACCCTATTTTTGTAATTAAATTAAAAACGTACAGTTTTCAGCTTTTTTCCTTTATGTGTACTATAAGAAAAATGCTTCTTGCCAAAATTTCACAGCTTAGGTCAACGAGAAGTACCCTATAGGTTTTGATTCCTTTGCGAGTGTCGAAATATGCGATTTTTGTGACATATACGGGTGTAACTTTTTCTTACGATAACCGAAAAGTTAGATTTTTTCCTTTCGAGGTACAAAACGTTAAAAATGGTGACTATGATATAATTTAACCACTCTAGTTGCTGTCTCCAGATTCTCAGCTATCTTAGTACTAAATTTCATTACAATCGGTTCTGCCGTTTGATCGTGAAAAGTATCAAACAGACACAGAGACAAAGCTACTGTCTCTTTTGTAGTATTAGTTAGGAGTATATTGGTTAAATTATGATAATTTATTATAATATATACCTTTTATCAGCTTTTATGCTTTAGTTACCAGCAGTCAAGCTATTTCTAATATTTTTGTTATTTATTAATAAATAAAAATGATAAAATTGTTCTTGACCTCATTTTTTTTAATAAACAACACGTTTACATGCTTATTAGATTAGCTTTAAATGTGTTTTTCTTCCTCATTATCATGCGCCTGTAATTACGTTCCCATGCTAGGCATTTTTTTTTTTTTAATGTATATTTTTACCATTTATTTGCGTACTTATTTTTATGTCAAATGACCAATTTTAATACAGCATTTATGTACCAATGTTTGTCTCATTAGATTAGGAGTGCTTTGAAACCTCATTTTGGGTAGTATAGGTTTCAGTTCCATCAAAACTGCTTTTAGTGTTTTTTTTTTTTTAAATCATCTTAGCAGCATTCTGTTTTCTTTTTAAATTGCAGTTTTACAGTTTAGAAACGATAAGGGTTCGATAAATCTTTTTCAAGGAGATGCGATTGATATGTGGTGAAGACGGTGTCCATGCCAAGGTACCAGAGAAATTCAACATATTGAAGAACATTTTATAACAAAAATGAGACGAAAAATTAAGTCATTATACTATAATATATTTTGTGACAATATTGTTCATAGTATTTATTTAGTCTGTTATTGTTAGACCGTTTGTGCCAATTTTTTTTTTTTTTATATCAACGGAGGCTGTGTTATTATGTAAAAAAAGTTTATAAAAATAGTAAATGTTTTTTAAGAAATGTTCTATTTGACTTTAATTTATTTCCTGTTTGTGTATGTGATACCTGAATTCTTGTTATTATATACATACAAACATTACATTGATACACAACACAATGAGAGTTTTTGTCTATAGAGAGGTTATAATCATTGAATATGAAGTAAAAGCATGGCAAATCTCAGTTCTCAGCACTTTCGAGGATAAGACCACATCCTTAAGGCCTTTTAGCATCTTGGCCTTATACATTTGTATATCATGGTGTTACACTTTCTAAACACACAGGATATCAGTGTCACTGTTTACAAGTCACGAGTGTCACGACACGCGTTTAACAGCGTTGCCCGTCGTGTCGCGACAGAAGACGAGTCGGGCGATTACCTGAGGTTTGCCACGCAGAGCCGAGGAAAACCTATCTATGTATAATAGTAATACATCATTGTTGACAAAACTATAAATACACACTTTTTTTTTAATGTTAGGTATTTATGTATAAAGAAAAATATTTATGTTTGCTATATAGTGATTAGGCTTACTTATTTGTTTTTCTTTAAAAAAAATAGACACTCATACAAGTGTCAAAATTTCATGAACATATTACCAACTATGGTTTACCTAAATACCTCAATTAAAGTAATATAGGTGCAATGTTTTGCTGACACATAATTACTGTACTGTAGTAGTAAGTAATACACAGTAACTTGAATTTTTATAAGGTTTTATTGAAATTCACGTTTTATTGGGGGAGACAAAGAATCTTGGAATTGATATTATATTTTTTTTTTTTATTTATGATAGATCTACGATTGACCGACTCGCCTAATGTTAAGCAACGGTGTGGCCGAAGATGGAGCTTGTCAAATTCCGGATTTGGCGAGATTGGATTGGATTTTCCACTCGTGGCATTCATATGATGCAATAACATGGTACCGTAGCACATTATTTTAGCTACAATTTAGAACTTTTTTTTCAACGTAAACAAAAATGGCTGACAGCAAAGGGACTTTCACAGAATACATATTACGCTCTTTGTGATTGGTTGTTTGATTGGCATATTTGTTTACAGAGTGAATGGAAATAGGCTAGATAGAACTTTTATTATGCCTTCACTGTTTCAAGCATACTTTATTCATCGAGCAATGGCAATTTTCTCAAAGTAAGAAATAGGGGTGACCTTTCAATATGGCTGACATCAAAGACCTTATTTGCTAGAAAATGTCAACACTATTCAGGTAATAGTTGAATGATAATGTTGATTGTTTTTAAAGTAGCTAGTATACAATTGACGTACAATTTACTGAATAAACAATTTGAACTTTGATCAAATACCTAGTATGTAGTTATGGTTGGTACAAAATTTACGATTTCATTAGTTTTTTTTTAATATTAAATGTAGCCTTTCTATAGTTGACAGTGATTAATTTAACTGGTTATTGGAATGTAGAAATTTACAACTAAATTTAAAAAAGTCTTATACTTATAATGTTCTACCATTGTATATAATTTTGTGAGAATTCATAGGTATTTATTTGCAGTAAAATTGATATAGATATGTTGCAACTATTAATAATTATTCATTTTAATTATCTTTTAGTTCTTACAATGTTGAATACGTATAGTACAGAAAACTACCGATTACTTACCATTTTTAAGCTCAGTTCCATATTTTAAAATTAATTGTAATACTTACAATGTAGTACAGAAAGCTATTAATTGATATTCTTGTCATAACTGATTTAAATTGCATATTCTAAATATGTACATAATACGAATGTTCCAAAACGAAGAGCAATTTGTTTTTGAGCCTAGATGGCTTAGAAACTTTTACTTTCTACTGATTCGTGTAGCCCTTAAATAAAATATTTGCCAAAGTTGAAATTTATGTCTAGAGACTGCTATTAGCATTGTGCCACTACGCAACTGCTTTTATCCATGTCCATTGTACGTTCCAGGAGCACAAGACGCCTTCGCCTGCCGTCACTCCGTACCTCTGCCGTCAACGGTCCATGGGATCTCGGCCAGACTCCTTGAGTTCTAACCCTGGCAACACCCGGCCAGTCGGCTGGAACTTGGAGGCTTTAGAGTGCGGGTTAGTAGAGTAGACCTTGCACGTGCACACACGCCTCCATATAAACTCTGCCCAGGCCATGGGCCTTTGGCTGACCTATAAGGACGGGTAGCCACTCTTCGAAAACTACAGGCTTTTGGACTTCCAATCAAGCTTCAAGAATCGTAACGTTTTATTTTATTTAGTTACTATTATTATTTTTTAAGTTATTTGGTTCATATGAATTATTTATCAAAATTAATTTATATAAGTATTTTTAACGGCAAATTTATGAAAATGTCATAAAATTTGAGGGCAGCTAGCGACTGTGTTAAAAACTAAGGACAAACGAAAGGTCACGAAAAATACACTTTGTTTTAATATAAATGATTTATGTATATTATTATTTGTTTTAATTGAGTTGATTTATGGACTGTTTTATCGCATAACAATTATTATTTGAACAAAGGCAAATCTTATCGTTATCAACTGATATGTATTATTCGACTAAACATATGTAATAAATTAGTTCGACCTTCATCATCATCATCTCAGCCATAAGAAGTCCACTGCTGGACATAGGCCTTTCCCAAGTCCGACCTTGTAAGATAAAAAAAAATGTTACTAAAAGAACTTACTATGAAATAGAAGTACCGTATACCAGCTCCTGTAAAGTACTTTGCTTTGTGGATATTTTTTTTATTTTACACGAGGGCATTTAAAGCTTATGGTCGTACCGATTCGGCATGCTTCACTCATGAATATGATTATTACAAATTAGTGACGTCCTACTAAATCGATTAATCGACTAAATCGCATGCAGCGGTAATGAGTGATTGTGTCTTTTTATAGTTCGCTGCTCCCATCTCCAATGCAAGACGGACTGGCTGTTTGACAGCTCTCCGTGGTAGAATGGACTTATCGACGCAATTTCACGACATAATTTTAATAATCGTGTATAAAAATGCTTAATTTTTTTACAGTTCTTACTGTTTCTGATTACTCAAAGACTTTATAGTCAGCAAGAAAATTTGTGTAGTAAAATTGATTTAGTAAATATTAAACCTCAAAGGAATTTTCAGACTAAGCTATAAGTCTTTATCCCACTAATTTTTATCCCACATAGATCTATCCTGTGTGACTGCATAGCATTTTAATATTACATTAATTCAATCTATCAATATGATATGTTACATCGCGGTGCAGACCAATAAGGCTGTATAAACATTGCATAGCTCAGTCTGAATGTTCCTATTTCTTTTGCAATTATTCTTAGTGAGACAAGCAAGTGCGAGCGAGAGCGCTGTATTAATTTTTATACGCGACTGTATAGTCTTATATTTAGTTCTAATTTTTGTCCTAAACACAAAATGGTGGCGCTAGTTGTTTCGAATGTGTAGAGAGTAGCCAAGCCGTGTTCATGTAGATGGTTACAAAGTATAGTGGCACTTATGGTTCTACAGGTCAACTTTTCCGTCTCGCGTAAGAGCGAGACGGAAAATGTATGATCTATAAAACCTTAATACACAGTGACAAGATTCTATGCTAACCAAAAAAAAGTTTCTGCGTTATGAAACAAATATTTGTGATAAGAAATTGTTTCTTAAATATTTAAAATAAATATAGAGTAGAATATTAATCTTTTTTTTTAAATCATCTAACCTAAATTCGTGTAAAACCGCAGCGTTTTTCATACGAAAGTTACAAAAATAATATTAAAATAGTCGACTAAAATTAATATAAGTAGGTAATGAAATAAAAAAAATGAATCTTAGGTTAAATGGGTACTTATAAATATAAAATGTTGAAGGCTAAGCTTATAGATTGTTATAAGTATGTTGTATGTCGAATATTACCGAAACTGCGATTTGGCTTAGTGTCTTGTACTTGGGTTTAAGGCCATCACACACAGACGGGTAACATAGTTAAATATGTTATATTAACATAAAATCTGTGTTATTAACAGTACAACGCGATCAGATGCTGAAGCTGCAAATTGTATATAGGAAATCAAGTGGCATTCGGTTGAAAATTAATATCATAGCATTTTTTTCTTCTTGGGATCTTATCGCGCACGACAACTCGTGGTCGTTATTATATTTATTATCAAATACTTAAGGATTCGCTCAAAGCGCGCAGCTATCTCTCTCGCGCATCACAACCTGTTTAAACATATAAATTTAATACTCATTGAATAAGGATTTAAAAAAAGTAAGAGGCGAATTTGTTTATTTAGAAAGGAGATATATTTAAAAAAAAACTTCTATATATCTTTTAAATTTCCTGAGGAATTGGAAAATATATTTTTTTTCACAATTCTATCGTCAGTATAAATGATATACGATTTAAACTTTTTTTTGTTTCTCCTGTCTAAATAAACAAATTCGCCTCTTACTTTTCTACTATCTCTACTCAATGATTTTATATGTTTTAAAATGTGATGCGCGAGAGAGATAGCTGCGCGCTTTAATGTCCACCTTAAGTTGCAACACGTAGGTATAATACTCGCATGGAGATGAGTATCATGATATTTAATCTTGATCACGTTGAGATTCACGTATTTACTATCCGTAATCTTGATCGTATGAATTCGATCGTTTCTACAGAAGTAAGCGGCGTTATCAACATGAACGTGACCAAGGGCGTCGCCAGCCCATGGCCCAGTTGCAAGTTGATATTATGGAGGATGGCAAAAATATGAATTGTAGGTACAGTCAAGAGCATGAAGCTTTACAATTGTAGCGCGAGTCTTTGCCTCTATAAAGATTGTAATAAGAATAGTTCCAACTTTAACGTGTAAATTTTAATTTTTTTTATCTCTAGGGAGGCAGCTGTCCCTCCCTTGGCGACGCCCTTAAACGTGGCCACAGACAAAAGTTCATCTACATTTACTATGACACATGAATTTAACGTTCCAGTCTAATTATCTAGCGGGGTATATCATTTCAACGCTTATTTCTGCTGTTTATCTCTTCAGTATATATATAACAAAATGGTATTGACAAGTGAAAACACTAAATCAAAAACGCAGTTATAAATCATATTGTTAATTAATAAAAATATCACAACTAATACTGTATGTGTGGAGTTGGTCTATACCAAAAGTTGTTAAATGCTATGTAGTAAATAAAATAGACTTGAAACTATAATATTATGTTAAGAAAACTACAGCAAATCGTTGATATAATTATTCTAGTTTAGAGTCATAACAGACACGGTTTCGCATTAGTTTTCTTTCATAATAGTAATCGGGAGCTATTTAATATGATAATTGTAAGAATTATAATAATTTTCGTCTATAAGACGTAAGTGTATGTTGTGCGTTTGTTGTGTCAGTCACAATTTTTCTTAATTCATACACAATATAACCAGTATTGAGTTTTTGCAGTTCTCTTAGATAAATCATATTTCATTGATTAAAGTTTTAGACAATTTATTCCTATATGTATCCTATACTTACGAGTAGTTACTTAAAAAAACTTCAGCGTGATCATAACACGATTACGTAGTAGCGATCAGAGGATGCCTGTTTTTCTCTAGCGCGTGATGCCACGTAATCGCGCAGTTTGCGACGGCCTTAGTCGCGTAATCGCGCATTTTGCAACGGCCCTAGCCGCGCAATCGCGCAGTTTGCTATGGCCCTAGCCGCGTAATCACGCAGTTTGCGAGGGTCCTTATTCCTTAACTGACACAAGAAACTCACAATGGATATAGTGTTAAGAAACTGTATGACACCAAAATATCTCATCGAATTTCGATTTATTAAACCGCACGTCTCAAAAATCTTCCATTTAGTATTTGTAATCAAAACTCTTCCTTAAATTGTATCATCATCAAGTACAATGTATTTTGCATTTCGTTTCGAAAACATGTTTTTGAAAATAATTGCTTAGGAAAATTACGATAAACTCAGGTGAATGAACTTTTAATTCAACACGTGTATAAATTAATGACAAAACCGTGTAAGTACATGCTTATCTTATCGATATCTGGGTAATTATGTTAAGTACTTCGCCTGATACTTATTGTATTGGCCCAAGTACCAAAGTACTTAGCTATTCACCAAGTACGTATATAAAGTCTTTGGAGGCAAAAGTACTTTTAGGTATTGATTTTATTCTTAATTTTGAACTCATTTTAGAATCGAATGATATTGGCAATTGATGTCACTTTTTATTGTATTAAAAAAAAAAAAAAAAATTGTTTTAGGTAAACCGCACAATAAAATTTCATCTAGTCCTATTCACGACTATTTATTCCCATTTATTATGTAAAATAATGAGAATATCGTGACGTCGCGGAAAGGCGCTTACCACCACAAAATTTTGAAAATTAATTTAAAACATAAAATCTGCGTCAGTGGTTGAAATTGGTATCTTTACAAATTACAAAAGTTCAAAAAACATGAAATAAATACCTACCTAAAAATACTTTTTTTTTAAATGTTATATAGATCTACGATTGACTACCAACTCGCCTGATGTTAAGCGACGGTGTGGCCGAGGATGGGACTCATCCCCTTAACACCCCCCCATATAAACCCCATTTGAAAAAAGTCTAGCGCTATTTCATTAAAATCAATGTAGGCTGATGATTGATCAAAACAATAAAAATTGCGCTGGATTCATATTAGTCCACATTGCTGAAAACTTGGATATAAAGTTGATACAACGTATATATTTTTAATGTAATATATTCTGCTAAATAAACCTTTTTTATGACTAAATGCACGCATAATATGTCACAACATAATTTGCATTCTAACGGTTTGTGTCTATTTTGTAAGAGATTTGTAGCATAATATTCAGTACCTGGGCGACCGAGCTCCACTCTGTTTTTTATCACTGAAAATACGAGCAAACCCGGGTTCACTAAAAATGAAACCTAGCAAGATCGATTTATCGTCCCCTAATCTACCTACAAACCAAATTTCATTAAAATCGTTGGAGCCGTTTCCGAGATTCAGTTTATATATACAAGAATTGCTCGTTTAAAGGTATTAGATACTACCTACATTTTGGGTTTTGCGTTCGAACGCAAGAACCCAAATAAGATTGTAATGTGTCCTATCTAAATACTTATAAGTACATAATAATCGTTCACGAATCTAACTTTAAAGTTTGTTTAAGGCTCGCCGAAATACAGTTGCATTCATAAATATTTAAATTGTTAGATAGTTAAAATTCACGTAGAGTTCACTTAAAGTTTAAAATTGAAATTTTACTGAAAAATCTTGATGTAGAATATGCTAGATTACAGGTTGAATACAAAACATTACAAACAGCTTAATTTAATGCTTGATTGTTTCTCATAAATATTATAAAACTTATAAAAAACATTATACATAAAGTGCATCAAGTTGAAGCGTACTGAGTAGAAATATTAGAAATCGTTTATTCGTTCTGATACTTTTCTGGGGGCTTATGCTCAACTTTTATTGCTTTTTCTGTAATTAATGGTGTTTGACAAAAGTTAAAATACAAAAGTTCAAATGAGTTTACTTTAAATTGTGATATTTGAACAGTCTCTTAATTTTTTGTGTCACTCTCTTAATTGTAGAAAAGGCAAGATAAAACGGCCGCGAGTCAACTTTGCATCGCTATAAGAATTGAGCGTAACCCTGCTAGTTATTTTTAAGCACGAACACTTAATCTAGTACATTTTACATAATGCTTTGTCAAGTTATATGCCGTGCCAACAATGCCGTTTATTAGGATTGGTCCATAATCGAAGTGATTTAAGTCTATGATAGCAGCGGATCGCAACAGGTCAATTTTGTTACAAAACCTTTTTTGCGGACCAGAGTGCCCGTAAATGCGCAAAACTCTTTGTGTCGTAGTGGAATGCAAAGCTAGCTTTTTATAACTAGAAGTAGTCTTTACGTGCAGGTTACTAGTTACCTTAAGTAGTTAAATCATGTTTTAATTATTAGTGATTTTGTTTAATTAGCTACTTGAATTTTCCATTTGTGTCAATCGAGCAGACTGATTCTGAATGTTGTCAAAATCTGATCGCATACAGATATAGATGAGCACATCTCTAATACCTTTATCTGTGGCAAGTGAACTTTCAAATAAATAAATCGCACGGAAGGAATATAGCACTAATAAACGTGTATAACTCTGCTTTATCGTTCTATCTAATCAAGTAAATAAGGTTGAAATTATGTCAAAGTCAAGGTCTCTACAAACTATCCGGGCTAGTTGAATGCTTTCATCGGTGATTCCAATTGTATATAGACGATGAATATAAGTGAACATTGGCGGCCTTACCGAAAAACGTTTCTTAACCTTTAGCAATGATTAACATATTTTGTCAACTTCTCGCTGACAAGTAATGACACTTGCGGTAAGAAAACAGAGAAATTAAGATGTTGGTTAAAGTTAAGTAACGTTTTTCGGTAAGGCCCTGGCTGCGTGTTTGTTGCTCTTACTATAAATGAAATATTTTGTTTAAAAAAGTGTTCAGTTTACATCAAACGCGATTGCAATTTGACAGCAACCGGAATCAGGGGGGTAATCAAATTAATCAAAACCGATCCGTAACTGAACCTTTTGCGAAGCATTTTCTGTCGGCTGCTATCATTTTTTGATTTAGTAACGAGCTAAGGACGTGTCACGTTTCATCAAATGTGTCAATTGTATCACTTAGAAGTGACAGAAACAAAAAAAAAATGGCGGCCGATGGGAAACGGTTCACATATGGTTCAGCTACGGAGCGATCTTGAATAACTGAATTGCCCTACAGTCCGCTATATGATCGAATAGAAATGTATTAAATAAATCGTAGCAATACTGTCGAAGGCTAGAAAACATATAATAATGTTCAACTATTTTACAAATTAACGTACTTTTAAACATAACAGTGGCTTATAAGCTTCAAAGATTTATTGTTAGTTAGTTTAAAATTATATCTTATGACTTAGTGAAAGTACGATCTAGAGTGATTCTATTTAAATTTAAGTCATTAGCAGTTATATACATTTATAGTTTGTTGCACTCGCCACATACATTTTACTAAAACATTGTAGTTTTTTTTATCGAATGTATATATCAAAACTAATGCACTGATATAATATTGTTGTTTCGTCGAATTCTTTGTTTTTATTTGATTAATTTCAGTAGTCTTTTTTCACTGCATGGCTTAAATATTAAGGGTCAACGCTAGACATTCGGCAAGAAATTCAAATTTCAAACAGTTTTTTGCCCTTGTAGCTAGCTCGGGCAACTTTTGATTAAAATTTAGAATTTTCCCGCCGCATGCCGCCGAATGTATGGCGAAAGCCACAGCTCAAAATGGAAGTGTACCTATATTGTATTTATATATTTACAAAAGTAATTAACAGTATACATAATTAACAATGTCGATTTTGAAGGTTTCAGCTGATTTAAAAACAAATAAAAACCTATATTTTTATTGCAATTCCAAATAACAATATTTTTTGTTATAAAGCTTAGGGCGCTTGGGTGAAAGATCATCTATCTCTTTCGTGCGAGAGACATTTTTCAGAAAACTATATTTTTACTTAATTTTAATAAATATGCAAATGCAAACCTCATGAATACAATATGAAAATGTTTTCAGAATTAATTTAATATTTTTTACTTTGGCCGAAATAAATGCGCAATTGTAAAATACGGTTAGACTTTTACTTATATGTATTCATCATTCACAATAGGTACATATCTATGAATACCTATCAAAATAATTTGTTGTACATAATTTGGTTTTCATAAGGCTGGTGTCCAGATATCAAAAAAATAATTAAATAATTACTGACACCTCTGGCGCCTTAACTGAAATCTTCAAAATCAGCGTTATTTTCAACGGGCTGTTATTTTGCATTTTGTTTAAACTAAAGAGGATATGAGCTATATAATCTATATCTAGTTATTTTTAAGTCTACTTCTAAAATATCCTGACAAGCTTTTGCTATCAGAACAGAGTATACTAGCAATTGAGAAAGTTAAAAAATCATGTTCTAGGACTTTCACAAAAAATTATGTGATAATTTATAATTTTTTATCAAAAAAAAAATAAATTTTTGTGATGCATTTTTATTATGAATACACGTGTTTTAGTGAAATATTCATTTACTCACATATAAAAATTTTAGTATTTGTGATTTACATGAGATGTATTGCCGATAAAAGTTTCAGCAATCATATTTGTACAATCGCAAATGTGATTGCTGAAACTTATCGACAATATATAAATCTCTAATAATTTATAAATCTCTGACCAATGATACGACAGAATCGTTTTAGTTCTCTTGCGAGAAACAATCAGTATTTATAGCAGTAAATACGGTTCGATCGTATACAAAATATGTGTTTGTTATTGGGCATGACTATGTAAAGTTAGGCTTAAAGATTTTGGGTGTAGGTAAAGTCGTTCATATTCTAATTTTCAATGTTCGTAAAGTCTAATTTTCAATGTTTGTTCTTACACGCTAAGTTCTAAAAGATCATAGAGGTGATATGAGTAATACATATGTGTATTTCACTACAAAACGTGAAATTTTAGCTATTTTTAGTTTTTCACGATTATCACTCTTTAACGGATTTTTCGCATAATTATATTTTACATAATTTTAAAACCTGCCGTTAAACCCGGTTTTAAACAAAAAAAAACTGGTTTTAAAACCTTTAAATACTGTCTGAAAAAAATTATCAGCGTTCGTGGTCACAGGTGAGGTCTTAAAATTATGTAACATATACGCGATAATTCCGTTAACAACGGTTTAATTTCTATAAATTTTAGCGAATTAATTACATTCTTTTTTTTTATGTTCGCATAGTGTGATTTGTTTGTAAAAATGTGTTATATAATTTGTTTTTATATTTATTTAAATACGCAATAACTGTTGGAGTTGTTTGAATGTTAGTGCAATGAAATTGTGAAAATGTGTGTTTCACAGTCAATAAAAATATGTATTAAAACAAGGAGTTTTTATTTCATAACATTTATTAGTTCTGCCCCATACATTTTTATAATTCTATAGTGCATTGTGATAACGTGTCAAAACTTTAAAAAATACCTACGTATAAACTAGCTCCGCTCTGGAATATTGCCATTGAGAACAAATCAATTTTATCCGAAAAAAAAATCTTCGAAATATAAAGTATGTAAGTATGTGTTAAATCCAGGTAAAAACTATCACTGTTCCGAGCCATTATAGCGTTATTCCTGAAAGCTTATCTTAGAATCAGCAATACTAAAGTGAATAGATATCTTCTAGATCGAAACAGTCGCTTAACATCAGGCGAGTTGGTGGTCAATCGTAGATCTAATAAAAATAATAAATATTAGTGGACATTTCACACAACACCATCTAGTCCAAACTAAGCAAAGCTTTTAACATGGAAACTAGATGGTTGATAGAATACGTATATACTTTTTTTGTAAATACATACTTATGATTCATAGAAACAATCATATTCATCACACAAATATTATGTTTGCCATGGGCGGGGATCGAACCCTTTAATACTAGCACGCTAAACGTTAGGTAGTTTACAAGAATAACTGTGTCCATATCGAAAAAATAACAAATTAAATACAACAAAAATACGCAATCTGTTTGGAAAGAACAATCATGCAAAACATGTGAACAGATGCTAGTCGAAAAAAATATAAAATAAGAACAGTAGCGCCCCCATATTACTTCTCTTTCCGAACACTATAACTATTCAAAATAAATATCAAGGTATTTTTCATGCGGTTTTTTTCCAATGACGATGACTTAAATCTCAATGGACCAAATATCACTAGCAGAAGTGATAAAATAGGTAAAGTTTTATCACCAAGCTTGAAGGACTATTTTCGCTGCCCACACGGTACCAAAATGCCTCACCGTTGAAATGCCTTATATTTTAACCGACTTCCAAAAAGAAGCAGGTTTTGAATTCACTGTATGTTTTTTTTATAGTGGTAATCTGTTATTGATCTCAATATTGTAGGTATATATATGTAGACATCTAGCGGTATAAGAAAGCTGACGGAGCCCTGACTGGTATGAGTCTCGTATCTCCAGTACTGCTCTTGTACTCGTAGTATTCCCTCCCGTTGACCACCTTCTTCTTAGAATTCTCGTTGAGGTTGTATCGAGGGTTGCCGAAAAGGGAGTCGTAGGGCGGCGGGCGACCGTCGTCAGAACGATGACGTTTGGACAGCTTCGTACTGCGTTTTGTTTTAGGTTTTGCTAGGTCTTCTTTATTGAATTTGTTCTCGATGTATCGTTTTATTATGAACTGAAATTAAAATATAAGTAGTTACGTAAGAATGGAGATAACATTATAGCTAGATGCTTATTGATAAGAAAGGATGCTCATTGCTATATTGTTTTAAATAATAGGTAGGTACGTAGGTAGTGAAGAAATTAGCAAGTCATATGCCTGAGTGAGACAGATCAAAATAGCTTGATAAGTTGATTGTTGGTAAACTTGAAAACACACGGTAATCTCAGTAGGTATACAGATTTCAATAAAAGTAGGTTAGTAGATACATCCTTTTGTGATAACTTTCATTATTCCGACCGGTACCTACCTACATACCCCCTATATTCACTCATTGGGAAACGATATCTCCATCTGTCATTTCTATACAGAATTACAGATACGGATGGAGACATCGTTTTCGAATGAGTTGTGAATAGGGTATATTGAGCTTGGCCCTTATTCCGTATGATCATCGGCCGCGTTACGTGAACGTGACGTGGTTGCGATAACTATGAAAATTGAGTCTTTAAGTTTGATAAGCCAAAGTCTAATTTTCATTGTAGTCAAATTCATGTAACGCGGCCGATGGTCATACGGAATAAGGTATTAGATAAGGCCATTTTAACTTTGAGAAGTCCAAATTTTCTACTCTTTCAATTAAAACTTGCTGAAATTTATTTTATTACCCGACTGCGTAAGAAGGAGGGCTATGTTTTTCGAATGTATGTATGTATATGGGTGTGTATTTATGTTTCTTACCTCTTACGGCCTGAGCGATTTTGAAATTAGAGGTGTCGTTAGATTCGTCTTCACCTGAGTGTCATAGGCTATATTTTTTGTAATAATAATAATGGGTAGGTACGTGGTACTCTCGCAAAAATAAAAAATGCGCTTTTCCGTAGCCTCCATTGCCTCCAACGAACCTTTCGTAATAAATGATTTTACTAGAAATCTATTACTAGTTTATTCTAATGATAAATACGCATTTATAAACTTTTACAACAATTTTACGCATACTTTCTCACAAAACAACGTACACCCAACAGCGTATCAATCGTAACGAAATCGTAAATAAGACTGCAACAAGTAATCGTTTAAAAAAACCGACTTCAAAATATGCAATTCGTTTATTTGGATGATATATATTTTCCAGTTATTTTGTAATAAAAAAGAAAATACTCTACAGATTTTAATAAAAAATTTCTATGAAACCACCTGGAAAGTATACCTACGCTTTTAAACAAAAAAATATTTTTTCAAATCTGTTCTGGTGTCTTCTAGTAATCGAGGAACATGCATTAAAAAATCAGGCGAATTGAGAACCTCCTCTTTTTTGGAAGTCGGTTCAAACAACTTTTCTGCAGACGGGTATTTCGTTTTTCTTTATATAGATAAGTACTTGTACAACTTACCTCTCCAATAAACACGGCAGCAGCAGCGCACAGCCCTGTGACCATGATCATGTAGGTCATGATCAGATCACTGTTCCGCAGCTGGCGGTCCTTGGACTGCAGATCCATGGGGCAGATCTTAGTGCTGGGCAGGTTCTTGTGGGTCAGATAGTCAATTATACCACCTTGGACGATGTGAGCGAGACTGGAATATGTAGATATGATCGTCATTGCTTGTATTCTAATCCCAACAATAAATAAGATCTGCTGGAAAAGTTAAACACGAGAGGAAATTGTAACGTATTGTAGTGATTTAGACTTTCTAGTGCCTCGTTACAGACTTTGTCCTCGTCGATTTCGATGACAGCGACCTTTCCGCAGCGACGGTTTCCTAGCATGAGCTTTGATGTGGCTCGCTAGGCCAAACTTGGTCTTAAAGACTCTATCGCAAGTGCTGCAATACACTTCACGACGTCAGACCTCAGTCAGTCAGTTTTAGACGTCAGTCTACCAGTCGCCAGTTAATAAAGCAAGGGCGTCGCCAAGGGGAGGCAGAGGGGGCAGCTGCCCCCCCCCCCCCTCCCCCTAGAGATTTAAGAAATGTAGCCAACTGCAAAGCAACCAAAGTCCTAAGGCCGTGCAATTGTACATGTATCTACAATTCATATTTTTCTCATCCTCCATAATATTAACTTGCCCCCCTCTGGGCCATGGGCTGGCGACACCCTTGATGAGGAGGACTATATAGACTGACGTCGTTACCAGGCTACCACGTTTATGCTCTTCACCGATCCAGTTATAATTGCATACAAGGTATATCATCTACTAGATACATATCACTATTAACACCAAGTCACGTATGAAATTCTTGGCTTATCGCCCATAAATATAATAATAATATAACAATCATTTTATTTCAGACCGGTTCAGTCCATATTTACACAAAATAAAAAAATAGTATACTAAATTAAAAACACATAAAAACAGCATATTGATGATTACAGTCAAATAAATTGAATCAATGATACAGTTAAAATTTAAATTAATACCTAATTAAAATAATAATATTAATAAAAATAAGGCTAAGAATTAATTTAAAATGACAAATAGTAAAATTTTAATGTCAATACCTATATAAAATTTGAATAGGAACTTAAACAAAGAAAATAATTATATTAATTTTTATCAACGTGTCGGCGTGCTGCCCGGCACATAATAGGACAGTCGACGCGTGCAGTTATCCTTATCACACGTAGATGCTGTTGGTGCTACCCCGGACACGGCATATAACACATACTTATAGTTACTATTTTACTTACACAGCTCTATGCTGGACTGGGAGATAAAGAAAAACACAGAATGCGCCAGCTGCTTCTCTTCCCGGGAATAGGTACTATAATAGTCAGTTAAGTGGCTTGAGGGACATTGTCGTTTATGTAGGCGATAGTTTAACTCCTGTCACTGCAACTGTTACAGCTTACCCTCTAATCAGTTCTAACCCTCTAATACCCTCTCCCTTCCATCTAACCCTAACCACAATCGAATGTGGCATCAAACAGCTTCATGGCCTTTGCGTTCTGCTTACCCCGTAAGGGAAAATAGGCGTGATTGTATGTTACTCACACGGGTCTAAACAGCTTCGCCAACGGGCTTCCTACTGGGAATGCGAATGCCCTTGGCCTAGTCACAAAAGCCTTTGGCGCTACCACATAAGTGCACCTCTCTGCTTCAGTAACTCCTTCCCTGGCCTTTCTCAAGTAGTCACCGTACATGAGGTTGTCTATTGCTGTTGATTCTTTCACTAAAACTGCTCCTCTGTCTACAAGTGGAAGGTATTCAGTTTCCAGAGGGAAGTTACGGAATTCGGCGCGTCCAGATGCTATCATTTTGTTCAGGTAATAAAGCTTTTCCATTGGCTGCAAAAATAATTATTAGGTTTGAAAATCGAATAAGTAACTAGGTATATTAAAAGAAAAACAAAATACTCGACCGCATGAGAGCGTAAGCTGTCGGCGGTAAGGGCTATAAACCGAGGATTCTCATATTAAAATCGGTTAAGCCGTTTAGGTAAGGCGGCCAACCGTCCCGCATTCTGCGGGACCGTCCCGTAATGACAGTTGTAATCCCGCATTGCAATATTTAATGAAATAGTCCCGGAAATCGTCTAAGGCGTCCCGTATGTCCCGCATTCCTCGTTTCCCATCATCTCGCTCGCATAAAAGTGTTCCACATCAAAAATACGACGAGACACCGTTATTAAATATTGACTTAGATAGTGACAAACTTTACGATGAGGTTGGACTTTTACGTGAGATGCAGCCATATCATTTTTGACTTTTGCGTGAGATGAAGAAAATCAAGTGGATTTACGCTGGGTTGACTTCTTTAAAAATAGAAAAAAAAAACAAAAAAAGATAAATAGATAGATTTCTAAATATAGAAATCCTTGTTTTAAATTGAAAAAAATGGTCACGTTTGTTCTTTCCATTCCTGTCTCTAATGCTTCTTGCTAGCGTGTATTCAGCATAATGGAACAAGCATGGAGCAAGGAAAGAAACCGAATGAGTATTTCTTTAGTAAAAGCTGAGTTACAAGTACTAACAAACTTCGATTTTTCATGTAAAAACTTTTATGATTTTGTGACGAAAAACCGACAAATATTAGATGCTGCTCGATAACTAAATAAATATAAATTTAAAAATTAATTGACATT
Organism: Lycia hirtaria; assembly: GCA_947563715.1. Taxonomy (NCBI): domain Eukaryota; kingdom Metazoa; phylum Arthropoda; class Insecta; order Lepidoptera; family Geometridae; genus Lycia; species Lycia hirtaria. The sequence goes on along the minus strand of OX387381.1, from coordinate 37,658,980 downwards.
TTCTTTCCACGTACACAACAAATACTTTAACTCTTTAACTTTAACAATACTTTAAACTTTGATAAAATATCGTCGACTTTAAGTTATGCTAACTCACATTTTTGACTAGTTCTTCCACTGCACCACCATCCGTGGAGACCCACCGATAATTCTTCTTGTACAAATCCTCGGGCGTCTCTATGTCCAACGTGAATTTGGATAAGGTGAGGAATGCAGTCAGGTTGGCCGTGTAGAACGCTGATAGAAGGATTATGAACATCCACCAGGTCGCGAACAGAATTCGGGTGGTGTCTGTTGGGGATGAGGGGTTGAGTTAACAAGTATTTATACAAAATACCCGACTGCCTAAGAACGATTATAAGTTACGCTTCGCAAGAAAGTCAAGAAAGGCTAGTGTGAATAGATATCTTCTAGATCGACGAGCTCCATCCTCGGCTACACTGTCGCGTAAGTAGGTAGGTTCAGTAGGCAAATTTTAAAAACAAATTTAAAAACAATTTTTTAATTTTTGTAATAAATTGTAAATTGTTGTATTTTTTATTATTCTCTTTATTCAAATAAGGGTCTCGGGCCGCAGCCCGATCATATAATGGGCATCAGTGGAGACGGAGCCAACACCGAGAGGCCCTTTACATCAAACAAAATAAAAATACAGCTTTTTAACCGATGAAAAAACGGAGGAGGTTCTCAAGTCGACACGTATATTTTTTTTTAATAGATCACGCATAACTTTTTACAGAGCAGTCCGATTTTGATAATTCTTTTTTTATTAGATAGGGTACCCCTCAAAGTTGGTTCCATATAATTTGAAAAAAAAATCTTACCCTAAGGATGGGAAAATAGGGGTGATTTATTGTTCACTCGCAGATTTGAATGCAGAGTTGTGTATTATAGCTTTATAAGGTAGTAGCTATTTTAAAAGTAATCAAAAATTAAGCATGTATTATAGTAGACTAAAGCTACAAAAAAAATATAAAATAAAAACTTTTTACAAAAAAATTAAACCTCCGAAAAAACTGAAAAGCATAAAATAATAAACCTTTTTTTATTTAACTTTAATAACTAATTCCTTAAAGTAATGAAGTATATCTAAGTAATTTTGAGGCGGCGCCAAAAATGACCTTAAATTTAAAGAAATAACCAAATCAAATTAACAATGAAATCTCCAGCAATATACATTGACATTCCAAAAAATGCGCTCTCCGCACGACCACTCGCAACGCAACGTATCACGCTGGCGCCGACTCAAAATTACTTAGGTATACTTACATTACTTTTTTAAAGTTAAATAAAAAAGGTTTATTATTTTATGCTTTTCAGTTTTTTCGGAGGTTAATTTTTTTTGTAAAAAGTTTTTATTGGTATGGTGATGGATGATTGAACTATTGTACAGTATGGAATTTGACATATAGGGGCTATTCAGATGAAATAGTTATGACTTAGAAAAATAGTTAATTGGCTGATGCTCCTATTCAGTAGGTAAGATGAGGTACTTCTGTGTGGGAACATAGGAGTGAGATAACGGGACCTGTCAATTTCGTCTCATTGTGCAAAAATGTTGAGGCAGGTGATCACTCGTCATCTACTAAATGAACCTCCCATAGTGGCGCTGCATATTGGCGCCGGAGTGCCCTTAGCCATCCACGCCAATGTTGCTTACATTGGCGTGGATGGCTTTATGGGTGTCGAGAGTTGTGCTGCGCGTTCACTAAGAGCTACTAGCGGCGTTCTTTTTATTATTATTACAAAAAATATAGCCAATGACACTCGGAAAGTAGGTAACGACGAATTTAACGACACCTAGCACATCAAAATCGGTCTACCCGTACTTACCACATACACATACGTACGTAGGTACCTATAAACATACACTCGAATAACGTAACCTTTCTTCTTACGCAGTCGAGTAAAAAAAAGGCTCGATTTTCAATTGTTCATCGAGGTAAAACTTACCATGCCTGTAAGTAACTTCTTTACATGCATCGCAATATTTTAATTCGGTACCTACCTATTCTCGTAATAAATAGGTAGGTACCTTATATAGAAAACTACTAAAATGACATTGCTCAGGGGGTCCTAACAGGGTGACAATCCTATATTACTTTGTTCTTTGTCTTGCTCACTCAACTGTAAAAAGAGCAAGACAAAAGTAAAAGAAATATTGAAATTGAAAAGAATGCTCGAAGCGCCCGCTTTGGCTACTAAACATACTTATTGGAGGATACTATTCTGATTGTGGACTAAACTCGAGAACTCACTATAAGAGAGAGCACCCAAAATAAGGTTGGGAAACCCTAAATAATCGACTCTCTAGATTTTAATATTAATGTAAGTACAATTCCTACCATAACTTCAATATAGGTAGGTACACCCAATTTCCCTAATGCGCTACCACACGCCATGACATACGATAAGAAATCACATCGGTGATCGGGACCGAATTTAATAACAAGTCCGACGTTAATTTATCAAATGTAAATCGCGTACGACACGATTATTATGGAAACTTCATGGCGGATGGCAGGTGAGGCAGGTGTGACTGGTGATGGATGTCAAAAGTCATTAGAGGCGATGCCATCGCGATTGGACACAGATTTAATTATAGTTGCTATGTTTGTGGGTTAAATAATACTACGCAATAGTAGTACCGACTATGACCTAGTTCACGGTTCACACCTTGGATAGGTAAGCTATCTGCTTAACACGTTGACATAATTTATCAATTTATTTATTTTAGGTACCTATATCATACAAATTGCAGGGAGTCGCTGGATGCAGGCCGCTTCCAACCGGTCTTTCTGAAAATCCATGGTCCCCGCCCTATGTCCAGCCGTGGACTTCTTGTGGCTGAGATGAGACGTGACAGAAATTTATGCTTAAGTCTAATTTTTTGAATATTACTTATTTTTATGACTATTATTGCTTTAAGTAGTTTAGGATTTAGAATATTTATATCCTCAATATCCTCAATTTATAGACAAAAAAAAGAGAAAATTACAGGACTATACTACATTAGAGTCCGTAGTCGATCATCGTCGCACGTCGTCACTCGCGCATACACACAATTTTGAAAATGTAAAATGACCTGAATGAACTTATAAAAAAAAGACGTATTTACATACGACTAGAAAATAACATCACAATTATTTGTGAAAATTACAATTTGATCCAAGTCAATTTTCATACATAAAAATAATTTTTGCATTAATAATTATTTTTCAAAATCCCTTCTCACAATGAGAAGATGGCCCGTTCCCAGCAGTGGGACAGTTTGTACAAACAGGGCTGAAAAAAAAAAAAAAAAATATTTTTAAGTATGAAATTTAACTTGGATCAAATTGAAATTCTTGTCTTATATTTATGTTTTCTAAAGTGTTATTTTTCACAATTGCTCAACTTACAAGACTTACAAGATTTTCAGGGTTTCCGGCATAGCATGCGCGACACTACAAAATTTTCTCTGTTCTTTTCTCGACTTCCATATACTACCAAGATAATAAATAAGCTGACTGACTCAGCACAGGTAGTAATCATATTTTTTAAATGTCTGTCTAGTGATGTGTGCTAAAGATGAATGTATCAGCTATCAACAAATAAATCTGAATCTGAACGGCACTACAGTGAAGCTAATTTGATACCTTTGTTAGGGAGCATTTAGATAAGTACCTACTTACTTTTTTAACTTATTGTTGACATTTGAATATTCTTTTTGTCTCCTGTTAGCTACAAAGGATACGAGTTGTGAGTTTTATATCTACCTTTAGATATATTATGTACTATGTACAAAAACATATTAATTACTCACTAGCCTCTGGTGCCAAGTTAGTGCCTTGTTTTATAAACGCGCTGTAGACGAACCAGAAGCTCGGGGACAGAGGGAGGTGCCGTTCGTCGTCACGGAGTAACTTGGAGCGAAGTCGGGTGAGGAAAGTAATGCAGGGACCATAGCAAAGAACCGCTGCTAGGGTCAAGTACCTGGGGGAACGAAAATTAGAACAAAGAAGAAAGCTGTAGAGGTACGGTACCTATGTACCTTAACCAAAGTACCCTATTTTTGCCTGTAATGGATAAAAATATAATAAAGAGTTACGTAATAACGACAGTGGGTAGTGGGTACCGACTCAAGACTTAGGAGGTGGTTAATACTCACCAAGCGAACTGATGGTCAAAGGCAAGCCTATCAATTAATTAAGAAAAACCCATGTCATACCCTTTTTTCACACTAGCTATCCGCTCTGCGAGCAGACGACCTTATGAGTACACGGAAAAGTACAACAAGAATAATAAAATTGTCGTTGTCGTTGGTCGTGGGTTCCATCCCCATCCAGGGCAAATATTTTCTGCTGAGCATGGATATTTGTTCTGCGTCTGGATGTTTATATGTCTCATAAATTCGCGTTCCGTTACACGAGTCGATAATTAATAGTTTTTTTTAAACGTATGTTCGTAAGATGGCACTCGAAGCTCGCGTGTCTACCCATCAATACAATCTATATAAATAAGTAGCAATTTCATTCCCTCGTTGTTTTTATATGTCGGTCATCTCATTAGATGGCCGATTGTATCTATCTATTGATAGTCGCTTGCTTAGGTCGTTCAGTAAAAATTACATTCTCTGAACTTTTGCTGAAGCCTCTTCGTGTGACAAGGGCTGTAGGTACCACAAGCGTTCAAGCAGTCTTATTTCAATATTACTTTAATTATTTGTCTCGCTCTTTCTACAGTTGAGAGAGCAAGACAAAGGTCAAAGTAATAATGAAATAAGATTGTGGTAACCCCCAGTATATGTGAAATTTGAACTCACCACACAAATTTATTGAAAGGCGCCATCAAGCCAGAGCCAGCCGCCGAGGCCGTCGGTCGCTTTAGCATCATCGTCCATACACCCTCGTCCAGCTCGTAGGAATATGTCACTCGATTGGTTAACTTGATGATTTTGGGGAGGAACGCCGCAGCCATGTCTACTCGCTGTTCAGAGTAAGTATGAAATAAATATTCCTAGGTGGGTTTTCAACATAAAAAGGTATCATCATCATCATCTCAGCCATAAGAACTCCACTGCTGGACATAGGCCTCCCCCATGGATTTCCAAAAAGACCGATTGGAAGCGGCTTGCATCCAGCGTCTTCCCGCCACTTGTATGAGGTAAAAAGGTATAGGCTAGCGAAATTGTAAAACCAGCGTTTGAATCTAAAGATATCAGATATACTTGCTTTTTTTTGTCAGCCCTGTTTATACAAACTGTCCCACTGCTGGGCGCGGGCCATCTTCTCATTATGAGAAGGGATTATACCTGCTAACTAGTAGGCATCTTTCTACTTGCATTCTCATGATAGCGTGATTACAACTGATCGTTATCATAATCACCCAGTTGCAAATTGAATTTTCAGATAGTATCTATATAGCTGCTCCAAGAGCATTGAAGTTCCAGTAGGTCGCTTCAACCGGTCTTCTTGCAAATCCATGGGGTAGGTATATGTCCAGCTGATGACGACAGTAGTCATAGACAGTATATTTATGTCCTCATATTTTTTTCTCTGTCATAGGTATTATGTATACTTACACTAGAATTGAGGAGATTAATGATAGAGGTATCAGGACCGTGGCCTCCCATTTCGAAGTTTTGTTCCGGTACCACCACATCGTAAGTGAAGTTGAACCTTTCTTGCAGAATATCGACGATTTCGAACGCAACACCTTGCCCGATGAGACTCCCATTTGCATCTTTTTCTACCCAGCTAAGCGGATAGTTCTAGAAAAGTAAATTAGAATAATATATTACCTTCCTCTTCCTTAAGTAAGTATACTTAGATGTAACTACGTCCTATCTCTACCTACATCTTGTCTTGTATAGAACAATATTTTTTTACTTCAAGTAAATACACCTAATGTTAATCATATTTACGAACAAAAATTATACCTACATATTAATAATGTGCTTTTTGTGCTGTTGATGTTTTAATTTGACCGTGCATGAAGTAAATAAAAATAAATAAATATTTGTGGACATTTCACACAACACCATCTAGCCCAAACTAAGCAAAGCTTGTACTATGGAACTAGGGCTGATTATTATATGTATTCTACATATATACTTTTTTATTTTTTAAATATATACATATGATACATAGAAACACCCAGACACAGAACAAACATGCTCATCACACAAATGTTTGCCCTGGGTGGGGATCGAACCCACGACCTTTCAGTTCAGCAGGTAAACGTAGACACACTACCAACTGAGCCACAAGGTCAGTCCACAAGATAGTCGTATCACAGTAAAAGTTACTTACGATGTATGTGGCTATTCTGAGATGTTTGCCATTAATTTCCTTTGCCAACTCTAAGAAGTCCAAGTCTTTTTTGGATAGATGTGCATCTGTAGAAATAACTTAGGTATGTATATTACAAATATTACGAAAATGAAAGTAAATATCTATCTCTCTGTTATTACCTTTTCAACATTAAACGGAACTTACAGCGGAAACGGACATAATGTGCGACGTGCGTTTCAGCTGTAATTCAGCTGTAAATGTAGCTTAAACTACATTTATCATTACCACCGTTAATCTGTTTCTCATAACTACGCAGGTAAAACCGCGGAGCACAGCTTGTACTTAAATAAAACTGGTAAACTTTGCCCTCCTGGATCAGTTGGATGATAAATAAGAAGAGCGAATATCATTTCAAAATGGGGCATAGCTTGTAACGCTGTTTAGGTACTTACTTAAATATTACAATTTTCATGGAGGAACTAAGGTGACAAAACATTTGCAGTAGGTAGTTCATAGTTCCGTTACTTAGTTTAAGTTTATTCTATGTCAGATAAAAAAATACAACGAAATAAGTCGTCATTTCCTTTATCTCTTCTTAGAGAACTAGCGCTGAAAAAGTCGCAGTACTTTATTCAACTCTTGTAAAGGTACTAGCGTCTATGTGGCAGTGGTTGCTACATTTTTTGTAAGGGCATTAGCACGAAAAGTGGCAATAGTTCCTTCCTTCATGTCTTGATAAGGTAACTAGCGTGAAAAAGTCGCAATTCCTGGAAATTTGCACGAAAACAGTAGCAGCAGTTCCTTCATCTCTTGGAAAGGAATTAGCGCACAATCTAATATATGATACTATCATTAGCGTAAGAAAAGACTCGGCCTTTCCTTCATCTCTTTTACAGGAACTAGTTCGACATTTCCTCTAATGTCAAAATAACTACTACTAATCATAATATCATCCTTCTCTAAAAGACCCTACAATTTTTCTTTTATATCAAACAACTAAAAATGCGTTTGACCACAAATGAATTGACGATTATATACCGATAGAAGAGAAAATAAATTTTTTCCTGACTTTATAAACTAATATAATTTTTAACCGACTTCAAAAAAGGAGTTATCAATACGGTTGTAATTTTTGTTTGAAATTATATACTTTCAGATTGGCACCATAGAAAATAGATTTCATCAAAATTGGTTTAGTGGTTTTGTTTTTACAATGAAATGGCGCATTTTGAAGTTAGTTGTTTCAATTTCTTAACTGACTTCGAAACAGAGTTTCATAATTCGGTTGTAATTTTTGAGTTTGTTACCGGCCGCATGATTCATTTTTAATAATTTTTCGTCATTTTTAAACCGATTTGGTAAATTATTTTTTCGTTGGAAAGGATATAGGTACTTTTATATCGGTCCCATATAATATTTCATGAAAATCGTTTCAGTGGTTTGGTTTTAAAACAAAATTACGCATTTTTTTTGTTTAAAAATAGAAATTACCGGTTTTATTTCAGTTCTTAAACTATAGTAAATTTATTGTAAATAAAAATAAATGTACCGCACCTATAGGAGTATCGTACACAGCTTCACAGAACGTCGCGTTGCATACTGCTGAGATAATCAGTTCCACGCCAGCCATCTCATAATCTCATTGACGTTTGTTAAAGAATAACTTCTACGGACCAAGACGTCCGACGGCATGACATGTTGGAGAACTGCCCACCGCGCTCGGTGGCAGGACTACGACTGACGATGGACTGACCAACAGCATTCGTACACCAGTGCTCATACCTGGTAAATATTTTTAAGCATCTAACAGACGATCGAATTGTTCGCTCCAAACATGCGGCGTACCTTTAAAAACCGATCGTGTGTACTCGTGTTCGCCGTTATGGCTAGGCTTTAATATGTTCGTTGTGACGTCACAACCAACAATATTGAAGGTTCGCTCCGGAAAAATCGGATTGTTTGCTAACACCATTACTTTAGTAATGTGGTTGTGATTTTAGCCGACTGCAGAATGATGGTAATTTATTTCGGGTGTATTTATGTATATGAGGATGTATCGGCAGCCTAATATGGCTCGACCAATTTTGATGGGGATTTGTCGTTAGATTTGTTATTACTTCCCGATTGTCATGGAATAGGTTCTTTTTTTCTGTAAATAAAAACTCTATATTACATGATAGCAAGAATTATTCTAAGTAATGTTCATTTAAACAAACAACAGTACAACAGTTCTGCATTGAAGGTCTGAAGGAAATAAAATAGAAATCCAATTTTCAGTTAATATCAGATGAGCTGTGGTCAAACGTTAACTCTGTCGACAATGATTGTGGCTTGTAATATTCAACCAAATTCAAAAAATCAATTCGACTGTATTTTTTGTGTCTGTTACGTCATATATAACTAAGTCATTAAAAAAAACTGGTTTGAAAAATTATTTTTTATTTTAAAGGATATATTTTCAGATTGGTTCCATATAAATTTCATTAAAATCGGTTCAGTAGTTTAGTTTATAAAACAAAATTAATGGAAAATAATGTGTCATTTAAGTAAACGAAATTGCATATTTTGAAGTCGGTCGTTTAAGTTTTTTAAGCTAACATAATTATTTATAAGTAAAAGCACGATATAATGACAACACAAAAAACAAAATAACCAAAGAACGGTTGTCTGTTTCCAGCCTAACTGAGGATGCGCTAGACTAGGCTGGTGACAACACGCTAAGGTTAATGCACGATGATAATAACATAGATGCGAATGTTAAAGGGCGTGCAGTGCCATATTAGAGACCTAGTTTGATGCGTGGTAATGCTTATGATTACAATAGTTTGGCATATGTATACTTATCTGACTTGAAAGTTAAAAAATATTTATAATGTATACTTAGGTACACTTATATTAAAAGAAAAATAAAATACCCGACCGCATAAGAGTGATTTTCAAACTGTAACTTACTCTTGCGTTACGCTTGATATGCTGTTAAGTGTACGTTTATTGTGAGAAACTATGTGCGCAGTCACTGTAATTCGTTTAAATGAACATTCTTTATAATATTTTTTTGTAAAATCACTTATTTATTACAAAAATAGTTCTTTGTAGGTTATAAAAATGCACCTTTCTTATCATTTTGAGAGTTGTGTTATTACTATTTACAAAAAATATCGTCTATAACACTCAGGGAGTGAAGACGAATCTAACGACACCTCGCACATCAAAACCAGTAAACCTGTTTAGGTAAGAATAGGCGTTGAGGTAATATAGAAACATTATATTATATACGCTTGAAAAACATAACCCTCCTTATGCAGTCGCGTGCCGCATGAAATACACTGATTGGACTCACACACTCTAAGGCGACGATGGTGCCGATGGCGACAAGTAGCACAAAAAGATCTGTAAGTATATCAGAGTACAGACAAGAATCATAATTGGAGCTCTGACAGGAAACGTCGGAAGCCGGGGTCATCTCTTCAAATCAAGACTTGTCGAAAGCCCAAACATGTAGCGCCTGCGGAAAAACTGAGGAACATGTTATATAGCTGTGATTCGATGACTATAGGAATCGATTGGACCTCTTCGAATCTACGTATAGAAGTAGAGACTACATGCAGGCACTTCGTACCAGGTGGTATTCTGAAGCTCTTCTAGTTCTTCTTCTAGTGTTCCTTCGGAAATTCTTAGGCGGGTGAGTAGGGCAAGTAAGTACAACAGAGCTCAATGGCTCGAAGTGCGTCAGAATTCAGGATCTCAAAATAAGATATGCATTTGGGTAAAATGTATATGGAGATAACGATAACCCGAAAGAAATGGAAGCTTAACAGGTGATTGAACAGGTTTATTTTATAGGTATTAGATTAGACAATACTTGCGGATATAATTAGGCTACGTTTTATTTTTATCATCACCGTTCACCGTCGTTCGATTAACGTTTCAAACTCGGTATACAATTAACGGAGAACAATAGTTTAAAAAAACGATTTCAAAATACGCAATTCGTTTACTTGGATGATATATATTTTTCAGTTATTTTGTTATAAAAAACAAAATACTGAACCGACGATTGGTTTAGTCGTGAAAAGATAGCAAACAGACAGAAAGACAAAGTAGAGTTACTTTCGCTTTTAAAATAATATGATAATATATTATTGTATACCTACCTAATAGGATTTAGTAATGATTTTTGTTTGATAGAGTGTTCTTGCTTTACTTGCAGTATATTATACGAGCGCATCCACACAAATCCAATGTATAATGAGCGGTATTTACTTTAAAACAGTCAATAATGTTAATGGGCCCATGGGGACGGTAAAAACATTAGTTTATACCTTATCTAGAATCTAGATCACTAACTAGATAGGTGCTTTACGTTAACCGTTAACGCACGATCATGATTATTGGCCACTCACTACGTACGAACTTTAACGCTTTTTAGATGAGCGAATGTAAAATCGGATTAATTGAAAGATTAAAAAATAGTAAGGCGTACGAGTGTGACCAATAATGGGCAAGAGCGTGTCGTAGCACGCGCAATATAGGGCTCTGTAGTTACATATCATAATTTATGTGACCTATATCTTGTTTGATACTACGAACATAGGAGTTAACTTATGTTAATTTAAATAAAATATTCATTTTTGATCTAAGTAATTATTTTAAGTTGATAGACTATAACTCGGTAACTTGTAAATCCTACTTAGCCGTGATAATTTTTTTTTGAATGTCATCATATATTCTACTAGCATGTTTTTTTTCGTGTAGGGGAGTAAATATATATTTTTTTCAAAATTTTATTCTGCGACTTTCTCGGCATTATGAATATGCATATACAGCTTTCTATTACTTATAGTTTTTGATCAAAGCCGCAGACGCACAGACCGACAGACAAACGGACATGGCGAAAATATTAAGGTTCCTTGCTTACTACGGAACCCTAAAAACGGCAATTTGAAAAACCCGAGTTCGTAGTTATGCTTCATTGGAATGAGATTTGTCCCAGGCTCAGAATTCTAGGCCCTATTTACCTCTGGTCCTAGGAAAGTTTTCTCGATCGATATAACACTGACGATCTGCTACCCAGGGCCTCAAGGCTGCTAAGTGAACATCACTCGTTCGCCGCTCGCTGATACGATTCACTCTTGTTCTATTTGTCCAGTAGAATAAAACAAAGAGATTAATTCTATTTTTAATTTTGTATAATATAGGTGTACCTCTTAACATCTGATTTCAAAAACCTTCAAAAAAAAATTAAATTTCCCGGACTGTCAAAAATTAAAAAATAAATTGTAAACATCCGGACATAGAGTAAAATGCTTCCATCCGATTAAATTGAGATGAACTACTAAAATCGACTAAAACCTACCAAGGATAACCTAATCCAAAGAGTTTTGGCGGGAACGTCTTAGTAACATGTTGTTGCTTTGTTTTATTTTCCTAAACTTGTGTTATTTTGAACATTATGCTATAAAAATGGTGGTGTTTTATTCATTATGTGTTCAATCAAATGCATGAGTGTGGGCAAGTGAAATAAAGCAGTGAAACGTGTGATTTTACGTTGTCGGCAAAACTCCATAGAAGCTTCTAGTAAAGTCACCATCACTTTACTGGGGCAAGACTTAAATTTGAAAATAACTGTTTACGTACTTAGACTGTGACTAGAACACTATATAACTTGTATTATTCAAGAAACTTGAAAATATTTCAATACTTGACACTGGCAAATCGCTAATCGCGGGGTCCAATACAAAAAAGAAGAAGAACCTAATCCAAGGAAAAAAAATTGAATGACAATGACTTTCTTAAAAGTTGTCATAAAATTTAAATTTTGGGTTTCGAGTGTTTAACCTGTAAATTTTTAAACCCAAAACAAAATGCCTATTTAAATTATTGTAACTTCGATAAAATTTTGTAGTAATTATTAACAAATAATCTAAAATGAGAGATTATGTATTATCTAACTGTGAAAAAACTTTTATCCAGAAGCTCGTGTCCGAAGGCCATGTAAGATCTGTTCAAATGCTTGACTACAGGAAATCATGTATAAATGTTATGATAAGTTACAATTGTTTTATGTTACAGCGCCTGGATGGCAGAATCTACGATGAAAGCAGGAAACTAGATGTATCATTTGGGTCCGAATATGGTGGCTGTATTGTCACATTAGGAGAAACCAAGTATGTACAACCAAAGCAAATAAAAACATTTTTACTACACATAGAGTAATGACAAATAATAATATGTATAAATGAAGTCACCTAATAATAGATATTAAATATTATTCTTTGTTCCAGAGTATTAGCACAAGTTTCATGTGAAGTGACACAGCCAAAACAAATTCGACCAAATGAAGGCATTCTATACATAAATGCAGAGGTGGGGCCAATGGCCTGCCCACAGTTTGAAGCCAAATCACAGTCAGACTTGGCTGTGTATCTGAATAGATTTCTGGAGAAGTGTTATAAAGATTCCAAATGTCTTGACTTGGAATCACTTTGCATTGTAGTTGAAGAAAAGGTAGATAAGTCATTTGGTGTATAGTAAAGAGTTTTTGTCTATCTATCTAAACCACCAATTCTAACCCAGTGGTCAGCAAACCACGGCTCGCCTACTTTTATCCAAAACTAAAATGGTTTTCTGAACTGTCTCATTTGTCAAGAAAAAATGCCACATAACAAAAAATATTATTTAGAAAGACACTTTATGACTAAACAAGTATTAGTGATTTTAAGAATTTTATATAATTTAGTTGGGTGGCTTCAGAATTGATCACTACCTTTTTATAATTATAATACCAAATTTTATCTAATTTCCTGTTAGTTTTATTAAGACTTATTTTCCAAAGGCAAGCTCAAGTGTCCTTTTAATCAAAATTATTTCTATAATAATATTTCCTACTAAAGTCAAGCTTAATTAAAAAAAATGGGTCTTTGAACAAATTTCAATTGTGTATTGTCTATATTTAGCTCTTTTGGATGACAAGGTTGCCGACCACTATATCTAACCAGTCATTTTAAACAGACTTACTTTCATCTGTACGAAAACCAAACAAGCTTGTTACTACATCCAAAAAAGTGGTTGATTACTTCATATAAAGTTATATTTAACAAATTCTACTGTGTATGTACCTGAAAACTATGACCATGCTTATTGGGCAGTTAGGTACAAATCTCAATGACCTTCATAGTTTTCATAATAATTAGATTTTGTATATTTTCCAGGTGTGGTCAATAAGAGTGGACATCAAAGTGCTAAATCATGATGGGAACCTCATAGAATGTGCAAGTATTGCCACCCTCACTTCTCTGGCACATTTCAAAAGGCCTGACATCACTCGCAGCGGAGACAGAATTACAATACACACCATGGCTGAGAAAGATCCCATTCCAACTGTTTTATACCACTATCCAGTCTGTTGCACATATGCTATCATTGGCAGTGAGTAAGTATAGCAATATTTATTTACCTACATATGATACATTATAGTCAAATTAGAGTAGTATTTGAACCATTGAAGGCATGCACTTTTGTCTGAAGTTAGTTGCGTATTTTTTATTAGGAATTTAACATTTAACATCTGGCCTCATTTTGATTTTTAAGGTTCCATAGTTACAAACCCTTTCACCATGTCCATCTCTTCATTTGTCATCGTCGTCCGTCCATTTTTTTTAGGGTGCCTCATGTGTATGTATAGTGGGGATGACTTTTTTCTTGTATACCCATCGTGTGCGATATCTTGAATAGGTAATCTAAAAATATTTAAGGTGTAAAGCATTTTTCAATTTAGCGGCACGTTTTCCAAAATATTTAGCTTTAGTGTTAATTTTTGTTAAACTCGTCTCATTCCTAAAAACAGTGATGATGATGATGAAATGTAGCCTATGTCCATCTCTAAGTTTTAAGTTATCTTTGTACCAAATTTCATAACATCCATTCAGTCATTTGATTTTGAAAAGGTAATAAACAAGCAGAGAGCCAAAGTTATTTTCGCTTTTTACACAACTGCTTAAGGAAGATTATGTTTCGTATGTGGGTATGTATGTATGTATGTTTCTATTTATGATCGCCTACAGCCTAAATGGCATGAGGTGAGGAGGTTTACTTGCAAAAATAATAAAATAACCTCCAATGAACTATTTAGTTATAAACAAGTGATTTTACTAGAATTATTCTAAAGAATGCACATTTACAATCTTTTACAGCGATTTTACGTATACTTTCTCACAAAAAACATAATATACTCAACAGCTCAGCAAAACATATACATACTCATAATGAAATCATAAGTTAGACTGCAAAACTACTTTTCTGTAGTTGGGTATTTTGTTTTTCTTTTAATGTAGATACATGTGTTATATTAATTAGGATAGATTTAAAAAATTAATGTATAATAAAAACTATAAAAAATGCTGTCTGAAAATAACTATGCCTGTCTGCAGTTATCTGGAAGAGATCGCTCTAAGCGATAAGGCCGCCAATTACAAGCCTAGCCATAATCTTATATTCTATGTATTTTTTGTCATGGTTGTGCCAGTACACCTTACGAGCACCCAGGCGTTCGTAAGGCGCGTGATGGGTTAATAAAGAGTTAACTAACTATAGAATATCCTCTATGCCCTCTATGGGTCTATGGTGTTACTATGAAGCAAAATGATCATATCTATTATTATGTATTTCAGCATTGTAGTAGCCGATCCAGGTTACCTAGAAGAGTTTGTATGCCTGAGCAACACAGAAGAAGGCATCAACACAGGAGGTGGCCTCATGGTTATAGGCATGAACCAGTACAAAGAACTGTGTTTGCTGAATCTCACTGGAGCAGCTATCGATAGTACAAATTTAGTACACAAAGCTATCAAGAGTGCTGCAGACAAATGTAAGGGAATAGTGGATTATGTGAAGAAAGCTATAGCTGAAGATGATGCAAGGAGGTAAGTTTTCATGACATTCACACTTCATTTCAAAATTTAATTTTCTCTTACCCCATGTTGACATTATTGAAATGTACTAAATTGTCGACATTTAAATGTATATTATATAGTACCTAAATCTCAATGATTATTGCTGCATCACATTATTTATTGTTGACTACATGAGCATCTTATATTATGATACTGAAACCAAGAAAGAAACATTTTCAACATAATTTATTGCTTGTTATATCCTATAGGTTTGCTTGCAAGGTCTACTGTTGCAAACTCGCAAAGCCACTATTTAATTGATAACTTGGTAATTATTGTATCCACAACCACAAAAGTAATTTTCCAATGTGGTTATGTATGTGATAAATAGTTGATAACTAGAATAATTTACCACTGGGTAATGGCCTTATTTATCCTAATATTATAAAAGGAAAAGTAACTGTTTGTTTTCATGATCACATGGCTGAGCCAATGATAAATTGTTGACACAAAGATCTCTGAGATGGAAATAGGATACATTTCATCCTTATCATCATCACCGTTTTTCGTTACTACATGGGTGATCAGAGCACAGCTAGGTTGAAATAATTTATATTTGCCACTTCTTTGTTTCCAATCCTGAAAATAAACCTGTGCTAAAAACTTTATTGATCCATATGGCTCACAGGTTCTCTTCTTCCGTGGAAATGAAAAGTTAAAGAAAAAATCATTAGAGGTCTGCCAGTCTTGGTCTCTCTTCTATGATAAAGTCATAGATGATTATTTTCTGATATCCTTTGTTATGAATATTTCAGACAAAAACGTGAAAAGGTAAACTTTGGTGAAATCATAACTGAAGATCACCTGCTGTCGCTAAGTCAAAAGAACCTGTGCATTAAGCTCAAGAAGTTTGAAGTTGAAGACCTCACACAAGACTCCGATTGTGACATGTCTGAAGATGGTGTGGAGGTTGTGGAACCTAGTAAATATGACAGTGAGTGTTTTATTATCACATGACAATTTGGAAAATGATGGAATATGATTCCTGAATGAGTTATCAAGAAGTATATCCAATATAAGTATCTCTAATGCGTTCATTCGAATTTTTCGAACATTCACCATGAAAAACGATGTCGCATTTCCTGCTATGATCATTCAAGTCAGTAATCTGGAAGAGATTGCTTTTTGGCGATAAGACCACCCTTTGTGCCATTCTCTTATGTATAATTGATGTTATTACTTTTTGTGGTGTCAATAAAGTGTTATTGATTTGATTGATGCATTTACCAAAAGGCCAGAAAGGATAGATAACAATCAATAAACTAGCAGTATGGCGACGATGCTCCAGACTTTAAATCTTAGCCGCAGTCTCCTAATCTATTTAGTGAGTAACAAATGGTGTTCTGTCATATTCAGGAGGCTAGGTGTTACCATTTTTAACCGTGTCATCACTTAACATCAGATGAGCTATGGTTAAATGTCTAGTTTGTTTCTAATCTCAAAATATTATGAGTCATAGCTTTATCAGCTCTGAGCATAAGTGAAACATTAAAATAGACATAGCATAAACATCACAAAAATTTAAAAAAAAAATTGTTTCACACTAATATTATGAGTGCTAAAGTTTGTGTTTATTACTCCTTCACAACAAAATGGCTGGATAGGATATTGAATACAACTAGATAGTTTAAAACATAAAAAAAGATACTTCTTTTTCATATATTCACATAATAGTTCTGACCTGGTGAGATAGCTCATGAAATCATGAATCTCAATGTAAACTGTTAAAACACGAAATAAACTTTGTTACTTTTCAGTTGTATCATCAGCCCCACAAACAGTTGAAGTCACCACAAAGAAAGGATCATCCAAATGGATAGAAGTGTCATCGGAATCAGAAGATAATTGATGTTGATAAGTTTTATATTCGAATAAATAAATGTAACTTTACATTTTTGATGTTATCCATAATCTCTCCATAATTAGTAATTGCATTTCCCGCACAAAGAAAATATCATGTCACTGAAGATATCTATCATACAATTAATCTATAATAAAACTATGAATAAATACTACATTTTGATCTGCACAGCTATTTGAAACACTACAAAGAATCATACATTCAATTCATACACATAAATTCATAAGCTTTCATCAATTTTGTAACAAACAATTTGGCCTGAAGTAATATACTTCTACAACATTAAATTCATGTTTCTACAATCTGTTATTGATCAAAACATTTGAGAGAAACAGCTGTTCGTCTATAAAAGCGAAATATTAGAAATAGAAAAATAAAAGCAGACTCAGAATGATATGCTAAGTAAACCGCACCAGGCGTGACTTAACAACTACACTGCACTTGCCACCAATTATCAGAAAGCTGGACTAAAATTGGCTGGTCAGGAAATGCTGCTATTGGCTAGCTAGCTGACAGTATACCTAATATTACTAACAGAGATTGAATATAGTACAGAGGACATTCGCCAAACGAATGAGTGAAGAAAATAAAATGTATGGTCATCCCTTTTGTCAGATGATGGTTATGATGCACCATTTATTTTATTTATTTATTTATTGGAGCGTCTGTTAGTAAGTATAAGTATAGTTAAGGATCCATAAAAAGAGAAGATATAATATAAAGTATATGATTTTGGTGACATTCTGTCAGGCAAGTTTTGATCAAAATTATTGTTCTAATCTAATATTCCGCTGGTCTATAACTACTTATTCTAAAATTAAAACTACACTTCATAAATAACAGTCACAATACACATTACACTGAGTCTGAATTCATTCCATTCTTTTGGTCCAGTTTGTTTCCATTTGTTTTCACCATGTAAATGAAGTACGTCATTATTTCCTTTTCATTTACTGGTAAAGACTTGAAATGCTTCTGGATAGCCTGGAAAAAAGTTTTATATTTTATTTATAAGTCAGACTTTAACTTTATCATATTAGCAAGCACCTAAGCTAAATGTTCATAAAAGAGCCACTTTTAGACCTAACTAAGAATTATTGAAGTTCATTAAGTTATTATATTGGAAGTAGGGATACCTATTATAATAGAAACAATATCATCCAAATAAGGAACATGCATGTTTTTTTTACTCTGAAAAAGTTAACCACAGGTACTAAATTAATATATCTTCAAAAATAAGAAAGTTACAAGCATATCAATTTCGTATTAGAGAGCACACCATAGTGGAAGATGACATCATGCATCATATGCACCATACAAGATCGATACAAAATGTTGTTTCACAAGACAAGGAGATAGCACCCCCCACTAAAAATATTAAATGTTTATATCTAGGAATTTTATTAATTGATTTAAATTATTTTCTTAGTAAGTATTTGTATTACATTTACTTAGGTAGTATCTCCTAAAACTATTATTCCTATGAAATAAAATTCATGCCTATTGGTTAACAACAAAAATATTATAGAACATACCTACTTATAAAAATACAGTGGAATTGAGAACTTCCATATTTGGTAGGTATATAAAGTTGGTTATATCACTAATTTACATTATATACTATTTTTTTATCGACTTTAAAAAGGAAGAGGTTCTTAATTCGTCTGAATCTTTGATTTTTTATGTATGTCCCTTGATTACTCTAAGACACCTGGACCGTTTTGAAAAATTTATTTCAGTTTGAAAGGGTATATATAATTCCCAAGTGGTCCCATAGAAATTTCATCAAAATTGATTTAGTAATTTGATTTTTAAAACAAAATTAGGCATTTTGAAATCTGTTCTTCAGTTTTTTAAACTATAATTATTATATAAATTTATAACATTATTTATAATTATGAAACTTTAGTTGCTCTTTATAAATGGTATACAATTTTAGAGTAGACTTTCAGTAATATTAAATATATGATATTAAAAATTAAACATTCATACATAAAAATCTATTTATGGAGTATAATAAATAATTATGTAGTAAGTCTTAATAAATTACGCCACATTGGAGAGTGATATGTGGTGTGAACTTAACATACTGATATATTAAACAGTTTATAGATTGTTTTAAAACGAAATAAAAGTGAGAGTAGTAAATAGTAAATGCTACTAGCACAATAGTTCCAGCAATTGATAATATGTAAGAATGTCTAGTCACTATCATTCCATTTTTGAAAGGAAAGATTGTGTCTACTTTATTTAACTTTGCTGATGTGTATAAGGTCTTCACTGGGAGACTAATATTTTTGTAAGTTTGAATGTGTATTATTATTTTCTTTTTTGTAACTAAGTATTTTAAGGTTTTTTACTAGAATGACTGAGAAGGAAGAGTTCTTTTAGTCACAATTGATCTGCAAAGGTACATCTATCATCAATATCTGCACAATATATACATAATATGAATAATGTATGTTTATATGTTACCGCAGGCAGCTTTAAAATGGCTAGACTGATTTTATTTGCAATGTAATTTAATTCTTCTATACCACTTTGATATCATGGAACTACATTTTGCAGATAGGTACATTGGTTTTTCTTTTTAATCAACTTCATATTATATTAGTTTGAGCTAGCCAGTTGAAACTAAGATATATTACAAAATAATATATTCTAAAAATTACAATGATTACCTACCACAGAGTAATTAGTATTTAAAATATTACATAAATTATATTGTTCACATTGTCACCTAATTACCTATTACCATATGATGTACTTATGTTAGTAATATTATAAATAATACACTTTCTTCCACACATAATATTAAAGCGACAGTTATTGGTACTTACATCTGCTAATTGAGCTTTATTTAAACCTGGCCTAGTTTGCACCTTGTAATGCCTCTTGTACCTCCTGAGAGTGTTTAGTTGAAGCTGGAACCAGTCTACTTCAGGGGAATCCATCTCAGCCTCATTACTATCATTATCAGAGTCCTTGGGCCTCCTCTGATTCGTTCTGGCGCACTGAATCATAGCTTTATGGTGGTCGCAAATATACGTATGTCTCGCCTAAAACAATCATACATACAAGTAAGTAAACTTAGTTTTTCAAGGAAAAAGTTGAAATTTATGAATATCACAATGCAGAATGCTAGTGGTGATAAATACCTGAGCGTCGATGTTTAGCTTGAGCCTCCTCAGCGCGACGGTCTTCTGGATGCGTTTGCTGTAAGACGCGTTGCCAGCAGGTCGTCTGCACCGATCGCCGTCATCCACAAGGCAACATATTTGATCCGAATTACCTCGAGAATCTTCTTCTCCTGTACTAAACCCGTTGTTCATTTGATACTCCCGTTGAATCATATATAACAAATGAATTTAACTCTCGTACCAGTCTTCGCACCAGGGTATAGAAAATAGTTCAACGTATTCACAAAGACGCGCGATTGAGGTTATGATTTGTAACAACACAGCCAGCTTTCACGAAATAAATACAATCCATGACACCTGACGCCCAGCTACTCGGCTTTTCGCACCACTGTCTTTATGAGGATTTTGTATTTCTTTATTCACAGCTACATACAATCGGGAATTTGATCATTGCTAGTTTGTAACAACGAATTAGCTATATTTTAACAATGTTCTTACTTAGCGGTTCATAGAGATGATTCTACGCCCGGTAGGAAATTCTCCATCAAGAAGTAGTATTAAAATAGAGAATATCTAATGCCAATTAATTGAACTTTCGTTTCCCACTCGTACCGACCGACCGAACTCAACGCCATTACAAACTAGAATTATTTTTTTAATTTATTTTGTTGCTAGTGTAGTGGTGTATGTAATATCATTCACTCACTCACTCTCATTCACTGATGTTTTTCTGAAAACCACTGTTTCCATTGAGCAATAGTGTACACTTTCGCACAACAGAAACGATCGCACTATGAAATGAAAAGAGTTATTTTCGTGAATGTGTGCATAGATGCAATATGAAGACTTAGCATAAACAAAAAATAAAGCTGAATGAAGTGTAGCGATTGGTTGAAAAATGGCGGGGTATTTAAGTTGAACCAATGACATGATTTTAGTGCTGATATCGCCCGTCCTCATGTATTCAGTGTGACGAGCGCGAAGTTTCCTACGTAATAAGCACTGAAATCGTGTGCTTGTTTGTTAATATACAACTCTGTGAGTAACATTTTATATTAAATTGTCCTAATATCTTGATATGACCCATCTATATTCGTTTGTTTGGCCAGAGTAATATTTTGCTAGAGTGCTGTGATATTTATAGTTTTACTAATTTTGTTGGCAAATGGCTGCCGAGTGCGCCGCTGGGTAAGGTGACAGATTGCCTATACATAGTAAAGTTATTTGTGTATAGATAAGATACGTAAACTACTTATATACACCAACACAACACAATCAGTACAAACATGGCCTTGTTTTACACAGTATGTTTATTTATATTTTTGTTACGACATATTTATGTATTTTAGAATAGAATAATCTACTTTTAAACAAGTGTACAGCTATTTAAAGTAATATCATAAGAATAAAATAAATTTTTGATTTGCTTATAAGAATATCTAATATACCTAGGAGGTGCTAGTAGAGGCGTAAAATAATATAGAATTTAAAGGGGAAAAAATTGAGATCTTTGCCTTACACTGAGATTATATTTATCTAAAGTTAAGTTTTTGATATATACCTAATTGCGAATTTAAATAATATTCATAATAGTTTTATTTAGTATTTGCTATGAATAATATATATTTTTTTACTTTATAAATATTAACTTATTTTTCGTGTAAATTGAATTTGTGTTGAATTGAATTGAATTTTCGTGTAAATTCTTTTTTTAATATATGAGAAAAAAATGGTTTACATTCCAAAACAGAAATGTAATGATATTTGTGGAGATGTTGAAATTAATTAATTATTATTTAATCAAGACACCACTTACTATAGTTACCACAATATCCACAAAACATTTTATGACCTAATATTTATATACTTAACTTTATATTTAGTTAAGTAGGTACATAATATTACTTGTTTTATTATAACTTTAATCACTGTAACCCTGGTTTTTTCGTGTGATTGTATTCAGTAAAATTATAATTTTTATTATAATTTACACTCATAAAAAATATTTGTATGCTATTCCTATTTATTTACCAATTTTACGTTTAGGCATCATAATTTTTCGAAATCTTTAGTTTGGAAACACACAGTTTGGATTCCCTGGCTTCTTAAATTGTTCATCTTATACCTACCTATGCTAAATTAAGATATATATTTCATAGAGTTTTAGTCAAAATGTTTAATGGTTGAAAGCGTATCTGATATTTTTTACATTTTATTTGTAATATAAACAAATAAATTGTTATTTATGTAGTAGTTTGGTGTTTTCTGTGACATCAAGAAATTCATAAAAATAGCAATATTTATTCTTTTATTCTAAGAAATCTCATTTTATTTTTTTATTTTATTTTAAGAATAAAAGAATTAAGCAAAATAAATTATGAAAATAATGAAGAATTAATATTATAATGAAGTTTTTTTTTATTATTGTTTTTTTTTTTATTATTTATACACTAACATTATAAATGTGTTCGTGTGTGTGTATCATAACATCATAACATTCTCTCTCTCTCTATCTATCTCTCTCTCTCTCGCGTATCATAACATGTTCAAACATATAAAATTATTGGTTAGGGATATTAGAAACGTGAGAAAAGAGAGAAGAAACATTTAAAAAAAAATATTCAAATATAATTTATACTGTCGACCGAGTTGTGAAAACACATATATTTTCTTTCTCTTCATCCAATTTAAAATATATCTGAATAAATCTTTTTTAAATGTTCCTCCTATCTAAATAAACAAATTTGACTCTCACTTTTCTAATATCCTTATTCAATGATTGTTTATGTTTTAAGATCAAGATTACAAAAACAAGGGTTGTTTTTGTGATCTTTAATCGTCTACGTATAAGCTGCATTGAATCTGATGGCCTGAATCAGTTTGATTTTTCCTATTGAGGTACGGAACCGTAAAAACGAAACCCTTTTTGGTTTACTTTTCTGTTCGTCTGTCCGTCTGTCAAGACCTGTATCTCGGGAACGCGTGAAGGTATCGAGTTGAAATTAAAACTATATACGCAGATCCATCATTTCTTGCTGCAAAAAGAAAAATCAAACTTCGCAGTTTTCATAAAAAAAAGTTTCAGCCGAATATATCACAAAAACGCGTATTTCGACATAAAGGAAAAAATCTGAAAACTGATCATTTTTAATTTAATCACAAAAAATAGGGTCTTTATGCAAACAATTTTTTTAATTTAATGAATTACATAAAATGAAATGTAAAACGTAAATACGTAATTATTACACAAAAACTCTTAAAACCTATGGCAATGACGCGTTTCCATAATAAATGTACACCTAACTTTGATAGATTTATATATTCAGGTGCTTATAACACCTCTTCCTTCATTAACAAGTTACAAATTATTTCAATGGAACCTTATACTATTTTTTAGCGTAGGTACGCTATTAGATCCATTCATAACTACCATTTTTTTTTCTCAGATGCCTACTTGAAATAAACTAACCTAACAAATAAGTGTATTTTTTTCGGGGATTTTAATGGTCACCACCAGAAGTGGCTATTCCCATACCAGTAGACAGACTATGCAGGCAGAGAGCCGCATAACCTAGCCTAGAGGCGTATAACCTAGCGGTGTCGCTAAATCTCACCCAGCTGGTCAAGGAAGTTAAGCGAGTGCCCGACGCTGGCAGCCACACAGCCAACTGCTTGGACCTTTTGCTGACGAATGATCCGGACAGATATTCCATTCCGATGTCTGCACCACTTGGTGGTTCCGATCACTGTCTGGTGAAGTCAACTCACGTCTAGATACCTCAGGAGAAACGCCTCCTAGTATACCTCATTGCGGCGCAACTATGCAGGACATACGCATCAATCAAAAGGAGGTGCTTAAGACACTTAGAGGTCTAGACGTGAATAAAGCTAGTGGTCCTGATGGTATACCAGCTATTGTGTTGAAAACCTGCGCACCTGAGTTGTCCCCGATTTTGACTCGTTCTTTCCGTCTTTCTTTGGAGACTGGTATAGTCCCTAAGTGCTGGAAGCTTGCGAACGTCCAACCTGTTCCAAAAAAGGGTAGTCGTGCCGATCCTAATAACTACCAGCCTATTTCGGTTACGTCCATTTTGTGCAAGGTCATGGAACGTGTACTGAATAAGAAGCTCATGGCATACCTTGAAGACAAAAACCTCCTCAGTGACCGACAGTACGGATTTCGCCGAAATCGGTCGACTCGGGATCTTCTCGTGTATGCCACACACATTCTGAGCGAGGCCATCGAGAACAACGGTGAGGCCTTGGCTGTATCTCTCGACATCTCGAAGGCCTTTGATAGGGTTTGGCACGACAGTCTCCTTAACAAGCTCCCTTCTTATGGACTACCAGCCTCCTTTTGCTCTTGGATTAAAGACTTCCAGAGAGAACGAACGATTCGAGTGGTTGTTGATGGGTGCTCGTCCGATCAAATGGCAATAAACGCCGGCGTACCTCAAGGGTCTGTACTCTCCGCTACTCTCTTCCTGCTGCATATTAATGACCTGCTGAAACCTGGTATCTTAGGGTATGCAGATGACAGCACAGTTGTGGATAGATACACTTCTAGTCCAAGAGCCAAAAAGGTGGAAATCGAGGCGTTGAGAGAAGATAATATGGTTGTGCGTATGAATAAAGCTCTAAAAGCTGTGTCCGACTGGGGTGACGAAAATCTCATCAAATTCAACGCCAACAAGACTCAAGCCTGCCTTTTCTCCGCCAAAAAGAGTGAGTTTCTTTTGTCTCCTACTTTGCAAAATGTATTCTTATCATTGACAGACCGTCATGAACTGCTTGGACTCACGTTAACCCCAACAATGAACTTTAAGGGCTACCTTGAATCTAAGGCTAAACTGACTAGTAAAAAGCTTGGCATCATTAATAAGGTTAGGCGATACTTCTCACAGGGACAACTGCTTCATCTGTATCAATCACAGGTCCGATCGTGTATGGAGTACTGCTGCCACCTTTTTGATGGATCATTATCAGCTGTAAGCTTTGGAATCAGTGGACCGGTGAGCTGTGAGGTTAATCGGTGACGATAAACTAGCTGCAAAGAAGCTACTTAGTCTCGAGCACCGCCGTAAAGTAGCATGTCTGTCTATTTTCTACAGAATTCATTTCGGGAAATGTGCGCAAGAACTTCACGATCTAATTCCACCCTCCCCATTTCACTACAGGACTAGCAGAAAATTGGCGAATTACCACACATTTCTCGTTGAAATACCAAAAATCCGTACTCAGCGATATCGATACACATTCCTGTTGCGTACTGCACAAGAATGGAATTCGTTGCCGCCATCTCTGTTTCCTGCATTTTTGCACGTTTATCGTAATGTGTCTTATTTTTCTACTATAAATTGTGTAACAGGTAGGCAAATAATTTATTTTCATAAAATAGGTACAAACGTTAATTTCGTTTAATTTTATTCACAAAATCGTTAAATTAGTATATAACATGTCTAGTTCCTGCTCAATTAAGTATTCAAATTTAACTATCTACAAGTATAATGTAACAAACATTTATATAATTTAATAATAGTAATAAATGTATTTATAAAATTTTGAATTATTACATTTATCTAGGTAAAGCTAATTATTGAGATTATTACCTCAATTATTAGCATTACGTATATAAATGTAATAATTCAAAATTTTATAAATACAAGTTTATAAGTACTTACCTCAATTTTATAACTATTGCATTGTAAATAATAAATTAATAATTTACTAAAGGAAGTAAGAAATTAAGATTAGGAAGTAAGACCTTTGTATGTTTGTTTGAGGATAGCTTGGGTACCATTGACTAGAAGATCCAACAAATAAGGCCATGCCATTTCATTCCAGGATCCTCACTTCTAAGAACTTTACTAAAATTAGTTTTCGCAATGCCGTAAATTAATCATGATTATTATAAAGTTATATAGATGTTTTTATAAGAATTTTTGAGATCAAACAGATTTTTTGCCATATGTGAGCAGTGTGGATGTTATTGGCTAGGTTTAAATCTTTCAATTAGAAAAAATATTCGTGACGATATGATGAATCTCAAAAGCAGTGTATAAATGTTTCAAGAATTATAAAGGTAGCTTCTAGCTTGAAAGTCATTTCGATCTTCATTAAATTTCAAGTCAAGTTTTATGAATTTTATTTAAAATATGTACGTAGGTATGTTAAAAAATAAACCAGCTACACCTACGTTTATCTAAATGAAGTTGTTAAGTTCTTTATAGACCAATATACAATTTCATTAGTATTTACTAAAGTATTTTGGTCAAATGGAAGTATAATCTCTAAAAAAAATGGTTTTAACATTTTTCTCAAACAAAAGAATTTTAAGAAACTACTACAGCTAAAAGCTATGGTGCGCTAATCATCTTATTGACCGGTTAGTGGACAAAATTGTTGCCAGCTCGTGCACAATCCGTCCATGTTCGTATGAGTTCGGATGTTTTCGTATTGGCCGCTGCGCGTTGAGGGCGCTTGTGTGCACTTGTTTAGCGTCTGGTTATGCGACGTTGCCAACTTTATTGACTTAAGTACAAACGAAGACAAAACGTACGCGTGTGGATTGGAACTTACGGCCGGCAGCTTTTTCATTAAACAACACGCCTAGCTTTGTGCTTTTTCATTAATTTAGTTAGAAGAACGATTATAAAACAATGTGAAACATGTTAATACTCTGAGTCTTTGTGATGAATACAAGTGTGATTTACATGTAATAGTGATTTCAGTGAAAACATAAATCAATAATCGTGTCAAGTTATTGTCTTTCTAAATGTGTAAAGAATGATCTTATGTACATTAAAAACGCAGAAAATCAACAAAAACATCTAAAAATATAATAAAGAAACTGGTTAACAGCAAGAGCCAACCGTAAAATGGGGGACAGAGGCACGACGGGGGGCGCTTGGGGTGCGCGCGACGATGCCTCGTGGTGGCCGGGTGGCGCAGGTGAACTGCAGCACCAACAACAGTTAAATGAGGAGGTCGCCAGAAGCACCGCAACTTCAACTCACCAACTATATACGTACAAAATGACAGGAGGTTTTCCGAATAGTACTGGAGATACATCGAATAGTGGTTATGATTACCGTCTTATGACGAATAATTCAACTACAAGAGATGAATCTCCTCAGCAACAGTGGTGGTTTGCGTCAGGGTCAGTCGAGCCACAACAAACAACTTCTCCTACGGTATGAATATAAAACCCCACTTTTTGTTTGTTGTTTATATTATATAGAATGATGGTACGTTTAAAAACGAATGTGAATTTTATAAAACTTTATCATTAAATTGAATTAAATAAAGGTACAAATAATACTAACGAATACAGAAAAACAAAGTAGTGATTGAAATATAATATTTTGCTTTAAATAAACCTTACAAAGTACGATAAACCAACACAACTTTCCTTGTGAAAAAGTTACTAGTGTCACTTACCTATCAATTCACACCTATTCTGACTCACTATAATGTTATATACTCACTGTAGCCATAATTTTCAACAATTGTTTTTGAAATAAAACACTAAACAACTAAAATAACAAATCTATCTACAAATCGTAATTAGCTAGCAAGAAATAGGAGAAAACATAGCCAAACACTAGTGTACTCAAAATTCATTACGGGTTCTGTAGTAAACTACAAAATAAAACTAAATTCGACTGATAGAGAAAACAAATTGAAATAGTACAATAGTAATATTGTGAAAAATTCGGGAATGAAAGAATGAATGAAAAAAAATGTGCAACACTATTACCCTCTCAGCCCTCTCTCTATTACCATATTTTTTTTTGTTTTTGTCCAAGTTTCATGGAAGGCTGGAAATAGTATTCCACGTTTCCAGCCTTACCGAAAAGCGTTACTTTTTTTTTACTTTTTTTATCTTTTTGTTTCCATTTTTATTCTCTCATGTTTACTTTTTGATTTTGGATATTTAAGTCAAATGTCAAACTTTGAAAACAAAACATTCAAGATTGCTTGATTGATTGTTATGATTGATTGCTGGATGTGCTGGTCGGATTTTTAATTAGACGGATTATTCTGACAGATTAAATGTTGCTGCTTTTTTATGAAATGAAAATAGTGCTGCGCTAAAAAGAGCACAAATGAACTGATTCAGATTAGTGAACTATTTCACTACGTTGTTTTCTCTTTCTTTCTAAAAATCTAAATTTCTGTTCATAATGTGTCTTTGCTAGCTAGTAATGGACCTATCAAAGATTTCAAACTGAACTATTTCATACTACGTCGTTACTTACGAAATAACTATTACAACTATAAGCATGGAGAGAGTACAAACGAGTGGTTTGCTTCTTATCTCAACTCTTGGCTCTAGCAAAAATAACATTTTAAAGTTTAATATTTCACAAATGGTCTGTAAATAAAAAAAAATACACTTACAATATTTATCAATTACCTATGCAACGACCTCCTATACGACATTATGGGGCAACTGAGAAAAAATAATTCCTTTTACGTGTAAGGAAGGTAAGTGACTCAACAAAAATATTCAAATTTCATTGGACCACATTTTTTTGCGTTATTGGTTTAAGGATTCGCTCACCGCACGCATTTTAAACATATAAAATCATTGAATAGGGATATTAGAAAAGTGAGAGCTAAATTTGTTTATTTAGACACGTTTTTGTTATTTTTCGATATCTTTTAAATTGGCTCAGGAATAATAAAATATATGTTTTGTTCTAATTCCGTCGTCAGTATAAATCTGATAACTAAATTACAAAAATTAAATGATTGACTGAATAACCGGTTAAAACTCTTTTTAAATGTTTCTCCTCTATAAATAAACAAATTTAGCTCTAGTTTTGCTAATATCCCTACTCAATGATTTTATGTTTAAAAATGTTGTGATGCGCGAGAGAGAGCTGCGCGCTTTAATCTCGACCTTAAATATACGTATACCAAATACAGCTTTCTAGTACTAACAGTTTTTAAGCAAAGCCGTGGACAGGCAGACAGGCAAACGGACCTGGCGAAACCATAAGGGCTCCGCATTGTTTCCTATTCCTACAGAATAAATAAATAAATAACTAAAACCCAATCTAACATCTTTCGTTGTACTATTCAGTGTAACTTACGATATATACGATGATTCTTTCTTACGTTTAGATTTCTAAATAAAAATAACCAGTAAGTGTATAAAATATTATATGAAAAATCAATTTTTCGATCTCAGTCTGTGCTTGAGCCAGAAATATAAATCACAGAAAAGGTTGTTGGAAATAGGGGATTATATACCACGTATAAGTAGACACATACTTCACAAGCATCTCTACTATTGCTGTTGTTTAATGAGAAGCGACTCTTTTCATTGCGTGTTCCGACCGTTTTGAACTATGTGACTCAAATATCCCTTCACTATGATTTGAGAGCTGCCCCCGTATTCTGAACCCATTCGGTTTCGGAATCGATTCGATTTGTATATCTCCGTCTCTGTCATACTTTATGGAAATGACAGAGACGGAGATATACAAATCGAATCGATTCCGAAACCGAATGGGTTCAGAATACAGGGGCTGGTATCATTATTTAAGCAAGGACAAATAAAAAAAAAAAAAACAAACAAAGACAAACAAAGTGACAAAGTGATAAATCTAAACAATCGTCGTGAAAGAATCGTCGTATGTGTCGTGTGTTAGACTGAATAGTAAAAAGATAGATGTTAGATTGGGTTTTAGTTATTTATTCTGTAGGAAACAAGTAGCCCTTAGTATCGCCAGGTCCGTTCGCATGTCTGCCTGTCCACGGCTTTGCTTAAAGACTGTTAGTACAAGAAAGAGAGCTATAATTTTGGTATAGGTATATTCAAATCAATCACGCAGAAAATGTGGTCCAATGAAATTTAGATTAAAAAAATTGGGGTACTTACCCACCTTACACATTTATAAAAGATGTTTTATTTCTCAGTTGTCCCATAATGTAGTGTAGGGGGTCGTTGCATATGTAATTGATAAATAATTTAAATGTAATGTAAATGTATAAATTTAGAGACCCTATTAGAATATTATTTTTGTTAGACCCAAGTGTGGAGATAAGAACCAAATCCTTCGTTTGTACTTTTCTCTCCATACTTATAGTTGTAAGTTGTAATAGTTATTTCGTAAGTAACAACGTAGTATGAAATATTTCAGTTTGAAACCTTTGAGAGGTCCATTACTAGCTAGCAAATACACATTACGAACAGAAATTTCGATTTTTAGAAAGAATAGTAAACTAGTCCGATGATTATGATACAAGTAATTAGTAATGCAAACCTTTGACTAAGTTCAATAAATAATGCTCCAGCTCATAGTTCACCACTATTCACTATTCTCCAAAGTCAGGATCCTCACCATCATAGGTAGTTGAAATAAAGATCATCTATCAGTTACATCCTTTTGAGCATGAGCTGTCATATTATAATAACAGACATTTTGGGAAGAGGTTTTTCTGAACCTAAAGTGTTATCCTATGTAATATTTTTACTCATGCGAAGGCGATTGTTCATTCTTTTGTGCAAAATAAGATTTATTATTATTATCTCCTTTATTTAAACTTGTACATGGGTCAAGCCCGGATCTTTGGAATCCATCAGTGGGGCGGAAGCCAACACTGAGAGGCCTTTTACAAATTAGATATATAAAAAATACAGTAGGTGGTTATGTGGATGGTTAGTGAAACTATTGTACAATATGGGGGTTGAAAAGTCTTTAGCTATTGTGATGAAATGGTTATGAATTAGAAAACTAGTTTATTGGCTGATCCCACACAGTGATTTATTATTATTATTGTAACTTTTTGCAAATGTTCCAGAGACCATGCTATTTTTGTAATTTCATCTTTGAATTTAATGACTCTTTTATCCAAATTGACATTCTTGTCATCTAAATCCAATATTCGAGTACTACTTTGAATACTACTTTTGATGCTGGTGGTTATTTATTTTCATCTTTCTTAGGATGAAGCTGTTTATTTTTGCCTTTCTTTTTAACTCCCAGTAGACTGTCTATTTCACATTAGTATAGAAAAAAGAATCTCATAGAACTTATTATTCTATAATTAACCGAGTGAGCGAAGCGTACAAAGGAATTTTTGATAAGTGGGTTATTTTCCTCAAAAAGAGGTCATTTTGCTGCGATGATAATATTTGCTAGAAATGTTTGGTATTTAATTTTAAATATATGCAAAATCAGTCAAGAAGTTGTATAAAAGGTTATGAAATCTTGGTTGAAAAGAGAAGTTTGCAATCAGTTTCCATCCATTTGTCAGCCAATTTTTATAATATTTGACAAAAACATCTAGAGATGTTTCTTCAATTCCAAACAAGATATACTTTATGAGTATAGACTTTGTGCTCGCGAGGCCTACTCGTAGAATTACTAGTATTAATAAGCATTTAATTTTAGCTATCTAGTCTATTCCTAGCTATTTAGTCTATTATTTATATGAATATTAATAGGTATATAATTATGCAAAAGACAAACACATGCTAAGACCTATATAATATAACACTGGGCAGTTGGGTGGGTATGTTGTACAAACAACAGTCTTATTAATTTATGTTTTATTTTGTTTCAGTCTCAGAATCAGGCTAGCCCTGATTCTGAACAAAGTAGTCAACAGTCAAACGGTATTCAGCAAAACCACCAATCTCTGCAACAGCAAGAGCAGCAGAGTCAACTGCAACAGCAGTTGCAACAACAACAGCAGAATTTGCAACAAGTGCTGCAACAGCAACAACAACAACACCAGCAGCAACAACAGCAGCAGCAACAATCAATGCAACAGCAGGTATACATTGTTTAGATAATAAAATTAGAAGGCATTAAGGTTAGTGTATTTGTTACCAATTTAAGCAATAGTTGATGTCTATAAAAATTAAATTAATGCGTTAATTGTCCATACAACAACACAGTAATAAATGTTATCTGGAATAAAACTTGCTCAAGGTTTTGCCTCTGGATTTATAAATCAATATTGATAGAAATTTTCACACTGTCACCTAGCCTCAAACTAAGCAAACTTGTATGTAGTTTGTAGTGTAAGTATGGGAACCACTTAGCTGATATAATAATACTTGTTCGTTTATTGTACATACATATGTATACATAGGAAACACCCAGACACAGAACAAACATCCATGCACATCACACAAATATTTGGGCGGGGATTGAACCCAGCTTTATCATATATATAACCTTTTAGTTGACTTTACTTCGTTAAACCGTAGTTAATATTTATAGCAACAGCAAAACCAACAGCAGACACTTCAGCAGATGCTACAACAGCATCAACAACAACAACAGCAGCAACAACAACAGCAACAACAACAGCAACAACAACAGCAGCAACAACAACAGCAACAAGCGTTGCAGCAAACTTTGCAGCAAACCCTGCAAGTCAGCCAAGCGCAAGCTCAGGCGATAGTTCAAGCGCAGGCAGCGCTACAGCAGCAAGTTGCGCAGTCGTTGCAACAACAGCATCATACGTTGCAAGCTAGTCTGCAAGCTGTACAGCAACAGCAACTACAGGCTGCATTGCAAAGGCAATCTGCTACTTTACAGGTTGGTTGTTATAATTCTGTTCTCAACAGTAGAGATAGTGAAATCCATCGTTGTATTTCATCACTGTTCTATTATTTAAATAGGGTGCCATTCATTTATTATGTAAGGCGATTGAGTGGGGGAGGGCGGTCGATTATGTCTTATTTTTTCGTACAAGTGAGTGGAGGAAGTCTTGATAGTTCTTACATAAGATCACAAACATGCACAAAATTAAGATTTTACTTCGAAAAACGCGTGCAACCGCGCGAGTGCAGAGTTGCGCTCGAATGCGTGTAGGTAAACAAATTCCATAGCAACGGTAAAATAAACATACAATAGCAGTATATACTTCGATACGTTAGTTCTCGTGTTCTGCCACGACAGTTCTCTTTTTAAACAGACTATAATTATCTGTGGTTTGTCATAGGAGTTCCAACAGCAAGCACAGCAACAACGGCAACAAGCGCTGATCGCGCAAACCAAGCAGGGCAGGATGCCGCGCGCACGACCGTGTAACAAGCCGCGCGGCCGCATCACGGCGTACGCCTTCTTTATACAGACCTGCCGCGAGGAACACAAGAAGAAACACCCCGATGAGAACGTGGTGTTCGCTACCTTCTCGAAGAAATGCGCCGAGAGGTGGAATGTGAGTATTAAGTGACCGTAGTTCAACCATCGTTCTTAAGGTGTATACCGATAGCACCGACCCGTTGTTGCCTTCTACTCTTCCCAACAAACAACTTCACAAAAAAAAAAACATTGTCCGTCTAGCTTTAGAAACGACGATTGTTTTTATAAGTTCGTTCAGTCATAAATATATCTTCAAAATGTGGGTATGCGCGAGTGAGATGGACGATCGTCGTGGCCTCATGAGGTATGTTGGGTAGTGTGAAACTTTCTGATTTTACCGTAGGTATTGTCCAAAAGTCACACAGTGTAAATGTGGAACTCTTAACTGAAACGTCAAGAATTCGTCCAAAAGTCACATTGTAAAAATATGGAATTCGCTCTACCTCTGACTTCAAGGTTTTGTCCAAGTCACACAGTGAACATGTGGAACTATTTAACTGTAACTTCAAGATTTTGTCCAAACGTCACATGGAATAAACTCCTTTCCTAATTCAAACTCCTTAAATTCCTTTCCAAACATAGAATTCCTTTAATAAAATGTGGAACTCTCTACCTCTTACTTTAAGGTTTCTTTCAAAAGTCATATTAGTGAATATGTGGAGGAGTTCTATGTACAATTCAAGGTTTCTTCCAGGTCCCATAGTAAATATTAGAACCCTCTACCTCTAACTTCAAGATGTCTTTCAAAAGTCGCACAGTAAAAGTGTAGAACTCTATCTCTGTCTTCAAGTTTCTTTTCAAAAAGTACAGAGAGTGTGGATCCATATTTACCTATAACTTGATTGTTTTTTCTAAGCCACACTGTCAAAATATGGAAATATCTGCCCCTAATTTTAAGGTGTCTCTTCTCCCAAAAGTTAAAGCTCCCTAAAAGAGTGTTTATTTTTAACCGACTTCCAAAAAAGAGGAGGTTCTCAATTCGACTTAACTATAATTATTAGTAGTAAATAGATGTACGTTTGAGCACTAACATGTCTGATGTTGATAAACATTCGCAACATTGCAGACGATGACGGAGGAGGAGAAGACCCGTTTCCACGAGATGGCCGAGCAGGACAAGCGCCGCTTCGACCTCGAGATGGCGAGCTACGTACCACCCAAGGACGTGAAGGTGCGCGGCCGCAAGCGCAACCAACACAAGGACCCTAACGCACCCAAGCGATCGCTGTGAGTATAGGTCATGAGTTGCACATATCTACAACAATACATATAAAAAATTAATTGTGCTAAACACCAAACCTGTTTCTTTTACCCGACTGCGTAAGAAGGAGGGTTAAGTTATTCGAGTATACATGTTTGTTTGTATGTTTATATGTATGTTTCTATATGACAGCCTACAGCCTAAACGGCTTAACCGATTTTGATGCACGAGGTGTCATTAGATTCGTCTTCGTTTCTTCAGTGTCATAGGCTATATTTTTAAAATAAAAAAATTAAAAAAAGTTTTTTTCGTAACCTCCAACGAACTTTTTCGTAATAAACTAGTGATTTTACTAGAATTATTCTAAAGGATAATCTAAGGCTTATATAATCTTCGATTTTACGCATACTTTCTCGCAAAAACATACACTCAACAGCGTATCAAGCATAACGCAATCGTAAGTTAGACTGCAAAAACTGCTTTTCTGCAGTAGGGTATTTTGTTTTTCTTATAATATACATAATTGTTAATTTAAGACTGGGCTCAACACGCGCAGTTATTTTTATTTTGAACAAACGGATTACTCACGTCTATTTTGAGCCGAATTCTCCGACTATAGTTTCAACCGCATACGGCGGTCTTTTTCAAAAGGAGCAGCGCAAACGTCACTCCCGAAGGACGACTCATCTGTAAATAGACATGAGTAACCCGTTTGTTCAAAAGAAAAAAAAAGTAACAACCACGCGCAGTTATCTCTCTCGCGCATCGTAACATTTATAATCATTCATATTAATCATATAAAATCATTACTTATGAATATAATATTAGAAAAGTGTGAAATGAATTTGTTTATTAAAATAGAGGAATATTTAAAAAAAAACTTTTAAATTGGCTGAGGAATAAGAAAAATTGTTTACGCCTCGCTCTTGGGTCACCTCGCCAGGGTGCCTTTACGACATCAAGAGCACACAAAAGCCTGCGTTTCTTCTCCGAGAAGCAATCCCAGCGCACGTTCCACCAGCCAACGACCGTGGTACTGGACACCGAGTCGGTCCCTCCGCCTACACTCCTCTAGCCACATACAGTCCACTCGACTGGCCCGGCTTGGAGGTACCGCGGTCCGGAACAAGAGGAATATTTAAAAAAAAAAACTTTTAAATTGGCTGAGGAATAAGAAAAATTGAGTTTTTTTATTACTCCGTCGCCAGTATAAGTTTTGTAAAATATTTCTCCTATCTAAATTATTTCTCACTTTTCTAATATCCCTAACCAATGATTTTATATGTTTAAAACGGTTGTAGTGCGCGAGAAAGCTAGTTGCGCGCGTTGAACTCTACCTTAATCCGTTAAGTGCCTTATGAACGAACGTGTGTTCATAATGATTCACCATTCTTAGGGTTCCGTATCTCAAAAGGAAAAAACGGAACCCTTTTAAGATCATTTTGTCCGTCTGTCCGTCCGTCTGTCAAGACCTTTATCTCGGGAACGCGTGAAGGTTGAAATTAAAACCATATACGCAGATTCATAGTCTCTTGCTGCAGAGAGAAAAATCAAACTTCTCAATTTTCATTCAAAAGTTACAGCCGAATATGTCGCAAAAAAACGCATATTTCGACACTCGCGAGGGAATCAAAACCTATGGGGTACGTCCCGTTGACTGTGAAATTTGGCAAGAAGCATTGTCATATAGTACACATAAAGGAAAAAATCTGAAAACTGTATTTTTTTATATAATCACAAATAATAGGGTCTTAAACCCTAGGTCTTAGGTCTTAGGTCTTAGGGGTTAGGTTGGGTCTTAGGTTCTTTTAGGGTCTTAGGGGTTTAGGGTTATTCAAAGAAGGAGGGTCCAAATTTTAAAGTGCTTTAACCGTGTCAAGTGGGGTATCATATGAAAGAGCTTCTTTAGCACAAGCTAAAACAGGTTTTTAAATATTTTTACGATGTATATTTTCTGGTTCATGAAGGAAAATATAAAAATATATATATAATTTCTCCCTTTTATCTATTAGTTTGTACGGAACCCTCGGTGAGCGAGTCAGACTCGCACTTGTCCGTTTTTTTCCTTGGACGCGCCTTTAAATCGAAGCGCGTCGTTAACTTGGATTTTTTTAAATACTCCGATCGGAGTATTTAAAAAAATACTATACTATACTCACTTCTGGCACTCGGCATCGGCTAGGTGCGGGTTCACCACGTGTTAACTCTCGACACAAAAAGCCTTCTTTTTAACTCCCGACCCAAAAATAAGGTTTTAATAGGCGTGTATCTGTCTGTCTGTGGCATCATAGCTCTCAAATAGGTAACCTAGAAAGACCTTCAGTGAAGGGTGCCCATAATTTTCTGAACTCCCTGTTAAAAGTGTTTCTGTTTGACTGGCCTTGTGGCTCATTTGGTATGTCTACTTGCTAAGCTGTAGGTCGTGGGTTCGATCCCCACACAGGGCAAACATTTGTGTGATGAGCATGGATGTTTGTTCTGTGTCTGGGTGTTTATATGTATCTTAAGTATATATTTACAACAAAAAAAAGTATATATGTATTCTATCAGCTATCTAGTTCCATAGTACAAGCTTTGCTTAGTTTGGGCTAGATGGTGTTGTGTGAAATGTCCCCAAATATTTATTTATTTATTAATTTCTCCTTCCGGTGGTCAGGTCTGCGTTCTTCTTGTTCTGCAACGACGAGCGTGCTAAGGTGAAGGGTGAGAACCCCGAGTACACTATGGGAGATATCGCGAAGGAGCTCGGCCGTCGCTGGGCGGCCGCCAACCCGGAAACCAAGACTAAGTACGACTCGCTCTCGGAGAAGGACAAGGCGAGATACGACAGGGTAACTTACAATCTACTTACTTATTTTTGAAATTAGATAAACTTTTTATTGTTTACACCTTAACTAAGACACAAATTACATAGAACTTAGATTTTTTTTCACATTATTTTCAATGATTATTTCGATTAATGTTTTCAATCACAATAATTCATTCAAACATTAATAGACTTACTTAACTTACTTTTTGATGAGTTTTTGTAATTCTAAATTAATTAATTCGACAACAAAGTACAAAATTCTGTACCAAAGTACTGAACCGTTTTTTATAAAATTTATTGTATTTATTTATAAAGTTTATTATATACCCCTGAGGTACTACCTATCAAACAAAAGAAGAAATAACTAAAAGGCGGAGTAATCGCTGAACAAACATACAAAAAAAAAAAAAACGAATTGATAGCCTCCTTCTTTTTGGAAGTCGGTTAAAAATATCCACAAATATTTATATATTTTCTAGGAAATGACGGCGTACAAGAAAGGCCCCCTGGCGCTGACGAACAAACCTCTCAACCCAGCAGAGCTGGAGCTCGACGACGACGGCGCAGAGTTCGAGGCCGACGACGGCTTCAAATGAAACCCATCCAGCCAACAAACCGCGGTACGGAGCTGTGCAATGTGAACAAACTGTTTATACTAGATAAGTAATGTGTTTCTGGAGTCCGTTTACCGTTGGTACTGCGCGCAAATCTTTTTGATGGCTCTGAAGTTAGCGCGAGAGGTGCGCGTACGCATCTGTGCCGTCTTTCTTGTTCCATGCTTATTCGGAAAATATTGCTTTAATTGAAAAGGCCGTCTATTGAAAGCCTTATTATTCATAATCTTGTATGTTTTTTTTTATGTTATTGTCTTTAAATAAAGAGTTATCTCTCTATCTATGCATATTTCAATTTGACTATGGTGAACTCAAAAAGGAAGATTATGCAAATCATATTTTTTTGCGGATGTTTTATTTTGTGTTTTTGTTGTAGTATCTAAATTTCTCATCTGATTTTTAGACGTTAATCGTTCAGTTCAGTTATTTTATTCCTGTTGACTTAGCTTTTGTATGATGTCATAAATTCAATGTGGCTGACTTTGGTAACTTAATTTTATTAGTCAAAAGAAAATTGAGATAAATACTTCGTGACTCGTGTTTGATAGTAAAAGAAAGGATTTAATGAGCACATTCCAATTACGTATAATTTACGTATAAATATCAGATAAACTTACATAATAAAAGTGGCCAGTTTTAAAAATAATTTAATAAGAATAGCTGCAGAAAGGCGTACTAGAATTGTAGCCAACCTGTAAATTAATCTAAATACGTATTAAGGACGGGGAGGTACCTACACTGTCTATACTTATGTCCGGTCTAATTTCCTTTGTTTTTAAAACTCCGCGTCTTAGAGTGCTACATTTGTACACGACACACATGCGCGTTGCGATACACGAATCATACGCGTTGCGATACACGAATCATACGCGTTGCGATACACGAATCATACGCGTTGCGATGCACGGATCATGCGCTCGCGCGACTCGTGCGTAAGCATTCATATTCAGAGATCTCAAAAAGATTTACGACATCTGTACCGATTTTGATAGTATTTTTTAAGTGTTTAAAAGCAGATCTGTAGGCAGCTGTTTAGTTCCTAAACGGCGTTTTTTGAAATGTGTATGAAAGCAATATTAAAAATAATTTGCACGAGTGATGTGTCATTTGAGTCGTTTAGTTAACAAAATTTTTATAAAATTCGACTTGTCAACGAATTTGTTTTATATTATAAGCAAAATTGCATCATCTATGTCGAAAACTCCAATTTAGGCTACTTGCAGCGTTTTGGCTTCATATCTGATTGTTCTTACTTCCTATAAAAACAAAACGTTGGTACATTGGTGACTAATGAAGCTTTTATTTTTAAAAGTATGAGTTCTCGTTGGTCGCGTGGCTACCATTATTGTTTTCAATATGGGACATAGAAGGGAATCCAAAATTTAGTATTTTAGTTTGGTTGGAAAAAGTATTAATATGCAGATGACCAAATTGAAGTTTATTTTTATATTACTCATTACTATTTACTCTCTATAGTTTTGTTATATTCCTATAGAATCGTGGCGTTGCCTGTACTTTCTCTCAGCTACTTTTTTGTAGTATGACGTTATTCACGAACCATGTTTCTTTTGACTCGATATGAAATTGAATGACAAATATATGGATAAGGGTAGAAGTTGAAATACTGCAGCATGTGTAAACTCTTAATTAGATGATTTTTTGTTTAGTCTGCAAATGACTAATTCTCAAAATGACTGCAGAGTCTAAATTACCAATTTCTGGACGCCTAACAAGAAAGGTAGATAATCCGTACATTGTTATGTCAGTACATACTTTATTCCCGCCGTTAGCTGGACAAAATTTAATATTATTTACGTTCCATCAGAATCAGAATATATATATGTTTTTTAACAGCCCTGTTTGTTTAAACTGTCCCACTGCTGGGAACGGGCCATCTTCTCATTGTGAGAAGGGTTAGGCCATAGTCTGCCACGCTGGCCAAGTGCGGGTTGGCAGACTTCACACATCTTTATTGAGAACTCTCAGACATGTAGGTTTCCTCACGATGCTTTCCTTCACCGTTTGAAGTTGGCGGTAATCACTAATACGCACATAACTTCGAAAAGACAGAGGTGCGTGCTGTGGGATTCGAACCCTGGACCTGCGGATCGCAAGTCAGACGGTCTCCCGACTAGGCTGCCGGAAACTTAAAAATGTTTGCATGGCGTAATCATTCTCCTTCACATGTACATGAGCGTTCGAATTATATTTCAAGTGGGTAGATGGTAGTAGAATATTTTATTGTTGTTTTATTGCATAAATTAAAATTTTCTGATTCCATGCTAAACTTGTCAATCATTCGGATTCGCAATCGGGTCGGAAACGATATCTCCATCTCTTTTATTCTGTATGGAAATTACTGAGATAGAGATATAGTTCCCGACCCGATTTTGAATCCGACAAGTTGTGAATTGGGGTAATGAAAAAATGCCAAATTTGACAAATGACTTATTTTGTAATGATCCTTAGTCCAGTTTGGTCAGGAATATCTAAAATAAAATGAACATAAAATGTAGCGCAACAATAAATCATTTATTACTTTAATCATAAACTTTCATGAAAATCAAGTAATTATCAAAATTAAATATTAGTCAATCTCGATCGAAAAAGACCAGACATACTTATCACTCCAATCGGTTCAAAACATTTATAGAATCAGTCACAGCTTATTTGTAAAATCAATAATTTATAACTGCACAATTCTAATGGTAATTCTTAGACTATAGTCATTTTGAGAATCTGTCATTCGTAGCCCAAAACCGTTTTTTTTTTGTTTTAATGTATGTAAAATGTTTCTAACGTTGTTTTTGTGTAGTGTCGCTATTATTTGAGGAAAATAAGTCTTCTTGTGTCATAAGAACATTTTTGAGTAAAAATGTGGCCTTATTATTTCGGATCATTTGATAGAAGCAATGTCTTTATTTTTTTCTTTAGATATAGTGAAATATAATTCGATTAGTATTTTGAACTTAAAAAAAAAAAATAGATTGTAAGATTTGGAACGTGAACGAGTGAGATTTTTTTGTTATTTTTATTGAGAATGTATAGTTAAATTATATTCCTTTATTTTGTCTAGATATATTTGGTATGTTATTGTGTTAGTTTAGTCTAAATATGAATATTATTTTCCGAGAGGTCTGGATGTAATATTGTTAAGATTTGTTTGCCAAGCCTTTTTTTGAGTTGTGATCGTAAATTACTACTGTAAATAATGACTGGAAATCGTGATAGTACTTAAAGTATAAGAATACTGTACTTGAATACTTACCAACCTTTTTTAGATTCCGCTAGATTATTTGCATATATCTGTATGTACCGATGGAAGGCTGGCATGTCGCCTTTAAGCCGCGGTTCCGTTGTGGCGTAGGATGTGCACGCAGAGGCTACATGCATAGCGTGGCCGTGGGTCACAGTAGAAAGATCCGCCTAAATTTTCGTACAAAGCGAGACTTAGTACACGTGCGTAGCGTGCTTCTGTGTGGCCATGGTACCGCGATTTTTCGGTGTAATTCTCTGGATATGAACTCTATTGGCCTGTTTTCAAACTAAGACGCTGTTTTTACAATCGTAAAAACTTAAACATATGTATTCAATAAGTCGGTTTTTTTAGAAATTTTATGAAGTATCTATCTAATAATTTTATAAATCTTTGGAATGTGAGTAAATTATTTCATTTTCATGAATGCCTATTCAAAAGTCGTATTTATACGGATTATTGTAAAATTAACTCTGGCAACACTCAAAGTATTAACAAATAAGAGGTTCGCCTAACAAACGAGAGAAAAAGAGAGGAAAACACATTGCGATCTTTTTATATCTCGTTTATCGGGTTTTAGTTCAGTTCAGACGCACTGTACTTAGTACTTTCACCCTGACTTCGTATTTTTAACCGACAGTGCTAGAAAGAGGGTTATATATTTTTTACATATCGTGAAAATGATTGTATCCAACCGGTTGCCATCTTTCAGAAATGATAATATATTATTTTGATTGCTAAAGAATTAATTTGGTTCTTTTTATATTTCATGTAAAATATTTCATGTAATATATATAATGATTGTGTACTTAGTTTGAAAATGCCCGTATCTAACACAATATTGTATTTGTTCAGTTTATTTCTATTGTTGTTTAAATCATCTTGAATGTACCGTACGATAAGTGATTGAAAAAGACGGGAAAATCAGATGGAAGTGTAAATGGACGATATTGTTTTGAAATGAAAGTGATGTACAAAACAATATAGTGAAATTTTTACACAAAATTGTTTGTTATTTTTTTCCTCTCGCCACTTACCGGATTATAGTACCTCATATACAAGTAGATCTAAATTCTGTTTTATTAACATTGGCTTTGAAATTAATATATTGGAAAGTTAATGAACCTTAACTTTAACCTAATGATTCTTAGACGGAATAGGGTTTGAAAATAAATTATACAATTTTGAAAAAAAATAAAAAAAATTGAGAAGTTATATCCAAATTCTACAAGTAAGCTCATTCAGTCAATGTTATATTAAAACGTTACTTAACTATAAGTATTGCTTAACATATTTTGTCAACTTCTCGCTGACATGTAATGACGCTTACGGAAAGAAGACAGAGAATTTAAGACGATGGTTAAAGTTAAGTAACGTTTTTCGGTAAGGCCCATTATGTATAGCAAAATAAATAGGATTTGTTTTTTTTTAATAACGATTACTTTTCGATATGTATAAAGAAAAAATAACATACAAAATACGACTGAGCGCATTATTTTTATCGTAACTAACGATAAGAATTCGACCTGAATTAGTTTTTAAGTCTATGGCTTTATGATATTTATTTCGTTTCTCGTCGACCTGCTAATTTTGACGACCTACGCAATTTTAATGAAATTAAAACTGCGCCTTAAAAATTTAAGGAAACAAAGTTCCTTTTAGGCTTCGGCCTCAGGCGAATAGTAAATGGCTTATTATTAGCTTCCAGTTCCCCAGTCTATGTTTTAAAATGGCGTGTCTATACATCGGTGATAAGGCCGAAAAGTTCTTGAGTGGACACCACGCAACGGCAAGCGCAGCGTCAGACGACCAGCCACAAGGTGGACAGACTACACAAGTAGAAAGACTCTGTTTGCAGGCTGTATACAACCGATCCTCGATCTTATTTCAATATTACTTTGACCTTTGTCGCTCTCAACTGTAGAAAGAACGACACAAAAGTCAAATATTGAAATATTGAACACTTGTAGTTCGGCCACTGGGGATACCTATTTCTAATAGTGGATTTCTTGTGATTATCAAGATGGACTGTTTTCATAGACTACTTTCAACATTATTGAGATCATTTACTGATAAATAGCGTATCCC
Source organism: Lycia hirtaria (assembly GCA_947563715.1). NCBI lineage: Eukaryota > Metazoa > Arthropoda > Insecta > Lepidoptera > Geometridae > Lycia > Lycia hirtaria. The sequence continues at coordinate 37,615,670 of OX387381.1, read as the reverse complement.
TTATCGGGTATAAATAGAAACTACTCACTATGTTGTTTGAAGGAGAAAGAACCGAAGTGACTTAAGTAACCCTTTGTTGCTTTAAATAAACATTTTGCTTTTAGGCAAACGAAGTAGGGCAAAATAAGTGAAAACATAAACACAAATTAATTTCAAACATCATTTTATTTTATAAAAATAAACGTTTTGACGACAAATAGTTATAATATTTCGGGGTCTTTACGAATCATCGACACGTCAGAGTCACCGTCAGAAAATTTTCGAGACATTGTAAAAAATTCTGTTTTTACAAAAGTTACTTTTTACCTTAAAACATTAACAACATTACATTTTTCCACATCTAAATCTATTAACGGTCAATCACATAATATTACATAGCGTTTATGAAAATAATTTTTTTTACATTGTCGATTTGAGTTCTTAAGCTGCATTTTATTATTTACAATAATAATTATGGCAGTGCCTGTTATTAAAATAAATTATAAAACGAATTATCTTTTAGGAAATATATTTAGGTAAATATTAAAAATTATTTATTTTGTATTTAACTGAAAAAAAATTAAGAAGCAATGTCGGACATAGCTTGCCCGTAGGGCGAATTAAAAAAATAGAAGCAATGTTATTGACCCATTTTCCTTTGACCCCGTTTATACCTAATATTAAACAAAAGTCATAAGTACGTCTGAATTCAGGCACGCAAGTCTTTACTGCTCTGACCAGTAAATAGTTTGAAAAAAGATAGTTTGCTATTTAAATACCAAGCAGTCATAGCTACTCTTATTTCACAGGGGGGCAAGTTACGCGGTTTTTAGTTAAGATACTTTATATATCAAAGCTTGGGGTCTGTTACTTAGAATCTTACAATGCAATGTCAGGACTAAAATACTTAAACCAATTTTATACAAATCAACATTGCATTGTGACTAGAATTATAACAGTTTTTATGTCGCATCTAGTACACTATTTCCGTAATTTTATTATTAATTGTCAATACAATCCGTATACCAGGCTAAGACGAAAGCTCATTCCAATATAACGCTACTCGATTACTATTAATATGGCATACACAATTACAAACGATATCACGAAATAAATGCGTTTTAGGAGATCAATAATCCTATCACAAAACAGGCGAATCGAAACACAATTTTATACCCTGATTGTTGGTAAAAAGAAATCAACTGGCCGTTTCGATTTGGTGTTCGTGTTCGAGCGAACGATACTATGTACAATCACGAAGGTTCTAGAATAGGTCATGTCGCTATGAGTCGTCCGTTTCGTTAGGGTCGGGAGGTTGCTGGGGGATGTAGTTCCATCTCGCGCGCACCTCGTCCGTTTCTGTCGTGGTGGAGGGGGATGGCGTGGTTGTTGCGGAGGCGGCCGAGAGTCTCGCGCGCACAACCGCTAGATGTCGCTGTATGTAGTGTTCATGTGGCGCCAGCTGGGCGGCTCTCGTGAGACATACTTCTGCGATGGCGAGTTTGCCGCGCTCTACCGCCACCACGCATAGGTTGTGGAGTGCTTGCACATTGTCCGGCTCCAGTTCTAAAATGCGGCGGTAACACTGAAATATGAAATGAAAATAACTTAGTGTAGCAAATACAACCCTGTAAAATAATGATTTTACATAAGATTGGTCCTGCCTTGATTGCTTGCTGATGGTTGCCTGGAAGAGATCACTTTTAGCCGCCGCCTAATTAACAATAACAACAGGCGACCTTTATAAGGCCGCCTGTTGTTGCACTAATTTATTTAAGCCCTTTGTTTTTACGCAAGATAGATTTATGATTGACCACAAATTCTCCTGATGTTAAGCGAAGATGTGGCCAAGGATGGATCTCATCGATCAGAAGATATCTATTCACTCTAGGCTTGAAAATACTAAGATTGTAATTCTCAGGAAACAGTTCTCTGTTTCCTGAGAATTACAATCTTGGTTGGCCGCCTTCTGGCGGCAAAGAATTCTATTCCTGTGGAGTACGCATCAAGAACGTGGACCGATATCGCTGAGGTTTGTACAATAAATAGTTTATCTATCTATCTATCCTGAAACGGATAGAAACTGTAGCTCTGTAAGGCGCTAAGGTTAGCGCAATTGGTTGTGCAGTACGCGTTTTTAGGGGTATGTATGAGGGACGCAGAATGCGACGGGGAGGAGCCACCGCTTGCTCGCCCCGCCCCCCTCCCCCGCATATTTCTGTCACCGCGATGATTAAGACACCTAGCCTTAAGCTAGATATCCTCATCATCTTTGAGTTCATCTAGGCCAGCCTGAATATTACTGTTGGCAAAAATAGCCTTTATTTTCATGCATAATTTCAGTGCTATGTTAGGTATATGAACACAGTGCACTTGATAAGTGTTGATCTGTATGAGTCAATTAAGAATTATCTTCTTTTTATTCGATTTCAAATAAATTCTTCCACAAACACAAACTAAACCTACTTGCACGCTTTGACAGCAAAAATACAGGGCCAGATATAATAATTCTCATACGACATATTTTTTATATATTTTTATATATTTTTTTTTATATTTTTTGCAAAATAGGTGTAAAAACATGTGTCTGTCACATGTTTTTACACCTATTTTGCAAAAAATAAAGAATTGTGAATTATGAAAATAATTTGTAACAATAATTTTAAATTTGATGACTGAAAAATTTAATTAACAAAAAGGAATTCCCAACATTCAAAATCAAACTGTTATAACACACCTTTTGCTGCTAGGGAGTTTATTTTACTTGTTTGTTAATTAATATTAGTCACGTCATATATACTCAGGTGTACCTACTATATTGTGTCCGACTACCATTTTCTACTGGCTGTTAAATTAACCTCGTTTGTATTGTAAGATCCCAAAGATTCTGTACTTGATGCACAAATACTTACACTCTCAGCAGCATCCAAGTCCTTGACCGAGTTGATGTAGATATCTCCGAGCAGCACCAGCGCCTTTACGTGGTCCGGATGATGACGCACGAGCTGCTTCAAGAACGGAGCTGCTTCCAGGGGCCTTCTTCTGTCGGCTGGTAGGCAATAGACTTAAGTGAGAACTTGGTAAGGTGAGTTTTGTCGTGGCTTAATAGTTTGAGGAAAAGTTTCATCCATAGACTCAGAAGAGCGATTAAGAAGGTGGCTCACAATTTCCAACAAAGACGTCGAGTCGTGGACGAGAACTTATGGCATCGAAGAAAACGTATAGAATATTTTCCTCGATCATTCCCAAACATGAAAGAGAACATGAACATGAAAGCGAGTTCGGAAATCTTTTTTAAACAGAGTACACTTTTGTAACAGTTAAAGTTTTATTCAAAATTTCGTTCACAGTTAAAGCCTAAAACTTATAAAAATGTTTGCATGGCGTAATAATTCACACGCACATGAGCGTTCGAATTATGTTTCAAGTGGGTAGAGGGTAGTTTTTCAAAGATTCTGGAAGAGACATTGTGCCAAATTTTTATTACATATTGAGTGTAGCGACAAGCAGAGCACCCAACTCTAGACTTGCTTTTCCGCCGAGTTAGAGGCATTTGGCATTATTCATGATGCGAAAATATGGGAATTTCACATTAAGTACTAACGAACCGGTCACATTTTCAACCGACTTCCAAAAAGGAGGAGGTTCTCAATTCGACTGTTTTTTTTTATATGTTTGTTACGTCAGAACTTTCGACTGGGTGAACCGAGTTTGATGTTTCTTTTATTATTTGGTCCAGTTTTATTTATTTCAATTTGTTCCAGTTCTGACAATGGCATCCATGAGAAGTCGGTTGATTCAGTTTTTTATACTATAATTATAAGCTAATGAGTTTTAGATAAGTGGAGCATCGGGCGAGTTGTGGTAAACGTTGGCACATTTAATCATAAAAGATACTCGCCTAGTAGCAAGGCGAGGTTGAAGAGAGCCGAGCGGAAGTCAGGCTTGAAATGGACGGCGGAGCGGAACCAGCGCTCGGCGCACTCCGCGTCGCCTTCGTCCATACACACCATGCCGAGGTTGAAGTGGACGCGCTCGTTCGTAGCTGGCAACAGAATAGAACGGTATTCAATCATCTGGTCTCGCAGCTCAGTTGGTAGTACGCCTGCCTGCTAAGCCGAAGGTCGTAGGTTCGATCTCCACCCAGCGCAAACATTTGTGTGATGAGCATGAATGTTTGTTATATGGCTCTGTGCTTTTATGTATCAGAAGTATGTATTTACAATAAAATAAAATAATATATACAGACACGTCGGGCAACGCTGTTAGATGCTATGTGTCGTGACTTGTGAACTGTGACAACACCATCCTGGCTGTTTAGAAAGTGCAACGCCAAGATATAACCTAAGGCCAAAATACTAAAGCATTAAGGAAACAATGTGGAATGTGTGAAAGGGATCTTATCCTGTGTTATGTTAAGTGCTGAGAACTGAGATTTGCCATGTTTTTACTTCATATTCAATGAGTACAACCTCTTTATAGATAAAATCTCATTGGTCCATAACCTAATATAATTAAATTAAACAAAGGTTTGTAGACTCTGGTTCGTACAGAACCAAGAGTTCTTAATTGTCAAAATTGTTTTCGCGCGCTTTCGCATTTTCTACCCATCACGCGACCACGAGCACAGATAATATATGTCTTTGAGTGATTTTGGTGGGAGATTGCTGCGCGCCGAAAGTTCTGTTCGGTCGGTAAGCAGGAGCCTCTCACTCTTCGCCAGTGCATCTCAAAGAACACACGTGTAAATCGAGCATTCATTAGTACGGCGCGCGCGCGCGCCCTCAAAAGGACATCCCACATCACCCAATCATCGCGTGGCCACGCACAGACCCCGGACACCACCCTATGGACTCCAGGTGAGTGGCTTTCCCCTCACCAGACTCTACTACTGTCTATAGTACCTATGGTTAGAAAGGAAGAGCCTGAATTATTTCAGTTGGTATTTATCGAAGTGTGCAGAATCTGGTCAAAATGTATATGATATTTATATTAGTAATAATCAGCGATCTATATGTACTAACGTACTAGATGTCATGGTTTGAACACTCACTTTGTTCATCGCAACAGCAGAGCAGTGTCTACACCTTGTAGCTGTCTGCTACACGTGAGCGGCGAGACAATAGCGATGCGGCTTTGCTTGACAACCGTTTTGTTGTTTGAAATTTCTGTTCTAGTTTACATTAAATTATTTGGTATTAATACTTACAGTCTTTATCAAGCAGCTTGAGTAGCCGCTGCCTGGCTAAGTGCCTCAGGTCAGCAGCCCCGAGCTCCTGCAGCAGTATGGCGGAGTTCAGCAGGGCTTGCTCGTGTTCCGGTTCTAACTCCAAAGCCTTGTCGAGGTAGGCAAGCGCTTGGGACGCCTTGCCTTGCTCTAGAAGGACTACTCCTAGCTGAAAATAAAAGTTTCATTTCTCTAACTCTTTCCAAACATACTCTAATCTACATTGAAATGAAACAATTTTTTACGGATTTATCGCATACACTACATTACATAATTTTATGACCTGACGTTTCGAACACTTTGCAGTGTCCATGGTCACAGGTGAGACTAGATGACAGTAGACTTTTTTAAAAAATGAAAATATTAATTACTACCGCCTACTATTTTTATAACAAAGTTCCCTATGCACGCAGAAGTCGCTCACGGTGTCAACGGATATCGCAGATCTGTGTTGAGGCTGAGATTTTATTAATTTGTTTCATTTCAATGAGTAAAAATCGTGAAAACCTTAGAAAATATTCGAATCTACATGTAAATTGAGGATGCTAAAAATTTATGTCTAAAATTTTCTTTTACCGCCTTATCGGCGTAATCAATATTATCACCAACATCAATACCAATAATACCAAATATGTAACAGTATTTTTGCCTTATGTAAATAGGGCCACGAATTCTGCGAGTATTTTAGTAGTATAGTCTTTGACCTAAACCGCGGATGGACAGGCGGACGGACATGGCGAATGTATAAGGGTTTTTTTTCTACTAAGGAACCCTAAAAAGGTGATTAGTAATTGATAAAAAAATGCTAATACTAAGTACTAACTAAATAGACATAGATACAAGATCACCAGGATCTGTAAGATCACATATAAGCTGATGATGACGAAGAAAATTATCTACTTTTCGTAAACTAAATTATTTCAGTTAACAGCCAAGATATTTTAGACATCGCGAGCCAAGCGGTGATCCTCAAATAGTAAGAAAAATTACTCAAAGTATACATGGCTATGTAAATACACACAAACCATAGATAACGACTTACGTTGTAATAAATATCAGGATTCCCGCTGTCATAGAGCAAAGCCCGTTCATATACCTCTTGCGCCTCTTTCGTTCTATTCAATTTTATCAAAATATCTCCCCTGTTAATATACGCCTGCGTGTAATCAGATCTCATGCTGATAGCTTGCCTGTACAGCATGTCTGCTTCTTCTAACCTGGTCGCATTCTTCGATATCAAATTCGCTAGATTTAAAAACACGTTTAGATGATTTGGGGCAATTCTCGCTTGGTACGATTCTCCTGGTTTCGCTTTCGGTAACAGAGATTTCGCTTTTACGTATGCGTCTTCGGCTTCTTGGTATCTTCCGAGGTGGTTGTAGGTTCTTCCGACGTTGATGTGGGCGCCGACGTCGTCTGGTTGGACGCTTACCGCCGTGTTGAAGAATTCTAGTGCTTCCGCGTAGTTGCCTTCCGCTTCTAGAGCATGTCCTACGTTGTTGTACAGTTTGGCGTTGTTGCGGTTCACCTACAAATTCGATTTCGTAGTTAAAAATAGAGACCAGTTTTGTACAGTTTATATTTGTCAGTTATTCAACAGGCAAGCAGTAGTGTGCGATCATTACAATGTTTTGATTGAAAGGCATAATTTTTGAGCGTAATGATATTCAATATCTGTAACTCAGAGTGACAAGTGCAGTAAAGTAAATTACTATACAGGGTTTTGAAATGTTCAAAGTCCTGGGAAGTGTTAGATTGTTATGGATAAGCGAAACGATATCGGGCGAGAGACTTGCTCGTTTCGGTATTTATTACAAAAGTGTTTTAAGTCATAATAAAATAGAACAAAAAAAGTATAAATGCATAATAGAAAAAAAAATACACTACGAATTGATAACCTCCTCTTTTTTTTGAAGTCTGTTAAAATACTAGAACCGCACCACCATTTACCGTCTTTTGTGGTTAGTAATAGAGGATCAGAGAAAAAAATAGTAGTTTATTTCTGTCTTATATAGCAATGACGATGAAGCTTGTGGTGTCTTCCAATCTGCCTCGAATGGAATAGAATGACTATCTACCTGATATAAAATGCATATATTTAATGTTAATTTACCTACAGTGTTCTCTTTCTTAATATTTCGGGATATCTATAGAGCTACAATACTTTATCAAAGGAGCTACATTACTACAACTGTAAATATACAACTTGTAAAAATACGTCTTGTATAACAAACCTTCAACCCTGAAGCGAAGATGGTATATTCAGTCTTCCAGTCCCAATTCCTGACGTATGTCTTAGCACTAAACGCCAGTAGTAAGAAAGCCAGTGCTGCTGCTGCCAACTTGGCTCTCTTCTTGGATAACAACCTCCACCCGTGCGCCACCAGGAGGCACCAGCCCATGGAAGGCATGTAGAGGACTCTTTCCGCCACCACGAACCCGACAGGGAAGAAAAGGTTGGACGCCGGGAGAAATGGCAGGACTATTAGTGCCAGACCCTGGAAAATTTTAGAATTATTTAAATTTTGACTGCCCTCGCAGCTCAGTTTACACTATATCAGTCGTCTGTCTTTTAAGAACAATATTTTTTGGCAACACAGTGTGTGGCCTTATCGGTTAAAGTGATTACTTCCAGGCAACCTTAGGATGGGCTGGGTGAAAATAAATATGTTGAAAAAATAGGGCGGTGGTGTACCTACATAAAACACTTAGATACCTAGCTACGTATAAACATAATTAAACATATAAATAGATACTATGTGTACCGTCTAACATATGGATACATAATTATTATGAATAAGGTTTTTGAAAATGTTCAGAGATTCAGCCTGCCTGAGAGTAACAGGCAGCGTGTTCCACAGTAGGACAGCTTATATGATAATATGGGACGAGGTATGGAGCGCGAGTTTGCAGCCATGCGAAGAAGCTTTAGGTTGTGGGTTTTTAAGCTGTAGGTTGTGGGTTTAATACCCAGCTAGGACAAACATTTGTGTGATGAGCATAGAAGTTTTCCTGAGTCTGGGTATATGTATCATAATCTGTATTTTAACGGCTATCTCATGGGCGTAGCTATAACTTTCTCATGGGGGGGGTCCACGGGTACAAAAGTTTACTACTATTTGCCTCTTTATTGGCGCAGACTATACGCAGACGAGTACTGGTTTCTAAATGTCAATCTTAGTTTAAAAGCATTAAAATACACGAAAATTAAGCTACGGACAAACGTATAACTGTAAATAAAGTGTATAAGTAACGTCGGAACATTATTAATTCATATTATACTAGATATGATTACGAGTGAAAGTTAATTCGATTTAAAGAGCGCTCAACATTTGCATGACTCAAGTAAACAAATCATAGGTAATATGTATGCGCGAGCGAAGCGAGCGCGAAAATTGTTGTAGTGTTTTTATAGTAACATGATTTATTTCTCGTATTAGTGAGCCCACAGTACTTCTGTGGTAAAATAGTAATAATGCGCGAGCGAAGCGAGCGCGAAATTTTTTAAGGTTTTTAAAATGAAATCTTGGAAGTGATTTGATTCATTGGTCGTGTTAGCGAGCCTAGGTGTTTGTGGCCCAGATGAACTAAAAGAAAAATGGAATACACGACTGAATAAGAGTGACTTTTACGCTATCAAAAATTATATATACAACCATTTGAATGCATTGATTGCCAGTTTATTATTCCTAAATTTAAACTTAAGACTTTATAGAAAATTACAAACATACCTACGCGGTACTCCCTTGCAGGTGGAAAATAATTTTTGGTTAGTAATTATTTTTTGGTCAAGTATTTGCTTGTATTAGTACAGCATATTAAAAGTTGTTCGATTTTATTTACGTAAAAAATATTTTTTATATAAAATTGGCTTGGATCGAATTGAATTTTTTGTGGAATATTTGTTTTTGTTTACATAAGATATATCTACGACTGATTGCCAACTCGCCTGATGTTTAACGATGTTATTTTCTAGTTTTACCAAGGACGTTTTTTTATGAGTTTATTCAGTCATTTCATATCTTCAAAATGTAGCCATGCGCGAGCGAAGCGAGCGCGAAAAATTTTGAAGCATATTAATGCTTTTGTAAGAATAAAAATGCGTAAAATCACTGTAAAAGATTACAAATGCGCATTCTGTAGAATAATTAAAAAAAAACACTTGTTTATTACGAAATAATTCGTTCTAACGAACCTTTTTTCGTAACCTTTAGGTTACGAAAAAACTTTTGTAATTTTTGCAAGAGATGTATAAAAATGCGTAAAATCACTGTAAAAGATTACAAATGCGCATTCTGTAGAATAATTAAAAAAAAACACTTGTTTATTACGAAATAATTCGTTCTAACGAACCTTTTTTCGTAACCTCTAGGTTACGAAAAAACTTTTGTAATTTTTGCAAGAGATGTATTATTATTATTATTACAAAAATTATAGCCTGTGACATTCTGGAAGCGAAGACAAATCTAATGACACCTCGCACATCAAAATCGGATAAGCCGTTCAGGCTATAGGCTGTCATATAGAATCATACAAACATACTCGTACATACACTCGAAAAACATTACCCTCCTTCTTATGCAGTCGAGTAAAATATATAGTTTCGATTTGTTTGCGCGTTTGTAGTATGTGCGGGCGAAGGATGGACTAATGTCACACTGCATCTCTAGCAAAACTGTCGTTATGACAACCGCGCATCAGGTGTTTATGTACCTATATTTTGTAACATCCGTGCCATCCGCGATAATCCGGCATTATGATAGCACTTAATTTTTTTTTCGGCCAATGCCATGGGGGGGGGTCCGGACCCCCTGGACCCCCCCCTTATATACGCCCATGGGCTATCTTATTCACATGTGCGTAAATGTCTATCGATATTTATTTATATCCTTATACCTATGTATTGCTAAATATGTAGGTAGGTATCTTGACATGCTTTTCTTTCTAGGCTAAAAGATATCTCTATTATAAGAAACGGATAAATATAGGTCAGAGTACAAAAGAAATGGGCTCCTATTGTCGCTTGGGGTTGATGTGAGAATTGCGTTAGGGATTGAGTACTTAATTTTGTTTTATACAAGATAGATTGACCACCAACTCTCTATTCACTCTAGCCTTGAAAATTTCAAGATTTTAGGTCTCAGGAAACAGAGGTGGCGGCAAAGAATTCCATTCTTGTGCAGTACGCAACAAGAATGTGGATCGATATCGCTGAGTACGGATTTTTGGCATTACTTTCGGTATTTTGCCGTGATTTCTCATACTTTATGTTAAGGGTCTAGAGATAGAGTAACTAGTAATATTCCGTAGCCCAAACGTCTTAACAGATTTCGAAATGGGTAGTGATGGTTCATCTGGAGTAACATTGATATAATATTTTACTTATTCCTGAAAAATTTGACATTCATTAAATAATAATGATTATTTTTAAATTAATTTTATTCTAAGGTAGAAAATTTATATGTCAAAGTAATAAAAATATTTTTATTGACGTGATAACGTCTTATAAATCGATGAACGCCGGCTGCAAGCACGATAAAGCATGACTTATTGTCACTTTCCGCCTGAGTCGAGCATGCAAGCGAGAGCGCGGAACAAGCGATAGAGAGGAACGATCGGCCTAAGCGTTCGGCTTGTGACGCATCGTTATCACGTAAAATTATCGTCCGTAAACCGACTTTACAGACAACCATTTTTTATTTGAATATCGATCAATCGATTGATAGGTTGATGTCTAATAGATTTTTGTATGGAGGACAGTTAGAGACACGATAACATAATTTTATTCTAGTTGAGAACTCTGTCTTACCATCGTCAACGCCGAAGATCTCGTCCTCAATGCGTGTACAGCAGCAATAACTAACACCGTAGCCAACGCCAGAGTTGCCAGGTTACGAGGGTCCTTCCACGACTTGAGCAGAGCCACGGTGCCCATGGTCCAGTCGCAACAAAGAGCCTCTGGTAGTGTCAACAGCCACGCGTTCAGGGCTGGGAGATAGGCGAATGTGAGGTGTCTGTGAAAATATAGGACGAAATTTTAGTAGGTATATTTTATGAAGCAATCCAGGAACGTATTTGCATGTATAACTTATCATATTGAATCCCAGATGAGGGTAAGCTGGTAGCCTTATTTTATATAAGGATACCTGTATAGTAAGTATAGTATTATGCTAGATGACATTGCAATATAAGTTATATTGCTATGTCATCTAGCATAACACTATATGTATCAGCTATCAATAAATGAATCTGAACTCAAATATGGAGCGTGGCAACTCTCAGCGCAGCGCCATGCCTCAGAAGATTTCGAACATGGAACTTATATAGTTTTTAGACCCTTAATTCTTATTAATGCTTGCTAATATACATGCAAGTTTTATTTTCTAATAACTGTACTATTTTGAACGTGAATTATTGTCAAATGACGGAGTTAATATCGAAGTAAATTTTCAGCAAAATTAAGTCATAACTGTCAGGCTTTAGACAGCCCCCTGCGGATGGAATTGAACTAGTAAAAGGGCCAGAGTGATACATTGGCAAGCATAATGCATTTTTTTTACGACTGATAAGCTAGCGCTTGACTGACAAGCCTTATGTTGAGCGATGTTGCGGTCCACGATGCGTATTCACACGTGATTTGAAGATAGATCTCAGATTATATTATAGATCGACGAGCTCCATCCTCAGCCACACCGTCGCCTAACATCAGGCGAGTTGGTGGTCAATCGTGGATCTATCTTGTATAAAAAAAATATTATATGTATTAACATACAACTCATTGACTGTACTCGTTAACTTCTATGCAAAGCAAATGAAACATGTTAATTACTCACAAAATCCCTAATATAAATCCAAAACATTTAAGATGATGGATGAAACCATCTAATTCACTAATCCCAACAATAATTCATTGAAGCACCCATATCATTCACTCAACTACAAATTAAGCAACCATTCCTCAACAATAAGATTCGAATGACGTCATAAAATTAATGCTACCAGCCTTACTTAGGGACTTGTCAAAGGCAAACTCCTTTACCCTCATTAAGAGAGAGATAAAGGAAAAGTAGTTATTCTGAGATACAAGAACTAGGGTCGAACATTAGTGTGGGAATCTGGCAGACTTGACAGTTATGTTGCGAGCTAATGATCTGGGCTCGGATGGATTTATGGAACGACAACGTTCCAGACGTCTTACATTAAGGCTCTATAGGTTGCAAATTCTCCGTATTGCTAGAACAAACCAATGTCTTTAAGGATATAAAATTATATAATGGAGTAACGAAAAAATCGTAATTATAGACCTAGAAAGGAACATCATAAATATTCGATAAAAAGTTAATTTGGATCCAAACAAATTCTCATACTTAATATATGTAAGTATAAGTTTAGAAAACTGAACCAATTTTGATGAAACATAGCTAAGAACACTCCCGACTAATTCACCTTTCAACCTAAAAAAAACTAAATCAAAATCGGTTCATCCGTTCGGGAGCTACGATGCCACAGACAGACACACACACAGACACGTCAAACTTATAACCCCGTCGTTGTTACGTCGGGGATTAAAAATTTTAAAAAAATAATTTAATAAAAGCAAATCACAGAGGCATAGCCACTAATGGTTTCAACCTTATAAAAAAGAATTATCATAATCGGATAATTTTTAGGGATAGAAAACTTTCTCCTGTTGAATGAAACAAGCGTAACTTGCGGGCATTTATCTGTACTTAATATGTATTTTATTTTTATATCTTTAGTTATTTAGGTCATATTATTTGATAAAAGATCGGGCAACTTTTCTCTTAAGTCTTCTTTAGTTAAAGCACAGAAGATATTAATAGCGTTACAAAGCTGAACGGTTGAGACAGTCGTCATTTCGTTTCTAGACAGACGTAGCTCGTTATGCGATGCTAATGATCCGAGTTGGCATGAATTTATGGATGTAGACCATGCCAAAGGCAGACGTATTTCATTATTTGGATGTTCTTTAGCAGAGGAAATGCATAATTAAGCTACAAAAGTAGTTATCAAACTTATACCTATTTACTACAATTCTACTGAGAAACCATAAGTTTGTAGATCTTCGTCGTACGTACCTACAATAAACAGCCTGTAACGGTTATAGTCATGACGGGAAAAGGAAAGCTATCAGCATAATAAAATTATCAAATAAAAAACCTGAGTGGGCTATCAACGCGTCCTATCAAACAAGTCAAAAAGATATATTGAATATGACTCACTAAGTATTCACAGCGCAAAAAATGCAAATAAAAGAGTGACTGACATGAGCTTTTAAGCTTCCCAAAAAGTCAGAGTCGTAACTCGTTTGGTGTGATCACATGTGACAAAGTCGATGATGGGTTCCGACATGACAAGTCATGTCAGAATGGCTATGTGGTTTCAACAGAAAGTATAAAGCTCGTCCAATTATCGACTCCATACTAGACAAACGCCCGAAACGTATTCGACGAACACCCTACCAGCTCTGCACTATCCGCCAAGTGCCCTCACGTAGTCCACTGGCGGTCCTCGCGTCGTCAACCCGCTTGCTTCCAGGCAGCAGACTAGCCAGAATCTAAATCCTAAATTGGGGTTTTATGCCACACAGTATGTCGTTTTTTATTAACACGATTGTGAGGTGATGCGGCGCTGGTCTGGTGAGGAGTTGATGAGTGGACTACTACCTTTAAACGTCGTATAATATAGGCGTGTCGTGATTAAGGAAAACCACGCATCCACCTAGAATCGTTTAGTATGTATATTATCGTACATATTATACGATTACTGTATTAGTTTATATACGCCTAAGAATGTGACATGTAACAATTGTTATGAATAAATTATGATTATGATGATTATGATTATGATTATGAACCATTATTGGCAGGAAGACGTTGGATTCAAGCCGCTTCCAATCGGTCTTTTTCTAAATCCATGTGGGGAGGCCTATGACTTGTAGATGTAGGACTTTTTATGGCTGAGTAGATGCATGAACTACTAGTTTAATACGCTTCACTAAAAGCAAAATTCCAGCTTAAGGCTTGGCTTTTGTTGGTTTTCTGTACCTGGCAGGTGGAGGCGCCGCTCCAGCAGGGTTGTCGAATCTGGTGAAAACCGGCAGTTGCGCACCCATGACGTGCAGCCTTGCAGCTAGGAGCGCCAGGGTCGCGCAGCACACGGTCGCCACCCGTCGTGCTGCCTCGCCGCAAGCGCAGCCCCACCCTGAACCCTTGCCCCATGCATCTACCCACGACCATCTGCTGGTGCCGCCTGAGCTCCGACGCTGAAAAATTAGAGAAAAGTCTTAAGTCGTTTAAATTCAAATTGTATAGTTTGACGCAAGGAAACATTTATGGTATTTAAAACGGACTTCAAAGAAGAAGGTTCACAATTCGTTATTATTTTATTATGTTTGTTACCGCATAAATACATCACTTATAAAACTATTTGCGTTTTTTTATTGAAAGGATATAGTTTTTAATAACAAAATTGTGCATTTCGAAGTCGGATGTTTGAGTTTTCTATCATAATAATTATCTAACCTGCTATGTAGTCTGGAAACTTAATTTGTATATGCAATATAATAAGTCACAGAATGACGCAACAATACATAAATGACTATACTACTTAATATTACCAAAGCGAAAGTAAATCTGTCTGCTTTATCCTCAATAACGCGGGTTAAAACAGTAACGAAAATAAGCTTCAACACTAAGTGAAAAGTATTGTAGCTAATCATAAGTATTACGCAATGGAAATTACTGAAAGGAAACCTATATAAAAAAGGTTTGCCAACCAACGAAACAGTTATTTTCTTGTCATAAGTATTTAGGAGGGTTCCAAAAAAAAGTAACAAAAAAAAAACAAAGGTACAACCAAAGTATCCTAGTGATACTTTGGTTGTACCTTTGTTTTTTTCAAAACCTTAAAATAAGCGCGTCTCGAAAAAGTCCTTAGGCAACAAACTCCGGTAACTCCTTACAGCGCTTTTACACCCAAAAAATAATTTCCTCTCGAAATAAGAAAGCAAGCGAAACGACGCGTACAACCTCTAAACCATTTTAAGATGACTTCCTTATGTACTAACCACTGAATATTGAATGGAATAACAAGTGTACAGTAGTAATTCCGTTTGTTTTTATAAAAAAAAAAGAAATTGAGCACGTAAAAAGCATCCTTCTTTCGTACACCTCCGCGAATCAAGGACCAAATAACAAAGTGTAACAAAAAATCCGGAATATTCTTTGATGTAGATATTCTTTTGGCTTCGAGTTGCTTCCTCGTCGTTAGGCCAACAGCAAATTCGACGAATGAGGTTCTGTATAAATGTTGTACAGAGACAAAGATTTAAGCAAAGCTTTGGACTAAGTTTGGAATTGTGATCGGAAAAAATCACAATAATTCTTTATTTATAAACTAGCGTCATGTGGTTTTACCCGCGTAAGTAGGTAATTATGAAAAACGGTGATGAAGATAAGTAAAAATCATTCTTGCGTTAATAATTTGAAAAAGAAAGGAAATGAAATAAAAAAAAAAAAAAAAGAAAAAAAAAAAAATTTTTTTAGAAAAGATTTTAATGTATGAAAATTTACTTGGATCAAATTGAATTTTTGTCGAATATTAGTGATGTTGTTTTCTAGTTTCACAAACGATTTTTTTTTTAAGTTCATGCAGTCATTTTATATTTTCAAAAATGTGGGTATGCGCGAGCGAGACGGACGATGGTCGAACTGAAATTTTAGTATATTGGCCTTAGATATCATGGTGTTGCATTTTCTAAATTCACAGGATGGCATTGTCCCTGTTCAAAAGTCACGACACTTACCGTCTAACAGCGTTGCCCGACGTGTCGCGACTGAAGACAAGTCGGGTGATTACCTTACTTGAGGCTCCACTCAGAGCCGGGGAAACCTATCTACGTATAATATATACATCATTGGTCTATACTACGAATAATAAACCCCATATGCGAGATAGGTAACTGCTTATAAATCCATCTAACAGAGTAGAGCAACGATTTGTAAATGGGGCAAATATTTGGCTCGTTACATAATTACACGTTCTTCCTTATTTCGTATCGCATCCTTCTCGCGAATACTTGAAGCGTAATAATTTAGATGTGGGGCACATTCGTGCCTATCGCGGAAGTTCACTTATTGAAAACGAAACGATCATTTCTTGTTTAACCGACTGCCCAAATAGGCGGGGTAAAGTTTTTTGTGCGTAACTTTTTTTGATTTTAGTTATATGGTTTTGGTGTGTGTGTGTGTTTTAGATACATTTTATCTTCGGATTATCATAGGTTTATAATAATAATTTATTACCTGGATTTCAAGAAAAGCGCTTCAGCTTTCTAACAAGTTGTGTATCATTTTGTTTTTAACCCGACTGCGCGATGTAAAGAAGGGTAATGTGTTTATCAGTATATATATGTTTGTTACTTTGTGGTACTTTAGACACCAAATGCATGGGCTGATTTTCATGAATGAATGACTGATTGAATGAATTTTGATGAAAAGACAAATCTAACAATTAATTTGTTAGATTTGTTTAGACAAATCTAACAATTAATTTGTTAGATTTGTCTTTATTATGTGATAAACAAGTAAAACACAAGAATCCCGATAATAAAAAATGCCTGAACTGATTTTGAACTCGATGAAATCATCTTTCAAACAAAAAAAAAACTAGGTCAAATCGGTCCATCCGTTTAAAGAGTTAGGATACCACAACTGTCTGTGGTAGCTAGCTGTATGTGGTAGCTGTATGTGGTATGTGTCTGTACACATAGATATATACGAGTACGTCAAAGTTATAACACCCCTCTTTTTGGGGGTTAAAAAGAATACCTTCCTTGTTGTAAGAAAATAAAAAATGGCGGAAAATCGCAGCAGAAACGGGAAGTTAGCAAAAACGAGCAAAGATATCAAGACCTTAGATACTGTATAATTAGTAGTGCGATAAAATGGCGGGTACGCATCGACATAATTATGGAATTCTTCCGCGCTTTATATCTCTACTGCTACTATTAGAGGAAATTAATTAGGCACGGGGAAGGGGTTGCAAGGGTGCAAGGGGTAGGTATCACAAAGGTCGCGTCGCTCACGTATTGAGGCTGGAATGTTATTCCAGAGGGGGTGTAGGGGGAATTCTGTGTGTTTCATGAATTTGCGGGTTCGCCACGTTCTGCCAAAAGTTTATGTTTGTTTTGTAAAAGTATTTTGTTTTGCCCGTGGGCGTTTAGTTGAACTTCATGTTGTTCTTATAATTTATAACAAATTAGGGGCGTCGTTAATCACCGGAGCGATACTACGCTCGATAAGTAGGTTCACTTCAAACTGTCTTTTAGTAACATTAGATTTTCTTCGATAAATTGTTAATGCTAATGACGTTTGAATTGTTGTTGTTGTCTTTTATTGAATCAAAATTATTATTGTTTGCTCAAGCTTTTTATTGTTTTCATTTCGTTATTAACTTGGATGACTTTTTTTTGTTTTAAACTAAATTACTAACCCGATTTTGTGAAACTTTTATGGGTAATATATTATCCAAATGTATCCTTTCATTTTTTTTTCAAATTTTCGGTTTATACTTACAATTAGGGAGTTATGATGTTATAATAAAAAAAAAGCAAGCGAATTTAGAATTTTCTCCTTTTTTTTTAAAGTGAAAGTTGCTAAATTAAGATATTAAGAGCTTTTGAAGACTTAAATTGTGTAGTTGTCTCAGCAAACAACACACATAATGAGATATGTACCTGTGTTAATCGTCATTATTCATTTGTACATTCGGGTTGATATTGAAAATTAGATTATAAAGTTTAATTTTCATTGTCCATTCTTGCACGTTGCGTACTCATTGGCTATAAAGAATAAAGGCCGATTAGAACTTACCTTCTGCGCTACGAAGAGCTCGTAGAGCACGCAGACGCCAGTGACCGTGATGCCTTGCTCCTTGCACAGCATCGCGATCCCGACACAGGCGGTGCAAGCTGCCACATACCGCCACTCTAAAACAATACAGATCATTTTTACCGACTTCAAAAAGAAGGAGGTTAAAAATTAGCCTGTATTTTTTTCCTTTCTTTTATGTTTGTTACCGTTGTGTTGTGTTGGCGTCATTTATAAACTAATTTCAAAAAACTTTTTTTAAAATGTTTTTTTTAATTTCATCAAAATCAATCCAGTAGTTTGGTTTGTAAAATTCAAATTCAAAATTCTCTTAAATGTGTTTCACTCGCCCACTGAGAAATATGTTTGTTCAAATAAAATTAATAGTACATGTAAATCGTTGGTTCAAATATTGAAGCAATGGTCATTTTTATTTGACGAAAAAACGGAGGAGGTTCTCAAGTTGACGCGTATATATTTTTTCTACATCCACGTCACACTACGTGTTTGGCCAATGTGGGTCGGCAACCTAAAATTCTGTGAGCTAAAATACTGTCACTATTGTAATTAATGTTTTTTTTTGGCTTTATTTGGTATTTAAGAAAATATTTCAGTAATTAAATAAATAAATACTATTCCGAATTTTACTAATGGAACCCGACAGATTCCCTAATCCTCCTAATAATTATTACCAGACGACGATTCTTGTCGAAGAAAATCAGTGGCACATTCCAAAACCCATGGAATGTCTTCAGAGACCTTTCCATGTAGCTGTAACGGTTAAGGTCAAGGTAAACTTGGCTTTAAGGCCTATTCAGACCTGAGCGTTATTCGCTGCCGCGAGCGGTAGAGAAATCCGAGTGCCATGCGTTAATTTCACTGTTTACACCAAATACACGAATATCGCTATCGCGCGCGGTAACGAAACCCAAGCGATATCCGCGCGGTATTGTCCTCTACCCACAGCGGTAGCGAATAACGCTCAGGTCTGAATAGGCCTTTAACGTTCTTAAGGTGAATCTACCGAGTATGGGGAGCGTTATGTATGAAGTGGTATTTCGCTCGGAAAATTCTGAAACTGAACATTTTGAAGCGAATTATTTTTATCGTTATGTACCATTTTTACCATTATTATATACTGACCGGTCTTATAACACACATAAAGGAATAAATCCGAAAACTGGTAGTTTAGTTTCCCTTTGTATATTGTTTTGTTGTAGTTAATAAAGGTACTTGCCTATTGCGAGGGCCTAGTTATCTCTCACTAATAATAAACAATAATGATTCTCTATTGAAAATAATTATTAATAAATCCTAACCTGCCAAAACCAAACTGTTCTTGTGATTAGAGAGTTAAATTACCAAACGCGATTTGGTTGAATTTACCTTAATTTATCGGCATGGCTGAATCACTAATTCTGTGCTAGCTGGATAACGACAATAAATAATTACTATATTATAATTTGCTTAGATTCTAATTTCAGTAGCCTGTGTTAGTTACAATTAAAACCAGCCAGTAAACAGTGAAGACAGACACTGAGTTTTATTATGAAAACTAACGTGGTTACACATTTTTATTAAAAAAATAGACGTGAGTAACCCGTTTGTTCAAAATAAAAAAGACAGTGTTGTCATCGATTACGGGAGCGAGAGAGATATAGTCAACGCGTCACTGCTACCCTGTTCTTTCTTATGTGGTCTTATGCACACAATTATGTTTTTTGGTTTTTATTGTATTGTAATTAATTCTACGTTTTCGTGTGGGCGGTATCTAGAATTGCAGTTCCTAACCGATGTTAAGTAATTAAATTGAAGATAGGACTTGCATTTTAAATATTGTATACCAAGTGGCGTCCCACGTAGCCCCGCAATAAATAGGCAAGGCCCCGTAATAGATGGCGAGAGGAACTTGACAAGTTGACACTTTTGATAAAAAACCGGCACATCAATGCACAAAACCGTCAGCTGTCTTTGCCCAGCAGTGGGACACAACAGGCTAACAACAACACCAACATTAATTATTGGTATTAGCTGTAGTATACTCTATTTAGCACTGACCTGTATACCTCCGCCGGCTTGATGCCCTCGCGTAGCACAGCAGAGCTCCGAGGAAGAACAGTGATGACAGCATCTCCGCCCTACCCACCACTCCTGTCACCTGTAAATAAAAAAACCATATCTATGTCATTGGCAACTAAAAACTGTGCATTATTCAAATGTTGGTTAATGTAAAGTGTTTCTGACATCACTAAGCCACGTTTCTTTGACACAGAGAAAATCGACAACGATTTAAAAAAAACTTATTTCCCGCACGGCCTAATTTTTACCCGACTGCGTAAGAAGGAGGGTTCTGTTCTTTTCTGTTCAGTGCATGTATGTTTGTGTGTATGTTTCTATATGAGCTCCTACAGCCTAACCGATTTTAATGTGTGCGGTGTCGTTAGATTCGTCTTCTCTCCCTGAGTGTCATAGGCTGTATATTTGTAATAATAATAATGCAATTCTCACAAAAATAAAAATAAATCGCTTTTTCGTAACCTTCAACAAACTTTTTCATAATAAGTGATTTTACTAGAACAATTTAATATCGATACTTGTCAAACTCATTAGTAGAAGAAAACGCTTATTTGAATAATTTATCACGTATTTTAATCACACACTTATTGTGTGATTTTAATTTGCTTTTTTCTTTCTTTTGTCCCTGGATCCGCACTGGCTAAGAGGCAAGAAGAGGCGACATGAGGTCGATACTGTGAATGGCACCCTCGTCTTCTCTCTTCTTACCTCACCTCGCTTCGCCTCTTCGGTTGTGCTCAGAGTCGGTTTTATGACCGGGGTCAAAGGATGCGGGGCGCTAAGCGAATGAATCAACCAATTTTAAAAGTATTTTTACCAACTTCAAAAAGAAGGAGGTTTTTAATGTTTGTTACCGCATAACTCATTTATTACCCGACTGCGTAAGAAGGAGGGTTATGTTTTTCGTGTGTATATTTCTTTGACACGCCCTAGAGCCTAAACGGCTTGACCGATTTTGAAGTGAGTGGTGTCAATAGATTCGTCTTAGTTGTGAGAGTGACACTGGGTACTTCAAAATTAAAAAAAAACATAAGTTAGACTGCAAAAACCTCTTTTCTGCAGTCGGGTATTTTGTTTTTCTTTTAACATTGATACTTATTTTACTTACTCATTTTTATACTGATATGAACGCATTTTTTGTTTGAAAGAATATTGTTTCAGATTAGTAAGTTTCATCAAAATCGTTTAGTAGTTTGGTTTTTAAAATAAAAACTCTATATTATACGAAAAACTCTAAAAAAAAAAAATGTTCATACAAATTTGCTATTCACCAAACGGAAACAAAATGTTTCATACCCCTGCACTCGGCGCGGTAGCTACATTGTCTTGCCTAAGATCCGAACGAACTACGGCAAAACAATGATCACTTTTGAAGATGCGTACTTGTACAATAAACTACCCTCGAACATAAAAAACATTGACTCGTTCAACATATTCAAGAAGCAGCTCGCCGAACACATTATT
Source organism: Lycia hirtaria (assembly GCA_947563715.1). Classification (NCBI taxonomy): domain Eukaryota; kingdom Metazoa; phylum Arthropoda; class Insecta; order Lepidoptera; family Geometridae; genus Lycia; species Lycia hirtaria. The sequence goes on along the minus strand of OX387381.1, from coordinate 37,594,031 downwards.
TATAAGGTAACATTATGAAAATGCAACTGAACGCGTTGTACGAGTGAATGTTTAAATGTGATGTTTAATGCGTTGTGATGTGTTTGTTTGTATTTATATTTTGGACCTACTATCTGCGATGACGAACTGTATAAATTAAATCATTAATTATGTTCTCATGGAAGTGATGTAATATCTTAATATGAGAATAAATAATCTTTAAACCTAAATTGAGCATTTTGAATTCAGTTTTTGAGTTTTTAAACTATAATTATATTTTTTTACTAAATTATGAGTTTGATTGCCAATCCATCTGATGGTAAGCGACAGTATAACCGAAGATGGAGCACTTACATCTAGAAGGTATCTTTTAATTTTAGCTTTGAAACCTATAATTCTCAGGAATCAGAGAAGGCGGAACAGAGTTGCATAAGCAGTTGCATACGCATTAAAACTGTGGACCTAATTGTTACGGATTATCAATTAAATATTTTTAGTTTTGTTCCGTTTTCGCGCGTGCCAGTTCCCGTCTGACAAATGTTGACAAAGAATATTTTAGTTAAAATGGGCTTATCAGACATTTATGAATAAGAGATACGGATAGAGTGGATCCGGGATCTAGAGTAACGGTTTTCCATTTGCAAGCCAGTTCGAAATTTAAATAAAATCTTTGATAAAAGTTACCTTCTCATCAATGTTTCAGTGTAGAAGATTTTAAGGGTTCCGTAACTGTCTGTCAGCCACACACCCATTTTACTCAAAGATTATCAGCCCTACATAAACGAAATTTAAGAACATTTGATTGAGTCTTAGTTTTGTTTCATCAAAATCGATTCAGCTGTCTTTTTATGTGGGGCATTTTTAAGTTTTCTAAATTTACTTGTACATTTAACACAAGGATTCGAGATGACACGTTTCCTCCAATGTCTGCACGTGTATTAGCCTGCAATAACTGAGATTTAATTTCCAAGGTTGTCAAAAAAGAACCAATTTTCTAGAATAATAATAACTAATTAATTATAAGACTATTATTATTAACGGGATATTTACCATGGTACGCGTTAATTTTGAGCCCCCGATATTTCGGCACAGTTACATGCACCATGTTCACGGGTGACTGAAGAATGAAGAACGCACCAACGCGTACCACGTAAATTAACGCGTACAACGGTAAATATCCCGTTAATAATAACAGTATTTTAATGAATGACCGTTATAGTTTAAAAAAAGTCTAATTAATTATATTAACTATTAAAAAAAATATATATATATATATATATATATATATATATATATATATATATATTACTTATAGTCCTCAGAAATAGTCTCCAGCGCAATTATTTATATTCTTCAAGTAGAATTTCATCATCATCATCTCAGCCATAAGAAGTCCACTGCTGGACATAGGCCTCCTCCATGGATTTCCAAAAAGACCGATTGGAAGCGGCTTGCATCCAGCGTCTTCCCGCCACTTGTATGAGATCATCTGTCCATCTCGTGGCTGGTCTTCCTACGCTGCGCTTGCCGGTACGTGGTCTCCACTCGAGAACCTTTCGGCCCCATCGGCCATCAGTTCTACGTGCTATGTGTCCTGCCCACTGCCACTTCAACTTGCTAATCCGCTGTGCTATATCGGTGACTTTTGTACGTCTACGTATCTCTTCATTTCTGATTCGATCTCGTAGAGAGACTCCGAGCATAGCCCTCTCCATAGCTCGTTGCGTGACCTTGAGTTTCCTTATAAGGCCCATAGTTAGGGACCACGTTTCAGTGCCGTATGTCATCACTGGTAACACACACTGGTTGTAAACTTTCGACTTGAGGGACTGGGGAATATTGGACGAGAAGACGCTTTTAAGTTTCCCGAACGCTGCCCAGCCGAGTTGGATACGACGATTGACCTCCCTCGTAAAGTTGGACCTGCCTAATCGGACCGTCTGTCCTAGGTAGACGTATTCGTCAACAACTTCAAGAGTGAAGTTCCCCACAGATATTGGGGTGGGCACTACATGGGCGTTCGACATAACCTTCGTTTTGTCCATGTTCATTTTGAGGCCCACCCGTTGGGAAACTCTATTGAGGTCTTCGAGCATCGTACTGAGCTCTTCCATCGACTTTGCCATGACTACTATATCGTCGGCGAACCGAAGGTGAGTGATGTACTCGCCGTTAATATTGATGCCGAGCCCTTTCCATTCCAGAAGCTTATAGGCATCTTCCAAACCGGCGGTAAACAGTTTCGGAGAGACAACGTCTCCCTGCCTCACGCCTCTCTTCAATGGAATTGCCTCTGAGTTCTGGTCTTGTACTCGGACTGACATGGTGGCGTTGTTATACAAACACTTCAGCACTTCGACATACCGATAGTCAATACGGCATCGCTGGAGAGCCTCAAGCACCGCCCAGGTCTCGATCGAATCAAAGGCTTTCTCATAGTCCACAAACGCTAAGCAAAGGGGCAAGTTATACTCTTCGGTCTTCTGTATCACTTGCCGCAGCGTGTGGGTGTGGTCTATGGTACTATAACCTTTTCGGAAACCGGCTTGTTCGGGAGGCTGGAAGTCATCGAACCTGCGTTCAAGACGATTCGTGATGACCCTTGAAAACAGCTTATAGACATGGCTCAGAAGCGAGATGGGTCTGTAGTTCTTCAGCAAAGTGTTGTCTCCTTTTTTGAAGAACAGCGCCACCACGCTTCTGTTCCATGCTTCTGGCGTTGTACCTTCAAGCACGACGGAATTGAAGAGCCTCTGAAGGACTTTTAGTATCGGTGTTCCACCCGCTTTCAGTAGCTCTGATGTAATTCCGTCGTCACCCGGTGCCTTGTTGTTCTTAAGCTGTTTCAAGGCCATCCTAATCTCATACAGGCTGATGTCCGGGATATCTTCGGTATAATGTCGAGTCAGTTTGGCTCTTGGATCTTTGCCCAAACTGCTAACAGGTTTTGCGACCGATGTGTATAACTGTCCATAGAACCTCTCGATTTCCCTCAAGACTTCTGCTTTGGTCGACGCTAGACTGCCATCTTCCATCTTCAGCTTCGTCAACTGGCTCTGCCCAATAGACATGTCTTTTGCGAACACTTTGGAGCCTTTATTCCGCTCTATCGTCTCTTTAATACGATTAGTATTAAAGGTACGGATGTCGTGTCGCATAGACTTTGATATGAGTCTATTGAGCCGCCTATATGACTCTGCGTCACCGGAAGACTGCAGTTGCAATGAGCGTCGTTCAGCCATGAGGTCGAGGGTATGGTAAGTAGAATTTATTCAGTTGTAAATAAATATCTACAATCTATGAATAAAATATTATTATTCGCTTGGGAAAATTTATTCATAAAAATAGGGCACAAATGGAAACTTTGAACTCTATCTACTCGTAGGTTGTTAATGGATTCTTCTAGGAATAAAACAAAGGTAAACTCCTTTGTTATCAGAAATTCTTGAGAACAATTAAATTAAAAAGAAAAATTAAACTACGAAAGATGTGACCATATTTCTATCCGACTTCAAAAAAGGAAGAGGTTCTATGTTCGACTGTATGTATTTTCAACCGACTTCAAAAAAGGAGGAGGTTATCAATTCGACTGTATTTTTTTTTTATGTTTGTTACCTCAGAACTTTCGACTGGGTGAACCGAGTTTGATGATTCTTTTTTTATTTGAAAGCTGGTGCTTCCCGTGTGGTCCAATGATTTCAATTTGGTCCAGTTCTGACAATGACATCCATGAGACGTCGGTTGCTTCAGTTTTTTAAACTATAATTGTTTTATGTAAGTTCACTTCTCCGTCAACTCTTGTTATATTTTGGATGTAGTGTAATTTTGAGGTGGTCCCATTTAAATTTTATCAATTTTGGTTTAGTAGATTAGTAACCATCTCCAATTTTATAATTATTTTGTTTGAGAATGTGCTGATTGACGGCGGTTGTACTTTATGTTTCAGCTAATTAGGAAAAAGGTATGTAAAGTTTTTTTATTTTTTTTTATTTGGTATATTAGGCTTTTTTTTCAATATTTTTTTAAAGATAAAATTGTGATGGCGTAACTAATTTCGTCTGAATAGGATAATATCATGTTTACGTACAATAATTTTACTAGTGATTATATTTGTTGACACTTTGTTTGACATTGTATTGCATGACACAAAGCAACAGTCAAGAATGTTTCTAGTGCTGCTCTGACAGTTACAACTTTTTAAAATTGTTTTTGGTACAGATAAAAAAGGCAGTTTTGTGTCGTCATTTACAGGTCGATTGAAAGTCAAATATTTTATACATTTTCGCAAAATACGCGCCATCTCATTTTAAGACCCCAAAGTAAATAAATTATAGTTTTATGGTTTAGATACATATGATCTCGATTTTTTACATACCCCATTAGTCGGCCGCGATATTTTTATGTCTATGTGATAAGAGTGAAAATTACATCGATGGCGAATCAGAATGACAGATACTCATACACAATCGTATATAGTACAGTCAGACTACCAATTGATAAACGAGAGAGAAGAAGATTATTTTTCTTATATGCAAATTATTTTTCTCTTTCTCTCTCATTCGCTGGAAGATGGTCTTAGTTACTGAAGATGGTTTGGTCACTCGAATACATGTAGCAAACTATATTTAGGTCCCGGTTGTTCAGCAATCGTCAAGCCAAGTCAGAGGCCTTTCGGCGGCTTAATAACTCTGACAGTAGGGCTGGCCACTCAGCCTATACGAACTTACTTACTTACTATATTTAGGTATATTCAAATATAAATGTACCTTAAGACGAGTGCAGATAAAGTATACGTTATTTTTATCGTGTGTCACCACGTCATTCTAATGTATCACTAGCGGTATTGAAATATAACATAAAATATTATAGTATCTTCATCGTGTGTGACTTTAAAAATTATTAGCATAGTTTTGAATCAGGATTATAACAAAATATTTTCACAAAAATTGATTTAAAAGTCCATAGCTATTGAACAAAACTTATAAAAGATTAGCTAGTTTAAGTATAACAAAAGTTAGTTTTCCGTACAATGTTTACCGAGTGTAGGTACTCTTACCTAATCTGTGTGCTCAGTGAAGTCTAGGAAACACTGTTAAGCTGTAGGGTGGCTATAAAATGGCAAACAATGTGGGACTTAGGTAACACCCTGCGTTACTGAGACAACACGAGAATTCCTGTGTTTCTTACGACTTCATTATACACGTGTCGAGGAGTCTTTTGTAGGAGTTTCTTATTGTAATAATGGTGGTGGTTGCTTGATTATTTTCAGTTCTATTTTACGTTGCTTTTTAACCGATTGCGCTAAAAGGAGGGTAATGTTTTCGGGTGTAGATATGTATGTTTTTTCAGCCTAAACGTCTTGCCAGATTTTTAAGTGTGTGCTGTTTCGTTACTTCATGAGTGTCATAGTTTTTTTTTGTATAATAACAGTATTTTCACATAATACAAAAAAAAAAACGTAGTCTATGTCGTAGTAAAATTAGAGGACTAATTTTAAACTTTTGCACGCAGATTTTAAACATTTGCACGTCTACCTGCAGACTGAATACAATGTGTCTACAAAATTTAAATTAAGAACTCTATGAACTCTTGTCGCTAATAGCGATCACTTCCAGGCAACCTTGTGTAATAAGTTTCTAAATATAATTAAATTAACATATAATATGTTGATAAGTCCAGATAGACTTACTTTATGAATTACTAACTTGGCACGTAGAAATACACATACACACTTATATAAACCCAGACACACCCGAAAAACACTCCGCTCCTTCTTGCGCAGTCGGCTGAAAACAGACCCAGCTCGAGACCCCTTGCCTGGATTCAATCCACCAGTTGCAATTGGAAGCAGTAAATTCATAATGCGCCAGAGGACGTGAATAGAATGATTCAATTTTAGTGGCTGTAACTCTGGGGAGGTATTCAGGGGCGCTTGCTTCCAGAGGAATTGGCCTCGTAAACTGTGCGACACGATGTATGTGACAGTCTACACTGTGTGTAGCTTGAAAATATGCAATTTCTGGATGCAGTTGCAGCTATCTTATTACATGAGTGCATTGGAAAAGCGGTATTTATCGTTAAGGAACTAAGCTGTTCACGTGTCCAAACAATCAACTTCAAATAATTTGATTTTAAAATATTTTAAAACCGGTAAAGCCGCCTTCAAAAAGCGCAATTCGTTTAGTTGGATGATATATTTTTTCAGTTAATTTGTTATAATAACCAAAGTACTGAACTGGTTTTGATAATATTTAAATGGGACTACCTCTGAAGTACGACCTACCAAACAAAAATAATGATCAAAATCGATTCATAGTTGATGAAGTAATCGCTGAATAAACATACAAAAAAATTACTGTGGAATTGAGTATAATAATACCTCCTCCTTTTTTACAAGTCGGTTAAAAATGAAGAGGTTTTATGCTAGACTAAGGGATTAGACAAGTGGCATTCTAATTTTGTGAACGCCTTTGGAATAGAAAAGTAAATGAACGAGATGTCACGTGACGCCACGTCACTGTTTAATAGAATTTTGAAGTATAAGCGTTTGTAGAAATAGAAACGTCTGTCCTGCTGTTCTATTTACTATTATTTATTGTTGAACTGTGTGTATGTTTTTGTATGTATGTTTATAAATTTTTCCGTTAATTGTGGACCGATTTTGAAAATTCTGTTTGCATTAAATTTCATGTAGCTTCATGCATTTATTGAATTATGCTCGCGTGTAGGAACCTCCAGATCTCAATAGGTCTGATGGTAAGCGACCTGATGGGCTGAACCTGGTATCGTGAAAGAACGGGAAAAGCTTAGTTTGGAATGCCAAGTGAGTAAGAACTTGCGCCGCATGTCACTTGAGTTACTTGGTCCAATAATTATCGGGCGCTGCCTCCATCGTTCAAGAAACGGCAAAAGTGCAAGCTTTCGACGAAATCATACTGTAAATACCGAAATCATGTGTAGTTAAGATATCGAAACCAAGTTTGGTCTGCGAGTCGCGTCAGTTAAAGCGAGGCTTCCCCAGAACTTTAGGTATTTTATGCTACCTTAGCCCGCCATTCTTGAGCTCATATTTTTGTACTAGGTGAACCCTAGCCAGCAGACTAAAATTGTATATACTAAAAGCTTGAATTATTAGTACACGTATTTTTTGTAAATTTTCAAATTTTTGCTGCTTTCGCGTACAAGCGGGGCCTTAAGGGAGAGAACAATGAAAATTTTAATGGCAATGTCGAACAAAACAGTAGATCTCAGAAAAGTTTAACTTTTGTTAACGCGAGGCATTTTTGTCGCGGGTCCCTGATTGTTGTTTGCGAAATAAAACGTTTAATTTTTTAGACGAATATTAACTACATAGTAAAAGTTGCGATAAAATGCAGTAATATATTGTGCATGGGTCAAAAACAGTTTCATGTAACGATATGTTTTCGCAGCTTCACTTGAGAGCTTGTTCCTATTGTAAATTTACTAGGCATACTTGCATATTAAGTAAATTAGTAAGTATATTACTTATTGCAGCTTAGACAACTAAACCGATGTATAAGTTTTAGATGACCTAAGCTATAATTTCCAGTCATATTTTATACGACTGTGCAAGAAGGATGGTTATGTTTTATGTATGTTGGAATGTAAAGTATTGGGTATGTATGTTTCTATATTACCTCCTACAGCCTCAACGGTTTGACCGATTTTGATGTACAAGATGTCGTTAGATTCGTTTTCACTCCCTGATTGTCATATGCTATATTTCTTGGTCATAATAATAGTAAAACTCCCGCAAAAAAAAAAAAACCACTTTTTCTAACAAAGTAAGTGATTTAACAAAAACTATTTTGAAGAATGTCCCTTTAAATTAAATATATATTATAGCTTTGGGCATCAGTTATTTAACGTCAGCTGAGGTGGTCAAACGTCTGTCGATCATAAGTTTTACTGTATACTGTAAACGAACACAGTATGTTTTATGACATTAGCGATTATTTTAAATTAAGAGATTATTGATTATTATTATTATTTTTGACTATTATTTGTTTTTTTATTATTATTTTATCACTTCAATTAATTAATTAATACCTAAATAGTTTTGTAAACCATTCAGACTGGCCTTGTGGCTCAGTTGGTAGTGTGTCTACGTCTACCTGCTGAACTGAAAGGTCGTGGGTTCGATCCCCACCCAGGGCAAACATTTGTGTGATGAGCATGGATGTTTGTTCTGTGTCTGGGTGTTTCTATGTATCATATGTATATATTTATAAAAAAAAGTATATATGTATTCTATCATCCATCTAGTTCCATAGTACAAGCTTTGCTTAGTTTGGGCTAGATGGTGTTGTGTGGAATGCCCACAAATATTTATTTATTATTATATTATTATTGATATCCTTTGACATAATTTATTATGAACTTTACTTGTAACTTGGGCGTATGTATGAATTATTTGTATTTGCATCTGCAATACATTTGGCTGGATCAAAATGAAAGCTTCCAATACACGTCGGAAATGAGAATGAGCGTGGACCAATCGTCCATCTAACCGTTTCGCATAAAATCCGGTTTTTACTGGTATTCATTTTTGCCGGGACAAAGGGGGGATAAGTTTAGACCGTATGTTTCGTGTTGAATGAATGCCGTGGTTTCGGTAATTGGATTTCGGAGTTGGATGTTTCGGGATTGTTGGGCTTTTTATATGTCACCAGCGTAATCAACATTTTAGCGTATAATGTGAAAGTGAGTGGAAAATTCTGTTTTTAGGGTTCCGTACCTCAATAGGAAGAAACGGAACCCTTAGAGGATCACTTTGTTGTCCGTCTGTTCGTCTGTCCGTCCGTCGGGTGTCAAGACCTTTATCTCGGGAACGCGTGAAGGTATCGAATTGAAATTAAAACCATATACGCAGATCCATAGTATCTTGCTGCAGAAAGAAAAATAAAGTTTCTAAGTTTTCGTAAAAAAAAGTTACAGCCGAATATATCGTACACATATAGAAAAAAATCCGAAAACTGGACATTTTTAATTTAATCACAAAAAATTGTGTCTTTATGCAAGGAATGAAGGTCCAAATTTTCAAGTGAATTAACCGTATCATGTAAGGTATCATATGAAAGAGCTTCAGTAGCATAAGCTAAAATAGGTTTTTAAATATTTTTACGATGTACCTATATTTTTCGGTTTATGAAGGAAAATATAAAAAAAAATATGATTTCCCCCTTTTATCTACTAGTTTGTACGGAACCCTCGGCGGGCGAGTCTGACTCGCACTTGTCTGTTTTTTTTTTCAAATTCGCTTAGCTCAGTATTGGTCGACGTATTTAGCCAAAAACACAAAAAGCCATTACACTGGCCTTTTAGACAAATTTAAATTAAATTAAGTGTTCTAATTAGCTTTGGTTAATTGCTTTTTTCAGTTTTGATCAATCGCGTCTTTTAGTTCTGGTCAACTGCGTAGTTGACCATGCACGTATTTAACCATTTGCGTATTTATATACGTCCAACTGGTTCAGTAGTGTGGAATCTTTAAAAACTAGGTCTCTAGTTCGAATCCTAGCTGAGTTCGATTTCTTGATTAGGTAATTTAATTATCTGCTCGGTGTCTTAGTTGTTCTCGGTATAAGTATGTGTCCTAAGCACAGGGAAAATCGTAGGGTATGAGTGGGAAGTATCTATGTATTATTTATACCATTATAATATTTTTTTCCGAGTGACAGATAAGACCTACCTAGAAATTTCGTGGGTTCCAAAGATAGAGGGAGGGTTTGAAATATACACTAAGAAATGATTTCTCTACAGCGGGTACAAATATGGAATATGGTTAGTATATATGAACCTAAAGTTTAATTACTCTATTCTCAGGAAAAAAAAAAAAAAAAAAAAAAAAAAAATTAATAATTATTTTATTTAATATTTTTTTTAAATTCTCAGGATACTTAAACCGACATCTGGTATATTCACTTAACACAGCAAAGTAGTGAATTTCGCTTGCTTGCGCTTGACCGCCTACTCGCTAGGTGTAAGGCGACAGTTACGATCTACGATGGAGCGCGTTTTCCTAGAAGGAATCTATAGGAACTACCTAGGTTTTGCTTAATACTTACCGCTTCCGTGTGTATGGGGTGTACCGCGAACAAAATGGCGGCGACAAAACTTGCGAATTCAGGCAGGAACATCGCGCACACTCTGTAACAAATATGAACGACTTCATTAATTCACAATGTAATTACGTAATAGTTTGTTAAATTATGGATATACGTTTGGATTCAGTCCAATTTTGGAGCTTACGTTAGCAGCATTGTTTATATAGCAGAATAAATGTTTAGTTGAAGCATAGAAGAAATTAGTAGAATATACACAAGATAAAAATGTGTACAATCAAATCGAGGATATTTTTTTTAAGTCGGCATAATATTATGAAGCAAACATAAACACAAAACGCAATCGAACTGAGAACCATTTTTTTTTTTTTTTTTTTATTAACCTATGCTGTCCCACTGCTGGGCTAAGGTCTCCCCCATTTCCTTCCACAAGTCACGGTCCTGCGCCATCTGCTGCCAATCTTTTTGGAATTTGCTAAGATCGTCACGCCAGCGTTTCCTAGGTCTACCTGGACAGCGTCGTCCATCTGGCGTCCACTGCGTGACGATCCGAGCCCATCGTCCGAGCCCAGCATAATTTATTTTAATAAACCAAATTTCAATTATATAATAATATACGCAGAAATATCGGTATAAACAACATCCTTTTAAAGCCCAATGATAAGGCTAGGCTACATTATATTTTTAGTATAAATTACAATTCAGTCGAAAGTTTCTCTTTTTCCAGTTCAAAAACGGCGCTTAATGGGACAACGTGAGTTAGGCCTATAAATTTCAGCCTCAGCAAATAGTCCAGAACATTCTAGTCTAAATTCAGAGTTAGTACAACACACTCGTAACTCCGCGCGTAGAAGTGGGTTACTGAATGTGAGTACTAACTTTTATTTCCAGCCTTTGTTTAGCTCCCGCTTTGTGCTTAAAGTGTACCCGTTTTATTTGAAGACGAATAATCTACATAGAGTATGTTTAGCTAGAGAAATATTGTTGCAAAAAATGGAAACTAGTGTCACGGTTGAACAAAATAATGAAATAAGGACAGCAGCGCCCTCAATGCCACATCATTATCATCATCTCAGCCACAAGAAGTCTACTGCTGGACATAAGCCCCCATGGATTTCCAAAATCCAAAAAGACCGCTTGGAAGCGGCCTGCATCCAGGGTCTTGCTGCCTTTTGTATGATATCTCCTATCCACCTTGTGGCTGGTCTTCCCGGTCTGCGCTTGCTGGTTCTTGGGATTCGAGAACTTTTCGGCCCCATCGGCCGTCAGTGCCACAATGCCACATTAGTAGTTGTTGGTAACAGCATCATTTGTTGCTTATCTGTTGGACTGATTTGTCATTTTTTAGGGTTCTGTACATCGAACGGGAACAACGGAACCCTTAAAGGATCACTTCGTTGTACGTCTATCATGTTTTCAGTGTCAGAAGAGATTCCCAGTGGCATTTGGGAGTATGAAATAATCAGAGTTATATGTGGAAAAAATTTGAGGAGTCGCTAAGAAAACTAGAAAATTTAGAATAACATGAAAAAGCTTCTTAACGGAATTCTTAGGCGCATCGCCCACACGAGCTGGAGTCGAAGCGGCGTCGAGGCACGGGCGCACAAGCGGCGCGCCGCTTCTACGTTTCCTTCAGGTTCAAATGGCAGTGCGCCCACACACTAGAGTCGCGTCGCAGGCGACGTGGAGTCGAGGCGCGGTCGCGGCGGCGTCGCGGCAGGGGTGCAGTGCGCGACCGCGCCGCGACTCCACCGCCATTTTGTTATTTTGTTTCGTGCGTAGACGTGTTTACACTGTAGTGTGTGAAGGAAGCATAGCCGCCCGCGCCTCGACTCTAACAAAAACGCCACGCCTCGTCTGTGCCGCGACACCGCCGCGACCGCGCCTCGACTTACCAGTGAGCGACGCGCCTTATGTGAGAAGATGTCGTTAAGATGTTTATTCGAGTAGACAAGTTGCCAACACGTCTTTCAGGCAGTTAGGAATATAATTGGAATTTTATAATACTGTTTTAGCCAAAAAGGTAACGCTCCCGCGCCGCCTCGCACCTCCACCAATTTAAAGAATAGACTTTCGTGGTAAAATGAGACGGTGGGCGAGTGGGACGGTGGGAAATCTCGACTTACACAAATAAACGCCTACTATACAAGGCTTTGTCCTGAGTGACTGAATGACTAATATGATATTTAATTTACCTCATAATTGACTGGCCTTGTGGCTCAGTTGGTAGTGTGTATACGTCTACCTGCTGAACTGAAAGGTTGTGGGTTCAATCCCCACCCAGGGCAAACATTTGTATGATGAGCATGGATGTTTGTTCTGTGTCTGGGTGTTTCTATGTATCATATGTATATATTTACAAAAAAAAAAAAAAAAGTATATATGTATTCTATCAGCCATCTAGTTCCATAGTACAAGCTTTGCTTAGTTTGGGCTAGATGGTGTTGTGTGAAATGTCCACATTTTTTTATTTTTTTTTATACAATAATAGATACCTACTGTGCAACCTCAGTATGTAGTCATTTCGGTCGATACTCGGTTAGCGTGGCACTTGGCAGATTCTTCAATAACTTTCATGAGCGAGTTCTTGACTCGGACTTTGTGAGAACACTTCACTCTTGTAGCACTTTTGTATTTTAATACAACACAGAGACAGGTTCCTTTCTCTGTAGAATAACGGCGGTAAAAAGTTTGATAAAATAAACCCGATTTTTCTGTTATAATAGATTTGCATAAAAATACAAGTAGGTATGTACAAGGTATTCTTGTTTGATGACATTTTCAAACTACCAATTTACAATTCACTTATTATGTTTTGTTGCACAATCAAGAAAACACAATCAACTGAATATATAAACTATGAAAGGCAACAAAATAGAAACACATATTAAAATCAAACCACTAACAACAAGATAGCTATTATTAAAACTTAAAAAGTATGGCACGTCACAAAAACAAAATTTTGCGTTTCAGGCTAACTGGTCAACGGCCCCCCGCGCAGGTCCCTGGCCCAAAAGTTCCCAGCACGCTCGCTGCGTTGCCACGCTGTATCGCGAGGGAAATCCGCTGGACGAGAAACCATCTCGACCGTGGGTCCCGGCTTTTTTCTCTCAGGCGGTGTCCGAGCTCCCGGATAAATGTTTGGCAATATGCATGATTAGTTTTATAATTATTATTTCCTCATAAAAAAGGTAATCGCAAAAATATCCGTCCCACGACAACAACATTAAAATATGTTGTTGTCGTGGGACGTAAATAAATAAGAAGGTTACATGAATTTCAATTTAATGTTAGACAGAGAGCACAACATCGCGGAAGATGACGTCATACATTACGTGCGCCGTACAAATTGAATATAAACTGACATTCGGGCCACGCTTACCCATAGCAGTCCAATGCTATTCATAAAGAACCTTACCTAAAACCCAGTGTGATAGTGTACTGTACTGGTCACTCACAAGATTAGTTGCTAAATCGCATTATCTCGTAATTTCGCTGGAATTATTGCCCTTCAATTCGTAACTTAGTAAGAGAGAGAGAGAGAGAGAGGGAGAGATAGGGAGAGGGAGATATAGAGATTGAATGTTGGAGATTGGAGTGTCAAAACCCTTCCAGTTTTCCCTGTTTAGAAATAAATCTTTCTATAATTTTGTTATGTAGTTTTCAATAAAGTTATTTATCTATTTAAATCTTGATTAGGCCCTAGCAAAAATATCTGCCGAATCCTACCGTTTTATTTTATTTATTGTCAGCCAAACTTTACTGATTTCATTTCACAGACATGTAAACGGTTGAACGAGCATTGGTTTCCAAAATAGCTTAAGCTGTAACGGGTCACTGAGCACAGTCGGCCCTTTTATTTCCGAGGTGTTCACTGGAATATGATTAATCAATCATAAAATTAAATTTAAATTATATGAGAAGTTATTAAGGGAAACATCATGTTTTACATAGCTTATTTCTGAATTCTAACATACTCCCTGGATCCAAGCCAGCATTGCGGATAAAATTCATCATAAAGGACAGCTTTTTTCCTTTTGTCTGATGGAGCCAATAAGATTTTATCTATAGAGAGGTTATAATCATGAAGTAAAAGCATGGCAAATCTCAGTTCTCAGCACTATCGAGGATAAGACCACATCCGTAAGGCCTTTCAGTTTCTTGGCCTTATGTATGTTGATGTTGCACTTTCTAAACATACAGGATGGCATTGTCACTGTTCAGAAGCACGACACGAGTCAGGCGATTACCTTACTTGAGGCTTGCCATGCAGAGCCGGGGAAAACCTATCTACGTACATATAATACATCATTGGATGGAGTTCGTTGATCTAAGAATATGTATTCACCATAGCCTTGAAAATTACAAGATTTATCTCTCTTTGGTCTCAGAAAAGAAAGAAGGAGGCGAATAATTCCAATCCTGTGCACTACGCATCAAGAACGTGGACGGAAATCGTTGGGTAGGGAATTTTTGTATTTCAATGCGAAATGGGTGTTAAAAGTTTTTCTCTCTATCATCAATCATCATGTCTGCCTAGGTTCAGTGCTAATCGAGTGCAGAAAGACCAAGGTAACAGCGAGCGAGAAACATCTTTAAATGGTAATAAGAGAGCTTGTCCAAGATCGATTTGCGATTGTTATGACATTGTCGAACCATCTCGCATTAAGGCTTATTTCTTACTTGCAGAATTATTGCTGCGCTTTCCCTGCCTCTGATACCACTCAGTCAAAACCGTATTCCACTAGTCTCTAAGTAACTTTGCTACATAAAGGCATATTCAGACCTGAGTGTTGTTCGCTACCGGCGTGGGTAATGAAATCGAGTGGTTATGCGTTAATTCTAGTGTACACATCAAAGCGGTTTTCGCTACCAAATTACCGAAATTACCAAAGTACCGAATACCGAAATTTGCTGTTGATTTTCGCACATAGGTTATTTCGTTACGTTAGTAAACTGTGAGGCATACTAGTTGTCAAAATGACTTGAGGTTGAAGGGCGAGATGTATACCGTTGGTTATTCCCGCGTCACGCCGCGCTATCAGGTGGAAACTTTCGCTAAAGAATCGGAAAATATCGCTTATCTAGACGGAACAAATTGGTTTCCTATAGTCACCGAACTTCATACAATTTACACGAGCAAATTTCGCGCGGTAATTCTCTCTACTCGACTCGATAGCGAATAACGCTCAGGTGTGAATAGGCCTTAACTTTCCTGCATTGTTAATCCTGACAATGTGTATTATTAAGCAAAAGTGGGCAAAAAACTTCGTCAACCGAAAATGATGCAAAACAGTGGGTTTATGCCAAACTAATCTACAATTCCATTCTATAAAATAAAACCTTCCATTTCAAAAGTGCCAGCCTTACAATTTTAAAGCCCAAGCCGCGGCGCCGATACCCGGGATCAGCAGGAAGTTTTTCGTTTGCCGAGCTGCAGCGTCGAATGACAATAATTGGGCAAGTTTGTCCACAGGTGGGGTATGGGGAGACTGTGGGGCGAAAACTGGCTGGGCAGCAGTGTTCTAAATCACACTGAATTGAAACTTGTGCTGGTTTGATTTGGATAGGAAAACAAATATGGTGATATTTATTAGTGATATTACGGTAAGGGTCAGATAGTGGATTTGATTTGATTTTATTGATATGGATTTACATCTGGAATAGTTTTCATTTAATTTCATTTCATAGTAGGTGGGTTTGTGAATTTAATGTTTGACTGGCCTTGTGGCTCAGCTGGTCGTATGTCTACCTGCTGAACTGTAGGTCGTGGGTTCGATTCCCAACCTGGGCAAACATTTATGTGATGAGCATGGATGTTTGTTCTGTTTATGGGTGTTTCTATGTATCATATGTATATATTTACTAAAAGTATATATATATTCTATCGCCATAAAGTTCCATAGTACAAGCTATGCTTAGTATGGGTTAGATGGTGTTGTGTGAAATGTCCACCAATATGTATTTATTTTATTATTTAAATGTTTTTGGATTGAAGGGCAATCAGAGAAATTTCGGGGGTATAACGAGATTCATTATACAATATGTCAAAATGACGAGCGCAGTTCATTTTCATACAGGTTTTCAACAGTTAAAAATTAAAATGGATAAGTTTGACCGTTTAATATGAGGCGAGCCACTTGTTTCGCTGCTAAGCTACAACGTCTAATTTGTGTATTAATAGCAAAACGAAAACGTTTTTTTTTTAATTCTGAATAAGTAACAGAGATATCTTCAACACTATAATATTTCTTAAGGAGTTTAAGTACCTTTGTAAATAAATTGAGAGTACTTTTGTTTTACAACGTCTTTGAAATCACATCAAAACATTCAGGTACCACGTCGGACGCGTAAAAATATCTACATCGACGAGTAAACAGAACGTTTGCTGTTTGTTTAAGCCGACGGCGGTTTGCCAAGACGGAACCCGACGCGATTTTTTAAATCAATATTAGCAACTAAGCCATTCGTACATAGCCGTGCAGTCAGGAACAAGGACTAATTGAGACTAACGCCGTGAAGGTGGGCCAACTTCGCTCGGACAGAATTAAAGCACTCGTTAGCAACTTTTTGCGGGACCGACGAAATCTCCAGCGAACTTGGGGGAAAAAACATTTATAGTAGTTGGGACGTAATGAGCCCTCAAGTGACTTGATAGTTGGTAAGTTCTTCTCGGTTTACTTTGTTTGGGTATGTGCGGGTTGCAATCTCAACGAATATGGGTTAACTTAGTTTGTTAGTGTTTTGCTGTGACACAAAATGGAATTAAACTAATGTGTTTATTTGGTTTAGTTGAATGTTTACTTATTTTACTCTAGCTACTTATTTTGCTGTATATACTGTATATGTAGTCGCGTCACGAAGAATACATACGCAACTTGTTATTCACTTTTCTACAGTTGTTTGGATGATACTTTACCAGTTATTTTGTTATTTATAATAAAAACCAAAGTACCCCATTGATTTTGATAACATTTATATGGGACCACCTCTGAAGTATGATCTACTAAACACAAAAGAATCATCAAAATCAAAGCACAACTGGCTGAGTAATCGGTGAACAAACATAAAAAAAAACATACAGACCGAATTGATAACCTCCTTCTTTTTGGAAGTCGGTTAATAACAGCATTGTATCATAAAGAGAAGACGTGAACGCACTATTGCGCTACCTGACATATCTATAAACAAAATAAAAAAATAGCTACTTAGTTCTAAATTAGAAGCTTCAATTCAACTTAAACAAATCAAAATTCAAAAGGGAAATTCACCGACATCAACCGATCAATATTAAAAACAAAGTTGAAATTGTATCCGCGATCGTCAAACCTGTCAGTTTCGTTCACAACTTCCCTGTTCCAACATTCATTTTTCATTTCCTTTTGGTTCGCTTTGAAAATTCTGAACATGGAATTAACAGGCCTAGGAATAGTTTTGCTTTCAGAACAGGGGTTTTGAATAGGTTGGATGTATTCCATGATACTGTAATAAAATGAAAAAGCCTTATATCAAATACAAAGAATCATATCATGATTTCTAGGAATAGTCCGGATTTAAAAGTAGTTAAACTGTAAAAATGCCATACGATTGCATATCTATTGAGCAGGTATAAGTATGAGAGTCAAAAACTGTAGTGAAAAATGCGAGAATCAAAGAGAAATCGGTTCCCATTCCAGGCTACCGTGTTTAGCATCTCGAAATAACATAAGAGGGACTGTGAGTTACAAACGTTTTGCATAAGTAAGTCATAAGTCATAAGTAATTTATTCATAAAATGTCAATTTACACGTCAAAAAATATAAATATAAATTTCATACAGAAATAATTTCGATTTAAATAAGATATTGTTAATAAATAAATAAATAAAATCGAAATATTAAAAAATTAATTCAATCAAATTTATACTAAGAAATGTCACCAACAATATAGTAAATTAAACATAAAAACATAAAACTAAAATAAAAACATTAAGTTAATTCAATTTTATATTCATAAATTCGTCAAAACTGTAAAATGCTTGCTCAATGAGCCAAGTTTTAAGTTTATTTTTAAATCGTTGTAGACTTAACGCTTCATATTGCTGCATATTGATTATAAAAAAAAAACTTACTCGAGACAGGTTACGAAACAATAGTTATGTACGCGGCGGAAGCGGATATTTATACCAGCTGGAGCTGACTAATTCCGGAATCAATAAGGACTACATTTTTATAAATACAGGTATCTTAATTCTAATTTACCCGCACTTGGCCAGCATGGTAGACTATGGCCTTACCTTTCTCATAATGAGAAGATGGCCCGCGCCCAGCAGTGGGACAGTTTGTACAAACAGGGCTGATATAAAAAAAAAACTAGTTTGGATGTGGGGTGATCAGCAGAGCTATTCAGAAGCTTTCGGAATCGGATCAGAATCTGAATCTCAAAATCTGTCATTTCAATACAGTATGATAGAGATAGATATACTCCTATAGTTTCCAAACGGATTCGAATGGAATCAGAATACCCATGCAGACCTGTACTGAGACCCGCTTACAAAATTACCGAAGTGTTTTGTGCATTTCCTTAATGATCTCCATGATTGTTCCAGCCCTGTTGTACCGGTAATTATTTTTAAATACCGGTAAATTTTACTGCTAAATGCTGGTAATTTTAACTCTTTTTAAAATGATCTTTAGTATTTCTAATAGGTATCAGGTATTGTTGTTAAGTCTATATCGTATTCGTGAGTCATATTAGATTTTTTGGGACTGCATACAGCCTAGATGATTGAAGGCTACACGTGAACATACTTACATAGTAAAACAAGTACTTTCTGTCTAGTCGGGTAAAAAAGTAAAGGTTTATTCCAGAGCTCGACGAGGTAACCAGGCAAGTGTGTGATGTTACGAAACTGCGCGAAAATCACATTCGAAGTTCGACATCGAGAGTTGTGTAACGAACTGTTAACTCGGTTCACGATGTTTAACAAGCGCATCTCTTGTGACGTGTTTGTCGATGCTGTTTACTACTTGGATAGAGTTAGTTAAATTCAGTGAGTTGCCTGGTTAAGTAAAAAGGTGAAACTTCCATAGAGTACGTAACCGTTGTAACTTTAGACAAGTGTGTGGCGTGACGTGTTTATCGATGCTGTTTGAAAAGAAGGAACCAGCTGGTGACGCCGGTGTACATCGCAGGACCTGCGACCTACAACCGGCTGCCTGCTAATGTGCGTGATGCGCCTACCGTCGCGTCGTTTAAAGCTAGGCTAAAAGCATGGCTCATCGACCAACTATTTTATGACAATGACGTCTATAATGAATTACCTGCAATTTTAATATGATGTTTTAAGTATAGATAATTTTAAGTTTACAACCAGTGTGTGTTACCAGTGATGACATACGGCACTGAAACGTGGTCCCTAACTATGGGCCTTATAAGGAAGCTCAAGGTCACGCAACGAGCTATGGAAAGGGCTATGCTCGGAGTCTCTCTACGAGATCGAATCAGAAATGAAGAGATACGTAGACGTACAAAAGTCACCGATATAGCACAGCGGATTAACAAGTTGAAGTGGCAGTGGGCAGGGCACATAGCACGCAGAACTGATGGCCGATGGGGCCGAAAGGTTCTCGAGTGGAGACCACGTACCGGCAAGCGCAGCGTAGGAAGACCAGCCACGAGATGGACAGACGACCTCATACAAGTGGCGGGAAGACGCTGGATGCAAGCCGCTTCCAATCGGTCTTTTTGGAAATCCATGGGGGAGGCCTATGTCCAACAGTGGACTTCTTATGGCTGAGATGATGAATTTTAAATTTGTATGAATTTTGTGATGGTTATAATTTTATAAATATAATAATTTGTCATTCAATTCATTACAATTCAATTTAATTTAATTTTAATTTTACATTTAATTTGTTTATATTATCGATTAATTATTTTACAATTCATGTATGTACCTACATGTTATATGTACAATATGTACATGTTCACCTATATTGATAATTTTTTACTAGTAACTGTGGTGTTACTAATAAGTTATTTTTATTTGTGTGTGGTGTTACGAAACAGTGCGAACGTAACATTAGCAGTTCGACATAGAGAGTTGTGTAACGAACTGTTAACTCGGTTCACGATGTTTTACAAGCGCATCTCTTGCGATGTGATGCTCTGTTTACTACTTAGGCACGTTTGGCATAAAAGAGGTGTTTTACTAGGATGGCAGATATACTCTCAATGTAAAGGAATTTAATTAACTTCATGATACTGTGGATGTGGACTGCATAGACACTGCCAGTTAGTACTGTAGAGATAAGCTAAAAATCACTTAAGTATCACTATATTATTTTTATTTTATTCATTGACATCACTTGAGTCAGCTCGCTTGATGTTAAGCGACGTTACGGTCTAGGATGGAGCGTGCTTGCTTAGAACAAACTCATGATTTGAAGACACTCCTGTTATATATATCTATCGTAGAAAAAACAACTCAGATTCTATTTATAATTTCGATACGCATAATAAAAGTGTAACCAAAGTGCTTCATTCGTGTTTTTGGAATGTACTCCGTCAAAAGATGTCGCTTTATTCTGTTAGGTATCGAATTAATAAAACATAAAGTACAAATAAATATAAGTGGATAACTTGATCCATACTAACCGATACCTAACATGGCATCTTTAAATATTTTGCCAATAGGTATGCACTGCCTTTGTAAAGGAAAGGTCTGTCTAATTCTAATTATTTTTCAAGGTCAGATTCCCTTGCTTTATCTATGTATGTTAAATTATCTTCACTTCAACTCGTTTTTGAAAGACTCGAAGGTTCGATAAGCCCAAAGATAACTTTGCTACAGCCAATTTGTCTGAGATAAAACTTAGTAGACTTTGATAGGTCACGCGCTCTTTGTTCCATCTCAATTAGCTCTTAGAATCTTTATAATAACTTGGTACCTGAGAGGCATAATCAAGTCCGCAATGTAAGAAAAGATTGGACGTGAACACCTGATTTACTTGGAAGCAGGTCGAGTCAAAATTGAGATTTATGATGAAGAAGGTATTTTTACTTATATTTGGCTAAGATAATTTAAAGGAAGTATGTAATGTGATCTATTTTTACACACTTCATAGTAGGTTATTCTTACAGTATTTAAGAAATTCTTATTTAGAATTTCACTACTCATATCGAATGTGTGTGTGTGTGTGTGTGATTATCAAATTCGGTCAACAAATAAGCTTCTTGAATGGGTCTTTCCGGTTGGATATAATCTGGGTGTCTTCAAATCGCGAGTGAATAAGTTTCTTCTATGTAAGCGCGCTCCATCGTAGACCGCAACTGTCGCTTAACATCAGGCGAGTTGGGGTGGAAGCGCAAGCCTATTATCGAATAAAAATATGACCTTTTGTAGCAAAGTTGTCTTCTTTTTAAAGATAATTTTAGAGCCTGTTTTCTCCACAACCTCTGGACTGATTTTGCTCATATTTAAAACTTATTTAGAATTGGGAATCGAACTCTCGCAAATATTATCAAAATCGGTCTGTAAATGTAGCTATAGCAAACTTTCCCGCCTTTTGGGGAAAATATCCCTTTTATCAAAAATCTATAATTACATCAAGTAAAAAAAGAAAAAAAAAACTAATAAATAAAATAAAATATATAAAAACAGATTTACAGTCTAATTTACTATTTAGTTATGTTAATATTTGATACGCTTTTGAGTTACTTACACGTTTTTTGTGTAAAAATATGCTTAAAATCGCTGTAAAAGATTATAAATGCACATTCTTTAAGACAATTATAGTAAAATTACTTGTTTATTACGAAATAGTTCGTTGAAAGTTACGAAAAAAACGCATCTTTTATCATATCATTATTTCGCAAGAGATGTAATATCATATATACACACATACATACACTTGAAAAACATAACCCTCCTTCTTACGCAGTCGGGTAAAAAAGCTATAAAATTGTGAAACCTGTAACCAAGTTATCTAAAGATTAGTTTACGACCCGTATACAAGTACCAATAAACACCCGGCCAGAAGAAAGGAAATGCCAGTTGATGCAGTCAACTACTTTGTTCGCTACGTTAACTCGGTCAATTAATAAAATCTATTATACAAGCCTTCATATTACCAAATTGGCAAAACAAAAACACATTCTATAAATAGTGCTTCCACGTGGAAAGTGGAAAACATTTGAGTAATGAATCCGTGTATTGTCCTAATTTGATTGATTGTATTGTGGTTTGGGCCGTTTGTCGGAGCTAGACCTCTCCAGATACCTAAACATACGCAGACGATATTCAGTTCATATCCCTTTACCAATATCAATAATATATAGATATCTTGTAATGGAAACTAGTGGGAGGATTGGAAGTAACTCTAATCTACTTACTCTTATGAAAATGTTACATTATTCATCGCACTAATAAACGCAAATGTTTATGGAAGAGATTGTGTATAAGAACTAGCTATGCACAGATACTGTCAGTAATCAGTATGCTCTGCAAATTGAAATGGAAATGGGCTGGTTATGTTGCTAGAGCTACAGACGGACGCTGGAGTGAGAGAATCCTGCATTGGTGCCCCAGGGAGGACAGCAGATCGAGGGGGCGGCCAAGAAGAAGATGACGCGATGACATAGTGGAAACAGCTGGTAACAGCTGGACAAGACTGGCGAAAGAAAGGCGAACATGGCAGAGCATGGAGGAGGCCTATACCCGAATATGGGTGCCCAACCAAATATGAAAAAAAAAAACTGAACAATAGTTATTTGTTATGCAAGGCTGCAAAGTTGGTTTTTGGGGCGAGTAGTTGTATACCCTCGCTACGCTCAGGTTTCAAAAGTACGATGCAAAATAACTTTGCTGCCGAGTGAAACACAAAATTTTTCACCTCACTACAGCGAGGAAAACGCTAGTCCAGTGCTGTCACCTGTGGCTGATCAGTGCGATTATTCAAAGAAATGAGGTTGGCGCACTGACATGAAATAAGTATTTAATGCATTTTAAGTGGACTTGAGGTATAGAAAAGTATGGAATAGAAAGGTTCGAATTTTAAAAACTCTTTCCACGCTAGCGGGCAAAATGCACTTTTCCACTCAGATTTCTAATGACAAACAGAATCTTTCCGAGCTTGTGAGGTGAAAAATAACATTTATTAGTTTTTTTAAGTACATCTTATTACATAAATTATAATGTAGAGAGAACCATGTTGGGAATAAAGTCTTTATTTATTTATGCACAGGGGTTTCACACACGCCGTGATGAAAAACGAAGATGGTGATAAAATATAGCTTTCTCCAGTTTCTATATAAACATTGTGCTAACTTCTATAGCGATCTGTTCAGTCGTTAAGTTGAGAATAGGCAACAAATCGGCAGAGTGACAGTTACATTAGCTTTTACAATATTCATTAGGATAGAATAATATTAGTTAAAATTCGTATTTTTTTATGCTATACAGGTTTAAAGACGTAAATGTCTACAATGCTTCCTAATATAAATAATAATACCCCAAAAACATGAATAAACGAAACGTATAAATAAATGAAAAATGCTTTTATTTCTCAATTACAATTTTGAAGCGGTACACATTCATATAGTTTAGACTATGTGGTTTGGACAGTTGACTTATGTACCCAAATTGGATTTTTGAAATTGGTTAATTTTAGTTTTAATTTTATTTATACTTAGTTTATTTTTAATTTTAAAAATATACTGTTTTTTATTTATTTATATAATATAATATCCCGTGCTTTAAAGCGACATGGAAATCCTTTGAGTTTTGCTGGGGTAACCTTTTTATTCTAAATTATATTACGTCTATCCACCCTAAAGTTGCCTGGAAGAAATCGCTCTATGCGATAAGGCCGCCTTTGTAGTGTCGTTTAAGTTAACTGTATATTTTAAGTTTTTATCTGACTGCGTTGATGTATGTATGTATGTATATATTATTATGAACTATGTGGGTATGTATGTATGTTTCTATATGATCGCCAAAAGCCTAAACGGC
This sequence comes from Lycia hirtaria, assembly GCA_947563715.1. Taxonomy (NCBI): domain Eukaryota; kingdom Metazoa; phylum Arthropoda; class Insecta; order Lepidoptera; family Geometridae; genus Lycia; species Lycia hirtaria. The sequence goes on along the minus strand of OX387381.1, from coordinate 37,569,974 downwards.
TAGACCGATTTTGATGTGTGAGGTGTCGTTAGATTCGTCTTCACTTCCAGAGTGTCTTAAGCTATATTATTTTGTAATAATAATAATACATCTCTCGCAAAAATAAAAAATGTGTATTTTCGTAACCTCCAACGAACTTTTTCGTAATAAACAAGTGGTTTTACTAGAATCATTCAAAAGAACGCGCATTTATAATCATTTACAGCGATTTTATGAATACTTTCTCACAAAAAACTTACTCCCAACAGCATATCAAACGTAACGAAATCGTAAGTTAGAAAGTAAAAACTGCTTTTCTGCAGTCGGGAATTTTGGTTTTCTTTTAACTTAGATACTTCTACTTGATACTGTATGGATGTACAATAAACTTATATTATATGAACTAGGCCTTACAGTTTACATATACATGATATATCTATTAAGTATATATATTGACTGGCCTTGTGGCTCAGTTGGTAGTATGTCTGCCTGCTGTGCCGAAGGTCGTGGGTTCGATCCCCACCCAGGGCAAACATTCGTGTGATGAGCATGGATGTTTGTTCTATGTCTGGGTGTATGTATCTTATGTATATATTTACAACAAAAAAAAGTATATATGTATTCTATCAGCCATCTAGTTCCATAGTACAAGCTTTGCTTAGTTTGGGCTAGACGGTGTTGTGTGAAATGTCCACAAATATTTATTTATTTTATTTATTTGCTAAGTTAATTGACGTGATAGCAACATGAACTAATTATCAACCTATTTGATGCTATCAATTAGATAGCCAGCGTGCAAATAATTCATTACATAGTGATTGAATTATTCAGAAAACTCGCTCTATTTGCCAGTTAATATAATTTGGGCATCCATGCGAAATGTTTGTTCAAATCGTTAAGGTCTGTGGAACATCAATCTGTTAATGTATTATTAATATATTTCAGCGATATCAAATACTGTGAATAGCGACACTTAAAAGATTGCGAGTAAGCATTCAATGATGTTTGCGCTTACTTCAAAAGTTAGAATTACTTTGCTCCCGCGCCCTTATTGTTAGAAAATTTATGGAAATATTAGAATTCCCATTCCACGCGCGCGATAAATCACAAACATCTTGAAAGTGCGCGGAATAAGTACAGAAATTATTAGAGTGTCAAACTCATTCGCCGCAAGTACCGAAACCGGAACAAGTATGTAACAGATGAGCGAACGAGTTCGCGAAACGACAAAATGGAGTATGGAGTTCCTACTCCAGGGTCGGGAAACCGAAAATATGTAGAAAACATGTTTATAATCGGAATACAGTATCGTTATACCATATACCTAAATTAAGTGAGTGTTAGCTATTCTTAGTCGTGTTTCATGACACCCTAGACATAGGGATTCCTAGGGGAGCAACGAGTATAAAGCGTTATTTATTATCATATTTTATCATTGTACATATTTAGTCAAGCATTTTGTCATGCTTTGGTGAGTATATAGTTTGTTTTTAGAACGCAGTCGTCCAATCCTGGGCTAAGTATCGTCTACTGGTATTTTACCCAACTGTCAAAAGAGTAAGTGTTTATATGTCTCTTTCTTCCTTCCTTCCGTCTCTACCTTCTACAACCTAAACAACTTGGACTTGCTTGCCTTGTATGATATGTCGCAAAATACACTCGTGACAGATTTGTGTTTGATCACATTTTCAGTCGATAATTTAGTATTGCTTTTAATAACATTGCTTCTGAATTGTTATTTTATTAAAAAAATATATAAGCAACAAATCTATCAGACGAAGGTTATGTGTTAAGATGAATAAAATTGTATGTTCGTATAAAATGCCCCAAAAAGTTATGTCACAAATAAGAATTCTCACATTTCCTTCACGCACTCAAAATTTTTCGGTTACTCGTTCCTCACAAAGGCACGAAGGGTACGCAACATGTTTTTTGCTCATTCACAAAGTAATGAAGCGGGGCTCCTCTGTGAGAAATCCGGGTAACTTTTTGCCACACAGTTAAATTAGTTTTTCATACCGGCCCACGCCCCGCGTCATAAACTCATAACCCGCCCTTAATTACGTCGGTCCTTTGTCTTATCTTCACTTGCGAGTAATTAATTACATTTTGTAATAAATTCACATATTATGGTGGAGTAAGTATCGCTGTCGAAGTTATTAAGCCTTTATTATTGAGCTAGGATACTTCGAGTCACAATCTCAGAGTAAAAACCACAAAAAAATCTAGCAGCGCAAAAAATACTTATACATTATACCTATCAATTGTATATACTTACTTCTTTAATGTAGGGTGATACTTCTGACAAGTACCATTAATTCACGTATTTTTTACAAAAAAGTTTGTATGACAGCTTTCTTATTTAACTTTCGATAAATATCATCAACATCACCATTCCCATCACCATCACACCAACCATCTTTGGGATGGTTCGGCTAAGTAAGTAGGTACCAACTTAAGGCGTTGGAATCGGTTGAGTCTCAACCGATTTTCTTAGCACGATTATCAACCGTTGAGAAGCGTTAACGTTTTATTTTAACGTTATAACAATGACGTGATTAACCGGTTTTTACAAAGCGTTTTTATTTAAAAGTCCTTTACTGTGTCAAATGAGACATTTGAAATGTTGAGTGAAAAATAAATAAATAAATATAAATAAATATTTGTGGACATTTCACACAACACCATCTAGCCCAAACTAAGCACAGCTTGTACTATGGAACTAGATGGCTGATAGAATACATATATACTGTTTTTTTTTGTAAATCTATACATATGATACATAGAAACACCCAGACACAGAACAAACATCCATGCTCATCACACAAATGTTTGCCCTGGGTGGGGATTGAACCCACGACCTTTCAGTTCAGCAGGTAGACGTAAACCAACTGAGCCACAAGGCCAGTCAAAAAAGTGACAACATATAGTTCAAGTGATCCAATGCGCAAAATCAGGGTCACTCACAATCATTTTCGCGTGTGATTTGTTTTCACATGCGAATTCATTCATACGAGCTATTCAAAAATCGCACCCCTGTGGTGGGGTTGACATTTTATTAATTAGATAACTGGAACATTGCAGGTGGCACCTGTCAACCATCTATATAGAAGAATCAATATAGAAGTTTGGATATTTCTTGATTACAATAGCCTCGCGTAACATTATTGATACGTGTATAAGTTTTTTTTATCAGCCCTGTTTGTACAAACTGTCCTACTGCTGGGCGCGGGCCATCTTCTCATTGTGAGAAGGGTAAGGCCATAATCTACCACGCTGGCCAAGTGCGGGTTGGCAGACTTCACACATCTTCAAGATCATTGAGAACTCTCAGACAGACGTATAAGTTACAATGGTGAAAACCTATTTTGTTCCGCTGAAAATTTCACAAATCGAAAATATACAAACGTGAAAGTTCGGCCTTCACTAATGTGATTGGACAGTAAGTACATTTACAACTTTTGAGTGGCGCAAACAAGTTGTTTGAATGTAATTTGAATAGATTGAGTATTGAACCATTATCGGATTTTAACTTTCGACGGAAAGTTGTTTGTTGTGGGTAGTGTAGGCGGATTTGTTATTAATTGGACAACGGGTGAATGGGTTTTGGGTTTTAAGTTCCTGGTTGTACTTCCTGTTGTACTTAAATTTACATGTTTTTACACGACTGGGAAAGGAGGGTAATATTTCTTGTGTGTGTATTATGAATGAAAGTATATTTGTATATTACGTCTTGTAGCCTAAACTGCTTGACCGATTTTGATGTATGAGGTGTCAATAGATCTTTGTGTACATTTTTATGGCCCAACCTAATTTAATATATACAGAATTAGAAGCAGTCAGCTAGTTTACACAGATTCGTGGTAGCCTTTACTAATTAACACAAAATCGAGGCCCTATCATTTAATTTAAAATATTTTATTTCTCATGTTTGCGTCAAATAAAACGTGCTACAGTGGTGCTGCTTTAGAAGACAAGTTAATTTGAATATGTTATATATTGGAACAAGGAAGGAGATTTGTGATAGTTTTTTTTATTTTTTAGACCATTTTTCGGTATTTTTTTTATGGATTCCGAGGTAGATTTATCCAATATGATGATGCTGAGAAAATAGTCTGTGTTAGTTTAGAAATTACCCTTATAAATACTAATGTTACTAGGCTAATCTACCTCGCAAACCTTAAATAACTAAAAATTTCTACCAACCAAATATCTTTTGCTACGCCACAAAGGCCCTGCCCTTGATCTTACCGAAAAAACCTATTAAATAGACTGTCATAAATCTTCTTTTGAAATTCTCAAAGTTTATGTAAAATTCATAAAAATAGTTTCATTATTACTAAAATTAAATGATGACAGAATTATAACTTTAGTAAGTAAGTTCATGTAGACTGAGTGGCCAGCCCTAGTGTCAGAATTATTAAGCCGCCGAAAGGTCTTTGACCTGGCTTGACGATTGCTGTTTTTAAGATCAAACAACCGGGACCTACAATTTTAACGTATTATCCGACCCACGGTCAGAAAGAAATGCCACTCACGGTCACCTATCCGAAAACTGACCGATCCATCCGTTGCTTGACATTGGTGATCGTTTGAAAACACCAAGTCAAACTACACCAGCTCTACAAACTTTAATAGATAGGCAAAGTCCATTATCCCCGTACCTGAGATATGTAAATTTAGGATTGAAATTAATCATCGGGTCGGATGAATGAATTCAAGGAAGTTTGCACGTCGTAAAATAGATTATATTCGCCTTTAATTACTTAAATGGGAACAAGCGAGCCGGCAGTTTTAGCACCTATTAATGGGAGCACCTTGCGCTCTAACAATTTAGGAGCCCATCACGGGTCGGTCCACGAAAATATACTTTATGACTACGTATGAAGGCACAAAATATTATAGCGATTTAATTGATGAACATTTTGGTTATTTTATAGTTTTTACCCGTCTACCATTAATTTTCAAATTGAGGATAAGAATTAAAATAAATAGAGCTTTTGGATACACTTCGTGATCCAAAATGTGATGAAGAACATTGAATTTCGTGATCCAAAATGTGATGAAGAACATCGAATTTCGTAATCCAAAATGTGATGAAGAACATCGAATTTCGTGACCCAAAATGTGGTGAAGAACATCGAATTTCTATCAGTAATTTCAGTGAGTGTATGTCGTATTTGTGTGATGTCATTCTGCCACATTTTCCATATTCTTAACATGTATGTATCAAGTATCAAAAGTACGAAAAAACATCATTCCATGGATATTCCAAAGACTCGAACGAAAATTTTGATCCCACTTTTGTTGTATGAATCTCTAAATTATGAAATACATACATTGTCTGGGCAGGTCTTCATATTTAATAGTATGCATGAATAATAGTAAGTTCTTAAGTACAAAAGTAATAGTAGGTTAAAAGCCAAGGGATATTCAGGATGCCTTTAGTAAAAATTAAAATAAAAGTAAAGGTTTACTTAAATTTTAAAAGCCGTTTAAGTAAGATGTTTAGCCGAACTACATTAACGTGTGTTTAACGGAACGGAATGCTAATGAGAGCTCCAATATCGTTAATAGGATTATGGCGCCAAATTGGATACAGGGCAAAGCCGGTCCAAGTTCGCGGTGGACACACCAAGTATACGTAATTAGCAGGATACAGGGTCCTGATTAAAATAGGCTTAACTGGGGCCACTTCTACTCTATTGACAAACTAGCGTTGAGCGTTCCACGCTTGTGTAGTCTGTACATATAGGGAACTAATGTGAAATTGAGGCCATTGCTGTTTTTATTTTATTAGTTTGTATCATGAGATATATCATGGCAACTCTCTCTCTCTATCCACCACATGGAAGTTCATCACCATCTCAGCCACAGAAGTCCACTGCTGGACATAGGCCTCCCCCATGGATTTCCAGAAAGACCGGTTGGAAGCGGCCTGCATCCAGCGTCTTCCTGCCACTTGTATGATATCTTCTGTCCACCTTGTGGCTGGTCTTCCTACGCCGCGCTTGCCGGTTCGTGGTCTCCATTCGAGAACTTTTCGGCCCCATCGGCCGTCAGTTCTATGTGCATGTGCCCTGCTCACTGCCACTTCAACTTGCTAATCCGCTTTGCTATGTCGGTGATTTTTGTACGTCTACGGATCTCTTCGTTTCTGATACGATCTGATGTGGAAGTTAAGTTAAGGAAAATAAAGAAACTCTGTTTCTCATCTAAACACAGAGAATACAGAATAGAAGAATACAGAGAAACCATGAGCAACGCGCTTTTGAGTGAGACGCGACTTCGTATAGTCAATTTTTCATATAGCATGTTAGAGCGATGTCTTTGATAAGTTTATTCTTTTATTCTTTCGTTATATGTCTAAAACATTAAATCGTATAAAAAATATGTGGCAAGAACGTTTTCAATGAATAATCTTAATTACTTCAAATATCTGTTTGTCAAAAATTATAATCAGTTAAAATAATATATTTAAAAAAACCTGTAAGCATGAAATTAAGTTATTGTTGTTAGTCTATAGCCACTGCTGGGCAAGGGCCCCGCCATTTCCAGCTTTGACGGTTTAAGAAATTAAGTCATTGAAGTAAATAATCATAAAAACTTAAACAGATTCATTTTAGATGAGATAGGTTTCTATATACACTATTATCAATAAATATTTTCCAGACACCGGTCAGAACGTGTTAAACCCGATAAAAGACAGACTCTGTATGGCAAAGACTACTTATTTACATAAGTTAAGTGCTCAACAGCAACTTATAAGTAACACCAACATTCGTAAATAAAGCCACGCGACTTCTAAATCAAATATACAAATAGAAAATTTTATTCATTACTCCGTAGTTACAAGTCAAGCATAAAAAAATATCCTAATAACCAACAATAATTTAGGTCAAAAAATAAATAAATTAAAATAATTAATTTTGTAAATACAACCTGACATTCAACAATTATATTAAATGTCACTATCAATTGCAAAAAATAAAATAATTTATTAATTTTTTACGAATATTTGTACATCATTTACTAAGTTATATTAATTAATATAAAATTATAAATCATTAATTGAATTGTGATAAAAAAAACGTGTGGCACTCGGAGACTGCCGCGGTAAAGCTATTGCATAGCATTTTTTATCAACTTATGTAATTATAATTATTTATTAATTTTATTTATGCAGTATTCCTAACACCTCCCACTCCAACCGGCACAGCGGTGATACTTTTTAGTTTTGCCATCTATCGATGAATAGCAGAACTTTTAATGACTTTTTGAAATATCACGCTTGTCTCTTTAGTTCTGCAAATCGCCTCTAGGTGGCATTGGTTGTATCGGCGTTACTGCGTTAGGTTATTTTCGTTACGGAATTTCTGGATTCGGTCTCCACGCTCAAGGCCCGCGATAGAAGCTATGCAATAGCTTAAAAGTAAAATACATCCTATGTACAATGTTTGACATGGATTCACTACCACGGTGACTGTGATGGAATTGGCCCTATTATTTGTTCTGATATAAAGTGTACACGTCAAGCTGCTACTAAGACAATTTTCCGACTTGTGAATTTGTAATGAAGGAAGCAGTGATTGAAAACCAGGCTGCGTTGGGCTTGGGCTGCACCCCGGCACGGCGCGACCGCCGGTTGTGGACGACCCAAATTCTAACTACTTATTAACGCTAACATCTCCGGTTATTGCAGTTCTAACTCGAAAGCAATTTAGAGGGTATAATTGCGTTTTGTTAAATTAAGCCGGCCGCCGGTCCGCCTGTTTTAATTCGAAATCGATCAGCTATTTTAGATTAAGAGTTGGATAGTTTCCAAAAGGGTATCTCGAGGGAGGGATCTTGGTTTATTGTCATAAGGGTTTTAATGTTTAAATTGCGGTTTGTTTCGTTATTCCAGGTCCCAATTTTCTGATAAATTGAACTTTGTGTTAAAATATTAACTAGTTTTAGTGACTAATGAAGATTTTTCAAAATTAATTGGTTAAGCTTGATTAGTAAAGATAAATCTAGATGGAGAAATAGTGAAATTGTTATTTTTACATATTATGTACTCAAATGTGTTCCGTATATTTGAGTAAATTTTTGGTCCGTGATATACTGTATTATGGCAATTAAAATTAATGGATTTAGCCTACCTAAACTCATAGAATGGAAAGAAAGTCATCGTCCATTAGATCACTCAGCACCAACAGTAATTTGGTTCCAATTAAAGAATTGAAATGTGAGTTCTATGTATGCGTATTTTTGTATTACTCATAAAGTGACTCTGGTCCACATTACTCTCTTAATATGAATAAACAATGAACGGACCAATGAGAGCTTTGAGTTTTGGAATTACGAGATCTCATCAATTATTCGTGTTCATTAATTACAAGACAAGTGTAGTGGCTCAGACTGTAGGCACGATTATAAGTATTATACTTATAACGCTTGGCTGTCAGGTTTAAAAATATTAAATATATCCCGAATATAGTGAAGCCGAACTATCGTCTGATAGGTAAACGAGAGAGAGAGAGAAAAATCGCAATGCGGTTTCCACTTTCTCTCAGGTTGGACTGGCGCTGAATATGCAATTGTGTGGTTATTATGGTGCGGGGTGTGGTCCACCATTGGCCTTCGCCAAACGAAATAGACATATAGCAAACGATACAGTGCTCTTGTAATTGTAATTTATTACTTTTGATGTCATGTAATTTAATATTTTGTTATAAAATAGAGTTGGTGTCGGGCGACTTTAATGAGCGATGACCCTAAATCGTCCCAGATACGAAGGACAACTAAGTTTGATCATAAATAGTTAATCAGTTTGCTACCACTTCAGAACTGCTTCGTCCGTCGGAATAACGAAAATATTAATGAAGATAAATAGGATTTGAACTGCCACTGACGGTACCAAGTAAATTATGTGATATTATGGTAAAAATTAACTACGTAATAAATAATTTTCGTAAAACTTTTTCTATTGCTACCGTCAAGCAGAAATGTGCACACATATTTTTTTTGTTAGTGTTTTTAGGGTTCCGTACCTCAAAAAATAAAAAAACGGAACCCTTATATGATCACTTTGTTGTCCGTCTGTCCGTCCGTCCGTCCGTCTGTCAAGACCTGTATCTCGGGACCGCGTGAAGGTATCTAGTTGAAATTAAAACCATGTACACAGATTCATTCTTTTGCTGCAGAGAGAAAAATCAAACTTCTCAATTTTCATAAAAAAAGTTACAGCCGAATATGTCGCAAAAACGCATATTTTGACACTCGCAAGGGAATCAAAAACTATGATATTTCCCGTTGACCTATAACTGTGAAATTTGGCAAGAAACATTGTCATATACCTAGTACAAATAAAGGAAATAATCCAAAACTCATTTTTTTTTATTAAATCACATATATAGTGTCTTTATGCAAGGACAACTGATTTCAAAATACGCATTACGCAACCCCCCTTCCCCCAGCCCTCCAAATTCTTAGTCAAAGTATTAAATTCACCAATTCTCGGGTGGCCGTGACTAGAACCTTTTTTGAGGGTTGGAACCGCGACTGCATTTTGTTGGTTTGTTTTCCCCGAAACTAAAACCTAGCTATATCCATGGTGTCACACGACTGTTTGAAACTGTCAATATTGCTTACATCCTGGTACGTACTGGTTCCGCTCGTAACAGAATATGTGCTGTTCTGTTACGAGCGGAACCAGTACGTCAAAGATGACAGTGAGTGACATTCGATTACATTTCACTCGGAAAATGGCGCTTCAATCTAATTACCTATCAGCTTCCTCGCCAGTAAAAGCCAAGCAACGCAATTTGCAACCGAGTGCGACACGCAATCCTGTATTGAGATTAGGGTGTATGCATACTGAGCAGAGTTACAGGCGTGCGTACCTTATAGGAAAAGTATATTTTATAAAACACTTTTTTAAACTATCACGGTCATTCACTAAAGCACTATTATTATTAACGGGATATTTACCGTGGTTAGACGGTGACTGTGACTGTGCCTGTGACGGTGACTGTGCCGAAATATCAGGAGCTCAAAATTTACGCAAACCACTGTAAATATCCCGTTAATAATAATAGTATATTTTATTTATAACCATCTTACATTACTGTTCGAATGTAAGTTTCTGAACTTTATGTATTAACATAGTATACTCATAAGTGCAATGTTGATACCCCATGGTTTAGAATAAAATTAAAACTTATGAAAGTACTTATATTTAGTATCTGTATATTAAGCTGTTGATTTTCCAATAAATACATATCATTTTCCAATCAAACATTGATCATACATGATCATATTTAATTACAACCCCCGAGATTTTAATAATGCCTTTAAAACGTACTTTCAGTAAAATAAGCATTAGTGTAAATACGCACAAATCAGTAAACAATGTGTTAATAATGCAGCATGTTAATAATACCTCAAAATCACACTGCCAGTAAACAAAATATTAAAGCATCCCAATCACACTATCAGTAAGTTACGTGTTAATTATACCTCAAAATCACACTGCCAGTAAACAAAATAATAAAGCATCCCAATCACACTATCATTAAGTTACGTGTTAATAATACCTCAAAATCACACTGCCAGTAAACAAAATAATAAAGCATCCCAATCACACTATCAGTAAGTTACGTGTTAATGACACCTCAAAATCACACTGCCAGTAAACAAAATAATAAAGCATCCCAATCACACTATCAGTAAGTTACGTGTTAATGATACTTCAAAATCACACTGCCAGTAAACAACGTCTAAGCATTCCAATTACACTATAAGTAACTTACGTATAAATAATGCTTTCATGCCGTAGTGTCACTAAAATTATATTTAAATCACGCTTGCAAAACGCACGTAAATACATAATTGCTTTAAAAACGCACTGTCAGAACACAGCAGGGACCGATCACCAAAGCGTTACTCGTACATTCGCTAAAAGCAACACCGCTAACCGTAACCCCGCAGACTTCACTTTATAGGGTGTAAAAATAAATGAAAACACATCCGTTCACCTGATGACGACGTAAACAACCGAAGGCGCCCGATTGGGCCGCATTGTACTGAATAATTAAGCGCAGCCGCGCAGGATCATTGAGACCTTACAATTAAAAGTTTCCGTATTCAATTAACGATTAAAGCCTTCCCAGTGCGTCTGAATTCGGATTTGAACGATTGAATGTACGACTTTAATTGAATGTTAGCGTACGATTTTTGTGAGCGATGTTTTTTTGTGTACCAAATATTTTACACGGATATTTGTTTTTTTTAACCGACTTAATTTTTTGTATTAAATACTATGAAAAAAAAAAAAAAAAATTCAAATCAAGCCACAGAATTAATTTTAATGAAATTTGTGTGGGACTAATTTGAAAAAAATAATTTTCCAATTCTGAATACAATCGGTTTACAAATGATGCGAATCACACTAGGTAATAAATGTAAATAAACAAGTATTTATGATAAAAGAAAAACAAAATACTTGACTGCAGAAAAGCAGTTCTTGCAGTCTAGGGTTTTGCCTTTATTAACTACAACAAAATAATACACAAGAACCAAATCGATTACCCCAGACCGATAAAGGTCTAGAGACAATCCAAATGCTCAAATCCACTACCAGTTGGCAGCGTACACAGCATGCTAACCGCATTACCACGTTAAATGGCAATTGCTTATGCGTTGGGCCAGATACGCACCAGCATTTTGGTCACGCGTTGCATCGATCAGTTTTTTTTTTATTGCATATTTGTTTTTGTAATAAGTGAATAAATATATTAAATAACTAAATTGGAGGACATTTTCTCAAGCAAATCTTGTACTACGGAAACCAGATGGCTGATAGAATACTTAATATTTAAACTTTTTTTTGTTGTAAATACATACACATGATACACATAAACACCCAGACACGGAACAAACATCCATGCTCAGCAGAAATGTTTGTTGTAATATGATCGGCCTATAGAAATTGGCCTAATTGTTTCCAAAATTTTATCTATTTGATATCCGCTATAAATACCGTTTTATCATAAATGAAAGATTAAAAAAGATAAGGCTTTACTTTATTATTATTCTCAAGTGCTTATATAAACACTCGACATTGCTTTTCTCTCATTTTCTCGTCTTAATTGCTTGAACTTTTTGTCTTATTTAGTCGTACTCGACGCTCAGTCTAATCCAGGATCAGGGACTGGGAGCAAACATAATCTACCTATACTATCCAAGTATCTATATATAGCAAGCGGTTCTCAACCAGTGGTGCCGCCTTCGAGCACCGAAGGGGACCACTATAGTCGTAATTCATTTATTAAATACAAAATAATATTTTTATTTTATTCTTGTTTAAACATGATTAGAAATATTAAGTTATGCACGTCTGAGCATTTTTTTTGCAATTTAATTTTATTTGTTTTCACTATAATAAAGTGTAGTAATTTTCTAGGTTTTATTTATTTACTCTAGCCTTCAAATTCAAAAAGTTATGAAAATAGAGAAAGCGGTTGAGAGTTCCACCCCTGTGCAGTACGCATAAAATGTGGACCTAAATCGTTGTATACGAATTTTGGACATTTAAATGAGACATTTACAATGAATCATTGAAACTTGCGTAATTCGACATAGCATTGGTTTGGAAGCTTTTTAGGAAAGCTGCAAAATTTAATGAATATTAAATTATGTATAGTTTTTACCGATTTTAGTTACGATATTTATTAATATCCGGTATCACCTGTTTTGTAAGATATTTCTTTTCAGGGTTCCGTACCAAAAGGGTAAAACGGGACCCTATTATTAAGCCTCCGCTGTCTGTCTGTCTCCAGGCTGTATCTCATAAACCGTGATAGCTAGAAAGCGGAAATTTTCACAAATGATGTATTTCCGTTGCCGCTATAACAACAAATACTAAAAATTAAAAAAAAAAAATTAAGGGGGGTCCCCATACAATAAACGTGTTGTTTTCGTATTTTTTTGCTCAATATTAAAAACGGTAACAGGTAGACGCTTCAAATTTTCACAGGAATATTTACTTGTATATTACCTTTCAAAATAAATAATTAAATAACAATAAAGTAAATATTAAAGGGGGGCTCCCATACAACAAACGTAATTTTTAAGCAATTTTTACTCGATCTTAATTAACATGTAGAAACTTGAATATTTGTAAGTAAATATTTAGAAGATGATAGTACGGAACCCTTCGTGCGCGAGTCCGAATCGCACTTGGCCGATTTTTTTTTGTATTTTAACTACAACACAAAAAAAAACAGATTTCCTTAGACCCATAAACATGTAAATATAATTCAAATCCTCAATTCCACACGTTGCCAGTGTACTAAACATATTATTTCATTCAAACGGACAATACGTGGGTTGTACAATATTATTCTATTCGGTATTGAATTCGTTTTATATATCGCGTTTTATACGTGATCCACGCAAAATAATTTAGCATTTATTTTTTTGGGCACCTGATCACAAAAAGTTTCAGAACCAGTGTTCTATACCTACGCACGATTTTCATCCAATTAATACGTACCTACTTCCTTCCTTATTCAATCCCATTTGCCTGCTTACAGTCGCCGACCTTTCCTCTTCGATTAGAGACCTAATCTCTTCACGACTACGCTTGAGATTAAAACAAAAAGCTTTTGCAATCTCGCGGAAGATTAGCTATTGGTCGTGGGTTCACTTACTTATACGAAATTAATTTGGAAAAGAAATGTTAAATAGTACTCATTGACAACAACTAATTTGTAATTTTTTTTGAAACCTCAAAAGAAAAAACGGAACCCTTATAGGATCACTTTGTTGTACGTCTGTCTGTCCCTCTGTCTGTCTGTCTGTCTGTCTGTCCGTCCATCCGGGTGTCAAGACCTTTATCTCGGGAATGCGTAAAGGTATCGTGTTGAAATTAAAACCATATACGCAGATCCATAGTGTCTTGCTGCAGAAAGAAAAATCAAATTTCTTTTTTTTTCGGAAAAAAAGTTACAGCCGAATATATCGCAAGAAATGCACATTTCGACACTCACAAGGGAATCAAAACCTATGGGGTACTTCCCGTTGACCTAGAACTATGAAATTTAGCAAGAAGCATTGTGTTAGAGTACACATACAGGAAAAAATCCGAAAACCGGTCATTTTTAATTTAATCACAAAAAATAGTGTCTTTATGCAAATAATGAGGGTCCAAATTGTAAAGTGAATTAACCGTCTCATGTGGGGTATCATATGAAAGAGCTTAATTAGCATAAGTTAAAACCGGTTTTAAAATATGTTTACGATGTATATTTTTCGACATAAGAAGGAAAATATAAAAAAATATGATTTTCCCCTTTTATCTACTAGTTTGTACGGAATCTTCGGTGGGCGAGTCTGACTCGCACTTGTCCGGTTTTATATTTGAACTAGATTTTATAAGACTTATTTTTGAATCTTAAAATGTTAACAAAACACGATATTTAACGAGCACATAATGGTTTTCTTTGAGAAATTTACACCTATTTACCTGTGGATTGCGATTTAGGATATCTACTGTGTCTAGTATTTATCATATGTATATATGTATTTACAAAAAAAGTATATATGTATGTATTCTATCAACCATCTAGTGCCATAGTACAAGCTTTGTTTATTTTGGGTTAGATGGTGTTGTGTGCCCACCAATATTTATTTATTTTAAATCAGCTTTGTATTTGTATATACTTTCTCGCGAAAACGTCTCCTCAACATCAAGGTTCTACGAAAATCGCTCTGTCAGGTATTCTATCTTTTTTATTTTAAATATAACTTGTTTATATCATTTACACCGATGATCTTCTATCCTTAAAAGTTATGTTAATTAAATTAAAAAAACATTTTTTTTTACTAATTAACGTGCATATATTTCATATAATTATAATAAGTAAAAAAGTAAACGTGTATGGTAGAAAAGCAGCTCACAAATATTTTCACATATCCATATTTTAGTTCTAATTTAACAACGATTGCTTACACAGTAAAATGTGTTGTTATTCACAATGTCGTTTACGACTTTTGATTTTTACGGATGAGAAATTTATTTGCATAAGATTTCATTGATTGCTGAATCGTTCCGATTTCACGCCTCACTGGGAGTGTTTGCGAACGAATTCATAAGAGGAAGCGGAGAGGGCTTTTTCAATAAAGCTGTGCCTGCAAAAGTGGAGATAGCACCCAGGCTATGTATATTAAGAACTATTGACTTGTTCCAATATTAATAGCATAAACCTAATCTGTAAAGAATACATGAACAAAGTGTCTTTACTATAATATAATATAGCAAAAGTAGGTATTATTGAAGACTTTCGTAATCAATATACTTGTATGAACGGTCCAGTATATTATAGTGTTACTTATTAGCCTGAAAATTAGATCGAAAAGCGAGCGTTTTCTTAAAAATACTTCGTAAGATTACCAGATGGCGCTATTTGTAATAATTTGTGCCAAACTCAAAGTTATAATAATCTCCGTAAGTAAATGAAGGCGCCACTAACGCAATTTTTATATAAGCCCAGATTGTTTGAATTACAATAATATTATAGTTTTGATTGAATGAAACTAAGTTTACTTGTATGAAAACGGTTCATAATAATAAGGAATACTTTTTTGGGGTTCTTTTAGCTCCAAATATATCTAAACAACATGGAATTTAATGATATACTATACACTGTGAATAATGTAAATGATAACAAAACAATAACTAAATGAAAGGAGAAAGGCACTTTCGTTCTCATTCGGCAATTAAGTACATTAAACACAGTTTTCTACCTTTATTTAATTTTTTTATTCAAAAAATCTTTATTGTATTTTTGGACGTACTGTCATTTTGACGTCTGCTGGTACCTATAAAATCAAGGAAGTTAAATCACAACGGAAGGAACCATAAACTTTGCTTGTCGCTATTCAGCTGTAAAAAACGTGTCCGCTTCATTCCTACTCTTCGGTCATATATTGCATCAAATGGTCGTCGCGTGAAAAAAAATTTGCTAAAATATGTGATAATTTAATGCATTCGTTTGTGCTACTTAACTAGTAATGGACAAAAACGTGACCGCTTCATTCCTACTCTTCGGTCATATATTGCATCAAATGGTCGTCGCGTAAAAAAATTTGCTAAAATAGGTTATAATTGAATGCATTAGTTTATGCTACTTAAAGCCGCGTATCCACTAGGCAACATTTGGCGCGCAACACGTGCTGCTCAACATGTTCGCCAACGTTGCACAACAACGCGCGACGTTGCCAGATGGCGCGCAACATGACGCGCGGCTCGTTGTTTGTTTAGAGAGTATCGTTAGTTGAGCATCCGTTGCTGTCGAGTGGAGTGGAGTGGAGTGGAGTGGACTTTCAACATGTTGGGCAACATGTTGCGCAACATGTCGCGCGCCAAATGTTGCCTAGTGGATACGCGGCTTAACTAGTGATGGACTAAAACGCACGTTTAAAAATGTGGACATATTTATATAACCGCTGTCAGCAATATTTATATTTCCATATATTTTTGGCAACAAATAGTGGAGACGGTGTGAAACACTATATTTTCCATCTATTGAGCGTAGCGAATTTTTTTTCTCGTATATGTATAATAACAAAAAAAAATATATGTATAATATTATTTTATTTGACAGCTGTTACATGTGATACGAAAAAATGCTAAACAGCTTCTCTCGTTGTAAAATTTGTGAGCTGCGACGCAGAGTTTAACTAGTTGGATATTTAACCAAAACTTTCGAAGGGTATTTTGTGCAATGTTTATTGTACAATTGCAGAAAGTTTAACAAAACGGTAAGTTGTTAAGTAAGTTGGCCACCAGTGTGTGATGTGGAAAAACTTTAAACATGCCCGTAAAGTGGTTGGTATTATTCCCGCGGGTGGGCTTTTCACACCTTGCTGTGAGTTTCATGAGCGCAATGAAATATGTTGCCGGTATGGTATGCCGCGAATGGTACGGTATAGGTGCGTGAAAAGTTTGCATTCACTGCTTTCTATGAAGCTTGAAATTCTAATGAATCAGTAACGCATCAACAACAATCTCAAAATATACGCAAGTATGTTTTGTGAAACAAGTATCTATGTTATAAAAAACACAAAATAATTGAAAATTAAAGACTGATGAGAATAAATATCGTAGCTTAACTATTGCGCTTGACAATGTTTTATGAGAAAGTACGCGTGGGTTGTTAAAAGAATTCTACATTGTAGAATTTATTTAAGCATTCTTTACAATTCGTGTACAATCATTTATTTGTCACAGGAGACTCCTTTCGTTGTTTCCTCGCGTAAAATAAGGAGTAGTTTATATTTTAAATAGTTTTATATTTCATGCGAGAGTTCTGCTATTCTTAAAAATGTAGCGTATAATATTCAAATAATATAATGTACCAAAGGTCTTCTCTTTTCAACCGAAATTTTATAACCTCTACAACCTCTTGACCGATTTTGGTCATATTTCAAATTCTTGTTTAGAATTAAATACCAATCATTTTTTGAAAATTTTATTAAAATAGGTAATTAAATTTAAATAAAATTTTAGTAAATGCCCCCGCAGCAAACCATCCCCCATTTTGGGAGAAATATCGCATTTATCATAAAATCCAGACTATATAAAAATTCTATAAAACTAAATAAACATAAATCTTAGCATTATAAAACCTCTAGTTACAATTTCATTTTGATATACTAATTCTCTTCCCAGGCATACTTTAAAGTCAGTTAAGGGACTTGAGGGAAATTAGCGTGTATGTAAGCGTTAGTCTGACGTCTGACACTGCTAGTCAACATTAATATGTAATAGTCAAATGTGGTTTCAAACAGCCTTACGGTCCTAGATTCTCTGTTTAACTCGTAAGGGAAAATAGGCATGATTTTATTAACGTATTTAAATAATTTTAAGTATCAAGAAAACTTACCTATAGTAGAGTAGGGAGACGAGAGCATGCAGTAATAGATTGACGAGGTGGTACCCCGCCGGTTGCAGACCGTGCACCGCATAGTTCCACCGGAAGGTCAGCACCGTCAGCGGACGGTATGACTTGTGGGACTGTTCCTGTTGACAAAACACGGTCAAATTAATTACTAAATAGACGAAACTTTCATGTTAAGTTTATATTTAAAGCCATTGACAGAGATAATGCGCACTGGTGGTAGGTAGTAGCTAAGTACTGAAATTTTTTCACATTTTTTTTGTTTAGAAATATGGAATTTAATTCCAAGTTTTCCACAAGTATAATAAAATTACGGTTCATTATTATGCTAATACTCAACAGAAATGAAATTCCGTTTTGAATTTATGATAGTTAATAAAAATGAAAAATACTTATACTAATAACTACTAATACAATTGTGCAAAACGACTAACTTAAAAATCAGACAGTCCGCCAAAATGTCTTCATAAATCGCAAGTACGTAACCACCAATCTATTCTCAAGTAAATAATGAAAATAAATTAATAAATCAATTTTATAGAGCGCGAGAATACACGCACAAAAATGTAGCTGTCTCATAAACGTGATTCATATTCCGGCAAAATTAGCAAGTGGTACGACACGGGCCGCTCCTTCTTTAAATGAAATTCCACGTCAGGTGGCTTCGGCGAACTACTGCCATAATGGGGCCACATATATCACTAACAACAATATGGAAACGCTAATAAATATCAGTTGTCGCAACTTCCCGAATCCTATTAAAAGGTCCCTGTCCCCCTGCGGTGACGTCGGGGGCGGGGGGAGAAGTGATTTTTCAAATGTTTAGTTTCTGGCGTTTCGGGGTGGGAAAGGATTGCGATCATATGTCAGCGGCAACGCGGCTGTGCCATTGGGAAATTAAATCGTCCTAATGACTCTGGGCCGCACGATAAAATGAATCCTATGTTTGTTTAGGTAGCTTTGTTTACGTAAGCGTTATTGAGAATTTAGTTAATTCTGTTAATATTACCTACCTACTAAAGAATTAAAGCAGTATTTTAATAGTACGCGTTGGCGCATGCGGATGTCGTGACCATTTGCAACAGTAGTGGAATAATTTATGCTTTGATAAGCTTTAGACACTTATAAAACTTTACAGTAAGAGGGCATTTTTATTGATACACACGTATATTTTAGTTTCCTTTAGAACATGTAGGCAATCTGCCTACATTCTATAGATAAACCGCTTAACTGAGTCTGCTCCTGACGTATGGGAGCGGCACAGATGGATTCACATGTAATAGCAATGCTGATACCCGACTGACGTAATATAACCCCTCCCGTACCGCTCCCATACCCCAGGAACATACTCAGTTAAGCGGTAAATCTATAGTTGCTTAGTTTGATGGCGTCATTAGAACCAACAGAAACGTGGCCTTCTCGGAATAGTAGTCTATGCATTGAACTGTTATTACACAGCGGTGAACTGTTCAAAACATCGCACACTATACAAGTCACATGCTGCGGTGC
The DNA here is from genome assembly GCA_947563715.1 of Lycia hirtaria. Lineage (NCBI taxonomy): Eukaryota > Metazoa > Arthropoda > Insecta > Lepidoptera > Geometridae > Lycia > Lycia hirtaria. Next base: position 37,550,538 of record OX387381.1, on the reverse strand, counting down.
AGTACTACTATAAGTCATCATTAGATCGATCCGCATGTACAGTGAATACGGAACCCTAAAAAGTGACAAATGCTTTCTGCATCCACATCCTACGCAGCAATGGAACCCTATTTTTACCTCAACGTATAACAGTTTTCACGCCCCATATATCATAAATGCATTAGTAATGGTTTTCATCCGTTACCCTGCATAATGCATTAACGGTGAGATATTACACGCACTATACTTTATTTAACCCTGCGTAACCCGCATTCATCAGTCACCGAAACAAATTGACGGGTTATGATAAAATAGACCCCGTGCCCCTGTCCTGCCAAATTTGCCACGTGTCACGCTTTCACGTCAACGGAACTGCTACAGCAGCTCAATCTGATTTAGGATTTATTTACAGCGAGGTAAGGTGCAATTACATAATATATGAAACTTTTCCTGCCAGATGTGCGATTGCTTTTTTATTCCGTGTTTGTGCTTAATGGTAGCTGTTATGCGAGTTAAAGCGGGCATGCAAACCGCTTGTAATCAAGCTCTTTGTGCGAGGTTATCGGGCAGTAAGCAGGGTTTAACGATTTACTACACCGAGCTTGGTTTTTTTTCTTTTTTGTTAGCTAGCTTCTTGGTGCTTAGGATAAAGTTGTGGCCTAGAAAGATTTAATGAAAACCTAATGAGAGGCCAAGGTAAAATATGGACATTTTTGTAATTATTCGGCGCCCAGAATATCTTATTTTTTGTACTTGTTTTTGTCGCGGTATTTACAAGGTCAAAATCTAGGAAACCATAATATTTGAATAACATTATGTGGTGAAATCCGCACTTATGACAATGCATTAATGTGGTATCATGGAGTTGGTCAGAAAGTTGGCACTGCAATTACCTGGCATGACATTAGAGTAGATGCATCGTGGTAAAGTATATTGGTTTAGTGAGTAAAAATTGAGATGTGAGAATTCTTGCACGACAAACGGTAGATTCACCGCGTTTGGGCTCAGTGATTCAACCACCATGAGCAGTCTATAAAGTTCTTTTTTGAGATTAGAGATCCATTTAAAAGTTTAATCGATTTGGTCTAGTAAGATTTCGAAGTTCGTAACTGAGTAAAATAAAAAAATTGCTCAATCGATTATCTTCATTCTGAATCCGATTACATAATTTCCATTGTCTAAAATTTTCAAATATTTTCACGGGTATATTTTTAAAAGTTTGTGCATAATAAAACTTGTGACAGGTGGGTGTAAATAAAATGTAAAATAGCTTAAACTACTTTTTTGTGAGATAATTGTAATTGGTCTTCTTCCGTTTTTATCTCAATAAACGAAACTAATATGAATACTAAAGTAGGCATCATGCTATCAAAGGATGTTTTTTTTTACAAAGTAGGCAAAGTGCGTTGTAATTTAGGAAGGAACATATCGAAAAAGTGGGGAAAGCGCGTTCTAATATCATAGAGCTTTTAAAAGTAGGCATTGTGCTACCGATTACTCGAATTACATCTTGAAAAGTTGCGTAATTGGCTAAATATCGTTGAAATCAAATCCATCATACGACCGATAAAAATGTTAAACTGTGTAACCAAATAACGCCAACGTCACAGAAATTCCCAGTGACGCCATTAACAAAGCAGGTAATCTGTGCAAATTTGACATGGAAAAGACACATTTCACCTCGGAATCCCATCAATTAGCCGGCGCCCGGGGAGCATGCGAAAACATGCCTTTATCAAGATTATTTTGGCGAATTCGTCTTTATAAAACGGCAGATGGTTACCGCTTCTTATGTTTGTGCTGGAGATTAATGTCTACGCTGCGGCGCCGTCGCCAGTTCCCGAGCCCCATTGAAATGTATTATACCTCCGCCTCCACCGCGAAACGAAAACAGGATGAGCGTTTTCGTTGAAACATTTTCCTTGCAATAATGCGTCAGGGTACGGAAATATAAGGTAAAGTAGATAGTAGGTATACTTATCTACAAGTCGGTGGCCAAACGTAGATCTACTTCCTTAATAGAAAGGGGGTCATTGTACTATTTATTTTGTATACAATTATACATATACTCATAACACCAAGGTGCTGGTGGAAGTTTCGGGCAGCCTAGTCGGGAGACCATCTGACTTGCGATCCGCAGGAATGGGTTCGAATCCCGCGGCACGCACCTCTGTCTTTTCGAAGTTATGTGCGTATTGTTGATTGTCGCCAACTTCAAACGGTGAAGGAAAATATCGTGAGGAAACCTACATGTCTGAGAGTTCTCAATGATCTTGAAGATGTGTGAAGTCTGCCAACCCGCACTTGGCCAGCGTGGCAGACTATGGCCTAACCCTTTTCACAATGAGAAGATGGCCCGTTCCCAGCAGTGTGACAGTTTGTACAAACAGGGCTGATAAAAAAAAATATATATATATATATATATATATATATATATATATTCATAATTCGTTGATTAATAATGTATGTAATCATAAGAAAAGTGTTTTAATTCATCCTATGATAGCCGCGCCTCACCAAGTCACGTAAGCTATGGCACGAATTACATATGAAATAAATCTTTTTTTTTACTATATTAAATAAACTGTTTTATTAATTTTTTAAATAAAAACTACGGGTCACTCACGTCTGTTTTGAGCCGAAATATCCGACTATAGTTCGGCTCAAAACAGACGTGAGTGACCCGTAGTTTTTATTTAAAAAATGTGTGAAAACCACGTTAATTTCCATAGTAAAACTGTTTTATTAATATATTTTAAGGGGCCGTGACTAGATATTTTGAAAATCAAAGTCATTTGTTTAATTTCTGATATGCAGAAACGTAAAGATAAATTACGAGATTGTGAAAAAGTTGGTGAATAGATAAAACACATCCTATTTGGCTGTGACTCAATGGCTATCAAACTACTGATACTAGTATCTTATCTTTATAGTAGCACTCATAGCGTAGTTTTACTAGGTATTTTTGAACGATCGCCAATGTCAAACAACGGACGGAGCAGTCAGTCTTTGGATGGGTGGCCGTGAGTGGTATTTCTTTCTGAGCACTACCGTAGGTCGGATGACACGTTAAATCCGTAGGTCCTGGTTGTTTTTTCTTAAAAATAGTAATCGTTAAGCCAGTTCAGAGGCCTTTCGGCTGTTTAACAACTCTGACACTAGGGCTGGCCCCTCAGTCTACACGAACTCACTTAATTTTTTTTTTATACATTATAGATCTACGATTGACCACCAACTCGCCTGATGTTAAGCGACGGTATATCTTGTATTGGTGGAGTGTAGTTTACTAGTTTATATACACAAGTTGACGTAGTCCTTTGATTGAAAGAGTTAGCGTACTGTTAAGAATGGAACCTTAATTACCTATATATGATATAGTATTTATCAGCTATATGTTACAAGATTTTCTGAATTGTAGCAGATGGTGCTGTATGAAAATGTCTATGAAAATCATAACGATTTTTATCAATCCAATAACTTAAGAATAACTTATTTACTTCTCAGACGGTAACTAGAGCTATATGACTTTCACCATACTTGAAACTTGAACTAATATTAACTCTGCAAAATGCGCTAATAGGGCGGGTCCACTACGACAAAAAGAAGAAAGTGCAATTTATTTCCCGCATTTATTTGCGATGAAATATGAAAAGTTTCAATTAACCCGTTTGCGGTGTATCCTGGTGCATACATAAACACAAAGCGGGAGCTCTTTTTATTGCTCAAAGGGAAAGAAACCGTCTGAGGCGACCTCACCAAAGAGCTGGGGCGGAAAAAACGCCCAGAGCTAAAGGTCGGTCTTTTCGTAATCTCACCCAACTCGGCCGCTATTACTAGAGAAAAAAAAGCAATTTAGATCTCGCTATAATGCCGTAATGTCGAGATTGAGCCACGGCACGGTAATATTGTACAATTATTTAGACAAACAACGGCCGGCTCATTGTCTTTGCAGATGTTGTGTAGATTTTGTCGGCGAACTAAGATATGAGACGCCTTTGTGTGAATAATTTGTCGTCGACCCCGGGTCGCTTGCATTTTTGTGCTAAGAAAATAAGAAAACAAATTATTTTACACAAATAACTTTGAATATTTTGTATTTATAAATTAAACATTGTTTACATTGAATTTTACAGCGTGTAGGTATCAAAATTTATCAAAATAGTGTTTAACTTGAAATTAGAGTAATTTGAATTTAGCTTTATTATAACTATTTAAATATTTTCCGTAAAATCTTTGTGTAATTATGATATAATTGTATATTTATTTAATCGTTACTTTATCAGTGTTTTGCTACGAGTCTTTTGATATTGTAGCAATGTAGCTTGCGTAGAATTCGTAGCACTCATGGCGTCGTAGTTGTCTATATTGCTACGCTTGCTACGTTTATATTTAGCAAACACAATCAAGCTACCAAGTGGCGCATCTAATTTCGTGAAATTGATACTTTCAATGTCAAAATCAATAGCTTGTGGAAGAGGTCTTAATGTCTATTAACGATCAAATTAAAGCTAAATGTAAGTACCTAACCAAATTACTTCACATGTACACTAGAACAGGAAAAATAGAGCACCAGATAACTTGAAATGAGTATCGAAGAGATATAAACTTTCAAGGGAAAATTACATTCCAAAAATAACTTAAAACGATGTTGTATTTCTCGAAAGCCTTGGAGTTCGCGCTCAATCTGTTGTGTTTAATTAATTATCAAAGCTTACGGGCTGAGTTAAAGTTTACGAAGCGGCCTTCAATTAATTTTTCCTAGAGCAATCATTGTAAAGGCTAGAAAGGAATTTGTGTTTTCAAAATGTAAATTTGGTTTGTAAGCATCGATGATAAATGAAAAATAAATGAAGTTATAAAATAGTAATTGCTTGACAAACCGACTTCAATCAGAAAGCGTTCGAACAATTTATTTATATATTTGGAGCTGGGAAACTGATTTCTATGAAAGTTTTTTTTTTGGTAGAGACTATTACCTACTACTAGTAGATTACTTTTAGATTAGATTTTATTATTATTGTTACAAAATAATATCTCTATCGAATCTAACTACACCTCGTACATCAAAATCGGCCAAGCCATTTAGGCTGTAGACACAAACATACATACATATTCACGTACATATATACGTACAAATATCCATACACCAAAAAACCATCTTCTTGCGCAGTCGGGTAGCAATCGTAATCATAATATTTCGAGACAGCAGTTTTTCATTTTTTATGGAAAAATAATCAGCTAAATGTTTCTCTCAAAGTAAATACGGAGATGGAGAAGCTTAGGGTTGAGTGAAATTCGAGTATGCCAAAAATGGAACCGAACACAAATAAGGAAGAACGTCAACCTTCCATCATGGAGGTATAGGAGTATTATTATGCGAGGTGTCGAAAGGCAGTCACGTAACGACGTGTCAGTTTTGTACGAAACTTGGGGAAATTGGATCCCCTTATTGATAACGGAGAATAACTAGGCCCTTTGTTAAGGTAAATTGAGAACACTATAAGTTTTTCTTATGCAACTGAGTCACGAGACGGGCCAGTCGCTCGCCTTAGAACTTGAGGTTTGTCCTAATAGTCCAATTTTACAGAACTTTGTAATATTGCTTATATAACTACCATCCTTTTTTTTTTATTTATAAATAAATAAAAATATTGGTGGACATTTTAACAGCGCCATCTAGCTCCAAATTAAGAATTCCTTCGTCTGTTCGGAAAGAGAAATAATGTGTCAATGAGGTTGAGGGCGCTGTTGTCCTTATTTCATTATTTTGTTCGACTAGCAACAACAAGGGCGTAAAATCCCATTTTATCACACAAAAGATTGTCCTTGATGGGAATTGAACCCACAACCTAAAGCATGGAAGGCAAATGTACTAACAACTGAGCCGTGAGGCCAAGACTCACGGCTTAGTTAAAAAACAAATAATGTTTCAATAGTTAAAACCCGGCATGTAAAAGTACTGCCCTTATAATCCTAAGATATTAAATGTTATGTCTAGTTGTAAAAAAAAAACTGAAAACATTTCTCTTTCAAACACAGAAACGCTTGCACACTAAGTTTGTTTCAATAAATTATAAAGCTTCCCCAAGTAAACTTTATTATGCAAGTGTTCTCTCACTACACTAATGCATAGTTAGATAAAATGCTGTGAATGTAAAAGCGTATGAGTAAAAAAATTGTACACATTTTATCCGCCAACATTTTTATTGCTAAATACATACAAAAAGCAAATAATTCAGTGAACTTGTAAATAGAATTCCAATCTCTCAATCAGAAATCAAGATTTATTCAAAGGCCTCATCAGAAACACTTGTCGCCAATCAATGACATCTAAAGGATATTCACAAACATTTCGTGAAATTCTCTAGAAAATTACGTTGACAGACACTTGTACAAGTACATACTAGCATGAGTACGTAACGATGTCATATACAAGGCTATTTTAAACTTGCCTCTCAAAAAGGAGAAAACTGTAATCTCCGATTTCGATAATTATTTTCTTCATCGTAATAAAATCATAATTAATTAATTTAGAGGAAAATATCAAACCGCAAAGATATATGCGGTTTGATATTTTCCTGTAAATTAACTCCGAATTCATAAATTAAACTTTACATCTATAACAGTTAATTAGCCAAGTATCAGCTGTAAGCTTTAGTTTGTGGACCAGCGAGTTGTGACGATAAACTAGTTGCCAAAAAGCAACTTAGTCTCGAGCACCGCCGTAATAGCATGTCTGTCTATATTCTACAGGATTCATTTCGAGGAATGTGCGCAAGAGCTTCACGACCTAATTTCACCCTCCCCATTTCTCTACAGGACCAACAGAAAGTCTGCGAATTACCACCCATTCCTCGTTGAAATGATAAATATCCGTATTCAGCTATTTCGGTCCACGTTATTGATACGTACTGCACACGAATGGAATTCTCTGCCGCCATCTCTGTTTCCTGAGAACTACAGTCTAGGAATTTTCAAGGCTAGAGTGAATAGATATCTTCTAGATCGACGAGCTCCATCCTCAACTCTTCTCCGCGAACAAAACATAATCATCAAAAACAATTCATAACTGGCGGAGTAATCGCTCAAGAAACATATAGACGAATTGACCTCCTTCTTTTTGGAAGTAGGTTAAAATGTGTGAAGACATAATCGCGAGTGACTCTCTTTTTTAACCGCCTTCCAAAAAGAAGGAGGTTTCCAATTCGGTTGTATGTTTTTTTTCATGGATCACAATTTCGATTCAAAACATCAGGTCATTCAGTGAGCGCTCAAATGCAAGCCTTTGACGTATAAAAAAAAAAATTAAAACAAGTAAGTACATATCTATAAAATACTCTAGCAAATTGCGCCTTAGTAAATAAAATGCGACCTACAAACTTTCGTACCGTTGAAATGTGGCGCTGGGGGCCAACGCAATGAAACTTTTTTCATTTCGGTAAAAAAAAAACACGTAGGTACTCTCAGTAGATACGCCTGGTAAGAGAGTCACTCGAAACTTTATAACTGTTGTAACAGATTAGGCGATGCGGGTAAGAAAATAAAAGCTGGAGCTAAAATGTTTATTCTGATTGCATGAGAAACTTATGTGTCTGAAATTCCGTAAAGTTCTAAAAATTTTATTTTTAAGACGATCTCTTTATCTTGTTAAAAATGTAAGAGGCGGTTTCAGTTAATTAATTAATTTTAAGTATTTTTTCTGTGTAATTTTCGTTTCGCCTCTGTATGAATTATACATGAATGCGAAAGTTATGTGTATGTGTGTATGAGTTGGCTGTGTGTGTGTGTGTATGAGTTGGCTGTGTGTGAGTGTGTGTGTGTGTGTGTATAGAGTTGAGACGAGAAATGAGTGAAACCACGTGCTTAGTTAAAACTTCTAGAAATACCGAATTAAAGTATCTAGACCCTAGATACTTTTTATCTGTTTTTCTTTTCCTCCCAGTCCAGCGTGAAAAATATATTTATTTAATAGATACTCTAGCTAGAGAATATATTTTTCATGCTGGACTGGGAGGAAAAGAAAAACAGAAAAAAAGGTAGGATGTCTGCCTTCTAAGCTGTAGGTCGTGAGATCGATACCCACCCAGGGCACATACTTGTGTGATGAACATGGATGTTTGTTCTATAGCTGGATATTTCTATGTACTTTTCCTAAGTATGTACTTAAAAAAAAAGTATATAAGTATTTTATAGGTTATCTAGACCACATAGTACAAGTTTTGCTTAGTTTGGGGCTAGATAATGCCGTGTGAAAATATCCAGCAATATTTACTTATTAATTATTGTTTTTACGTATGACAATAGTACCAGTTCTGAGATAAAGCAAAGAAACATCTTCCAACAAATTCATAAACCATTTTAGAACACTGCTTTCTATCAATTCCGAACACAAACTGTCCAGTACGAAATTCAATATATTCCCTTGCCAAAAATATAGGTACATATTCGAACGCACAGACCTCGTAAGCATGGGTATCGCAAAACTGAACAACTGGAAATTAAAAGCGCAACCAGATTGCATGTGCCAGCTTCGACAACAGTTTTGGAGTGACAGTCCTGATTGATCACAACGGAATATTTAATTTTAACGATCGCTCTGGATCAAGCACGTTCGTTTAAAGCATCATCAATAACGCGCCGTTACTGGTCAGTAGTTGCTGTGTTTGTGTGAACTTTCAACAGTTTTAAATTTGTTATGAAAACTAACGTGGTTGTTACACATTTTTATTTTGAACAAACGGGTTACTCACGTCTATTTTGAGCCGAAAAAGACCGCCGTATGCGGTTGAAACTATAGTCGGAGAATTCGAGTCAAAGTAGTCGTGAGTAACCCGTTTGTTCAAAATAATAAAGTTGTAAATTTGGTTTGTATATATAGATGGCGAATAAAAGAAAAGAGTAAAAGTAGCACTAAAATTCTATGGTTTGATTAAATATTATTTCGATTATAACTAATAAATATTATTAGTAAGTACTTTTTTTGTAACTACAGCTTTTTGTTACAGCACTTAAGTCGCTATAATATAGAGGTAATTGATCTTTTTGCAGAAGTGAAAGTGAAAAGTGAAAAAACACACAATTCTCGCCAAATAGTTTTCTTTTAGATTACATCATACGTGTGTGTCGACACGGTCCTGACCACTTATTTCAATATTTTTATCATTTGGTACAATCACAAAACATGGCATTCAAGAAGTAAAGACGAACATCAACAACGGTATCTCACACAACAAAATCGACCAACCTGTTAAATTTTTAGAATTAATATAGAAACAAACCAATATATATGTTTACATACATTTAATGGAATATACCTAGTCTTGCCATAAATATTGTCACGAAGATAAAAAATATTTTTTTATTCCAAATAATATTTATTACTTTTTCAGTGTGTTAGTTTAATACATAAATATAAAACAATTTAAAATATAAAAGCTTATTCGAAGTGGTCTCCATTGGCTGCAATACAGTCCTTTAAATGTTGAGGCCAGTTATCAATTGAAGCACGCACTCTTTCCACGGGAAAAATCTTCACTGCCAATCGTATGGATTGTTTTAGGGACTCCAAATTATCATGGCGTTTAGAGCAAGCCATACTCTCTAAAACTGACCATAAATCATAATCCAGCGGATTAAGATCAGGACTAGACGACGGCCAGTCTTCAGCTCTGATGAAGTCCGAAACGTTCACTTCCAACCAAGACTGCGTGGACCGAGCTTTATGACCTGGCGCCGAGTCTTGTTGGAAGGACCATACTTGGTTATTGAACATGGTGTTGTTAAGGGGCTTAACTACCTTCTCAAGAATGGTATTTTGATACACTTGTGCCGATGTTTTGATACCTTTTTCACAAAAATATGGCTGTCACTCCTTCATAGCTAACACCCCACCAAACCATCACTGAAGTCGGATAATGCCCACGTTGCACTCTGTCGACTAATTGGGAAGCTTCCTTAGGGCTTTGAGCATAAATACGGTCATTTTGTTTGTTAAAATGTTGCTCAATTGTAAAGATTTTCTCATCCGTCAACAAATTTTTTCTGTGACCTCCCTTTGCGTACCGCTTCAGTAGTTGTTTCGATTTTACCACCCTATTCTTTTTTAAATTATCAGTTAAAAACTGACCAGTGCGTCTCTTATAGGCTGCAAGTCCTAAGTCATCTTTTAAAATACGCGACATGGTTCTGGGTGCTATCTTCATCTCCCGAGATAAAATCTTTTGCTTTCGGACAGGATTTCTTCGAATTCTTTCCCTTACTGCTTTGACCACCTTTTTCGTACGAACACTACGTGGACGGCCAGATATTTTTCTGTCACAAACAGAGGAGGTCTCATTGTACCTATTAATAGCCCGGTACACAAACATTTGACCAATACCAAGCGTATGGAGAGTTTTAAAAATTGCATTTGGCTCCATACCAACTTTGTGTAATGCAATCACAGCGATTCAGTTCTCTTTATCACTCCACTCCATTTTAATATCGCAAAATATTGTACAATGTATTGGCGCCAAAATTAGAAAACTCAATGAACAATCGTATAAAAATGACAGATTCCAAATTCAAATGTAATATCTTTCTTATTTTTAACTGTAACAGTATTTATGGCCAGACTAAGTAATTATCCACGTTCATAGGTCTATCACTAAAAAAACATTTACAATCAGGCATCAGCAGAGATACGTACATCTGAATAAATCACCATATTAACTAGGTATCTACGACTCACATCGGGTTTAAAAACCGGCCAAATGCGAGTCGAACTCGCGCACGAAGGGTTCCGTATCTATAAAAACGGCAAAAAATCACGTTAGTTGTATGGGATAAATATTAAATATTAATTTAAATTTAATTATTTATTTTAAAAGTCAATAATATAACTCCATATTCTGTGAATATTTCAAGCGTCTACCTGTTGCCGTTATCAATATCGAGCAAAAACGAGCAAAAAAATCACGTTTGTTGTATGGGAGCCCCCTTAAGTATTTATTTTATTCTGTTTTTTAGTATTTGTTGTTATAGCGGAATAACAGAAATACATCATCTGTGAAAATTTCAACTGTCTAACTATCACGGTTTCATGAGATACCGCCTGGTGACAGAAGTACAGACAGACAGCGGAGTCTTAGTAATAGGGTCCCGTTTTACCCTTTGAGTACGGAACCCTAAAACGTCCCATCTTCGAGGAACTTGACAAGCTCGTCGGTTGGTACACGACTGAGTTTGTCAGGTAATTTCGTGCGATATTGGCCTTTATTTCCTTGATTTCATTTGATAAAATTAGAACAAGCCACTCAAGGCACGCCCTTTGTTCGAGTGTTCGAGAAAATTAATCGAACACCTCTAGTTGATTGGATTATGGATTAGCGAGGTTCTTACATAAATATATATATATATGTAGAAGCTATAATCTGTGGGATGTGCCTAGAATTTGGAATTTTTATCACTTATACCCATAAAAGGCATTGTGTTGAGTAACTGTTGATACTCAATATGCAGTTCAAGCCGCTGGATATAGAGACTTGAAATGTGAAAAGTAATTGCCTAAAAAAACTAATTGTCGGCTATTTTGAAATTGCAAACTAATATTCAATAAATCTTAAAAGATTTATCAAAAAATACTGCATTCTTTTTCCAATTTATAAATAAATGAGTTAGGTTTTTTTAAATTTAAAACTACTTTATTTTTATATAACCCCAGTAAACTGTCGTATTTGGATTTATAAAATTGCCTGAAAAGGCATTTAGATTATTCCCCATCATCAGAATCATCAGAAGCCAAGAATTTATCATCTAGTGGTCATACATAACAGTTAAAATATCATGATATGGGCTTTCCATAATTATATCACATGTAAAGGTATTAATATAATAAGAAATAAAACGTCTCAAAAGGAATTAATTATATCTTAGCCAAAGTCTAAGTAGTTGAAAGCTTGACCAAATCGATACAAAAACCAGCGAATACAAGAAAGCATCATATCGTTATATGAGGCTCTCGTATCGACGTCTCAGATTTACTATTCATTTTCCATTTACAGTCGAAGTAAAACAAAAGAAGCCTAATCCCAACTCTTGGCGTATAAACTTTCGATTATTCCGGGCTAGGGGACTTAGTAAAACTGGGAGATAACATCTAAATGGGACGGGTCAATTCGTTCCGACGGAATTGCTACTTAACAATAACACGTTCGTAATTTAATAGAAAAGGTCAACTGTTGTTTCTAGGAGACTACTACAGTGATACATCTTTCACAGCCAATGTATAAGGGTTTATTCCACTCTGTTCCCATGTTTGACCCCGTAAAGAACAAACGGGAATAAAATATGTGGTGTTTCCCTATATTAGCCATAGAACAAGTAAGCTTAGAAAATTAAAAAACCCTTCGACATAAAGCCAACGAGTTTGATGAAACATAGCTAAAAACGTTCTCGATCAAACTATCGTTAAAACAAAAAAAAAACTCATCAAAATCAGTTCATACGTTTGAGAACTATGATTCCACAAACAGACGCAAATATACATAGATACACGTGAAACTTACAACACTGTTCTATTTGGCTCGGGGGTTAAAAGATAAAATGTTTCTAGGATACAACGATACATCAATATATAGGAAGACTACAATGATACATTTTGTGTACGAGTGTTTATTCCACTCTGTTTCCGTGATTGGACTCCATAGAGAATAAACAGGAATAAAATAAATTTATAAACATTTTTCTGTCTAGCTCGAATAATTTAATTAAAAAAGTGCATTTGGAAGAACATCTACGGAATTGGAAGCGAAAGCAGAATCACAGAAGTAGAGAATTGGAAAAATATATTGGCTGAAATAAGAAAAAAATAACTTGACGCTGGTAGCTGCACAATTCGTGCGACGCCAAATTTCTCTGACGAGGAGAGAAAAAAAAACACTATTCTTGTAATATTCATAAAGATTGTAAAAGTTTTCTATTAATCAAGTTTTCCTGAGCCATGTCGGTTTTCTTACTATGTAGGTAGTTAATCTACTTCCGTCCTGTGCTAATCAAAAAAAGGTCGGATCCGCGATGGTGATGCTATCGTCAAACCATTTCGAGCCATCGGCATCGAGAAGATTGGATCAACGGTCTACATTCCTTTGTTGTTCCGATTTATTTACTTTGTCGAAATTTTATTTCAGTAAAGTAGTTTTGACCTCTCACAGAGTACGCTTTGGAAAGTACCACATCACACCAGTTTTGACAAATAGTCATCTGACAAGTAGTAGCGTGCATTGGACCAGATTGAAATTAAATATTCCTAGCTAAAATTTCATACTATGTCAGATTGAGCTCAGTGTACATGGGGCTACATGGGGTTTTGAATTGTGGAAATGTAAATTCCTGGGTAGCGTTGGACTGTTATAGACAAACGCAAAGCTTAAACTTAGATCTCATTAAGCCAGTAGCACAGTCCAGTAGCTTAGTCGACTAAATGAGTAGCTCCATGTTCGTATAATGCCGCGTGAACAAATTTCTTTGCCGCGTTCTATTCCAATGCTTGTTTAGTACATGTTTGAAAACTCTCGTGTGAACGCTTTTGCAATACTTAACTAAATTACTGGCATTGACTAAACTGACTTTAACATTAAGCGAACCACTTGCTCAAGTAGCCCAAGTAGTGACTAACACAGTCTTAACAGTTCTTTTTCATCTTGTTGCATGAAAAAAAAAAACAGATATCTTTCAAAATTGGCAAACAAAGTTAAAAGTTAAGTATAAGTTCGCGGCAGCCTAGTCGGGAGACTGTCTGACTTGCGATCCTCAGGTCCTGGGTTCGAATCCAACGGCACTCACCTCTGTCTTTTCGAAGTTATGTGCGTATTGTTGATTGCCGCCAACGGTGAAGGAAAACATCGTGAGGAAACCTACATGTCTGAGAGTTCTCAATGATCTTGAAAGATGTGTGAAGTCTGTCAATCCGCACTTGGCCAGCGTGGTAGACTATGGCCTTACCCTTCTCACAATGAGAAGATGGCCCGCGCCCAGCGTGGGACAGTTTGTACAAAACAGGGCTGATAAAAAAAAAAGTTAAAGCCTAATCGATTGTTATGCTCGAATATTATCTGCAATCTCTTCATTCCATCAGCGACCTAATCCAATCTAATCCAAAAATAAGGCAGACTTTCGGAAATACGTGTTTATCATATCGAAGCGCGAGTTTCCACTTTGTTAAGGGGCATTCGACTTTCCAACTGGGCCGTCGTATTACCATACAAATTTACTTACGCCAACACTCCCCGGTCAAATGAGCCCGTTTAAGGCGCCGATTAAGTTTTTAAGATACGGTGAAGTACACTGACCCGATAAAACTACGCTTGGGTTCAAGCAGCGGAATAATTGGAAGGTAACTAGGTCACGTCGATGTTATGCGGATAAAGTTGCCCTTTGGAGTGGTGCTCTTACAACCTCTTGCCCCATGGAACAAAGTGGGGCCGGCTCCCTTGTTAGATTTAATCCTTCATTAATTTTATATGTTTGTCTCTTTTTCTGGAGTGATATAGAGGAGTGGGGGTAGCGAGGTTAGCGGAATTGTTATAGAGAGCGCACTTGAGAGCTTTTCTCCTGAACTTATTAAGCCTGCGCTCGAATAAGTGTACATAAGTGTGTGTAGTTTATGCCTATGAAATGTTATTCTATTTTATGAAGCGATGATAAGTTGGTGGTGGTTGTTTGTGGTTGGTTGATGTACTTCTGCTGGAGGACGCGGGTTCGAATACCAGAAATGAGTTTTAACCTTTGGAAAAGAAATTATCTCAGTCACAAGAGGTTTATTGTTAGATAAAGGATCATGGATTTCCAAACAGACCAGTTGGATTGGAAGCGACCTGCATCCAGCATCTTCTTGCCATTTGTTGTGATAGATATAATTTGGTCTGGCCAATATCTAGCCCAAAATATATGACTGGCCATACAACACGGTAATGCCGTCAGCCTTATGGGCACGTTTGGGCGGGGAATTACCTCGTTCAGTTAATATTTTTGTTTTAAGATGTGGCGTTACATTGTTTGTTTATTTTTGACATTATTTCCTTATAATATAATATTATTTACATTGTAAATAGCTTATGTTGTCCGATTTGAAATTTAGTTTAATAATAACCATAGCTATGGATAGTGTTTTTTTTATAATAATAATAATTTATTTACTTGAAAGAATATATAATAGAAATTATTACTAATATTAACAATAATATATGCCATGTAGTCTTACAAAATATTTTCTAATGGTCCCCAAACTAGGCAGAGCCTGTATCTTGGGCCAATTAGGAGAATGTACATACTAACTTTCTTTCATGATACAATTTTAAACTATATTCGTGGGATACCACTTATAACTAGGTAATACTAAAGTACTTGATAAATCGAGATAAAAACAACGAATAAGGATTCATTGGGCAGAGTTACAGTCGGTACCGGGCGAACGGGAAACTCGCTGGCGATCGATAAAATCTGGGAGTCTTCAAGTCGCGTGAACACTCGAACACCTGTTTGTAAAATAATACCTCCATCGTTGAGTGTATTTACTCGTTTGAGCGGCTTGAGTACAAGTACACGTGTGTACTTGTGATATTTCCGTCTTACTTATAAACGCATGAAAATCTTATTCGCTGAATAAGAACTTGTTACTTTCTGTCAGATGGGAACTGTCACGCGTGAAAACGGAACAAAACACTGTTTAACTAAAATGTGCTTATTCAGTGTTTATAAGTAAGACGGTTTTTGTACAACGTCGTGTGGATAGATAGATATATAAACTCTTTATTGTACGCACCTTATAAGTAATAACAAAGGACTTAAATAGACTAGTGCAACAATAGGCGGCCTTATCGCTAAAAGCATAAATAGTGTACAACATGCAATACAAATAAAAAAAACGTTGTAGTTGAAATCTAGTTGAATACAATGTGCGCCTATACATTGTAACTAGGGTGTAAGCTTAACTACACGTTAATAATTTTCAGACTTTTCTGTACATAAATCCGATATAGATACACTGAAGGAAATGCATTCAATAATAAACCACAGACTAGGAACTTTGCGTCGATGTTTCGAACTTTGTAGTTTAGTCCAGTCCTAGTTAGCTTTCGACCGAGATCAGAAAGTTAATTTTACTACTCATTGGAATGAAACATTTTTTAACGGATTTATTGCGTATATTAGGGTTCCGTAGTAAACAAGGAAGACGAAACTATAAGAATTTATGCTAGTAGGATATATAATGAAATTAAAAGGAAAACTATCACGGCTAAGTAAGCTTTACAAGTTATCGAGTTATACCTAGTCGATCAACTAAAAAAAATTACTCATACAAGTCAAAAATGAAAATTTCATTCAAATTAACATAAGTTACCTCATATATTCGTAGTATAAAACAAGAGACCTGTTTTAAGGTCACATTAACCATACCCTACATTGCGCACACACGCACTTGGCCATTTTCACATAATTTTATGACCTGAAGGTGAGAATCCGTTAAAATTTGTTTCATTTCAAACAAACATTATTTTACTACTTTTTCTATGATGACAAAACTAATATAAAATAGTAAACTAAACTATGCCAGAAATGTTCGCAATTACAAGCGAAAAACCCTTTGATAAATAATCCAATATCTTATTTTATTACTTCAAAGCAATTCCATTCCCTCGATCTATAAATTAGTTTGCTTTTACGACACACAAATAAAGGTTTTCTAAAGAAGTCGGCTATCTGTATTGTATCTACAACTATCTAGCCATTTTATTGGTTACGAAACAAGTCCATTCCAGAGGTCGTTGCCGAATAAATTCTATCGGTGGACACTTATCCCAGCGATCTCGCATTAAGTGCACTCGTAAATCTACGAATTGATTGCGAAGTGAAGTTTGATTGCGCGGGGACGTGGACGGATCGCTATTTTATGGACTTACGCCAGAAATGAGACCAATTTTAGTACGAAGGTGGATTTAGGGCGATCTTTTTTGAATGGCTCCCTCTAGACGTATGTTTGGGTAGGCCAGACCACATACTTTTTTCGTTGCGCTCGGAACAGACCGACAAAGTGTGGGAGAGAGATGCCCGAGTGCGTACGAGTGGAAAAGAGATAACGACAAACAGAAAAATGAAACCAATTTAAAAAAAAAAAAAAATTAAGGACAGAAGGAACATTTGTTATTATACTATTATGTTTTTTATTAATAATTTATAATGTTTTTGTTTACTGCCGGTTCGACCGGACACTGATACTTTACCGAGCACCAGAAGAGATAAGAGCTACACGATAGAACGGGATGCCATTTGTAACTGTCTGTAGGTTAATAATAGTAGGAAATTAACACCTATGCAAGCTGACTTGTGCTTTAGATAGATAAAATCTTTATTGCACATTTCATAAAATACAATGAAAAGACAGCAATATAAAACTAGTGTAACAATTGGAGGCCATCGCTAATAGCGATGTCTTCCAGGCAACATTAGGCAACCTTATTGTGTCGTACCAAGATAATCTATTTAGTAGAGCCACTATTTAAATAAATGCGTCACCAAAGTAACTTTTCTGGACAGGACTTTCTACAGAGGACAGGTATACCTACATGAAGTCGAGAGTGGAAATGTAATAGACGACATTGACAGTTATAACAATAATATTCCTTCTACGCGCTATTCAAACGATATATAACACAAGCAAACAAAGAAGAACGAAGAAAGAAGACGTCTTGTGCGCAAGAGCTTCACGACCTAATTCCACCCTCCCCATTTCACTACAGGACTAGCAGAAAGTCGGCGAATTACCACCCATTTCTCGTTGGAATGCCAAAAATCCGTACTCAGCGATATCGATCCACATTCCTGTTGCGTACTGCACAAGAATGGAATTCGTTGTCGCCATCTCTGTTTCCTGAGACCTACAATCTTGGAATTTTCAAGGCTAGAGTGAATAGATATCTTCTAGATCTACGAGCTCCATCCTCGGCCACACCGTCGCTTAAAATTATGCGAGTTGGTGGTCAATCGTAGATCTATCTTCTATATATGAAAAATAAAAAAAACAAGCGTTTCAAAGACATAAGTCGATGAAAATATAACGACATTACGTTTATTCACCTTAGTGAACAAATTATTAGGGAGAAATAATGAATGAATGACACATACATATTTATAGCTGGACTAGTAGTTGGATAGTAAAATATTGAATAAAGAATCGATAACGGTTTATAGAATAGATTAATAGCAATATGGTTAATTGGAAATAAGTAGTTTCTCTATAAATAAAATACACAGCCGGCTAACGTGCGTCAATTTCAATAATTCTACGAATAAACTACCGCCAAATAGAGCTTTATGTCTTATCGTTTTTTTTTAACGGGCAAGTGCCTTTGTTAACTACAACAAAACAATATACAGACTCAACTAACTAAACTACTACACAAAAAGCATATCGATTACCCCAGACCGATAAAGGTCTAAAGACAATCCAGATGCTCAAACCCACTACCAGTTGGCAGCGTACCCAGCATGCTGTCCGCATTGCCACGTTGAATGGCAATGCTTATGCGTTGGGCCAAATACGCGCCAGCATTTTAGTCACGCGTCGCATCAATCAGGCGCTCAGATAGAATTTTGAAAATGAGATGAGCTCCCGGTCTCCACGTACCCAAAGTCTCGACACCTAAAGTAATTTGAGTTGAATCGTTCACTCGAATGCTCTTTAGGTCGGTCTGTGAAAGGCGCCAATTGGTCCCGTCGCTTCACTTGCCAAAGCCTCGACTCAAGGCTTTGAACTGCTGTGCAGCAGTTAGAGGTGTTCCGAACAATTTCAATAAGCCATACGCGACTCGGACAATACCGGTCAAACGATTCACGGTGTAAAGGAAATGTTTTAGATTCTTCTTCTATTAGTTCGTTCTAGACTTGCCAAGCTAGCACAAGTTTATGAAGTTGTTTCATTTAACACAGTTTGGCAACGCTTTCTACATAGCAGAGCCGAGGATACCTCACACCCAGTTGATGTTAAATAATTACCTACATTAATGTTTTCTGAAGTTTTAAAGATGATTGTAACTACAAGTATATTGGGTCCTTCCTGTTACATAATTTTGAGATCTGACGTTTCGAACACCGTAGTAGTGTTAGTAGCGTTGTAGTGCCCGTGGTCAAAGGTATGACTAGATAACAAATGTTTTTCTTGTTATGGAAATATCAATAATTTACAGCCTATTATTATATTCAAAACGTTTTCCATGCACGCATAAATCGTTTATGGTGTAAAGATGTCTCGCAAATCTGTGCCTAGGCTGGAATTTGATTAATTACAGGACCAGGTCTTATGTAGCTGGCAACCAACCATACCTACCAACCATATAAAAAAAAAACAACGGGTTGCACTCCGGGAGTGCCGGCAGAAGTGAAAACTAAAAAATAAAATAGCAAAAAGACTGACTCGTGAAGGATTTGAACCTCCGCCCAAACCAATTGAAATTTATATCGGTGCTCCAACCTATTGAGCTAACGAGTCTTACGTGCATGTGTCGAAAATAAGCATTCGGCGCAACGAAATGACGTCATGCTAGAAGGACAAACTTGTACATACAATAATGAACTTTAAATGCAGAACGTTAGAATAGGTTTCTGACTGTCCGTCTTACGATCTGACGCGAGTTTAAAAATTGTTACCCATCCCAAAAATGCACAACGCCGCTAAAGAAGTTTTCACTTCAAAAAACTTAATATTTCAATCCCTTATGACGTTAGATTTGATTGATAATACCGGATCCAAATCAATCAGGATTCTAAACAACAAAAATGTACAAAATGAAATAAAGAAATATCAACGTTACCATCATCGTCTCTCGTATGCCAATACAAATGAAAAGAATGAAAGTTAATAAGCTTAAAGATGACTATTATTATCGCCCATTACATATCTCACCTTCGGTTTGCCGACGATATAGTAGTCATGGCAAAGTCGATGGAAGAGCTCAGTACGATGCTCGAAGACCTCAATAGAGTTTCCCAACGGGTGGGCCTCAAAATGAACATGGACAAAACGAAGGTTATGTCGAACGCCTATGTAGTGCCCACCCCAATATCTGTGTATTCACTCTTGAAGTTGTTGACGAATACGTCTACCTAGGACAAACGGTCCGATTAGGCAGGTCCAACTTTACGAGGGAGGTCAATCGTCGTATCCAACTCGGCTGGGCAGCGTTCGGGAAACTTAAAAGCGTCTTCTCGTCCAATATTCCCCAGTCCCTCAAGTCGAAAGTTTACAACCAGTGTGTGTTACCAGTGATGATATACGGCACTGAAACGTAGTCCCTAACTATGGGCATTGTAAGGATGCTCAAGGTCACGCAACGAGCTATGGAGAGGGCTATGCTCGGACTCTCTCTACAAGTGAAGAGATACGTAGACGTACAAAAGTCACCGATATAGCACAGCGGATTAGCAAGTTGAAGTGGCAGTGGGCAGGGCACATAGCACGTAGAACTGGTGGCTGATGGGCCGAAAGGTTCTCGAGTGGAGACCACGTACCGGCAAGCGTAGCGTAGGAAGACCAGCCACGAGATGGACAGATGACCTCATACAAGTGGCGGGAAGACGCTGGATGCAAGCTGCTTCCAAGGTCTTTTTGGAAATCCATGGGGGAGGCCTATGTCCAGCAGTGGACTTCTTAGGGCTGACATGATGATGACATATCATATAGGTACATACTTGTCATAATAAATTATTTAGCAACAATAAGTAAAATTTAACTCCCAAATGTATTACTTATACGTGTCAAAACTGAAATTACTTGCATTCCAATGACATTTAGTTGGAATGAATAATGGTTTCGTACAAAATTTTAAATTCAAAATTTATTTGTTTTCAGATCGGAATCCATAGTTATGTGATTACACTTGAACCAAATACAAATACAAATACATATACCTATATTAAGGCAATACAAACACTCGGTAAACAATGATTGAAATATTCGAACACTTTGCTGAATGGCATAAAAGTCGAACATAAACCCACTAGGCAAAATCTGATTCGCGAATAATGAAATACCTTAGCAAAATGACACATATGTTAAATAAAACCGGTCAAGTGCGAATTGGACTCGCGAAAGAAGGGTTCCGTACCATTATCTATAAAAACGGCAAAAAAACACGTTTGTTGTATGGGAGCCCCCCTTAAATACTTTAATTTAGTGAATAATATAACTCAATATTCAGTGAGTATTTAAAGCGTCTACCTGTTGCCGTTATCAATATCGAGCAAAAAAATCACGTTTGTTGTATGGGAGCCCCCTTAAATATTAATTTTATTCTGTTTTTTAGTATTTGTTGTTATAGCGGCTACAGAAATACATCATTTCTGAAAATTTCAACTGTCTAACTATCACGGTTCATGAGATACAGCCTGGTGACAGACGGACGGACGGACAGATAGCGAAGTCTCAGTAATATGGTCCCGTTTTTACTCTTTGGGTACGGAACCCTAAAAACATAGACTAATAATTACACATATCGTCGATAGTCATTATGCAGAGATAAATTCGTAACGACAGGTACCGTCGAGGACTAACTAAACTGACAGGAGATGTTCCTAGACGCAGTTATGAGAGATGGAGTAAGATTGTGACCGGGTGATAGCAAAGACAAGGGAAGGGAAGTGGTGGGTAGATCGTCCAGGTGGATGGACGAGATCGTCACCATTGCGAGTCAAACCTGATTAGCAGGACACAAAATCGAGGTAAAAGACATGATAATAAACAGGCATATACATCGGGATAGAGATGATATGGATGATGATGGTGAATGACATCCGCGTAATGACATTTAAAATGACACATTTACTGACCTGTTTAGAATGAGTTTTAAATAGATACTAATATAACTTATTGCCATCCATTACTAACTCACAAATATAAAAAGGAGCCACTTCTAAAATACATTAGCCAAAAACGCGATTAAAATATATTCCAAGCTCGACGGTCATCACAAAACGTTTTATATTTAAAATTCGCATTTAGGGCGAGTTCGGAAAGTCCGCGCTTGTGCTCGACAGCCCTAAGTATTAAACTGGAG
Organism: Lycia hirtaria; assembly: GCA_947563715.1. Taxonomy (NCBI): domain Eukaryota; kingdom Metazoa; phylum Arthropoda; class Insecta; order Lepidoptera; family Geometridae; genus Lycia; species Lycia hirtaria. The sequence goes on along the minus strand of OX387381.1, from coordinate 37,528,474 downwards.
TAATGTGCCCCCCGAGGCAGTACGAACATCCGCGGACAACTTTATCGGGTACGCGTTTCGTACGGTGTTTAGTTGCACGCAGATTAAAGCAGAGGGGAACACTTGAAAACTCCAAAATTACTGCACTAGTTTAGTAGGCGATGGCAAACTCCGGGTTGAAAATTCAAACCCGGCTACTTCCATCTCTACGCACTTATTCCGGCAAAGCATTAGTGGCATCACACTATAAGTTATTTAGTGTAGTTAACCATAGATAGAGAAAGTCACACTAATATCATAATATACTTTATATGGATACCAGATATTGTCAATTTTGTTTTGGTCAAAATTATATTATCCAGTCCGTGAAATTGGATTTTCAATAGAAAATGTCAACCCATTTTATTTATTTGTTTTGTCCACTTCAAGAGTCACCCATCTGTCTTTATTTATTTTCTGTACGACGTTTCAGTTGTCCGACATTTGAGTTGAACTTTGCACTGCAGACGAGTGGTGGTAATTACCCGCTAAAGTCTCCAACCGTGAGGGGACGGATGTTTAGCGTGTGCTCATTTTTGCTTTAGACAAGTAGCATGATATTAATTTGGTTGGCTAGTCAGTTTTATGATAGTTTATTTTGAGCTCAGCGACGTAGAGATGAAATAAATGAAGTCGGTATAAGTTGAATACTATATCAAAGAACATGAAAGCTTAGATACGATATGAGACATGCCATACATGTCATACTGGTAAAACATGCGGTCTGTGTACTTCTGTGGGTGTGTAAATATATTCATCTCCCTCTAATCTCTTCTAGAGTTGTCCAGAAGATTGTATGATTGATTTCTGTAAATTGGGTGTTGAATTGTCGAATGACGTTATAGAAAAGTTAATATGGAGGTTTTGATAACAAAATATAGTATAAAAAACGAAAACTAGTTAAATTTTTGTGTTTGTATCTGCAGCTTACAGCTGCAGATACAAAATTTAAGAACACTGCTTGTCAGTTTAAGAATGTCTTTAAGTGTAGGTATAAATGTGTGTATTACAAATCGCTTAAATTATGTATGTAGGTATTGCAAACTTTTTTATGTTAGATACTTACATAGATCTACGATTGACTACCAACTCGCCTGATGTTAAGTAACGGAGTGATCGAGGATGGAGTTCATCGATCTAGGAGATATCTAGATCGACGAACTCCATCGTAGGATTAGATTAGATTACTATAATAATATCCGTGCAGGAAAATGTTAGAATTGTATGTATGTACGTAAAAATACAAAAGATTTGATTTAGATTTTATCACATAAAACATAAATCTAACCTAGAGGAATTTTCTTTGAATGCCACTACTTACAAAAACAAACTCCATTCAAAAGAAAGTAGTGACATTAAAAACTCATAACAGTCGAGCAAGTTTGCGAAATGTAATCTAAACGCTCCTTGCCCAAGGCGACGGGCGAAGAAGCGAGGGGTCTAATATGCAACCCCCAGCAGCCCCTAGATTCTCACAGGCGCCTCGGGGCGACTTCGTATTGTCGTGTTTTGTTCTTGTCTGCATCGCTTTATTGGCTGACGCTGAATGGTTTTCGTTGGTAGGTATGCATGAGTTGAGAATCTAATTGAAATATGGTTAAAAATAAATACATATATATACGAGTACAGATAACAAGTGTAAAACTACTAGAAACAAGATGACTAAGCGATCTCATGTAGGGCAAGAAGACGTTAGTTGCAGGCCGGGTGCCAACAGGTCTTCCGCATTTTTTGAAATCTATTACGTTCAACAGAAGGAAAGTTATTTTCACCTTTCCGCTTGAAGTCATATACACAAATTTATTGGTGACAATATAAATTAAGAAATGGCAACACTTGTTTTAATTTTGCCGAATTTACAACCAACAACATAAGTAAAATAGCAGAAACAGTTAATAATATAAAACAGCAGAATTTTAACAATCAGAAAAATAACCATAAATAAATCATTCTGAGCGGAACACATTTTATTAGTCGGAAGCCAAGTTTATTCGCTGACTTATTTCTGAGTCCACTGTTGCCCAATTGGATGGGTTCCAGCCGGACGATGCGTAGTCTCCCCTCCACGCTCCTATTAGCTTCGCATAAAACAAGGGACCTCCATATTTACCTAAAATAACGACCGCAAAAATTGGAACAAATATGAAAAGGGACCTACAATCCTGATTTTCAGTAGAAACGAATATTGAAACGCGCGGCGCGCGCTCCCGAAAGTAAACTTTCACAAATGAGCTGTCATAAAAATGCTACGTAAATGGAAAAGTATATTTCTTTGGGGGAATTTTTAAAGTAATTCCACAGGATTTGTTTCCGTGAAATCACTTAATAATGCGGCGAGCGTAGCGGCGGGCCGGCCGCTCCGGGAAGTAGGTAAATTCACCCGGGGCTGCCCCACCGCGTGTCCCTTCACGGCTTAATTCAGAAAAACCGTGAGATTGCCGGATCTTTATGTACTGTTTGTGAATCCGACCGTCGATGTTTCAACCCTTCAAGGATTCAGCACCTATAATATAAAAAGTTATTTCGGCGCCAGCGAGTCGACAATTTTTTACGCTTACAGCTGAATGAAGGGAACGCCGTCTCTGTGGAAAGTGCCACTTTATTACATCATGTTTATACATTTGGGAAGGGATTGCGATGTGTTAGTGAAATTGGGACGGCCTTAACGAAAAATAAAATAACAATATGTTGATTGTACTCAGTTTGCACAGTATTTACGTGCGAGAGAGTCGGGAGCGAGTAATTCGGTTCCTCACAAGGATGTCTCTCTTTGTGGTTTCAAACTTGATCATTATGAAGCCGCCGTGTCGTAGTTTCCGGAATAACTCAAAGAGCTTTGTGTGAGCGACGGAAAAGTACGTGTGTGGTAAGGAAAGAGGGATATAATTCGGATAGGACGTGAGGTCGACGACATGTGTTCCGGAAATTTCCGACAAATGATCGGCCTCGAGAAACGAAAGTTTCAAATTATGTGCGCCGTCCGGACAGACGGACGCTTCACTTGTTCCACTAAAATATTTAACATAATCCGTTCAGATTCTCAAATTGTTCAAGTAATTAAATTTCAACTTTAAAACTTAAACGAGTACATCGAAACTTGGAATTGTCGCTCGCGCACTAGACGGAAAGTTGAAAACTTTCTTTCAGATTGTTCGAATTAAGGCCGTGGAAAAAAATCCATTTGCAGTTGGTAAAGTCTCAAATTCGCTGACACCAAAGCCGGCCGGATACTCCGATCTCCCCTGACAGACCGATTACAAAGTTTTAACAGTATGGATGCCGAGAGCCGAGAAGGATTTTTTAATGAATATTAATTCCTTTCGAGTAAAACAAAGTTTGCTTTTAGGCAAGAATCGGTAATTGCTACGTTTTGCGTTCGCAAAACTCTAAATCCTCTCCGAGATTGTTGAAATGCTAATACAGCTGATTCGCGGAAAGGTCGGGGCCCTTTTGTTTGATTGATGAAAACTCACCTTATTGTTAATACTTTGTAGGTACGCGGGTTTCCGAGTCGATAACAAAAGGTTTAAATGTTCATAACCTGGTACAGAACAATGGAAACTTCTGGAATGAAACTCTCGAATCTTTTCATTCGAGACTGTTCATCGGATTTAATCGCGTCTCACGAAGAAACATACAGTTACATAAGAAGGATACAGCTTTATTACGAGAGAATTTTTACATAAATGGGGCAAAAGATGTATGCTATTCACGTAGGTACCCATATCAGACATGCCTAAGTTGTCGCAAGCGCGGCCTGAGGCCAAAGGCAGTACAATAAAAAATAATTTCGCAGAAAAAGAACAGCGCTTATACCGCCCACACTTGTTTAGATATCCCAGAACTCCGTCATCCGAGAGGAAGGCGGCCGGAAAATAATGTTAGAATATTAAGCCCGCGGCGCAAGCATGGCTTCCTCATAATTAGAGACTCAGTATTTTTAATGTGGCCCTCCAGCGGTAATTAATTTGGCCAATCTTAATGTTGTGATTCGTTCTCTTCTTGTTTTGTACGACATTGGGGAGATAAAAAAGAAAAATTACGACGTTGTTAACTTTGGAGTGTTTTATAAAACAATGAGAATAAGCAATAGGATTCAAAATATTAAGCGTTTTCTCCTTTTTTAAGATTTTGATATCTCGCATGAAACGTAATGGAATGGCTAAAAAAAGGTTATATTTCCAGAGGGAAATGAAGAGTTAACAGGCTGTTTCAGTTTACGGTACTAGATTTTTTTGTAGAAAAAAGTATGAGAACGAGAATAAATTAAAAACATAAAAAAATTACGAATAGATTAATTTCATTCTTAGATACGTTGGACTTAAATAAAGTCAACGTAAACATGTCATATATTTAAATAATAAAATATATTACTTCTATCCACCATAAGGTTGTATAGAAGAAATTGCTCTATGTAATAAGGACGCCTTTGTACTGTTGTTTTAGTTTATTGTTTTATTTTATTGTATTTTTAAGTTACAAAAGTTATATTATATTTTATACATTTTTTTTTGGAAAGCACCAAACCAACGAATTCTACCAAATAACTAATAAAACATATTTTTTTATACAAGATAATAAATTTTATATTGATATAAATAAAATATTCATATTTTATTTACTAGACTAAAAAAGAGTGCTTGTCAAGACTATTCAAACGAGTCCAAACTCGACGGTTTTATCTTGTTTAGTTTAGGAGTTCCTATGGCCACCTTCCGACGCCATCTTGAGACCCTGACTGTCATGGAGCACAAGAGTGCTTGTCAAGACTATTCAAACGAGTCCAAACTCGACGGTTTTATCTCGTTTAGTTTAGGAGTTCCGATAGCCACCTTCCGACGCCATCTTGAGACCAGCTTCATGGTACCATATTATTGCATTATCACCGAAGTTACGTAAGTAAACCAAACAACCTAATCTAACGACAGGAAGTGGTTCTAATTTAACTCGCAAGATTTGTCCCATACTAACATACTAACAGGGCAAGTAGAATAAAAGCTTTTAAAAATAAAGCCAACGACAAGATGTCATACAATTAAATAATAAACTCTAATTATTATTTGGAAGCTCTCAGGTGACGTTTGACTTGAAAACTGGATGAATGTCCACCATTTGCAATTATAGTAACTTCGCTAATAATGAATTTAATGAATTAGGAATTAGGTAAATTTAGTTTATAATGTTTTTTTTATTATCATGTATAAGTTTTAACTGGACACTGGCCTCTGCACTAGGATTCCCTGTATTGCAGAGACCAGGCAACAATGAGCCAGCAATTAGTGTATAATTAGATAAAGCTAAACAAATATAGTATATTAGATAAAGCTACATTTTTTTTTTATCAGCCCTCTTTGTACAAACTGTCCCACTGCTGGGAACGGGCCATCTTCTCATTGTGAGAAGGGTTAGGCCATAGTCTGCCACGCTGGCCAAGTGCGGGTTGGCAGACTTCACAGATCTTCAAGATCATTGAGAACTCTCAGACACGTAGGTTTCCTCACGATGTTTTCCTTCCCGTTTGAAGTTGGCGGCAATCAACAATACGCACATAACTTCGAAAAGACAGAGGTGCGTGCCGTGGGCTTCGAACCCAGGACCTGCGGATCGCAAGTCAGACGGTCTCACCACTAGGCTGCCGGAAACTTCTTATTTATTTCTTCTATCTATTTCTTATTAGTACAAAACAATCGATTATCTAATAATCGATCTGAAATTGCCATTCCTTAGTTATATTCAGCAGACCATTTCCAAGGAACAAAAGACGATTGAACGAGTTTAATTCAAGTCCAAATCCGAGAGAGATAAGGCGGGAGCTCAGAGGTTGGTAACTACCTGCTTTACTCGAACGTGGAGGTATATTAATGGTGTGCTTAGCTGTTCGAATTCTTTAAACTTTAACTGGGTTACGATATTTATTTTAGACAGTAGAAATTTGGCGACAGAAAGCAAGAAAAAACTTTAAATGACGATTTTGTGGACAAAAAGCAAAAGAAAAGGATGAATAACTTATTATTTTGAGTGTTGTTTTAAATTTGCGAAGTCAAAATGATAAAATAAATTATGTTTTCTAACAATATAGCTTTTACAGAAAAATATATATAGACACACAATATGGCTAGTAACTGTATAGTAACTTTGACATGGCTCAGTGGTAGTACGTTTGCCTTTGAGCTGTAGGTCGTGGGTTCGATCCCCACCCAGAGCAAACATTTCTAATGAGCATGGATGTTTGTTCTGTGTCTAAGTGTTTTTATGTATCTTATGTAGGTATGTATTTACAAAAAAAGTATATATGTATTCTCTATCAGCCATCTAGTTCCGATAGTACAAGCTTTGCTTAGTTTGTGGCTAGATGGTGTTATGTGAAAATGTCATCCAATAAAAACGTAGTACCTATTCACACATCTGAAAAAATATACTTCTTTTCTCTAACAAAAACAAAACATGCTCAGCTAAGGATTTTAATAAACTAAACGTATGAACAAAAATTTAATATTTTTAATAAACGGTAAAATTTACGTGTTTTTATTTAAAAAAAATATTTGAATTGGAAATCACATAATCTAAGCATGTCATGTGATTTTTTAACCGACGAAGAAACGGAGGAGGTTCTCATATTTATATTAGTTACAACTTGAAATGCGGAATTAAAACGAGCAAAGTATTCTATAAGATCATACAAAACCGACACGAAGATATATTTTGCTTTTTATACAGTTTGCAGAGTTGCAAAGTTGTGAGAAAATTCCCCAAACTGTGGTGAACTTATGTTGTTCATCGACGCTACGAGGATTGATGAGCTTCACAGACATAGTAGATGGAGCATGCGACTTCATTTATATGAAAACCTTGCGTGCCACATTTTTGATACCGATAGTGACGTCACACAAACGATTTTGTGATGTAATGTTCCATCCGCGCGAAATCTATTCAACCCAATGCATCCGTGCGCTTATATGCTAGTAACTAGTCGACAAAATATCGAATCGGAAGTATATACCTAGTCTTGCCATAAATATTGTCACGAAGAATTTTTTTTTTTTTATTGCAAATAATATTTATTACTTTTACAGTGTGTTAGTTTAATACATAAATATAAAACAATTTAAAATATAAAAGCTTATTCGAAGTGGTCTCCATTGGCTGCAATACAGTCCTTTAAACGTTGAGGCCAGTTATCAATAGAAGCACGCACTCTTTCCATGGGAAAATTCTTCACTGCCAATCGTATGGATTGTTTTAGGGACTCCAAATTATCATGGCGTTTAGAGCAAGCCATACTCTCTAAAACTGACCATAAATCATAATCCAGCGGATTAAGATCAGGACTAGACGACGGCCAGTCTTCAGCTCTGATGAAGTCCGAAACGTTCACTTCCAACCAAGACTGCGTGGACCGAGCTTTATGACCTGGTGCCGAGTCTTGTTGGAAGGACCATACTTGGTTATTGAACATGGTGTTGTTAAGGGGCTTAACTACCTTCTCAAGAATGGTATTTTGATACACTTGTGCCGATATTTTGATACCTTTTTCACAAAAATATGGCTCAGTCACTCCTTCATAGCTAACACCCCACCAAACCATCACTGAAGTCGGATAATGCCCACGTTGCACTCTGTCGACTAATTGGGAAGCTTCCTTAGAGCTTTGAGCATAAATACGGTCATTTTGTTTGTTAAAATGTTGCTCAATTGTAAAGATTTTCTCATCCGTAAACAAAATTTTTCTGTGACCTTTGCGTACCGTTTCAGTAGTTGTTTCGATTTTACCACCCTATTCTTTTTTAAATTATCAGTTAAAAATGACCAGTGCGTCTCTTATAGGCTGCAAGTCCTAAGTCATCTTTTAAAATACGCGACATGGTTCTGGGTGCTATCTTCATCTCCCGAGATAAAATCTTTTGCTTTCGGACAGGATTTCTTCGAATTCTTTCCCTTACTGCTTTGACCACCTTTTTCGTACGAACACTACGTGGACGGCCAGATCTTTTTCTGTCACAAACAGAGGAGGTCTCATTGTACCTATTAATAGCCCGGAATACAAACATTTGACTAATACCAAGCGTATGGAGAGTTTTAAAAATTGCATTTGGCTCCATACCAACTTTGTGTAATGCAATCACAGCGATTCGGTTCTCTTTATCACCCCACTCCATTTTAATATCGCAAAATATTGTACAATGTATTGGCGCCAAAATTAGAAAACTCAATGAATAATCGTATAAAAATGACAGATTCCAAATTCAAATGTAATATCTTTCTTATTTTTAACTGTAACAGTATTTATGGCCAGACTAAGTATATCACCTGAAATTAAATAAATCTTGGTCGTCAACTGCGATTTTTTAACGTACTTGTTGACACGCTAGGTACATACACTTGGGGTATCTATAGAAGTCTATGATGAGCTAAGTAAATTTGTTCACAAAGCCTCTAGTCTAATATTTAATGTGCTAACTATTCCAATTCTTGATGACAATAAATTCTTGCAACTCCCACATATATACCGACAAACCAGTTCGATAAGATTTCTCATCGCGACGGTATTCAGGAGCACAATGGAGCCGAACACAATGGCGTCCACATCTATGTCCCAGAAACAACGTCCAACACTTTTATTGTCGACTAGATTGGACCAGATGGTAATGGAGGTGTTTGTGTTCCATCTATTGCTATAAGCTATATACTAAAGTCGGTGTAACTATAATTTGCTGTTATTTCAGTTTTAGGAGGATCTGATGTGCAGTATCCGATTTTCATGCTGCTATCATGAAAGGCATGATTTAGACGATAACAAAATTGCGATTGACAAAACGCGCGTGACTGAATTCGTCGTGCCTGCTAGTCATCAAGCCACCATTACATAAATCTTGTCGCGAATCCCCTACTATATAATAATTAATAATAATATTATAATATTATTATAAGCCCCTAGGGGTTCGCGTACCCCACTTTGAGAAACCCTGGTTTAAACCAATAATTCACAACGTTTAATCGCCCACAATCATTTACGAATACATTGCATGTTTGTAAACATTTTGATCATTAACAACAAACTAACATATTATATTGGTATGTAAGTATGTTGTTAATGATCAAAATATTTTTTGTCGAAAATTTGTAATGTTGCTTTCTAGTATTTAGTGCTACGATTTTTAATAAGTTCATTCAGTCAATTTATATCTTCAAATACCTTACCTTCTTCCCTTCTCACAATGAGAAACAGGGCTGATAAAAAAAATATCTTCAAAAATGTTGAAATGCGCGAGCGAGACGGACGATGGTCGAACTACAGACTCTTAAATAAGCATCTGTAGCTTACAGGCAATGAGCACGAATTTATGAGAAAAGAAAACGATTTGACCTTTATTTAAATCGAGATACAAGATAATTTACTTCATGCTAACTCTATAGAGAACGTAAATGATGTTTTCAGTGGATAGAATTTGGTGTGGAAGTAACTTTGCTGGCGCATCGACTCGAAATGTGTCTTGGCGTGGCCTAGTTTGCTAAAAGGTGGCTCGTATCTCGATTTGCGCAAATTCGTGCCAGACGTCAGGAAGTATGCCTTCCACGGTGATATTACGGGCACTATCGCTGTAGATTTTCATATTGAGACTGTTTTGAGTCTTCAAGGCATCATACTGTTACAGTTAAGTTACAGTCGTCAGAACATTCAAATGAAAAAAGTGGACAAGTGCGAGTCAGACTCATCCACCGAGGGTTCCGTACAAATTAGTAGATAAAAGGGGGAAATTATAATAATACAAATCATTTAAGGTGGAGATTTTGAATTTTGAGAGAATGGTGAAAAATTTTAAACATATAAATCATTGAGTAGGGATATTAGAAAAGTAAGAGGCTAATTTGTTTATTTAGATAGGAGAAATATTTAAAAAAAAGTTTTAATCAGATATCATGTATACTGCCAACGGAGTAGTGGAAAAACATATATTTTTTAATTCCTCAGCCAATTTAAGAGATACCGAAGAAAATCTTTTTTTTTTTATTTCTCATATCTAAATAAACAAACCAGGCTCTTATTTTCTAATATCCCTACTCAATATTTTATATGTTAAAAAAGGTTGTGATGCACGAGAGAGATAGCGGATATGTGGATTAGAGATAGGTGGATTATGTACCAGCAGTGAAGATTTCCTGAGATGTATATTGCTTCTAACAGGGGACTAAGGGGTCAAACGCGGACCACCAACTCACGTAAAAATAATAATAATTAGGTTTTTTGATCACTTCTACTTTAATATTGTTACGGAAAGTGGGTATAGGGATTGGAAGGAAACAACGAGTTTATTCAAGCCCGTTTAATTCACTGACACGTGGTATCTTCTACAGAGCACTCACAGTCTATAACACGAACACCGACAATAATTACAGAATCGACGCGCTACAAACACACAGAGACCGTGTTCCCATCAACACACTACTACTATAACGTCTCTTCACTATACTGTTCACTTCAACACTTCACTTTCACATGTAACTTTTTCTTCTTTCCTGTATGCTACTTGTATCTGAACTGCCCTCTGTCCGCGACTGAAGGTCCTTATATACCCCGCAGAACCTTCTAGAAGCATTTATTTCGATAGTCATTTCGTTCGTCATTTGTTTCGTTCCAGAATGTTCAATTTCGATCGTCTTTTCGCTCGTCTTTTGTTGTTATCATTTGTTTCGAACTTTCTAGAATGTTGACGAGATTCTTTATTTAAATAGTCGAGGAGCATTTCCTTCTAGAAATTTCACCATCATCATCATCATCGTTACAATATGATTCGTATTTGAATTTTTTCTCCTCACCACAGAATTAACCTTAATATTACACCCTCACGCAGGCAAAACTGCGGATAAATGTTAGTATTAATAGTAACGAAAAACAACCAAATAAATCAGCAAGAGTATTTATTCAGAGCACCTACTTAGTAAGTATTAGTATAGTCGAGTTTTAAAACGAAGCAAACTTAACTGTAGTGACTAGAAGCTACTTTATTTTAAAGCAATTCTCGTGAAAATAGGTGTCTCGCTAAAGATGCTTTTAGGAAACTTTTTAAGACTTACATTAATCTGAAAAGTTTGCTATATTCAAGTTTGTTTGGAGAAGCTAAGTCATTCAGGGGCCATTATCTGTTTTATCTATAAAAAACGTAGACTGATATTTCATTTTTATAATGAGATCATTTTGAAGTTTATTTAACTTTCGAATCGACCTTCGGATCATTATAGTCATAATCGGTTTAACCGACCACAAACCCTTAATAAGGGTTTGTGCTTAATAAGTTGGCTAAATAAACATAAGTGTCCCCGCAGACAAGCCACGCAATACCAAAACGTCGAGCTTAAGGTCTGAACCATAATCTTTATTTACCGTTAAAAGTTAGCTCTCACTCACTTACCTTGCCTTTTTGCAGTTAAGAGAACGAGACAAAGAAGATACTCCCTCTCTCTCTCTGTTAACCGCAGAAAAAGCAAGATAAAAGCGAGCCCAACCAAATTTTGAACGGTAATGAGACAACATGGTTCAGGACTGTTATTATAGATGAACGCCATATAAGGCGAGTTTACGGTATTTCAAGGATAAAGACAAGCCTTTGTATAGCTGAAATAATTCCATGTTCTCATACATCAACACCCCAGCGGTTATCTTAACTCTATTACTTAACCGCAATCATAATAATGATAATTCTGTAGTCTTCCTCGAGTAAATTTAAATTACGTTATCTCTAAACATTACTAGTAGGCATGGAAAGTTACGACTGAGGGTGTGTCAGAGGGAGTGCAAGCAATGGAGGGGAGTATAACAAGCCTCGTGGGTTGCGTGCTGTACTTTTTAATGGTAATTATTACATAGATAAGGAAGTAAATTACATATGCCGGGTGATTTGATAAAATAGAGATGCGCAAAGCAATTTAAAACATAAAAACTATGACTTATTGCACACAGTGATGAATTATTATAGTGTTTGTTAAACAGATACATAACAATGTATATTCATATTCATATTCATTTATTGATATCTTTTGATACACGTCACATTTAAATACATAAGCATGTTTTTATCTTTTATTTTTTTCAATTATTTTTTTTAGAGATTTTTTATCCAAATTGTAAGATTGACCTTGATTGCCAACTCGCCTGATGCGTTGCGTAATTTGATGGAGTTTGCTCGCTTCGAGAAAACCGATTCATATACATGTAAGCATAAAAGAAGTGAACCTCTGCGGTTTTCTTATAAATAAAATAAATAAATATTTTGTGGACATTTCACACAACACCATCTAGCCCAAACTAAGCAAAGCTTGTACTATGGAACTAGAAGGCTGATAGAATACATACGAGTATATACTTTTTTTTCTTATAAATTTGGTGTTACTTTGTTAACCATAAATAATTTATGTAGATTAATATGTAACATGATGATATTTGGTAACGTTTTCCTTCCCCATAATTAGCACAAAAATCAATTATGGGTAAAAGCAAACTCAAAGTTAGATGATATACATACATTTTGAGAGCGTACCACGCGTTTTTCCGAAATACCAACGCGAGACGAACATCCATCAAGCTTTATCCATTCGTCACGAAGCCAAAACTCCAATAAAAAAAAAACGCAAGCACTAACGGAAAATCCACCGCAGGCGTTCAAAGTCTATTCGAATACTTGCACGTGTGAAATCTTTATTTTTCTAACGGGACAGTGGATCGAAACGTGCAGAATTCCGTCGAAATGTGCCCTCGTTTCTTCCATTTGGAAAATAGAAAAAAAGCGGCTGCAGCGCTGCCGCTCAAGCGCGGTCGCCTCATAAAAATTGTAGCGCTGGACTGGACAATGCCGAAAATGTCGACGATTCCCCACAGCCTGATTTTGCTGTGGCATAGTTCGTACCTAATATATAAAACTGGAGCAGAGTGTGCTTCTATTTATTTTAGACTGACCAGCATGCCCTGGGAACTGGATGTTAATAAACTCAATTTGCATTTGGTGCTTTTTATGCAATTGACGAGATAGATAAAATATTTGTTGTAAGTATAATAAAATATATAATATATAAGAGAAGGGCTCACATCGTGTGAGCCCTTCTCTTGTCAACATCAAAGTCAAACATAAGGTAGCTTTATCGCTAAAATCTCTTCCAGACAACCTTGTACAAGCAAGCTGCTCGCCTGGTGTTAAGCTTCATGTTTGTTCATAATAGTCCTGTCCTCCAGAACCGTGGGGGTCAGCAATTTAACATTTCTCCAATAAATCTCGGAAATTTTACTGGGCACACTTCATTTAAATACGGAACGGAGACATAGACCAGTTTGGAGGTGGCATAGTGGCTAGATTTTGACCGCCAGCTCGCCCAATGTTGAGCGACGCTGCAGTCCACAATGGAGCGCGCTTGCCTAAAAGAAACCTATTCATTCGTGTTTTGAAGACACCCAATATCTATATGGGAAAAACTTAGGTAGTGTATTCCACAATTTAGAAGTTCGTAAAATAAAAGTTATGGATTATTATTAGTGGATATTAAAAAAAACGGATGTTTTGAATATCCACCGTGAAATAATGTCGCTTTTTCGTGTTCTTACAGTACGTACAGTTCGTACAGAGGCCTATATAAGAAGCCGTTTTCTCATAGTCTCATTTGCTATAAAATAAACTAATAATATCCACTAAAATTTCATTATACCCGTCATATAAATAAAACCATTGAAGTAAATGAAACAGGTTTAGATTCCCGATAACATATCTGGGTTCAGGATATACCTCGCAATATTGAAGGCATTGAAGCAGACCTCAAATACTCGTACCTTTCATGAATACCTAAAATAGCTAGGCATTTGTTAGTCGTAAACCGAAAGCAAATTGAACTTGGAGAAAATATCAGTCAAATAATGAAATCGGTTTATTTTGGTCTCATTCCAGATAAATAATAAATCGGCTTAGAAAACAACTCTGTCACAGTTAACTCACAAAAAGGGATGTGTTTCTAAGAATTTTTCTTTCTTTCTATTCTGCAAATAAGCTCTTTATCGAGCTCTACTGTTCGTAGAACTAGTTATTAATGTAGTTAAAAAATAAATAAACAACCGACTTCAAAATGCACAATTTGCTTTTACTTTTTTTTATGACATACCCAGTTATTTTATTGAAAAAACCAACCTACTGAACTGGATGAAATATCTATGGAACCAATCTGAAAGTATATATTCTTTCAAATATATAATTATAGTTAAAAAGCTGAAACAACCGACTTCAAGATACACAATTTCGTTTACTTGTATAACACATTTATTTCAGTTATTATGTTTTGAAAAATTAAGTACTGAACCAATTTTGATAAATTTTTTATAGGACTGCCTCTGAAGTATGCCCTACGTTGGCTAATAAGGCGGCAATTGGCGGCAATGTGGTTTGTCTACAGAGACCAGCTAATTCATTTAGCCCCAAAAGTATTAGTGGTGATTGGTAATTGTAAAGTCTCCAAATATCGTTTTAAAACGATATTTGGACTGTAGCAGTAAGTACTTAATAAAGTACTTACTGCTTACCACCACATTAATTTCATTCACACACATTAATTGAAAATTATCATATAACATGTTATTTAAGTAGTACCTGGGCGACCGAGCTCACTCAGATTTTTTATGACTTAATCGAGCAAACCCAGGTTTACTAAAAATAAAACCTAGCAAGATCGATTTTATATACAAGAATTACTCAAGGTATTAGATATACCAATACCAGAAGTAGGTAGTCCAATTGGTTAATTTACTTGCCGTTCTAAGAAGCCGACAAAAATTTTTGCGACTCAAATTAACTTCTAAAATCATGATAGGCAGTTTAATCTAATAGGAAATGACAAAGGTAGATACTAAGGCTTTTCTTAAAAGCAATATTAAGCAACTTCATTTAATTAACGTCTATTTTCGGATGTCTTTGAAGATCTTATGTCGTTCTGAAACACGTAATTTGCTTATTTCAATTGAATTATCAGTTATAAGGCCAGTGTCCTTCAATTATATGACAATATGGCGATCGGAAATTATTAGCAATAAAATATCGTAAAGATAAAAAAAAAAAAAAAAAAAATCAAAAGATTACAATGTTTACCTTATGACTTAAAATTTAGAGATATGTACAATATTGTTATGGTAAAATATCCAGGTGCTTGTAAACCCCTGCACTAGGAGAACCTGTATCAGTATATAATTTTTTTTACCGACTTCAAAAAAGGAGGAGGTTCTCAATTTGACTGTATGTCTTTTGTATGTTTGTTACGCGATTGCTTCGCCTTAATTATGAATTGATTTTGAAGATTCTTTTTGTTTGGTAGGTTATACTTTTGAGGTAGCCCCATGTAAATTTTATCAAAATCGGTTCAGTATTTGGGTTTTTATAATAAAATAACTGGAAAAATAAATCATCCAAGTATATAAATTGCGTATTTTGAAGCCAGTTTTTTCAGTGTTTTAAATATGTATATATTTACGTAATATATCTACTTTTGACTTTTGTAAACTCGTATTTATATGTAGAATTGACTCAGTATGTTTAGAATTATAGGAACTAGATAAAATGTTGTTTGTCAATTCTAACTAATGTCCACTGATAAAAAAAGAGGAAGTTATAAATTCGGTTGTATTTAAGTATATCTCAATTCCGTCATTTATAAACCAACTAGCGGACCCGGCGAACTTCGTTTCGTCTAGAAGTCGAATGTCAAATCATCGTCAATAGTCACAAAACCGACCAAGAGAGAGTCGGAGAGTTCTGAACAAAATTTCGTCAATCAAGTACATATAATTGTCAAGAGTGCTGCTACCTAGAGACATCGTTTTATTTTTCCTGTAAAGTTTACGTAAACGTCTATCATGTCAAATTATTTTAGATAGTTGACCCGGTGATATTGTGTAGTCACCAAAAGTTACCAAAAATCGATATGAAGTGAAGTGAACTTACCGTGATTAACAAACACTTATTAGCAAACAAAAAACTACTTAGTCTTTAAAACAAAACGAACTTTATCAAAAACATATAAAATTATTATTAACGCGGTTATGTGTTGTCACAGATTACCACAGATTCTTTTGTTTTAAATTGAATGACGTTGACATTCGTTACGCGCGTTTTTTAAAATATGCAAAATTAAATGTATATTTTTCAATCTTTCTGAGAGATTTTCTTAATATTTGTTTCCGTAAGAACCTTGTACAGAGTATTAGAAAACTAAAAAAAAAAAATAAGCCAAATCGGTCAAGCCGTTTTCATGTTATGTCGTGACAACGGAAAACGGGTTTCATTTTTATATATATAGATATGTTCTTTTACCAATTTAGTTTTTTAGGGTTCCGTACCTCAATAGGAAAAAACGGAACCCTTATAGAATCACTTTGTTGTCCGTCTGTCCGTCTGTCTGTCTGTCCGTCCGTCGGGTGTATTTACCTTTATCTCGGGAATGCGTGAAGGTATCGAGTTGAAATTAAAACCATATACGTAGATCCATAGTATCTTGCTGCAGAGAGAAGAATTAAACTTCTCAGTTTTCATAAAAAAAAAGTTACAGCAAAGTTAAGTTGCAGCATATGTCGTAAAAAATGCACATTTCGACACTCACAGAGGAATCAAAAGCTATGAGGTACTTCCCGTTGACCTAGAACTACGAAATTTGGCAAAAAGCATTGTGTACACATATAGGAAGAAATCCGAAAACTGGTAATTTTTAATTTAATCACAAAATATAGGGTCTTTAAGCAAGGAAAGAGGGTCCAAATTTTAAAGTACTTTAACCGTATCATGTGGGGTATCATATGAAAGAGCTTAATTAGCACAAGGTAAAACAGGTTTTTAAATGTTTTTATGATGTATATTTTTCGATTTATGAAGTAAAACATAAAAAAAATATTATTTCCCCCTTTTATCTACTAGTTTGTACGGAACCCTCGGTGGGCGAGTCTGACTCGCCTTGTCCGGTTTTTTTTATTTGAATGTACTTATTAATACACTGGTCCCATAGTTATTTCACCATAATCGGTTTAGTGTGATTTTCAAAATAAAATAACTGGAAATAAATATGTAATCCAAATAGGTAAACTAAATTGTGCATTTTGCAATTATGGCTATACGAGTAATAAAAACAGCCGAAATATAGACATCTGAACTTCTATTGTGCTTTTAATCTTATTGTATTAACAATTAATGAATTTTTGTTTAGTAGTAGTAGTATTTTAGTAAAAATCATTGGCAAAGTTTTATATGCGTAGAATTTTATTTCCTCTGATTAACGGATACAACGCGGTGGAAAAAAAACTCCTCCC
The DNA here is from genome assembly GCA_947563715.1 of Lycia hirtaria. NCBI lineage: Eukaryota > Metazoa > Arthropoda > Insecta > Lepidoptera > Geometridae > Lycia > Lycia hirtaria. The sequence goes on along the minus strand of OX387381.1, from coordinate 37,511,139 downwards.
GTAAAATAATAAAAGTTATATTTTGATGCCTCATTTCGCAGGATAAATTACGTATTTTACTTTAATTACGTAATTTATTACGTTACGTGTATAAAGCGAGATCCTTAGCTGTTTTCAAAATTCGTTTAAAATAACACTATCACACTCTATAGATAACTCCCACTAAATAATTATGTATGTGTATTGATAAAGATGTAATGTACCTACCTAAGTGTAATGTGTATAAGGATGTAAGTATATAAATAAATAAATTGGTGGAGATTTCACACCATCTAGCCCAAACTATGCAAAGCTTGTACTATGGAACTAGATAGATAGATAAACTCTTTATTGTACACTAACAAAAAACAAAACAGAGAAACTTATAGAACTAGCGTGACAACCGGCGGCCTTATCGCTAAAAGCGATCTCTTCCAGACAACCGTGGTATGGAGATCAATTCATAGGAACTAGATGGTTGATATAATACATATATATATTTTTTGTTGTTGTAAATAGACACTTATAATACATAGAAACAGACACAGAACAAACATCCATGCTCATCAGTGATGAGACATCACACAAATGTTTGTCCTGGGTGGGGATCGAACCCACGACCTTAGGAGGCAGTCGTACTACCACTGAGCTATGAGGCCTGTCATATGAATGAGAACTTGTTACATTATAATATTTTAATTTAACGTAAATAGGTACCTACTATAATTAACTACTGTTGTTTTTGTACCCGTCTGTTGCCATCTGTCCTATATGTGCATGGTTGCCTGGAAGAGATCGCTCTAAGCGATAAGGCGGATAATTAAAATTCCTAGCTCTTATAATTTTATTCTGACTGTATTTATGTTTCATAATTGTGGTATTTTAATAAAGTATCATCTAGCTATTTCTTAAGCAGGTGAACTATTCAGATTTTGGGTCAATAAATAGAAAAATCGTATCAGGTAATACGGAAATAGACCCCGTAAGCCCTTCCATATCAACTCACGTGTACTCAATACATGCCCGCCCAATTTTCCTTTTACCGACAGCATTGTAAGTTATCCTTCAAGGAAACTTTCAACAGAGGCTCGAAAGGTTGCCATGGACAACGCTTATTGTATAAGGTTAAAATAAGATTGTTGCGCGAACGTTCTAGAAATGAGGATAAATAGCTAATTAGTTACGTAATAAGATGGCGGCTGAATTAATGGAGACCCTTCAGACTTGGTCGGCTTCCTTATTCCCTGGCAACTTAGGTACGGGTCACACTCAGGATTACATAGAAATAAAGGTAAATTGACTGTAAAGGTATTGTTACACTAGGTAGGTAATACTGCCAAATGCGTTTGATAGTAGATATAGTAGGAGATAATATACTTATAATTATAGTTTAAAAAACTAAAACAACTGACTTCAAAATACGCAATTTCCTTAACTTAGATGACATATTTTTCAGTTATTTTGTCTTAAAAACCAAAGTACTTGACCGATTTCAATAAAATTTACATACGACCAGCTCTGAATAACCCATCAAAAAGAATAATCAAAATCAATTCATAATCAGTGAAGTATAAATAACATACAAAAACAGTCGAATTGAGAACCTCCTTCTTTTTAGAAATCGGTTAAGAATAGGCGTGAGTCGTCGAGCTTCTTACTAGTCTAAGTATAGCAGCGAAGTATTTGTTTAGGTCATTATAGAAAATATTGCGATCATCGGTGCATTGATGGTTTATCAATAATCATAGTTTTTGATGAGACATACTACCAACTGAGCCTTGTGGCTCAGTTGGTAGTATGTCTACCTGCTAAGCTATATGTCGTGGGATCGATCCCACCCAGGGCAAACATTGGTGTGATGAGCATGGATGTTTGTTCTGTGTCTGGATATTTCTATGTATCATATGTATATATTTACAACAAAAAAAGTATATATGTATTCTATCAGCCATCTAGTTCCATAGTACAAGCTTTGTTTAGTTTGGGCTAGATGGTGTTGTGTGAAATGTCCCAAATATTTATTTATTTATAGTTTCAAAAACTGAAAAAAACGACTTCATACGAGTAATACGCAATTCGTTTACTTGGATGACAATTTTTCAGTTATTTTGTTACAAAAACTAAAGTACTGAACCAATTTTATTTAAAATTTGTTACAAAACCACCTCTGAGGTATTACCTACCAAAAAAATATCATTATACGACAGTTGCGGTCTACGGTTGAGCGCGTTTGCCTAGAAGGAACATATTAACTCTAAAATTTACTTTAAAAAGTGTGAAAATTAGTTTAGTTTCCGTTAATAATACTGCATACGCACTTATTTCATGTTCAAACATTTAGGTGCTGCAAGAGTAATTTAGTAATTAGATATTAAATATCTTTCACTCGTTAATTTTGACTCTTGTCGGCGGAGAAGTTTCCATTCTCCTTTGTCTTCCTCGCTAACCATCAGGCAAGTTAGTGGTCAAACGTAATTCCATTCTGCATAAAAAATATAACACTCATTTGTGCAAAAAGTTTAATTTAAATAATTTATCTAATATACATAGTTTAAAATTGAGTACCAAACGCTTCTAGCAAATATTTCACTACAATCTCGGGTCAACCCGGTGTTTTGGTGGGCATCAGTGGGGCAAAATCTAACACTGAGAGGCCCTTTTTACATAGCATATACAAAAATACAGAAACTAGGTTTATACCTGGTAATTCAATATTATACAATAGTCCATATGGATGCCAAATGAAACTATTATACAATATGGAATTTAACAAATCAAAATGAAATTGTTATGACTTAGAAAACGAACTTAGAAGTTTATTGGCTAATAATAATAATTTATTTGACTAAGAAATACAAATTATGCGATTGAATACAATTAAAAAGAGTTTATCGAAGAAATTGATTCGTATGGGCACCAAACTAGGCTAGGCCTGTATCTTGGGCGCCCAAGAATGAAATTTAGCAGATGAACTTTTCATTTGCGCTGTCATCATATATGTTTTGTCCAAAATAAATAACACGAAATAAACACAAACTTAAATGATTAGAAATAAAAATAATAACAATGCAAAAATTACGATCTAATACAAATATTTATAGTAATTAATCTAAAATTGATTGAGATAGTATTGAGAATTATATGAGATAGTAAAAAGATAACAAACACTACTATACAAGAGTATTACAAAAATGTTATCATGTTTCGGGGTCTAAGAGAAATATCCCCTAGATTCTTGTAAGAATTTCATGGTCACTCGTCCGAAAACTGGTAAAAGTTCCGTCGGGGTCGGCTAGTTTAGTAACGCTACGCTACGAGTGCTACGGTTTCCATTAAGGCTTAGGTTATACATCTGTAAAGGTCGCAGTGCCTCGTTGAGGCTGTCTTGACCTCTAGCCCCCTAAGCATACCAGATTTTTATAAATCTTTGTAAAAAAGACTCATTTGTTGTTCGTATAATTTCCACTATACAATATTATATTATATAAAATTTCTGATACTTGTTAATATATAAATATACATATGGTATGTTCAATCAATTTTCTAGAATTCTACTTCTGAAAAACCAGTGAATTTACAAGGAAATCTCCTACTATATCAAGATATTTTCGTAGCGAAATCAGCTGGCCAAAACGCCAATTTATAACGTCTAGGGTCATTACACCCGTAATTATGTTTATGCGAGTTTTTATGCCCGATTCTCGTAGGCAATTAAACCGATTTGAGGGGACGTCCGGAACAAGAGACGTTATTAACAGAAAACGAAGAAATTAGGCCGGCCTGCTGATTTAGTGACTTGTCAGCGACTTCTACAGCAACATTCAGTCATGTAAAATTAATTTATTACTGCCTGAGGGAAATAAACTGTAGCCGTAGACAAAGATTTGTTCGTAGCACTCGTAGCAATCGTAGCACTACCCAACGAGTGACGCTACCTAGTCGGTTGATACAATCAAAGCAACTGGAAAACTGGTCAGCCCCCTTATTTAGAACTCATTCCGATTCCGAATGAGTTCTGAGTAAGGGGGCTTCGGCATCTATATCTCCGTCTCTGTCATTCTCTACGGAAATGACAAAGACGGAGATATAGACTCCGAATGAGTTCTGAATATGGGGGCAGTACTTGAATGGATGACCGCGAATAACAGTTACAACTGAGCGCTGCTGTGATTCTAATGACGTATTAAATTATCGATTCGTGTAAAAAATCAATTCAATGATAGTTTAACTTTTTTTAACAATATCGGTGGCCTTTCGGTGGATCTAAAAACTCCAGTACTAGGCTAGATACTACATGCACTCAGCATAAACGATAAAAAATATCTTTTTAATATCAGGTAGACAATATTATCAGTAAATCGCACAATTTATCAATGTGGGTTTGAGTATTAGCATTGTCTGTATTATCTTTAGAAAGTAGTTGGTTGTTAATTTGTTGTGTAATAAAGGGGCATTTATTTGACCTTTTTACGTATGTATTGTACAAACAAATTATAGAATAATCGATCATTTTCCGTCAATCAACCCGCTTTCCATTTTTTTAAATCAAATTAGAACACATGAATATATCAAACCTTGCTTTGATTACCAGTATAAATTTCCCACGTGAGCACAAAGTACTACAATTTTACATTTTAACGCACAACGAAACTCTGTCCTTACCGTAAAACGTTACTTAACTTTAACCATCGTCTTAAATTCTCTTTCTTCTTTCCCCAAGTGTCATTACGTGTCAGTAAGTAGTTGACATCATATGTTAAGCAATGCTTAAAGTTAAGTAACGTTTTTCGGTAAGGCCGCTAGTATTTTCCAAACTTACAATCTTAACATCTGATTTAATCAAATCACGATTTAACAGACTTGTAGTCACGCATCATCCATAATCACGTTCATAACGAAGGGTTTATCAAACATATTATGTAAAACGAAATAGTTAACATAATTTTCACTACATCAAAATCGATAATTTCATGACCATTGTTGATTGATTGACCCGCCGCCACTGCACAAATTCAAACAACAATATCCATTTCAACGAGTTAATTCGGCCACTATGGAAAACCATACAGCATTTCCGACATTATAATTACATTGTTGTTATAATTACGGACAATCAATATGTGGAAATATTTTAAATAAAGATAACACGGATTTATTTTAAAACGCATATTAATGCAGCTATAACAGTTAATTAATTTGGAAATGGTAACTGAGCGGTTGGTTGTAGTGAAACTACAGTGCAGTATAGCTGCAGTGCCGGCAAAATGCTGGCATATGCCCAGATTGGAACAATTGCTGTACAGAAACTTGATATCTATGATAGTGTGGAGCTTCAGCTACAGTTTGCAGTAGTAGTGTGTTGGCATAAGCGTAAGTGGTGGCTTAGAAGTTTAGGGGCTGCATAGACGCATGGCTATCTCATTTCCGTATATTGTCATTTTCTCAGATATAAAATTTCTGGGGGGAGACATTTTCACAGAAGTGGGAGCATACAGGTTAGTAACAAACGCTATGGTATAGTAACAAACAAACGTAAAAAAATAATAGATAATGATTTAGATGTTTAACATTTAATACATATGTATATAATGAAAAATCTATTTATTATAATATAATTTTTAGTGACATTTCTGAAAAATCATAATGTTGTAGGTATAATGTATCCTAAGCAAAGATATACAATTAAATCTAATGACTACGTTAAAACAATCAAATCAAATACGCTTCAGCCTCTAATCCTCTAATAATAAAAGGTACTTTCCAAATATGGACAATTGGACAAAGTACATTCAGATTTCCGTCATTCATTCGTAGGGCCTTCGAATTTGTCTAAGCAAGGATAGTTTGGAATCCTCCTTCTATCCTTTCTAGATGGCTAAGCCGCGGGAGTCTATGAGATTATATCTCACCTATGTAACTTTATTTTTCTCTGAATTATCGTACAGATTTTTACGGATTGTAGAAAAAGTGGAATATTTTTAAAAGAACGAACTCATTCTAGTACAAAAATAAAAATAAACAATTACGGAATTTCAAAGGTGTTCAAACAACACATATGTGTTAGACTGTCAATAATACGAAAAAAAGCAGCTGTCGATGGCTTTGGATGTAACTTATAACTTTCCCTACCATATTAACTACATATCCAATACAAAAAATCAATAAAATTCTAGTTCTTACTTACTTACATTAATAGAAATTCCAATTCAAAAGTCATTACAAATCTTCCCCAGCAGTGCTTGCAATTAATTCATCTAATCTATGTAGAACCCAAGAAACGTGATTAGTTCTCTTCAGCCATAATTATGCGGAGGCACATTATAGAGGCGGATGCAGACAAGACGTTGCGTTTGATATACGCTTCCTAGACAAGATCAGAGGATTTAATTTGTACGAAGGTTTCTGACATTACCTAACTTTAGTATCAATGTTAAAAGAAAAACAAAATACCCGACTGCAGAAAAGAGGTTTTTGCAGCCTAACTTTTTTTTACTCAGTGTCACTCTCACAACTAAGACGAATCTATTGACACCACTCACATCAAAATCGGTTATTCCGTTTAGGCTCTAGGGCGTGTCAAAGAAATATACATACATACATACACTCGAAAAACATAACCCTCCTTCATACGCAGTCGGGTAAAAATACAACCGAATTGAGAATTTTTTATTTTGAACAAACGGGTTATTCACGTTTATTTTGAGCTGAAATCTCCGACAATTGTTTCAACCGCATACGGCGGTCATAATAGAATTGAGAATCTCCTCATTTCTGTAGTCGGTAAAAATGAAATAAATAAAAAACGAAAATTCGAATCGAACTTGTATTACGTTTATAAACAGATATCGGAATTACATTTCCCTTGTCTACGCCGTAGGATAAAATACTACACTTGATAGGAAAAGGCGGATAAAAATTTAAGATCAATTTACGCGAGTAGTATTCCGCACGATATTTTCACATAATACTATAATTTAATGAGCCTCGTAAATAGCACCCCAACCGTTATTATGAGGGTTTCTAAATACGTTGAACCCTCCAAAGATGAACGCTGCTGATCTTCTGGATGATTACCTGTAACCAAGAAACAGAGTGTTAGACCGTGGATAAATTTTCCTTTGTTCTCATAAGGACAGTTTCTTATAAGGACAGATTCTTATAAGGACAGATTCTTATAAGGACAAATTCTTATAAGGACATATTCTTATAAGGACAGATACTCTAAAAACTGGAAAAGGTATAGGTGGATACATAGTTATGTATATTTTCAGATTGTATTGGTCTTTTTTGTAAAGTTCACTAGAAGAAGAATCACAACTTTGTTAATTATTTAACTGCCAAACGATAGTCTGCAAGTATTACTGTGGTACGGATTGATATGCTGATTCGTTAATATTGCCTATGAGTCAAACTATTCTTTTTTGCAGCTAATTGTTCAAGGTGGACAGAAGACCTTATAACATTATACAAGTGTCAGGAAGACGCTGAATGCGATCCACACTCATCACACAAAGATTTGTTCTGGGTGGGAATCGAACCCAGAACCTATAGTTTACTACCAACTGAGCTTATAGGCCAGGCAGTGAAATCCATACAGGATTTTGAACTATTAAACTCTAATTTCTAGATATAAGTATTTTTGTGTGTAAGCGTGGAGCAGCCACTTGATCGTCTTATCAATTGTAGAATACATAATAATAGATAAAAAAACTGAAGAAAAAAAACGACTTCAAAATACACAACACATACGCGACTTTCTGTTCACTTTCCCACAGGTACTTGGATGATATTTTACCAGTAATTTTGTTATAAAAACCAAAGCACTGTATCCATTTTGATAAAATTTATATGGGATCACTTATGACCAACCGAATACAAAAATAATCATCATCAAAATCAATGCACAATTGGCTGAGTAATCGGTGAAAAAACATACAAAACATACACAACAACAACAAATTGATAACCTCCTTTTTGGAAGTCGGTTAAAAAGTATCAGTGTCAGGAAACATTCGTAACAAAAACTTAGGTATGAGTATTACGGGAGCTCTAGGCAGTACGGTGAAAAAAAAAAACTGCACAGCACAGAAAAAACTACTTTTTTTTTCTGTGCTGTGCAGTTAACATTTTTTTTTAAATTTAGGTGGTAAACTGAATGCTTAGTAAAATAGAAATTCACGAAGCATCAGACAAACACGATTACAGGATGGCGACGTCGCGTCGGTCGAAAATAGTGGAATGGATGCGAAGCTGTCACATGTCTTTTACGTCATATAATGCCTTTATTCAGCCATTCGGTCTATTTTTGAACTCACTCAATTTTGTTAGTTTCATATAGAACAAATATAATTATACTTTAAATAACCGAAAAAACCGACTTCAAAATACGCAATTAGTTTACTTGGATGACATATTTTCTAGTTATTTTGTTATAAAAACAAAAGTACTAAACTGATTTTGATAAAATGTATATAGGATCACCTGTGAAGTATGACCTATCAAACAAAGAAGAATCATCAAAATTTATAAGTAATCGCTAAAAAAACATACAGTCGAATTAAGAACCTCCTCCTTTTTGGAAGTCGGTTAATTAACATTCTTAAGTTTTTTTTACGCATAAAAGTATTAGCTACTGAAAGTATTTCTATACCTATGTATAAGTATAATAAGTCTGTCCAAATGTGAAGAGTGACTGAAAGATAATCGCTAGTTCTAGAGCCATGCCATTTGGAAGGTGCTTTCCTTTCCTTATGAAGTGATATCCATTACGAAAGGGATTTTTCGATAGCAAGTAGAACCGTAGAATACGGCTAGTATTAAATAAGAATCATGCAGATGACGAATGTTTTAAATAAAGTGTAATGTAATCTAAACAAAAACTTTTAAGTATTGAAAAATAAGTGCTCTCGTCGACTAAAAATACAAGCACAAACTCTGTCCACGTGCAATTTTTGGTTTCATTTCAGAACCTCGTCACCAAGTATACTCGATGCATGTACTATAGTCTAATAGAAAAGCCAAGTACCAACTTTGTTCGTCCATCATAAGACCCATGTTACCATTATCATTTAAGTTACCGTATATAACTAGTTATTAATCGTATTGAAATCGAAATACGTCCTAACATAATTTCAAAGATTTTGAAATTTGCCCGGTCAGATACTGCGTGATCCTAAAGAAAAGCATAAAAAAATATTCAGCAAGTAGTAAAAATCTGCCTGAACACTATTTTTGACATAAATTGTAAATTTTTAGGCGAGTTGGTGGTCAATCGTAGATCTATCTTGTATAAAAAAAATGGTTCCTTCGATACGCCACCAATACAGGTTCGGCGACTAAGCCCGGTACCCAGTAGCGTGGTAAGGCGTATCGACCCACGACCGTTCCCCACTTCAAAATCGAAGTCCGTCTACAATTTATTTTTCGATGGTCCAATTATTCTGGGCCACGTTAGTGGAGTATAAATCTGGGCCGGTTGTAGGTGCGTGCGGCTCAGACAGCTTCGTAATAGCTCGGACGACGGCCGTGGGCCGATAAGGCTGCAAATTTATTAGCGCTTATTTTGATTGGGAATTGGTATAAGCACTGAGTTTATTGCTGAACTGTTTAAACTATGTGAGGGCTGTGGAGTTCGGTGGAAGTATTCATTTCAGTATTATAATATTTACACAGGTTAACTAGAGTTATTCTAGTAAAAAAAAAAACTAATACATCCGACTTCAAAAATACGTTTACTTGGAAGACATATTTTTTCAGACTATTTTGTTAAAAAAAAACAAGCTACTGGGCCAATTTGACAAAATCTAATTGTGGGACCAATCTAAATGTATAATGTGGTCAATTCTGAAAGCACCAACTAAATAAAATAAAATTCTTAAAATAAATACTCGTATATAATTTCTTTTAATGAGCTGCAGTGGTGTCAAGTGGCTCTCCCAATAAGGCATGGGGGTCTCGGATTGCGGCACGTGCTGGATGTTGGTTTGCCGGCATTTTTGGCGTCGGCTCATGGGGTTGCGGATCTTGTCACTATCATACTCTCTCACAATGGTGACAGGGCGAGCATACCCTATGTGCCCGTCGGCCTGGTCAGCCCGTCGACATGTTCAGCGGGCGTGGGATGACGTCGGTTGTCAGAGAATCCTCAAGGAGATGGTGGACAGTGCTACGGGTGCCGATTTGGCGAGACTCAGGGCTGTGTCGCAGTCAGAATCGGGAGCATGGAACAAAAATTGTATGAGACAATCGTTTTTTGAATTTAGTTGTTTTTAATAAATTTAATTAGTTTAAGTGGCACATTCATAATTGATTACAATATCCTTTCAAATAAAAATAATATTCAAATTTGGTTTATACAAGTAAATGACGGAGTTATGAAATAACAAAATTTTAAAATAATACAACGGAATTGAGAATCTTCTTCTCTTTTGAAGTCTCTCAAATAACATTTATTCAGGTTTCTGAACATAGACATGCCTATACCTCGATAAAATAGTGCCTGTATTCAGAAAGGGTAATATCGTCGATGATATCGAAGTTTGCATTTGGACATTGCTTTTATATCAGTTGGATCCAATTTAGCTAAAAGCGGATCCGAGCACCGTCAGCGATCCATACCAATGCTATTTCAACTTGTGCATTATTTGTTTGCTACAAATGTAACTGTACCTAGCCAGCCTTTCATTTTGTTATACTAGAAATAGAATATAAATCCCGAAATATACCTAATGTACTCACATTTCGGTATCTATATCTATCTATTATTTATACTTATAAATATAATAGATAAATATAGATATAGACCTGGAAGTCTAAATTTTAATAATAAAAATATTCCATGTAAATATGTTTTATATACCTAGTATTAGTACTTCATTACTAGACAAGTTTAATTACCTATAATAGTTAAAAAAAAATAAACAAAAAACATCAAAACGCACATAATTTGTTTTAAAAAACTCGACTTTGATACAAATTTGGGATCAAACTGAATATTTTTGTATAAATCTAAGTATTAGTAGTATTTTTTTGTTTGAAAAGCAAAATAATAATTTTCGAAATCGGTTTATAAATGACAGAGTTATAAAAATACAACCGAAAAGATTATCAACCTTTTCTTATTTGAAATCGGTTAATAAAGAAAAAGTTTCTGCTTACTCTAGGTAACGGGTATGCGTTTATGTATGTAGAATTCAAAAGTATCTACTTTATGTACTCAAATTACTATCACCTTTTACTTTCATGCTTCTTGAAATTACCAGCGACTGTTTTCATATTACATTATAAATTATAACACAAATATGTTTACGACCTGTAATCGCGATAAACAAGTTCTATATTACATATACATTCGTTATTTTAAGATAATAAAGAGTTTTTTCTAATCCAAATGTTTTATGCCCCAAATATTCAACTCGCCTTTTAGGGCCTCTCAACGAAGTCCCTTTTATGGATCATACGTAGAAGGAAATTTATTACGTCGTCATTCGACTAAATTTCTTCAGAAATGCTGCAGACTGAAACGGAACGAGGGTTGGCAGATGTTACTCAGCCATGCGAGATAAAATAATGTCATAATGCTGCTAAAATTATATAAGCAAACACTATTCGTAAATTTACATTCAAATCAGATACGTTTAAATTAGACGCGTGTTATGTAAGCGAAATGTTTACCTTAAAAGTTAATAGCGCCATCTAGTGTCATTGGGAATTATTGAAAGCGTTGTCTTTTTTGTGAAACACCACTATAATATTGTTAAGAGTTCTTTCTTACAGATTTGTCGTAACTATATTCTGACAATTTTTACTTTAAAAAAATAATACTTTAGGGAGAGAAGAGCTATCTAAAAATTCATTGATAAAATGTTCTAAACATCTAATTTCAAAATTTACATACTTTAATGTATTTGTAACGCTTGATACGCTTCAAAAGGTTATAAATACGCTTTCTTTAGAATAAATCTAGTCATCATCATCATCTCAGCCATAAGAAGTCCTCTGCTGGACATAGGCCTCCTCCATGGATTTCCAAAAAGACCGATTGGAAGCGGCTTGCATCCAGCGTCTTCCCGCCACTTGTATGAGATCATCTGTCCATCTCGTGGCTGGTCTTCCTACGCTGCGCTTGTCGGTACAAATCTAGTAAAGTCTCTTTAATTATTACGAAAATTCGTTGGAGATTACGAAAAAGCGTATTTTTTATTAGTACCGACAAGCTAGTTACGGTAAAAGAGTTATATAGAATTAGATATACAAACCACAAAACATTCTTTATCTTCTTGAGCAGTGGAACAAAAACGTGGAAACATTGCAGGGACAAGCTTTTAAATTGTTTAGGTAGGAGTGCACTTCAAATATAAGAATGGGGATATATTTCCGTGGGGTTTTGTGGCAAGAATTGCGCTGAAACAGCTAAAGACGGTGAAGTAGCCCGCATTGAAGGAGGCTTTTTAAAATCCAGCAATGTATTCAAGTAACTCCGTCGATTGGTGCAAATATCGCTTATCATAATACTTCATTAACACCCAACATTGGACTAAATAACAAACTTTGTGTGGTAATGCACTCCATTCGTCATTCTGAGGTATTATATGTTAAATCTTATTGTATTTAGAAACTGGTATGTTATCCTTTCGAACCGGAACACAGTACTGCTTAGAGGTTACTCAACTGGCAAAAGGTTTTGTTATACTTTCCCAGCTGGTGTACTCTATAATGAGTTCTACTGCTACATTAAAGTACAATTTTACCAAAACCAAAACAACAAAATACACAAAAGAACTAACTTAAAACACACAGGTTTCGCAGTAAATCTCAGTTTGATTACTTCTCTGTAGAATTCCGTTGAGAATGTAGAATCGATCAACGAAAGAGCTGCAGCCGACCGAGTTCCCTAGAGGGGCTGAAATATTCCCTGCAATATTCACCGGGCAGATTGGTCAGGGCTAGAAGTCAGACGTTCGAACATCTTGTCAATTTCGTTGAAATCGTAAACGCTAGTCAGGTAGTCACTTAAGCCATGCCTGTCTTACGTAGTTCGTGATACGTTAGTACAAGTGCTATCTCTAATTTTAATCTTTCAACGCAATGGTATACCCCATTTTTAGTCAAATGTATTAGGCGATTTTTATAACGTCACAGTACTTTTTATTTCAAAACTCTAAAAAAATATATAAATATAAGAACATCAATTACAAAAATATTCAAATTAGTCACTTAAAATAGTTCAAACTGTCAAATAAAAGCATACCATATGTTGGTTGTAAATAATCTAGCAATAAATAAAGTTGGCTGTTGATCGTGAAAAAAAATAAAAATTTACAAACATAGGTATATGTGCTGTATAAATTTTGGCATGTGGTTTATACTCACATATAACTGAAGTGTCACTCAACATGTGTCAAACTTTTATACCTTATTTATTTATTGGATTGTCTTAGTGGTTGCTTTGTTGGTGTAACAATAAAAAAAAAAACTTAAGTACCAAAGTAGATACTTCATTGGATTGTAAGTTTCTTAAAGTGTGGCGTTTAGACCCAGGGACGTTTTCTGAGGATTTTATTAAAATAATTCATTGATACTAATGATTACTTTATATAATGGCACTAAATATAATATATACCAAATATAATGATACTTGACCGCCAATTTGCTTGATTTTGCGTGCGCTTGCCTAGAAAAAAATCTATTTTCTTGCGACTTGATAGTTTCTCCTTATCAGGAAAACCGTAGGTTTTACGGCCAAGTAGCGTTTTTCAAATACATTACAGCTCACAACAGGCGCTCAGATAAATTTTCATGTCCATTTTAGGATGTCTCTTATAAAGTATATTTTTGAAACAGAGTGAAACCACCCGGAAAAAACACAGGCTCTTTCAACGAATACTTTAGAAGTCAGGCAAGTCATATTCATTCCGAGTAAAAATGGAAGGGCTCGAATTAAGTTAGACAGATATTGTTATGTGACAAGATGACAAGGGTCGCGTAGGATCACTGTACCTACTAGGTTACCCTAAGTACCTTTGTTACGTTCGCACATTTATGCTTTAACTTGGAACATTTTTGGTTGACCGAGTCGTGCGGTGAACTTAGATATTGCGAAAATATAACGAGTGAGTTAAACAAAAGTAACATTTCCAACTCCAATACAGAAGAGAAGTCTAATCTAGTTTCTAATTTATTCTGCATGTTTCTATGAATTACAAATTATGTATTTAAATATGTATTTACAAAAAAGTATATTTATGTATTCTATCAGCTATCTGTTGAGTTCGTGTTCAAGCGCAAGCATATTTACGAACAAAAAAGTTTAATTATATACATTTTTGAAAATATCATTTGTAGGGTTCCGCAGTGCTAAGAGATGTACGTACGTTCGTCATCTTTCTGTATGTCACAGCCATTTTATTATTTTATTCAGATACGAAACTATATGTTCTGTTGCGAATAAAAAGCGCTGTATGATTTCAAAAGTAAATTTGGGCTTTTTGGCTTGCTGTACGAAAATATTTTTTTGTTTGATACGAATCTATATCATATACATATCTCGTCACACTCTTGGAGTTGTCTGTCAGAAAAAAAAACAGATAGCAGTGCCTACATAAAAATAGAAAAAAAAAGAAAAAAAGTTAATTCTCAAAGTTTGCCACATGAATAGTTGTATAAAAATTAGGCACTCCTTTATCCCCTCAACGAAAAAATAAGTTTCTTATTGAGATTCAATGCACGTAAGTCAACAAAAAAAAAAAAACACTTTCCCAAGGTAACAATCCTAAACCGACTTAGAATGCTCAGGAAAGGTTTTCTACAATGTAAGAATTTGATTTGTCGGATTGGTGAAAATCGAAAGGCACCGTAAATGGATAAGTTAAGTTCCAAACATGTATGTTTAAAAGGGTTTTCCTAAGAAAAGGTTAAAGAAATAACAAATGTGGCTTATCCAACCAAATTCAAGGTTTTGGGACCGAATTCGGGACTTCAAAGCGATTGTACTCGTATGTACCAACCGCGCTATCGGGCAAAGCCATTACGAAACTAATAACAAGTTATAGATTGATAAAGTAGAACCAAACTACTTCAGTGCGGGGTGCTGCTCTAATTTCTTTTTTGTAAATTACTTTTAATGGTGATTCGAACTATGGAAATTGAAATGTTTTTAAATAACAAGTTAAGGGTCTCTGACGTTTGACTAATGACTATTTCGAGTTGAAATTTTCGACTATAGCTTCAAACGCAGTGACAGACAGTGGTTTATGACAGACACGTACGCTTCACTGCTGGATAGTGTTACGCTTGGCACTGCGCACGTGAAGTCATTGGTTACAAGAGGGTAGGGGAGGGTAACTGGTCCTCATCGAGAGCTCAATATCGCTGAATATTTGAAATGTGCTCTTTGATCTTTTTTGTTATGAACACACATTATAAAAAATAAAAAAAAGCCAAGGACATTATAAAAAAAAAATATCAGAGACCTCCAGGTGTTTGATTATAATCAAATAATACAAACAATATTATGAAAGTAATATAGGTTGTATTATTTGTGTACTTATGAAATGCGTCCAGTACATAGACTATAATAAATAACTTATCAAATGACGTCATTCGTTAAAATCGGCTGAGTACATTAGATACAGTTAACGTGGGTAACTTTGACTCTGCGTCAAACATTGTACGTAGACTTTTTAGAAGGTTCTCGATTTCTTTTCCAACAGATTAGTAGTCAAATTACTTGATTAATTAATTTACAGCCGTTTGATTACTAATCTCTTGAGAAAATAATTGAGAACTTTCTAAAAAGGCCACTTACAACGTTTGAAGCAGAGTCAAAGTTACCCACGTTGACAGTACTCCAATAAAATAAATATAAACACAGAATTTTAGTCATATCCTTTCCTTTTAGTAACCGAAATGGAGTTAAAAAAAAAAAACTTGACGGGAATCAAACGATTTACGCTTACACGATTTTATAGGAGTCCATACAACAGGCAATCGCCGCTAGAATTAAGTAGTTCAAGATTTTAAAGCCACTTTTACTGCAGCACAGTTTGATTTTATTACGGTTTTACACGACATTGCTTGGTGTGTTGTTTAGGGAATGTATGGGGTTAGTTGTTGTATAATATTTACGATGGACAAGAACGCAGTATGATTTGTAAATCAAGACTTGTGAAGAATGTTGTATACCTAGGCTTAGAATCCTAATAATTTATGTAAAGAAGGCGATGAACTTCCAAGTAGCATCTATCGTAATCCGAATTCTAACAATGAGATTAACCTTTCGAGAAAGGAAACATTGTGATGACGTATAGAATGCTGGTTAGGTACTTAAAAGTGACCGCCTAGCTAGCTACTAAAAATTTGTCGTTTTCGTGTATAAAACAGTCTTTTTATTTTAGTATGGAGCAACGCGCGACAACATAACTTGGTATAGAAAAAAATATCTGAATATTGTGTTTTTACCACACAAAGCACGAATCTTACCAAAAATAAGCTTCACCCCACTATGTTTATTACAAAAATATCTCGAAATGAGCTTAAAACTATAAAGATACAGTAAAAAGAAAATTAAGTATACAAAAATAAAAATGTATGACAACTACGACAGCCGTTAAAAAAATTGTTATTGAAAAATAGAATTCAACGTCCTATCAATTCAAAAACCTTGTAGTAAAATCAATACAAATCCTCCAAAGTTCAATTCAGTTTCGAAACACGTGTTCTTTTTAAAACAGCAAATAAATGTAAAACAGGCTCGAGCAGAGTTGGGCTGTGGCGGACAGTAAATATATCAGGCTGACAAGGGCATTCATCTTGAGGATGGAGCACGCCCAGCCTTTAAACGATTTACGAGGGGTACTGGGCTCTGCTGGTAAACACCAACGGACCGAGTTCACGAACATAAATAACACCATTTCTTTAATCGCCCCTTTCCAATTCTCATAAAAAAACGAACGAAATAAAGTAAATAAAAATGCAACACAAACGAGCGGCGGCATGCAAATGCGCAACCCCAGCATCAGTTTCAAAATGTAAATTGAATGGTCAAACTCCGCAAAGATTCATGAATTAAGCATCCTCTTGAAATTTCACATTTAAGGGCCGTACACAAACAGGCTCGGATGTTCTAATTTAATTTGCAATCTGACGGACCTTTGTCGTAACTCTGACGAACGATGTTCGGACCGCACTTGGCTTTACGAGCTTTTTGTCTCAATGTCGTAGAGAGGTTATTAATAGGAACGCATGGAAAGGTCCCTATGTCACTTTCTGAACAGTAAACATCCGAGGGAATTGTGGCGGCACCGAGCATGCATAATGAATCAGGCGATCGGCGGAATATGTTACGCGGATTAGTCGTATCGTTATTTATTTTCATTGACAGCTGCCCATTAAGCTAGATGTTATTCTCCCATCGAATATCGGATATAGCGAAAGAACGGTCATTGTTATTCGAATGAAATATGAGTGAATAGCTTATTCGTGGGGCATTGTCTGGTGGGACAAAGACGGCGCGGCGCGGCGCCGTCGAAGCGGGGAACTCCTTCCGAGATACCAAATTTAATTTCTATGAGTCGGAGCTCGTTTCTTTAGCTTTTGTCGTCGATGCCCTTTATGTGCCCGGAGTTGGATTCAGTCGATGGAGACACAATATTGCGCAGCATTTGTACGAAATGACTAGCACATCTGCAGTTTCTGAACGCCTCCGTTTTGACATAAAGAGAATTTGTTGAGGTGAAGTGTGCAATATTGTGTTTCATTTTTCTCTCGTGCCAGCTCACTATTGTATGTAGGCTTTGTCCTGAACGTCTTGTCTCTTTGTTGTCAGATGCCGTAAGGAGTTCTAGGCGAGATTTTCTATTCAGCAAGAAAAATGAGTAAAATGTAGTCAGTTTTAGAACGGGATTATAATTAAGATGTTTTACACATTCATTAATTTCATTATCTCCACAAAAGAGGTTGGGTTAAAAAGGTACATTTTAATGTAATTTGCAATCAGCTGAGTTATTTGCAGAGGGTCCGGAGCGACATCGCCTTGTCCACTTTAGTGAGGAGTGTAGAGGCAAATCTCCAGTGAGCTAATATTTTCAAAGGGCTCTCAAAGAACAATGGGCCTCGGGTGATTAAATGTGGGAATTGCGATTCTCGTTTAAGTACTGCAAAAATAGCCGAGGCACTTGTACCTACTGAATACCTTTTTAAATGTAATCGAAAAGAGTGGCACCGAGCTCAATCTAAAGTGACCCTTTGATCAAAGATTTTGCCCTTAGTAAAGCGTGTTTTTTATTACGATTTGGAACTCGCGTTGAAATTTATGTAATACGGGTCGCGTTTTAGATGTATTTAGTTTTTCATCTTTTATAGAATAAGTACTTAATTAAAAAGATGTACTGAGTAGTAATTAAGTTTATGTTAATAAAATATATTTTCCTTTTGTTGACAATGCTTAACTGGTACATAATTCTACTAATAGTAGAACTCGCGTCGCTAGATTTTTGTAAAATTATCTGTTTTAATAAGTTTAGAAAACTCAAAAATCCCCGACAAATAAAAAAGGCTGGATCGATTTTGATGAAACATAGCTAAGAACACCCACGATGAAATCCTCTTTCAAACAAAAAACTAGATCAAAATTGGTCCATCCGTTTGCGAGCTGCGATGCGACAGGCAGACACAAAGATACACAGATATACAAACCTCAACATCCCTCTTTTTTGGGTTGGGGTTAAAAGTCTGCGTTCGCGAGGTCTAATGTTCGTTTTTGAAATTCTAATTCAGAATTCTGTAGATATTTTATGCTTCTGCCACAACTTGCGTTTCTACGAAAAAAATATCTTTACATACCCCATTGTAAATTATATTTAGGTATTGGTTTTGATTTGGTAGTATTTCCTACGCATGCGAAGTCGCGGGCAACAACTTGAATATACAAATCGTAAAAAATCAAAATCGACAAAATTGCCACAACTCACAACAACGGGGAAACAGGTAAAGTTTAGTTCCGCCATTTTCTATTGATACAACTCTGTTTACCACGGATTCAGTTTGAAAATGCATTGAATAGAATTGGAGTTGACATGAAATTGGGTACATAAAATATATTGCGGTACGGATCCGGTAAATCAACAGTTTTATTTACGAGTTAAAAGCGGAATATAAAGGGTTCCTGGAAAATAAATACTATTTGAATGTATGTGGTGATGATATCGAATCATACATATACAATCTGTTACATAAAATTTTAACATAGGTTTGCGTTAGGGAAATCTACAATTGTATAAGTAAACTAAATATTGGTATTTCCACACAGCGCTATTTAGCGTCACAAACTGAGTAAAATGTTTGCTACATATCAAAACAGATTTTAAAATACTTATGCATAGTTACATACGGACATACAATCACGCCTACTTTATCTTACGGTGTGTTCTGTACACTACAAACATCGCTCTTATGCAGTCGGGTATTTTGTTATTATTTTGGTATAAATACTTGTTATAATTTTCTTTCCACAGAAAAGACTTAAATCTTGGACTGAGATAAGAACCTTTTCATCAGCTTACCTATTCTGTAAGTAAGGATCTAAACTAAGAAAGTAGGTAAATTCAGTCTGACCTGAAACAGGAGTCACCATCAATTCTAGTACCTAAATATTTAGTAACTAAATGTCTAGAATTGTTTCAACCGAAACCTTGAATTGGGGTTAAATTTGTACCAACTTTGCTCATTAAGTCTCAAACTTAAAGCTATTAACATGTACTTAATTGGTCTATACTTAAATTACTAGTGTTTATTCAACGGCTTCGGTGTTAATTCTAGTGATACTTGAGCTATGCTTAACCCTTTAATCAACGTACGTACGTAGTAGTGGTTTTCTCTAAGGGTTATCCTGTTAACTTCCTTAGCAAAGGGACGGATCAGGCAAAAAATCTATAAGTACAAAATAACTTAACTTTTTTTCCCTCTATACTCACCACCCTTAAAATTAAATGATATAACTGTTAAGGGTGACAAATTAATCGTGGAAAACCTTTTTTAAAGACCCTAAACGTGCGTGGTTTCCTAGGGTATGCATTTTCATTTAATTTGTAGAAAGACAAAAGGGCGGATAGCAGTCGAATACCAGTCCCCTAAATGTTTTCGTCCCGACCTATTTACAACGTGGTATTAGGTACATGGCTTCAGATGTACGGATTGAATTAAACGTGAAATGGACATTTGGGCTTGTTAGGCATTGTATTCCAATTTCGGTTGCCATTTTGGTATGCGTATGCTACGCGGTAGACAGTTTCAATTCGTGTAAGCGCTCTATCACTACATGTTTACGTGCCTAGGTGCTTGTTAAGGACACCTGCGTTCCCAAACTGTGTTTAGTTTAGTAGTTAATAGGGACTATTCTGCAGATCTTAAATCTAGATTGATAATATGACTTGTATAAGGAATAGTACCTGGGCGACCGAGCTCCACTCGGATTTTTTATGACTGAAAATACAAGCAAACCCGGGTTCACTAAAAATGGACCATTAATAATTTACATTAACAAATTAACCATCTGGATTAGAACCGGGGTCTTCTGGACAAGATCGCTCGGTTTCCCGCCTGAGCTATTATAACCTTGTAGATGGTGGCGATATTTACCTTCGTATTCTAATGATATTGTAGCAATTTTTCATTGCCTGGAAACACGGATAAAACGACGTTTTCTAAAAATGAAACCTAGCTACGAGTAGATCGATTTATCGCCCCCGAAACCACCTGCATACAAAATTTCATGAAAATCGTTGGAGCCGTTTCCGAGATTCAGATTATATATATATATATATATATATATACTTAGTCTGGCCATAAATACTGTTACAGTTAAAAATGAGAAAGATATTACATTTGAATTTGGAATCTGTCATTTTTATACGATTGTTCATTGAGTTTTCTAATTTTGGCGCCAATACATTGTACAATATTTTGCGATATTAAAATGGAGTGGGGTGATAAAGAGAACCGAATCGCTGTGATTGCATTACACAACGTTGGTATGGAGCCAAATGCAATTTTTAAAACTCTCCATACGCTTGGTATTAGTCAAATGTTTGTGTACCGGGCTATTAATAGGTACAATGAGACCTCCTCTGTTTGTGACAGAAAAAGATCTGGCCGTCCACGTAGTGTTCGTACGAAAAAGGTGGTCAAAGCAGTAAGGGAAAGAATTCGAAGAAATCCTGTCCGATAGCAAAAGATTTTATCTCGGGAGATGAAGATAGTACCCAGAACCATGTCGCGTATTTTAAAAGATGACTTAGGACTTGCAGCCTATACAGAGACGCACTGGTCATTTTTTAACTGATAATTTAAAAAAGAATAGGGTGGTAAAATCGAAACAACTACTGAAGCGGTACGCAAAGGGAGGTCACAGAAAAATTTTGTTTACGGATGAGAAAATCTTTACAATTGAGCAACATTTTAACAAACAAAATGACCGTATTTATGCTCAAAGCTCTAAGGAAGCTTCCCAATTAGTCGACAGAGTGCAACGTGGGCATTATCCGACTTCAATGATGGTTTGGTGGGGTGTTAGCTATGAAGGAGTGACTGAGCCATATTTTTGTGAAAAAGGTATCAAAACATCGGCACAAGTGTATCAAAATACCATTATTGAGAAGGTAGTTAAGCCCCTTAACAACACCATGTTCAATAACCAAGTATGGTCCTTCCAACAAGACTCGGCGCCAGGTCATAAAGCTCGGTCCACGCAGTCTTGGTTGGAAGTGAACGTTTCGGACTTCATCAGAGCTGAAGACTGGCCGTCGTCTAGTCTTCCTGATCTTAATCCGCTGGATTATGATTTATGGTCAGTTTTAGAGAGTATGGCTTGCTCTAAACGCCATGATAATTTGGAGTCCCTAAAACAATCCATACGATTGGCAGAGAAGAATTTTCCCATGGAAAGAGCGTGCTTCTATTGATAAGTGGCCTCAACGTTTAAAGGACTGTATTGCAGCCAATGGAGACCACTTCGAATAAGCTTTTATATTTTAAATTGTTTTATATTTATGTATTAAACTAACACACTGTAAAAGTAATAAATATTATTTGCAATAAAAAAAATAATTATATAATAATATATATATATATATATAAGAATTAATCGTTTAAAGATATTAGATAAACTGATACTTGTAGTACCAGTATGTAAAGCATGTTAGTGCCTATCAAATAGGATAACAATGGCGCACTGGCAACAAATATTTTTTTTATTACGAAAATAAGTGCTATCATTGGCCAGTCCATGATGTTTACTTTTTACCCGACTGCGTAAGAAAGAGGGTAATGTTATTCGAATGTATATAAACCTTTGTATATTATATATGTATGTGGGTATGTATGTATGTAAGTTTCTATATGACGGCCTACAGCCTAAACGGCTTGACCGGTTTTGATGTGCAAGGTGTCATTAGATTTGTCTTTGCTTCCAAAGTGTCATAGGTTGTATTTTTTTTGTAATAATAATAATACATCTCTTCCAAAAATTAAAATAAATTAACGTTTTTTTCGTAACTGATAATAAACTGATTTAACAAGAATTATTCTAAAGAATGCGTATTTATAATTTAGATTTTACGCACACTTTCTCAAAAAAACGTACACTCAACAGTGTATCAAGCGTAACGAAATCGTAAAAAAACTGCTTCTCTGCAGTTGGGTATTTTGTTTTTCTTTTAATATATATAAATACTTGTTAATGTAAGTAAGAATACACAGATCGATAGGAATTAACAAATTCATTCACAAAAAACTTATGTCATTATTTCGAAACAAAAATACACTCGTATATTAATAAAATGTCATTTGCGGTGATTCTCCAAAATATATAGAGTATTTTATAAATAAGCTTCCCCAGAAGCCGCCCGTTTCTGTCGACAACCCCATACATATTAGCACAGTAATCAAATCCAGCGGTGTATGCGAAACATGAACACCATTGATGTCAGGAACCCTCGTAAATGTATAAACAGGCGCGCTGCAAAATATACGCTTGCTGTTTATTCTGTAAAAATAAAATAGATACATGGAAAACATTTCCGTAGGGTTATTTTTCTAAAACACGTTTTGACCTGTAACTAATCGTGATATTTTTTTCAAATTAATGACTATTAAATAATATCTTCGGTAGTCTAGTTTGGAGACCGTATGACTTGCGGACCGTCGGCCCTGGGTTGAATTTCCGCGGCACACATTATGAAGTTATGTACGTATTTTTATTCGCTTCGGCCGCGTACGTAACTATTGTTCCGTAACTAGTTACGTACGAAACATAATTATTCTAATTATGAAAAATTCTAAACTTAACTTCATAAAATTCTAAGGCAAAAACTTCTTCGTACGATACTAGTATCGTACAAGTTTTTTTTTGCCGGCAATTTCAAACGGCGAGGAAAATCATCGCGAAGAAACCTGAATATAAGCGATAAGACCGCCTTTTGTACCTTTATTACGCCCTAATCATGTAGATATTGTTATATACTATGGTGTCAATAAAGTATTATTGTATTGAATATTAGAGAGTTCAGAACTTTTTTGAAGATATATGAAGTCTGGCAACTCGCACTTGGTCAGCACGGTGTACTTTTCTTACGTACGCTTTTCTTTTCTCAATATTCGAAATTAAGTTTCCTTACCTAACCTCATATCAACTATCTACGATACAGTATGCTAATATGCCTTTGTAACACAAAAATAAAACCTATTCCCCCGAGGTAAAAATAAAGACATTCGAGCCATATCACTTCCTGGTCCACTAACTTAACATTCGGTAATCACTAGTGGCGGAATGTTTTATTTCCCGCCCAAGGGCCGCTGATAACGAGGGGCGGGCGGGTACGATAGCATCAGAGTAGACACGCGATGCTTAACTGCCGCGCTGGAATACTTCTAGATATAACGTTGGGTTTTAAGCCTTCAAGTGACATTTTTAAGGGATTACTAATAAAATATACACGGTTTTCACAAATTACATTATAAACTTGGTTCATATGTCGAATCCAAAGTCCCTGTTAAGAAATTAGGCATCTTAGCGAAGATATATTTGTATTTTTTAGATACCTTTTGTCTAAAAAATATTAAAAAGTATGGATAATATGACAATATTAAGACCTTGTCACTTTTTGGTCTAATCAATAGAAAACACCCTAGCTATGTTCTCAATAGATGAATAAAAGTAAACTAAATAGATACTATCAGGTTTCAAAAATTACAATCGTGTATCCGACATATGACTAGCAGTGCTCCGTACACTCAGGTATTTAGGTATGTTTATAATGCATCTACATAGAGTAAAAACTACTTCAAAATACGGAATTCGTTTACACGTATGACACATTTTTTCCAGTTATTTAGGTATACAAACCAAAATAGTGAACCGGTTTTGATAAAATTTCTATGGGACCACCTGGAATGTATACCCTTTCAAACAAAAAAGAATTGTTCAAATCGGTCCAGGCGTCTTCGAGTAATCAGGGAACATACAAAATAAAAGATTCCGACGAATTGAGAACTTCCTCCTTTTTGGAAGTCGCTTAAAAATAGCCATCTATTAAAGCCTAGAACATATTATCTATAAGTATAGGTACATATTATTATCTATAAGTATAGGTAATTATTCTATCAAAGATTTTTTATATGACAAATTTTAATTTTATTGACATTATGTGTATCTTTTATTGCTTCTGCTTTGTCATATTTTATATATTTTTGGTTTGTGTTTTAATCTAATAACAAATAATAATAATAATTATTTTTTAATTTTTCGCATGTGCATGATGCTGTCTACCTGACATTTGTACGCCTAATCGGCACAACATGATTTAAGCGACTAAATTTAGTGTAACATCTTTTATGCACTTGTTGTATAAAATTCTCGTGTTGTATGCAAATAAATTATCTTTATCTTTATCTGAGTGTGACGGCATTAAAAAGCGTCTCCACGATATGTAACTGGGGCGATCGTTCTTTATTCATCGCACCTCGAGACCGCCTCAAAATCTAAGCTCTCCCCACAAACAAGCAACGAGATTCATACATATTAATGTTTTATCTACATTGCCTAACACGTGGGGGAGTAATGCCTCCTCTAATGTGTTTGAGGGAATTTCGTTTTCACCTGTCGAAATTGTGACATTTTCGACGCGCCTTCGGATACACTTCGCGGGTACACTTTTGAGACACATTAATTTTAATAACGCCTGTACATAGGGGCGTTTTGAATAGGAAATAAGTCGACGCGAAGAGATAATGATGGGGTTTCGTGAATCCTTCCATTCTTGCAGATGTGTACATATTTGCGGTCATGGTTTTGTTTTGCCTTTAAATAATGATGTCTTATGTTAATTTAGGAGTAAAATGAAAAAACTTGATGTAATTAATTGTAATTTGTATAAGTATGTGTCTACAGTTGCTATGGATTTCTCAGAAAAACTGAATAACTCTTGTTATTCAGTTTTTCTGAGAAATCTTATTCGAAACGAAGTAATTAGTCACAGAATAGGACATTGATATCACGGTGAACCGGTTATTATCGATATTTCTAATTTCGTAGATTTGAGTAGATGATGATGGTGATAAATAGCAAGTAAATATGTTTCTTTTATGCAATCTGCATTTTAGAATGCAATGGTCACTTAATTTCTATACTCTATAGGATTTGGTTCTAATCGAAACCTTTGCCTTAGAGACTATGCAATATGGAGAGTGCTTTCCTTGTGAAGTCTAGCTATAGAAATACAATAAGAAAAGATTTATCGATTGCGAATAAAACCGTAGAATATAGCCAGTTATAAATAACAGACAAATCGTATATAAAGAAATATAAAAAAAAAAACATAGGAATCACTAAGTTACCTTAATTGACCGAGTGATCGAAGCGAAGAAAGGTCTGGCTTTGAAGTAGGAAAGAAACGGAAGAAAGGAGAACAGAGGCTATGAAATCTCGCTTAAAAAGAGAAGTAACCTACGAAGCCATTTGTCGGCCAGTTTTAATAAAATTTGACAAAACCATTGATACTGAATTCTAAATAATAATTTAGAATATGAACAGTACACTATATATGACTCTTTTTTTGCTGTTGCTCTAAGCATTGAGTACCTACCAATAACTGGTAGTACTCGTACTCGCGGTTGTGCGATAAATCGCGTATATTTAAACTAAAATATATGTATTGTTAGCACAAATCCGTCGACTTGCCCTTAATGTTCTAACTTGTGCCGGCAGTCCCAACATTTATCCAGCTTGTAGACGACAATCAGGCTGGTGCGAGCAAACAGTGCAGGCGCCGCGCCAACGTCAATACCCCGCACTACCCCGCCCGCACCCGCCCGGGTCAATTAGCTGCACCCGATGTTGCTGCCCTCTATAAATCGTTTGCGAGTGTCTTCGGGTTGTGGGTTTCATGTTTGTTCCTTGCGCTGTGTTAAATAAAGGATTAGTTGAGAATGCGGTCAAGCGCATTCTCTCTCTATATTACTACATAGAAAAGGTGATTATTCGTTTCTTCCGAAAAAAAACTAGCTCTCAAAATACGTATGCTCCAATGCGTTTGTAAATTAAACATAATTGTGTACGAAAATTTACTAAATGTTCTCATTTTCCTCATAAAGATAAAAAAATCATACCCCTTAATTCATTCGTTATCTTTGGTTTTCCATCATCCTTACAAATGTGAAGCAATTTATCAGATACTTTATATTAATAAATGCGAATTTTTATTTGATTCGGTCTTCTGAAAATGCGGAAACAATTATTTTTGTGATTTTTTTTTGTAGGGAACGCTAAACCTAAAATAGAATTTTATTTTGCTTTTAAACGATGTTGCGCTGTTGCTTTTACCCACAAATAATATACTACGTTCAATCCAATCTACTAGTACCTGCTGTACATTGAATTACCCATATAATAGTACACCTGGGTGGACCGCGGGTACAAAAAGGTGCCTGTGGATCACCTTGGTGAACTACGTTGGTGAACCACGGGTAAGAAACCCTTCATTTATGCCATAGGCCTTATATTATCATTGGCACAGAACACTTTAAAATTGTTGTTAATAATTTTTCAGAAAAGATGGCGGTAACTCAAACACATATTTTCGAGCAATGTAAACGAATGAACATAATTATAGTACTCAAGTATGACGAAACACATACAATCTCTCAACACAATTTTGTTTCATACGAAACAAATGTACGTTCAACCACCAATTAGTAACAAACCAAAGTTAACTTTATTAGTCGCTGTGTAGATGAACTTCGTACACATTTATCGTAATGCATGTTTTATGAATATATAAAGAGCACTTCACAATGACCAGTCCCAGCTGCAAAACCATGCACCTGTTTAACAAGCGTATGTCGGCGATAGAGATTGCAAACTAAAAAAAGTGGGTGTCTTAAAAGGCACCGGGCCCGGCCCGGCCATTCTTACCGAGTCCGGTAACCCGGTTACCGGACCCGGTAGGTATGAAAAGCGCGGCGCGGGAGGGAGCGCGAAATCATAGAAAATTCCACAGGAAAATTCGCATGACAACCGCTGCGAGCTGCCACGTTGCCAACCTGACGCGCCAATAAGAATTTGTTTTGTTTATACCAAATATTACCAAATACCAAAGCTAGCAAAGTTTATCTATCTATCTAATCTAAGTTGTTATGACAAGTTTAGTGCTTTAAGCTTTATTAGTTTCTTAATCTAATACTATGTTTCAAATGGACACTATAACGAGTAAAGAGAAAGACCTGTTTGCTTAAACTTATAAAAAATAATAATTACTAATACTAATGTTACTATTCCGTCCATAAGTAAAAGTAATCAATTCTGTATTAAATCAGAGATTTTGAGACTTTGAGTGAGACTGATTATTGTTGATTTGCTAGTTTGAAATAAATATTAATTCGTAACCTTGAATCATTGTCCTTTTCCATTCTTATATAGCAAATATTCATAAAATACTTTAACGGTTTCATCGCTAACACATCAACCCGCCAACCGGGTTGACGACGAATGATACCGGGTCCGGCCGGGTTGCAATCTCTAGCCGGCGAGTCAACCATTTCGCGCACATACGCTAAATGGACCAAAACACTCTGCATGTAACATGCTATTTTATCAGACTAAACTGTGGTAGGCAAGTACGGCGCTGTCGTGTGCCGCTAAGCGATTTATTGGACGATCTGTTCATACCGCGTTTTTTACGTACACAATCGATACCTGGGACTGATTTTCTCAAAACTGTCTAGGGTTGGACCTTAGATTAGGGACTACACTTGAATGGATAATCGAATTTGGATTTCTCTGGAAGGTCACGTTATTCGTAATAAGTTTATCAAATACATGGGGTGAAATCTAACTTTTGAGCATCATTTAAGTCTACGTACCTATTCATGTGATCTCATGGGAAGCAAAATATGTGGAATCAAAATAATTTAAGTATTTATATTGACACTGGAACTGCGTTTGTACATATTAAAACTAATAAATTAGTCGTTTAATAATTAAAGACCTTACCGAATAACGTTACTTAACTTTAATTAACGTCTTAAACTCTCTGTCTTCTTTCCGCAAGTGTCATTACGTGTCAGCGAGAAGTTGACAAAATATGTTAAGCATTGCTTAAAGTTAAGTAACGTTTTTCGGTAAGGCCGTAAATTTAAGAACTAAATTCGTTAAAATTTGTTTCATTTCAATGAGTAACAATAGCGAAAACCTTGGAGAACATTGAATCTTATTTAGTTTTAATATTCAATTAATTATATTTCACTTCGTATAGACTAAAATTTAATTATATTTCACTCCGTATAGACTAAAATTTAATTATATTTCACTCCGTATAGACTAAAATTTAATTATATTTCACTCCGTATAGACTAAAATTTAATTATATTTCACTCCGTATAGACTAAAATTTAATTATATTTCACTCCGTATAGACTAAAATTCGGGTTAAAATTTAATAAGTTACGGTAGTGTAGTTGGAACATCGCTTGATTTGAAGATCATGTAGGTACTGGGACCGAGTCCCAGGACTCGGTAGTTTTTCGAAGATATGTGAAGAATAACAAATCGCATTAGGCAATCGCCTTTGTTTAATATGACCTTACTCTTCTCACAATGAGAGGATGTTCCACGTCCACCAATGAGATATATTTTAAGGTTGATGAAGAGGAATACATTTAGATAAATAAGAACAATGAAAAATCTGAAAGTTTCAGCATCCTTGTACAAGTTTTTTTTAATTTAATGGTTTTTTTCTCCAGATTCCGGGGTCCGTGCCGGACTACTATAAACTAATATGTATTTATAACTACTTACTTTTTTTTTATTATGCAAGAGGAAGACAAAGCATTTTTTACATATTATAAAGAATTCAATGGTTGGTAAATAACTGATAATTAATTTTTATTATAATCAGATTATAAAACTAAATATAAAATACAAATATACAGATATTACAGTGTAGTAATAACATACGTAGTACTATACCTACACTTGTACTGAAGTATTGTTTGTTCGCAGTTCGTAAACCACCCCTGTACTTCCGACGTGGCTTTACGATAGTTATTCTAGGTCAAACAGAACGACTGAAACAACGAACGGAGCTGCCATCGTAAATGCCAATAGAGAAAATCCATTCAGAGACTACTGGGAGTGCGTCATGAATCCTATAAAGATCGATAAACTTATACCTGTCTACGACTAAATTTAAACTTATTTTTAATTGTGATTTTATTTATTACATAGCTGACCTCGAGTGGAGATCAGAAAATTGATAGACGGTCTCATGATTACCCATCCAAGCATCATCATGGCAGAGCGCAACTAGTTTAAATTAAGCAAAGCATGTATTATGGGAACCAGACATCTGATGTAATAATTTAGACTCTTTATTGTAAGCATATATGTGTTTCTACGTATCCATACATACCTATGGATACATAGAAACACTCAGACAAAAACAGAACAAACCAAAACCCTTCAGTTTTGGCTGTAACTTAATCTGGTAAAAGAGTAAGAAAATTTTAGTTAAAGACAATGGTTAAAGAACTAATTCATTGAAACAACTGCAAATTACTCATTCAAAGTGAGGTTACTCATACTAAATACGGTCCTTAATTACTCAACTTCCATAATTAACGTTTTAAAAAAGAATAATGCGGCGCTCGAGAGAAAATCAAGACGAAAGTTGCAACAATGTAATTTGTAGGTTACACTTTACACAGAGCTCGGAGAGTGTTCATAAGGTTCATAATTACAAAATTTATTAAGTCAACGGTGGTCTAAAGATGTTCCCTGGAACACGGAGATTCTGGGAAAGTAGATGAGAGAAGGATTATGAAAACCGTGGACTTACTTCAATCATCTTTGTGTAACTTGTATCTGCACAGCTTCGTTTTAAGTTAAATGTAGAGAACTGAAGGTTCTTGCTTATTTCAGTTCAAAGTTATTTTGTAACTATTCTAGAGCGGAGACATTGGAGACTGCATTTATGCAAATGCGGTAAGTATATGGAGGCATGAGGATATAGCGGTCGAGTGGAAAAGTGGTGATGTGTACAATATATATTTTTAGATATATAAGTATAAATAATATGATAAAGATTATTCCCATTTAGTAGACGACAAATATTATTACCATTGTTCATTGTATTGTAAATTTACCTAAAGTTTAAATTACAACAATCATGTTTTCCGATAGCCTTCCCGGTTTCCTTTGAGCCGAGCAAACCACATTAGCAAAGTCACTCTGCGGTAACTTTTAAAAATAACGAAACAGTTCCGCGCACAGAACGGCGCAGCAAAAGAATTGGATTTAAAAAATAATTCCAGAACAATGGCGATGGACTCCGCAAAGTCGCATATCTTAGACGTTTTTGTAATGCAAAGTTAAATGAAAGCGAAGTAGTTTGAAACAAGGTGGAGTATCGTCCGTGCTAATGGAATTAAATCTGAAGGATGTTTAACCGCGTTCCATACAAACTTTTAAGTCAAGTACTTGAATACTTGGGAAGCTTCCGAATTGTCGGGCTCAAGGCAGATGAAAGTTGTACCTAATCCACCAATATTTTGTTTGGTTCTGGCTTATAATAAATTCGTTTTAAACTACATAGTATTATTTCTTAATGAATGCTTATAATCAACGTTGCCTAGTGACAGTTTAATAAAATATTTTGAGGTAATAGTCTGAAGATGGAGTCAGAAAGTTTAGAGTCATTAAATAATCCTGTAAGTCCTTAATTCTGGAACTTACTCCCAAGAAGTTTTCGTGTCAAATATAGTAGACGCGTCAAGTTAGACTTAATTTATTTAGTTACGATAAGTTTTTAGCATTAGATACATACTCGTACTATGACATGAAAGTGATGAACAGACCGAAAAATTGATATGAGAACTCTCAAAAAGAAAATGGTAGAACCGTAGGTTTAGGCTCAGTTTTATGCCGATAAAATGTGAGCACTTGAAATTATTTATTTTCGCAGTTTGAATACATGTTTACTACATTACAATAAATAAATAAAAAAACATTGGATCGCCAATAAGACGGTGTTTATCGTATTTAAGTACCAAATACATAAACAGTATTTCATTGCATTTATTAAAATTTCTTGTGTTTATAAAGTTTCGTTAAGTTTTGAGTTTTTTGTCCCCTTACTTTTAAGTTACAATAAGTTATAACTACACTTACTTACGTACTTCCTTATCTATGATAATACTTTTTTTTTTTTTTTTTTTTTTAGTATATTCAGTATTAAGTATTATAAAGCTATAAAAAGCTATAAGAATAAAGCTGACAAATTCCTCAAACAAACTTGAGCTTATATGTTCGCAAGAATCGATATAAAATCATAATAGGTCCGATGTTCACGGACCAAGAAAACTTCGACTTTGGCCCTTTTTCCTAACTGGCACTTTCAGTTGAGCCTTTGATCAAATATTTGTTTAGGAACACTTTAAAATTGAGAAATGCTGAGGGAAACCATCCAGTTTCACCCCATCTCTTCGTTTCAACGGTTTCCTCCAACTTAAGTGTCATTTCCGCTTGTTTACTTAGAGGGGCTTTGGAACAGTTCTTTGCGTTCTAGAGTTTCATAAGTTTGTGATTGTGAGAAGAAATTACTTTCTATGCAAGTAATTTTGTAGAAGTACTTACTCATATACAATCATAATATATTTATTGGTTTAGGGCGGTCATTATTTATATAACATTTTATAATAGATTATATAAGATAGTCGATGTTATTAGAAAGACCATATTGTTTTTTAAGCTAATTGCAAAGTAAATAAAAGTAATTAAAAAAAAATCTATCGACTTCTTAAGTATTCAATGAACTTAAAAGGGAGAACTAACAACAGCTGTTTATTATTATTATTAAATTTAAAACCTAGGAGGGCAAACGGGCTATAGCAGCTCCGGCACGTCACTGCGACCTTTGCAGATCTATTGTGACAACCCTTTGGATCACAGCACCTCCCCAAGTCCTATACCGATCATGTAGTCAGTGATGGCCTTGGGGGAGGAGGTTTTAATCTCGTCGGGTGAGATTGTGGCCTTCAAGGTGCCGGCTTCTGCTATGGTGCAACGGTTCGCACTCACACAGTATATGTTTCATCTCCTGTGTGATCTCTGCAAGCCTTGAGTTCACCCAGTTCCATAGTGTTGAGGTGTTTGTTAAGCTTGCAGTGCCCGCTTAGGGTTCTGGTCAGCTGTTGGTAACAACAGCTGTTACATAATATTGAAAAATTAAATCAAAACTACTCCTACAGAAGCAGATCTGTACGTAACTGATAGAGAGCTTGAGCATTTGAATTATACTCACTCTTAGATTATAATTTGTTTGTTGATGTTTATAACACAATAATTATTATTTCTGCAAATATAAAACAGACGCAGCCATGAGAATTGAATATTAATTGGACATTTTGCCCCGACAATGTCAAAGGAAGGACCTTACGTAACATGAACCTTTTATCCTAATAACATCCCGTCTTATGGTCCCTCCGCTAAAACTAAACAAAGGATGCTACCAGCCCAATTAGAACAATGAAAATAACAGCGAAAGAGGCCGAACAAATAATAGGGGTCCCTCTATTTATGCCCAAACTAACAGCCGACTTTAATGGCCGACATTTTTCTAACATAATACCGAGTACTTAGGAATAATGAATAAAAGGGCATCACCAGAACGCTAACCCTAATGAAGGTAGAGGGTTCTCTCGAAGGAGTTACATAACAACTGTGATAGGGATATAAAATCTAATAGGGAACTTAAACAGTGGCATAACTAGACGGGCGGCATCAGTTATCTGCGTGGAATGTTGTATCACATAATGCCTCCCTGCTTGCCGCCGAGTTGTCATACGACCCTCCCCTATCCGTGATAAATTTTGCATATTCCCGCTCACAAACATCTCAAGGACCAAATTATAATTTATGTAACAGGGAAATAGTTCGCATTTGTGCTAACACACACCTTATTGACGTGAATACACGTGCAAGTGAAATGGGTCAGCGGCTTTTATGCTATGAAATTGCTTATGGCGGTGAAATAATAGCACATTATGGTACTGCAAGTGAAAGGGTGTGCTGCTTTTATGGGACTACTTGGCTGGCCTGGAACTTGTTTGGAGTGTAAAGTTCATTCACTGAGTTCGTGTGTGTTTGGCAGAGTTCAACTAGAAACAATAAAACTTCTACAGGATGTAACAGTGAATGAAGTACTTACTTTAATGAGTCATTTAATGTACTTATTATTGTGAACAAGTATTCGTTTTAAAAACTCAACAAAAACCCCTGAATTTAGATGAAATATAGCTAAGAATGCTCTTGATGAAATAATGTTCCAAGCAAAATAAAAAATTGATCAAAAGCTGTTCAAGGTACAATGCCACAGACAAACACACAGATATACAGATACACACGTCAAACTTATAATACCCCTCATTTTGGATCGGGGGTATGCAGTTGGACTGCATGGAGTGCATGGTGAGTCTCTTCTGTGCAATGCTCTCTTAGTGTTGTGCACGTATGTATATGAAAAATGTAGTAACAGTGGACTGCCAGGGGACAGTGGTAGGCTGGTGATGATGATAATAATGATATAAAAATGTAGCAACAGAATAAAGTTTAGCGGAACGGTAGCGACACGGAAGCGAGATTTTATCTAAATGTATAAAGTTGGCTACAGCACGAGTATATTTATGAAAACTTATATAGTATATAATATATAGTAATATATACATAGTATAATACAAGTAATTACAGTTTAAAAAATTAAACTAATAAACTGATTTTGATAAAATTCCTGTGAGACCATCTGGGAAGTATACCATATTAAATAAAAAAGCATTTATCAAATCGGTCCAGGCGTCTTCGAGTAATCGGGGAACATACATATAAAAATAAAAATATTGAGAATCATCTTCTTTTTGGAAGTCGGATAAAAATAAACAAAAATAGACAAATAAATTCGGCTCACAAAAATAGACGTGAGTAGCACGTTTGTTCAAATAAAAACAAACAGTTTTTGGGGAAAAATTACATGATTTTAGACAAACTATTGACAAAATTAGACAAGCGGTCTCTTCATCAACTGGCAGAATGTCTTTTGTACTATTCATGTTATTCTGAGAGCTAGTATTAGACAGCAAGGTAGATATTGAAAAAATATTAATAAAAAAAATAATTAAAAAACAAGCTTTTATTTAAATGCTCTAAAACGAAGAAAATAAATTTTATATTAATATAAATAAAAGCTTGTCGCGAGAACATAAACATTTTTGTTTTCAAAAGAACAAACTAATTTTAATTCTAAGCAAATGATAAGAACGCGTCTAAGTCTTTTGTTGGAATTAAATATTACTTAGTAGATAGGTACGATATTGTTTGAAATCTCGCGACAAGCTTTTATTTATATCAATATAAAATTTATTTTCTTCGTTTTCATCATCATCATCTCAGCCATAAGAAGTCCACTGCTGGACATAGGCCTCTTCCATGGATTTCCAAAAAGACCGATTGGAAGCGGCTTGCATCCAGCGTCTTCCCGCCACTTGTATGAGATCATCTGTCCATCTCGTGGCTGGTCTTCCTACGCTGCGCTTGCCGGTACGTGGTCTCCACTCGAGATTCTTCGTTTTAGAGCATTTAAATAAAAAGCTTGTTTTCAATTATTTTTTTTAAATTAATATTTTATTTACTAGACTAAAAAAAGAGTGCTTGTCAAGACTATTCAAACGAGTCCAAACTCGACGGTTTTATCTTGTTTAGTTTAGGAGTTCCTATGGCCACCTTCCGACGCCATCTTGAGACCCTGGCTGTCATGGAGCACAAGAGTGCTTGTCAAGACTATTCAAACGAGTCCAAGCTCGACGGTTTTATCTCGTTTAGTTTAGGAGTTCCGATAGCCACCTTCCGACGCCATCTTGAGACCAGCTTCATGGTACCATATTATTGCATTGTCACCGAAGTTACGTAAGTAAACCAAATTTCAACCTATTCTAACGACAGGTTCTAATTTAACTCGCAAGATTTGTCCCATACTAACATACTAACAGGGCAAGTAGAATAAAAGCTATGAAAAAGAAAGTGTGCAAAGACGTGTTGTTGTTGCCTTCGCAGCCCAGTTAGCGAAATGAAACCCGAGCCGTTTTTGTCCTCACTGTGTGCATACTGCAGAATTCCTCTAATCATATTACGGGAGCAGTTCCACTTCGCTATGGCTGTTACTGTATACTGTTGGTTAACAAAGTTAGCGCAATTATTTCTCTTTCATTTAATAAGTTTTATCATAAATTTATTGTTAGTTATATTTTAAGTGTTCGTGATTGAAATTAAACAACTTTTAATGGAACAGTCGTGTATATTTTACGTTATTTTAAGGTGAGACGTTTCAAATATTTTCAATTGCAGATGACAGTGCCTCAATTTATGTTGAGTAAATATCAACTAACCAACTAACTATGGCCAATGTTATTAGAAGGTGGGTAACTGAAATGGATAACGGCAAAATGTCTAAGTTCTGGGGGCACGACCGTGCCCCCCATGTGAGCCAGCGGGCACGCCGAGACTAACTTTTCTCGAAGCGATTCGTCGAAGTTTTGGTCAAAATATCTAAAATCTAAATGTCAAATGTTTAAAAGCAATCACATCAATATGTATAAACATGAAATTTAGAACTATTATAACACATTTTAAATTGAATAAACAATGAATGGTGAATGGGACTGGTAACCAATGAAAGCTCTAATTTTCAGAATTACGAATTCTCATTAATGAGTTAAATAACTTTATAATAATAATAATAAATAATTATTATTATTATAAAGTTATTTATAAATATTTTACTAACGAATTACATATGAAACGTTATGTATTGCATGGAACAAGAGATTCATGGTAAATAGTCCCCGCTATGAATAAAAAAAAAAAGACGTGTGTTCGTCTGTCCACCTTGTGGCTTGTCCACGCTGCGCTTGCCGCACTTGTACCGCGAGACCCTAACCCTGAATACTACGCTGCAATGTTGCTTATTCCATATTTGAAATGCTCATTGTTTTAACAGCTGTTCATTTGTTTGTATAAAGTTATGATGGCACATACAAAGTTGGTCTCGAATGTTCTATACGATTATTCCGTTTCGAGCGTTGACCCGTCGATTGTGCAAACTAACCGACGCCGCAAATCCCGCGGACGTTAATATACAAAACAAACAATATAACAGATTTGCATGAACAAAACTGAATCACGGCCGCGCTACGTTATTTTCTAGTAAAATTTGTCGCAATAAATTTTCCCGTTGATAGATAAAGTTTTGCTATGCGAGGGGATCCTGCCAAGTCTCGGGTCTCGTTAGCCCTGGTAGTCTTGGGTCGCTCCTTGGCATCGATTACAGGAACATACGTCGTGATGTGATGCTGAAATCTATGGAAATTTATGCATTTTATGCGTCAAAAATATCTATTTGTGAAGTAAAGAGTGAGATGATCTATTTGGTTCAGTGGAGCCGTGTCCGCCTTAGAAGCAGAAATTATTTTCTTATTTACGCTGGCGTTACGCTTGATATGATGTGGAGTGTACGTTTTTGCGAGAAAGTATGCGCAAAGCCAAAGCAAAGTTTGATCGTGAATTAGCAACAAATAGATATACAGACAAAGTGACTTTTTTCATAGTATTAGTTAGGGTATGCTTGAAAAACATTACGCTGTTACTGCATTACAAGATATACAAGTATTACTAAAGAAAACGTAAAAGGACGACATAACAAAACGAATAAAACGATTTAGATGAAATACTCTCGATGAAATCCACTTTAAAAAAAAAAACTAAATTAAAATCGACCATCTGTTTGAGACTTACAATGCCATAAACAACACAAATACACGCGCTAAACTTATAAAACCCCTCTTTTTGGGTCGGGGCTTAAATAAGTAATGTACGATAGGTAAGTTAAATTAACAAAATAAATATTATGGAACCTACTACCTTAATAGCAGGGAAAGACTTTTTTACTGCATGATAAACATTAACTTTCGCAATAATATAAGAATTATGCACTGGATCTTCGCAATGTAACTCGTTAATAGGAAAACTTTTTTGCGCAATGCTGAGCTCTATGGTTAAACTATAACCGTGCCACTCTGTGGTATCTGTTTTATTTTGTTGTTTGATGCAGTTCATTGTTTATGGTTAGCTAAAGGGCCAGCAACATTATTGCGGCGGCAAATCCAAATTACAAACAGTGTTTTCTAGCTACATAGGTACTACTACTGTAAATGACCACAAAGTTTGTGGTTATTTAATTAGATTATCGCTAACATAAGATGCATTATTCATATATAACTATCACTAAAATGCATCTAATATATAATCTAAAGTCTAGAAACTGTTTGAATTAGTGATACTGGATCATCTGCCCTGCGGTTTCACCGCGTCAAGACGAAAAACGATGGTGATGGAGAACGATGAAGATGATGACTATAAAATACATGCGTGACACCATCTACTGGTTCCAACGGAAGACCAGCGACGTTTTTTTTTATACATTATACATCTACGATTGACCACCAACTCGCCTGATGTTAAGCGACGGTGTGGCCGAGGATGGAGCTCATCGATCTAGAAGATATCTATTCACTTCACTCTAGCCTCGAAAATTCCAAGATTGTAGGTGGTTGGTTATATGGTTAATTCAGCATTAAGATGGCTGGAATCGGCTTGTGACAAAAACGATTGCTGTTTTTATTTTATGTGTTTATTATTGTTTTTTTTTTTCACTTATAAAAATATGTTTATGTCTATGAAACCTATTTCCGTACCTATCCAGGTTCTCAGCTATCTCTTTACCAATTTTTGTTGCTCATAAGTATTGGTTCAACCGCATGGTTATAAAAAAGACAGAGAGACAGAGTTACTATTGCGTTAGTTAGGATAAGATACATTATTGATAAATATGTATATTGACGTGATAATATAACGAATAATCTTAGATTATCTCAAACATTATGATCACTTGCAAATCTTACAATAGTTGCCAGGTAACTATTGTAAGAAATTTACAAAAAAAAAAACTGTTCGAAATTTGAATTTCCCGCCGTACATGTGACATATACTTACTTTTTTATGTTTGACAGTTTTGGTTGAACTACAACTGTGCGAATCTGTGGTCTTATTTTGTCGTTCTAAAACCGAGTTCATTGTTTATGGTTCGCTGAATCAGAACAATTTATGCGGTTCAGATTTGTTAGAGATTATCTGGCCGACTGTGATCGTACGGCATGAAATTGTTATGAGAATGCACCGCCTGCTTTTAATTTCGATTCGGCAGTATCATTTTATCGCCTTTGACTGCTTTTATCTTTACGATCACCTGTAAAAGTGTATTGCTTTGTAATAAACTCTATTACCTATTGGTTGATATCATAAAATGTAAGTGGCGGTCTTGGACGTTTTTTACACGACTGCGTAAGAAGGAGGGTTATGTTTTTCGAGTGTATGTAAGTATGAATGTTTTCAATACGATCGCCTACAGCCTAAACGACCAATTGATTGATGCTTGACCAATTTTGATGTGCATCTGTCGTTAGATTTGTCTTACCTCCCACTCAGGGAGTTATAGACATATATTTTATTGTAATAAAAATAATAATATATCTTTCACAAAAATAAAAAATGCTATTTTTATAACATACAATAAACTTTTTCTGTTTTATTTTTAAGCGAGCGTCATGCCGATAGAGTTGCGCTTTGCTTCAAATAAATGCACCCTTACTTATTTTTTCTAGATCAAAATGAGAGTAGTTTCATATAACATCCGTCGAGGTAATTCCAAACGTCGAGGTAAATAAATTAGGTAATTTGTCTATATACACGATAAAATCATACAAGACACAAATAACTCGAATACAACCTACAATCGCAAACAATCCTGACCCGCAAAAACTCAAGTGATCAATAGTTTAAGAATATACAATGGGACTGACATGTTTATATAGTAAAAGTCCCAAAAATAAACATGAATAAAAAACTTCCCGATTTTAAAAGCAAGAGTATATTTTTTTTGTCTATTTTGTAACTTTACATAACGCGTCACGAAGAAGTTTATTAAAGAACATTGGAATAGAAATAAGTCCATTTTTCATAATCATCATCATGATTTTACATATCCACGCGCTTGAAACCGCGGGGAATTGCTAGTTTAATCATACATATTTGAGGGAACTAAACCAGCAGCAGTAAGAGTTAATAACCCATTGTAAGTTGTAATGTCGGAAAGCACAGGTGTGCTTTAA
The DNA here is from genome assembly GCA_947563715.1 of Lycia hirtaria. Taxonomy (NCBI): domain Eukaryota; kingdom Metazoa; phylum Arthropoda; class Insecta; order Lepidoptera; family Geometridae; genus Lycia; species Lycia hirtaria. The sequence goes on along the minus strand of OX387381.1, from coordinate 37,471,344 downwards.
CAAGTTAATACTTACACCTTTGATTAGGGAGGTAAAACCATTAATATTCATCAAGCAATCAAATATTCTGTAACATATCCCGAAGCAAACCCCACGAATATGCACATAAATCGGAATTACAATACGTATTCGGACGTATTCTTTCCAACTGTGATTTTTATGGTTCCGTCCCTCAAAAGGAAAAACGGAACCATTGTAAGATCACTTCGTGGTCTACCTGTCCTACTTTCTCTCTCTCGGTCTGTTAGGATCCTTTTTCTCGGAAGCGTGTGTAGGTATCTCTAATAATATTTAGGTAACTTACAATCACAATATTTAACAAGCAGCAAGGCTCCATTTGCAAGTGAAGGAATAAATCCGAAATTTGTTAAAAAAAAATACAAGAGGTTGCACTCCGGGAGTGCCGGTAGAAGTGAAAAATAAAATAGCAAAAAGACTGACTCGTGAAAGATTTAACCAAAGATATTGAGTTTTATAAACAACACCTTCCCAACTCAACCCCAAACTCATCGCCGTACGCGAAGCGTTAGCGTGTTTTAAGACTATACAGCGCCATCTAGTACGTTGGTCTGGAACTAACTTTATTGGACAAACTTGTACATACAATAATGAACTATAAATGCAAAACGTTAAAATAGGTTTCTGACTGTCAGTCTTAAGATCGGACGATCTGACGCGAGTTTAAAATTTTTTACCCATCGCAAAAATGACCAACGCCGCTAAAGAAGATTTCACTTTAAAAATATATGCATTTACAAACGTACAGTTGCAGTTTCAGTTGTTATCAACTATAAAGCTACAGTTTGTCTTTGCATCTTGAGTTTATGAATTTGTGCAAATAATTGTACGGAAATCTCACTGTACGAGTCCAACTCGTACTTGGTTAGTTTTTGTCCTACTTTCGTTTGAATAACAGTCAAAACATCCTGGTCTTTTTTGCGGTTAAAGCGCAGATACAAGAGCCACTGTAAAAAGAAACAAATTCTGCAACTTTGAAAAGATATCGTGATTTTCCCATGTGATTTGTATTTTTGTTAAAAATGTTGCGATTTGGAACTCTATTTCGAAAGAGTTACGAGTAAATATTGTGTTTATGTGTTAACTGCATTGAGAGCAGCGGTCGTTTGGCACGTACAGGCACGATTCCCGGCAGGGCCTGCCAGAACGTCACTCTATTGTAGGTATAGAAACGTTAACCGATTTTTATTTGTCGAAAATTCGATAGCTGGGTCTCGCCGCTTGAATTCAGATGAGGAATCTGGGCGGCTGAATGTCTAGGCGTAAAATTCTTTGAGAAATTTGTCGCAGCTGATATTTTTATGAAAGAACTAGATTTTTCTTACAGGAATATAAAGGAAGAAGAGGAAAAGGAAATAATTCTTTGTAAGGTCACTGAACTCTTGTTATAGGAAAAACATATTGTTATAATTAAATTTTAGTCTTTTATTTTAACACAAACTCAGCGACCTTGTAGTCTACGTTAAAGTGCGCTTATTTGCCACTCAGATTGCATATTTCCGGAATAATTAACATTTAGATTAAGCATTGCCATTCAACGTGGCAATCCTGGCAGCATGCTGAGTTCGCTACCAATTGGTAGTGGGTATAACCATATGGATTTTTATGTTTAAACCTTCATCAGTCGGGCAAAACTGTTGCTTTTTTGTGTAGTAGTTTAGGCAGTTAAGTATATGTACTTAGATTGTGTATTGTTTTGTTATAGAATTAATAAAGGAAATGATAGTCAGGAAATATATTACATATTTAAGTCGTACCCATATTCTATAAAAGTAGCTATAGCAGTACACTCGATATAAGTAGCTTTAGCGTTTCGTTCTTGTTTTTTTTTTAAAAGATGTCTTTCTTTGAGTTTCTAAACATCTGATAGAAGAAAAGACGGAATGGAACACTGTGTTGCCAGCTATCCGGGCTAGCATTCCCGCCAAATCTTACCCAGAGTTCTTAAAAAATTTAGGTTTTGAAGAAAAATACTATCATAAAACAATATTTCAATTCTAGTCAAAACCGCTCTAGTCAAATTGAATTCCAGCATAAAATAGCAGAACGATGTCCCAAAATTACAAGTAACAACGTGCTATCATCTAACTGTAATATATATAAATTCAAACTGAGACAGTCTAAGAGTCCGCTAAGCTTTAATGCAAGATACGCTTTCAACTCACGCCCAGCTAAATTTATCATTCAAAGATTTATATGCGATGCGAACGTGAGAATCCGCGAGCGATCTCATTCACAAACATAAAAATGTTGCGAGATCAGAAGCTTTTATTTTATGAATAAGTATGTAGCATGAAGATGAGAGGGCGAATCGATATTTCAATATCATTTCGGGGCCGCTCGTATCAGAAGCTGTAAAACTGACTATCTGATGTAACGGACATCTGACCTTTGTGCAGGGAGTGTTGGTGTTTTGGATGTAAGGTGACATTGCTGTTATTTGCAGATTTTAAGGTTATTTTTTCATTTTCTATAAGTTTCTACATTGTAATATGCCTTTGTTAGAGTATAATATTATCCATACTAAGACATACTTAAGCAATAGATGCTTTAGTATGATGTAATACTCACACGCAAAAATAAACAGTCGTAATGAAAACCTCCTTCTTTTTGGAAGTCAGTTAAGAATCAAATAGAAGAAAATTAATCAAATTTAAGCTTTTTAGAGTCCACACAGGAAAAAAATATGTCCCTAAATACATTTTGTCAAAAGTAAAATCTTTTTTTGCGATCTTAAAGATGATGGTCCCATAAAAACGGATAATGATGATAAATACAACCCTTAAAGTATGCCAGTCGATCATTACACCCTGTACACAGACACAATTTCAAAAAAAAAAAAACCTTAATTTTGAGTTAGTTAAAAATCTTCAAAGATGTACTTAGTAACAGCACAGTCTAAATATTTCGTTATAGTATTCAATGCGACGTTGGTTATAATCGTACCTGTGTCGCAAACACTTCAAAACAAAAGTACCAATCAAGAATTGTGACATTTATATAATCTATAAATGGTACAAAAAGTCAGTTCACGAGGTCACAAAGCCAAAGATCCCGTTCAACACTGGCACCCGAGAAAACAACAGCATCAATCAATCATGGAGACAAAAACCTCACTAGTCGATACCGCGCGACATGCGCCAGCCGCCTCACTCTGTCATAGTGGCCGATGACATCTCGATCCTTGTCCTCGTGTCCTTTCTCTCAAATAAGTGCTCTGTGTGACGTTTCTTAAATGACTGTACTCTTATGTTAGGAAAATAGAGTTGGAATAAATAAAAAAATATGGGCCTATGGCACAGAAGATATAAAAAGTCTACCCTATGGTCATTGTCCAAATGGCTACCGCAGATATTATAGATGTCTAATTGTTCTAGATCGACGAGCTTCATCCTTCCTTCCTTCCTCCATAGCGTAATCTACCATCAGGCAAGGTGGTCAATCGTAGATCTATTTCATGTAAAATAAAAAGTAGCTGCGGCGCTGATTTCACTCTTATTAGTTCGATGCATATTTATATTTGTCTCCAACACCAAAATTGTCAAAAAGGCATGCTTATAGACATCTAGATGTCTATGGGCATGAGTGAAAAAAATTCGCTCGCTACGGACTGGTACCTGTCAAAACAGCTACAGAGGCGTCGATTGAGGTCAATTGCATAGCTAGAAGAAACACCTTTGTAAAAGCCATAAAAGCAAAAGTTGAATAGTAGCATAGCTATAATCGCTGGAATTGCTGCGCTGGACGTGTTCTTCTAGAAATTTTAGATAAACTCGAAAAAAAAAAAACGTGAAACTGTTGTTAATCACGTAATATTATGGTGTTTTTTTTTTTCAGATCCTACAAATATAAATATATTCAAGTTATTTAAACGCACTACCACCAATCCGTTATTGAAAAATATTGTAAAAGAATTTGAATTGACAAGATACTAATTTCAAAAATGTAAATGTAAACTACAAAACCCTACAAAAATGTGAATATAAACTGGAAAAGTTGGGAAAATGTAATTTATATTTTCCCAACTTTTCCAAGCACAAGCAAAAAATATGGAGAATAGTGGCAACATTCAAGTCAGCTAACCTACACACACCCGCCCACTGCAGCGAAGATATTCGATCATATCCAATAGCCGCGCGGGGATGAGGGGTCCGCTGGAATTTCATCTCTCCGAAAGCCTCCAACTATGCCCCATTTATTTTAGTTTCTTCCATTTCTTACCGAGAAATAGACTAAAGATATTTGTGGTATTGCTCACTATCGGGAATTTAGAGAACGTCCGATGAATTATGGTGTGTTATGACTCCTTTATTTACCTTAGAAAGGGGAGAAACGCTCGCACGATTTATAGACGAAAATTAATGTACCTGAAACAAAATAGAATAGTTTGTAATGCAAATGCGATAAAGTTATCATGTAAAGTAAATGAGTAACTGGCTTCGGAGGTTGTAAAATTATGCAAGCGCCGTCAAAGCAGGGCTAGGTAAATATTTGCATGCACCGCAAATGCGACGGCTTACATAGCGCACGGGAAGGAACAAAAGACAAAACACCAAATGGAAACGTAAAGATGAAACGACGACGCGTATTCACATTGTGTACAAGCTTATAGTACACAATCTCATGTCGCTTATATAAAATGCGAAATTTTTGTTTGGCTTCACGCTGTAACAACTGAAGGAGATTAGAATAGAATAGACATTAGAATGAAATTGGGAACTTTGATGTGAAATCTCTCACTATTGAGAATGACTATAGCCATCTTAAGCCTGCTAAATAATATTTATAATATATTGTCACATTATAGCCCCTTTACAGCTATAATTATAGTTTAAAAAACTGAAGCAACCGACTTCTCATGGATGCCATTGTCAGAACTGGACCAAATTGAAATGGGACCACACGGGAAGCACCAGCTTTCAAATAAAAAAAGAATCATCAAAATCGGTTCACCCAGTCGAAAGTAATGAGGTAACAAAAAAAAAAATACAGTCGAATTGATATCCTCCTCCTTTTTGGAAGTCGGTTGAAAATTTAAAAAAATTATAATTAATTAATGTTGTATAATTGTATTTTAAGCTTATTTGAATGTGATGCTCATCACTTTTTATTTAATTATAATAAGGTTATAATTCCATCTATCAATAAATATATTCTATTTTACAGGCATGCCTTATTGTAAGTAGAAGCAATTTGTCTATCGTGATGGAAAAAAGTACGACGCTTTTCCATGCCGTCACGCCCCCATTACGAGTACATTACCGTATTCGACTCCAGTTAAACAATGCTACTTTTGTTTGACATTTGCTAAACGCCCTGTGACGTCCAACTTTTTTATATCTTGGAATAACACACAGGCTTAGATTTATAGTTCCATAATCTAACCACAGGTTATTTTTTATCGGCCAATTCAGTGAACAACGACGTTGTAACTCCATTTTATGACGCTGCTTAAATCATCTGACAGGATGAAAAAAGGCCATGATGATGATTTTTTTATCCTAAAATACGGACGATTCCAGTGAAATAACAAGTGAAAGACTATTAATTGCAAATACATTAAAATAAATATTTCACTGACGACTTCAGCAGTACATGTTGAGTACACTACTAGTACGAAATAATCCTGAATATTTAAAAGTAATCTATGCAAAGAGGCTTATTCCGGAATATATTGCCCCAGTACAAGATGCTTACTAAACCTGAAGGGAATAATTTATATTTATTTTAGTGCAGCGGGAATAACAGATGAATGTGAAAACTTTACCAGATGGTTATCGTCAGTAAATAATTGAATAATAAACAATTGAAATATTTTTTTAAACACGTTAATTGGTTTTCATACATTGAAGTAAATCTACAAACTCCAAAAATTGGCAAAGCACGAGTTAAACTTGCGTAAATATATGCTTTTAAAATGGGTAATGATTGTGCAGGATAAAACTTCCTTGTTTATTCCACAATATAGAAATGAAAAATAACAAGTGAACGTTTCGTTGACAGTTGGTGTTAATATGAATAGACTTGAAATATAGTAAACGTTAGTGTTATACTTTTTTTGGGTAAAGAAAATAGGCTTGCTACCTTCTGTTTCAATAGCCCTGGTGTCTGTAATCATGTTGTATGGGATTACAAAGCCTCGGTGTGCGAGTGAAACTCGTACTTTGCCGCATTTATTTTGTTAATACATAGGTACTAACCTTATATGGAATGTAAATACGCAACACTAACGTATGTGCTCATATTCTAGAATCTCGAGACGTGTTTCGCGTTGTGAATATTTAGATAATGAGCATAAAATGCTTCTTTGCGATGTAAAAGCTTTTTCTTGTTTGAAGACGTATGCCCGTAAGTTTAGAGCCCATTTATAAAGATGAGTATGACAGTTACCTAGAGTGCCTTTTATAATAATGCCTGGATAGATTCAATAATATTTAACGAGGTTGGAACAAATTTTAGACGAGTTTGAAAGCGTGTTCTATTATATTAGTTTCAGTTTAGATTGAAAGTCATGCTTTCATGTTAAAGTACGTTTCAGATAAAATATATTTTATCACTTTTATGAGGGTTACTGATAAATTAGCTAGAAGTTTCTTACGTTGGTAATATTTCCATACAAAACTATTTTTATCAATATGATCGAAAAGTGTATATTTTTACAATACTTAAAGTAATTTTAGTTAGCTTTAATAACGATTTTTATTGCCAGCAAATTACATTTTTGTAGAAGAAAACAGGAAATGAATAGCTCAATTTTTTTTTTATCGAAAATTATGGATAAATATTTAAATTGTCAATTTTGCTATTAATCTCAACTTTTTAATCGACATATATTTACTGCAAATAAAAGCGATATTTTCACTTTTTGAAAATTTTAATACAGTATTTTGTTGAGAGAGGTTGATTAATATCTATTTAACCATAATTTAGTTTTTGTATTATTTTGTCGTATTAAATTATAAATGTCGTATATATAGGGCTAATAATCTCTAAATAAAATGGCAGTGACGTAAGGACAGACAGACCTCTGTCTGTCCTTTTTTTTCGTTATAGCAAATTTATAATGAGCGAGATAGATAGCGGCGCTACCCAATTCTGGGTCTTAACAGCAGACATATATTATAGTGATATATAGTGCAGATATGTCTGATGACCGATATATGTTATATCGCTCTACCACCTGTTTCGCCTTTTTCTACGAAAATTGTTGCCGAACCACGGTAAGTATCCTATAAATTGTATTAGGCTTGTTGGTTCAATAAACCAAACTGTTTATGTGTCCGTGGTATGTGGTTTAGGAAGAATAAAATTAGTGAAATATAAGTATTCCCTTTCGCCAGAGCACCCAGAGTATATTCCCTTTCGCCTTTGGTTACGTATATTTACAAATTAGGAAATAGCCGGCCTTCTCGACAGGTTATTATTATGCTGTCACCCGCACACTCGGTGTCCTGGGAATCCGATATTTTACATCTACCCTCGCCTTTGAAACAATACTAGGTCCGATGTAAGTTATTCTAAAAAGAACTTTTGTGCGATGGAAATAAGAGTGTAGTTTGTGTGTTAGGATTGAGATAGTTTACGTACTTTTCTATTTAGGGACAGGTAGAGAGACATTGACCTATGTATCAGTTGAATTTGTCCTGAGATATAAATTTAGTTTGACCTTTAGTTTGAATTCTCACTGTTTATACGTTATTTTAGGATTGAGTTCAGTTTATTTGTATGTAAGCTCGTAAGATACAAGAGTACAAACAAGTTTAGAAAACTAGAATCGATAGAAATAAAAAAAAAACGGCTGAACAAAATCCTCTCTCATATTTTATCAAAATCGGGCAATCCATTTGTGAGCAAAGATGCCAGGCACGTAAATACAGAGATGCAAAATACACAGATACACATATTGAACTTATAACAGTCCACTTTTTGAGTCGGAGGTTAAATAGAGGGCTAAGAAGGAAAATGATAATTATAAGACTAACAGTAAGATATACCTAGGCTTGTCATAAATATTGTCACGAAGAAAAAAAATTTTTTTTTATTGCAAATAATATTTATTACTTTTACAGTGTGTTAGTTTAATACATAAATATAAAACAATTTAAATATAAAAGCTTATTCGAAGTGGTCTCCATTGGCTGCAATACAGTCCTTTAAACGTTGAGGCCAGTTATCAATAGAAGCACGCACTCTTTCCATGGGAAAATTCTTCACTGCGTATGGATTGTTTCCATACGCATCCATACGATTGAAGTGAATTCTTCACTTCAATCGTATGGATTGTTTTAGTGACTCCAAATTATCATGGCGTTTAGAGCAAGCCATACTCTATAAAACTGACCATAAATCATAATCCAGCGGATTAAGATCAGGACTAGACGACGGCCAGTCTTCAGCTCTGATGAAGTCCGAAACGTTCACTTCCAACCAAGACTGCGTGGACCGAGCTTCATGACCTGGCGCCGAGTCTTGTTGGAAGGACCATACTTGGTTATTGAACATGGTGTTGTTAAGGGGCTTAACTACCTTCTCAAGAATGGTATTTTGATACACTTGTGCCGATGTTTTGATACCTTTTTCACAAAAATATGGCTCAGTCACTCCTTCATAGCTAACACCCCACCAAACCATCACTGAAGTCGGATAATGCCCACGTTGCACTCTGTCGACTAATTGGGAAGCTTCCTTAGAGCTTTGAGCATAAATACGGTCATTTTGTTTGTTAAAATGTTGCTCAATTGTAAAGATTTTCTCATCCGTAAACAAAATTTTTCTGTGACCTCCCTTTGCGTACCGCTTCAGTAGTTGTTTCGATTTTACCACCCTATTCTTTTTTAAATTATCAGTTAAAAAATGACCAGTGCGTCTCTTATAGGCTGCAAGTCCTAAGTCATCTTTTAAAATACGCGACATGGTTCTGGGTGCTATCTTCATCTCCCGAGATAAAATCTTTTGCTTTCGGACAGGATTTCTTCGAATTCTTTCCCTTACTGCTTTGACCACCTTTTTCGTACGAACACTACGTGGACGGCCAGATCTTTTTCTGTCACAAACAGAGGAGGTCTCATTGTACCTATTAATAGCCCGGTACACAAACATTTGACTAATACCAAGCGTATGGAGAGTTTTAAAAATTGCATTTGGCTCCATACCAACTTTGTGTAATGCAATCACAGCGATTCGGTTCTCTTTATCACCCCACTCCATTTTAATATCGCAAAATATTGTACAATGTATTGGCGCCAAAATTAGAAAACTCAATGAACAATCGTATAAAAATGACAGATTCCAAATTCAAATGTAATATCTTTCTTATTTTTAACTGTAACAGTATTTATGGCCAGACTAAGTATAAACTCAAATGCATGTATATGAAAGAAAATGTGTTGAACCATTGTTTTGTCGTTAGTACAACCAGATAGATAACGCTTTATTTACCAGTTAAGAATATTTAAAAATATAATACATAAACAACAGATTGACCGATTTTGATGCAACAATATTTGATGATACAAATCCTTTTTCAAACAAAAATAATTAGATCAAAATTGATTCATTCGTTTGAGAGCTACGATGTCACAGAGAGATACAAATAGGTATAATAGATACACACATCCAACTTATACCTTTTTGAGTTAGAGGTATAAACCAGACAAAAAAAAAACTAGGAAAATGGGTACTTATTGCTAGATTTCAGATAGGTGACCTTCTCACACAGAGCGATCTCTTTCAGGCAACTATGCATGGATATGAATATATGATAGAATAAATTACAGCTTAAAAAACTAAAAAACACGCTACAAATTATTGTGGTCAAAGTTCATTACAAGACTTTTCTAACAAATCCAAACACAGCTATGATACGATGTTCCATCAGAAGTTCTAGTTCATATCTTCCGGCTCCATCATCAGATCAGTTCGACAGTACCATAGTATTGTATTGTCATCAGAACTACATAGAGCTGCCAATTTTCATGACGCTACGATCCTTGGAAGATGGTTAAATTAGTTACCTTAGATTTCGTTACATAGTTACATACAGGTCGACCTAATAAAAGCGTGTTAAAAACAGTGACCTCTGATGAAACAGACCAGGGTTCAAATTAAATACCCATAGCTAAAAAAAGTAAATTTTCTATTAATATATGTATTTTTTCATGAAAATAATATAGCATAGGAGAAATACTTCTTGTATCATTATCTTCTTGTATCATTCAAATTCTTATTTATTAATTAATTCTTGAATGTCATTGGTCAAATTGTTGTGATAATAGTAAACACTAGGATAAAGAAATCGTGGATGATGATGATAATGAATGTTGTATAAAATATTACTTTTGGTAGGATGCTTCAAATACAAAATACCTAATAAATACACCAAATTTCACTTTAATAACAGGGCACGGAAACAGAAATTAACAAAGGCCTAAATAAAGCTGTTTTAGTGAATAAAATTTATAGTAAATTAGTTTGCGGCAATTTTGGCTGTTATTAGATTCCAACCAATTTGTGTTAAGTTAAAACACTAAATTATTAACAAAGACAAGCACTATTGTTAAACAGATATATAGTATTTTTTAAGAGAAATAACTGTTAATGGTGGAATATATTTTAAGACCGCTATAACATCACAATCCTTGTACCTATTTTGCTTATATTTGAAGTATTAGAAATGAAGTGTTTGTCTGGAAAAATTAATGAGGAACCCTTATTCAGTTATTGTACTAAAAATAATATATATTTATAAATACACGTAGTAATTATTCATATAAATTTACAAAATATTGATTCAACCCTTCCACTTGAAGACGTAACTTCATTTGTTACCATAAAAAAAAACAGCTATATCCTTGATCATATCCTTAATTTGAAATCAGTCAGCATTTGAACTAGTATTATTATTACTTGCAAGTAACATAGTTTAAAGGTGCTCCCTCACCGGGCGCATGCGCGTGTAATGTAACGTTACATTACATCGGTGAGGTAGGAACACTGCGCATTGCAGCGCGCACCTTGCAACGTTACATTACATCGGTGAGGGAGGAAAAATGCGCATTGCAGCGCGCACCTGTTGCAAAAAAATGTTACATTTCACGTGCATGCGCGTCGGTGAGGGAGGTATTATTGTAATGTAATGCGCAAAGTCGAATCTATAAATGTTACATTACACGCGCATGCGCCCGGTGAGGGAGCACCTTAAAACCTGAACTGATACTGCTCAATCGACAGGCTCCCGAACAAAATTGGCATAATTATGCTGCGCGCGTGACTTACGTTCACTAGATGACTATTTTTTACTGTGGATTACTGAGACAATGATACATTTGAAAAAACCCAAAAATATTATTCTAAAATTTGGACATATCAGATAAAAAGAGAGGCATAGCAAAATATATAAAGTAAGTATAGCAAGTTCTATTACAGTACATTATTAATATTATGATTAACCCTGCGTCCCTAGGGACTGGCGTGACCACGGGCGAGGCCGTGGGTCACATGTCCTTTACCGCATTAGCGAAACGATTCCGGTCACTTGAATTAGGTAAATTATGTTATTTACTAGAATGATATTGATCGTGGGCACGCTATTTTGTCCCAGGAGTGAACCATAATCAAACCAACGGAGACCAAACCATAAACAGCAATAATAACGAGTCATAAAATAGAAAAAAATATACATTTATGGCGTGGATAATAGAATTAATAGCACTCCATTTTTAGCACGATTTGTACAAGCTTTAGCGAATTTAAATTAACAAGACTAAAATACACAATTAAACTATTGAAGATTCTGTGTATGTAACGTGATTTTGAACTAGTTATACACATAAATAATGTCCAAAATCCACACAATGTAAACGTTTATCTTATTTTGGCTTAACTTTGATCAAACAAAAGAAACGCAGTTTGATAATGGATTCACAAGCCAAAAGACGCGTCAAGACAATTTTCTCCGGCATAAAAAACACGAGAAAAAAACAAAATAATTCATGCAAATTGAAATAAAGGGCGCGCATAAGTCCCTAGCACATTTCAGCAAATATGCACATACAAAAGGACAAATTCCTTAGAATTAGCCGGGCGAGAGTTACGAATTTCGTAATCCTATGGAGGCATGTCGCCCTGCTATTAACCTCAGTTTTTGCACTGCGGAGCCCTCATTGTGCCCCGGAATAAATTTACATTTTCGCAATTCCCTAGCAAGAATGGAAATCTTTTTGCTTGAATGTGGTAGAGGTACAATCTTCTGAAAAATTGCATGTCAGCAAAATTGAAGGCTTGTACTGATGGAAATTTTTTCCTGAGTTGACGGTGCGGTTACAAGAAAAAGTGGAAATTGAATGATTCTAGCGAATTAATATACCTACCTATGTATTTACAGAGTAAATTTCTGCATAAATCGAGATATTATTTAAGATTCTGGTATAATAAATGGGCAAGTGCGTGTCGTGCCACGCGCAATGTAGGGTCCTGTAGTTACATATCATAATTTATTTGAACTTAAAACAGGGTCTCTTGTTTGATACTATGAGCATATGAGTTAACTTACGTTAATTTAAATGAAATTTTCACTTTTAATTTGTATAAATAATTATTTTAAGTTGATCGACTATAACTCGATAACTTGTAAAGCTTACTTAGCCGTGATAGTTTTCCTTTTAATTTCGTCATATTCTACCAGCATGTTTTTTTTCCATATGTGTAAAGTCAACCGTTTAGCCGGTAAAGGTAGGAGGTACCTATATTGAAAAATGGTTTTAGCACAGCCCCAATGGTTTTTGACTACCTATCTAACGATACCCTACACAATGGGATAGATGAGAAAAAAATAATTCATTTCCACCTTACGGGTAGTAGGAACGCAAAAATTGTTATTTGTTATACACAAGAGTGCAAAGTTGCTTTTTAACCGCGTGCTCAATTTTGATGACCGAGCAAGCGAGTGATTCAAAAATTAGAATCCTGAGCGTTAGCGAGGGAATCAAAAGAGCACGAGGTGAAAAATCTTTGCACTCGAGTGCAACACGTAACTTTCATCCCACCTCAGCGAGGAAATGACTAAATGAAAAAAAAAACATTTGCAATCACAAGATACTTTTATTTCAGTTTAGGTATTAACTACTACATTATGATAGGCAAGTATTACAGAATAATCTTTAAATTATAACAAATAATACTTAGGTATAATGGTTGATGACCAGATGAGGCTCTTTTTAAAAATGCCACTAATTTAGGATAGGTATGTCGTATATGTATGTCTTTTTTCATCTTTATTGTTGCTTTTAGCATTGAATACGTACTCCATGGAGTGTTTGATTTCTTGGTCTCGGATAATTCAGTAAAATATGCCAGCAAAATCGTTTTCGGAGAAAGTTTTGGCTCCTTTAGCTAGTCGCCACGTGTTAAACATATCGTACTGTTTCAAATACTTCTCGCGTGATTGTTGAGGGAGAAAGCTCATTTGCGCATTATTAACAGTTTCAGTCAATTCTGGTGGCGTCAAATAAACTTCTTCGTCGCTAGAATCACTCATTTTAGGTTTTTCACTTGTGATCCAATTTCTTGTTTTTAAACTAAGATTTTAACAATATGTCATGAAAAGAAAATGGCACGCGCAAAGCAAATAAAAAAAAAAGTACACCAAGAAGGTTCCGTGTCTGAGTTTTTAACAAATTAAAAAAGGTTGTATGATAAATTCGGCACCATGGAGGTAGAAGTAAATAGGTTTAATGATGTTTTGAATTCACAAACTCAGTGCACACGATGTTCTAAATTTGAATTTACTTTATCCTCTAGAGGATAAAAACGGCTTTTGCACTCAGATATCGAAGAGCAAAAATATTCTTCCGAGATGGGGGGATGAAAAATATTTTTTTTTTCAAAATTTTATTTTACCACTTTCTCTGCAGTATTAATATGCATATCTATACTAAATGACAGCTTTCTAGTAAGTATAGCTGGCTTCTAGTACGTATATCTAGCTAGCTATACGTATATGTAGGTACGTATAGAGTCGACCGCCGAACACGTCGAGCCAGCTACCTTGTCGTACCAAGGCACCGAACAAATGACGGCAAAACAATGTTTACTGTTCAAGGAGCGCGACTATACAACAAACTACCCTCGCATATAAAAAATGTTAACTCGCTTCACGCATTTCAAAAATATTTAGCCCACTACATTATCGCAGATAAATAATATATAAATATGTAAAGAGAGAGCATCTAACGATGGAATATTTTATTTAATGAGTGCGACGACGAACACACATTATATTTATTATGTTAAACTATGTTATCACGTAAGTGACAAATTGTCTTTGTTTATAATAAAGTTCTTAAAACCTATATATAGCGTTTGAGCAAAGCCACGGACGGACAGACAGACGGACATGGCGAAACTATTAGGGTTCCTTGTTTACTACGGAACCGTACAAAAGGGGAACAAACTGATTTTTTTTACCGAATAACCGAAAAAGTCGAGAATAGCAAGTGATTTTTCTACAGATTCTTTGAATGAAATCAAGATTTGTCTTTTGTGAACGAATTGGCAGGGAAACTTTGCTTCCGTTGACTTTGGTAGCGGTGTTTTTTTTTGGAGAAAGTTGGTTGAGTGGTTTAAGGAAGACGGAGAGGATATTGGGACAGCAGAGGTTCAGTGCTAATGGTATACTCATTCCCTACTGCTGTCCATAAGGAGGTGGGGATATGAAGGTTTACGAGTCAAACTCTCCTCATATCTCCCACCGGTTGGTAAGGAGGTTTGGAAAAGGTGGTGGTGGGTGGTAGCGGTGGTCAGTACAAGCGGAGGTGGACAGGATATTGTAAGACGCATAGGGCTACTAAAGGTGTGCTAATAAGCAATCACAAAATAGCGGCTTAGACGAATGATAAGACTTGTGTAAACTTTGATTAATAAAAAGCTACAATTTTCATCTAAGTACAAGATAAAAACAGAATGACATCGTCGGCAAAGGACTGGAAATAATACGGCTAAAAGAGAGGACTATATCTAGCATTGGTTTGAAAAATAAACTGAAAATAATAATAATAACGATGCCTCTGTGACACGGTTTAGCAAAGTAAAGCCTAAGAAAAACCTTAGTCCCGTAAACACAAGATGTATAACATCCAAACAATTTAGTAATTAAACGCCAAGTTACGAACAAAACCTTGATTAAGTCAAGAATTGTCCGTGAGAAAGGAAAAAGAAGGGACTCATAAATATTCATAGGTATAAATTTTAGGCCGAAAAGTCATCGTTAAGACTCTCCTCGCCTCTCCATAAATGAAGGCGACCTTTAATCTATTTTCTTACCTGTCTTTCAGTAGAAAAATATTTTTGAACCTTTCCCAGTTTTGTATTTTGTTAATGGGTAGCAAACTGAAAACTTGATGCTGCAATATTTTGCACATTTTTTTATTGAAGACAACAAAATGAAAATGAAAACTGTATGTTTTCTTAGCCTAATGCTGCCCATTAGCGGGCAAAGATTCGTGTCGCGTTGGCGCGCTAAAAACATCGTGTACGGGCATACGCGATGTTCTTGTCTACATTAGGCGTATAAGATTCGTGTTGCCAGTTTACCGACAGTGCCCCGATAATACATCGTCTTCGTCCGAATATTACGCATTGCAACGACCTACCCGGCCACACTCATCGCGTTAATACGAATATTCGCCGTAGCCCGCTAATTAAGCCCGAGCATAAGCAGTTACATTAATGATCAGCCAATTTTAGTGACATATTTTCAGGTATTCGATATTTTTGAGTACCTACTTTACACACTGTAGTATCTACAAATTTATAGATAGTCCAAAAATTACACATATCCGACGCGACTTGAACCCGCATTAACTCGTTGGGTGTTTGTAATTTTTGAATTGTCCATAAATTTGTAGATATTTTCAGGTATTGATGACTCGTAAATCAAAGATTTTTATGTACAAAATGACCATGGAAAAGGTAATCACATAATAGAGGGAAAATATGGTAGAATTAGAAAACTATTTAAAAGTGAAACGCGTGATACAATTAGTAAATCATACAATTCAAACACGGGCTTAATTTTTTTTAGTCTGAATATTCTTTGCAAGCTAATCGAAATACTCAGCCAAATTCGTAAAAACTTTACGACCCGCATCAAATTAGGCAAATTTAATTCTCAAAGACTTTAATTTTTGACGAGATTTTTGTAACATTTTAAATTAAAGGCTACGATTACAAAAATCCAATAAAATAAAGGAAAGAAAGTGTGAAGTGTCATTTATTAAGCGAATTGATAGGTACGGACGACAGAAAGCTTCTGAATGTAAAACAGATGGAAGGTGTTAATTTATTCGCGACTTTATTTTTGGGGGGTTATGGTAGAGATTTATTTGTTTCGGTTTGGAGTACTTTGGGTGAGGTAGTGTGGGTTAGGATATAGGTCAACCACCCTGGGGAGGCTATGTCGATAATTGGGATGTATGGTATGAGAACTTTCGATTTTCCGAGGGTGTCTTGCAGCGACGCGATTTAGCCTTGTTTGTTTTGTTTGGAATGGATGGTATCTCGAAAGCATCTTTATGTGTACACTTGTACAGTTAGTTCCATGTTGGTGCTTCACATTTTGTGAAGTTCACTACAAAAGAATAGAATGAAATTCGGATTTTTAGTTTGAGTCCTTACCTTTTGTGTTATGTTTTTTTTTTTATCAGCCCTGTTTGTACAAACTGTCCCACTGCTGCTGGGCGTGGGCCATCTTCTAATTGTGAGAAGGGTAAGGCAATAGTCTACCACGCTGGCCAAGTGCGGGTTGGCAGACACTTGGGTTGTCTTAAGGTAAACTGTGGTCTTATTGAGTTCTAAGATTTCTTATGATAGATAATATAATAGATACATAGAATCATCTAGACATAGTACAAACATCCATGCTCATCACACAAATGTTTGACCTGGGCGGGTATCGAACTTACGACCTACAGCTTCGCAGACAGACATACTACCAACTTAGCTGCGTCTGATCGGTATTTCAACCTACAACATAGCATAAATCGTTGTATCTAGAACGTAGAAAAAGAAGACTATATAAGTAAAACTACTATCTCTTTTTAACATGTATGAAAGAGAGCAGAGCTAATAATATTTACTATAATATTTTTACGAAAAGAAAAAAGACAGAGCTAGTAATTTTTAGTCACTTATCGTGTATTCATTTTTTGTTTTGCGTAGTGACTGTTTGTTTTTTAACATCATCACACAAAAAAAAATAGAATTTGATAATTTGATTTGAAAAATGATAAAAATCGATAAACGATATTATTTCGCGTATGTATTGATAAGCTTACAGGAAAAAAAAAAGAAAAAAAACGACCCGTTGACACGGAAAGAAAGAAGCTCACAGAAGGGCGTTTACTTCGTTTTGAGTATGGTAGAATGTAGTTTACGTAGTTATAAAAACATCCTAACAGTAATTTTATGCCCTTGTCGCTGACACGCTGACTCGATCTCTGTTTTCGTAGTATATTTTATAATACCTCTATGATCTAGAGGCATACAATTTGAAAGATAAGTTTATTGTAATATAATAATAGTCCACGCTTCGGACACTTCATTCAAAGGTGCGCTAATTAGTAACACAGCAAGTTGACGTCTTTAAATAACACACACACACATGTATGAAATTATGGTATTGCCTCTCGCTCGTGACGTGACGTAATTTTTTTTGCTAAAAGTTGTTTGTTGGGAAGAGAAGGAGGATGTTTTGACAGCAAAGATTCAGCGCTATCGGTTATTCGGTATTCGAATTCGAAATTGGGATTCGAGCGTCTGAAGCCTGCAACACTTGTCTCGACTGACGAATGGCACCGTATCGCCAAACTCCGACACTTTCGTTTGTTGCGAGCGCGAGGAGCGGGTGAGGAACCCGAGATTGGCGGGAGGCGAATAGTGTCATGTATGTAATACTATTCATATCTTCTGTGGTACTACTAGTTCTAGTAGATGGATGGAAGTAGTTTATTTATGAAAGGCATTCATTTAGAAAATGTATGTAAAGAGCCCGCCCACGCCGAGTAAAGCCACTAGACACAGCTAGTCAAAACATATGTACATGTTTAAAAATAATACCACAAGCAAGAGGGTTTTATTTGTGAGAGTCGCTCAGGTGCTTGCGCGTTTCAAGCGCAATTAGGGGTGCTGCGGAGTGGAAGTTTCCAGCTCTACGTACCCCATTATGACTCCATGAATAACAATTAAAGTTTACGGCTTTAATTGGCACGCTACTGATATTTAATGCTATTCGCATGTCGCGGGGGAATTAACCCGTAGTTAGAACAATTTAGTTTTGTTAGCCTTCCATGTTGGGAATGTTTTGTAGGGAGTTATGGTGGATGCACGTGTTTGGGTGATGGCTTGATCTCACACAGCGTTTTGGTCGAATGTGCGTTACACTATGCAGGTTTATTATGGTGACATGCATAGCCGAAAGAAGATCTTTATAAACAAATTTTATTTATTATATGCACAACTCAAAATTCGTGGAAAACAGCTGTTTCACAGAAATAGTTCGTACCGACAAGATGGAATATTAGAAGTATTCGAATTTTAAATGTTGTCCCGAGTAAAAGTTGCTTATAATAATGGATGTTCAATTGTTCATGTTCACAATGTCATTCTTGTAGAGTATAAGTCAGAGTGGTCAGACACAATAAACAAAATTTATTAAATACTGACATTTTCGTGTTGATGTCTTTTATTTTTTATTTTAAACAATCTGAATTACATTTAACCCTCACGATCAAATACCATTATTATTACACCATTAACAAAATAGTTGATATAACGCAAGTTTAGGAAAATAAAACAGTAAAACCTGATTTTTAGTTCCCGGCAAAACTATTTAGGTAGAATACACCCTAAATCTAGGACTTGCATATGCATATGTATAGTAAAATCATGAGGTTTTGTAACGCCACCGAGCCACCAATATGGTCCCGAACCCTATTGCGGCATCCCCAAAAGCGTTGCCAGTCTAACACTCGAAACCCACTACGAAAATAAATCCCTCAAGGCATGGTCAAACATGCCAGGGCTTAAACATTCCAGATCACTCATCAAAGCCTATGATCGTAAGACTTATAAGCAAATCATAGGGCTGAGTAGGAACAGTATGCGCTCTCTGGTCAGAGCCCTGACTGAACATTGTTGTCTTAATAAGCACATGCCCACTATAGGACTGAGCGAGTCGAGGGAGTGTAGGCTTTGAAGCTGATGAAACACCAATGCATATCCTCACTGACTGTGGGCCACTGATGCACAAACGTAGCCTTCATCTAGGCAGGCATACACAGCAGCCAGACGAGGTCAAAAGTATCTCTCTCAAGAAAGTACTGGTCTTCCTAATGAGCGCAGGACTAGGGAGAGAACTGTTATACAGCGGCAGTCATAGATAGATCTCCACAGGTCGCAGTGACATTTAAGCCGCCTATTACAATAATCAATTAATCCTCAAACTAGTAATTGTTGTCCAATAGCTGCTTTCTATTTACAAATTTAAGACTGCTGTAATTATGATTATGATAGTAGTGTAAAAACACACGAAAACTAAAATTGAAACAAAACAGAAACAAAATTATATAAACAAGTTCATACCGCCAACAATGTCTGCGCCAATAAAATCAAGAATTCCATCAAAATAACACATTTCTGAGATATTTTGTACCTTCATCATTTGTTGTTGCTTTGAAAACATCCCTTATTTAATAACTTCTCTTTTTGAGATAATGAAATATCAAAGTAAATTTGAAAGAGTACTGTTCTTTCGATTTAAGAAATGTGGATGGCGACGGTGTTCCAAAATACAAGTTGAGATATCTAAAGTAACTTGACGTGTACAAATGTACGCAGATTCAATACTACTACTACGCAAACTAAGCTAAGCTTATATGCTATATATACATAGTGTGTGTGTGATAAAAACTGTGTGGTCACTCACGTCTGTTTTGAGTCGAAAAATCCGACTATAGTTTCAACCGCATTCGGCGGTCTTTTTCAAAGGAGCAGCGCAAACGTCACTCGGTCGGTGACCCGTAGTTATTATTTAAAATGTGTTAAAACCAGGTTAGTTTCCATAACTCTATATAGTTTAATAAATCGGTAACCTACATATGTTTGATTCAGAAATAACCCATTCTAGATATGTGGGAAATAAATTCTTGCACAGTTCATACACAGGCTGAAGTTAAGATAATAAGTTTGTGCTCTGTTAGTCTGTTTGCAGAATTACCAATATTAGTGTAATCCTGTAAGCGCTCGCTCATTCTACGGCCGTCATTTTGGAACCTCTGTGTTAAGCGAGGTCTTTCTTTTTTCTTCGTTGAAGGCCGCTTCATCAGTCGCCGCTGTCAGAGGTAACGAGAGACCTCGCCGTAATCTATTTTGTCTGGGGTTGATTTAAGGGTAAATAATGTTTTTTGAATGTTCCACTCTGTATCCTCTATTAGGCGAATGAGTGTAAAAAATTGCTGTAATATTGTTAGCCTTCCATCGTTTAAGAGAATGGCTGGGATGCAGGCGCTCTTTAGGCACGTCACTTACGATAAAAAATGTACAGAATTTTCTGCATATTTTCGTCATTATTCTCTATGGAACAAAGTTACTTTGTGTTTTCTATTTTTGTTAAAATAAATTACTAATAATAAAATAATGTACTAAACTAAGTATTTTAGTTCCATTATTCATTCTATGGTCTGTTATTTTCTCAAAAAATATACACAGTGTTTATTTAGTTGAACATTTCCAAAGTCCCTGTAAAGGCGCTTCTACCTCGTATTCGTGAACAATTTTCACAACCGAATACATTTCGACGCCGAATAATTCGCGAGTTTTACGACCTCAAAGTATCAGAACGCAGATTTTTACGACATTCATTTGGCTCGCTCATACCCCATACCTTCCTTAGCGAGCAATATTCACTCAAAGGAATATGGGTATCAACATTGCACGAGGGAACATTTTCACTTAAGCACATATTTTATATTTTTACATTTTTATATGGGGTTATTTTAAATTAGGCGGCATAAAGCCCGGTTCGCATTAAATCGGACTTAATGGTGATTTTAAATGATAGCCCATGATAAGCCTGCAGTAGATCTCCACTAAGTACAACGATGGTTTCATTATCTCGATATATCAGGCTTGATTTTGGCATCGCGTTTTTTATTGATATGATGAAACTAACAGGAAAACTAGGGCGGCTGAGTAGGCTTTACAAGTTAACGAGTATTAGCCGACCAACTTAAAAATGTACTTAGAGACGTAAGAAATGAAAATTTCGTGCTAATTTAATTTAAACTAACATATATTAATTCGTATGTTCACAGGGCACCCTGTTTCAAGTTCACATAAATTATGATGTGCAACTAAGGAACCCTACTTTGCGCGTGGCATGACACGCACTTGGCCGGTTATTTTGTTATATACTTCTTCGGAAACTAATATAAGATGATTTTTAGATGTTTTGATTTATTTTTAGTTTTGATTTTTAGAGATGTTAAGATTTATCATGTTTTGTTATATTATTAAAATAATAAATACTTATGTACAAAATCATACTTTTCTTGAAAATTTGGAAAAACTTTTTTGACGGGCATACGAAATTGAAAATGTGATTTAAATTGAAATTGAATGATATTTAACACATAAATTGATTAAATTCAACATTTTCAACAAATAAATTGATTTTAATCAATTTATATGCAGATTATTTAACATCTGCCTAAAATGATATGAATAAATAATATCTGCTAAAATTACTATCTATTAGTGTCTAACTCTAAAATTAAATTAAGAATATAACATTTCAGTAAATTTGACAAAGTTATACAAAGTTTTTTTTATTTATTTAAAGTTATACATAATTTTTATAAAGTTATATAAAGTATAAATAATAATAAAAAGTTCCGCTGTATTTTCATTATAAATTTCAAGAGACTTTCAGAAAAATAAACAAAATTCTGAACATTTTATACTTTTTATCCACTGAAAATATTTTTCTTCAACCTTTACAGCGAAAATAACTTTTGCGAGACCTAATTTCGTACATAGCGAAGTAAAGCGACCAGAAAATTCGATGTACGTGCAATTCCACTCACCGACCAGCCTTTGACAATAAATGTTATTTAGCCATGCGTTAGTCATGTCACCAGAAATACAAAATAGGGTTAGCTGGGTATCAGAGTATGAAATAAAATGTGGCACTAGAAATATAAAATAGGGTTACAAGTTACAACACGGTGGGTAAAGATATAGACGGCCTTAAAAAAGTTATTTGATTTGAATCGTGAGCTGAAATTCTTAAGTATGTTGTGAGTTTTGTGAGGTTGCGTATGCTATGAGTGCGTATTGTTGATTGCCGCCAACTTCAAACGGTGAAGGAAAACATCGTGAGGAAACCTACATGTCTGAGAGTTCTCAATGATCTTGAAGATGTGTGAAGTCTGCCATGCCAACCCGCACTTGGCCAGCGTGGCAGACTATGGCCTAATCCTTCTCACAATGAGAAGATGGCCCGTTCCCAGCAGTGGGACAGTTTGTACAAACAGGGCTGATTAAAAAAAAAAAAAAAAAATGTTACGAAAAATGTGTAATTGTGGACGAACAGATAACAGGAATGACGGTTGATAGAGTGAAGTGGAGAAAGGAAACATGCTGTGCCGACCCCACCTAGTGGGATAAGGGCAAGGAAATGATGATGATTGGCAAGGCAACTCTAGGCACGCTAGACCTAGACACGCTGTGATCTATCGTACACTATGCTGGGGTAGTGTGCGATAGTAATTCATATTAGCGAAATTTAATTGAATTTTTCGTTGTGTCCCGTTGAGGTCCGCCATCTTGACCAAAGCGTAACTATTCAAGTTAGGGGTTCTTTGTTTAATCGGCTGTAACTTTTTTTTACGAAAATTTAAAAACTTTATTTTTCTTTCTGCAGCAAGATACTATGGGTCTGCGTATATGGTTTTAATTTCAACTCGATACCTTCACGCGTTCCCGAGATAAAGGTCTTGACACCCGGACAGACGGACAGACGGACAGACGGACAACAAAGTGATCTTATAAGGGTTCCGTTTTTTCCTATTGAAGTACGGAACCCTAAAAACCTGAATTTTGAGATTCTGGATATGATTGTGTCATGATATAATCCTACAAAGACACATATCGTGTAGTCCTTATCTTCTTACAGAGTCATTTCACCAAGTAAAAGCATAACCTTGTAAATTTATAAAATAACTCAGTAAATTAACAAATAAGAGCTGTAGAAGTAAATTTTCTCGCCTAGACATAAACAAATCCCCTGTAAGCATGAATAATTATGTCTCTAGATCCGACCTGTCTCTCAAGCTATCAATAAAGCCTACTGAAACCTCCGGCAAGGCTCCATCTTTCGGCTTACACGACACGGATTCTTGCGGCCCCTGAATTTAGATTTAGATCTTTAACGTAATCGGTGTTTAGTCAGCGTTAATCTTGGTTTTACAGAACTATCTCGGCTTGAATAAACCGAGACCGCATTGCGTCTTTACAATCATTTGTATCTGGGATACATCTCTGATGTGATTAATAGTGGGAGATACAAGTATTTGTGTTAATAGATCAAGTATCTATGTTATACGAAAAACATAATATCCGACTGCAGAAAAGGAGTGTTTGCATTCTAACTTACGATTACGTTACGCTTAATATGCTGTTGAATGTACGTTTTTGTGAGAAAATATGCGGAAAATCGCTGTAAGAGATTATAAATGTGCATTCTTTAGAATAATTTACTGGTTTATTACGAAAAATTACAATAAAATAAAAATTACGCTGTTGGGCGTGGGCCATCTTCTCATTGTTAGAAGGCCAAGGCCATAGTCTACCACGCTGGCCAAGTGCGGGTTGGGCGACTTCACATATCTTCAAGATCATTGAGAACTCTCAGACATGTAGGTTTCCTCACGATGTTTTCCTTCACCGTTTGAAGTTGGCGGCAAACAACAATATGCAGATAACTTCGAAAAGACAGAGGCGCCTCTGTGCCGCGGTATTCGAACCCAGGACCTGCGGATCGCAAGTCAGACGGTCTCCCGACTAGGCTGCCGAAAACGCGGGATATAATAATATGTATATTACCCGAAAAAAAATATAATTACATAACATACGTTAAACGTTTTCTTCCTTCTTATGGAGTCGGGTAAAGTTAAAATCGACTTTATATGATTATAGCTATAACAAAATTAAAACATACTTCCAATCAACCTATCAATATTTCGTTGTTCCGCTAGGGAAATATCTTGTACACAATACATGTAGACATTTCATCAAGTACTATGTCTTGTGTAATCTGAAGATTACTGGGATCAATTCTCCTTATCCGCAGCGCAGACAATGGTATTCCATCAGTGATACACATCAATTTCACTTTGAAACTCAGGCACCTACTTGCGAAGTACTTGTCGATTTAGGAATATTATTATCTAGTGAAATCTACTTAGCGTTGTATACTTAAGGCACAGGAATTCAAAACAGGGAGTCAAAGCGCGCATCTCTCTCTCGCGCTTCACAACATTTTTAAAACGCAAAAATAATGCGTTTCTTCGTAACTTCCAACGATCTTTTTTGTAATAAACCAGTGATTTTACTAGAATTATTCTAAAGACTGCGTATTTATAATCTTTTACAGCGATTTTACGCATACTTTCTCACAAAAACACTTACTTAACAGCGTATCAATCACATATATAACACGCTAGTGTAGCTATCAAAATCATACTTTTCAAGGCTAGAATGAATAAAGATTTTCTAGATCGACGAGATCCATCCTGAGCCATATTGACGCTTAACTTATTTATTTATTATACAAGTTGTACAACACCATTACAGTAGTTCAATACCTACCAATGTGATGAAGTACTTATACTATTTTCACTGAGCGTGCGAGCCACCTCTATGAATTTAGATGAATCGTAGATCTAATATTTATAAACAAATAATCTCAAACCTTTTTTTATACATATCCAAAAAACACGAATTAAAATACTATTCTCCTGTTATAAGCAGACGGGCAATAATATTGATTTAGGATCTACGAAATAATTGGAAAATCTACGTCTAAGCCAGCTTAACTTGAGTGACAAAAGTCTTTTCTTATACTCATAAAACTAATATTTCGTAACCACTCTCGTATTAAAAAATAATGAAAGAATAAAAAAGAAAAATAAGCTAAAACCGCATCATTTTGGAATAGCACTGGATAACTTCTTGATCAGACGACTTCATTCAACGAGGGTTTTAAAAGCTAATGTAACTTTTTGCTCTAGGATCTGACGTTTTGTACTCTGTCCCCAACTAATCCCTAGATTATGTGGTTACGGCCGGATCCGAGTCGGGCTCGGGAACACCAGCGGGCGAGGGGAGACCGGGCCGACAGGGGAGATAGGATCCCGGGAAGCCGTGGTGGACGCAATCAATAAGCCAGCTTTGATCGCACTCCGGGATCATCCCGGTAAATGAAGCCCGGAAACTCCCAGTTTATTATGCACGTCGTTGTTCGTGTTGTAATTTGCAATATTCGATGCAGATGTGAAGCGTATGAGAGGGGTGGTGGAAAACAAAACCGGTTTGACTAAATATACATGACTGGCTTCGTAGTTCAGTTGGGAGTATGTCTGCCTGCTAAGCTGTAGGTCGTGGGTTCGATCCTCACCCAGGGCAAACATTAGTGTGATGAGCAAGGATGTTTGTTCTGCGTCTGGGTGTTTCTATGTATGATATGTATATATTTACAAAAAAAAGTATATATATGTATTCTATCAGCCATCTAGTTCCATAGTACAAGCTTTGCTTAGTTTGGGCTAGATGGTGTTGTGTGAAATATCCACCAAAATGTCCACCAATATTAAAGCTGGTGTTTCAGGACTTCGGGAGCGTTGCCGATGTAGGAACCCGTATTTTATACATCTGATAACCGAATCCTTGTAAATAAGGTTTCTAGATATAATAAAACAGAAACCTAATGTACCTAACCTAATCTAATAGCTGTTCGGGCAAATGAAACTATTGCGTAACAAACTTATGGAATGAGAAACTATAATGCCAAGTAAAACATCTGGAATCATGCAGTTCTGTGAAACGGATTCGAGCAAGTCAGATTCAAACAAATGTATTTCGGATTATAGGTTATTGTAATAAGTACGTTCAAACAATTTGCACCTACAAATATATGGTAATGCGTAAACTTAGTTTATTTATTTATTTATACTCATTCAATATAAAGTGGTACATGGTACATCTCAGTTATCTGCACTTTTAAGGATAACTGAGATGTACTAAATAACTAAAACACATCCTTAAGGCCTTTTAGTATCTTGGGCTTAAATATCTTGGTGTTGCATTTTCTAAATACACAAGATGGCATTGTCGCTGTTCACAAGTTACGACATTTAGCGTCTAACAGCGTTGCCCAACGCGTCGCGACTGAAGACAAATCGGGAGATTACCTTACTTGAGGCATGCTACGCAGAGCCGGGGAAAACCCATCTATGTATAATACATTGGCGGTGGGTGGTTTTAGTGGATAATTCTGTCTACATTTTCACACAAAGCAGCTAAGTACACCTGGGTAGCAACGGAATCACGGCTTTCAGTATTCTGCGCCTGTCAGTTTTCTATGCTCTCTGAGCTTAACGCAATGTAGGTATGAGGTATGCCTCATGCCAAGCTTTTCCCTAGTTTCATTTTGAATGTAAATTAAACGAGTAACATGCCTAAAGCGTCGAAATAAATAAATAAACATTTGTGGACATTTCACACAACACCATCTAGCCCAAACTAAGCACAGCTTGTACTATGGAACTAGATGGCTGATCGAATACATATATACTTTTTTTTGTTGTAAATATATACATATGATACATAGAAACACCCGGACACAGAACAAACATCCATGCTCATCACACAAATGTTTGCCCTGGGTGGGGATCGAACCCACGATCTTTCAGTTCAGCAGGTAGACGTAGACGTAGACACACTACCAACTGAGCCACAAGGCCAGTCTAAAAAACAAATCGTGGCGAAATTCCTTTTAAGATTGATATTGTATCAACGGTAACCTAGATAACAGTGTGACGGGAATACGCTAGTAGTTCAGAGTGACACTGTGATTTTGTTCCTTATTTGTTGCGTTCCGTAATTTTACTCGTTCTCGTTTTGGGAATTACATATTTTGTACATACCTTCGGGATAAATTTAAAGAAAATATAAGCCAATATGATAATGAGCGCTTATGGTAAGGTTCCAAATTCTGAAATTGGACGAAACTCTTTGATTATAATAAATATATACTAGGTACATGCATAATAAAGAAAAGAATTTGGGAAGCATTTTTCGATAAGATTATTTTGAAAAAATGAAGACTTTTGAGATAGATTGATTTTGAGCGACTTGATTGGTTCAGAGATATTATATCTAATAACTGAAAGTTGAAATTAATTCTAAATTAGTTTTTAATACACTTTTTATCGTTAAAAGTCAAATTAACCCACACAATATTGATACTTTTAATAAATGAAAAGCATAAAGCAAAATAATAATAATTGAAAACTTTAAATTAAGGTTACATAGTATATATATTAATGTCTTCTGTGGTTAATAGTAAAAAGACGAATGGGAACGCGAGAGTGGAGCACTATTTGTACAGCAAACATTAATTTTGAGAATAGAAGTAAGTATTGCTTCAGCTGTAACATACAGCTTTTAGTTTAGCGTTTATGTTAGGTTAAAAATAAAACTCTATTTTTATTTCCCCATCCCGTGACTTTAACCATGCACTTGAGTTGTAAGTTTACCTATTCTATAGGTGTTCGAACGTCTCCTGATGGTTGTAGAACGTTCTTTACTCTGTTTCCAAGTGTTGTCGACTCCGAGGCGACGATGCAAGTTCCCTGACCGCAAACACATTTGCGCCCTGTTCTTGTAGGAAACTTTGTTGGCAATGACTGATGCGATAACCAATGTTTGTCGGGGTAGAGATTTCGATTTACGACCCTACTAGCATTCTGTTTTGATAGTTCTTGAACGCGAAAACAATAGAAAATAATTATGAAGTTGGTAAGTATTTAATGTGAATTCGGTAAGTGTATTTATTACCTACAAGAAAATAAACATATTACATATAGATATGTTATGGATATAAAAATGTCGATTGTGGATACGGAAAACGGAATAATATAATACTGGTTTTGAATTTGAAATTATTTTGGATTATCCGTTAGTTTTGAATAATAAATATTACTTTACAACATGTAAATTTACATAATTTACAATGATACTACATTTTTTATAGATACCTATAATAAACAATGTCCACGCGCGCGCACGGATATTGTGTTGACTCGTCTGGACGAAAACAAAAACCTGAGATAACATGTATTTATTAAAAAAAAACGATTTCGTGTGAAGTCATAGATCTACGGAACGTGGACTGTAAATATGCGATATATATTAATTATAAACAGACTAAAGAAAAAAATCAAAAACTTGTTACCATGCCTGTCAAGACAAACCCCGTTCAAGAAGCTGAAAGTTAATTTATACCAATTTAAAAAGGTCAATATATGTATGTAGGTATTAATTCTGTGAAATTATCAAATTATAATTTTTGAGCATGTATTTATATAACCTAAAAATATATTGCTATTTTATTATGGAAAGTAACGTGATAAATGTGTGTAATTTAAAAAAAAAACTACGGATCACTCACGCCTGTTTTGAATCGAGTGAGTGCGAGGCGCGTCACTGACCGAGAGTGACGTTTGCGCTGCTCCTTTGAAAAAGACCGCCGAATGCGGTTGAAACTATAGTAAGATTTTTTGGCTCAAAACAGACGTGAGTGACTCGTAGTTTTTATTTAAAATGTTGATATTTTATCTCACGACTGATATCGAAATTCAAAAGCAAGTTACGATTTTTTTGTGGCGAGCGTGCAATTTCAGAACGTGCCATTGAAAAGGAGGCAAGTTTACCCTTCCCCGACATTGTACCTAACTCAATTTGCAGACAGTGGCACAATGCGCCCGACCCACTTCCAGTAGTTTCGGACGGTTTCAGCTCAACGCCGATTGTATTTGATATCAACTTTGCAGTTACGAGTAACGTCTTGTCCCGTTTTCAAACTGTCTTCGAAGTGTGTCATTAATCTGACGAAGGATGCGTGACTGGCGTGTTTACTGTGCCGCCATTGTTTTTGTGTTGGTTTACCCTGCTGGTGACATGTACCTGAAACAATTAGGAAGCGGGTTAGGAAATTATGTTTTGCGTTTTATTGTATACTATCTGAAGAATGAAGCTATAAAAAGAGAACTGAGTTTCCTCACTACGGTCCGAATCGACCTATTCCAAAATTATATTGGTCGATTCGCACCGCGGTGCGAAAGGACCTATTCGAAAAGAGCTCTTGGGTGATTCGGACCGCGGTTCGAACCACTTGCGGTGCGAAACGCCGAAGTACCCATAAAATGGATATAAACATGTTGTTAAGAAATATATTTTAAAAAAATAATGTAAGTTCGTATAGACTGAGTGGTCAGTTATTAAGCCGCCGAAAGGCCTCTGACCTGGCTTGACGATTGTAGAAAAAGATGTATAACATACCATACGTCTTACTAAGCCCTAAATAAGAGTATTTTAGTTAAACAGTGTTTTGTTCCGTTTTCGCGCGCACTATTCCCGTCTGACAGAAAGTGACAAGACCTTATTCAGTGTATAAGATTGTAACATACGTTTATAAGTAAGTCGGTATATGATTATTTTTATTAATTTGTAGGTATACGTTTTTAAGTTTATGGTGGACCGCGCTTGACTAGACTAGAAGAAACAACTAGATTATTGAAATGAAACAAATTTTAACGAATTTACTGCGTATATTTTACATAATTTAATGACCTTTTTTTAGGTCATAAAATTATGTAAAATATACGCGATAAATCCGTTAAAACTTGTTTCATTTCAATGTGTAATAATCGCAAAAACCTTAGAAAACATTAACACGTAGATTATGTCTATATGGGAATAGAGACTGAGTTAGCGTATTCATTTCGAGGTTCGTACAATAAAAAGTGCATCAATAGCGTTTCGTTCGGATATTATGAATAATCATCGTGAAATTACGTCATGCGTTCAGCTGTGCAATGGTAGAAAGAGTTTGCATATTGGAATAGAAATGAGCCTAATACAAAAATACCGGCCAAGTGCGAGTCGGACTCGCGCATGAAGGGTTCCGTAGGTACCATTATCTATAAAAAAGCCCCCCCTTAAATATTAATTTTATTTTAATTATAAACGAGCATAAAATCACGTTTTTTGGATGGGAGCCCCCTTAAATATTTATTTTATTCTGTTTTTTATTTAGTATTTGTTGTTATAGCAGAAATAGAAATACATCATCTGCGAAAATTTCAACTGTCTAGCTATCACGGTTCATGAGATACAGCCTGGTGACAGACGGACGGACGGACAGATAGATAGACAGCCGGAGTCTTAGTAATAGGGTCCTGTTTTACCCTTTGGGTACGGAACCCTAAAACAACTTTATTTTGATTTAGGATGCGAATAGTTCAATTTGTTTTAGATGTTAAAAATAAGTACAGTTTAGTAAGTCTAAGGGTCTTACCGAAAAATATTAATTAAATACCCAACCAACTACTAACCAACGTTTTAAATTCTCTGTCTTCTTTCTACAAATGTCATTACGCGTCAGCGAGAAGTTGGCAAAATATGTTAAGCATTGCTTAAAGTTAAGTAACGTTTTTCGGTAAGGCCGTAGGTACGTAACAATTATTTAATCGTTAAATAAGTAATTACATGCATAATACGCATACATTTTGTGATTTCTGGCTTTATCATTCAAATTTAAATTAGCATAATATTTGCGAAGCGATTCAAACTTCAAAAGGTTCCACAAAATATGTAAAACAATATGAATAGTTCACATTATAATCCACTCTCAAAACGTGAATCTCTAGTAAAATTTAATGTGAATAATTTGAACGCATTAGCACGGGTCCTGGCCCTCATTAATGCGGTCTCAACAACTTAGGGGAAGCAATATAAACACTTCCAACGACTTGTCGGTCCCGAGCTTTTAGTTCATAACGATGCAACGTCTTTCAAATCTTCGTATAAGCAAGATGTGAGGATCGTGTGTCCTTCTCGAACGTCGATGGTCAGAGGGAGACGACGCGCGCGCAACGACATTCGGTGTTGCGGTGGCGATGAACAAACTTGCTTGGCAAGGCGCCTGCACAGGCCTGTTTTATAGTGCTCTGGCGCCAACCGAAAGGAGATTTACCCCGTCTATAATGCCTCGCGTTATTAATAGCCACGAATGTTGTGGTCTGTAATGTTTTCCGTGGTTAATGGCCGAAACATGATTTTGATAAATATACATCATTTTTAGCGTCCGCTCCTGAAGTAGAAAGGCAATGGGCGTACTCTAAATAAATGGCCGGGAATTATTTACTTATCGGAGGGATGTGGAATCTGGTATGGACGTGTTGAAATAATTCTTCTGTTACATCCCTTGTTAGTCGTTAGCTAACGCCGGTTTTGCGCAACATTGTTAACATTATTTTATTATTTCATATTATGTGTACTTGAATTTACTGCTAGGAGTACAGTAATTAAGAAGACGTATATCGGAACAAGATATAACTAGATTGGTTGGATAAAAGAAATCATCACGACGAATCGTATTTGCGGTGATTTCTTCATGAAAGCTTAGAATAGTAAGGTTATTTGCTAGTGCACGACTGGCTAGGTACCATCTCGCCCAAATTGAAAATACCTACATATCAAAATATGTAGGTAGCGCCCTGCATTAGAGTTTTACGATTTTTTTATTAATAAATAATTATACTTTTAGTTTAATAAGTGTGCTTATCATATTCACCATCAAGTGAAAATTAAATGGGGTTAAATGTTAGCCTGTTTGCTATAAGATATATATAACTTTCGGATAGTTAGAAACACGAAAATACGTCATTCCAAACTAACTACTTTTATTCCAAAAAATCTTAATATTCCACTTTCACTAATAAAATGAGATATAGACTTCCTGGTTGGGTCTTGCCGACTCATATAATCTGGGTGTCTTTGAATCACTAGTGAATCGATTGTGATTTCTTCAAACATAGGGAAACCAATGTGCACATATTGAATAGAATATGGTTGGTCGATCTCGTTCTCTAGTTGACTTGTTTTCTTGCCACTTGAAGATTTATGTTTCCTGAGAAACATGGTAGGCGACTAGGAATTAGCGGCTATGTACACTATGCGACATGCGACTGCGACAACTTGACAACGATGACACTGCGATAGCTCAGTGACGAGACGCATCGACTTTGCGACAGCCCAGCAATAAGACGCAGGCATAGGCTGTCGCCAACTATAGGTACTCATAAATTTGCGTGTCGATGTAACTCTGCGACTAAATCATCAAGAATGCGGAGCCTAGAACAAATGTATAAGTAATGTCGGCCACAGCCTGTCGATGCGTCTAGTCATTCACTAGACGCAACGACAGCGGCCGACCTGTCACATACACATGTCGCAGAGTGTGCGCTCGAGCTTAGTTCTGTGCAGTACGCACCAAGAATGTGGAGAGAAATTGTTATCCATTCATTGTATCTAGTTGTGCGATTCTAGTCTGATACTGGATTCTCCGAATTTGGAATACAAGTTAGGACTATTTTATGCTTTGATATGCGAGAACAGAACGTGACAGGAGTCATAAGTGTTTCAAGTAAGATCATTGACCATGTTGTTTGTAAAGAATATTGCCTCACTACCTACCAGTATCTTATTATCAGGTATTGTTTTTGGAACTGTAAGTACATGATTAGTTAACTCTATAGTGGATTCATGAAGGTTTTCATACAAAAAAAAAACTAACTGTGTAAGAAAATAATATATATTAAATATAAGAAACATATAAAAATTATAAAGGGTCAAAATCTGTACATTAAATAAGTTTGGAAAATTTTAATTTAAATATGCATTATTATCGATACAGAAGTCAAAACGGCGATTTTTAGTTATTTTTTTTTTGTTTGTATCACTCAATGGTGGCCGAAATTACTGGACGGATTTGAACCACATTTGCTAATTTCTTCTATATTATTACAATAATATAGAAGAAATTAATCGAATTAAGAACCTCCTTTTCGAAGTTTGTTGAAATAGTTCTTTGACCCCAGACAAACGATGAGGTATGAATGTATGAAATGAGTATCAAACAATGTTCAAAGTAAAAGTTGTCCATAAATATGATACGAGTACAATGACCTCCGCTTAGCTTAGTAACTTAGTACAGGGTAGTATAATAACCCTGTATAAAATTATGTGTTTCAAACACAACAGAAATTTCTCGAACACTAACAAATGTTTAAATTCAGAATACAGCTAAGTTACTAACACTTGACTAACCACGTAACCTGCACATGTTTGAAGCTCCTCAATATTCCAAACGATGCATGTGTGAGTAGGCACAGGGTTAATCGAGATCCTTGAAGTGTGTGTGTGTGCTACAGTCCCAACGGACCTAAGCGATATTATATGCGGCTAGGTTACCAACACCTCTAGTTTGTTCGGTTATTGTGTTACAGCTTGTGATTTATAGGGTCAGTACTGCTGTACTAAGTCACAGTATTGAACGGGAAGTCATAGTTCGAGAGGTGTTGGGTTGGGGAACTTATACTTGATACGTGTTACTTTTATTCTGACAAGCTTCTAATAAGGCTTCTAAATAGGTTCACGAGGTATTTCGTGAACTTATTTAGAAGCGTTTGTTAAAGGCCAAGCTCAAGATTAAAATTTTGGTAGCGATTTTAGAACAGCTGGCCGGCCCGATCACGCTCTGAAATTTTATTCAACTTTGGTGTTTTTTTTTTTATCAGCCCTGTTTGTACAAACTGTCCCACTGCTGGGAACGGGCCATCTTCTCATTGTGAGAAGGGTTAGGTCATAGTCTGCCACGCTGGCCAAGTGCGGGTTGGCAGACTTCACACATCTTCAAGATCATTGAGAACTCTCATACATGTAGGTTTCCTCACGATGTTTTACTTTGGTGATTATTCAATAATAATAACCAATAATAACAATAATAACAACCGACTTTAAAATACCCAATTCCTTTACTTGAATGACATATTTTTCCAGTCATTTTGTTATAAAAACGAAATTACTGAATCAATTTTGATAAAAATTATAAAGGAGTACCTCTGAAGTATGATATACTTACCAAAAAAAAAACAACATCAAAATCAGTTCCTAATTGGCGAAGTAATCGCTTAACAAACATACAAAAAAACATGCAGTCAAATGGAGAACCTCCTTTTTGAAAGTTATATTATCAATGAAAATATATTAATAATAATATATTGACTCGACGATCATTGTCCCGATAGTCGTTTCGGTGAACGGTGCCATAGCGAAGAGCCTCGACCAACATCTCCAGAGGCTCTCGCTCGATGATTGGGTCAAGGGTCGGATACAGAAGGCAGTCATCCTAGACACGGCACGTATTGTCAGGAGGTTCCTCTCTCTGTAGCCCTACTACCGGCAGCTTGAGCCCCGCCCCGCTGCCGGCGGCACCCTAGGTTTAAGTTTTTTATAATATTTATATTTTTGTATTTCTATTGTAAAAAACTTAGATTTAAGATTGAAATTGAATAAAGTGTATAATAATAATATATTGACTCGACGATCATTGTCCCGATAGTCGTTTCGGTGAATGGTGTCATAGCGAAGAGCCTCGACCAACATCTCAAGAGGCTCTCGCTCGATGGTTGGGTCAAGGGTCAGATACAGAAGGCAGTCATCCTGGACACGGCACCTATTGTCAGGAGGTTCCTTTCTCTGTAGCTCCTACCACCGGCAGCTTGAGCCCCGCCCGCTGCCGGCGGCACCCTAGTTTTAAGTTTTTTACAATATTTATGTTTCTTTTTTATAAGTTTATATTTGTGTTGTAAATTTTTTTAAATTAAGATTATAAATAAATAAATGAGATAATAATAATAAATAATAAATTTATTTATTTTGATACAAATACTTATGAAATTACCTAAGACAAGCTTTTTAGATGATGTCCAAATTATACATTGCAAATTATGAGTTTAAGTTTTAACAAGGAAATAAGTGATTTATTAAAAAAAAACTAATTAAAGGAAAACCTAATTTTTAAGCCCATTAATAGCATAGCATCGTATTTTCTATCACAATATAAAGATTTCTATTACCGAAAACCACTACAAGCCCGCAGTTGTTTTACTAAAATTTGAAAGACCTCTGAATTAATTAAGAGAAAACAATGGAAAATCAAATATTAGATCGATCGGACGGCGTTCAACAATAGGCTACTATTGTTCCAAAAAGGAACCTATTGAATTTTCTATTAAACAAACTAAACGATATTAGGTGGGTTGGTACTAGAGGTGCGCGCCGCGTTAAAAATCAGTTGGCGGCGGCGCATCGGCAAAATTTCGTCGGCGGCGGCGCGACGCCGGCGGCGTGGGATTTTTAATAATTTTCGCATAGAAATTGAGATACAATGTTAAAAAGAAATCTATCTTTAGCTGTAATTTCAAGACCAGCTACGGAAAACACTTTTTTACAGGCTATTTTAATAGTATAAATGCATAGTACTAGGTTTTAAGGCATCCTACCAAATACATGTGAGTAATCTGAGCGGTACGGGAATGCGTAGTGAAGCTGTGGAACGGTATCCAGATACGGATTAGCTTCAGAATCTAAAGATACAGTGAGCCTGGGTCGACATAATTGTCAAGAAACGATCTGTTGCAACTATTAAGCGAGTGCCAAGAGGCCGAGCTGGCTAGAGTGACCGCCGCCACTCTTCCCGAGTCCGGCGCTTGGTTGCATGCCTTACCATCTCCACACATTAGGTACGCTGCTAGACGACGACTTACTGAGAGTGGCTTCGCCTCTCCGGCTCGATTGCAATGTTTGCGAATCTCAAACTTGTATTTGTGGTGCGAATAGCGAAGCCAACGGCTACCATGGCTTGACTTGCACGCGATACGCTGGTCGTAGACCAAAGCATCATGAGATTAACAATATAATTAGGCCAGCGTTGGTATCTGCTGATGTGCCTTGGGTTTTGGAGCCCCCTGATTTATTCAGTTCAGACGGTAAACGAAGCGGCCCACGGTCTCACATTGATTCCATAGCAGAGGTCGCTGCCTCTTTTTGGGTGTGACGTGCGTAAGTACATTCGCTTCTTGCCATCTCGCGGCCACGCAGCAGTCAGTTGGTGCAGGAGCAGAGGCAGTGCTTAGAGTAGATGTACGATTTTGTGCCGTTTGCCGTTAAATGGCCGGATCGTGGTGTTTCGTGTGGTGTTACAATTACTGCGCTAGTTGAAGCGACGACTCAAGGAAAAAAGCCGTGACCCACGCTCGTGTTTGAGTTTATTTATTACTCAGCACATTTACTTAGCCATCCAAAGAGGGAACGCCATCATCATTATGGGTACATTTCGACAAGGTGCAACGCGTGGCTTTTTGACTTTTACGATGTTGGTGGTTGTTTTCGTTGCTACCCGTACATCTTACGGCTTTACATCTCTTGTGGACACACAAGCTATGGATGCCAAAGATGAATATGTGATTTTATTCTTTGAATCTCCCTCCCGTGTTCCGGTTTTCCACCTGACTATTTCTAGAAACGATCTGAGTACTGTGGATCGTCCATCGATCGCCGCGGCGGCGCGCACCTCTAGGCGCGACACGCACTTGGCCGCGTATTTTCTACGCGGTAAACAATCCTTTCAAAGCAGCACGAGTTTCGGATTAATGAAAGATAAACCAATAACGAAGTAAGTAATTACTAACTAACTTTGATAATTCTATTTATTCAGTACTTGTCATACCTAATGACTCCGCGCGAATATAATACACACGCAAGTAACTGCCAAGTCCCCGCTAGGCAGGAAAACTAATTAGGCTTCCCTAATTAGCAATCTCAATTTGTTTACGCTAGGCGTTCCCCAAAATTTTATTAAGCTCGAAATTCTATTTTATTTAAAGCCAATTACGTCGTCTTGGCGGTAATGTTTCTATCTTCCTTGTGTTTTGATGTAAATAGAATCTGTAATTTAAATTCATTCTGTTATTTAGGGAACAATTTGTCTATCAAAGCTTTTATTGGGGACGGTACGGAGGCGTTTGTAAGGTAGCTGCTATTGGCACCCTTAAATTCATTTATACTTTTTTATGGTCGCTAAGAATTTTAATCATAGCTCATTTGGAGCTTAAGTATCGATGTGATCTTCAAATACATGTTTAGAAAATTTAAAAGCCTCCGATATAAAAAAGGGCTGAACAAATTTTGATGAAACATAGTTAAGAATTCTCTCGATCAAATCCTCTTTAAAACAAATAAATAAACACATAAAGCAGTGACGAAACATGGTAATTATTGACGTGAAAACAGGATTAAAATTCTGATACTCATTGTAGTATTACCAAACCACCGAAATTCCCAAGAGACAGCTCTCTTTTAAATAATTAACTTATTTTCCACTATCATAGACAAGTTCGTATACAATTTTGACCAACTTTTCTACACTACAGAATAAATACAGAATGTTCGGTTAGAACAGATATGTCTTAAGGTGCTCCCCACCGGGAGCATTCACGTGTAATGTAACGTTAAATTACATCAGTGAGGGAGGAAAACCTGTAATGTAATGCTCAAAGTCGAATCTATAATGTTACATTACACGTGAATGCTCCCGTTGAGAGAGCACCTTTAGAAGTGCGCTAGGTATACAATTCCGAGTACAAATTAACAAATAAATGATAATTGAATTAATTATGTCCATAATTTACAACCCAGCCCTACCGTTTGTTAAGACACCGTTAATTGTACGAAATTAATTATGTAAGTCGCATCACCGCGTTTTAATATTTTCTAATTTTTACTATATAAAATAACAGTGTGGTGTGTTTTGTACAAACTTTCATAGTAATCATTTACTACATCTACTGTTTAGTATAAGGCTGGAAATAATGTAAGTTTAAAGTTGACAACTTTAAACAGACATTACTTCCAGCCCTATGCAATTTTTGGTCCATTGCTTTTGTCGATGTCGT
Source organism: Lycia hirtaria (assembly GCA_947563715.1). Taxonomy (NCBI): domain Eukaryota; kingdom Metazoa; phylum Arthropoda; class Insecta; order Lepidoptera; family Geometridae; genus Lycia; species Lycia hirtaria. Next base: position 37,433,134 of record OX387381.1, on the reverse strand, counting down.
TTACATGAACTTTACATAAAATTACATATTAAACAATTACTTCTTTTCCTCATTAATAGAGGTAGAGCGTTTCTGTGAACTTTATTGACCCGTGTGTTTCCATGCTGTGTAATCTAACTAAAGAATTTTCGAATAAGCCTGTCTACCCTAACACCAAGTATATTAAAAAGGTTGCGTCCAGCATCCGGGGTCTAGAAAGCTCGAAGGCGCGATAAAGTCGCGTTGACGTTGATTTATCTCTCCGTTTGTTTGTCCGGAGACAGCCGGCAACAGTTCATCCCGGAATCCCGGTTAAGATAAGCCGTGTCTAATGCATACTACAAATTACTGGCCGAAATTGCTGTTTACGCATACATGGCGACGCTGAAATGTCTGGGGACTTGGTCTGAGTGTTTGATGTTATGGTTATGACTCTATCATGGTGGACCGTTGCCGTTTGAGGTCTGTTATTAGCTTACATATCGAACTAGGTGGCTCCCACGGGGTATTCGCTGCCCTACACGACCTGTGCAATTTTGATTTGGAATAAATGAAGCACCTATAGATATGTTTTCTCCGGTCCAGTTATAACGAGACAAAACACAATATTCTGTGGATTTAATGGTTCACCGTTAAAATAATCCACAGTATATTTTGTTTTGTTTGTATACTGGATTTGACATCACATTGTCATGGATGACAATGTGATGTCAAATTCAGTTTACAGTAACATAGTAAGATCATGTCACTGTCAACTGGACTGTTGTTGTTAGGGGCACGTTATTAGCTTATTTTATAGCTGCGTCCAACGGGTTTCCTGCTATAAGAACTGCTCATATTTTTTAGAATAAGGGAAAGATAAATGTTTATCCCAGTGCTTGACCTATAACCGGACAAAACACGTTGATTTTTGCAGTGGAAACTTCTTTTTGACATTGAAAATATTACCATGGCGTGTATTTATTTTGAGTTCCCGATATTTCAGCGCAGTTTCATGCGCCATGTTCACAGATGACTGGAGAATGCGGGTTATTAAGAGCTAATAGCAGACAAATCGGTCCACCTTCTTTTGTCGACCTTTTGTCGTCTTTTGCTGAGAAGTTATTTTTTAAGCAGATCTACGATTAACCACTAATTCGCCTGATGTAAAGCGACGTTATGCCTATTCACTCTATTCTGGAAAATTCTAAGATTGTGGCTTTCAGGAAACAGAGAAGGCGGCAAAGATTTCCATTCGAAACTTTCACTAAGTAGATGCCAATGTGATATGCACAGAATTCGCCCTATTTACATAAGTATTTGGTGATATGCAAGATAAAATTGTTTATATTTGTTTATGTATCGACATGTAGATAATTTCAGTACACTGCCAGTGTCATCTGGCCTGTTGTCGTTTTAGGAATATTAGCTTGCGAGCTGCATCCAAAGAGTTTTTTCGTCATCCTACAGGAAATGCTCATGGTTATTGAGACAAAAAAAACCTATACCTATATGTACAAACAAATATACGTTGAATATGATATACTAATAGAATATTTTAACAGCGAAAGCCAAAATACTGTTAAAATATCAATATCCATGTTGACATATTGTATTCTGTGAATGTTATTGTCAGTGAAATGGTAAAATTAAATCTGGATTTAGGTAAAAGAATATTGAAATGCGCCGTTAACAGGCGAGTCTTTTTCGACACATAGTATGCTTAATTAATTTTAATCTTATCAGGGTAGTCACTCAAATTATACTTTTTTATGCTTGCGCTTGAACACTGACTCGACTGGACTCTGGTGTAAGTAAGAATCGGTCTACTTAATCTTCTAATTGTTTTAGACTTTTGACCGATCAATATCAGGTGAGTTGATGGTCAAACGCTATATTAGGTACATACAAATAGTGGTAAAAAAGAGAAAAAAACAGTTATTCGTCTTATATGTAGTTTTCCTGTCCTCCAGCTTTGTTGGTGTTTTCTTCGACTTGTTCTAATGCCATCTAGTGATCACACGTAAGACTATTAACAGGTGAGGTCTATTTACTCAAAGAACCACCAGTTGTTTTTACGGTACAGTATTTACAACTAAGTTTTGTACAAAATTGCGGTACTACAATATTAGCTCAAACGTTTTATTTGAAAACTATTATTACTACCTACACGTAAATAAGGTGTATTAGCTAGCACGCCACGCGATCCCATAAATAATACTAGTACCGGCCTAACTACAAATGAATTTCTTGAAAAGGTCGTAGAAATTAGAAGTTCACGTGAATGTCCGGTCACGCAAGCCCCAAACCCTTGTACATATTTACCTATTACATTATTTAATCGTGTCGGTTACGTTGCCGACGAAACTCGACACAATTAATAATACCCCACTGTTTTCGAGCATTGAAAAGAAAATAGCACGACACGCCCACTGAAAACGAACAAATAATCGCGTATTAGGTCTATTCGTTCAAAATTAGTGGTTAGAACGAATACTATAAGTATCTTGAACGAGTGTTTAGAACGAATACACGATTATTCGTTTTTAGTGGGCGTTTTGTGCTATTTGCCTTCGAATGCTCAAAACTTTGGACTATTATCCCGGTTCTATCATCAAATCAGCTCCATGTCATAATAAAATTACATTTTCATTTGATTTACTTATTCTTGAAAATTTTCACTAAATCGGAAGAAGGAAGGGAAGAGGTTCAAATTTAATTTGTAAGATTTGTTACAGTACAGACAGACAGGCAGATGGAACTATATAAAACATGCAAAAAGAAAAATTACTTGGGATAAAATTTACAACACCATTGTAAGACCTATCGAGATATATGGTTATAGACTGGGCCACTAGAGGGAAGAATGAAAGGAAATTGCATGCAGTGGAGTTGCGAATGTTGAGATGGATATATGTGGATCTCTGCCAAAATCAAATCTGCCAAATCTGGCGAAATTTTCACTTTCTTTTGACATTTTTCTTCTCTCTAATTTGGTTGCTGAGATCACGATTTACCTAAATTAAAAAAAAACAGTATTTTTGTATTATTATACACATAGAAATAAATATAACAAAACAATAGGCGAACTATACAGAACTATACTTAACTAACTAAATACTACACAAAAACCAAATCGATTATCCCAGATCGATACAGGTCTAAAGACAATCCAACTGCTCAAACCTACTACCAGTTGGCAGCATGCTTATGAATATTTGTTCGATTGCATGGTAACCAAAATGTCAGGAAGCAGATGAACAAATTAACAAACGACTGACACGGAAATGAGAATCGAGTGGAAGCGTCAAAAACAAAGCGATCATCCGATGGCGAGTCATCATAAATCGCCGGGTGAATAATCGAACGAGAGGTAGCGTCAGACGAACCTCCCGATCCCTGATATTTCATGAATAACCGATATAAAATGTATTCCCGTTTCGGTGAATAATTTATTCCCGATTGTCACCCCCGTATTCGTAACCGAACTTTGTTCACCAGGTGTTCGATCAACCGATTACGAACCAGTGCGGTTCATGTTCAATTTTGATTGGGTCCCCTTTCCGGCGGGTCTATCACATATTCAGGATTCGTTTCACATTGCGAGAAGTAAAAACCTTTGTATTCAATTAACTTACTCGTGCTACCAAATCCTTAATTAATATTCAGGGTTCTTTCTGCGTCATTAATTTTCATTTTATTCCGGCTGATCCGGAATGGTAGAGAAATATAATTTTGGTTTTAGCATTACATTTTTATGTACTTGGTTACTTTCGTGGTTATACGTAGGTGTGCAAAGAGGCTTATGTCTGCCGTTGGATTTGTTGCTATGACTATGAAAGGTTTTATTCTTACTTTTTAATGCAAAATGTAATCTGGATTATTTTCGGGGAATGTGCGCAAGAGCTTCACGACCTAATTCCACCCTCCCCATTTCACTACAGGACTAGCAGAAAGTCGGCGAATTACCACCCATTTCTCGTTGAAATGCCAAAAATCCGTACTCAGCGATATCGATCCACATTCCTGTTGCGTACTGCACAAGAATGGAATTCGTTGCCGCCATCTCTGTTTCCTGAGACCTACAATCTTGGAATTTTCAAGGCTAGAGTGAATAGATATCTTCTAGATCGACGAGCTCCATCCTCGGCCACACCGTCGCTTAACATCAGGCGAGTTGGTGGTCAATCGTAGATCTATTAAATTAAATTAAATCTAAAAAAAAAATGAGTTTAATTTTTTTATGATTTGTGTAAAGTAACTTTTTATTTTTCATATCATTAAGCACAGATACAATTTTACGTAGATTACGGAATTGGAAATCTATCGACGAAAATTCCGACTAACGCACAGCGGTCATCTTTAAGATACCTATACACTATTACCCCTCTGAAACCAGCTCGTTGTGTTTGCTACGTTAATTTTCACGATTAATTATATGATGGCCCTAATTTAAATTTAGAACCCAAGCTAGTTCAGGCAACAATATATTATATAGTTCAACGCAATGATCTATGAATAAAATACACTAGAGAAATCCAAAAGATGTACTAGTAAGTAGTAAAATACCTATCTAGAAGACTGAAAATAAAAGTGACAAAATTGGTTGTGATCAAAATAGCTTATTAACATAATTGAATTCAGAGTACAAAAGTAAAATAATTTACAAGAGAAAACAGAAAGTTACACTAAGGATTGTCCTCGAAAATTCCCAACGGGTCGTGGTATTAATCAAAGCTTAAGAAAGCTAATATTTAAAGTGACACTGGTTGAAAGTTTGCAAACAAAAACAGAGGGCGGTAGCTTCGACGCGACTGAGAAAAACTTGCTCTTGTGACATTGATGGATGCGACTGGCAAAGCGCTGCGCGTCGCGCCGGCCGCTTTGCTAAAAGGTAAACCCAAAAAGTTGGTAGGCACGGCGTTGTTATAATTGAAATAAAAGCTTTGTGTTTTATCATACGGAAAACGAGTTCAGGTATTGCGAAAATCAATTGGAATTAAAAGTTTCATTTGAAAATGACGTTGATTTAGCAGAACACCATTTAGGAACTATAATTTGGAATCAAAAGTTTCAATTCAAAATGGTTTTTGAAAGACCATTTAGAGAATAGAATTGAATAATTTTTCAGTTGCTTTAAATTACCCAGATTATGTATTAGTTAGAAATTTTAATTCTTCATCACTTTAGCTAAAACCACACCTAAAGCTTTTACCAGAATAATTTAGATCACACACCCACAAGATCTTGACCAGTAACGACCTTATTCCTATAATCATATACCGAGCACCTTACCGCTATAATCCTCATCCACAACCTTCTCTAAACCCACATAGTTATCCCACTGTTGGGTAAATATCTCATTCTTATTAAGCCATCTGCTTCGGTGCTAATTGAGTTTTGAAGGCCTAGATTTGCACCGCGATAAAAAAAAGTATTTTGGTCGTGTTAGAACGTACAAGATGACAAATAGCAAAATTTATAATATCGTCGACCAATCTCGCAAATGTACGACCAACTCCAGGATACAGATGCCGTATACAAACATTAAGGAATAAGGGCCTGCTATATTATGTTATTTGCTTTGATTGTTTACTGTAAGTGAAGTAAAACATCGAGTACGCGAGATCCGTTGATATTTCAGCGGTCGGTAGGCATGTTTGTATCCCGTTAGCTTATTTGCACGACGGAAACAACGTTAGTCTGGATTCTGAAAAGCTGACACGAGAAGTGGCGTTAATCCCATATCTAAATACTCAGAATCGCGCACACCCCATATATTCACATGTGCTCTAGAACAAGCGCGGTGTAATTTATAATGGTGTTAAATTGTTTATTTTTTTTGCCACAGTTTGGTTTCGTGTGCGAATGTTGTTCGAGAATCCTTTTCATGTGATGGTTTTAGTTTATTTGAGGTACCGTTTATTACTTGATTGAATATAAAGAGTATTATTTGTTTTTTTTTCTTCCTTAGCCAAAATTAAGTACATATTTGGTGATGAATGAATGTTAGTTTAGCATATGTGTTTTATTACATTTACATACGTATTTAGCTCAATATTTTTCGTTTTCCGTAGTTTTTTTAATTATTCCAATATTTTTTCTTCATCATCATCATCATCATCATCTCAGCCATAAGAAGTCCACTGCTGGACATAGGCCTCCCCCATGTATTTCCAAAAAGACCGATTGGAAGCGGCTTGCATCCAGCGTCTTCCCGCCACTTGAATGAGGTCATCTGTCCATCTCTTGGCTGGTCTACATATATACATATATTATTGGTATTCTTATATCTTTTCTTATTTTTCACTAATTATACACATAAATTTCGGTACATCATATCTGTATTATTTTATTCCCATTTTCTCTTCTTACTGTCGGACGGATAGAAGCTCGAAAATGCTCATATTTAATGGAGGATATTTGAAAACACAAACTAAACCAAAATTAATTAAGTATATTAGACTGGCCTTGTGGCTCAGTTGGTAGTGTGTTTACGTCTACCTGCTGAACTGAAAGGTCGTGGGTTCAATCCCCACCCAGGGCAAACATTTGTGTGATGAGCATGGATGTTTGTTCTGTGTCTGGGTGTTTCTATGTATCTTAAGTATATATTTACGAAAAAAAAATTATATATGTATTCTATCAGCCATCTAGTTCCATAGTACAAGCTTTGCTTAGCTTGGGCTAGATGGTGTTGTGTGAAATGTCCACAAATATTTATTTATTTATTTATTTATATTTTTATTGTACGTACTGTATTAATATGCGATACCTTTACTTTTACCATAGATATAATAGTGTCTTAAAATTGTAAATTAATTTGTATCTTGCTACATCAGTTAACACGCTGGTTTGTGATCAAATGCAGATGTAATATATAAGTGAACAAAAAAATAATTTTGGGGTCTGGTTCAAAACCGGTCAAGGCGGAGGGTTAAGTAACTTTTTTAACATTTTACGCAAACAGATACCAGTTACCCTAGAATAATAGTCTAGTAAGAATAAGATTTGTGACAACATAAAAGACACTTAAGTATATTGTTATTTAAATGAATGTACTGGTGTTTTGAAATATATTTGAAACAATTTCATAATGACATTATAAAAGCTAATTTTGTTACCTTTACACGCTCAGACGGCTGAACCGATCGTTATGGAAATTAGTATAGAGATAGCTTTGGACCTGGAGACGGATATAAGCTACTCATCATCATCATAATCATCACCGTTTTTCATAACCATGCGAGTGAAACCGCGGAACGCAGCTAGTCTATAAATCGGGGATTATTGTTGATCTATGATTTTTAGTTATTCTCCTATCATAATTTCAAAGAATCCCCCGAGTTGCAAATACTGCGATCTGCTCCATACAAACGGATTTATTTTTACTAGACTATAATACTTACAATAAATCCAGAACAGATACCCTAGAATAATTCAATAAATCCTGTAAAGTACGAGTCTAACTGGAACACAGAGGCTTCCGTACTCTTATGCATGACACAAAACATGAACATAAACACTGACATCAGGGCTAATTACTCAACAAAATGTGTTTCATATCTAAGAATATTTGTAAGTTCACATATTTCTACTGTAGGAATGACCTGGAATGCATGGCGTTCATATACAATATCTAGTCCAAATAAGTGTTACAAACCTATTTTCTTTATTCAAAGCGATTTTAACACTTTATTTCAATTTTAAGTGACCAATTACTGTCAACAAAACGTTATGTGTCATTTTCGGTTTCTTTTGTGGAATCAACAAGAAGGTTTTATCTCACAGTTCTCGCACAATAATGTCCCATTCTTTTCAAAAAAATATTTGCGCAAGCTTGTTTCGCACTTGACCAGTTTTTAGTATTTATTGATTTACGTTAAAGTAAACCCTGCAATCTTTCAATTTTAAAACTTGTATCTATTATCGTTTAAAAGATACAGCCGTTTATATGTAGGACAGACAGACAGACAGACACAGACACCGTAGCCTCACGAATAAGCCCCCGCACCCTTAGTACGGAAGCCTAATAATGATACATGCATATTGAATAGTGTTTGCTAGAGTTAACGAATCTAAAATTCAAACAACTGCTGCGATTACATAAATTAGTGACAATAAAACGTTTGTAGAAGAACAAAAACAAGTATATATATATGTATGTAAGTAACAAGTGTAGAATTTGAACTGTATGATAACATGATACAGTTCAACATTTTACCAAAATCCCAAAATTTGTATACTTACAACAATATTTTGGGTACATACCCAAAATTTTAGTATACAAATTTTGGGATGCATAAATATCGAATTACTAATTACTCAAACTTCATCAATAAACATAATTTTCCAAGTTCTAACCCTCACAAAGTGCGAACTTCCAAAATAGATATTGATCCAAACTTTCCACTTAAGCACGGCCGGGAGTCCAAGTCTGACGGGAGTTGTCAAAGTGAAGCGGCTCAGATTTCCGAAACAATCGTCCGAACTCCCTCGCCACTCGTTTGCGTTCAAATTGTCTGTTTACCAAGCAGAGGCACGATTGTCTGTTGTTGATTTCGGATTCGAGAGTTCACGGAACTTTTGTTTTTTAAAAGAAAATCGACGTCGAAGAAACGAGTTTTCAGAAGAATAACTTGAATCTCAACAAGCTCTTTACTTATTAACAGATACGCTTTTTAACAATTAGGAGATGAAACGTTTGCATTTTGACAAGTTTATAAATAAATGTATATTTACAATACAATAAAAAACACCTTTGAAACCTAAATAATACAAAATATGTACACAATAAGTCATTACAGAGGTACATAAATCATTATGGCTAATAGCGATCTCTTATAAACAACCTTGGAATGACGTAAAATAAAGAGTAATAAATTGATAAATGGTAACAGTGGATTCCTAACAATTGAATTCAATCTAAATAGTAAAGAAGGAATAAAGGTAGATAAAGATAATATTGTATCTGATCTGCACTTTGAATGATTCGACGCTTTTATTTGGCTTTTTTTTACCCTACTGGGCCTATGTCCACAAAAGCTAGCTTTTTATTTCGTGTCAATGTACTATTTTGACGCAGTCCGGATTATACATGTACATATACATAATGTATAATCCATACCATACTTATTTACATGTCATATGTCGTTTATATGTCAATGAATATGGGAACACACTCTTCAATAATCCAATTGGACCTTATTGCCGTGAATTTATTACAGGATGTTACAGATACATCTCCATTCTCCATTTATAGGAGCTTCAATAGGATGATTACTATCATTGAAATGTTTCGACATGAGATCGAAAAGAATCTAACGACACTGTACCCATAGTGTGACAAGTGACGAGTGACGAGTGAGTGGTGACGAGTGGTAGGATCATTAAAAATTCCGTTTTCAGGTGAAATAAAAAAATTGTATTAATGCATACTTAGCCATTGCTAGTTAATCTTTTTATCATGTTTTGCTTACCTGTCGTTTAGCAACGGGCAGTGATGTACCCAGCCTTTTAAGGCTTGCTAAAAATCATTTCACCTACAGATAGCACAGAGGTAACCGCATCAACAACTACGTATATAAGTAGGTACTACTACTAAGTACTAAAAGGTAGAATTGCAATAAAGTCGGGATTACGGAACCCTCAAAAAGAATAATTGGAATCGATTTATTAAGTTTGTCATAATTATAAGTTAAATTTTTTGTTTGTTGTTAGTAAGATTATTTAATTGGAAATGTATTTTTAAACAGTAATAAATAAATTGAAAATTTACACCAGACATTTTATTTTTCTTTTTTAGATTAGATATATTTACGACTAATCACCTACTTACCGGGTGTTAAGCGGTGGCCAAGGAAATAACTCGTCGAACTAGAATATATTTATTCATTTCACCCTAGAAAAAAATAAAATTGTAGCCCTCAGGAAACAGAGAAGACGACAAAGATTTCCATTTCCATTAAGTTTGGCGAGTGTTACTGCAAACTATTGACAGTCACTAATAATCGTAGGTATAACTAAAGACTATAGCGGCCTTACCGAAAAACGTTACTTAACTTTAACCATCGTCTTAAATTGTTTGTCTTCTTTCCGCAAGTGTCATTACGTGTCAGCGAGAGTTGACAAAATATGTTAAGCATTGCTTAAAGTTAAGTAATGTTTTTCGGTAAGGCCGTAGATGTGTAGCGAAAAAATTACGCGAGTATAACCGCAAAATGTAGAAAAAGTCTAATTGAATGATTGTTACAATTTCGTTAAGCTATTTATTAGTATTAATTCTTCGACAAAATTGAGTTTTCAATGCAACAGCTCATTAATTCACAATTTCTTTGTCGTTTATTTCCACAGAATGCTTTTTACGCGGCGCTGCACTCGATGGAGTCATTATAACTTCTTCTTGCTTTTTAAGAGCTCTCGGCGGTACACTTACTGAATGCAAATTCAAGAAAATAGGCTGGATGTTGTTTACGGTATCATTTAGTAAATATTGTATATTAAATTTACTTATATAACGAGTTAAACCAAGGCAATAAAAAAACCAAGGTAGGTCTGGTTTGTCTATACAAACCAGACCTACCTTGGTTTTTTATTATTATATATTATACTATTATAATATGGATGGATGATTTATTGAAATTATATACCTACATCCTTTTCATTGCTTTGTAAGGAGTTTTCTACGTTTCAAAATCAGCTTGAGTATTGGACTAAAATAAAATGAATTTATTTAATTTTAGTCAAAGGTCGAAAAGGTAGGTTTTAGTCGTTACAATAATTCAATTACTTTTCAGAGTAATTTCTAACAAAATTGTAATAATTCTTATCAAAGAAACCTATGAAGAAGTAAAAAAATATTTTATGAATTTAATAATAATTATTATTGCAAAAAAATACCTATATTTCATATAGTATATAAGACTTGGAACCTGAAGACAAATCTATTTATATCTAGTACTTTAAGTCAATCCGTTGAGGCTTCAGGAAACAATATACACTAATATTTAGTCGTAAGACTAAATGTAACTTTGTCTGGTGGTCATGAATAAACAACAAATAAACAACACATTTATTATACATACACCCGATAAATCTACACTTGCGTACTAGGATAAAAACAACAAAACGTACCTAATAAGTCACAATTCCTACTGTAATCTTTGCCTATCTGCAAAAACATCATCACCCATTAAGGATTGCCGTCATTGCCGACCTACAGGCAAAACATCAGAGAGGAGTCAGTTAATACATCCAACATAAACTTGTTGAGAGCTTGCAGGCCGTATGGAGGTAATAAATAGTGATCCCAATCCCTTACCCTAATATAGACATCACGGACGGTCCCCATTCACTTGCTAATGAACGTAGGGAGAAGTAATCTGAAAGGATTGATGGATATGGATGTTGGAATTGCAAACAAAAAACCCTTTCTGTCTATCTCACTTTTGTCGCGTGAAAAAGGTTGCCACGATGCGATTATCTTGATAGATACATTTTTCATTCGCGTTTCATTGGATTTATTAGGAAATTTAAATGTTATTATATTTCGTATATATTTTCAAAATTATAAGCGTAAAATTATACTTTTTTTACAGTAAACTAGGCTGGTGTTTGAGTCCTGCCACAATCTCACCTGATAGTAAGATTAACTAACGATGATATGGTCCTTACCATCGTAGCATGTTTGCCTAAGAAACACTTATTCACTTTTTTCTCGAACAACCCAATTTTTTTTTTTATACATTGTAGATCTACGACTGACCACCAACTCGCCTGATGTTAAGCAACGGTGTGGCCGAGGATGAAGCTCGACGATCTAGAAGATATCTATTCACTCTAGTACGTTACGTACGAGTACGTTACGTTGTAGTACGTAAGTTGTACGTGGTGGTATAATAAAAATCTATTGCATTAGTGAAATAGAGTGCTGGATTTATGGTAGTTGCGTAGTTAGTCTATATATGTATATAATTATTAGATTTCAATTATTAGATATTATAATTATTAAAAAATAAAACCGGACAAGTGCGAGTCAGACTCGCCTACCGAGGGTTCCGTACAAACTAGTAGATAAAGGGGGAAATCGTATATTTTCTATATTTTCCTTCTTATACCGAAAAATATACATCGTAAAAAAAAAAAAACCTGTTTTAGCTTATGCTAATTAAGTTCTTTCATATGATACCCCACATGATACGGTTTAAGAACTTTAAAATTTGGATCCTCATTCCTTGCGTAAAGACACAATTTTTGTGATTTAATAAAAAATGTCCAGTTTTCAGATTTTTTCCTAATTATGTGTACTCTAACACAATGCTTCTTGCCAAATTTCATAGTTCTAGGTTGACGGGAAGTACCCCATAGGTTTTGATTCCCTTGTGAGTGTCCAAATGTGCATTTTTTACTACTTATTCGGCTGTAACTTTTTTTTACGAAAACTGAGAAATTTGATTTTTCTTTCTGCAGCAAGATACTATGGATCTGCATATATGGTTTTAATTTCAACACGATACCTTCACGAGTTCCCGAGATAAAGGTCTTGAGACAAGACTCTTGACACCCAGACGGACGGACAGACAGACAGACAGACAGACAGACGGACAGACGGACAACAAAGTGATCCTATAAGGGTTCCGTTTTTTTTAAGGTACGGAACCCTAAAATTATCGATTCTTTGGTGGATATTTCTATTTTTATTAGATTAAAAAATAAGGTTTAATCTACTCTCAACTCAACCCAAAAGCAGAAAATGAAAGTGTCAACTTAGTAGTCGAATATTTAAAAACAAATTGGTGTAAGTAATTCAATCAAATTATTGACAGACAATTATAATAATAACAATTTTAATTTATCAATGAAGAATGGACAGTATCTCCATATGCACATGAGTGAATGTTACTCAACTTATTTAAAATGTTTTAATCCATTACTGTGGCGTGGTACGCTCGAGGTGATTTACCGCCCACCGATGATGGGGCGATGCACACGAATTGAACGTCCACTATGATTAAATCCATAAATCTGGAGTGTAATTTTCCGATTTGCAGCTTCATGGACAATATGGCACAGCTCCCCGCCTGGATGTTCATTTCGATTTTTTTATTGCTTTGACATATGGAAGGCAGAGTTATATTCCTTATTATTACGCTGGACTCAGATATGCTTATTTCAATTGGATCTAATTTCTCTTAGGGGATCTGGATTTGATTTTTGTGATCTTACCTAAATATAACTTTTAAGTAGCGCTCGTGGCGTAGCTTGACTAGGTGTTTTCCAATGTTCCAAGCAACGGACGGAACGGTCAGTCTTCGGATGGGTGACCGTGAGTGGAATTTCTTTATGAGCGCTACCGTGGGTAGGATGACACGTTAAATTCTAGGTCCCGGTTGTTTGTTCTTTGAAACAGCAATAGTCAAACCAGGTCAGAGGCCTTTCGGCAGCTTAATAACTCTAACACTAGGGCTAGCCACTCAGTCTATACGAACTTACTTACTTTTAATTATAATTTTTTAATTTTCTAAGTACCTATGTAACTTCGATTTCAGTTAAAATGGTAGTAAATTTAGAAAAGTTGAAATTCCAATTGGGCTATTTATTTCGTTAGCTACTAACCTTCAGATCATCATCATCATCCCACTTTAGTTCTAGACACAGGCCTCTCCAATTGAACGTCGCTCAATCCGATTTTTGGTTTTCCGTTTCAGGCTACTTTCAACTACCTTACTTAAATCATCGTTACTATAACATGTCTCATGGCATTCTACCCTACGTTTGCCGTCACGCAGTCTCCAACTCTCCCCATTAGAACACGTCTACCCCAGTGGTTATCGGTTCAATTTCTATTACAGTTAGGACCGGCCCAGTGCCACTTTAGCCTGTTTATACGCTGTGCTATGTCAGAATAATTTTGATTCTCTGGAATTACTTCGTCTGGTTCGTCTCTCAGAGCAACGCCGAGCATAGCTCTTCAGAGCTCGGCGAGCAATTATAAAAATTTAACTTCTATTACTCTGTTTAAAATACTCAATGATATTTGAATCATTATTATTCAAAATACAGTTTTTTTACAAAACTTCATTATTATTGATACTCATTTGCCTATTATCATACTTAATTCCTACATGTATCGTATACTTTTATTCCATTTTGACACTTAGATCACATTATAAAGTTATCCATTTTATTATCGAGATCTCAAATAATCTAGTTTGAAATTGTTCTTGATCCATCCGGATCAACAATAAGTACCTACGTAATAAAATTTAGAACGCGCTGAGCTAAATTCACAAATTTTCGAGCGTTGGCGAGATTTGAGACTGCCAACTTAAATAGCTACATAATTTATATCTCAGCGGTTTAAGAGGATCTAATCCCTTTTCCGACAACTGTCTCCCGTTTGTATTCTCTGAAGGTATATATTGCGAAGGTAGATAAATGTAGCTATAAGTAACGATAGCGAGCAAGACCACAAGGATTTATTGTAATCATCCTTCATCACAAGATCTTTTCTTTCGATCTCTTATTTTCCTTCTCTCGATATTATTTGATCTTACTTTCTTCGTAGCTTTTTTGCAGATTTGGTAGTCACCATTAGCGTAAATGTAAATGTGTTGAATGTAATTTGTTTGAAGATAGAATTTTCACTAAACTATATTATTACTTTGTTGTATTTTGTATAAAATACTAATTGGTTTCTATTTAGGTACTTCATAGTCATAAATCTATCACTAATATTACAAAATGAAGTTTGTTACTTTTTCAAGAAATGATTGTTATGAAAAATACAAATATATTTGAGAACTTGGAGATGGATATATGTATAGATTTCAGATCCAGACTTATATATTGTTAACTGTGTCTTATGAATTACATCAATGATTTTAAAATAAAAATTTGGTTATTAACAGTTAAGTTCATGGCGAATAATGAACATACAATAATACATTTATAGTTTACATTTGAATTAAACATTTAAATAAAACTTCAATTAGGTACAAAGTTAGTGAAATTAAGACTTAAAAAAACCGGACAAGTGCGAGTCAGACTCGCCCACTGCGGGTTCCGTACAAACTAGTAGATAAAAGGGGGAAATCATATATTTTTTATATTTTCCGTCATATACCGAAAAATATACATCGTAAAAATATTTAAAAACCTGTTTTAGCTTATGCTACTGAAGCTCTTTCATATGATACCCCACATGATACGGTTAATTCACTTTAAAATTTGGACCTTCATTCCTTGCATAAAGACACTATTTTTTGTGATTGAATTAAAAATGTCCAGTTTTCAGATTTTTTCCTATACCTATTTGTACTTTAACACAATGCTTCTTGCCAAATTTCATTGTTCTAGGTCTACGGGAAGTAGGTACCCCATAGGTTTTGATTCCCTTGTGAGTGTCAAAATGTGCGTTTTTTACGATATATTCGGCTGTAACTTTTTTTTACGAAAACTTAGAAACTTTATTTTTCTTTCTGCAGCAAGATACTATGGATCTGCGTATGTGGTTTTAATTTCAACTCGATACCTTCACGCGTTCTCGAGATAAAGGTCTTGACACCCGACAGACGGACAGACAGACTACGAAGTGATCCTATAAATAAGGGTTCCGTTTTTTCCTATTGAGGTACGGAACCATAAAAATAATTAAGTAAATCGAATGTCAATAGTACTTAATAAAACAATAAAAGTCAATAGTACTTAATAAATAAATAAAATCAAAAGTAATAAATTATAGGGCAACTTTTATCATCATTGTCGTTTTTCATCACAAGGCGGGTGTCACATCTAGTTTATTATAAAAAGAATTTATAACGATCCCAAACGCAGGGTTTAATATTTCGAACTCGATAAGATATTTTGCGATAAGATTTACTGTCTTTTGAATTTTAATATCTCGTGCATACCAAATAAGTATGCAAATGAAGCTATATCCTCACGAAAACGGTTGAGCTGCTTCGAGAAATTAGTCTTGGTATCGAATTCGTGCGACTATTCTAGGGGCGATGTCCTCACCTTATGAATCGGAGTTCCCCAGAAGTCGTTGAGGAATATGTTTGAAATAGGCGTCTGTGGTCTCAAGTCTCTGTTTTCTTTAATGGCACTGATGTCGTCGAAGACGAAGTTGCAGTAAAGACAGTTGTGGTAAACTATGATGCAGGCTAGGATCAGAATAGCACCGAGGCCTCTTCGAGGTGCCTCAGGCAAGTCTTCAGGCACTTGATTCTGTCCCGTCAGACGTCTTCTACTTCTACCAGTCCTGGTTCTCACTGCGGATACCATTCCACCAAATCTGCACACTCCACTTACGCGGTCCATTGTTATTTCACTAATACAATAACTACAAACACGACACACTAAACGAAACTGTTCCTAAGCCCCGTTGTCAGTCATCGATTCAGATTCCCGGACCACCAGGAATGTTGGAGTAGCGAAAACACAATCACGAAGAGAACCGGGACCATAAATTTCGCTACACAAACTCAAGAGATCGTAAAACTGGCTAATACGTAGAACTACACGGGCGAATGTTAAAAACGCAATGTTATTGAGTGCGGTGAGGTTATTTGCGATCACATGTCACTATTTTTTTTCGAAATAATTCCATTTGACATTTATGTTGCAATGTGTGTTGAACGCGCGCGGACACACCCGTTTGTCGGGCGGATCGCCGATGACTGCCGAAGTTCTACGAGGGAATGCCGCGTCGAGTCACGTGACCACTCGTTTTACTGCGGGTCGTTTCGAGATGGCGCATGCGTGTAGATCTCACTTCCGAGCGGTCAGTGGCGGCAAAATATTTTGTTGCAAAGGTCTAATTCCGTTCACGCGTCGCTTACCTAATCAGAGTGTGCGAAAAACCTTATTTTTGTGACGTTGCCGGCGTCGTTTCGAGACGTAATTTTTATTTTCGAACGATCGAAATAAGGATAGGTAGTAAGTATTGGGGGAAAGTTTTGTTCCTTTTTTTAATTTAGTATCTTTATTTTATTTTAGTTTCGAATGGAGTCCACGAACCGGCTAGCGAAGCGTAGGAAGACCAGCCACAAGGTGGACAGAAGATATCATACAAGTGGCAGGAAGACGATGGATGCAGGCCGCTTCCAACCGGTCTTTTTGGAAATCCATGGGGGAGGCCTATGGACTTCTGGCTGAAATGATGATGATGATGAATTTAGTTTAGTGGTGCCTTCACAAATGCTGCACTATCGTAGTTAAAAAGTTTTTTTATTTTATTTAACCAAGCAGGAATTCTTTATCCGTAATATACACTAGCATATTCCCGTGGCTTCGACCGCGTTATTTAAAATAAAAAAATAAAATTACTCCTAAGTTATTTGCCTCGAACCCATAAATAAATACTTAGTATTAGCTATTACTTATCACACTATAGGTATACTTACACTTGTTTGACGGTTACTTTTCATACAAATAATACATCGTTTCACCCTAATGGGGATGGATGGTTATTTATTGTGTGTACGCCTAGGCCTTACATTAAATCCTATTATTATAAAAGCGTAAGTAACTCTGTCTATCTGTCTGTTTGTTGCCTTTTTACGAATAAACGGGTAAATAAACCGACTATTTTGTAATTCGGTACAGAAATAGCTGAGAATCTGGAGACGAACTAGGCTATTTTATTACCATCATCACCGTTCACCACCACCATCGTTTTTCATCACTACGCGGGTAAACAGCGGGGCCCAGCTAGTATAATATATGTCTATATATATCCTACCCTCTATATTTTATATCTCTAATACAAATACAAATAAGTTTATTTGTCATAATAGAATTAGTACAGATTACCTGTGAACCCATTGACTCTGAACTAGTATTCGCTGTAATTTAGAGCCAATGGCTTCTCCTACATTAGTGTAACATCCTTTTAATTCCGCAGACTATATTAACAAACATAATAATTATCATATAATTTAGACATAACACTTTTGAGAGAAAAAAAAATTAGATGAATACAGTCAGAAAATAGTTAACTTAAAATAAAGAACAAATTGCCAAATACTCAAAAAAAACACATGCAAAATAAGATACATAAAATATTTTTTTTCTTTTATTCTCTCTATATTATATTTCTATAATTGGCGCTTTAGAAAGTGCTTGAAAAAGTCAGGATTTTGAATTTTTATAAATTACTTATATCGATCAAAGAAATGTTCCAATAGTCTGATTTTCTTCGAAGTCCCAGGATTCTGTCCGATACATGAACAGTTTTGGAAATGTTTCATACATTAGCCGACTTCAAAAAAGGAAGTCCTCATTTCATTTGTAGACTCTCTTAGGGTTCCGTAGCTCAAAAGGAAAAAACAGAACCTTTATAGGATTACTTTCTTGTCTGTATGTCCGTCTATCAAGACGGACTGTGTGGACAAGACGGTATCGCGTTGAAATTAAAACCATTAGCAGATCCATAGTCTCTTGCTGCAGAGAGAAAAAAGTTGCAGTGGAATATGTCTCAAAAATGCATATTTTGACACTCTCAAGGGAACCAAAACCTATGGGGTACTTCCCGTTGACCTATAACTGTGAAATTTTGCAAGAAGAATTGTCATAAGTACAATGTTAAGTACCTTGACCAGATGCACAAACTAAGGAAAAGGGATTTTAAGTAGAAACTAATTTAAGAATTAATCTGATCTGATACTGACCTGGGCATCCCGCAAAGTTTCAAAACGAAGACCAGAATCTTACTTGTCATGATCTACTGTCAACGAATTCACAATATGCTACTGGTATTGTGAATTCGTTGACGGTAGATCATTTTCGTTCAATCAATTCGTTTTTTTTTCCTTTATATGTACTATATATAGTACATATAAAGGACAGTAGATCATGACAAGTAAGATTCTGGTCTTCGTTTTGAAACTTTGCGGGATGCCCAGGTCAGTATCAGATCAGATTAATTCTTAAATTAGTTTCTACTTAAAATCCCTTTTCCTTAGTTTGTGCATCTGGTCAAGGTACTTAACATTGTACTTAATATCTCTGGCTCAAAAGAAAATACCCCTGTGGGCCTCATAAACTCGAAACTGATCAATCATCCCAGGGCACAACAACTTCTTAACCCTTTTTTTTAAATGAGGACTTCTTTTACAAAATGATCTGCGGCGAATCAAAATAAAGCCCTAAATCCGAAAGGTGTATTTAAACAGGCGTAATTAATTTTTGTCCTTTATAAAGAGATGAACTTTCGTCGTAGGTACTAAAAAGGGTTATGTTTTGTTAATCCTCTTTGCTTCCGGCGCGCGCGAGCGGTGGTTGCCAAGGTGCAAGTTTTCGAAGCGTATTCTGAGCGAATTACGGAAAATTTTATGGTTAGTAAACTTTTTAATTTTATAAAGAGAGACGTTGAGTTCTTTGGGGAACATTGTTCACGTTATTGACCAAACTTGGACCAAACCAGACTCCTTTTTTTTGGATTGGACCCGCGCGATTAGCGCATTTGCCAGGGTCGAGTTCAAGTTTGATAGATAATACAGGTCACATAAGTACGCACTAGTTATATAAATGTAGATTTAGAGATAGACATGTATTTTACTGTGACAAAAACATACAACAGAAAAAAAACATAACTAGTTAACAACACATTGTATTAAAAATTAAAAATAAAGTAATTTTTGTCATAACCCGGCCCTAGTTCAACACAGCTCTTTTTTGAAATCGCTTAAAAATGGCCCGCGCCTAATTGAGGGACAGTTTATACAAACTTATCTGAAACGTGTGTAGGTTTGTTTGTTACACGTATTGTAGACGTCAAAGTTTCGCACGAAATGGTTTTGCTTCACGTCATGAACATCGATAACTAGAAGAATTTGATATTCGTGTAAGTATGTACATTGTGTGTGTGGGTTGGCAGGCGTCTGAGATTTCTACGGAGTAGTATTGCGTTATCTATTGAGCATTCATTGCACTGCAGACCCATTACTACAGCTGGGAACCAAAACTTTTTAGGCGAATTTTGATTAAGTACAGAGTGGCCGCGCAAAGCAACGTTGACTGCCTCAAACGCCGGCGGTTTACTGACTACTACAAAATGAACGGGACGCTCGCTCGGATCCGAGTGGGAGGCGCCGCTACTATAGCCCCGCTCCACTCGGATCCGAGTGGAGAGCAAGGAATGTGTTAAATATACGATATACATATTTTTCGGTTTATGAAGGAAAATTTAAAAAAAATATATGATTTCACCACAGAATTCGCCCTATTACATAGGACCCCCTCTTTTATTTAGTTTGTACGGAACCGGTTTGTTTGGTGTTGTTTGTACGGTACTCGGTGGGCGAGTCTGACTCGCACTTGTCCGGTTTTTTTTAACGCAAGATAGATCTACGATTGACCAACTTGCCTGATGTTCAGCGACGTTGTGGCCGAAGATGGAGCTCGTCAATATAGAAAATATCTATTCACTCTAGCCTTGAAAATTCCAAGATTGTAGTTCTCAGAAAACAAAAATGGCGGCAAAGAATTCCATACCTGTGCAGTACGCATTAAGAACGTGGATCGATATCGCTGAGTACGGATTAATGGCACTTCAACGAGAAATGGGTGGTAATTCGCCAACTTTCTGCTAGTCCTGTAGTGAAATGGGGAGGGTGGAATGAGGTTATATTGAATTATCTATGCTTATTGTCTACATTTCACGCTAGGATGAGCTAAATTGCCATTAGTCTAGATCTCCTTGTCAAATTCTATTTACTAATTTATACTCCAAGTCCTTTTCAATACTATTTTTGTCATACTGATACTAATGTTTACATTACATAAATTTATATACATTTGAAAATTAAACATCATAATCACAAAAACAGTAGCTTTGTAAAAATAACAAAGGGACCATCAATTTGGTCGAAAACAAAAAAATATATAAATTAACCACAGCAAAAACCGGGTTAATCCACACCCATGGGACGGAGCATGTGCGACTTTTTCAGGGCTGTCCAAAGCCCAACTGCCCAACTGCCCATCAAGGGGTGTCGCCTGCAGCTCGTCTAACTGGAGCAATACCCCGAAAAAAGTACCGACGGAGCGCGCAGTGATTGATGGAGAACAGGCCAGGAATAAACAGACCCTCACGTCTCCCACAATGGCCCTCAGGTGCTCCCTGATTTTTTTGTTTTAAATCCTCACCCGCTTGTCTAATACAGTGCTTGTGTAATGAGATTAAGGGGTGTGCTCGTTTTGCCACGCTTTGTGATCTGAATAAAATTTGTGATCGCAAAAAGGGAAAAATGGACGGTTGCGCGCGAAAGAGCGCTGGTTGAATTTGCTGATAATAATGTAACAATGTTTGATTCTTTTGTTTTAAAATGCAGAGTTTATGTCGAATAAGGTATTAGGGACAAGGTTTTTATTAATAAATCGGTTAAATTTAGATATTTTTTTTCATTTACATATATAATATGTATATGTGATACGTATTTATTGTGTATGTTCTTATAATCTGTAAGGATGAATGAGATTTTACCTATATAGTGGTTATACTCATTGAGAAATAAAATCGTGGCAAATCTCACTTCTCAGCCCTTTCGACGATAAGACCACATCCTAAGGCCTTTTAGTACATTGGCCTTATATATCTCGGTGATACATTTTCTAAACACAGATGGCAATGTTCATAAGTCGCGACACGCGTCTAACAGCGTTGCCCGACGTGTCGCGACTGAAGACGAGACGGGCAGTGTGACCAGATTAAATTTTACGAAAATACCGAGGCACCTCAAAAAAATACTGAAATATACCGACTTACATAGGACAGATATACCAATAAAAATACTGATTTTTTTAACACGTTTTATTTATTCATTTTCACAATAAATGTTAGAGTTATATTTTAACATCCTTTTCGAAGGATTAAAATTTACACAACCTCCTTCATCCTTAACACCTTGCTTTGTTTTTAAAATAGCTGACACATTTTTGTTTATAAATCTGTTTCTTTGGTCCGTTTTTATTAAATTTATCTGTGAAAATATGCGCTCGCATGCAGCATTTGATACCGGTATACATAGAAGAGATTTACTAAAACTAGTTATATTTTTGTATTTTAACATGCCATCACTGTTAGAAATTTTCCCAACTTTCACCCAAAATTGTTCACACGAGATGGGTGAGCCAGTGCTGGAAGATTGTAACAAATCACTTACTTCGCGATAAAACTTTAGAGTTCTATATTCTTCGTCAATTAACTGCATTTGTTCTGGCTGTACTTCGCATGGGAAAGTTTCTATCACATTTCGTAAACTGCGAAATTCTTTATGCACGGCAGTGTGTGGGTCAAGAAATTTCAGTTCTCGAAAAACTGGATTTTCAAAAGGCAAACGTGATTTCAATTGCATGCTCAACTCAATTAAAAATGATTGGCACCTTCTGAAAAACTCAGTAATTTGCTCTTTCATGTTTATGTTTTCCCTGTGTTTGATTAATTCTTGGCCTACTTGAATACCTAAGTACATATCTTTCAATGGCAAATAATTTACATTAGACTTTGGGTCTAACGTAAATACATTGTCCGTACGTTTGATGTAACTAGCTTTCATGAAGCAACCCAAAATCGACAAGTACATACTAGATGCATCATCATATAGTCTATCAATGCACGGATAGTCGCCTTGAAAAATTATGTTAAATTTGTTTACAATCGGCAATATGTAGTCCAAAAAGTAAAAGTACAATTTGTTTATATCAGTGGTAAAAGAATTAAATAAAAATTCTGATGACATATTGCGATCACTCAAGTATTGGTCTTGAAAAAACAGTTGCAATGCCCTCCACTGCTCAATTATTCTACTAATACAGGTGTTCAGGACTCGATCCGATGAATCCTGTGCAGTGGACTGTATAAATAAAATGTTCTTCTCTTTTCGTTCGTAGTTTTATTCCAAGTCGATGTCTACAGTGCGAAGTTACAAAACATACAAACTGACTATACAAATTCTATGGACGCTTATTTAAACTAACTTATTCTATCGCGACTAGCGCACAGGTGCGAGGGTACGCGTCGGTCGCGTCCTCCAATCACGGCGCCGCGCGCCGGCTCGCCCGCACCCCCTCCGCGCCTCGTTCCGCGTCCCGCGGTCGTCCTCCCGTAGCTCAGGGCTCGGCGTCCTCAACACTCTCCCCCCGGCGTAGCTTGCGCAGCCTTCTTCTGCAGCTTCCAGGACGGCGAGCTTGTATGTTGGACGCCTGAAGGTTCCGCTCTTCGTTCTTATGTCGACGACTCGCACGCCACCATCCGGTCCAGGGTAGGTAGCCGTCACGATTCCCATCGGCCATATATTCCTCGGTAGCGTGCGATCGACTACGACGACCACGTCGTCGATCTTCATGTTCTTCGAGTGGTCACTCGGTGCTCCTCGTGGCGTCAGCGTGGGCAAGTATTCCTTCAGCCAGCGCTGCCAGAAAGAGTCGGCAAGCGCCTGGCTCGCTCGCCAAGTTCGTAGGTCCGCCATTTTGCAGGGGCCCGTTGTTGGCAGGCCGCTCGACGAACCCAGCAGGAAATGGTTCGGAGTGAGTGCCTCAGGGTCTCTGTCACTCACACTCACGTACGTCAACGGCCTCCCGTTGATGGAGTGTTCTGCTTCGGTCAGCAGTGTTTGTAGTACCTCCTCCGTTGGTACTTGTTCTCGCAACGTTACTGCTAGCGCCGCTTTCACAGACCGTACTAGTCTTTCCCACGCTCCTCCGTGTCTGGGCGCTCCGGGAGGTATGTAGGTCCACTTCATCCGATGGAGTAACCCCTCCTCGCGCAAGACGGGGGCCCACTCCTCGTAGGCCTCTCTCAGCTCCCGATCTGCCCCGCGAAAGGTCGTGGCGTTGTCTGAATACATATGTGACGGCCATCCTCGCCGTGCTGCCATCCGCCGTAGAGCCATGATAGCTGAGCTGCTCGTAAGTGAATTCACGATCTCCAAGTGCACGGCGCGTGTGCTGAGACATGTGTACAGCGCGCCCCACCGTTTTTCTCTCCTTCTTCCTACTTTCACCAACATAGGCCCGAAGTAGTCCATGCCGCAGTTAGAAAATGGTCGGTGGTAGGGGTCCAAGCGGGCTCGTGGTAGGTCCCCTCGTGTCGGTTCGTTCGGTCTGGCCTTCCTTGTGTGACAGAACTTGCATCGGTGTTCCACGGCTCGTACGGTAGGTCGCAGGTGAATGATCCAGTATCGTTGTCTCAAATCGTTCGTCACGCGCTCCCTGTTTGCGTGACCGGCGTTGCAGTGTTCTCGCATCACTAGTAGTCTAGTCACGTGATGCCGCCCGTCCAATATTATTGGGCGCTTTAGATCAGCGGGCGCGCTCGATGCTCCAATGCGACCTCTCAAGCGCAATGCTCCATCCTCGATCACCGGGTCCAGTTTGTATAAACGACTCGACTTTGATAGCGGGCGAGCGTTTCTCAAACTGTGGAACTCGGCACTGAAGCTCTCTTCTTGCGCGTGCCGCAGCAACAATCGTTCGGCGCGCTCGATATGTTCTAACTCGACGCGTGCTGCTCGTCGACGGCATTTATCAATAAATGTTAGCACGCATGCGGTCGCGCGCACTAACTTCTCGTACTTTGAGAATCTCGTCGGCTTCGGTAGACACTCTGACAAAGATGCTTCCTGTTCGGTCGTAAATAGGACCTCCTTGTCTTCTTCTTCGTCGGTTATCCGAGACGGCCACTTGTCCTCTGTTTCATGTAGAATTGATGGCCCTCGGAACCATCGGTCGTCGGCGGAGATTGACGTGTCACTCAGCCGGGTCGCGTCGTCAGCGACGTTATGCTCCGTCGGCAGCCATCTCCACTCGTTCTTGTCGGTCAGTTCAGAGATCTCTCCGAGTCGGTGAGCGACGAATGGTGTATACCGTCGTTGGTCGTTGTATATCCATTGTAGCACGGTCGACGAATCGGTCCAGTATACGACTCGTGCTATCTTGATCCGATGTTCTCGCTTGATTGTGTCCGCCAGTCTCGCTCCGATAACGGCCGCTTGCAACTCGAGTCGAGGTATACTCTGAGTGCGTCGTGGCGCCACTTTCGCTTTAGCTGCGACAAGTGATACGTCGATCTTGTCATCACGACGTATAATCCGCCAGTAGGCTATCGTAGCGAAGGCCTGTTCGCTCGCGTCACACATCACATGTAGTTCTACGTTTTCGTGATGGTCGGAAGGTGTGCTTCGTCCTAGACCGTAGCTCCGTTGTAGTCGTAGGCTCGTTATTTCTTGTAACTGACTTATCCAAACAGCAAATCGATCGGCGTTCTCCTGCGGGATTGATTCGTCCCATCCTGTGTTCGTTCTCCATAAGTCTTGGAGTATAATCTTTCCGCGGATGGTGTAGTTACTGACCAACCCGAGCGGATCATAAAAGGACATTACTGCGCTCAGTGCTTCGCGCTTTGTGGGCGCGCGGTTCTGCGCGCGCACGTCGTCTGGCACTCGATGCATGGCAGTGTTGAATCCCAACTCATCGTTCCTCGCGTTCCAAAATAATCCGAGTATTTTGTTGCTAGCGACTCCCCCCAGTCGCGTAGGCTCGTTCGCTCGTAGATCATCGGGCACGTCGGTCAATGCCCCTGGTTTGTTTGAACTCCAGCCTCGCAATGTGAAGCCGGCGTTAGCGTGCACTTCTCGTAGCTCTTTGATAGTGCGCCGCGCTTCCTCTTCATCGTCGTAACTGTCGACCAGGTCGTCCATGTAGTGACTATTGGTTATCGCCACTAGCGCTCTCGGGTGTGTCTGAGCGTGCGCGTGCGCGTTGTGATTGCGCACGCTATGGGCGAGGAAGGGTGAGCTGGCCGCGCCGAAGATCATACTGGTCATCTTGTAGGCGCGCGGCGGGCTCGTTCGGTCGCTTCCTCTCCATAGAAACTGCTGGGCAGGCTGGTCTTCCGGACGGATCTTCACCCTCAAAAACATTTCTTCAATATCGGCGGTGACAGCGACTTCTCTCTCTCGGAAGCGGAAGATGACTCCCGGCAGCGGCAGCAGTAAATCAGGGCCTTCTAGTAGTCGATCATTAAGGCTCACTCCACTGTTTCGATGCGCCGCGTCAAATACTAGGCGCCGCTTCCCCGGTTTGTTCGGGTTGGTAACCGCAAAGTGTGGCAGATACCAGCAGATGGGACTTTGTGCTTCGGTCCCGTCGTATCCTTTGCTCAGCAGGTTACCGATCTGAACGGCGTAGTTCTTCGCAAAACCAGTGTCAGCGTCCATCTTCTTTTCGATGCCTTTTAGACGATTTAAGGCGGCGGCGTAACTCGGTGGCATAGTCACGTTCGGCTGTTTCCATAGTAGCCCCACTTCATACGCGCCGTCGACTTTCTTCACTGTCTCGTTAAATGTCTTCACCGCTCGTTCGTCCGCGTCGCTAACTCGGGGTTTGAGAGCGACACCCAAGGATTCGATCTTGAAATGCTGCTCTACTAGTTCTTGTAGGCGCATATCGTGCGTCTCGCTCTCGCATATACGTCGATCGGGCGTATATATGTGCAAGACGCTCTCGTGGCTGTAGATGAGACTGCGTGGGACGGTTCCATGTATCACCCAGCCCAACTCCGTTCGGGATGCTGCAGGCTGGTTTGCGCCGCCAATGCGCAACTCTCGTGAAACAATGAGCTCCCAGTAGTCACTTCCGATGAGTATGAGCGGGCGTGTTCGTTCGTAGCACACTTGCTCTTCGAGATCTCGCAGATGTTGGTATTGTAGTAGCGCGTTCGGTACAGTCTGTTCTCGCAGTCTTAATTCGTTGACTGTGCGCGCTTTAACGGTGTATGATGCCGTCTCGCTCGCACCACGTAGCCGAATAGTCACAAGCTTGCTCGTAGCTTCGTTCTGGGACATATTCACGCCGGTCATACGCAGGGGTTGACTGGGTCCGTCGGCGCCGACTTTCTTTGCCAATTCACTGTCGATAAGGGTTATAGTCGCGCCTTCATCCAACAGAGCGTATGATCGCGTCTCTCCTTTGGGACCGGACACCACGATAGGACACACTTTCAGTAGTATTCCGCCGCGTTTATCAGTAACATTGGAGGTGGTTGTTACTGATAACACGTCACCCTCATGGCTTGTACTGCTTGATTCCGCGGTTCGCGCGGCCGGTTCTGTATTCGCCGACATGGTCTTGTCATCTTGATGCAGCAGGGCATGGTGAGGGCGGCGGCACTTGTTCACTCCGCACGGCTTTTCTCTACACTGCGCTCGATGGTGTTTTTTATGTATGCACTTGAAACAGAGTCCCTTTTCTTTTACGTGATTCCACCGGTCATCGATTTTCATCGCTCGAAAATCCGCACACAATGACAGTTCGTGTGGCTTACTGCATCGCGAGCATCGGTCAATCTGTTCGCACTCGGTATCCTTATCAGTGCTGTAGACGCTCGCTTTTCTTCTTATGTTCGTATTCACGTTCGGTTTTACTTCGGTTCTTGCGGTCGTAGAATACGATGCTGGGGTTTCATATGCGTACCGTAACGCGACGTTGGCCTCACGCATCAAAAATCGCGATAACGTCACAAAATCTGGGTCCTTGCTGTCACTGTTCGCATATGCGTAGTCGTACCACTTGCTTTTGATTGTCGGAGTAAGCTTCAGCATTATCTCTCGTGTGAGTTGCGGGTTGTAAATATAACCACGCCGATCAAGTCCTTGCAACACACACACCGCGTTTTGCACTTTCACTGCTAAACTGTTCAGTTCTTTGGCCGACGCACCCAAACGTGGTATTTTTCGTAAGTCCTCGATTATCTTGTCCACTAATACTTCTGGTGACCCGAAACTTTGTTCTAGCGTGGCCATTATAGTGTCGGGGTTGGTATCCGCGTATAGATGAGCGGACACGGCTTCCCGCGCCTCCCCGACCAGCGCCGATCTCAAGCGCATCACGTTTTCTGCAGGTAGTATTTTAAACATCTCAGTCGATTCACGATATGCTGCTTTGAACGGTAGCCATTCACATACCGCACCACTGAACTGAGGTAAATCACAATTATATCGTCGCTGCGGTCTGGCCATCCGGTCCAATGCTTCAGCTATCTGGGATCCGTAGCTGCGAGACCGGCCCGGTGTTGGTGTCAACGATCGGTCTCTGCGGTCGGTATCGAAGCGTAACCGACGGCGTTCCTCCGTTTCACGTGGGCGCAATGACTCCTCGCGCTCCCCCCGTTCAGCAGCGGCGGCACCCTGCAGCCAGTCATCGACGCGCTGACGATGTTCATCTCTGTTTGAATGTAACGGCTCGTCCCGTACGCTGCCCGCTTCCTCGATGGTAGCGATCTGCGCGGCCAGGCGTTTCTTCACGAGATCCGCTTCCATTTCCAGTTCTCTTCGCTTGATTGCTGCAAGCTTCTCGGCTGCCTCCAGTTCTGCCAGTCGCAGTTGCAAAGTAGAGTTCGTCGTTCTTTGCGAGTGCTGTGGCGAGGCTGCTCGTTCACGTTCCATGTTCGTACGTTGGTTGACGAGGGCAGGTGCTGCTTCCGGTCTGGCAGCAGCTTCCTCTCCCACCGGCATCGAGGGTGATGCCGGAGAAACCCTGCTGAGTCTTGTTCGTTCCCCTTCGATTCTCTGTAGTTCGGCTTGCTCAGTGACGTCAGCTTGACTCCTTGTTAACACCATTATGTTCTAAGTACGATCGGCACTTGAAGAAAATAACACGTGCGGAGTCCGATCCTCGCTGATTCACGTTCTATGCGGCGTTCGACGGAACAAATGCTCGCTGCTCCACGTTCGATCCGGCGCTCGAAGGACCAAATGTTCAGGACTCGATCCGATGAATCCTGTGCAGTGGACTGTATAAATAAAATGTTCTTCTCTTTTCGTTCGTAGTTTTATTCCAAGTCGATGTCTACAGTGCGAAGTTACAAAACAGACTGACTATACAAATTCTATGGACGCTTATTTAAACTAACTTATTCTATCGCGACTAGCGCACAGGTGCGAGGGTACGCGTCGGTCGCGTCCTCCAATCACGGCGCCGCGCGCCGGCTCGCCCGCACCCCCTCCGCGCCTCGTTCCGCGTCCCGCGGTCGTCCTCCCGTAGCTCAGGGCTCGGCGTCCTCAACAACAGGCATGAAGTGAAAGCCACCTTATGTCGTAATGACGCAAAATTCTGTGATTTTCAGTGTCTGTGAAATTTTGGAACTCAGCAAATTCTCTTTGACGCTTGCTGCTTTGAGAAAAATATCCATAAACTTCTTTTACTATTTGTTCTAAATTTCTAGGCAGTATTTTACAGGCGTGGCTAACACTTAATGCTGCAGAGTGACAAACACATTTTATAAAAAAGCACTTTGGGTTTACTTCTTTAATTTTTGCAACAATGCCAGAATGTTGACCAAACATCACATTCGTAGTATCAGCAGCGAATCCTATTAAGTATTTTATTTCTAAACCTAATTCCGATAATTTTGATGACAACGAATTAAATAAATGACCTGCGGTCTCACCACTTAAGTCAACTAAATCAAGGAATTTGGTTTGTACAGTACATTTAGTTTCAGAGAAGTATTTAATTACTATTGCCAATACTTTGACTGTTGCAACATCTGTACTCTCATCGATTATAATTGAATATACTGGTTTACCTGAAGGAGATGCAGTACCAAGTATGTCTTCAATCATATCTTTTTCGAAATTGGGTCCTAAAACATTATAAGTTATAGCGGCTGCTTTGGATCTCTTGCAGGAAAATTCTTTCGCAATATCGGAATCGGTAAAACACTTCACTAGAACATCACTAAGATGGTCCATAGCTCTAAATGGGATGTTGTGTTCCGACAGAAAACTGCATAAACGCAGCTCAGCTTTCTTGACTTCGTCTTTCAGTGGGGCCTTTTTGAAAAATGTATCTACCTGAAAATTTTAAAATACTTGATTAGTTTTTTTTTATAATAGCGCCGCATTTCATAGCTGTTACCTAACTGGTTTTGAGAAACAAAACTAGGATGATTAACTTTAAATTAAAATATATCCGAACGCCTTGAACTAGTTAAGTAAAGCGAATTATGCTTACCTTTGACTGTCCTTTATATTTTATCAAGTTCAATTTATGCTTTTCAGTATTTGCATGCTGTTTTATAGATGCTAATCTACTTTGCATTTTCGCATTGCATGCTTTGCAAAATGCGGTGAACTCGTCATCTTTGTAACGTGAAAGCCACGAAGAAAATTCCGGAATTTGTTCCCACTTCGCTAAATAACTTTGCTGAAAACTAGACATGCTGTCCGAATGAATGCAACTAAGTAAATAAAAACAACGAAAATCGCGTTCTATTTATATGATGACAAAAACATCTCCTATTTTGGGGAAATTCCCGAATTATCGAAAGAAAGTCCTCAAAGAATAAGTTGAATGCAGAAGAGACAATCATTTCACTTGAACCGTATTAGACGATTTGATACTAGTAATAAAGTATCTTTTAAGTTTAACTACCTTTACTACCTATTCATTCATTTTAATACCTATTCATGCAACTGAAAACTTAAAAACTAGACGTTGTTTTGAAAATTATAGATAAACTAGCGGTCCGTCCCGAATTTGTCCGGGTAGACTGATATTCATGAAACACAAAGAATTTGAATGTATGCAATCTGGAAATTACGCTCTATCGAATAGTGCAAACCGCATTAAAATCGGTCCAGCAGTAGTAAAGTTGAAGGCGAACATACATTCTGCAAGTCTGATTAATACTATGTATTGATTGATAATTGTATATGTAGTATTACAATACTACAACGCCGGCAACGGCCGTCTTTCTTGTCATATCTGTAACTTACTCATCTTTGCTCATAGATAACATGTATGAGTATAAACTAAATCCGGGAAAGTCCCAATGTTCGCGTTCCGGACCGGGGAATTCCGCAAACATTGGCGCAAAGACGATCACTCACTACAGTGTTGCCATAACTTCAACCAAAATATACCCAAAAATACTGACTGCCAGCAATATACCTGAAAATATACTGATGTTCGGAAAAATCGATGAAATATACTGAAAAAGTATTAAAATACTGAATCTGGTCACACTGGAGACGGGCGATTACCTTACCTGAGGGTTGCCATGCAGAGCCGCGGAAAACCTGTTTACGTATTTATTGGTAAGAATTTTTTAATTAAAATTATCGATTAAAAATAAATTTTAATTAATTATCAGGATCACGAGCATAATGCATGAACGCATGAGATTTTTAAACTAATGAAGTTTCTTGGATCAGTATGGGTTGACGATATAGTTACAGTCGCCGATCGAACCTGGACTCGATTGATACAGGACCGAGGGAGATGGCAAGATAAGAGAGGGCTAGACACAGCAGTGGGATAGAGAAGGCTTTGGATATTTGACATAACATTTATTTTTATTCATTTATTATTTTAAATTAATTAATTATTGACGTAAAAGTAAGTTCGTATAGACTGAGTGGCCAGCCCTAGTGTCAGAGTTATTAAGCCGCCGAAAGGCCTCTGACCTGGCTTGACGATTGCTGTTTTTAAGAACAAACAATTTAACGTGTCATCCTACCCACGGTATTTGTATTATTGACGTGATAACGTCTTATAAATCGATGAACGCCGGTTGCACGCACGAAAAAGTATGACTCATTGTCACGTTCCGCCTGTGCCGAGCGTGTAGGCGAGAGCGCGGAACAAGCGATAGAGAGGCACGATCGGCGTTTGGCATGTGACGCATCTATCATGACGTTATCACGTAAAATTATCGTCCGTAAGCCGACTTTACAGACAACCATTTTTTATAAAATAATAATTACGACTTGTAGCTTTGTTACCAATAAATAATTAGTATTTTTGTATACATTTTCGAGCATAAATAAAATAATCTATGCTCGAAGGTATATATACTTTAGTTCGACGTAGTATCAAACTTAACTATATGTCTGAAACAAACACTGGTTCCATTGATTATTTGTAAATGTGAAAGTTGTGTTGTGTTGCGCTAGAATTGGCAAAGCTGTACCAAGTTTCTCCGGCTGCGACTTAGCCAAGTAAAGTTACGCCGACAAGACAGCGGGATATGCTAAACACCAGATTTGTAAAGTCCCCAAGTGAAGTCACAAAACAAAGAAATATTTCACTCGTGTAATGGATCGAAGTGAGCTTGGAACTTTTCACATTCACCAAGTTTTCGAACAAATTTATCTCTAGAGGAGAGAAGGCAAATACATCAAACTTAAAGCAATTTCAGACACTTGCTTCAGAACGCTTACAAGTGGTTGAGATTAATCCTGCTTTCAGATATTTAATAAACACTTCGCATGCTTTCAAGTGTGAATCAAGTATGTACTTGTTTCATTTATAAGCCAATTAAATATGAACTTTAACTGTGTGTCTGTCTGTGGCTTTGTAGCTCTCAAATGGATGGACCTATTTTGATCTAGTTTTTTTATTTATTTGAAAGCGGATTTCATCGAGAGTGTTTTTAGCTATGCTTTATAAATATCGATTGGCTATTTTATGTTGGAGTTTTTGAGTTTTCTTAACTTATACTTGTAGTTTGAATGTATCTGGGGTCATTGACTATTTTAATTGGTATTAGTTTTAATATGTGGGGAAGGCCTATGCCCTGCAGTAGACTTCTTATAACTGAGGTGACAATGATGATGATGATGATGATAATGAATATCCGGATCGTCAAAGAAGAAAATCTGTTGGCTTTGAAACTTCGTTTATTAAATGATGTTGATTGATTTATTTCGAAACTATGATTCTTTTACAGAAACATTGTTCAGTTAGTTTTATAATAGCTTGGACAGCCACCTAGCTGATACTTTGTTAGAGAATTGTTAAATTCTCGGCTAAAATGAGAACAAATAATTTCATTTTCCCGAATCCGTTCCATAGAACTGTCTGTTTCAAGAAGTTTTACTTCCCACGAGTTTCATTTGCTAAAACAAAGATATTGGGTTTGGTTTGTTCATTTTTTCTTTATTTAAGCCCAGAAACCTTAGTATTCACAAAGATTCAATTACCAGACGATAAACTTCAGTTTTTAAGTAAACTTTTGAGTAATAAAAAGTGTGTGTAAACGATATACACTTTTTTCGGGGAAGTTATTGTTCCATGATTCATGTTTCGGGTCTTAAATTCCTATATGGTTAATCTACAGTTATTGTAGAAAGATAAACGAAATTATATCAAATAAATTATTATAATATATAGATTCAGATTTGTAATAACTTTATTAATGTTACGAGTAATATTGTATGCTAGTTATGGTCAAAATTGTTGAAACTTATTTTTTTTATCTTTGTACACAGTTATATAATAAATATTTTTTGATTCAGGTTGGAACCCAGTGAAAGGAGGAATAAAATAATTACAAGCCAATAACATTACCATCACGTTACAAGCCAAAATTTAATAAGTAACTGCCATATCATGGGTTAAAAAATAATAATTGGTTAAAACACTTTTTTAAACTATCTATCAATCGAGTTCGAGTGCCAGTGATAACGCTCTTCGCAGTAAAATACAAAGAAAGAGGGTTGACAGATATTGTCTGCTTTTAACCGTATCATCCACCCGCATTCTTCAGTCGCCCGTAAACATGGTGCATGTAACTGTGCCGAAATATCTGGAGCTCAAAATGAACGCAAACCACGGTAAATATCCCGTTAATAATAATAGTGCTTTAAACATTAGATTAAACATTTAATTATATATTACAAACAAGCGTGGAAATACTGAAATCGACCACTGAATCGATACAAACTTGATATACGTACATAATTTGCTTAATCTAACGCTTGCTATTAGGTACCCGAAAACTTTACAATGGATTCATCAAACATGGACGAAGTTGATCGTGCGTTGGCCAAACTTGGTCGCAAGGGTTGACTAGGATTGATGCCGTAAAACTTCCAAGAGTTTCAAGACAATAAAGTTGGTCGGTTGGTGATAAAGTTGGCTGGTTTCGCCTCGGGCCAGTTGATCCCGTGTGTCGCGATTGCAATGGGGGAGTTTTGATTTATCGCAACCATGGAGTATTGGAAATAGAGGCGACCTTGTCACTGGAAGAGACAAAGCTGTGAATAAGAGTATACGTTATGGTTAAATTACAAATTAATTTCAAATGATAATAATTATAGTTTAAAAAACTGAAACAACCGACAGAAATAGTACATGGGCGACTCGCACCGCGGTTCGAACCATTTGCGGTGCGTAACGCCTAAATACCCCTTCAAAATATGCAATTTCCTTTAATTGGATGACATATTTTTCTATGTAATTTTGATTTTAAAACCAAAGTACTGAACCAAGTTTGATAAAATTTATATGGGACCACCTCTGAAGTATTACCGACCAAACAAAAAAATAATTATCAAAATCAATTCATTATTGGCGAAGTGATCGCGTAATAAACATCCCAAAAAAACATACAGTCTGATGAGAACCTCCATATTTTTGGATGTCGGTTAAAAAGTAACTCAAATGAATGAAAATGAATAAATTCCTGTGCTTTTTCGTAACTTCCGTCGAGTTTTTTCTTAATATATAAGTGATTTTTCTAGAATTAAACTTAAAAAACCGGACATGTGCGAGTCAGACTCGCCCACCGAAGTTTCCGCTTTTATACAGTCGGGTATTATGTTTTTTTTTAACACGAATAAGTCCGCGTTTGACCACCAACTAGTCTGTTGGAAAGCGAAGACTAAGCAAAGAACATTGTTCTGTTTCTATAGATAGATCTTGTTAAATGTTTTATAATTTATAGGTCTTCTATTTATTTCTAATATCCACGGTCGTAACTACTACTACGGAAGAAGCCGGAATTGGTCTCAAAAGCTTTTAATCAAATTGAATGTTGGCTGAACAATTCCGTAATTGTGATAGATGAGGATTTATTGTCGTACGAAGCGCTCCTGAGCTACAGTACTATACGAGGCAAAGAGATTGTATCTATAGAGCAGCTATACTCATTGAATATTAAGTAAAAACATGGCAAATCTCAGTTCTCAGCACTTTCGAGGATATGATCCATAGACTTCTATAGATACCCCAAATGTATGTATGTATGTATCTAGCGTGTCAACATTAAGATAAAAAAGCGGCCAAGTGCGAGTCGGACTCGCCCATGAAGGGTTCCGTAGCAGCAAGTAACATAATATAAAATTAGCTCCGCGCACACGAGTTTCAACAACGTCTGCCCTCACGTGTTTGCCCGCTCGGGTAAGCGCAGTCGGGACCACCTGCCCCCCGCACGCTCCGCACCCGCTACCGATCAAGCCACGCCCCGCGCAAATTATAATTATTATTTACATATGCACCTATTACAGATTTATTATTAGAAAATAATGGTTCACGGTATATGTTTATGAAATTAAATGGTTCTTAAAAAAAATTTTTTTTTATATTTGAGTTGATTGAATGAAAGGTAAATTGCGGTTTACGATTTATGACGTATTAAAAAAACACTACTTATTAGATCTCGTTCAAACCAATTTTCGGTGGAAGTTTGCATGGTAATGTACATCATATATTTTTTTTAGTTTTATCATTCTCTTATTTTAAAAGTTACAGAGGGGGGGGGGGGGGGGGGATGACGATGACGACACATTTTACCACTTTGGAAGTGTTTTTCTCGC
The DNA here is from genome assembly GCA_947563715.1 of Lycia hirtaria. Lineage (NCBI taxonomy): Eukaryota > Metazoa > Arthropoda > Insecta > Lepidoptera > Geometridae > Lycia > Lycia hirtaria. The sequence continues at coordinate 37,397,570 of OX387381.1, read as the reverse complement.
GCAAACTATTCAGTTTAGAAAAATATGTTATTAGAAACCTCAATATCATTTTTGATGACCTATCTATAGATACCCCACACGTATGGGATAGATTACATTATTTTTTGAGTTTCAGTTCTAAGTATGGGGAACCCCCAAAATTTATTGTTTTTTTTTTCTATTTTTGTATGAAAATCTTAATGCGGTTCACAGAATACATCTACTTACCAAGTTTCAACAGAAGTAACAAGAACAGTTCTTATAGTTTCGGAAAAAAGTGGCTGTGGCATACGGACGGACAGACAGACAGACAGACATGACGAATCCATAAGGGTTCCGTTTTTTGCCATTTGGCTACGGAACCCTAAAAATCACAGTTGACGACCTAAGATTTATTTAATTTCAGGTGATATATAGGTACTTCCGATTCCTTATTTTGTCAACTAGTTACTAGCGTACAAGCGAGCGGATACATTGGGTTGAATAGATTTCGCGCGGATGGAACATTCCATCACAAAATCATTTGTGTGACGTCACAGTCGATACCAAAAATGTGGCACGCAAGGTTTTCATATACTTAAATGAAGTCGCATGCTTCATCTAATATGTCTGTGATATGATCCCATCCTTAAGGCCTTTTAGTAATTTGTCCTTATATATCTTGATGTTGCACTTTCTAAACACATAGGATGGCATTGTCACTGTTCACAAGTCATGACACGCTTCTAAAAGCGTTGCCCGACGTGTTGTGGCTGAAAATGAGACGGGCGATTACAGTACTTGAGTCTTACCATGCAGAGCCGAGGTAAACTTATCTAAGTATAATACATCATTGATACGGGGTGTGCACCTTAAGCTGAGTGCAACCGAGTAAAACCTGTTTTTGTTAAGAGTTTCGTTTGCCAAATTAAAAGTATATATTTTGAATTTATGTCCCTAAGGAGATAAATTCAAAATATATACTTTTAATTTGGCAAATTTATTAATTTATATCCTTATTAATTTATTTATTAGATTGTTAATGACATAAAAACAGGTACCTATACCTATATACCTGTTTTTGTGTCATTAACAATCTAATATGTTATACTCGTAGTTTCGCTTGCTAAATTATGTGTAAGTATATATATTGAAATGTTTTTTTTTGTAAAATAGTCTCTGTACCTATTAGTAAAAATACTTATTTGTAACATTTTAAACTTTTACAGAGATTTTTTAAAATTCTGTATGTGATTTAACTGACGAGATAATGCACATATTCTAACTAATCCACATTTTTGATACGTACTGCACAGGAATAGAATTCATTGCCGGGTTCTCTGTTTCATGAGAACAAAAATCTATGAATTTACAAGGATATCCATGTATTGTGTCATGCATAGGGGTACGGAAGCCTCGGTGTGTGAGTGAAACTCGTTCTTTGCCGGATTTATTTAATGTTCGCTAAGTAAGTTCGTAAAGCTAGCGAGACAAGATTTACCACCTAGCTTTGAATTGTTACGGATATGAAATGGATAAATTCAATTTATCCATAAATAATGTTCCCTTAAATATTATTTATAAATATGACAGTTATTTAAATAAATTGTCTGCAGAACTTAATTTCCTTTACCCATTTATTGAATTTTCAAGTAAGCGCCTGATGAATGCCAGGATATTTGAGACATAGATTTATGGTGGAAGAATAGAATAGAATAGAATATAACTTTATTGTACATCCACACAGTTAAAACTTAAAATAAACAATAAACTTATACGACAGTACAAAGGCGGCCTTATCGCATAGAGCGATTCTAAAAAAAAACTAGGAAGTTCTAGGAAGTTGTTATAAGTAGCTCTTTTTGAGCGGAATTGTCTTTATTAAAGAAATCCCTGTTTTCTATCCATTCTATTCCTTAACAATATTATCTAATGGAACTTTTTTAATAGCTAGGCTTATTTTTTTAAGTTAAAAAATTGTAAAAATATTTTGCCAAATGTAAAAATAGAAGCCTACCTATTCAATTACTTAAATAATTATTATTGAAATCGGATAACAACAGAAGAAAACAGTTTTTTTCAGTTAAGTGCAAGTTTAATAGTGAAAATAAAAAACCTAAGAATCGTCTAATTTATTATAAATAAATAAATATTTGTGGACATTTCACACAACACCATCTAGCCCAAACTATTGCTTGTACTGTGGAACTAGATGGCTGATAGAATTCATATATACTTTATTTTTGTAAATATATACATATGATACATAGAAACATCCAGACACAGAACAAACATCCATGCTCATCACACAAATGTTTGCCCTGGGTGGGGATCGAACCCACGACCTACGGCACAGCAGGCAGACATACTACCAACTGAGCCACAAGGCCAGTCAAATTATATTTTTATAATTTATAAATATATTTATGTATGTTCGTGCATGTAAGTATATATTTCGTATGTATTAAGTAAATATATATAGAATGTATTAAAGATTATTATTATTTAGTATATTAATAGTGTGTATTATAATTATCTTTTCAATTATCCAAGTTTTGATACACATCCTGTTTGTCTTTCACTATGAGGATGACTGGCAGAAAATGCTACATTAGCATTAAGTCCTCCTATTGTACAGCTTGTTACCTACTTTGTACTTGTGTGCAATAAAGTGTTAAATAAATAAATAAAAGTTCACGGAATAGTAGAAGTCAAAACTTCGCGCACCTTCTAAGAATAGTGTATACTATACGCATTGGTATGCACGGAAAGTCAACTGAAGGATATACACACGCGTTGTACTGGAGACAAATGCGCGTCACAATCTTCTTCAATCACGGACGTAACCATACACGGTTGATATCTCTATAAGCTTGTCGATCAATCTTCTCGTAATAGATAGGTAACTATGTATATAAATAATATCTTTGAAACGTAATATTGTGGGTGGTTTATTTAATATAGCGTGCATCAATCACCGGCACGCTGTCGGGAGCTGTGGTGACAGATCGGTAGCAACACGTGATGCGGTATCCGTGGATATACGTCCGCTATGGAATATAGAAAGGTCATCATAACACTGAGACAAATCATAGCTAAGGATTTCCGTATTGGCGATGGACGCAATGTCAATGCATATGGAACTAATATCAAATAAGTAAGTTTAGAAAACTTAAAAAAGGCTAAACCGATTTTGACGAAACATGCTAGACTAGAACACTTTTGATCGAATCCTCTTTTCAACAAAATACTAGATTAAAATCAGTACGTAGAAATACGATGCTACAGACAGACACACAAATTCACACAGACACATATACGTCTGATACAAGCTTAGACATAGTAGCTTAGACATTAGTATAATAAAGCATATTAGATTCTCTTTTGAGTACTTGGGCAAAACAATTTTATACAGTTGTTGAAATACTATTTATGTATGTTTTTATTCTAAAGATGTTCTACCATGTTGTAAATCTATGAAATGAACTGGCACGACCTTCTCTATTTCTTTTCCATTTCCTTTTTTTGATAATGTAATAAATATATTACATCAGATTTAAATCATTGAGACAAATTATGTGTGGCAGTATACCTATAATGTGCATAAGATTTGTGTAAGTCATTTAACCACTCTGAATCATCAACATACAAGCCGCTTCCAATTGTTTTTTTTTGAAGTCCATGGGAGAGCCTCTTCTTACGGATGAGATGACGATGATGATGAATCTACAACAAATATCTACTTTGTATAATCTTATAGGCATTTACGTGACATTTATTTACATAAATAATTGTTAATAAGTATAATTGTCAGTTACAGCAACAAAACAGCCTATTTCACGGTCAACCTTCGAAATTTACAGCGCTTCGATGCCACAGACAAACACATAGGTGCACACGTCAAACTCACCCCTCTTTTTGGGTCGGGCGTTAAAAAAACTGCAGTCACATCTACTAAAGATTTGACAACAGTATTTGGGTAAGCGTTACATTACAAATGCAAAACAGCAAAGACTAAAAAACCTACTAATACAGTCCATGTATAGATAGATACACATTGTTTCTGAAGTCCAGTATCGTCAATGCCATAGATCCTGTTTCACACCCTACTGGTGTCATCTAGTGGTGTCGTTGACATGACAATACTACACGGTAAGTAACGTGTGAAATTCGAACATTTGATTTAAAAAAAAGTTTGATGAAAATAGAGTTGCTTCTTTCGGAAATTGTAAATTATTAGTATCCGATTGTGTACACCGGAATTTTGTAAAAAAATAATAATTGGCAAATCGTGTTTGACATGATTAATTTCCTATTGATATCATTACAATTTACAGCATTGCTATCCGACGAGGCAATGTCGCCAGCCTTTTGGGAACGTTGCCTTGGGACTGTGACCTGAGTTCTGTTTTTTATCTGTAATACGTATTTTATTTATATCTAATCTTATTATCAAATAGACTTATTGAAAATTATGTAAATTTAGTTACCTTATAGTTAAAAATATATGATAAATTTCATTCATTACATTTATGGTTGGTTGCTTTACGAAACTCGACACCAATTTAGTGCCTCGTTTGCGTAGCGCCTTAGGAGGCGTATTAATGAAGCACAGCGATAGTATACATCCAATTACAGCCTGTCCGGAAATGTCAGGTGAATATCAAACTAATCGTAAAAGGACACGGCGTGAAGCTATTGACCCAATTTCGTCTAACCTAAAAAGTTATTTACTAAAAAATGTATACCAAGTGGCAAGTGGTATAGTCATATTGAACTTATTAAGTAAAATTTCAAATATAGTAATATTGTTTGTAAAATATTGTATTATTTGACATTGTAATATACTAAAAACACATACATAAACAAACACTAATACATTAATTCTATAAATGACCTAAATAACTAAAGATATAAATAAAATACATATATAATACAGATAAAAAACAGAACTCAGGTCACAGTCCCAAGGCAACGTTCCCAAAAGACTGGCGACATTGCCTCGTTGTTTGTAAATGGATGTATTTTTTTCCATAAAAACAATCGGGAGCATTTTTGTCAAAAAATAGCAAAGTTCACCATTCCTATAAATATTTCATTTGTATTATATATTACATACACATACATTATATACACCTGGGGATATAAAAAGTGATTTTTTTTTGTATATGCAAACTCATCTTTTTATTTTGTTTCTGTTTTAATATTCCACCGGCTCCAGCTGGTGGCGAGGCTACGCGTCGACCTGCCACGTTAGATGAATGGAACATTAACTTAAAACATATTTATTAAAGGCGAAGACAGTCACAGAATGGTGGCCCAGAGAAGCGACTAGACCAGTTATACCATCAGCCAGATGGAGAGACGATATCGTCAAGTCAGATAGCAAAAGCTGGATAAGATTAGGCAGGACCGTAAATAATGGTGTGATAAAGAAAAGACCTATGACCAGCAGTGAATCGATAAGGGATGAAATGTTGATAATGATGATACTTATTCAAAGTAACATTGTCCTTCTTCTTAAACAATCGGGTAACGAGAAAATATTTTCGCATTTATAATACTAACTTTGTAAAGGTACGATATCAATGAAGCCAAAGTAAAAGTACTCCTATAACGATCAAGTAATTTGTCTACCTATAAAGATAACATGGGAAGTAGGGATAGAAAAGTTAATAGGAAAATATGGATCCATAGGAGAGATCAAATAATATATTTCCTTTGTTTACTCTCGGTTGCGGTGCGCCGCAATATTTCATCTTAATCTGGTAATATCTCGGTAAAATATTACCGTATCAAACTTCCACGGGGTGATTTCCCATCCCTTGTTCTTCATAGAGTTTGTATGGTAAACGGACAATATCGGGCTGGCCGCCCGACTCCCGCACCCGTAGGTATTCACTTCAACTAGTCGAGTGCGGAGCCCCTAACGGGAAAGTTTTGATTTAGTGCTTATAGCTGTCCCAGTCGGAAGCCCTCTTTAAAGTTTTAGTCGAATAATAGAATAAAATTGGTCGAACAATGGTCGTCGCATTCATACCGCTCTACGGTATAGCAGGTCACTTATTTCTAATCCAAATTACGAAATATCGAATATCATTTTCCCGAAAACAAAGTATACTTCTTTCAAAAGACACTTTGTCAAAATCCCGAAAGCTCGTTAGAGAACTGAGTCTGATAACCGAATCTATGTAATACGAAAATTTTCGTATATAGTTTAATAAACATGAACCTAACGAACCTAACCTAATATAATTGATGTATTCTATAGGATATAGTTTGGCTATAGCCAAACTTTTGTAAATAATAAAGTTTCTGGACATAACACCCCTTCTTACGCAGTCGGTAAAAAAATTAAACAGAAACCTAACCTAATACTTGTTCGGGCAAAAGAAACTTATGGCTAACAAACGGGAATCAGACTCTCGTGTCAAGTAAAACACCGAATCAGACAGTTCTATGAAACGGATTCGGACAAGTAAGCTTCAAACAAACGTATTTCGGATTAAAGATAGTTTACCTTGTCGCATTCATACCGCTCCACGGTAAAGCATTACTGGAACGTTCCAAGTTATTGCTGGCAACGCTTGGCGACATAAAATCTAATGTTACTCCATCGAATGAATATTCTAAACTTGGTTGAGCTGAACCGACGATTTGGAGCGCTCAGCGGTGGTCTCACGGGGGAATAAGCGTTCAGCATTTTTGAATTCCCACGTTACGCTGGCAAGGTGGTTTCTGAATTACCATTTTAGGAAGGAATTTTCCCCGCAGATGTGGTACAGTGCAGTTACCTCGCGTTTAACTTGCCGTTTTTATGGGGAACACACCGGAAACAGTTGGGGGTTCCACAGAAGTAGTACGCTGGTAAAAATCACCAGTTTCATTTTGTAGCTGTAGGTACGAGTAAGTTTTTTTTTTCAAAATCTTTATAATAAGTTTTCTTTATGACCGTCTCGGTTTGAACACGCTGTTATGAGTACTGAAAAATCTAATCATTATAAAGGTTGCTTTACGACCAGCTGCCAAAATTAAAAGATGGCTTCATTATTTTCTGAAATCTGGTTTCCTTTCCAAGTTAAAAGATAATTATGTTGAATTAAAACTGAAAGATGGATTACATCTGTTTTATTGTTTAAAAAGTATAATTAATAAGAAAAAACCAGAATTATATCGTAAGATCAAATTAAATTATTATTCATAAGCCTATAACACTGAGGACATAAAGATGAAGGTAAGCTATTTTACAGATCAGTAGCCTGTCTAACCGTCCAACGTGAAAATGCAGACAGTATAATGGGTACGTTTTGGCAAGGCTCCAGAAGAACAACTATGATCGATTAATTTGACATATTTTAACTGTTATTATTATCCTTGACAAGTGACAGTATATTATAGGACGATATTATAAGTCTTGATTTGTAATAAAACTTGAAACTTATATATATATATATATATATATATTCTACTAAAATATATTCAAACATAGGTACCTACTAAAATTCCTACGTGCATATAACCGGAAAACATTACTTCTTATTTATTAATTTAACACTTTATTGTATACAAGTACATATAGTAACAAGCTGTACAATAAGAGGACTTAATGCTAATGTAGCATTTTCTGCCAGTCATCCTCATAGTAAAATACAGATAGGATATAGGCGTGCATCGAAACGTAGGTAATTTAAAACAGAATTACAAAGAGAATTAGCTCTTACATGCACGAACGTACATCTTCTTAGAGAGCCCACTAAAACAACTGACATTGTATCTGTAACAATTCTTGTGAATGTAATAGATATGGAATACATAACTTTCTGTAGTTTTTGTACCTACATAAAATATTTACACAAACAACAAACTAAGTACAAGGCGAGCACTCTCGAGTTTACACCATTCATTTTTCAGCAGCAAGACAAAATGTAAGTCACAAGTCGAGTAATAGTTTCGTGTTGCTCTCTCGGTCTATTACAAACTTTTGTTTCCACAGCCTCACGAAGAACAAGAACAAATGGGATCAGCTCGAAAAATGTGTACCTATAACAGAATGGAGAAACTTGAGAGTGACATCAGGCCATTAGTGCAGTGACGTCGAGGAGCTGCGTCGGGGGATCGAGCCTGATGAATCAAAAGTTCCACCCAAATGGAATAGGTGCGCTTGAAAACTTTCCTAATTGTAAGATGGGCTTCTGCGATCTTCGCTGTTTCTGTTTACGTTTTGTTTCGCGGGAGTAATGTTGTGCGATAGAGCTGAGTCATTGAACAAGCGATATCTAGTATTAAGTTGAATGTGTGAATTTTCAGTTGGATTGGTTGAAAGCAAATACGATTTTGTTTCTTACTGTCTTGTCTTCCGCCTAATAAATAATTTTGAAGGAGTATCGATCTGTTTATTTTGACAATATATCCGAAAACTTGAAGTTAGACCAAGATATATGTAAAAGACATAGATATATATGTTGTTAATAAATATATGTTTTTATTTTTAAGAAGGATGAAGAAATACAGACATTAAAATGAAGAAAGTGGTTTATTTCAAAATTTTGCATTCCGCTTCGTAACCCCTTATCGGTAAAACTTCAGAGTCAGGCATTTTTTTTATTTAATTTTTATCTCCACAGACACCAGGGTCCGTGACCTTTGTCATAATTACAAACTATTGTTTACTACTTATCGTTACGGGAAAATTATTTTGTTTTAATTTAAGTACTTATTACTATGTTGCGTGCATACCACGAGCAAACCAGTGACTCGCAAGCAGCACCCGATCACGAGTATGACGCTAGTGCCAGCCATCGCCCTCCTCAACCATATGGAAAGAGGGCGACCCGCCACACGAAGCCGCCGTAAGAAGGAAGCCTTCAATGGTGATGAATGCTTAAGGTGTCAGGCTTTACTTATTGTATAAATACTTATATACAGTTACTTATAAATATCTATCAAAATTAAAATAAAATACCCGACTGAATAACAGAGAATTTATTGGTACGTGCAATTTTTACGCTTACGCTTTTTACGCTTTTTTTTAATGCTTGATATAATATCATGCATAAATGACGTAAACAAGATAATCCAAAAAGAATTTTTAGGCACCAACTTTTTAATTAAGTGAAAAGCGCTTATGGTAAAAAATTAACACAAACTTGAGTAGGTATATTATCCGTCAGGAATTTCCATAATCAATCATCAGTAACAAATTATTCAAATTTGTTTCTAGAAAATCAGCCAATTTGAACAAATGCATAAAACTAACAATTGAAAAAAATCTTTACCTCCTCCATTGTTTATAAAATAAGAAAACTATACCTTTTATTTTTTACGTAACATAATACCTACTTGTATTCTTACTTATATAAAACGTGATTCAGGCCACATTGTATTGCTTCACTGGGAATGCGAAGAAAAACACGAATACGTAGGATAAGGGTATGTTTTTACGTTGACAATATTCCTTACATGATTAATATTATGGTTCGGCGAAACTAAAAATTACATGTAGAGATATTTTGCTACCTTTTTACGGGGGATTGCTTCCGGGTAGATTGCTCCGTTATCTAATTTTGGAATGGGAATCAGTAAGGGTTCGTGCTTCGGTGATTGATTTCAATTTCAGATCGATCGAGAAGCCGTCATCAAGACTGCTGGAGCCGGCTTCTGGCTAAAGCTTAGTAAATTATATATTTATTTAATTATTCTAAAAGAAGTTTGACTCAATAAAATATATTGGTTATAGTCTATTGTCATCTATTAGACCGCTGTTACGAGCAGGTGGGTAAGAAAACATGTTAAAAGCAAGTCAGTGCAGCGTTTTTCCCATACAAATGAATTCCCATGTTAGTTTCCTGGAAAATGATCCTAGTGTATAACTTTTGTATCATACAATTTATTTATCCCTATACCAAGCCTGTCGTTTTTGATTTTGGAAAATAATTTGTTATTATTAGAACTAGTAAATAACAAGTTATACAGTAATATTATACTACGTTATAATTTCTATACGCTGCAAGTCAACAGGAAACACAGTAATTAACTGTAATATAAAGGTAGGATTCCAGCACTGTGCGGCACTGTGCCGCACTGTACCGCACAGAGAAAAGCACAAATGTTTTTCTTGGTAGGCTCCGATATAATAATACACTTTGTAGCTCAGGTTCGGCAACTGCAGTAGTTTTGCACAAAGTATTCGTTAACAAATATTCTGAACACAATTTTGGTGGAATTCTACTTTAAATATAAAAAAAAAGAACGAGTAGCAAACATTATGAACTGACTTTATTAAGAGAGGTCACAGAAAGATGGTCAGCTTAAATCTTACAACTGTGGAAAATGTTTTTCAAAGTTTTAGAATCCAACTTTTTACTCAAGTAATAATTAGCAACCACAAGGTGTGATTGCTAATTACTTGAGTAAATTAAGCTGTCATTTTTATCTTTTTAACCGACTTCCAAAACAAGGAGGTTATCAATTCGATCTGTATGTTTTCTTTGTATGTTTATTCACCGATTACACACCCAATTTTGCATTGATTTTGATGATTATTTTTGTATTTGGTAGATCAAACTTCAGAGGTAGTCCCATATAAATTTTATCAAAATCTATGAAGTATTTTGATAATTATAACAAAATAACTGGTAAAGTATCATCCAAACAACTGTAGAAAAGTAATGAGCAAGTCGCGGTGCTATTCACTTTTCTACAGGCGTTATACATATTGCGTATTTTGAAGTCGGTTTTTCAGTTTTTTAAACTATAATTATTATTCTATTTTCGTATTGAACTCACTGATTGTCACTTTAGAAATAGCAATGAGACAAAATTTTAAGCAAAGGCATTTTCTGATTATATGTATCTCAGATACGGTTTGACGAACGATATGCCTCGTTCACTATTTCACTCAAACTTCAAATGATAGCAATTTTCTCTACTAACTTTCTCACAAACGAGTGACAAAAGGGAACTTGTCACTTACGAACTCGCAAGATCTAAAGTTCGAGAAAGACGAGCTTTCGGGTGGATCACTTGGAGGGTGTTAGTTTTATTAAAAAACTGTCCCCCGTTTCTTTGATTCGTTGGGAAAGTTTCGGCGACATTTTTGCAAGGGTAAGTTTTAACGAGGTCCCATTGACTTGTTTGTAGGCGACTCACAAAGCTTCACTTGAACAACTAAAGTTTGCTTATTACCCATTGGCCGGGCGATTTGTTTTATTTTACAGCGGATTTCAATTTGATGTCAAATCCAGATTATCCCAATGTCTTCTTCTTCTTTTGCATTGGGTTTGCGTGATTAGTGCACTTACCAGTGTCATGTATTGAGAATTATTCAGGTTCCTTGAATAATAAAAGTTATAAATGTTTTAGTCACAATCTTAGCCATGTATAAAGTCATTTTCAAGTCCGAGTCTTGCTTCAATAAAGTTGTGGTGACTTTACTAGAAACTTCTATGGAATTTTGCCGACAATGTGAAAAAACATGTTTCACCGAATAAACAATTTCACAAACAATTAATGACAATACACCATCATTTTTATTTCATCGATATTTGAAATAACACGAGTTTAGGAAAAATAAACAACATGTTTCAGTGAAATTTCCCGCTCAAATCTCTTAGCCCAATGTCACTAAGTAATGGTAGGTAGTAATGACGTTGACATCTCGTATGACACTGCATTTTTTCCAAGCAATCTGATCTCATATTGCTGCTAAAAGATAAACAGAAACTGTTTATTTTTAGGGTTTCGTACATCAAAAGAAAAAACTGAACCCTTATTATTAAATAGGAAGCGGAAGAAACAGCTGATCGTAGTTTGTTTAAACTGAAGCTTTTAATTAAAAAGTCACATACAAATTCATGTTATTTTCATTTTTGTCACACGGAAATACACGTTCGAAACAAGGGAACAACACTTAAGCTGGTGCTCGTTAATAAATAATGTAAGGCCACACCGTAGTCGGGTCACGTCATTCAAACTCCTCTTTGGGGTAACTTGCTCCTGTCAAATTATTAAATCTTTTTGAAAAACACCCCAACGCACGTGCGCGTTTAAAATAGCACCGTGTATGGGGCCGCGCAGATGTAAACCTTTTGACAAAAGTAAAGTGCAGAGAATAATGGATTGTTTTGTTAAGGTTATGCTGTTGGAGTTCATTATTTTATTCACGAATCACCACATTTTTGAAAAAGTAGATTGACTTGTGTTTATGATAAAAATGTAAGTAGGTTATAACCTAATAATAATAAAATGATCCATACAATTATATATTTTATCGGTCTGGGGTGATCGATGTGCTTTTTGTGTAGTAGTTTAGTTAGTTGAGTCTGTATATTGTTGTGTTGTAGTTAATAAAGGCGCTTGCCATAAAAAAAAATATATATATATTTTATATTATATATATTTCAATCAAGCAGATTTTTGACATATTTTTTAATTTATTGTCGAGATCCCTAACGCTTTGTCGTGATGACATTCAGTCAATTCATATTTCTGTAAAAATACGATGCCCTTCTATACCTATTGCAGAGTACTTATTGCATAATCTGGTTGATTGACGATGATGCTGGGCGCAATGTTTCTATGACGCTTGAAAATAATTTCTCGGGGAACCCTCATGGAGCTCTCTAAGATAATTTAAAGTATCCTTTAACAAGCTACATAGAAGATTGGTAAAAAGTAAACAAATAAATAAATATCGGCGGACATTTCACACAACACCATTTAGCCCAAACTAAGCAAAGCTATATAGCTATGGAACTTTATAGCTGATAGAATACAGAACATTTTTTTTGTTGTAAATACATATTTATGATACATAGTCAGACACAGAACAAACATCCATGCTCATCACACAAATGTTTGTCCTGGTTGGAGAACGTACCCACAACCTACAGCTTAGTAGGCAGACATACTAGCAACTGAACTATAAGGCCAGTCATAAGTCAAAGATGAAGTCACGAGAATATTTTATACAAACCTTCGGCACTGTCTTATCGTATATATGATAAAAAACATGGTTAAGTGCACGAATTGAAAATCGTTGTGTTGAGAACATAAAAAGGTGCTTTCACTCAATGGAGGGCAACAAAGGAATTGTAATATGCGATTATGTGACGTAAAATTGCCGCGTTGCTTGCTCGAAATTGAAATAAAGAATCCTGGGTATTTAAATATAATTTGAGCAGTTTTACGTGCTTCAGGTACACAGTGTTTGGTGGAAAATTTGGAATTACCAAAAAATATTGCTTTTCAAATGTATGTATATATGACTACCAACTGGCCTGATCACGCGATGATGAGGAGGAAGTTTATTCGAGGCGTATATATGTTATCTATTCACTCTAGCCTTAAAAACTTAAAGATTATAAGGTGACAAGGAAGGTGTGCGCAAGATCTTGTCGACCTATTTCCACCCTCCTCATTTCACTACAGGACTAGCAGAAAGTCGACATATTAACACCCATTTCTCGTTGAAATGCCAAAAATTCGTACTCGGCGATATTGTTTTACGTTCTTGATGCGTACTGCAAATGAATGGAATTCTTTGCCACCATCTCTGTTTCCTGAGACCTACAATCTTGGAATTTTGAAGGCTAGAGTGAATCGATCGAAATCTTCTAGATCAACGAGCTACATCCTCGGCCACACTATCACTTACCATCAGGCAAGTCGGTGGTCAATTGTAGATCTATATTGCGTAAAAAAAGGCGGCAGGGAGATCAATTCCTGTGCATTCCTGAACACAGTCCGAAATAGTTGGTAGTGCGCCGACTTTTTGCGAGTCCTGTGATGGAATGGGGACGATGGAATAAGGTTGTGAAAATGAATCCTATAGAATACATAAGTAGCTAATATTGCTGCATTTAAGCATTTAAAATAACAATTTTTATAGCATTTAGCTATTTTTTTTTGTATTTAGAATAAAATTAAAATGAATGAAATAGAAAGTGAACATCTTTGTTAACATTACATGGATATTAATTGTATTATTAACATCTAATTTAAATTTAGCATCCAAATTACGCCCCGTCATGATATTATGAATAATAGGTCACCTCGTTTTCCTACTAATACAACCACAAAATTTACTGAACCCCGCCTGAATATGACAGTGTACTATTTTACTCGATATTACTGCGTCTGTGGCGTCTCCATGCATTTTATTACTATTCGCATAGACACCCGTAGAAGCTCGTAAAGTACGGGAGTTACCGACTCGGTTCTACCTTGTGACCGTCTCACTTGATCCGTGTCTCCATTTCTTGGAAACTGCAAGGAACTAGCTTTGGTTTGTATTTGTGCGGAGAATTAAGTGAGCGGAGTAAAATAATGAAATAAAAGAGCGTCCTCAGTGCCACATTAGTTATCTGAACATACACTAATATCTTGTATGTTTAAGGTAAATTTTAACAGATTTCAGAGAAACCTATAAATAGGTTAGTTTACATCCTGGAATAAAACAAAAGTTTATTGTTATCCTAAAAAAAAACGACCACCTGACATCGTGAGCGACTTATCTGTGTGCATAGGGAACTTTCTTCTTCTTTTTTAGTGTTCCGTACCTCAATAGGAAAAAACGGAACCCTTATAGGATCACTTTGTTGTCCGTCTGTCCGTCTGTCCGTCCGTCCGGGTGTCAAGACCTTTATCTCGGGAACGCGTGAAGGTATCGAGTTGACATTAAAACCATATACGCAGATCTATAGTATCTTGCTGCAGAAAGAAAAATAAAATTTCTCAGTTTTCGTAAAAAAAGTTACAGCCGAATATGTCGTAAAAAACGCACATTTCGACACTCACAGAGGAATCAAAACCTATGGGGTACTTCCCGTTGACCTAGAACTCTGAAATTTGGCAAGAAGCATTGTGTTAGAGTACACATACCTATAGGAAAAAATCGGAAAACTGGACATTTTTAATTAAATCACAAAAAAATAGTGTCTTTATGCAAGGAATGAGGGCCCAAATTTTAAAGTGAATTAACCGTATCATGTGGGGTATCATATGAAAGAGCCTCATTAGCATAAGCTAAAACAGGTTTAATACATTTAATACATTCTTCGCCCCCTGCAGACCCTTCACTTCAAGACAGAGTACAGTACAGTACAGTACAGTACAGAGACAGTGTACAGAGTGGCCAACGATGACTGCCTCAAACGCCGGTTTACTGACTACTACAAAATGAACGGGACGCTCGCTCGGATCCGAGTGGGCGGCGCTGCTACTATAGCCCCACCCCACTCGGATCCGAGTGGTGAGCAAGGAATGTGTTAAATATTTTTACGATGTATATTTTTTGGCTTATGAAGGAAAATATAAAACAAAATATGATTTCCCCCTTTTATTTAGTTTGTACATAACCCTCGGTGGGCGAGTCTGACTCGCACTCGTCCGGTTTTTTGTATTGGACCCCGCGATTAGCGATTTGCCAGTGTCAAGTATTGAAATATTTTCAAGTTTCTTGAATAATACAAGTTATATTATGTTCTAGTGTGACTAGTCTAAGTCACGTAAACAGTCATTTTCAAATTTAAGTCTTGCCTCAGTAAAGTGATAGCGACTTTACTAGAAGCTTATATGGAGTTTTGCCGACAACGTAAAATCACATATTCCACTGCTTTATTTCACTTGCCCACACTCACGCACTTGATCGAACACTTAATGAATAAAACACCACCATTTTTATAGCATTAATGTTCAAAATAATACAAGTTTAGGAAAATAAAACAAAGCAACAACATGTTACTAAGACGTTCCCGACAAAAAACCCATAGGGAACGTTTTGCATAAAAATAGTAGACGGAAGTAATTAATATTTTCTTAACAAAAAAGACAACTGTCATCTAGTCTCAAATGTAACCATGGATGCTGCATAGTGTTCGATATGTCAGCTCGTATGATCTATCAAATACAAAAAGAATCATCAAAATCTGAGTAATCGGTGAATAAACATATTAAAAAAAAAACAGATCGAATTGATAGTCTTCTTCTTTTTGGAAGTCGGTTAAAAATTATGTAAAATATACGCGACAAATCCGTTAACATTTGTTTCATTTAAAAAAAATACGATTCCAGCGAATGGCGGCTAAAACAGTTTGGCGCTAAACACTAGTCAAAGTAAATTGTTTTCCGTTACTCACTCAAAACGGGCTTATTTTTCTTCACTCGTGTTATTTAGGTCATGTATCCCTTTTACCTGAAGTTGCTATAATTGTTGCCTAAAATGTGTCCATCTGTTCGTTCCCAGCACTTTGTTTTGTTGCTGTCAATTTTCGGCCTTAAATACAAAGCACACAACAAATATTTGACTAAGTACGTTGGAAAATATTGGAAATATTTCACATGGGAGTAAATATGATAACACAAGGTATATACATACGAGGTGTACGCCTAATGAGGTTGTACTGACAACATAATTGTTCTCATTAAAGCATTTATAATTAACGAAGTTAATGTGTCTTATGTCTCCGTAATTATGAAGTTGAATATGTCGGTCATAAATATTGCTGTTACATTTTAACTATGTCTGTGCATTTTAACAAGTTTTTTCAACGTGGTGGATTGTTGCTTTTATATAACTTATCATTTTGTTGCCCTTTTCCCAATAGGGGTCGGCAAAGCACATTTACTTTCGCCACTTCACTCTACCAGACGTCATCTCTACACTTACACCTTTCACAGGCATATTGTCTTTAACATAGTTTATGTACACTTTCTTAGGTTGCCCTATCTCGGCCTAACGTTTCCCACCAGTTAAGAACCTTTTGCATACATAACTATAATCCCTTCTCATAACATGTCTATATCAAGACAGTCTTCCACTCCTTAACTTAACTCGGCGACTGGTCTGCTCCTCTTACGTTATAATTAAAGGTATATATTTTGTGAGATTCGCTTACCAAGAGCTCGATTTCATACTAAATCATTTTAAATATCCGTAGAGTAGTTAGTTAACCAAGGTTTTAGGTTTGTTATTTCTAACTCATCAAATTAAAATTATCGATAGTATAAATAAATTACATACATAGTATGAACAATAATATTTCGAAGACATGCTCATAGCAATATCTGCAGCAAATGCTACCAACATTGCGTAGCATTTGCTACGGATATATATATATATATATATAATTTAAAAATCGCAACGGTTTATATATAATTTAAAAAAAACGGATAGTTTATTTCATTGCAAATTAATATAAAAAGTACGTTTGATATCAGAACGACTTGACAGACTGAGTAAAGCGATACCTGGGTGCGCATTTTCAGTATTCACACCCGAGTATATGACGTAATTGCTGGAGTGGAGATGAAAGCAAGCAAACATGTTTCGTATAACGATCGGATAGGTTTATATAGGGTAGGTGCAATACATTAATGTAATTTTTAGGCTTACGTACTAAGGGTGCGGGCGCCTAAATTCAAATATCTTTTGCCTCATGTCAAAATTGACAGAAATAAATTACCATTCTGGAAATTTTGATCTAGACTAGACTCATCAGTATAAGATTTCATGGATATCCTAAGTAAATGAACAATAACCACCAATCTTATATGGATAGAAACGTTGGGATTAACAAAACACATCTGATTACACAGTTAAGTAAATTAAATCTCATTGGTTTAGAAGTACGTCGTAAAGTAGGATGTAAAGTGGCGTCGAACAATTTAATAACATTAAAATGGCCGGTGAAAATGTTCGGCCTCCGTATTTAATTAACCCGCCGTCCTTTTGTGTCGGCCCTCTCGCATAGTAAAGAAAATGGAGTACACTCGTTGGCTTCAAGTTATTTTTGTTGCCAGAAGCAGCATTGCAAAATTCCGCGGAACACTTTACAAATACGCTTATTTCGGTCAAAGACATATTAAATGTGAAGCCATTGTCTCCGAACTAGTGTCTTTATACCTAAGTACTGTGTTTCGGAACCAATATTTGCTCCGAAAATTGTGACTTTTCTTAATATTTAGATAAACTTAGTTGCTAATTCAATCATAATATTCAATGCATCTATGTAAATACAGAAACTTGTCAATTAAGTTATTGTTGCCATAATTAGGTACATAAGTTATCCATTTAATTAGATTTGTAACTTTCTACAAAATATATAATGCTTCTACCATATCTTCAGTGCCATTATAGTCTAACTTATTAAGCCGTGTTAATATAATCTTCTTCAGTTTGTTACTACTGTAATTTTTTATGTTAGATTCTTTGTTTATTTTATTATACATATAAGTTTGTTTACTTTAACTAGAATATCTTTTTAGTGTCAGTATTAGTAGTTTATCTTGCCAACAGTTTACTTGTACATTTGATCAGACCAGTACTCGACCCACACCCGGGGCGTATAGGGGTTGAAACAATTTTTTTTATTTCAACTTTTATACTTTCAAGTTGGTTTTATATTTTTATTAAAATCGGCTCATTAGTTATAAAACAAAATAACTGAAAAAAACGTGTCACGCAAGTAAACAAAATTACGTATTTTGAAGTTAGCTCTTTCAGTTTTTTTAACTATGTCTAATAATTGAACTTTTAGTGAAAGTGCCTCACTGTGTACGCCTCCACTGTGTCGTAGGTAACACACCCGCCGAGTTTTATAACGTGTTATTATTTTCAGAAATTGTTCGAAAATTCAAGATTAGCGCCCTCTGAAATTGTATCCTTTTGCACGAGCCGATTTTATTAGAAATTGGGATATTCCATGTATTTATGGGATTAATTAATTTAAAATAGAATCTAATTTCAAAGGAGAGTACGACTTAAACATTATTAATTTGAAATGGGTCGCGTTAAAATCTATAGGCTACTGTGTTTTTTAATAAAGGTCCTGTAAATCAGATTCAAAATGGAGATAATAATTGAAGTTTTGGGATATCTATCAAATCAAAGTTTAAAGTCACTCCTATTTTCCCTTACGGGGTAGGCAAATCATTAAGGACTAAGGCTGCCTCATTGATGCCTCATTTTTAGCTGCCAATTTCCCTCAAACCCAGACATTATCTGACTTCTAAATTATGCCTGGGAGGAGGAGCAGCTGGTACATTATCTATATTTTTCCTTGTCCAGCAAGGAAAATTACTCTTAAGATCTTATTCTGGGTAGTAAAAAACTAAAGTAAATCATTTGATTTCATCTAATTCGTACATTCATTTGTAATTATTCAACGCTTACAAAAGGCTTTAATATTGTTCTATTTTTTTTTACAACAAGTTTTTCGTTTTGATCTCGCATTTGACCGTCTACTCGTAATATATGTAGGTATAATTGTTGGTATAAACACATCGATGGTTTTTTGCGTGTTTCCAAAATTTGCTGTGCACAAACCATTTGTCACGGTTTTCACAGCAATTTTTGCCTGTACATGACGCATTTTCTCATACAACCGAAAAAAACTGTTTTCTACCTGTATATTATCTATTATTATATGTGTGTATATTATCTGTACAGTTTGGTTTTTTCATTTTATTTTTATTTTTCAATAGACAATAGACAAGATTTTTATTGCTTGCCAAGTGCGGGTTGGCAAACTTCACACATCTTCAAGATCATTTATAATTATCAATGATCATTTATGGGCACCTTTCCACCAAGATCGATGCAGGATGGGTTTCATTGACGAAATTTTAATTTTAATTAATTACTTTTTTCATGCTTTTAAAATTGTTAGTTAAATATAGAATTTCAATGTTGAAAAAAAAAATTATCATTTATAATTACAATCATATAAAAAAAATGTACCTCGATATTTTTTACCTCAAAACCCTATGTAATAGGGCGAATTCTGTGCTCAAAACCTTAGGTTTATCTTTTTTGTATGGAAGAGCGTACGACAACCTTACTCTTAAAAAGGTTAGATAATGATTTCTAAGGTTTAGATAAATAAAAGTAACCTATTAGAACTACAAACATTTATGTACGACTCCAAGTAAAATAAGGTAAACATGGAAAGATTAAAACATTAACGAAGCAAACAAGATCAAAGATTCCAAAATCATCACTGTACCTGGTTTCACCCACGTCACCAATGTGAGACCCGTTTCTGCTCCCACAAACAAAGATAAAAGAACGCCCAAATTAAGCCCTTGCCTGTCCCAAGATTTCCAAGGGTCTTTACCTATAATTTCAAGCTTTCTAGGTGGAAGGGTTTCTATAAAGCCTTCGCAGGATCTCGTTCTAATTATGTTGATTCAGACAAGCCGATCATTGAGACAGTTTTGAGGGATGCTTGAAATTGTGTAAATATATTTTTGTGGGTGGATGAAAATATTCTAAAAGCGTCTCAGGATCTAGATTGAAAGCTTTGAAGGTTTTCGTGTTTGTGTAGGGTCATAAGAAACGATTATACAGAACTTAAGCCGAAGAGAGTTCAATGTATTAATTTTTGTATTTTTAGGAAAAAAATCTCTTGTAATTTCCTTAAATGAATATAATTATAAGCTTTTATCAACCGACTTCAAAAGGAGAATATTCTCAATTCGACTGTATTTTTTTATGTTTGTTACCTCAGAACTTGGTGTACCGATTTTGATGTTTTTTTGGCACAATGGCATCCATGAGAAGTCTGTTGCTTAAGTTTTTTAAACTATAATTATTTGGGTTTATGTGATATTATATGACTGGGCTCGCAGCGCGGTTGGTAGTATGTCTGCCTGCTAAGTTGGTAGGTTCAATTCTCACCCAGGACAAGCATTATGTGGATGTTTTTATGTATCATAATATATTTACTATTTACGTTGTGTGAAATATCCACCATTAATTATTTATTTATTATTTACGTTACATTCTTGGAAATTACGACAACTTCCATTTTTAAGACTCAATTGATATACGTATGCACAGTGAATAACAGTGCAATTATGACGTTGTTTGATTATTTAGCCGGAAAATTGACTGATTTTTATACTAAATATATCTACGATTGACAAACTCACCCGATGGTTTAGCCGAGAATGGGGCAAGTCGGTCTAGAAGTCATTTTTTTCACCCTTGCCTTGAAACAAGTTCTCAGGAAAAAGATAAAGTGGCAGGGAAATCTAAATGGTGGATATGTCGAGTTTGGGCTCATTGCAACGAATAAACCGATCCAATATTCTTTTCTTCTCTATATTATTTTACAATAATATAGAGAATTGGTTGATTAATGAATAAATTGGTTGAGAGAAAAATGATGTAACTTAGTCAGCCGCATAGATTAGATATTTAGGCGTTTTACTTCAGTACCGAAGAAGAGTAGAAAAGAAAGAAGAATCTCCAGCCAGAGACTCCGTGTTCGACAATATAACTTAGGAAATTGTAACTCGAGCTTCCTTTGCGACAAATTTTTAACATCAAAAAAAAAAACCGAGTATCATTTCGAGAGTACTTTGAGTTGAATGTTTTCTGAGTTATTTTCTGGAATTCGGGTTAGTACTTCAGCCATCATTAGATCTCCATAATGTTCTGTGACTGTCAAGTTAGCATCTTGCTGTTAAGAGCAATTATGTCTACGTAATAGTCCTTAATGACAAGCTCGTCTACAAACCAGATTAGTTATATACCATACTGATAATCTGACACTAACAGACGTTATGTATTAACCTGGTTGTGACGTTGATAGGCAATGTCATATGAATCCTAAGTTAGATTTAGCTTACATGAAGTCAGTTCTGACGAAATTCATTATGGATATATAGGAAAAAAAAACTGTTCTTTTTGTTTTTATTTGTCGGATAAAATAAATAAAAAAAATACAAATTTATAGACAGTTTAAAAATTACACAAATCCGACAGGGATGCCCGCAGATCCAAATGTACTCGGGAGCCTTTATCATTTTGGCCACGAAGGTGGGATGTGTATCATTTTTTTTATACAAGATAGATCTACGATTGAGCTCCAATTCGCCTGATGTTAAGCGACGGTGTGGCCGAGGATGGAGCTCGTCGATCTAGACGATATCTATACACTCTAGCCTTTGAATTGTCTATACATTTGTAGATACAACAATGTGTAAAACACTCAAAATATCGAATATATAAAAATATTTTAGCCTTGTCATATTTTTAACATGATTTTAATTTTTAAACAAAAACTACGGGTCACTCACGTCTGTTTTGAGCCGAAATATCCGACTATAGTTTCAACCGCATTCGGCGGTTGAGTGCAAGGCGCGTCACCAACCGAGAGTGACGTGTGTGCTGCTCCTTTGAAAAATACCGCCGAATGCGGTTGAAACTATAGTCGGATATTTCGGCTCAAAACAGACGTGAGTGACCCGTAGTTTTTGTTTAAAAATGTGTGAAAACCACGTTAATTTCCATAATGATTTTAATTAATAATGAAATCATCATCTTTAGTAAGTAAGAGTTAGTCATGCGTTTGAATTAAAAATTTAATAGTATTATTAAAGCTGGTAAAACAATTTCGAGCTAATATTTACTGGTTTTATAAGGAACCACCTAAGAAATCAACAAATAATCATTAAAATTGGATAACCCCGACAAATTGACACGTTGACTTGATTTTTCAACTTACTACTTTTACTTAATATAAAACTTCGATAAAGGTAAAAGGAAGAGTTATAATTTATTTAAGTTGTGTATATATTTGTATAATTATTTTATATTTATTTGTATAATTACGTGTAATATATACCAGTAAACTATTCTTCAAATTTTGACGAATGAGATATCATAGTGCATGACCGATATTGCCGCACTTTATAAATCGTGGAAAAACACCGCATATACGTTGCCTATCTAAGAAATTTCCGCTCAAATAACCAGTGTGGAACGACCCTTTAACTTTAATCGTAATTTTTTATGTTTGTAATATCCACAGCCAAGTGAGGGAGACATTTGCTCAGGTGTGGAATAATGAACACAGCGAATAACTACCGTGATATCAGACAGAAACAATATTTGTGACATTATTATATATTTGATAAATTATTATTAAACAACATATTATAACGAATTTATCACGTTTATGTATGTTTTTTTAGTTAATTTTAAAGCTTGACGTTTCGATCACTTTGCAGCATCGGTGGTAACCTGAGACCTGTTGATACTCTGAGCGAGTTCTGCGTGCATAAGGAACGTATTGCATACAAAATATTGGCTGTAATAAATATTATTTTTAGGGTTCCGTACCTCAAAAGAAAAATACGGAACCCTTTATAGGATCACTTTGTTGTCCGTCTGTCCGTCCGTCCGTCCAGGTGTCAAGACCTGTATCTCGGGAACGCGTGAAGGTATCGTGTTGAAATTAAAACCATATACGTAGCAAAAAGACCACTGTCATCTAGTCTCACCGGTGACCACGAACGCGGTAAAATACCTAGTCTTGCCATAAATATTGTCACGAAGAAAAAAATTATTTTTTGATTGCAAATAATATTTATTACTTTTACAGTGTGTTAGTTTAATACATAAATATAAAACAATTTAAAATATAAAAGCTTATTCGAAGTGGTCTCCATTGGCTGCAATACAGTCCTTTAAACGTTGAGGCCAGTTATCAATAGAAGCACGCACTCTTTCCATGGGAAAATTCTTCACTGCCAATCGTATGGATTGTTTTAGGGACTCCAAATTATCATGGCGTTTAGAGCAAGCCATACTCTCTAAAACTGACCATAAATCATAATCCAGCGGATTAAGATCAGGACTAGACGACGGCCAGTCTTCAGCTCTGATGAAGTCCGAAACGTTCACTTCCAACCAAGATTGCGTGGACCGAGCTTAATGACCTGGCGCCGAGTCTTGTTGGAAGGACCATACTTGGTTATTGAACATGGTGTTGTTAAGGGGCTTAACTACCTTCTCAAGAATGGTATTTTGATACACTTGTGCCGATGTTTTGATACCTTTTTCACAAAAATATGGCTCAGTCACTCCTTCATAGCTAACACCCCACCAAACCATCACTGAAGTCGGATAATGCCCACGTTGCACTCTGTCGACTAATCGGGAAGCTTCCTTAGAGCTTTGAGCATAAATACGGTCATTTTGTTTGTTAAAATGTTGCTCAATTGTAAAGATTTTCTCATCCGTAAACAAAAGTTTTCTGTGACCTCCCTTTGCGTACCGCTTCAGTAGTTGTTTCGATTTTACCACCCTATTCTTTTTTAAATTATCAGTTAAAAAATGACCAGTGCGTCTCTTATAGGCTGCAAGTCCTAAGTCATCTTTTAAAATACGCGACATGGTTCTGGGTGCTATCTTCATCTCCCGAGATAAAATCTTTTGCTTTCGGACAGGATTTCTTCGAATTCTTTCCCTTACTGCTTTGACCACCTTTTTCGTACGAACACTACGTGGACGGCCAGATCTTTTTCTGTCACAAACAGAGGAGGTCTCATTGTACCTATTAATAGCTCGGTACACAAACATTTGACTAATACCAAGCGTATGGAGAGTTTTAAAAATTGCATTTGGCTCCATACCAACTTTGTGTAATGCAATCACAGCGATTCGGTTCTCTTTATCACCCCACTCCATTTTAATATCGCAAAATATTGTACAATGTATTGGCGCCAAAATTAGAAAACTCAATGAACAATCGTATAAAAATGACAGATTCCAAATTCAAATGTAATATCTTTCTTATTTTTAACTGTAACAGTATTTATGGCCAGACTAAGTATACGCGCTAAACCTTGTTAAAAGTTGATGATTTCAATCGCGAAAATGTAACAAATCATTACTGTTATACTTTTTTATCCAGCAAAATTATACAACTAAAGAGGCAAAGTGGAGGGTCTCAAGCAATTTCCGCATAAACAAACTTGACAAACCAAAAGCAAACCGAATTAATTCCCCGGGCCGGAATATATCGATCGGTTAGAGTAGTTTTAGATAACCTTCCCTTGATGCCAAACATTTAGGAACGCCCGAGGCGCTCTAATAATTGCATTCGCTCTCGATCTACGGAACCCAAATTAGGAGCCATTACTCCATGTATTTTCGATCGTTCGATATGAGACTGTTGAATTTTGTGCTTGAATTTGAAGAGATTTTCGTCATTATTGTTTTTTTTTACTGTTTTGGCATGGATTTCTTTCGAATTTGCACATAACTTAGACATTTCATGTGGTTCTTAGCCAAATACATACTTTTATATCTATGTGAAGAGCAAGTGGATTTATTAATTCCAAAAGTGTATGAAAAACAAATTCACGCTGTCTTTTTTTTAAATTAGCTACAACACAACAATATACAGACTCAACTACTACACAAAAAGCACATCGATCACCCACGCTGTCTCACGCTGTCTTTACACGCCGTAGTTCAAATTGATTAATAATAATGAATAAAAACTGAAAATATGCATTCTTAGGTCATTTTCTACTGCAGGTTGAATAGACCCATTAAAAACTAAATAACACAATTAATGCTAAGAAGGGAAACGAGCAATTTATAATAAGACATTCACCATTTCACCCATGAATCGGCACCCGTCGTAAGCGAAACGGCCCAATATAAAGGAACCAAAATATCATATAATGTTTTCTAAGGTAACAACAAGTAAGTAGTAGTAACAAATGCGAAATTGTTACTCATCGTCATCATCTCAGCCATAAGAAGTCCACTGCTGGACATAGGCCTCCCCCGTGGATTAATTGAAATTAAACTAATTTTAACGAAAAATATGCTAGATCTATGAATGTCTAAATATAAACTAATTGCACAAACCCACCTCTGGTTGGCAGCGTACCCAGCATGATCTCAGCATTGTCATTGCAATACTGCTGCTATGTAAAGCAATCCTGTTATTAAAATATAAACTATACTAAAGTTCCATACTAAAATTTAGATAAAAAATAGCATGTCTGTATCTCTATTATTCTATTTAAGTAATTATATTGTTTTATCGGGTTCATTTTAGAGTGAGTGCGCATGAGTCTCACGACCGCATTTTTCTCTACTTCTTTCAGTACAAGACAAGTGGAGTGCTGGCACTTGGCCAGCGTGGCAGACTATGGCCTAACCCTTCTCACAATGAGAAGATGGCCCGTTCCCAGCAGTGGGACAGTTTGTACAAACAGGGCTGACAAAAAAAAAAGTGGAGTTCTTAAATCGTGAATAAGTCGACATAAATTTAATATTAATGTTAGTACCCATTTCTCATTGAAATACAAAAAACCCGCATCAGTAGTTTTACTGTACATTCCTAATGCGTACCTACTGCATACAGGTGGAACAGAGGTTACCTACAGCTCTGTTCCACCTGTATGCAGTTAGTACTAGATTATTAGATAATTCGACTAGAATAAATTTCTTCTAGACCGACCTCCTTCATCCTCGGCCACACAATCTATTTTCGTTTGCCTTCCCGTTTAATTTGTGCCATACTCTGCGGCAGGACTACTTCAATATTGCTTTGTAAATATGACTGTATAAAAATGTATATTTACCTTGTATTGAAAGATGAATTGAACGACTCACAATGACCACAAGAAAAGTATTTTTACTTTTGCTAGTTTTCGTTTTCAGTTCGTCAATCTCAGCAATTTTTTTTTATAAGAAACCAAGTTTTGTTTCTGAAATGTTTAAGAAAGTTATATGCAGAACGTGCAATTAAATTATTCCAGTGGAACGCGGTTGAACAACGCTGGCTTCGTGTGCTTAATTCATGGCTTGTTTTTGTTTAAACATTAGAGTTTTTCAATAATTCGTGTTAAGTCGCTTACTTTGTATACATTACCACTATAGCTTAGTACATACTCGTACATAGTTTACTTTGTATACTCGTACACTTAGAATATAGAAAAATACAGAAACCGTGAACATGCTTAGAACTGAAGCGACAGAAACTACTCATATATAGAGTAGTTTGAAGCGCGCGCGATCAGTTGCTCTATGAACGTCTTAACGAGTGGCACGCTTTGTTGGTGTTAAATTTAATTCAAATATGCCGTCATGTGTCATTCCTACGTGTAAAAATACTGCTGGGGTGAAAAAAAAACACGATGGGATAACATTTCACGTGTAAGTAGCACAATTGACATTATCTTACGTATTTATTTAATAAATTGTTCGGTCTTTGATCATCGTAGAGAAAGAATCGTCCATTTTGTTGGTGTTGCCAATATCAACGTTTTGATTTTCCTTACTTTTACTTGCTACCGATTTTTTTAGTTAGTAGTTTGTAAATTAAATGAGTAGGTATTTAAATATATTTTTATCCGATTAAAAATTAATTGGCCAAGTGCATGTAGAGTAGCGTTCAGGGTAGCGTTTCATAATTGCAGTTCACCCTATATGGACTTAGAATAGAACTACTTTTTTGATATTGTGAACATATTGATTGATTTTGCGATTTAAGGTTCAGTTAAGGGGGGTTCAGCAATGGACTTGGGCATAGCTTATGGTTTTTTCGCGAAAATTGTATGTAGTGTGTAGTAGTGTAGTGTTTTTATAGTAATATACTATAAAAACACTACTACAATTTTCGCGCTCGTTATGCTTTGTTTTTCGTATTAGAAAGTTCACAGCACTTTAATGATCGATACAAATATAGATCAATATGAAACAATCATGCGCGAGCGAATCGACCGCGAAACTTTTTTTTTATAAAATGATTGAAGCCTGGAAGGATTTTTGATAATGGCCAGGATTTCGGGGGGGGGGGGGGTAGAACCCCCCAAACCTACTTAGCTGTGACAGGTTAAAATAATGCCTAACCTTTTAAGCTAACGCAAAAAGATACAAACACAAAATAATTTATTTGACCAATTAATCCGAATAGTAAGTCAAGAGAACAGCTATAAAAATAATGATATCCGTTTAAGAAAGTAAATATTTTATTTTAATATATTTTTATCTCCACGATTTACCACAGCAACGGGTAAATAATGCCTACACTAGCAACATTATGCGGGTGAGAGGTGAGAAGGGTGCGGGACGATTCTTTTGTTTTTGGACACAGCACGGATTTTGTAACTGCATCTGGACGCGCCTTCTGTATTTTTCTATATTCTAAGCTCGTACATTACCACTATAGTATTTTGTCACATTATTTTCCATTACATCTAGTTCTCCTGAGTGAACTAAACATACAGTCCATTAATGTGACATAGTTGTATAGTTTAGCTATGTTGCTCTGTAAATACTAGTATTACACGGGAT
Organism: Lycia hirtaria; assembly: GCA_947563715.1. Taxonomy (NCBI): domain Eukaryota; kingdom Metazoa; phylum Arthropoda; class Insecta; order Lepidoptera; family Geometridae; genus Lycia; species Lycia hirtaria. The sequence goes on along the minus strand of OX387381.1, from coordinate 37,369,504 downwards.
ATTGAACAATTTCCTGTGTTTCTGTAATTGCTTTCATTTCCCAGAGTATAGGTAGAAATGAACTAGACTAGGAGCCAACAGAGATTTGTACTTTTTTCTGTCTTCTTATACCTATCTACTCCTTTATATTTTGAGGTAAGATCGATTGCTTGAAGAAGGTCAATTAGGATATAGGATTTATTTCAGCGAGTGTGCGCAAGAGCTTCACGACCTTATTCTAGCCTCACCATTCCACCAAAGAACCTGCAAAAATACCATAACCACTCAATAATAATGAGTGAACTATTTGGCTCATGACTAAGTTGTAAAAAATATGGTTTTCTTTTAAAATAATTACACTGGTCAACACTATAGCCCGGCAATCTCGTGCGCGACCCTCCTGCGGGGTTACAGACGGTGGCGGGGACGAGGTGCCCAAGATGTCAGCGGGTAGCGGGTGGTGTAGCGGGGAAGGGAAACGCGTGCATCTGCGCGTCAAATACGGCAGTCTCGGCCGCGTAGTCGAAGCGGCAACACGTGCTTGATATTCCGTACTACTTAGAGCTCGACGCACATGAGATTAAGATCTCAGGATGAATAAGGCTATCTCAAGACAACTTAAGGAAGTTGTACATAAAGTGTACCAATTTTTTGAAAGGCGAAAAAATGTGACGATGAAATGGATAGGTACGTTATTGTTTATTAACATAATCGATTATTATTGCTTTAACTGGGCAGAGTGCTCAAGCTATAATTCTCGGAATCAGGTCATTGTATGTGAAGTCGTTTGTTTTATCTATAGTACATTTTTATCTTTTTAGATTCATAATTCAACTGAATGAAAACGACGATGATGATGACGACGAAAGTGATGAAGTAGATCAAACAGAGAGTGAACATGAAATTGATATGGAAATTGATTTATAATAAAACAATCTATCATAATTTTAGTTTTCCTAATAATTTGTCCTCAAGCATAATAAAAAATTATAAACAATAAAAGTAGTTCTATCTTTTTATTAATTCCTATATTACGTCACAAGTAAGTACAACTTATCGCAAGATTTATCCTGGCACACTTCTCTTCGTGTGTGGCCGTGTGCTAGAATGACGCGCTACCTCGTTCCCGCCACCGTCTGTCACCCCGCAGGAGGGTCGCGCACGAGATTGCCGGGCTATAGTCATGCCACACGAACTCTGATAGCTAATACCGTTTTAGCCACCTACCCTCATTAATAAACTGTAGTAGTTTTGTTTCCATTGGCCTCAGACTTTTTGTGATGTGTTGATAAGCGTAACCTCTGGTGTATGGAAATCTATGAAAACATCAGATTGTCATGAAAAATTCTTGGCCAATATTTTTTTAGAAATATTTTATTTTAATTAACAGTCATTCATCCAAGTAAAAAATATAAGTAAAGTCCATTTGTGGCAAGTTAAAATTAATTCTCCGACAAAGTTAAAATTTTGTTGCCCAGTGTAATCAGTGGTCAATGGAAAACTATTTTATAAAAAAATTGGTTGTCTGTAAAGTCGGTTTACGGACGATAGTTTAACGTGACAACGTCATAACAAAACATTGATGAAATGATGATGATGTAACGGGACACTGAGAGTAACGTAACGGGACAATGAGTCATACTTTTTCGTGTGTGCAGCCGGCGTTCATCGATTTATTAGACGTTGTCACGTCAAAAAAAAACTATTCCAGGATGTAAGATGTAAACCATCTGCTGTGAGTAGATATTGCAAAATACTAGAAGATGTGAATATTCTCGTCGAAATGATGCCACATTTTTGGTACCGACTGTGACGTCACATTTTCAACGATTTTGTGATAGAATGTTCCATCCGCGCGAAATCTATTCAACCTAATGTATCTGCGCTTGTACGCTAGAAACTAGTTGACAAAATATCGAATCGGAAGTATATATCACCTGAAATTAAATTAATCGTACTTGACACGCTCGTTTTGACACGCTAGGTACATACACTTGGGGTATCTATAGAAGTCTGTGGTTCCATCGTATTGAAATTTCCAACACAATTTTAAAACACCTTCCTCGATGTGACTGCAAGCTCTCGACATTTAGCTGGAGCATTGTAAATGCAGTTGATGACTGCATTCGATGCAATCGAATACTTCGGAACTCAGGTGATATAGCAAGTACACAAGTTTCTAGCTTGGTTTGCTTTGTTTACTTGAACCAACAGTGTGTTTACTTAGCTTAGTAGTTCTTATGAAATTATAATCAAATTAACTTAGTGGACTTTTTTAAGTTTACAGCTAATATCTCACTAAAATTTATTTTGTATTATTGCCAGAAAATGCGACATATTTGTCCGAATTACTTTTGTCATAATATTTAAAAACGAGTTTCATTAATTTTGTAAACTTATTATTGGTATTGGAAACTTTGATCAAGCGTTCGTATTTCTGTTAAATGATCAAGATTTTGTGTTTCGAGTATATGTTTACTTATCCGTTGCCAGTTATTGCAAAAATTGGAAGATGAATTGCTTATACTTATAAGATGCAGAAATATATTAAGAAAAAGAAATCGGTAAACATTGTCTGGGATAACTAAGAGAGGACTGAAATTTCGTAGAAAGTTATGTTTTTTTATGTCTGATGTGCCAATTCAGTATTATATATCTACCTATTGAAATATAACTGTTTACCTGATTTTTGTTTCATAATTTCATATCTCTAAATATCATCTATATTATCTAAATAGTCTGAATATATATATATAATTTTTGTTTTTTTTTGTGCGAGCAATATATAAATATATATATATATATATATATATTAAAAAGAAAGAAATAAATCCTCACACACTAGTTATTAATTAATCTAAAATATCTAATCAATAAATATAATTAAATTAATTTAAATTCAATGTCATTTCATTAATAGGTATTCAGTATTTAGATTGACAATATTAAATTAATTAACTGTGTCGGCTAGAACAGCTTGCTCGGTGTACCTTATTTATAGATAAAAAAAAATATCGAATGTATTTTTAGTAACTATATTAAACTTTAGCGTCATAAAATTAGTACTAAAAATATTTCCAACATATTATTTTTAGTAACTAGTAAGTACATAAATAAATGTCATAACGTAGAATGTTTCACATAGATCAAAAAATGTAATAGAGTTTTTTTAATGCTAATGTTTGCTTATTTAAAAATACAATCAATAATTTTATATCATAAATAAGTTGAATGCGAGCGAGACAGCTGTTTCACACGATTCTGCGACTTAACGACAATGGTGGGAGCAGGATGAGAGAGGTTAATGTAGATGGAAGCAGGACGAGAGCGGATTTCTTTCTAAGCACAAAGTCGTCGGCAACTACTAGTATAGTAAGTACTACTATCACGCTGACGCTATAATAATAATCGTAAAAAAATCTGCTATCAATTCCGAGGACAAACACCTTCCAGCGCTCACGGTCAAAACAAATAAAGTCTGCGTCAACAAATAAAGTCTAAGTCTGCGTGCTTCATCTCCGACCACATCGTCGCTTTCCAACAGGCGAGTTGGTGGTCAAACGCGGACTTATTCGTGTTAAAAAAAAAATAAAGAATTTAATTCACGTGCAAGCAAAAGAAAGGAACCCTGATCCCGATGCTTTATTGAAGCGGGCCACGATTGAGATTTATAACGTTTGCCTTCTACTAACGAAGTTCTATTGGATATATCGCACTTCTCCACCCTTAATAGACGCTATAAACAACAATTTCACTAAACAACTAGTCGATATTGTTTTTTACTGTTGTTTTCGAAGCGTCTTGGGAGAAATAAAGTCAATTGTAGGTAAGTAGAACATAATCTTAAAAATAATAATTTTGGAATAAGTTTTTAATACGTTTTTAATAATATATAGCTTTTAATAATATATCATCATCATTTCAGCCCTTATCGATCCACTGCTGGACATAGGCCTCTTCTTTATCACACCATTCTTTCCGGTCCTGCGCTGATCTCATCCAGCTCTTGCCCTCTGACTTGACGATATCGTCTCTCCATCTGGCTGGTGGTCTGCCTACTGGTCTAGTCGCTCCTCTGGGCCACCATTCTGTGACCGCCTTCGTCCACCGGCCATCTACTCGTCTTGCAATATGACCTGCCCACCTCCACTTGAGTTCTGTAATTCTTCGACCGACATCAACCACACATGTTCGACGTCGGATCTCTTTATTAGGGATTCGGTCTGCTAAGGAGATACCTAACATGGTGCGCTCCATGGCACGTTGAGCTACTCTAATCTTGTGCATAAGATCTTCAGTGAGCGCCCACGTTTCGGCCCCATAAGTAAGGGTAGGCAGTACACATTGATTTTAGACTCGGGTTTTGAGATTTTGCGGTATTTTAGAAGATTTAAAAATATCTTCCAGTTTTTTGAAATTAATATATAGCTTTTAATAATATAGTATATGACCTTTCAAGTTTTAAAGTATCTTTGTGCCTAATTTTATAATGATTGGTTAATTTAGCCGTGAAAAGGAAACAAACAGACAGTCAAAGTAACTTTCGCTTTTATAATATTAGGATTTCACCTAGGTAAATAGTAAAATACCTGTAACTCTAACTAATTTCCATGTAGATCTGAATGCTCTCTCGACTGCAATATCCGGTAGCCAATGATGTAAGCTTGCCGAGTGGCTATGCAAATACTGCTGGCTGATTGGATCGCTCTCGCGTTCAAATGAGCTCGGCACACATAACTTGCTTCTAATGATTGGAAGCAATCAATTAAACTCTTCAGTTTACCTATACCAGTTATACACGGAAATGAGTCCCTATAATCCGAAGATATATCGAATATCATTTAACCGAAAACGAAATTTATATTTTTCATAATTTTATAGTTTAAAAAACTGAAACAACCGACTTCAAAGTACGATACTTCGTTACTTGTAGTATTAGAAAGGATTACGATACATATAGTTCATATCATCATGCTCAGTCGGGTAATAATTAAACAAAACGCTCAATCGTCCAAGTAACTGTATTTTCACCTTATGCACATTGGATGAGGTGTAAGACGGTTTTACTTTTATTAAATCCATCACGGTTGTAAACTTTTTAAAGAAACCTCTCTTCACCCGCTCGTTTATTTTTTTGTCAAGAATGAGATTTGTCATTGAATGTCAAAGGCTTCATCTTCGAAGATTAGAAGATGTGCAGATGTTTATACGATAATCCTTAACATTTGACACTTTTGCAAAGAAAAACGTGTCGCTGCAACTCTGCGATTCTATAATCTGACGCATTTCACTCCGAAATACAATTAAAATTATCATTTTTAGATATTATTCAAAAATTTCTCTATATGTCAATTTAAGAAACACAAAAATTGTTTCACGAATGACGGAGTAATCGATGAACAAACATACGGACCGAATTGATAACCTCCTTCTTTGGAAGTCGGTTAAAAAGACCGAAAGAAAGAAAATCCCGAATATTTATTTGACAGCTCTTCTGATAAAATCGAATCTCCTACTGTATTATTTAAATTATTCGAAATTAATTTAGTTAGGATATATGAAAATAAATAATATAAATCTCGAAAACTTTATTGTACACAAACTTTTGTGTAAGTATCTATATTATATTATGACTATATTTAAATTTAAATTTAGAGAATGAACTTCATAACAAACTTTATCAACATTTAACTAGGTCTAACAAGTTTAACTTTGAACCACATAACCCATTCGCCTACTTCGATATTCGTACGACCGATTGTTCAGAAGTCCTACGCAGAATCAAACGTAACAGATCCTATAAAGTTCAAAACCGCATCCACCTCAAAACATTAACATCGGTTAACATTACCTAACTTCAGTACACAGGCTCGGCTAACAAACAAGTAACTTTCACCCATATTGACTTCGCCGAGCCAACAAACAAAAGAATCTCACATTCTTCCACTTGTACATCCGGACAGGGCCTAATATCCGGGCGTGGTAGTCAACAAACACGGATGAGTGTAAACAGAGCCTAACTTCCACTAATTGTTTGCCGGCGGACTTGTAACAAATGGTTGCCAACACTTGCGATACGTTTAGCTTAAAAGTTTGAGTTTCACTTTAAACTCTTTGACAAAATTGCATCACCATTTAAATTATAACCCTTCGTATCGGATAAAATGGCTCTGCTCCAATATTTGACTAGCTTTGCAGCTCAGTTGGTAGTATGTCTGCACCTTAAATTAGGTCTAAGTAGGCTGTAGTTTTCCTATCCAGTCACCCAATAATAAAAAAAGCGCTTTTTCGTAACCTCGAATAAATTTTTTCGTAGTAAATAAGTGATTTTACTAGCATTATTCTAAATAATGCTAATTTATAACCATTAACAGGGACTTTGCGCATATTTTCTCCCAAACATTTATGTGATAAACAGAGATATTTAATCTGTATCTGGGCGTAGTATGAATTGACGATAAAAAAATCTATTCTATCAGTTACTTATCTAGTTCACATAGTGGAAGATATGCTTAGTTTGGTATAGTATAGATTGTTTTGTATGTATGTAATATTTATATGTTATTCCATTTATTTACAAATAGATCTTCACAATAAAAGTGATGTTAACTAAATTATACGGCTAATCAGATATTCCGATTAGGGTATACACACTATACATAACTATTAATTACACAAGTTGTATTGAGTCACAATTCATAAATGTTTTGTCTGTGTGTTTTAGGCTGCATATACATCAGAGATGTGCGAAGACACCGAGTGGTAAGCGCACAGTATAAAAAATACTTTATACCAAGTTGCGTAGCAGAGCGCTACGAAAATTTGTAGCGAATAAATTATGTCGATGGACTGGGTAGTCTCGTGGGCATCCCGTGCGACTTTAAGGGTCAGCGCAGACAGAGAGGAATAATGCTCGCGCGGTGTCGGGCATTTTCTGACGGATCGCGTATGCTCGAGCATGCGCGCGACTTCGCGAGCCTTCGCGAGTAATCCAGTTCGCGAGTTGGGCTTCCCACAGACTACTTGATGCTGCAGCATCAGGATAAGGTTACCGTGTCACGGAAATACACAGAAGTAACAGTACACCAAATTTCAAAGCAATCGGACATATGAAAGTTAATTTATGCCTTCGTCAACTAGGAAATAAGCTTATGGTCCTCAAAGCTTTAGTAGGTACCTACCTTGTTTTCCCATTTCTTTGGAAATTCTTTCCCACGCATTCATCTTTACTGATTTGTCGCTATATGCTCTGCTCGACACATTAAATAAACATTCATGAGATGCTACTAAACATATTAATTTTTCTTCGTCCATTGTACTATTCGATACGTAGATACTTCGGATTAAAAATCTAAAAAAAAAACACGCAAGAGGGAGACCTCTTGAACTCCGTGACAACACTGCGCGTAACCCGCGGGCGCCGACTCATCCCCGCGCGTGCGCGGGTCTTCTCGCGTATCTTCGAGGACGCGAGAAGAGTAGAAAATATTTTAATGTGCATTATGCATCTTAGGTCTGCAGTTTACTACGCTACGTTGCACACATTTGATTCCTCGCTCTTATTTCTCACTCTCGTTCTTTACACAAATTTCTTAAATTCCTGTATATAAAATATCTCGTTCACGTATTACTTCCGCGCCTTAAGAGTCAACATTAATCACATTTTCCTAACGTAAATCATAAGAATACATTGACATAGATACAGACAAAAAATTATTTGTGGAAGACACAACACCCAAAATACATAAAATATAACAAAAATAATAATTAAAAACAAAACTGTGTCCGCCACAAATCGGTTCCAGCTCAGCATACTGCTGGCTGCGAATAGCCGGCGCTAGTCTTCCGCTGGAACCGATGGTGACGTCACCCACACTAGCGCACAAAATATGATAATTAAAAAATAAATACTACTAACTATAACACAAGTAAGAAGACTAATATAAATATAGGTATACTGAAAGGCAAATAAATTAAAAACATTGAAAGTAACAAAACACTAATTTAGTAATTAGGTTTGGCGACAGCATAATATAAAAAAAAAATTAAAAAAATCGGTATATGTATTCGGTGCTTTTTTGAAATATCCTCTAATAAATTACTTATCGCAACTTATTACCTACTCCATTAAATGAACCGACAACCGCTCAGACTTATGTGTTAGTTTATAAGACGGCCATTTAACGGAGACCTCTGAAAAGCTGAATAGTGTTCTTAAAGTGTTAGCATTAATGTTAGCGGTGAATGCAAGGAGGTTCAGTTAAATTGGTGGGTGAGTTTGTAGGAAAATTCATGTAAGACGGTGTCTTCCGCCATGCGACAAGCGTTGTTGTTCTAAGGAAATAGCGCTATTAGAACGGAAAAGAGCAAATAGGTTGAATGTGGAAAACAAAGACAGATTAATTTATATTGTTTATCTGATAGCAGTACATGAGGGAACGACGGATGGTAAAGATGAAGGCGATAGAGGCATGATGAAATCGTAAACTGCAGCGCTGGTACAATTTAGTTTTGAAGGGTGTTTTTATTACTTTGAGTCGGGAAGCTGTGTTGATACTTATTCGTCTTTTTCCTTATTGAGGACGTTGGACTCGTGCGGTTGTTATATTTGCTATATTCAAGTGATAATGGCAAAGAAAACAATACATGGGAACCGCTCAGGAATGGAATGCCTTACCATCGTTCTTGTCTCTTGAAAACTATAAATGATAAATGATAAATAAATGATAAATTCGTTTATTGAGATAAAAACGGAAAAAGACCAATTACAATTATCTCACAATATTCAAAAATTATTCTTAAACAATGTCTTAAACAAATGTCTGAGGTTTACAAAATATTCATTATATAAATACAATATCATTTAAAATGTCAATACAAAAATGTCAAATGGGAAATACGCCTAGCATGTCATTACAAAAAAATAATTATGTCATACAAAGTAAAATATACCGTTCGGGTAAGTACTCAGAGTACCAAGTCAATAAACTCAAAGGTTATCGTCAAAGTGTGTGAAATGTCCACAAATATTTATTTATTTATTTATTTAAAGTCCAATGAATCATCAGGCTTTTTACACCTGTCCCATTGATCCAATTGATTTTCACAATAAGTCAAGGAGGTACTTAAAATAGTCTTCCAGTTATCACAAAAGATGTCACAATCAGGGTTGGCAGCAAGGAGTGCGTTTAAGTGGCGACGGGCACGATTCAGGGGCGACATAGAACGTGCTACTGTGCGACCGCGATCTACATGGAACAGGGGGGCAATTCAGTTATTCAAAACCGATCCGTAACTGAACCTTGTGCGAAGCATTTCCTGTAGGCTGCTATCTTTTTTTGATTTAGTAACGAGCGAAGGACGTGTTACGTTTCATCAAATGTGTCAATTGTATGACATAAAAGTGACTGAATCAAAAAAACTATGGCGGCCGACGGGAAACGCTCCACATATGGAGCGGTCTTGAATAACTGAATTGGGCCCCAGGTCATGCGGGCGACCACTATAACCCGGGTATCTTCAAGTCAAGAGTGTATAAGTACCTGCTAGGTTTACGTGCTTCATCTTCGACCATAGAACTGTTCTGTAAAATAATATAACGTCAAAAATCTTCTTCACAGTCAAAGTTAGTTACACAAGTCGCACGTTACTAGCGCCATCTAGCGGTGGGTGTAAACAAAAAAAAAACTATTCAGGTTTTTTCACAGCCCACGCGACCACAGACGTTGGCTGAGTGCGATATGTACCTAAAGTAAATTTTTATGTAGATATTTTATAATTTTATTTAAAAGTTTGTTCTATGTTAAGGAACTCATTTCAATATTTTTGTAATTGATTTTATTTTTATATAAACTTTTGTATTGGGAAGCGCTGTGACGTATAAAGTTATACTATTAATACTATTGTCTAATCTTACGACATAACTTATAATATAATAAGATCTCATTTTACAGTTTTACAGTTTTTTATTTATACAGTTACACAGTTACACTTATACAGTTTTTTATTTATTATAGAATGTGACTTTAAAAGCAGTTAAGTACATTTTTTTCGGGTGCAATGCAATCTGAAAAAAAAAGATATGAATTAAATACGAAGATTAGTCAAAAGTAGGTACTAGGCCAACTTTTACGCGTCCCAGAGCGTAATAATACACTACAAAACTTTAAAAAATGACTTAAAATGTACACAACGTTGTTCACAAAAATATTGGAGTGGCTGTCTTTAAATAATTCAAACTTTCGAACAAAAGCATCAAACTAATAGCTAAGAAATTACATACCTGATCGGAGACGACGACGACGAAGACGACCTGAGTGATAAATTAAAGTCCCGTCGTAAAAATTATACATTTTTTGGACTTTATCGTCCGAAAAAACTGTTCTTATTTAAAATTAACGTTATAAATCGTATTATGTCTGTGAATACTAACCGTGTATATCATCAAAAGGCTTGTAGTACCTACAAACGAATGGACTCAATCAATATGTCAGAAATGCATTAGCAGTGTTTTGGCTGATGATTTATTTTTCTCCGCAACGCCGGAGGGAGCAAAGTTAATGTATGTTTGTCTGTTTGCACGATGTCATCGCTGTATTTACTTGGGCGGAACAATCAACGGTAAATGTGTTTGTTTCCTGGAGTGATGAAATATTTGTTGTTTTTGTTTTTGATAGCAATTGAGGCGTCTAGAATGTTGCTATGCTGCTTGTTGGAAATTGCTACGTGGATATAAAATATGAGTAGAGTTTCCGGCAGCCTAGTCGGGAGACCGTCTGACTTGCGATTCGCAAGTTCTGGGTTCGAATCCCTCGGCACGCACCTCTGTCTTTTCAAAGTTATGTGCGTATTGTTGTTTATCGCCAACTTCAAACGGTGAAGGAAACCTACATGTCTGAGAGTACTCAATGATCTTGAAGATATGTGAAGTCTGCCAACCCGCATTTGGCCAGCATGGTAGACTATGGCCTTACTCTTCTCATAATGAGAAGATGGCCCGAGCCTAGCAGTGGGGCAGTTTGTACAAACAGGACTGACAAAAAAAATTTAAAACATGACAAACTCCAAAAAGGAGGAGGTAAAGGAAAGAAATACAACCCAATAAAAAAATTCAGTGGTACTTTTTTATGTTACCGTATAACTTCGTCATTAATAAACTGACTCTGAAACTATCATATTGGTCCCATATTAATTTTATCAAAATCGGTTTAGTAGTTTGGTTTTTAAATCAACATAGCTAGGAAAAAAATAACATACAAGTAAACGAAATTACGTATTTAAAATTGATTGTTTCAGTTTTCTGAAATACAATAGTTAATACTTAAGCATATGAAACAAAAATGTATATGAAACAAATTTAAGACTGTGTGTCATAAGGTGGAGTGGAGTTAGTTGATCTAGAAGATATCTACTAACTCAAGCCTTTCAAATATATGATTACAGCATATATTATTAACAGGTTTATTCATTACGAAGCGATCGTGAGGGTAATGTATAGGGACATACAATGTAAGCAGTATATAGCGTTTTTTAATTAATTTATAGTAACATGTAACCACCAATTTTTAACAAGTGAAAAGTGTCTTTAGGGTCGCTAGATACACTCTACATTAGTAAAGAAATAGCATTATTGAAGAAATAAAACACAAATTCCTAAAAATATTGAACTCAGTTTCAGACACACGCTATCTCAATATTATTTAGCATTTGTAAACTACTGTTTGGAAATAGTAAAGACAGTAATCAATAGAAATAAAACTAGATAGATAAGAATTTGTTCGGATATATATTGATTTATAAACACCGCAGCAAAATAAATGTAATAGTTATAAAATTAAAGGATTAAGTAAAAATAGTAAATACAAGACGTACAGTTATTTAAATATGAAGAAATAAAGATAAAAATAGATATAAATTTAATTAAATTAAAAATGTTATAGGCATAAATATGTAAAGATGGAAGTAAATCTCATATGTAGCTAAAGGAAGAATAACTATAGTATAAAATATTATATAAGTATTAGTGAATAAGTAGTTCAATCCTAGAATGAGTACTAGAGACCTTGGCTTTAATATTATAAAAAAAAAAACATGTCTAAAAAACCGGTCAAGTGAGAGTCAGACTCGCCTACCAAGGGTTTCGTCAAACTAGTAGATAAAAGGGGGAAATTAAATACTTATATTTTTTTAATATTTTCCTTCATAAACCGATAAATATATATAGTAAAAATATTTAAAAACCGGTTTTAGTTTGTGCTAATGAAGATCTTTCATATGATACTCCACATGATACGGTTAAAGAACTTTAAAATTTGAACCCTCCTTCCTTGTATAAAGACCTATTTTAGGTGATTAAAAAAATAATATTACACTTTAACTATTCAGCAACTTTTTAGAAGGGTGTAGGTGGGTGTAGGTTTTTGTAGCTAAAAACATGACGGTACAGTTGGTAACACAGGCTGTGCCGCAACGCAACGCTCAGTTCGCGAATTACACTACGAGCGTCGAGACGTCTTCCACCCGCGCCACTTCCGCGTTCTAGTGTATTGTTTTCGTCATACAGTTCGTGATAATGGGTAATAAAACTATGGCTAACATAATTCTTACTGTCTTTAAAAAGGAAAGGTTCTTTTTTATTGTTTGTGCAGAGAAAATTCGTTCAACATAACCACAAAAATGATGTTATGTTTAAATTTTAAACAATCACTGCTAACCAAATCCATGTTTCTATTGTGTGCTCCAGTGTCGCTGCTCTAGTGTAGTGTGTCTAGTTGTTTAGTGGTTAAACTAAGCCATTAGAATTATGTATAAAAGGAAGATATTAGCCATGCGTGGGAGTAAAATTCGCACGCCGCCGACGACGGCGGGCGACACCGCGCTCGCCCCGCTGCGGCTCAAGCAAGGTCATCGCTCCGGGCAGAGACCTGTGCATAGGTTGTCCCTGATAAGGTAGAGAAACACTGAATTTCTATTTTTTATCATATCTCTACCGGTACACTAAACTGATGTTATAATAGGTGTAGTGGGTTTCATATATTGCTTATCACTACCGTTAAAGCTTCCTAATGAATAAAAGTGCACGGTTTTATTTCTTTTCTTCCTTGGCATCGCACTAAGGCATTCTGCCAGCTTCGAGTGCACGGTTATACCTACGTAGATTATAATAAGCCCATAGAAGAATATTATATATAGGAAAATAAGCTACTTATATGTTTATTGTAATGAGACTCTTTTTATAGTCCACCTGGAGAAGTACATATTTATATTATATGGAAACTAACGTGGTTGTCACACAATTTTAAATGAAAACTACGGGTCACACACGTCTATTTTCTACTAACTATAGTGAGATGTTTCGACTAAAAACAGAAGCGAACGACCCATATATTTTTTTAAATTCATGCCCTTGTTAATTATTAACTAACAAGTAGTAGTGTGCAACCATTTCTATGTTCCAAATTGCAAGGTACCCAATGTTTTCCGGGCCTAACGTTATTTATAACTAATAATGATGAATGCTATAATGATGAGTATAATAATGCCAATGCCACACAGGGCTTGAACAGTTTAAGTTCAAATTTATGGGTAGCAGTGGACTGTTAAATAAGTCAAAGTCAAGTTCTATAGCCATGCTTCAGTAAACTGGTAAATTTATTTGAATCTTCTAAGATTTTTGTCGATAATTATGAAAATTCACGTATCACTAAATTATCAGCACTTTTTCACACACACTCTTGTGAGTGTAATAAAAAACATGATTTACTTATATCAGGTCATCACTTTTTGTTCACATATAAAAAAACAAATTCAAATAACGGCGTCAGAATTTATTTGTAAATTATTCTAACTTAACAATTTAATCCTGTTCGATTTCCTTCATTCTCAGTATTTGAAAGAATAGAGATTACTCCAATTAGTCCTGTTATAATTTTTATATCAAAATAACAATTTTGCGCAATTTAAATCAAGAAATAAACGACCTTTTCTTGTTAAAAATCTTGTTTATTACTAAAACTATCGCACAACAAAAATAACACCAATCTAAGCTCTTTACAGACAAGAGATTATTTATCTCTGAGCTCGTAGTATCAGAGTCAGACTAAGAGGTAGGTACTTGAAACTTGGAATATTCTACGAACTATATAGACAACATCCCTAAGAATTACTTTATCTTTTAATGAAATTAATTAATTAGCAACTCCGAGAATTCAGATCGTGAGCTGGATTTTCTCTCGGTAATTTTGAAAGTTCTGATAAGGTGAGCTGAATACGTACCCTGTAGGTTATACTTTAATAATAGGGTCCTAATTTTGACAATTTTGAGGTTATCTCGGTCGCTTTTAGACGATTTTTCTAATGAGAGTGATAGAGAGAGAGAACAACTCTACTATTCAGAATCGGGCCTCATGTTACTAAGGTCAGTCAGTTCTGGATTGGTATGTATATTCTTTGAGGCTTTGTAGGTCTGTAAATAGTAGGTAATTACACATTATTACAAGCGTCCAAAGAAACATATTTAGACATGAGATAACACTCTGCTTTTCATTTCGAATATAGGGAAAGGAAATAAGAACCTTGTTATCTATGTTATAGGTACCTACTCGTACGCTATTATTTAGCACTCGACAAAACAATTGAAGACCGAATTGCCGCTTTCCCGTTTTATAATGTTTATTTTTCTGTGGTAATCTACCAGCCAGTATTTATAACAGAAAAATCAAAATAGAAAAAGCATGTGTTTTTTATTAATAATGTGACAGCCGGGAAAATCTTTTTCCAGGTACGAAAAATACAGTTTTTCTCTCTGTGTTTAGGTAACTTAAAGCGTATGTTCTGAGTATGAGAAATAAAAATTATATTTTGTTGATGTCCTTAGCTTCAAACGGTAAAAAAAAAAAACATTATGAGGAAACCTTGACATCGGAAAGTCAGTGTCTTTAACGCAGTAGACAGTCGTCTTTTCCTTGTCATAATAAGAAAAGGCTCATACTTTGCATAGGACTTTAAAGTAATTATTGATATCCATTATTATAGGCAACAATTTTGAAGTTGGGTCTGGTTTTTAAATTTTAATTTAAATATTGAATATATTTTGTAGAAAGTAAAGTCATTTAAACTTATTTAAAACTTTAATAAAAATAAGTTCTAGAGTAAACAACACTTGAATAATTAAATAAAAATAAAACTTAAAAAATACGGTGGTTTCGAGGACAACTTTCAACTTTCTGTATTTGAAGTTCGGAAAAATTAGAAATAACATATATGTATATTATACGTATATCTCTTAGAATTAAGTTATTTAATTGTATTACAATTATATTTAAATGTAAACTTTATTATAAACGCACAATTAATTCTTATACATCGTCGACTCTTCTTCTTCTTTCTTGACAGCTTGAATGAGGATCAACGACATGACGGCGTTAATTACCTGAAAGCAAACAAGACCATTTTAAAATAATGTTTTGGTACTAGTTTTTATTAATGCAATGAAGAGTGATTACAGGGACTAAAAAATGAGCAGGATCTTGATAGCATCTGTATCACTATCCGTTATAGAGTGGTAATTTCCTGGCTCCATCTTCAGATACTCGTTCCCATGTGTAATGAAAAGTACCCAAGACAAAGCTAATGAGTCCAAACTCAACTATCTTAGCACTTTTCTTCAGGAAGTTCCAGTCCCTACATCCATCATGAGTTCGTCATCATCCATTTCCATCATCAGGTCAACTCTTTGTTGAATTTTACCCACTTCCCGGTTTTCGATTTGGTTGAAATTGTATATGCATATTATGTAAATCAGATGAGAATGCAAATTGATTCTCATCATGAAGCAAATTGATCATCTGATTTACATTATATGCATACAAAATTTCAGCTAAATCAGAAACCAGGAAGTGGGTCAAATTCAAAAAGGAGCTGATCTGATGATGGAACTGGATGATGATGAATTGCATTCTCAACTGATTTACATAATACTCATACAAAATTTCAGCCAAATGGGAAACCGGGAAATGGATCAAATTTAACTTATACAAGATTTTATTACAGACACCTATTCACCCCTATTATATTCCCAATCATTCGAATTCGTAATCGGGTCGGAAACTATATCTCCATCTCTGTCATTCTGTATCGAAATGACAGAGATAGAGATGTAATTTCCGACCCCATATTGAATAGCCATATGGGACAATTAAAACTAAACAAAAGCTAGTAAAAAGATAAAAGGCATAATTTGCTTTTGCAAAAGCTCGTGCGATAACGTTTGTCTTATCGTACCGCAATCATGCAAGAAGCCAGCACGATGCCCGCCAGCCAGCCGGTCTTCCCCTCCAGGTACCAGGTGAGTTCGTCCACGCAGCCGTGGAAGTACGCGTTGCCGGTCACGGAATCACGGCACTCCGCTGGGAGAGGCTTGTTCATGTTGATGAAGTCCATCGGACCCTCCGCGCCGCAGCAACCAATCTGAACAAGACCGACTTTTTAACCGACTTCCAAAAACAAAGAAATTCAATTTTAAATTCGAATGTATGTTGTTGTTTGAACTTGGACATAAATTTATTGTAACAAAAACATATAACAGAGAGTAAAAAATCATTCACATTATATTGAAATAATATACCCTCGAATCTAATGGCGCCTCATATAGTTTGAGGCTTACACTTTGAGCTGTATTTGTTTTGACTTAGTAAGTCAGAATTACTATATGTTTTAATAATGTTCTATTTAAAACAATTATCTAGACTAATGTTAAATAATTTTTGATTCAACTTCCTCCTCATTGAAGTATTTGTTCGCGATCTCTTTCGGGCACAGTAGTAGTACTGAACAAAACCAGAACAACAATAGTTATATTTTGGCGCTGTGAAATATGTTTGTGCATATTCCAAATTTAACTGCACTAAAATAACCTTCAAAGCTTTAGATCAATATAAGCGGATATAATGAGATACTAACCACACAATCATGATTTCCTTCTCAATTTAAAAAATATAAGAAAATATGTAAAGTTTTGTTAGACCTAGATATACCACTCTCATGGGCCTATCAAGAATAGCTTTATATTCTTAATTTATTATTATTTATCACTTTATAAAAGCATGCAAAACAGTAATAATATATTCCATGCAGCAAATATAGTGTGTCAATTTTTTTGTGTATAAATTCATTCCCTGCAAGCTAGAATTTATATAACACAAACTAAGCTATCACTGTTACATAATGAAATATGAATTATTTTACAAAAATCAGCTATCCGAGAAATGACTAAATATTATTTCAGCCAGGCCTAGCGTCCATTCATAGTGAATGGAATGATGGAAGCGTGCTCAATACTTAGAGCATGAAACGGGCCGCACAAGTCCATTTGATTAGCGAATATAGGCATATGAATTCGTAGCATATTCTAGTAGCATATCGCGTTGCATGGGCCCGTGCCTATTATATGCCAATATCTCAGGATTCCAAGATCTGCGTATCGGTATTACGTAGTTGTAGGTAGTTATGGAGAAGTTTCGGCAACTTAGTTGAGGTTCCAGTTGTATAGGCACGCACCTATCTTTTCGAAGTTTATAATCCATTTGAGAGTTACGATGTCACAGACAGACACACAGATATACAGATTCACAAATAACACGACAAACTTATAACACGACAAACTTATCCTTTTGGGTCGGATGTTAAAAAACATCAAAATAATATTTATTTTCCATATACTGCCGAAAACAAAACCATTCCTTCCAGTCGAAAGGAAAGTTTCGTAAAAATAGAACAGGTCAAAAATTACAAAAAGCAAACACGTGTCGAACTTGCTCGTCTTTCAACGCTTCATTCAACAAATGCGTGTGCATTTTGCTTCGTTACGCTGCCCCTCGGTTTTGTACGTTTTTCTAGTCACAGTTTGACGCAAAATCATTTTCCTTTTCCACTTGTTTCTACGTCCACGTTGGGATGGCAAAACACGGTCTCGATTTGCGGTTTTAGAAGATATTTCAGAATTTCGAAATATAAAGTGGAAAAGATGAAGGTGAAAAATTGGAAATTATTAAAATTGTTGTATTGTTTTCTAAAAAAGTTATTTGGAGATATACATTACCGCTATTTTTTGTTTTTTTTAACATTTTAACTTTTATAGCGAAGCGTCATGCATTTGTGGACGTAAACCGCATCAAAATGGTATCTCTAACGAAGCTGTATCGATACCGAACCGACGCTGAACATGATGCTATTTACTTATAACTTAACATACCTAACAAATAAATTAATAATTAGCCTAATTTATAGAATACTTAGTAAATTTTATCTAAAAAAAGATATGCATGCTATCAGAATATTACAAGGGAGTAAGAATAAAGATGTTATTTTAATTAATAAATTTCAGTCACTCTTTTGTCACACAATTCACTCGTTATTAAATTTAAAAAAAAATGGCGGCCGACGGGATATGCTTCGCATAAGGTTCAGTTATAGATCGGTTTTGATTAACTGAATTGCCCCCTGGATTATTTTTATACGTAGTTAATGTTATACGTAGTAGATTTACTTACGCCTTCTTGCACCATCCTCAAGATCTCCCTGCTGCCTTCGTGCTGGGGGTTGTTCATTAGCCTCACGATGACGTCACGGATCAAGGGCTGGATGCTGGAGTCGTACGTAGAGAAGTCGAGGACCACACACGCGCCGATCAAACCGAACACAAATATTCCGATTTGGGTTGCGATGTACTGAAATTTAAAAAAACTGTCTTATATCTATATCATAACGTGAAAATGATTTTGAAAAGGTTTTCATATTGGGGACAAAATTGTCTATAGAATCTTTAGATGCAAAAATACATGCAATTACGCCTTTTCCCATTGGAGTAGGCAGAGGCTATATCTTTCCAATTGCTACGATCCTGACACACGTCTTTTGCTTCTTCCACTCCAAAACTTAAAAATGCTACATAATTTGATAATGTAACTCGCGATTTACGGGGTTTCGACTCATATGCATGATTTTTAAAATAGAAATAAGTAAGTTTATTTTACAATGTACCAAGATGTAGATGACAGTAGATGGTTGCCCTTCCAAGCATTTTCTTAAGTATATAGTATACTTTTTATACTTACAGTATACAGTAGCATAACATTTTCCATAAGCGCAGATCCACAACCAAGGAAAGCGACGACCATGATAGCAAGAGAACCGATGAGGATGATGTAGACTCCGATGAAGTACTTCTGGAGCTCCAGAACCGTCATCCATTCGTTGAACCCGGGCTCGATGCAGATCCATAGACATAGAGCGAATATGGACACACCGAACAACTGGGAACAAAAAATACAATTTAAGAAATTATTTAATAGGCGTTATGGTCATCAATGTATTTTAAACCCATTGAAAAAGGGGAAGGGTCTCAATTCGACTGTATGTTTTTTGTGTGTTCTTCTTTCTACCCGACTGTGTAAGTAGGAGGACTAGGAGGGTTATGTTTTTCGAGTGTGTGTATGTATGTATGTCTAAATATGCATGTATGTTTTTACATAACTGCCTACAAACGTCTTGATTGACTTTGATGTGAGAGCTGTAGTTAGATTTGTCTTCATTTCTTAAGTGTCATATTCTTAAGCTATATTTTTTTTATAATAACAATAATACAACTTGCGCTAAAATAAAAAAAAATTGTTTTATCGTAACCTTCAAGGACTTTTTAATAAACAAGGGATATTACAAGAATTATTCTAAAGAATGTGCATTTATAATCGTTTACAGTAATTTTACGCATATTTTATCACAAAAAACGTACACTCAACAGCGTGTCAAGCGTAACGAAATCGTAAGTTAGACTGCAAAAACTATTTTTCTGCAGTCGTGTATTTTCTTTTTCTTTTAATATAGATATATGGAAGGAGGCTCAAGTCACGCCACTTCCCAAAAAACCCAATCCTGATTCTTTCTCAGACTTCCGTCCTATCTCAGTTCTCCCCTTCCTTTCAAAAGTTTTAGAACGGTTAGTCCATCAACAGTTATTAATCTTTTTAAATAAAAATGCCCTGCTCAACCCATTTCAATCTGGCTTCCGTCCTGGTCACAGCACTATGACAGCTCTAACTAAAATCACTGATGACATTAGGGATGGTATTGGTCATTGTCGCTTGACTGTATTGTCACTGCTGGATTTCAGCAATGCCTTTAACAGCGTTGACTTCGATATCCTGTTGGCTCTCCTTCGCTCTCTTAACATATCTCCAACGGCAGTTGATTGGTTTCGTAGTTACCTGTTTGGACGTCGACAGCGTATTCGTATTGATGATTTGTACTCATCGTGGTGCAATATTACTGCCGGCGTTCCACAGGGCGGCGTTTTATCTCCTCTTCTCTTTGCAATTTTTATAAACTCAATTTCTCAGTACTTAACTTCTTCCTATCACCTCTATGCAGATGATTTACAAATATATACTAGCGCTACTCTAGGGTTATTAAATGAAGCGATCGAGACTACAAACTCTGATCTGAGATGGATACGGGACTGGAGTCAATCATACGGTCTTACAATAAATCCTTCTAAGACTCAAACAATTATAATTGGAAGTTCCCGTATGATTTCCAAAATTGATTGGTTCTGGCTTCCTCGGGTGATTTTTGATGGTATTTCCATACCTTTTAGCGAAACAGTTAAAAATCTCGGCATATATATAGATAGGCAATTTTCTTGGAGTTCACAACCTAGCCCAAGTCAGTCGAAAAATGTACGGTTCTGCTGCATCACTTAGAAGATTGCGTAACTTCCTTCCAATATCTACCAAAACTGCGCTTGTAGAATCTCTCCTGTTCCCTATACTGGACTATGCTGACGCCTGCTATCTGGATTTAACCGAAGAGCAATTAGATAAGCTTGAGCGCCTACAAAATTTCTGCATTCGGTTCGTATTTGGCCTACGTAAGTACGATCACATTTCTCAATATCGTCAAAAGCTCAAATGGTTGCCCATCCGCCTTCGCCGTAACTCTCACATTCTCTCCTTCCTTTATAAAATCTTGTTTAATCCGTGTATGCCCCTATACTTGAAAGAACGCTTTGAGTTCATTCAAGGTTATTCCAGTCCTTTACGTTCGTCTCGTGCGCTCAAATTGCTTATCAAAACGTCCTCACATTCCAACCTGTCATACAGTAAATCTTTTTCTGTGCAAGCTGTCCTACTGTGGAATGCGCTGCCTGTTTATATCAGGCAGGCTAAATCCTTAAACATTTTCAAGAACCTCGTTCATAAGCATTATCTCTCCTTATCTTAAATTAGTATTAGGTAGCTTATTGTATGTATTTATTTATATTGTATTTATTATTATATATTTATTTATTTATATATGTTATGTATTAGTTTATTGATATATTAAGTATTTATGTATTACTATTATATAATCTTTAATAGTACATATTATAGTCTCATACGCATTTTATTGTTAAATATGTTATGTAACCACAAACACCTCCTCATTCTAATTATACTACTTCTATCCACCCTAAGGTTGCCTGGAAGAAATCGCTCTATGCGATAAGGCCGCCTTTGTACTGTCGTTTAAGTTTATTGTTTATTTTAAGTTATTATCTGTATGGTTGTACAATAAAGTTATATTCTATTCTATACTTCTCTTACTGGATTACAAAGGAAAATAAAATAAGATAAAAGGACCGCATAGTACTCAAGTTTAAAGTTTAAATTAAGAAAGATAGCACTACTAACGCATACAGCGTTTCACATATTAATTTAATATTAAACAAAACAAAAAAAACTTCAGCAAAGCATTAAAAATTAACGAATACGCTCTTATGAGTGAATTCCTTCCAAACTACATTTACGAGATTCGTTCAAAATTCAACGAACTTTTTCGTAATAAACAGGCGAATTTCCTAGCATTATTCCAAAGAATACGCATTTACCTATAACATTTAAAAGCGACTTTGTGTATACTTTCTCACAAAAAATAACCTACACTCAAAAATCGCTTTTCTGTTGACGGGTATTTTGTTTTTCTTTCTATATGGATACTTGTCTTCATCACCCCTTATTTACCTGTTCATAAGTCAGTAATAAACAAAGAAAACAAAAACATGTTTACGGATCGCGAAAACCGATAAAACTAGCCGTATAATGAAAATGCTACCTATTGCCTTCAGTCGGTAAAACTTTTACAATCTCATTAATGCCGTGAGTGCGCTGTCAAGTTTTATTCAGGACAAGACAACGATCACAGAAAGCGCACTAATAAAACTGTATGTTAGTTTGTTGACAGCAAAAACTAGTTTAATTAAAGCTTTTAAAAGCGCTTACGACGTTGTGGAAACTGAGTTAGGTACGTAGGAACGTACGAGAAAATGGCATACATGAAAATAAAGTGCTGCCGTGAAGGTTAATATATTTTTGATGTGTCTAGCAATGTAAAGAACTCTGTCATATGTTTTTCATTTCCACCTGTGATTTCCACATTCCACATACTTGAAGATATTTTGAAGATAGATAAACTCTTTATTGTTTACACCTAAAGAAGAAGACCTAGAGAAGATATTTTGAATGTTTGTATGTTCTAGTAAGTGGGTGTGAATGTATTCTGCTATTTTATCGATATACTGATAATGAATAGCTCGTCCCTCGCATGCCTAACTGTCCTAACTCATTTAAGAAAATAAAAACAGGTATTTAGAATGCAAATACATTAAAAGTGTCATTTTGAAATTGAAGTGTAAGTAAACTCTATGATAGCTAATATCTGGCTCCACTTTCATTGTACGTACCGCCAAACTGTGGAATGCGCTTCCTGAATGGGTCTTTCCGACTGGATATAATCTAGGTGTCTTCAAATCGTGAGTGAATAGGTTTCTTCTAGGCAAGCGCGCTCCATCGTAGACCGTAACTGTTGCTTAACACCAGGTGAGTTGACGGTCAAGCGCAAGCCTATTTTCGAATAAAAAAAAAAATCATAAGACATGCAAAACATTCTCGATTTAAGAATATTTTTGAACAAAACAACCTAATCTCAGAACCGAAAACCGCTGGTTCTGAACAATTGACTGAAATGAGTTAGGACAGTTAGTTATGCGAGCGACGAGATGTCAACAAATGGTGGTTTGTTGTCTTTATCGAAGCTGTGACGTTACCAAAAATTCAAGATGGAGGATTTGATAATCTAATTTCAGTACTCATTCTATTTTCTTGCTAGATAAATGAATCCTGCATAGTATCAAAAGACAGGCTCTAAAGAGTATATTACAAATATATTTTTTGAGGAAACATTTTTCCTTATTAGGTTTATTATTAGTAATAATTTTGAAAGAAAATTAAGAACCTCCTTCTTTTTGGAAGTCGATTAAAAACCAATCACATGAATAGTACACACAACCGGGAGCAGAAGTTTGTCTATTGTAATAGCCTTGTTTTTGCGTCAAATATATTTTGAGATAAAGTAATAGCCATTGTCTGGATGATATTTAACGGAGTATATTTAGCCATAACAAGTATTTCTACTTCGGTATTGTTAGGTACTGTTTATGTGTTTGGTTATGGGATTATTTTGCCAAGAGTAATATAAGGCAGACATAAGGACACGAGGCAGATTTTAACACGTGTAATACCCACGTACACAGAATTCGCCCTATTACATAGGACCCCCACGTATTGTTTATTACCTGCGTGATACGTATAAAGGTTTAGTATTGAGGTAATATTTGCATACTACTATTTAACAGAGTTAAGCTTTTTTAGGGTACTGTAGTAAACTAGTAAACTTATAATTTCGCCATAGCCGTCTATCTGTCTGATCGGACGGTTAGCAGCAGCATAGCAGTATAGCAGCTTTGCTCAAAGATTAGAAAATTATAATTATGAATTACGCCGACAAAGTGGTAGAATAAAATCTCGAGATATTTTTTGGTATGTTACCCTAATCACCTACACGAAAAGTGGAGGTGATTTTTTTTGTTGTTTCCCCATAGTGTGTATCGTTCGATAGGCAATAAAAAATATTGTAGGTATGGAAAAATCAATTTTTCGACATAGTGATCCGCTTGAAAAATATTAAGTGTTAATTTGATATTTTTTGTTAGAGTCAATTGCCTCCGGTCCGTCGGCGAAATGCTTGGCGTATGAAATAATTAAAGTAAGTAGCATATAATAACTAATTTTAAAGGAAAACCATAATAGCTAAGTGGACTTTACAAGTTAACGAGTAAAACATGTTTATCTTCTGTTCATGTGCACAATGCAGAGGCCCGCACTTCATAGACTCTAATCCAAAAAGAAAGGCGTCTGTCCATCTACTGATCGCGAGCAGCATTCTGTTTCGCGACGCGAGTCACAGACGTTCAGACAGCGACAGATTTGTCTCACAACCGACCGTGAGTGTCATACACTATCTCGCGAGTCGAAACCAAGTAAGTATATTATAATTCTATTGACGTTACGTATGTATATATTATGACGCAGTTAATTTTAATATCAGCTGTATCGTCATTAGAAGAAACCTACTCGCGCAGCCGGTCTATGAAAAAGTTTTATGGTTTATTATTTTTAATTTTAAGGAAATAGACACGCGTGCGATTCTGCGATTAAATGCTAGTAATTAATAAATATGATAACCGAACCTTTGTAAATAGATATTTCTATGAAACGGATACGGATACCGTTTCTGAACTGTCCGATTCAATTTGTTTTACTTGACACGAGATTTTGATTTCATAAGTTATTTAGCCATAAGTTTAACAATTAAGAGGTTAGGTTAAAAAGGTTTTAGATTTATTATATCTAGAAATATTCATAATTACAAAAGGAATCGTATTTATCAATTATTATGATATTTCCGTTAGGTTTCTCAATAATACTACGTCTCAACTTTCAACAACAATGCAGGTATTTAGGTACTCAATCGTTCAATGAAACAACAAAATATGAAATATCCTCTCTGAAACTAGTATCAGCTTTTGTCTTAATATTGATATAATTTATTCACATAAGAGCTTATAAGCGGAGAACTGATGGCCGATGGGGCCGAAAGGTTCTCGAGTGGAGACCACGTACCGGCAAGCGCAGCGTAGGAAGACCAGCCACGAGATGGGCGGATGACCTCAAACAAGTGGCAGGAAGACGCTGGATGAAAGCCGCTTCCGGTCTTTTTGGAAATCCATAGGGGAGGCCTATGTCCAGCAGTGGACTTTTTATGGCTGAGATGATGATGATGATGAAGAGCTTGTCCCCTATTATAACTAGATATTATACTAGTAGAAAATATGCGTTGTAAGATTACAATAATAGTAGTAAAAAAAAACATTTTAGCATTGTGAATTAAATATTTAAATAAATCATTAAAAAAATGCGAATAAGTTTGATTACAGAATAAATAATTAAGAGTTATGAAGTCCGCTGTAACGGTTTTTGACGTGATAACGTCTTATAAATCGATGAACGCCGGCTGCACGCACTAAAAAGTCGTGACACTTTTTCCGCCTGAGCCGAGCGTGCAAGCGAGAGCGCGGAACAAGCGATAGAGAGGCACAATCGGCCTTAGTGTTCGGCTTGTGACGCATTATTATAACGTAAGATTATGGTCCGTAAACCGACTTTACAGACAACCATTTTTTTACTATAATTATTGCTTGATAATAGATAATTATGACATAATATTAGCTTATTCCCGGCAGCTTAGTGGTGAGACCGTCTGACTTGCGATCCGCAGGTCTTGAGTTCGAATCCCACGGCACGCACCTCTGTCTTTTCGAAGTTATGTGCGTATTGTTGATTGCCGCCAACTTCAAACGGTGAAGAAAACATCGTGAGGAAACCTACATGTCTGAGAGTTCTCAATGATCTTGAAGATGTGTGAAGTCTGCCAACCCGCACTTGGCCAGCGTGGCAGACTATGGCCTAACCCTTCTCACAATGAGAAGATGGCCCGTTCCCAGCAGTGGGACAGTTTGTACAAACAGGGCTGATAAAAAAAAAAAAAAAATTAGCTTATTTGATACTACTTTCTATAAAAAATAGTATCAACAATCTGCATTGTATTTCTTAAATAAACTATCCATATATTTCTTTATTTATAGAAATATCTGTGAGATAGCCGACATCGAACAAATCGACATTTCCAACATAATCCTATGAGGCAAAAGGGTAAAAGCAGTAAATCTTCTCCGTTCAGGCTATTTTCATCAGTATTGATTTAGAGAAAGTCCGCGAAGTTTAGGCATATCTTTTATCTTGGTCGAACCCTATTAGTTCGCCAATTTACCACAAATAACATAGTATTTCTGCCCTCTGGCAGAATCAGACAACGTATAGGAATTGTGAAGTTTCGTGGTAGACTTTGTAAATAGAAGTCAAATCTAAATTGAGTTGCAAGTGCTAAGATAAGTTAGGAACTAATCGAGTCCAAACTGTCGGGCTTATTGAGCTGTAGATGAATTATGTATATGACAATGATGATGTGTTTTTACCCGACTACGATGAAGTAAAAGGGAGGGTTATGTTTTTGACCGGTATGTTTAAATATGGAAATACAAGTAAAACACGATGATACTCGTATAATTATTATATTGCTTGTTTCTTCTTATATTAGGACTATTGGATTTTAATAGAAATGCGTAATTTGCACTTAATTTATACATTTTTATTATTATTTACTATACTCTCTTACATCTCTGTTTCCTGAGACCTACAATCTTGGAATTTTCAAGAATAGAGTGAATAGATATCTTCTAGATTGACGAGCTCCATCCTCGGCCACACCGTCACTTAATATTAGGCGTGTTGGTGGTCAATCGTAGATCTAACTTGTATAAAAAAAAAACTATACAGTTTTTTTTCTTTTATTACAACTTTAATTGTATGTAATTCGACTAAACTATATAAAAATACCTATATTTTTAAGGCGGCAATGTTTATGTTGAATATTTATTGCTCTGGGTAATTACATCGGTATTACTCCAATCATGACATCACTAAACGACAATAAGGAAGAACTACAACAACTATATCCACCAATAACATGATTAATTATTGTAAAAATATAAATATATGTATATATTGCAAAAAAAGTAACTGGATTACTTCCACTGTCCTACCAGATTCACTCAAGCTATCCTCTAACGACAGCATTAATGACGACGAATGACGATTAAGACGCAAACTAATGCCCTCCTTTCACCAAAGATACCCACCATTAGGGAAGTAAGAAAAACAATTTGACAGCGCAAATACAAGAAATAGGTAAATGTACCTCAATCTGGGACGGAAGAGCGAAACTAAAGAACTGGGCCGTATCATCATTATACTTTGTCGGCAAAAAGCGTTGTAGAGACAACGGGATGCAGTATGCTCAGTACCTAAGCTCTTGTACTTAGTTTTTGGTAGATTCTTAGCTTGCAGCTTCGCGTTCGTAGCTTGATCTTCTAGCTTCGTAGTAATTTGCAGTTTTGAAGATTTAATACTGTTGTAGGCATCTATAGCATTTTTTTCTAGAGCAAGCAAAGCGAGCTATGGTTTCTGAATCAACTGACGAAATTTGCTTTCATCTGTTTGGATGTTGGCAATCGCGTACAGATGTTTTTAAATATTCTTGTTGTGCACAGGTTTTAATATTTCCAAAGATGATTTTTGTCGTCAACAGTTCAAGCGACTTCAAAAAACGAGGAGGTTATTAAGTCGGTTGTATTTTTTTTCTGTATGTTACGTCATAATTCCGTCATTTATAAAAATATTGAAAAAATAAGTTTTTTATTTATTTAAAAAGGTTAATTATAGATTATTACCATATTTTTTTATCACAATTTGTTCAGTAGTTTGGTTTTTAAAACAAAATAACTAAAAAAAATGTGATCCAAGTAAACAAAATTTTGTATTTTGTAGACGGTAGTTTTAGCTTTTAACCGCATTCAAAAACTGAGGAGGTTCTAAGTTCGACGATATGTATTTTTTTATGTATTAGGTATAACCGATTATTCCGTCATCCCTGAACCAATTTCTGTGCTTCTCGAATATTTATAAAGAGAAAGCTTTTTTTTTTTTTATAGAAGATAGATCTACGATTGACCACCAACTCGCCTGATGTTAAGCGACGGTGTGGCCGAGGATGGAGCTCGTCGATCTAGAAGATATCTATTCACTCTAGCCTTGAAAATTCCAAGATTGTAGGTCTCAGGAAACAGAGATGGCGGCAACGAATTCCATTCTTGTGCAGTACGCAACAGGAATGTAGATCGATATCGCTGAGTACGGATTTTTGGCATTTCAACGAGAAATGGGTGGTAATTCGCCGACTTCCTCCCATAACTATTTAAATTATAATTGTTAGTAAACAGTATATTCATTGCAAGATAAATTTATTAATGATTCTAGAAATGTTGAATACGTGAAATAATTAACTGCATTACTGCATTCCATCTACCCGAGAGACAACAAACGGTCTGCTCGCAATCCATTAAGGCCCGCCAAATGACGCGGAAAGTTGACTACGGCTAGGTAATGCTGGAAACAATGCGTTGTCCTTATTTGAAGTACTATTACCATACGTATATTAACGTAGTACGTAACGTATGGTTATGTATTAGATGTTTAATACATAACCATAGGCAAACTTCATACTAAATACCTCAATACCTACTGGAGTTTTCAAAGCAAAAGTGAATAGATATCTTCTACTGTCGCTTAGCATCTGGGTGGTCAATCGTAGACTTAGTTAATGTAAAAATGTAGCCTTATTAAGTATCCTAGTGAAGGTCCATAAGTAATCTAAACATTTTAACTCACTACCAGTAACCTTCAGTATTCAGTATTACTTAGTTTTCTGATAATTACATTAAGTCATAAGTCATAAGTAATTTATTCATAAAATGTCAATTTACACGTCAAAAAATATAAATATAAATTTCACACAGAAATAATTTCGATTTAAATAAGATATTGTTAATACAAATAAATAAAATCGAAATATTAAAAAAAATCATTCAATCAAATTCATACTAAGAAATGTCACCAAGAATATAGTAAATTAAACATAAAAACATTAAAACTTAAATAAAAACATTAAGTTAATTCAATTTTATATTCATAAATTCGTCAAAACTGTAAAATGCTTGCGAAAAAGAAACTGGTTTAGATTTAATAATTTACTAAAAGATATTGACAATGTCAGGACAGAAAATATACAACAGTGTTTAATGGAAAATAAATTATACAATTTTTCACAAGCTCTTCTACCAACTAACAATTAATAAGTTGACGTATTTTTTAAAGCTTGGCATCTTATAAAAGCTCGGTCGTGCTGAATTTCAGCCCCTTTTAGATTATTTAAAAGCAAGTAAATGCTTGAAAATACGAGCCAGTGACATCAATGTAGAAGTAATGAAGTATAGAAAAGGTTTATTTAATGTTAACGATTTTTATTTCCTGGAAATTACTAAGTGAAGAACAGCTATTTGAAACTACGTCTAAAAGTAGCAAACACAAATTATATAGCTATGCTCCGCGGTTTCTCCCTAGTAGTGATAAAAAATGGCGATGATGACGGTTATGAAATAGCCTATATCCGTCTCCAGGTTCACTGCTATCTCTGTACCAAATTTCATTACGATCCGTACAGCCGTTTGGTCATGAAAAGGTAACAAACAGACAGAGATACTTTTGCTTTTATAATATTATGATTATTGTAGATTACTAGCTGCGCCCTGCTATTTTACTCTCGTAGTGATAAAAATCCTCCTCCAATTCCTAAAAAATCTCTGTGCCAAATTTCATAACGATTGGTTCAGCCCTTTAGCTGTCAAAAGGTAAATCATACATACAGAGAGACAGACCAAAGACAGAGCTACTTTCACTTTTTTAATTACATTCTAGAATAAATATAATCCTCTCCTTAAGCCTGCTGAACCCACGATGTGGGTTCGACCCCATCCAGGACTAACCTTTGTGTGATGAGCATGGATGTTTGTTTTGAGTTGGTGTTTCTATGTGTCATATACGTATTTACAAAAAGGATAAGAATAAGAAAATATTTATTGCTTAAGTGTGTGTACAGCTATAAAAGTTGGCTACACGGGACACACGGCAGATGTAAAACAAAACGTAATATTGTCAGAAATAGAAGGTTTAAGTATGTACACACTCTAAATTTTCAAATATAAAAGTGTATGTAGATAGAGGATAAAAATAGTTTTCTGCTTTAATTTAAACCAAATAAATTTAATATCCGGCAAATGATTCTCTCTCAACAAATAAATACAAAAAGTAATTAAATAGATGAATATTTTCATGTATGAAAGATATTGCAAATGAGTAAGTTTTAATAAAAACTAAGTTGTTTTTATACAAGCTCTTTGGAAGGGATGCGATGGAATGTTATTGTTATGGGTATGAAAAGCGCCGCCTGGACGTAAAATTTTATATTATAATATCGGAAAGCTATGGGAGGAACCCTCATCTCGCACACTTTATGAAAAAAATACCTATTTGATAAAGTTTAGTAAACGAAATTGAACATCGGACAGGTTTAGTGGGACTTTTGCAGATTCCGCCTACGCAAGGAGAGAGAATTGTACGCCGCAACACTTTGGGTACAGTTTAAACACAATTAGGCACAGATTATTACACTTTTGATCGTGTTTTAGAGAAAATATAGGCGACGCACCTGCTCGCTTCTCAGCTGCGGATCGGAACTATATTCATTGACAAGCCAAGGGCGGTCGTCACAAACTGCGCGACATACCAATATTTAAAAAAAATTGGTTGTCTGTAAAGTCGGTTTACGGACGATAGTTTAATGTGACGTCATAACAAAACATTGATGAAATGCAAACGTTACAATGAGCGTAACGGGACTATGAGTCATCCTTTTTCGTGAGTGCAGCCGGTGTTCATCGATTTATTAGACGTTGTCACGTCGAAACGTTTACAATTCAGTACATAAATATATATAACTAAAACGATATACAAATGAGCGCGTCGCTAACATATTATAATATACATACACTAGAAAAACATTACCCTTCTTCTTACGCAGTCGGGTAGCAAGGACTGCGGCACCCTCAATGCCGCATTCGTTCTCTATCTGAACAGATTATATATGAAATAAGCATAAAACTTAACATCAAGCAACGACTTACTTCTTGCCAGTCAGTTGTATGAAAAAATATGATTTCAGTAAGCTATGTACATTTAATCATATTTGTGTAAATCTATTTTCGTTTCAATCCTGGTGCCTACATTCAATGCCTTTTTCAATTCAGATCAGATTTCATTTCTCTTCAATCGTATGACATTTAGAAACGAATAATATGAATCACGTTTATCTTTCAATTCCATCGATATGGGAGGATTATTTTTCATCTCATCTCGATTTTCAATTCGAATGTCTCCCCTCGGGCGCCCGCTTAATATCCAAGCAATTAAATGAAAAACAAAGTTATTACCGAAGCCATTTTGTATTCACATCATAGTAGCGCTGCGTAACTGCGTTTTGCTCTTTTTCGGGATCCAAAGAGGTGCTTTTTTGAGACGTTAAAAATTTATGGGCTCGTAAAAAGTCACCGCGCTCGTTTGCCGACTCTACGAATATGAGGTACAATGTAACTGTGGCGTAATGCCGCGAATAATGATATGAAAGCGTATTCTGAGAACAATCGAGATGTTTCTGTCTTATGATTTTTGTAGATGAGGTTTTTGGATGTTTTTTTTAAGCGAAATATTACGGAAGCTTATAATTAATAAGGATGAAATTGATAAATAGACAACAAAAGAAAGAAATATTAGTTTGTGTACTTTCATTTGTTTTTTTTTATTTAACTAATAAGTTAAGAAAACTCAAAAACCCCAAAACCAAACAAAAAAACAGTCAAACCGATATTGATGAACATAGCATACACGTATTTAATAGCTAAGAAAAATCGATGAAATTCTCTATCAAACAAAAATAAAACTAGATCAAAATCGGTTCATCCGTTTTATCCGTTTAAAAAAGCAAGGACGCCACAGGCAGACATTAAGATACACAGATATTCAGCAGACATTCAGATTCTTCCTTGTGTTGTGTCATGATGTCAACTATACAATATACATGTCATGGAAATATTCTTGTTAAATATCTAGAAAACCCTACAGAAATAACTACCGCCAATTTGCCAACCCTTTTTATCCAGTTTGTGTAATCTATTTTGGGCATAAAACTATTATTTCGCCGCTGGTCCCGGTTTCCCGGCAAGCGTCACTCTCCGCGACCCATTGTATCTCCTCCAAGACACCTGCAAAGCTAGAATAATAAAGAGTTTTACAGCATTTCAAAATGGGACTTTTTCCCGCAACTGAACCGCTACGTGCACTTAAGGGATTTGAATATCTTACGCGGCACGCTTTATCTATACCGCGTCGAATCCGTCTTCTCGCTTTTCTAAAGCAATTCCCCTTACATTTTGACGTGTTAAGATAGATTTAAAGCATTTATCGACATTTCAGCCGTTTTGTTTCTGAATTACCGGGTTTCAAGTGTTTGACTTCCCTGGTGAGCGCAATTTTAGCCAATGCAAATAGTCGCTATTTTGCAAACGCGATTGTTGTCAGTTCAGTGTGTATACAGTCAAGGTAGATGTTTTATTCCGTGTAAATATTTGATTACGTCAAATATTAAATTAGGAAAGGTTAAGTTTGCTTGTGTTATATTTTTTCTTTGTATGTTTATTTATTTGTTTCAAGTCTAGAAAACGCTTTTTACAACTTCTGCAAGGGCTATCACTCTTGCTATATGTATAAGATTATGTACCTAATTCAACATAGCACAGCGAATTATCAAGTTGAAGTGGCAGTGGGCAGGGTACATAGCACGTAGAACTGATGACTGATGGGGCCGAAAATTTCTCGATAGGAGACCAAGCGCCGACCAGCGCAGCGTAAGAAGACCCGCCACGAGATGGGCAGATGACTTCGTAAGTGATGTGAAGACGCTGGAAGCAAGCCGTATCCAAGCGGTCTTTTTGTAAATCCAAGGGGGAGGCATAGATCCAGCACTGGACTTCTTATGGCTTATGATGATGCAATAATATGGTAAAGCATAAGCATTGTCATATAACGTGGCAATGATTTAAGCTTGCTGGTTACGCTGCTAACCGGTAGTGGGTTTGAGCAATTCATCATCATCATCATCATCTCAGCCATAAGAAGTCCACTGCTGGACATAGGCCTCCCCCATAGATTTCCAAAAAGACCGATTGGAAGCGGCTTGCATCCAGCGTCTTCCCGCCACTTGTATCTCAGAGGTCATCTGTCCATCTCGTGGCTGGTCTTCCTAAGCTGGTGGTTGGTTTTGAGCAATTGGATTTGATTATCTTTAAATCTGGAGGGGTGTTTTTTGTGTAGTAGCTCTTTGTATAGCTATTCAACAGATACATTAAATTTAGATTCAGTTTGTACATAAGAAGTGCACATAAAATATAAGATATTTAAAAGAAAAAAAAATCATTTTCAAGCCTCCTAGTTGATTTTATAAAATTAAGTTAAGTCCTTAGCTTTACCTCGTCTATTCAACCACTCACTTCGTAAACGTACCCTCTTTCTCCTGAAAGTTTAATCAAGAGCTAAAAATGTCGTTGAGCGTTTCTTCGTTTCGAATAAATAGAATTCATGCGAGCAAAGTGACTCCTTCACCATTACGTCACGAGACTTAGTCACGACGTTTACGGGGAAGGCTGTGGATAAATACATTTTGCAAATGGAATGTGACGGTTTTTAAGGTTGTCAGTGAACACTTGTTTAGCTCTCTGGGATAGCATTTATATTTTATGTATAATGTCGTATAATCCATTATACATTGTACTTGTGGTTACGCTAAGATTTACCAAAGAGTGTTTTTATAAAAAGTATCTGTAATAAGAGAACAACAAAATACCCGATAGCAAAAAAGCTGCTTTTGCAGTTTAATTACGCTTGATACGCTGTTAAGTGTACGTTTTTTTTTGTTTTTGTATACCTTATGCAAAAATCACTGTAAAAGGTTATAAAGGCGCAATATTTAGAATAATTCTCGCAAAATCACTAATTTATTACGAAACAGTGCGTTGGAGATTACAAAAAATTAATTAGGCGCGGTTAATTAATTTTACGAGTGTCGTATTATACACTTTATTCAATTTCAATCTTAAATCTAAGTTTTTTACAATAGAAATACAAAAATATAAATATTATAAAAAACTTAAACCTAGGGTGCCGCCGGCAGCGGGGCGGGGCTCAAGCTGCCGGTGGTAGGGGCTACAGAGAGAGGAACCTCCTGACAATGCGTGCCGTGTCCAGGATGACTGCCTTCTGTATTATTATTATTAAAGTGCTTCAAAACTTGCCAGCCCTACGTCACGGCTGGTGTCAGAAAGCTCAGCACTTGTTCGTTACAGTAGACTTTCATTTCCTTTGATTTCATCTTTAACTTTTTTGCCTTTGCATGTACGGAAGCGCTCTGATTCGTCGTAAGATTTATTCCGATGAACTGTTAAAACGATTGTAACATACGATTAAATAGAATCGGGTTTATTTAAAATTATATTTTTCACTTCATATTCATAGTTCTCAACTAGGATCCCTTGTATCGAGGATGTAATTCCATGAAACATGCATAAGAACAAAGAAAATAAACATCAAATAAACACCAAAATCTAAGATATTTAAATACATCATTTAAACGTTTGCCCAGTCGAGAATCGAAATTGCGACAGGGACGCTCAGGGGACGGTAAAACCGACATTCGTTTCATCATAATATTAACAGAATTTTGTGGATAATTTATGATATTTTGTTCTATCTAAAACTATAATCTAATTAATTAAAGTACCTACGTGGGGACCGAGCTCCACTCGGATTTTTTATGACTAATAATACGAGCAAACCCGGGTTCACTAAAAATGAAACCTAGAAAGATCGATTTATCGCCCCCCCGCTCTAACGATTCAGATTATATATATACTTATATACAATAATTGCTCGTTTAAAGTTATTAGATATATACAATATATGTATACTCTAAAAAGAGAATGGTGTATGTAAAGATGTTTTTAATATTTTATTTGGTAGACTGGGTAATTTTAAAGAACTAATTTCAGTATTTTTTAATTCTGTCAAGTGATTATTTTTTTATAATTTTTTAAATATAAAATCGTGTTGACGTCACAAATTCGTCTGAATAAGATAATGTCATAACTACCTACTAAAAAAATGTTTTTTTAAATAAAAACTACGGGTCACTCACGTCTGTTTTGAGCCGAAATATCCGACTATAGTTTCAACCGCATTCGGCGGTCTTTTTCAAAGGAGCAGCACACACGTCACTCTCGGTCGTTTTTTTTTAAATGTGTGAAAACCGTAGTTTTTATTTAAAAAATGTGTGAAAACCACGTTAATTTCCATAGTAAAAATATGTTTGTGATTATTTTTATTGACATGCATTGCATTGCATGACACAAGGCAATATATAGTCAAATAAGTTCTCAATGCTGTGCTGTCAGTGGTCAACTTTTTAATTATATTTAGTACAGATAAAAAGGTGGTTTTGTGTCGTCATTTAGACATTTATTATTTATTTATTTTAGACATTTTATTAACATTTTCGCAAAAATACGCGCCATCTCATCATTTTGAGATCCCAAAGTAAAGAAACACGCCCCGAATTATAGCTATCTATATATAAAGGTTAAAAACCTTAGCTGTTCTTACCCTAAAAGCTAACTGAAGTGAAGTGAGGCTAAAAATTATTGTGACAGCATGTCATAACGAATTTAAAAGATATCTGATACACTTTGTACCTTATCTGGGCCTTCTGGCGTATGCCATATTGTACCTCGAACTGAGAGTACACGAGATCTACACGTTGTACCAAATTACCCAAGAAAGAACTTACCTTATGGTTTTATGATGTATGTTTGACTTCGATTCGGGAAAAATCTGTTGTCCATATAATCGTTGGCCCCCGGTCAAATGTATGGACCAGCAATTATTTTTTTGTTGTTTTTTGAGTTGAGTCAATATTAAAACTAGCTTATAACGATTAGTACAATCAAAGGGCTACCTCTCGCCTTAGTACAGGATACCAATTATAATAATATATTATTATATTTAATAGGATATTACATATAATAATATTAAAAAAAAATACAAAAAAAAAAAATGGACATCATTTTTGTCTACAAAAGAAATGAAATGAAATATTATTTATTTGAAACAG
The DNA here is from genome assembly GCA_947563715.1 of Lycia hirtaria. Lineage (NCBI taxonomy): Eukaryota > Metazoa > Arthropoda > Insecta > Lepidoptera > Geometridae > Lycia > Lycia hirtaria. Next base: position 37,333,309 of record OX387381.1, on the reverse strand, counting down.
CAACATAATCTTTTAGGAACAATAAAAGCACGATACCGCAGTAGTATAAAAAAAACTGGGTTACGGGTAACATCACCCACCTCCGTAGTAATAATACATAATAATTACACAAGAAAACATTTACAAGTAGGTACACACATAATTGTACTTGTAAATATATTCCAGACAATCAGAATTTAGAACAAACATTTCAAAATTAGAATTTATAAGAAAAAGAAAATGAACAGATGAAATACAGACAAATTGTTTTTTAGGGTTCCGTACCTCAATAGGAAAAAACGGAACCCTTTCAACACAACACAGACGGACAACAAAGTGATCCTATGATCACTTTGTTGTCCGTCTGTCCGTCCGTCCGTCCGTCCGGGTGTCAAGACCTTTATCTCGGGAATGCGTGAAGGTATCGAGTTGAAATTAAAACTATATACGCAGATCTATAGTATCTTGCTGCAGAAATAAAAATAAAATTTCTCAGTTTTCGTCAAAAAAAGTTACAGCCGAATATGTCGTAAAAAACGCACATTTCGACACTCACAGAGGAATCAAAACCTATGGGGTACTTACCGTTGACCTAGAACTCTGAAATTTGGCAAGAAGCATTATGTTAGAGTACACATATAGGAAAAAATCCGAAAACTGGACATTATTATTTAATCACAAAAAAATAGTGTCGTTATGCAAGGAATGAGGGTCGAAATTTTAAAGTGAATTAACCGTATCATGTGGGGTATCATATGAAAGAACTTAATTAGCATTAGTTATAACAGGTTTTTAAATATTTTTACGATATATATTTTTCGGTTTATGAAGGAAAATATATTTTAAAAAAACTCCCTTTTATATTATATTAGTTTGTACGGAACCCTCGGTGGGCGAGTCTGACTCGCACTTGTCCGGTTTTATTTTGCTTGATGTTGGCATCATGCTTCCACATTTGCCATTTGTCGAGTTTAGAGACAAATTGTTTGAAGTGTATCACTGAATAACTGTGAAATCACTTCCTCGCTAAAACGGTCCAATGAACATTCAACTATGCATAATTTCACACAGTCATAAGCATACCTTGAGCAAACATTATTCCAGACAAAGTACACAGTTTAACTTGCTTCAACTTCGCCTTTCTCAGTATATTACTAATAGATGTAATCTCGTGTAAAATTATGTAATCGCAAAGATACAACATAGTTTCAAAAAAAAAAAAAACATAGTTACCAGTTAGTTCTAGAAAAAAAACTGGTTAAGAGTGTGTCGATATATACACATTTCAGGTTCCGTAGCTAGTCAAAAGTTGTTTGGCGATCATTATATTGTTGTGACAATAAAGTTAGTTTATTTAATGGTCATTGAATTTTTAACGCTTATTTACATAAAAAATATTGTTGCTGATGATTGTGCTTATTTCGATAGAAACACAATGTCAATCCAAAAATTTGATTTGAAATTAGAATACAAATTTTCGTCACCATGGATTTATTGAAAAATCGCAAAACGATTTTAGAGAAAATGTAAGGAACCGTTGATGCAAAAGTTTTTCCATTGGCTATCAGTCAAATTACAGAATCACGCGGGGCGGGTACAGCTAGTTTCCAACTAAAAGTAAGGATTACTTCCGTATTTTCTTCTATAATCTTTTACGATTAGACTGCTATTGATATTTTATCTTTAGACTACTATTTCTTAGATTTTACGTATAATATTTTAGTAAATAGATCTACGTATGTCGACCAACTTGTTTGTTGGTAAGCGGTGGTGTGGCGGAGCTCGTTAATCTAGAAGATATCTATTCAACTAGTCTCTTCTGCCTCGAAAATTTCAAAATTTTTAGTTCTCAGGAAACAAAAATACATAACCTTATAAAGAAATTTTGTATATAAGTACTAAAAAAATCGACTTCAAAATACATATGTAATTCGTTTGCTTGGATGACATATTTTAACAGTTTATTTTGTAATAAAAACCATAATACTAAACAGATTTTGATAAAATTTCTATAGGACCACATGGGAAGTATATAAAAAAAGACTGTCAAAAAAAGACTCCGACGAATTAAGAACCTCCTCGTTTTTGGAAGTCAGTTAAAAAGTACATCGCATCGCAGCATAAGGAAATGGTTTCTAACTCCTGGCATCAATCCAAAGTCAATTATCGAGCCGGGGCGCGGGGGAGCGACTTCAGCAATTATTTCTCATTTGTGCTGGAACACCTTAACGAGTATTCATTCAGGTGCGGTTTGAATGACACTTGACGCTGGCTCGCGCAGTTTTTGGCGCTCGCTCAGAGCTCTTCACTGAACGACTTGGGTGATTAAAGTTGGTCTTAGTTTGCTCCGAGCCGGAGCATTGTTTGTGGGATAAAGCGCTTAATCAAAAGTTTTAGGTTTTTTATTGATTGCTTGAAAGTCTGGATAGATTGCATTTGTTATTTATTTGTTTTTATTATTATTTGATTGTTTGAATTTGCAGTTGTTACTCATTGAAATTAAACCACCTCACCTTAGTCTCATCCTTGACCACGGACGCTGGAAAGTGTTCGAAACACCACGTCTTTAGATTTATACATATGCACAATTAATCAGTTAAAATTTGTTTAATTTCAATTCATTAATTTAGATTCTTAATTATAATTTTTTTACAACACAAATATAACAAAAATAAAAAATAAAAAAAATGTTAAAAACTTAAAACTAGTGTGTTGCCGGCAGCGGGGCAGGGCTCAAGCTGTCGACGGTAAGGGCTACAAGCTGAGGAATCTCCTGACAATGCGCTATAAGTATTTATTTTTATTATTATTGTATTAATAATTTTATTGCAAGTAGTTAGAAAGGCAAATCTTGGAACAATTTTATTAGTTGTTTTGTTTTTTGATATAATTTAATAGTACACACCTTGTAAAACGACTTGTCTAATATAGTGATTTTGTTATAAGGCCAATAAACAATTTGGATTTGAATAGATTGGAAAGCATATATATATACTTATATGGTGAAGTGCAAAGCGAAACAAATATAGACATAAATTGTATTTATTACGAATAAAATAAATATAACAAAAATATTACTACTGAGCGATCAAAATTTTACGATAAATGGCCTCGGAGTATGTTTTTCAATTTTTTACTGAGATTTCGTAATCTTTTACTTCGAAAATCTCCTAACCGATTTTGTTTATATTTGAAATCCTTATTTAGAATTAAATACCAAACGTTTCTGATAAATATTATCAAAATTGTTATATGTTGCCGCAAAAAACTTTTTCAACTGCCCATAAAATAAAAAATATGCATGCCACTGTTAAAATAACAAATTAAATTTTTAGAACTTACATACCAATGTTCCTCAAGACTGGTTGTTAAATGCGAACTCTAAATACCAACATCACAAAACAATCAAAAGATATGAAAAAAAAAAAAAACTGGTTGATGCAGAAATCTGTGCTCCCTTCATTCGATCGGTCATTAAAAGCATATAAAAAGGAGTAATGCAAAAACTGAGGTCGTACGAGAACTCCATGACAAATGAATGGCAAGCCTGACGTCACGACATGGTCTCCCATGCCCGTATAAATCACGAACAAAGTTAGTGGCAAGTAACAGACATTACCGACACGCGGCGTCTCTGCAGTAAATCGCACTCGCAACTTGTACCCGCAAGTGGCGGTACTGAGCTGGGTTAATTAGTCAAAATAATATTCGTTTAACATACTGCGGTTTGCTAGATGCTTATTGACTATTATAATTACTAAAAATAATATTCATTTATCATATTGCGGTTTGCTAGATGTTTATTGACTATTATAATTACTAAAAATAATATTCGTTTATCATACTGCGGTTTGCTAGATGTTTATTGACTATTATAATTACTAAAAATAATATTCGTTCATCATACTGCGGTTTGCTAGATGTTTATTGACTACTATTATAATTACTAAAAATTATATTCGTTCATCATACTGCGGTTTGCTAGATGTTTATTAACTATTATAATTACTAAAAATAATATTCGTTTATCATACTGCGGTTTGCTAGATGTTTATTGACTATTATAATTACTAAAAATAATATTCGTTTATCATACTGCGGTTTGCTAGATATTTATTGACTATTTTAATTACTAAAAATAATATTCGTTCATCATACTGCGGTTTGCTAGATGTTTATTGACTATTATAATTACTAAAAATAATGTTCGTTTAAGATACTGCGGTTTGCTAGATGTTTATTGACTATTATTGACTATATTATATGACTACGTAGTTTAGTAACGCTTGCAGTTTGTTTTTTAGTGTGTGTAGAATAACAAACCCCAAGTAGTGTACACCACTTGTGGTTTGTTAATCTCTCCAAAAATTAAACAATAAATAGATGACTTTAATTTATTATTTCAGGCATTTCATAACTAATTTTGTACACGTAAATTATATTCGTGAGCCGTTTACGTGTATTAAGAAATCCCAAATAGTTTCCACCTTCGTCCATCTAATGGAAGAAGGTGGAAACTATTAACATTGAACCAATGCAATAGAGTGTCACTAAAAAGTTGATTGGTTGTATTGATTGGTTTAAGCAAAAAAGATTATTCGAAAGTTTCGACCACCCCACGTGACACATCCGTGGCCAAAATGGTAAAGGTTTACAAGTACAGATCGGGATAGGCGGGTTCGAGTGCCATCGGGTGCATGTGATTTTTTAAATGTCTATTAATTTGTAAATACTTAAATATCATAAAATATAATATAAAATACTTAAAGGAAACTAGTTTTTTGAGCTGTTATTTAAATATTCGAGATGTTATTATGATCAGTTCAAAAACATATTGAGCAGTTATTTAATTTAATGGCGGTTGATTAATTATTGCCACAGTAAAACATGGACAGTAAAATCAATTAGTCGGTTATTTTATCATACAATGTCAATTCTAAATATAATTGAGCAGTCCAATAACTGAATGAGCGGTAAAAATGATGGAAAGTTATCTATGTATATAGGTATAAGCAATAATTTCTTCAGAGATTAGGTTCTGTTTTTTTTTTACAAATTTATAGATAATAATTTTAACCGCCCATTTAATTATTTTCCTGCTCAATTATATATTTACTGATCCATTTCATTATTTTTTATTACTCGTTTTTGTTTACTTTTACTTTTAACTGCTGAACTAGTTATTAAACGTGCCATTTATAATTTTTTACTTACCAAAACTGCTATTTACAACTGCCTCTTTAAATCAGTGCCATACTTAAATATCATAATAAAAATATCGAATAGTGCCATTAGTTCTATTAGTAGTACTAAAGATACCGTGTTGTATCATTTGTACAACCAGTTGCAATATTCGGTGGAACTACTGATACTAGTTTATGATTTAGTTTTTTTATGTTATTTTACTCTGATTAAATTAATCGAGCACTGGACGATAAGGTATACTTGAAAATTATAATTTGTTTTGTACATTTAATTGGTAATTGTAAATTAGCGGTGTAAGCTGTAGAAACTGGCACTATACAATATGTTTGTATTACTTAATAGGTACAAATATAAACACACTCGGAAATCATTAAAATATTACTCTCTTTCTTTAGCAGTTGGGTATATCGAAAGTATACGTCCCACATCTTGATAAATTTGCGGAAGTAGTCCATTTCTATCTAATTCCAACTGACGCTTTGTTATTTTCATGCATGATTCAACGTATACTTGGAAAACAGGACAAGTGGCTTATCAGATAGATAACGGATTCTTTACGCCTGGCCCTTTTATTCTAGGTTATGAATGATATGAAAATGTTTTAATCGATAAACCTCTTGATAATAATAATAATAACCTAAATGTAACTAGAAAAACGATAGAAAACAAATGGATGGCAATAAAAACAGAGTAAATTAATATAGATCTAGTACTATTCCGATAAAATGTATTGTTCCCGTCTCTGTCACTCTTATTGAAAAGGATAAGCAAATGACAGAGACAAAAATATTATCGAACAATGGCTTGATTTGCTTATGGGCTTTGAATTGAATAATTTTATGGCTTCAGTTTCATATTATTAAACATAGAAAACTTTAAATTACGTTCTTACTATATTCTATAGTTAAAGTATTTTACTATAGCTTAGGTAAACGACGAAGTATATGCTAGGATGCTAAGTTGTGCTAGTTTATAATTGGTTTTCAAGTCTGGCGTTTAGAACACTGTCAGATGCATGACACCATTTCTTTTGTACTAAATAGATCTACGTTTGACCACCAACTCGCCTGATGTTAAGCGATGGTGTGGCCGAGGATGGAGCATGTAAATCTATAAAATATTATTTAGAAGCTAACCCACCGCATTCAAGAAAACATCTTACTACCTTTCTAAGCATTAAATTAAATTAACCTAAATATAACAATTTTATTCTAACTATAAATCCATATTCTGTAATCGTCTCGCTCTATAAAATAATAATAATAATAATCGCGGTAATATAAAAAAAATAAAGGAGGATAATATTACCAACATTGACACAATAACCATTAAAACCCATTTTATAAAATTAATACAGTACTAAACATTTAGTATTAATTACTGTAATCGCAGGTTGATGATCTACATACCCTGAAGCTTCTATTCCCCGCGAAGCAATCTTAGGAAATGGGAGCACGCTCACTGAGTTTTGCCCCGTGAGCCAACACTCAGCGAAGCCAACAAACTGAAACGTTAAGAGCCCAACAGCGATTTCAATTTGTGCAATACTCACCCACAATACGACGTTGAAGCAAAACAAAGTGTACTTGATACAATAGATGTTGGACTCGAGTTTGCCAACGGCCGGGCCGGTGCCCTCGCCAGTTCCTGCGCCTGCCATTTCACTTCACTTCACTGACTTCACTGTATTTAATTTTTGTCGAAAAGATTCGTGGTCCATTCACGGCGTCGATCGAATAGTAACTGGTGTTATCGGCGCTATTACACATCGGGCAGGTTATCTTTGTTTGCCATGATAAGGACGTACGAAAAGATTATGGGTATGAATTGCCACACCCGATATTTTGTGTGCCATTGTCAGGAATGTGTGCCGTGTCCTTTGGTCCAATCAAAAGCTGAGTAGGGTCGCTTGTTTATTTTTTATTTTGAACAGTTTTTAACAGTTTCAGAATGTTTGAAATTTTCGGTCTTTTAAAATAAGTGTCCGAGATTGTATCGAGACAAGCTTAAAGGATTCCGTAGCTAATGTTATAATCTAAATATAGTAACCTAAAATCTAATCTAATAAAGCACTAGCAGTAGTCATCGTGCCTAATTGTTAACCGTTGTTACAAAGTAAAAGTTCGCACACACTCATGGATTGAAAAAAAAAACTATCCACTTACATCAATGTTTGTGAGGTCAGTGAATTTCTACCCCTTACACATTTAATCTAACCCAATCCCCTAATATAACGTTGCGCAGCAATAAATATGAATGAAATACAATTTCCGAAATAAATAATCGAGCGTTTCTATATACATGTGGCAATCTTGGAAATTTGAATATTCTTTTTATTCACATTCGATTCTGTATCATTGTGATTCTTTATCCTGGCAGTAATTTTATAAGGGTATTCGACCACAGTTATATATCAAGTCCACTGGTATAGAAACCGATCGAGACGTGTTCGAAATCCGATAAACGGATTCATACTATGCAAGGTTAGACGGAACGGGTATGCACCGAATGGTCACCACTAAACTTGTTCACCATAATTAGTGAACAAGTTTTACTTTGCAAGACAAAAAATGTATTCTACAATTTGCTTTTTAAAAAAGGAATAAAAAATACAATGTACTCAATATTACTGCAAAAACCGTACACTGTATGTAAACAGTATTTTTTACATATTTTTTTTTACATATTGGTAAATTTTTTAAGGAAAAAATTATTTTGCATTTCTAAAATTTTTGCTTTTTTTTTTTTTATCAGCACTGTTTTGTACAAACTGTCCCACTGCTGGGAACGGGCCATCTTCTCATTGTGAGAAGGGTTAGGCCATAGTCTGCCACGCTGGCCAAGTGCGGGTTGGCAGACTTCACACATCTTCAACATCATTGAGAACTCTCAGACATGTAGGTTTCCTCACGATGATTTCCTTCACCGTTTGAAGTTGGCGGCAATCAACAATACGCACATAGCTTCGAAAAGACAGAGGTGCGTGCCGTGGGATTCGAACCCAGGACCTGCGGATCGCAAGTCAGACGGTCTCACCACTAGGCTGCCGGAAACTACTAGGCTGCCGGAAACTCATAACATAACCTATAAATTAACATCATAAATTTATGATTTTAAGTCTGCCCAATATATGATAATACACACACACACACTCAAGCTTATTACTTCAGGATCTTTCAAGGAGATATTCGACTTGACGGATCTTAAAAACTAGTTTATCTTCTTATCTATACGCTTTGAAATAAGTTTAGATAGAAGCAGCGAAACGTCAGGCCATACAATTGTGTTAAATATACGCGATAAATCAGTTTCAAATTTGTTTCAATTCAATGAGTGACAACAGTCCCAGATCTAGTTGGGGCATTTTCAGGGGGCGCAAAAATCATAATTAATATGATTAAAAATAAAATAACTTGCTCCACAAAGCGCCTAGAATACGAAAGCTTGGTTCACTCACCGTTAACTTTAAAGCAAAAAGGCGCCACATAGATTATTACTCGTATATTAAGTTATTTTAAGTAAGTTATTTTAAATCGTGAAAACCTTAGAAAACATATGTAGAATGTATGAAATAAGTCCTATCCAGTTTAGCATTTCTGCCTAACCTTGTATAGGGTATAGACGCGGCCGGTATAAAGCTGTAAACATAAATAAGGAAGACGTACGGCGTTTTAGAAAACCCACCACGCATGGAGCGTAACAATATATATCTTCCATTTGCAATAGTATAAATTTAAGTCGAAATGCAGGGAGTTGTGTTTAAGTCCGATAGTGAAATGGACAAAGAACAAAAATGTGTCCCATATGGTTCGGGATTTCGGAACACAGTCGCCCGGTACTTAATGATAATAATATAACACGAAATGTTAGTAGAGAAAAAAATGTTATACGATTATTGATAGAAAAAAAAACGGCAAAAACTTTTTGTCAAGTATTTTACTTTTTCTATAGCTATTATCTATAAATAACTAATATTTATGAGAATTTCCAAAATGTGTGGAATATCAGTTGTTTGTAAACTGTACAGAAGCAACCATTAGAAAATAATTCGTACATCCGTAAAATCCGGAAGAAGTAAAATCTGGAAGAAGAGTGTTATAAATCTTACCTTAAGAGATGTGAAGAATCTATAAAAAATAATCCAAAGCTTTTTTGGTCATTTATTAAATATAATAAAAATAGTCCAAACACTCTTCCTTCCTCTATGACTTATGAAAGAGAGACAGCGACTTCAGGAGAGGACATATGCCGTCTCTTTTCAAGCTATTTTCAGTCGAATTTCCTACCTCCCTCTGCTAGTCAAACTATGCAGCCCAACCCACCCCAGCCAGACTCTTCTCATATTAACACAATTAGTGACATAGAAATAACTCCTGACGCAGTAAATAAACTCCTCAAATCACTAGATCTTACTAAAGGAGCGGGACCGGATAAATTAACACCACTATTCTTAAAAAACTGTGCAGACGTTCTAACGAAACCTGTTGTAATATTATTTAGGCGCTCTGTTATTGAAGGAATCGTCCCCAGAATATGGAAATCCGCTTTTGTGACCCCAGTTCATAAAAGCGGCAGTAAAAATGATGTTAAAAACTATCGTCCCATCTCAAAATTATGCATCCTTGCAAAGCTCCTGGAACGATTGGTGCATACTCAAGTTTATAACGCATTGTCTAAGTCATTTATCCAAGAACAACATGGTTTCCTCAGAAATCGTTCAACTACCTCAAATCTATTGACATTTACAGACTTTATAACTTCTGGCATGGACGCTGGCGGACAGTGTAGCGTGCAAAAAAAAATAATAAAAAAAAAGACTTTTACCTCGAAAGAGGAAAAAGTGAGGGTGAAAAATAGATTTTCTCCGCACTGCTACGAAAAGTAAAAAAAGGAAATTACTTAGTTAAGTAGATAAAAAAGGTTACCTAGATAGGGTTCAGCGGAGAGCCATTGAACATTTAGTTCAAGGGTCCTCTTGCTGTTCGGCCGGCTTACATATGGGTTTCAGCTCACAAAAGAAACAAAAGTTTAGAAGTTAATAATGAAGGTTATATTTAGCAAAAATCATGATATTGGTTGAATGTAGGTTTTAAATATTCTAGTTACAAAAATACAGTTTAAAGTTCTTCAAGAACTTTGTAAGCGTGGATACGAAAGGTTCCGAACGCGCACAGATATTACACTAATGGCCATTTTACGCAAATAAAAATCGATCGATCGCTTTACTCACGTGAGATTCACTTTTGACGGTGATGATAAATCGGCGGGTCAAAGCGCGCGCCGATGGTAAGCTCCTCGCAGATAGAGTGAGCATGCGGTCAATGGACACGCACGTGGAAATGACGTCGGGCGCTGGGCGCTCCACGACGTCCTGAACAGCAGGCTAATGGCGGGCTGATCGTCAAGAAGGATCCTCCATGACGGTGATCCTCGGGAGTAAAAATACAACCTAGACAACGGGATGTCTCATCACGCCTCCTCAGGTTCTCCAAAGGTCGTCCCAGAAACTAGGTTGTGGATGTCGCTCAGCCCTGCTCGGGCGAGATCACGCCTGCGTTCCTCGGAGCGTCCTTTCTTCGATCTTCAGTAGAAAGAGGTGTTCTTCAGCCGATGTCCGGAAGTGTAAACCCATCTTCCAAATCTCCATTTCGACTCCTGTCAACTCATCTCAATAGTGGTGGGATGTCCCTCCGTCGAGTAAAAAATGTTTCGCTTTCAATCACTCAGTCGATGCGGAAATCGATTAAGTTTTCTTTTGAATAAGTTTACAACATAAAAAATACTTAAGAATAGTGTCCGAAACCAATTTGTTTGACATTATAAAACAAATGCTAAACTAGCATTAAAGAAAACACTGCTGAAATGCTTTCTTAAAATAAAATATGAAAAACAAAGACGATTAAAAACATCGAATAGATTCGCTTGGAGAGCAGATAGTATTTTGCGGTACGACACTTAGCCTTTATGGTTTGCAATTAGAACAGTCGATGTCTTGCGAAACGTGGCTGTCAGTGTCATCCGTCAAATCGCTCTGCTCTCAACCCCAGAAAATAATGTAAACAAACCGACTTCGGAATTCAATAAACAAAATTACTAAAAACAGGATATAAACTCAAGCAGGTAACAATTACATTGAAAAGAAATAGCAAACTAAGAACAGTGAATATTGTGATGTTATAAATAAGTGTTATTGTTCTCAGAATTCTACGTAGTTGTGTTGCTTCGCGGATTCGTCATTGGAAAACTGTGAAACCTTACATTGGAATGCATGAAGAATACTATAAGAAGATTTTTAAATAACAGTAGCGATACTGATCGCTACAATACCTCCCTTCACGGCAAAAGACGGATAACCGTGGTTATCCGTGAACAGCCGCGGAAACCATGAAAAAAAATATCTAAATAAAATAAACTTCTAAATAAAAAACTCCTCCTAAATGCTATCAAGGCTGTGTTTTATTAAGATCCCCTTTATGGAGCTGTGAATAATAAAAAAATAACCATCATATTTATCTATGGATATGCAAGCTACATTAGTTAGTCATGGAAAAAACCAGCCGAAGCAGTCAATCCGAAATGTAACTCAAGTTACAAACTTACTAAGCTGATGGTACTCCGTAAGATAGGTGATCAGCCTATCGAACGGTATCCCCCTAATTCTATTCTAATACTAAAATTGATACCTAATCTATTACTTATATCTAAGAAAAATCCTTGTCTATTCTACTATTTACAAGTATTGTCCATAATTCATGAATAGTAACCTGGTCCCCCGGTGTACTATTGCAAAAATTCTATATTACTGACGTCTCAGTGTACTACTGTAAAGTTCATAATTGATACCTGACTTATTGTCACATGGTACCAAATAAGAACATTGTGCCTACAAAGGTCACATAAAAGTATTTTCCATGAGTAGTATTTGCATATGCATATTATATGTTGTTTGAATTGAATAATCTAAAAACTTAAACTTATAGCCTTGAGAGTCATGTCGGAGAGGTTAAAATTGCCATCAGGCCATCTTTTGATGCTGTCGAGTAAAATACTGTGCCTACAAAGGTCACAGTTCACATGCTCTTTATAAAAATGTTGTTGTCAATTGTCAAAACTAAAAAAATTGAGCTAATATGTGATAAAAAAAAGGTGACAGAACATCTTTTGATGCTGTTGGGTAAATAGAAAAAGCTTTAAAATGATATTATAAATGATTGTAAGTTAAAATAGCGTTAAATGTTCACTATTATTTGAGTGAACGTTCTAATCTATCCACCTGCTCAACATAATTGTTTCATGTTGTTTGGTTCAGCATTACTGTTTACATATTGTTGAAAAACTTGATTTTAATTGTTTTTAAGTTATTTGTGAGCCGATTTTCATAATCCAAACGCTGAAAGACTCGTAAAATTATCCCTGATTCTCCTGTATTGTGTATAGAAATGAATTTCCCTTTTTTAATTTTTTCTTCTCCGGGATGAAAACTTCATTTCTATTATTGTGAGGTAAGTACTGTACCGATTTTCAAAATTTAAACGGTGACAGACTCGTTAAGTAGCAGAGGATTAATATGTAAATAGTTTGCTGCATAAAACTAAAATTTAAATTTTTAAGTTTAGAACGGTGAATATGAAAAAAATTGGGTAAAAAATACTGTTGACTTATACACGCTTGTGAACCTTTATTATGTCCTTAGCATGATATTTACCTATGTTGCTTGTGTTACACTCTTCCAATTCGTACACCACCTAACAAATCAGCGAAACAACGTACTACGGTTTGCTCGGTAGTCTGTCTACTACGCATAAAATCTTCGATGCGTAAGAAGAATTCTGCCAGGCTTGAGTCGCCTGTATATTTTATATTCCATAATCTTAAGGTTGCATCTTCCTTAACAAATATCTGTTGGCAAGCGTGGTTCTGCATGCTCTGGCTTTCTTGTTGATTTTGAGTTGATAGTGAAAGCGGATTCGCTTGAGTTGAAATCGCAGATACTGGATCTGTGCTTGGTGGACGCTCATGCGCCTCCCTATTTCCTCTTCTATCTGTATTTACGAATCCGGGTTTACCCTCATCCCCAACATCAAGAAACTCATCTTCACTGTTCATTTTTATGACTTATAATTTGCTTCTATTATTAAAGTGCCAGACAAATATGTTTGCAGAAACACACTTGCAATACAACGTGGAAATCACAGTAATGTAGCCGATGTTTTAAAAAAACACATTAAAAAAAAACGTGCGGCTACCCACATGGAAAAAATGTCAAGTATTGAAAATTTCTACTGACTGAATTAAATTTACACAAGAAATGTTCTCGTGAGCGTAAAAACCATATGCAGCAGTCCAATAACATTAAATTCGGGCGCCAATTGTAGCGTGCAAAAAAAAATAATAAAAAAAAAAAGACTTTTTACCTCGAAAGAGGAAAAAGTGAGGGTGAAAAATAGATTTTCTCCGCACTGCTACGAAAAGTAAAAAAAAGGAATTACTTAGTTAAGTAGATAAAAAAGGTTACCTAGATAGGGTTCAGCGGAGAGCCATTGAACATTTAGTTCAAGGGTCCTCTTGCTGTTCGGCCGGCTTACATATGGGTTTTAGCTCACAAAAGAAACAAAAGTTTTGAAGTTAATAATGAAGGTTATATTTAGCAAAAATCATGATATAGGTTGAATGTAGGTTACAAATATTCTAGTTACGAAAATACAGTTTAAAGTTCTTCAAGAACGTTGTAAGCGTGGATACGAAAGGTTCCGAACGCGCACAGATATTACACTAATGGCCATTTTACGCAAATAAAAATCGATCGATCGCTTTACTCACGTGAGATTCACTTTTGACGGTGATGATAGATCGGCGGGTCAAAGCACGCGCCGATGGTAAGCTCCTCGCAGATAAAGTGAGCATGCGGTCAATGGACACGCACATGGAAATGACGTCGGGCGCTGGGCGCTCCACGACGTCCTGAACAGCAGGCTAATGGCGGGCTGATCGTCAAGAAGGATGCTCCATGACGGTGATCCTCGGGAATAAAAATACAACCTAGACAACGGGATGTCTCATCACGCCTCCTCAGGTTCTCCAAAGGTCGTCCCAGAAACTAGGTTGTGGATGTCGCTCAGCCCTGCTCGGGCGAGATCACGCCTGCGTTCCTCGGAGCGTCCTTTCTTCGATCTTCAGTAGAAAGAGGTGTTCTTCAGCCGATGTCCGGAAGTGTAAACCCATCTTCCAAATCTCCATTTCGACTCCTGTCAACTCATCTCAATAGTGGTGGGATGTCCCTCCGTCGAGTAAAAAATGTTTCGCTTTCAATCACTCAGTCGATGCGGTAATCGATTAAGTTTTCTTTTGAATAAGTTTACAACATAAAAAATACTTAAGAATAGTGTCCGAAACCAATTTGTTTGACATTATAAAACAAATGCTAAACTAGCATTAAAGAAAACACTGCTGAAATGCTTTCTTAAAATAAAATATGAAAAACAAAGACGATTAAAAACATCGAATAGATTCGCTTGGAGAGCAGATAGTATTTTGCGGTACGACACTTAGCCTTTATGGTTTGCAATTAGAACAGTCGATGTCTTGCGAAACGTGGCTGTCAGTGTCATCCGTCAAATCGCTCTGCTCTCAACCCCAGAAAATAATGTAAACAAACCGACTTCGGAATTCAATAAACAAAATTACTAAAAACAGGATATAAACTCAAGCAGGTAACAATTACATTGAAAAGAAATAGCAAACTAAGAACAGTGAATATTGTGATGTTATAAATAAGTGTTATTGTTCTCAGAATTCTACGTAGTTGTGTTGCTTCGCGGATTCGTCATTGGAAAACTGTGAAACCTTACATTGGAATGCATGAAGAATACTATAAGAAGATTTTTAAATAACAGTAGCGATACTGATCGCTACAACAGGTAGACTCTATTTTTACCGACTACAGTAAAGCTTTTGATCGGATTGATCACAATTTACTTTTAAAAAAGCTCTTCTCCGCTGGTATTCATGGTAACTTGTTTAGATGGTTCACCTCGTATATTGAGAACAGGTCTCAGGCAGTTGTTCTGAATGGCTATTCTGCTTCGTGGAATTACGTACCCTCCGGTGTTCCCCAAGGATCCTTATTAGGGCCATTACAGTTTAATTTTTTCGTCAACGATATTAGCTCTTGTTTTAAATATTCCAAATTTCTCCTATATGCTGATGACATGAAAATTTTCAAACGAATTCAAAGTATCGATGATTGTTTTCTCTTACAGGAGGATTTAGTCAGATTTGAAAATTATTGTCAACTCAATAAATTGGATCTAAATGTCTCAAAATGCCATTCCATAACTTTTACTCGCAAATCCAATATGATCGAATTCACATACAAACTAAAGGGACTGGACCTAAAGAAACTAAATGAGGTGCGTGATTTGGGAGTTATCCATGATTCGAAGCTAACATACGAAAATCAAGTCGAAAATATTGTTAAAAAGGCTAATAAATCTATGGGCTTCATTAAAAGGTCGTGTTTTCAATTTAACAGCATCAAATTAATTAAAATTCTTTATTGCTCATTCGTGCGTAGCATACTCGAATACTGCTCACAAATTTGGAATCCACATTACGAGATTTATATTAACAGACTAGAGTCTATTCAAAAGAGCTTTATGCGATACCTCCAATTTAAATGTAAGAATCGGGATATCGATTATGAATCGAGATGTCGTAGACACCACATACTTCCTCTTTGCGAGAGACGTAAGATAGCAGACATTGTATTACTAATTAAAATAGCTCAATCTCAACTTGATTCTCCACATCTTCTTTCTATGATAAGTCTGAAAGTTCCATCAAGGAGCCTAAGACGTCATGCATATCTTCATATCCATCATAGTGCTACAAACTACAGGCAAAATTCTTTCTTTATTAGATCGGCGAACTTTGTTAACCATCTAGATGATTTTCCTGATTTCGACTTATTTAACACACCCCCTCACAAACTTAAAATTGCAATGTCCAAAATCTGGCTTGGTGCGAATCCGAAATTGACGTCATAAAGTATGCTTATGTTATGTTATTTACAATATATGTTTAATTCGTGCTTAGTGCCTACTACCCGGGCGACCGAGCTCCACTCGGATTTTTTATGGCTGAAAATACGAGCAAGCCCGAGTTCACTAAAAATGAAACCTGGTAAAATCGATTTATCGTCCCCTATTCTACCTAAAAACCAAATTTCATTAAAATCGTTGGAGCCGTTTCCGATATTCAGATTATATATATATACATATGTATACAAGAATTGCTCGTTCAAAGGATAGATAGATGGATATTGCTTGGGGACAGCCGTTTGTTTAGTAAAACGTATGCGGAGACATGTAAATAGAGATAAGATACCCTAATATTTATAAGTACATTAAGTTAAATTAACTCTGTTTGTTTCCCAAATAAAATAAAATAAAATAAAATAAAAAATAAAATAAATCCGTACTCAGCGATATCGATCCACATTCCTGTTGCGTACTGCTAAAGAATGGAATTCTTTGCCACCATCTCTGTTTCCTGAGACCTACAATCTTGGAATTTTCAAGGATAGAGTGAATAGATATCTTCTAGATAGACGAGCTCCATCCTCGGCCACACCGTCGCTTAACATCAGGCGAGTTGGTGGTCAATCGTAGATCTATAATGAAAAAAAAAAAACTAAAAAAACTGGAATAATCGACTTCAAAATACGAAATTAGTTTACTGCCTTAGATTATTTGATTATTATCAAATAATCTAAGGCAATAAACTAAAGCAGGCAGTAAGCTGATAAATGGCCTTGTAACAAACTTTTCTTCTTTTAAACTGAGGCCTCAGAACCTAAAAACCGCCAACTTAACGTTAAAAACTATGAATATAACCAAGTTTCGTCAAAATTACAAATTAAAAATTCGCTCGTAGCACCAGAGGTCCAGAGTGCAGAGCGATCATACGTATCGGGTTTAGTCTATCTAGCGTGAAGGTACGGAAACAAGTGAGACCAAAATGCTGCGGAATGATGGTCTGCAGTCTATCTTAGAATAGAAACTGCTGCAACTGCAGGTGGAAATGCAGTCGACTGTGGCTACAGGCCGCACTGTCACCTGCGGCTCTTCGCTTACTTGTACTATGACTAGTCACACGTCACAGTACCATAAATGATTTGTTGCAGCTACATAGTGCTGTTGTGTTATTTGTTTTTAATAAAGTTCAGCTTGTTTACATAGAACTCCTTAAAAAACGACAATAATTTGTCAGTGGAAGGCGTACTAAACATAGCCTCAATTGCTTGCAAGTTTCGCAAGCTCGGTTTCAATACGGCCCGGTCCCGGTACTGCACTCTCGCTTGAAATTAATCTGCAAGAAGCCACCGCGGTGACTATTTACAAAGCGTGCTCGGAGCGTATTTCCCGTAGCTCTTCATTCTGCTTGCGACATGTTTTAGGGGTGCTTCGTATTTTTTAATGCAAAACAATAAGACATCTGTTATGATACTTACCTTAAAACACACACAGAACACACACACACACACAGGACTATAACTAGTTTTTTTTTATTCTTGTAAAAATAAGACAACCTTTAATTCCAGGAGAATTCCAATCAGCTTCTCTAGACTTGTAATATGCTTGCAAGCTTAAGATGATAACAGACAACAACAATTGACTCTAACCAAAATTATCACTTTAAGGAGTTTAAAGTTTAATATTTTACAAACATAGCACTTGATCGAAATACAATTTTCTCCACATCGACAAATTTATTTGTTACTTTTCACACGATATGAGGTTGATGAAGGGTAGGGAAGGGAAACCATTTTTTTTTTTAGATTTTATTCTACCATTTTTTCGGCGTGGTAAATAAATATGTATGTATATTGTATATAAATATTAAAGTACAGCTTTCTAAAATCTAAATTAATCTAATTCTTCAATACTAAATTATAGCTTTCAGCCTTTGATGTAAGCCGCATACAAACAATTTGTGCTGCCATTTTAATTTACAAAAAATAGTTCGCCAACCCTGAATGTATTTCCAGCGAGCCCCGTAGACATGAGTAAATAATTTCGCTGATTACCGTACCGTCTTCGCAGACGTCTCCCGACCTCGTCGACAAAAATATTAAAAATCCTCGCCTTAAACTCTCAATTGAAGTCGACTGTATAATGCTTGTGGAGGCAAATTGATTTCCCCTTGCGTCTTCCAGTAATGCAGCTTTGGCGCGCGCAAGCTTTACACTTGTGTATGGATTCGAGACTTTTCCATACATTTTTAAAGTTTTTTTATTTTATTTACAAAAGTTATTTATTCAGTCTATATAATAAATACATTACAAAAAACGTCTATGCAAAAAGTCAAATAAAGGAAAATCTTGAAAAACTAAACCTGATGGTTTAGTCAACTTACATTTTTAATTGCATGTCGTTTGAAGTGAAGTCAGCTGTTGTTACTATCAATTTACACTTGCTTAGCTGTTTTGTTACTAGGTATCAATTTACACTTGATTTTTGTGTCGATGATAGGTTTGATTATTAAGTTATTTTTATTCAGTAACAAGCCTGCGCTTGACCACCAGATCAGCTTATATTAAACTGGCCTCACAGCTTAATTGGTAGTATGTATGCCATCTAAGCTGTAGGTTGTGGGTTCGATCCCCACCCATGACAAACATTTGTGTGATGAGCATGGATATATACATACATATATTCTATCAGCCATCTAGTTCCCATAGTACAAGCTTTGCTTAGTTTGGACAAGTTGGTGTTGTGTGAAATGTACACTAATATTTATTTATTTATATATCGTGGAAAAAATGGCACCTGACGTCTCGATTGAACAAAATAATTAAATAAGTACAGTAGCGCTTCAATGCCACATACATTCTCTATCCGAACATACTATTGTACAAGATGCCAATTTATTGGTGTAGGTATTACAAATTGAAAAGCATTAATGTTTTCGGCAAAATTTCTAATCATGACGAGATATTACAAATTATATCTCAGTATAACCCCGTTAGATTGCCATACATCCGAACTAACTTATCCAAAGTTGTGTGTGAATACAAAATAGCCTAATTAGGCGATAACTAATTTTGTTACACAGCTTCACCAAACAGAGCTAAGCCCAATAACCTATAATTAGATGAAAAATCCAATAAATGGTTTAAAATAGTCATCGCTGCATATTGCAGCAAGCTTGCAGCCAGCTAATGTGAAAGTCAGGTAAGCTGCGACGTCATTTCAATCTGAGAGCGGAAATAGACGCTGATATTGCATACTATTAATTTGGAGCCGAGACAGATCAAACAAGCTATGTAGTTTATTAAAACGTGGGTTGACGAAAGCTTCATATTGGAATAGTAAACTTCAATGTTTGATTGCTGTATTGTTATATGAAAAAAGTGTAAGTGGGCAACTGAGCCCTCGGACTCAGTTGACCGCCGAATCGTCTATTATAGAGTGAGACTAAATTGTTAATTTTAACCGCCGAAAAAAAAGGGGTGTTATAAGTTTGACATGTGTATCTGTAGGTATATTTGTATATCTATGTATCTGTATTTTTGTGTATCTGTATATTTGTGTATCTGTATATAACATATAGTCCTTAAAGGCATGGACTAATTTTGAGCTAGTTTTTATTGTTTTTAGAGGATTTCATTGAGAGTGTTCTAAAGAAGCTATTTGTGATCAAAATCGGTTCAGCTGTTTTTTTTGACGCGAGTTTTCGACTTTTCTTATACTTGTTTAAATTAATTAATAGGCTTGGGCTTGATCACAAACTTACCTGATGTTACACTACCGTTGCGGTCTACGATGGAGCACGCTTACTTATAATAAACCTATTCACTCGCGATTTGAAGACAGATTAGGTATATCGGTTAAGGAAAGGAAGACCATTCTGGAATCTATTTAGATCCACGTTTGACCACTAACTCGGCCGATGGTAAGCGTCGGTGTGGCCGAAGATGAAGCACGTTGTTGTACATAATATATGTATTTATTTTAGAATAAGTGAGAATAATTATGTAAAAATTATATGAATGAATGGTATTAAAATTTTAAATAATACGTATTTTTTCATGTATCAAATATTGTTTAAAATATATTGCTAGAAATATAAATTAAATAAAATTTTTGTGAAAAATTAATTTTCGCGGATAAGGTCCAAAATATCGACAGTTAGATTTCAATGAAATTGGCACAGAACTAGCTGACACTAGACCAAAAAACATGATAGTATTCTATGTTTGAAATTTAATTTGCGATATGAAACTTCGTTCCAAAAGTTTAAAAAAATACTATTTTGATTCAAACAAAACTTTTAGTACAAAGCTGCGGCATCCAGGTACAAACTCGGCTTTAATAGAATTCTAGATATTAAGGTAAACTTTTGCGCTGATTATGAGAACGTATTATTCAAGCAACTAGAACAAATAGGTCAAATAGAACAAATAGGTTTGCGCTGTGACGTAATAGAATCATGGTTGAAGCTTAGCACACACTAAGAAGACCCTTCCCGGCGCATCGATATACGATGCACGCGTGGTTAAAAAGCTTCTTGTTTCATCCAATATGATGTTTGAATAAATGGGAGAGTGCGTGTCGTGCCACGCGTAATGTAGGGTTCCGTAGTTACATATTATAATTTATGTGAGCTTAATACAGGGTCTCTTGTTTGATGCTACTAAGGTACTAAGTTATGATAAATGATAAATTAAGAGATTGAAGAGAAATTGATAATTATGAGTTAACCTACGTAAATTTAAATGAAATATTCGTTTTTGACGTGTTTAAGTAATTATTTTAAGTTGATTGACTTAAACTCGATAACTTGTAGAGCCTACTTACCCGTGATAGTTTTTAACAAAAAATATCAGTTTAAAGCATAATATTTCGCAAACGAACCCCTAAATTGAAAAACGGTTTTTCACACCCCCAATGTTTTTTGATTACCTATTCAACGATACCCAAATCGATGGGGTAGATGAGCAAAATTAAATTTATCCCCACTTTACGTGTAGGGGACGTACCTTAAAAATATTTTTTTTCAGGATTTTATTCTAATGTTTTGTTGGCGTTATAATTATGTATAACCATACGAAATTACAGCTTTCTAGTACTTACAATTTTTGCGCTAAGCCGCGGACGGACGGACGGACGCACGGACACGGTGAAACTATATGGTTTCCTTGTTTACTATGGAACCCTAAAAAGTGACTCTGCAAAAAAAATTAAGACAACGCCAGACCCCACTTTGTCTGCTTTCACCAATTTTCGATATAGTCACGAAATGTAGAATTAAATAGGAAGGAAGAAAATATAAAGAAACATTTTTATGCGACTGCACGCGTGTAAATTTTATTTTGAAGTAAATAACAAAAAGAACATAAGAATAAACAGTTTAAAAACAGATTCTTATTTTAAAATAAAAAGTATGTACAACATCTCCTCCTTTACTTTAAAATAAAATAATCTGCTACTCACTGCAAGAAAATAAATAATTTAATATATGCCTATCTGTTGTACACATTTGTTAAACTTGATTCGTCCTAAAGGTTTCGTTAGGACGTCTGCTGGTAACTTTTGGGAAGGCATATATTTTAAATCAATAACCTTCGTTCCCACTTTTTCCCTAATAAAGTGATATTTTACATCAATGTGCTTAGTACGATTATGGTGGACTGGATTCAGTGCTAATGCTTGAGCACTTTGACTGTCTGTAAAATATGGATTTGTATGTGGATACCTTCTCGCTGAAACAGTTGGTTCATTTGAGGGAACCGTATGAGTCTCTGTTTCATCAATATCTTCATCTGCATCTTCGAAATTATCACTTAACTCTTGGCTTGAGCCTTTTGAATGGCTTTCTCGCCTGCTTACCCTCGATACAAGGTATACAAGACTCTTTGTCTACCTCGTTGTCTGTGTACTCTACACCATCAGCAAGACCTTTTCTAAGAAGGTCCATCCCAATACGGCAAAGGTGTCCAAGTCGCTTATGCCAAAGCTGAAACCTGGACTTATCGGAGTGCACATTATAAGCTGAAACATATTGCGGCAGATTTACAGTACAGTCTAAATTATACAGTCCATCACAACAAATACCTCGCACTAAAGGTTCATTATCAAAAGAGACATTACCTGTCTTGTAAAAATTACAACCAGATTTATCAAAAACTACCACTAGATCCTTTTCTACTACCTTTTTAACTGAAAGTAGATTACTGTTCAGTTCAGGCACATGTAAAACATCACTAATTTTGTTGACTATAGAATTAGTATAAATTGGAACTTCACCGCAACCTAAAGCTACCAAATCTTCACCGTTAGCAACAGTAACACGTCCTTCACTGATTTTCTTGTAATTCTGAAGCCAATCACCTCTTGAAGTCATGTGTGCAGTAGCTCCGGAATCTATAATCCATTTATCAGTATTTACTTTACATGGTGCTGATAAAGTGGTGCTAGTTACTTCAGTAACTGCTTGCGACGACATACTGCGATTTTCACTAGCAGCACCATCTCCTGTGGTATGATTAACCATCATGGTTTTACCTGACGTTGTCTCATTCTTTGTCTCTTTCTTTTTATTAAGACGACAATTTGGACTTTTATGCCCCCTTTTTCCACATCTGTAGCAAGTCACTACTCTCTTGGATGATGCAAAAGCTGCGTCTACATCTACTTTTCCATCTCCACGGATCATTTCACTCAAGAGTTTATTTTTTACCATCTCTGAAGTAACTTCTACATTACAATGTTCTAGCGCCATTATTAAGGGCTCGAACCTAGGTGTCAAGCCACCTAACATAATTGCAGCTAAAGAGCTGTCCTCTATTCTCTTGCCGATATCGGCAAGATCCTGAGCAGTCGTTGTTATTGCAGTCAAATACAGCTCCAAGTTGTCAAAATCATTTAATGAATACCTGTACAACTTCCTCTCCAACGAAAGTTTTCTTCCAAGGCTTTTGTCCTCATACGCCGAACATAACGCATCCCATGCTTCTTTTGCACTTGACGCAGTTCTCACGTGTGTAATTGCAGAACCGTCAATGGTAAGACAAATTTTTGACAATGCCTTTTGATCATTTTTATTCCGCAACTCCTGGGACGTTTTATCGCCTTCTGGATATCCTATTATAGTTACCCATAATTCCTCGTGAATCAATAGCATACGCATCTTAAATTTCCAGGTAGGATATCCATCTCTGCTTTTTAGAAGAGGTATTGAACTAATATTTGACGTACCGGCCATCTTTTTATTTCTTCTCAATTTAAACTCAAATATATAGTTTTCCGTAATAAATCTTCTTTTAATAGATTTATCTACTGGAGTTCGTGCTGATAACGAATGTAGAATTAAATAGGAAGGAAGAAAATATAAAGAAACATTTTTATGCGACTGCACGCGTGTAAATTTTATTTTGAAGTAAATAACAAAAAGAACATAAGAATAAACAGTTTAAAAACAGATTCTTATTTTAAAATAAAAAGTATGTACAACACGAAATCACAAGATGGTGTGCTGAAAATTACCTCATTTAAAATACGTGTTTTTTAATCCTGAAAACTTTACAATAAAAATGTTGATTATTTGGCATTTCCAATGTATTTTACTATTTTCTACGTTTATATCTAAATATTTTTTCATTTATAGCTGAGCATGCTATGTAGCGGAGTAAGTTTGTGTAAATAAAGCAGACTTTTGGAGACTTGTCCTGGATTTGTGCCCAATATTTTTAAATTTTTACACCGATAGAGACCTCAATCTGCACAAGATATCTGTTATAACAACGCTTTTGAATAAAGTTTTGTTATTACGTCATAAAGATGTAGGTACGCAATGACGAAAGTACAGCGGGTTGGCTGCTCTGCTATCTGTCTATCAGTTGGGGAACAATATTTTAGACTTCACTCATTCATACACCACACACCGTTGTTTAACATCAGGCGAGTTGGTGGTCAATTGTTGATCTATCGTGCTGGCCCATACATGTGGCGGGAAATTCAAATTTCAACGTTTTTTGTCCTTTTGTATCTGGTATCTTTCAGTGATATTCGATACTTTGTCAAAGTAAGTGATCATGTTTGCATCATAAATCAAAAAATGTTCTTAATATTATCCCGTCACACAAAATAAATCCATTTGGATGGAGCAGATCGTATAATATACAATTTGGGGGACTCTGTAGGATTACGATAGGAAAATACCTAGATTCACAATAATCGCCGATTAGTAAACAAGCTACGCTCTTACCCGCGTAGTTATGAAAAACGGTAGAAAATCGACCAAAAACGGTAGAAGGATCTAAGAACGGTGGTTGGTCTGCGGAAATTGCTTTGTGTGTGGTAAATTCGCGTTCAGGTGGAAAGCACAATTAAATTTCGCTGGACGTCGGACGAAATGTAACGTAATAACGGGTCGCTTCTAACTAAATATTTGCAGAACCGTTCGTGGTTGGTTTAAAAGCGATGTTTTAAAGTGCTTTTGGAGTAAACGCTTACTTAAACAGACATCTGCCAAGGTTAATATAATGGATGAGAAAAATGATTTGTAGGTACAGTCAAGAGCATGAAGCTGTTACACTTGTAGCGCGAGTCTTTGCCTCAATGGCGATTGTAATATGAATGGTTCCAACTTCAATGTGTAAAGCTTCACGAGCTAGTTTTCATTTTTTTAATCTCTAGGGTGGGGGTAGCTGCCCCTGCCTGCCCCCCCTTGGCGACGCCCTTGGACATCTCACTATATAATGCGTTGTTATGTAGGCGTTATTCACTTTTAAAAGTATTTACATAGAATTTAAAAACCTAGCCCCAAGTACTTAATGTTATCTTTATGTTATTTTGTTTTCATCTGGTTTTTAATAAAGTGCTATCTATCTATCTAATTTAATTTTTCACTCTGTCTTTGATTTTGTTTGATGTAAAAGACGGAATTAATCCGGAATTTCTAAATATAGTGTTACAAAAGATTCAACTTTTAATTTTAAGACTCCAGTCGTTTAATCTAAACTTGCTCCTTAAGTCTCACGATCATGATGTTGATGATGACACATACATAAATAATACTAGAGTAATTATACCAACGGTAGACCTCGCGAGAACAAACTTTTTCGCAACAATAACAATGTTCAGTCTATACATGATATACTTACCTTGTTATTAAAGTAATTTGACCCAAATTGAGACGTATTGATATATTTTCTGTGCCGAGACTTAATTAAGATTAATTACATACATTACATAGAAAAGTGTAGATATATCTACACTAATCTACACTTTTTTTTAGAAAAGTGTAGATATATCTACACTTTTCTATCAAATTTAACAACACCCTGGATTGGACTGGATAGGACTCTCATTAGTTCATTCGAGTTATTTTTTTAAAACTCCAAAATATTTGAACTCGGATTTACAACAAAAAAAACAAGTAATTAGGACTGAAAACGTCTATTTTACATCACTATCTTTAAAGCCCGGTTCACTACAAGTAATTAAGTTAAGTAGTGAGCAACACCACCTTCTCTCAAGCGATTTTCCTTGCAAAGGGAAATAAATACATAAACAACCGAAAAAAACTCCTCCTTATGCAGTCGGGTAAAATAGTTATAGTTTAAAAAACTGAGAATAAATTTTAAAATTTTGTTTAAAAAGCAAACCGATTACGATGAAAGCGACCAATCTATAAGTATACCTATCCTATCAAACAAAAAACCGGACAAGTGCGAGTCAGACACGCCCACTGAGGGTTCCGTACAAACTAAATAAAAGGGGGAAATAATTTTTTATTATATTTTCCTTCATAAACCGAAAAATATACATCGTAAAAATATTTAACACATTCCTTGCTTACCACTCGGATCCGAGTGGTTCCGAGACAGACAGACGGACAGACGGACAACAAAGTGATCCTGTAAGGGTTCCGTTTTTTCCTATTGAGGTACGGAACCCTAAAAAACAGCCGATTTTTTAACCTCTTTTTCTTTTTTTATCGACTTCCAAAAAGAAGGAGGTTATCAATTTGTCTATTATGTTTGTTCACTGATTACTCCGCAAATTGTGCATTAAGGCGAGGCTTGTCCTGAAATTTAGGTATTTTACGCTACTTCAGTTTACGGCATAGTTCCGCGTTTTATGAGAGCGCGACGTCCGCACAAAACGTGGCGTACGTTTAGTGCGATACCGATCCGCCGCGCGCGAGTCTCGCCGCGCGGCGCGCGACTCGTCTGAGCCACATCTTCATTACATTGTAGTGGCAAGTAAGTTGTGATATACTGATATCAATCTATAAGCTTATTTCTTGAAAATCTATGAAATAATAATTTACTACTCGTACTCGTTCATTTTTCCGGGATAAAAGCTAAGTATGTCATATTATGTGGGTATATCTATCTCCATTCAACAACCAACTCACTAACTCACATAAAACACTAAATTATCACATTTATAAAATAATAGCTATGCCCCTGCGGTATAACCTGCGTAGTGATGAAAAACGATGATGTTTATGATAAAATATAGCCTTTGTCCTTCTCCAGGTCTTGAAGAATCTTCTTGCCAAATTTCATAAATATTGGTTAGAATTACATATTACAGGTCAAATATATCACGTAAATATCTTTGATAATAATGTAAAGGTCTATACAGGATTTTAGGTAATAAACACAAGCAGACACAACAAGGTTAATTTTATAATTATATTGCAATACCATTAGTTAACCGACTTCCAAAAAGAAGGAGGTATTCAATTTGACTATGTTTTTTGTATGTTTGTTCACAGATTTACAGATTCACATATTTACAGAGTTACAAATTTAGAATCCGGAGTGTAACGAGGGATTCAAGCTCGCCCAAGACAAAAACACCTTTATCCCCGAAGTGCATACTCTACTTTTTACACCTAATGCGTGATTATAGAAAGAAATGGGTTTGAATCTAAATTATTTAACAAAACAGAGCGCTTTGTTGTTATTTTTAACGTACAGCCTTGAAAAATTTCAGCATACGCTACCTGAACGGATTTTCTTTGATTCACATTATTATACCTACATTATGTAACAGAACGTCGCAATCGCAATTAAAATAGAGTTTTTCTAAGCAAACGCGCTCCATCGTAGATCGTAAACGTCGTTCAAAACTAGCGGGATCGGTGGTCAAGCTAAAGTTTCCCGTAATAAAAATATAAAAAACAACCGTAGTACAATATCAAAAAATTAACAGATCTTTCAGTTGTAGCAGATTTCATCTTCTTTGGTTGCAGTATTCGTGCCTGTTTTATTTCTTTTTTATGTTCTATTCTCACAACTATATCACAACTCACATGTCGATGTTATTACTCTCACATGGTGGAGTACGGGACAGATTATGCGAGTTTTCATTGACGGTCGTTCTGTAATATCAAAGTAAACGTTGTAGCAACCACACATTTTATCATTACAACGAGGCTAATGCACATAAGATATATTTTATTTATACAAACAGGTGCATTATAATTTATTTTACTTTTTTGCGTTTCACATAAATTGCTGGTCTACCTACCAATTCATACAAATTTGCAGTTACAAAAATATATGTGCATAAACCTCATTTTTTGTAAAATAAATAAGATTGTAGTGCTCACTCAATCCTAGCAGTATTCAAATCAACTGGTTCTAATGTTATCAAAGACTCGTTGATTACTTCAAGATGCTTCTTTGATCTGCAATATACAAGAATAATGCTAACAAGGTCAATCACTGATAAATGTACCCAACTAACCTAACCTAACACCCTGTATTTGTGGTGGAAATATAAATGTTATGAAACTACCTATCTAAAATATTTTATACTCAAATACGTAATATATGTATACGTAAAATCGCTGTAAAAAGTTGAAGTGTGTATTTTTTTTTCCAGTAAAATTACTTATTTCTTATTTATCACGAAGATTATAGGTTATGAAAAAACATTTTATTTTATTTTTGCAAGAGTACAAAAAATGCGTTACAAAAAATATTATATAGCATATGATATTCAGGGAGTAAAGACAAATCTAACGACACCTAGCACATCAAAATCGGTCAATCTGTTTAGGCTGTAGGAGGTAATCTAAAAATATGCATAGTACATACATAGATATACACCCACATACATCCTTACATACATAAATACAAACATACATATACTCGATAAACAACCCTCCTTACGCAATCGGGTAAAAATTACCTACCTACGCGCGGCGCGGGCGGCGCGCGACTGACGGCGGTATACCTATATAGGTACTCTCAAAGTCTGTGACGCGTTCAAAGATGCCGCGCCATATGCCGCCTGCCGCGACCGCGGTGTATTTTTACCGGACTGTGCAAAAAGGTGGGTTATGTTTTTCAAATGTATGAATCATATAAGATTATAAAAGCGAAATTGTCTGTCGTCCGTCTCTCTGTCTGTTTGTAACCTAAACGGCTAAACGGCTGAACCAATAATTATGAAATTTGGAACAGAAATTCTTTAGGACCTGGAGAAAGACAGAATATATATATATATATATATATATATATATATATATATATATATATATATATATTATCACAATTTTTCATCACTACGCGGGTGAAACCGCGGGATGCAGCTAGCATGTGTATGTATGTTTATGTATACATTTATTTTTTATGAGCCCTGTTTGTACAAACTGTCCCACTGCTGGGCGCGGGCCATCTTCTCATTATAAGAAGGGTAAGGCCATAATCTACCACGCTGGCCAAATGCGGGTTGGCAGACTTCACACATCTTTCATAACTGAAATATTTGAACATCAGGTAAGAGTAAGTACATTTTCTTTATACGAGTATGAATAGAACTCATAGGTTTATGAACTGCGAGTGCGAGTGATCTATATAAATACTTACATGTATATTTCTAGGAAATAATAACTTGCAACTGGGTATTTACCTTTTTCGGGATCGCATCATTTCTATATGAGCCAAAATTTTGCGCTTACGCGTTCGCTTATTTTTTGGTTTCTTTGTTCTATGATTTCCCATAGTAATTTGTTTTATTTGGCGCGCGATGCAATCCGACACAGTACCGTCGCTGACAGTGGTCACCGACAGACTGGCGCGGGTGAACAGCTGAAGCAAGGCGGCGGGACGGTTGCTCGCGAGCAAACTTATTGTAAAATAAATTACTATAAAATAATGCACTAAACGTATCAAAAATGTAATTCTAGAGAACACTAAAAAAATGTAATAGCTACTTAACATGGTAAATTTGGTTTTGATGGCTTTAAACACTTTAGAGATAAATGGGAAAAATAAATAAAATGGCATATTTTTCAAAAAATAAAGCTATCGAGATTTTTTTCAGCAATCGTGTTTTTGTTTCTAGCGAAACCTAGCCAACAGATCAAAATTTTACATACAAAAAATTTGAGCTTGAACTAATAATACAAGTATTTTTTGTAAATTTTCAAAAAGCTTTGTTTTACTGCTTTTGCGGACTAGCCGGGCCTTAATTTTAATGCTTATATTTGTTTTTAGTAGGTCATACTTCCAATCCCATATAAATTTTAACAAAATCGGTTCAATACTTTGGTTTTTATAACAAAATAACTTGTAAAATATCATCTAAGTGCCTGTAGAAAAGTGAACAGTAACTCGCTTATAATTATCATCGTTAGCTTAACATATTGCGTATTTTGAAATCGGGGTTTTCAGTTTTTTTAAACTATAATAATTTTATTAGAGGTCGGTAATAAGGCTATCTCTTTCCCACACGCTGTCTCCTGAGACTCAAACCACTAGTTCACGCGTGGCTAACCACAAAGCAGTAAACGTATTCCGCCCCTAATGCCATTGCACAGTCTGATTCTATTAACACAACAATTTCTCTAATATCCTACACGTCTTTTACATTACTGTGTAGGTACTTTTACATTACCGGTATTGTATAGACGGAGTATTCTTTCCTTGTAGGTTTGGGTTGTACGACGGGGTGAGCGAGACAAATGGGACGGGATTATAATGTATTTAAATAAGTGGGCAAGATCGTGTCGAGACATGCTTAAGGTAGGTTTCCGTAGTTAATGTTATAATCTAAAAGAAGATCACTTGGCCGGTATTTTTTGTTCAGACCATTTTGCAAAAGGGTCAATGACCTCTATACAGTACACATAACATATGAGCAGAAAATTACATGTGAATCTTTGTTTTATTTGAAAGATCTATTCAATGATGACCTACACGATAGGCTTGGGTTGAAAAAAAAATGTAACTTATTAGGCCGTTTCAGTATCTTATATTATTTATGAGAACTAAGATAACAAGTATGTATTAAGTAATAAATAATAAACGTCTTGACATGTTTATTTTTGTGGTGTGATTTTCGTAATTGGATCAGATTTTGTTCGTAGAACAAAACTCGATTTTGTTCTACGAACTTACTACTACTTTGTGAGAATCAACCTACATGGGAGGCGTAAAAATAAATAATTAATGTATTCCCAGCTTCATTTTATTCGAAATCAGGATAACCGCAACCCAGGAAATGGTAAGGAATAACCCAAAAGGTGTTGTATTAAATTGGCAGTCTCGAGTAGGTAGAGACGCAGTGTGTTATAAGCAGTAACACACACTATACCTTGTTAAAATTTTAAAACTTGACTGTCGGACTCAAGGGCGTCGCCAGCCCATGGCTCGGGGGGGGGGGAGGGGGGGGGGAAGTTAATGAAGTTAATATTATGGAGGATGACAAAATATGAATTGTAGGGGTAAAGGTACAATTGCAAGGCCTTAGGCCTTTGGTTGCTTTGCAGTTGGCTACATTTTTTTAATGTCTAGGGGGGGGGGGGGAGTGCAGCTGCCCCCTACCCTTCCCTTGGCGACGCCCTTGGTCGGACTAAATTCTAAAACGAAAATTATATTTAACAAAATCAGTTTAGTACCTATTTTTTTTGCATTTGATAAAATTCTGGCTTAGACTTGTACACTCACCAAACATTTAAAGCAAATATTGTAAAAATTGGTCAGTAAAGGGGGGGTTTTGGGGGTTTAAATAAGCAGTTTATCCTCGACGACGAAAATTCTTTAAAATAATATAAACTTTAGACCAAGTTTAGGTATGATTTGTTGGAAAATATTTTACCTGTATGCGAGTACCATCAGACATCCGGACAGAAGAAATAGAAATTTTCAAACCCTTTTTCGTTTGAAAAATTACTGGTTACTCACGTTTTTTTATTTCAAGTTCACGTTAATCACCTTTTTTTGAGGTACCAGACTAGACGTTCTTTGAAAGTGACCTCTACCTTTTGAAAAAGACCGCCGTATTCGGTTGAATCAATAGTCGTAGATTCCGATTCAAAAATAAACGTGAGTAACCCGTAATTCTATAAATTAAAATGTGTAACAACCAAGTAAGTCGCTTAACAGGTGAGTTGGCGGTCAACCGCAAGCTTATTTTCGAATTAAAAAAAAGTTTTCATAGTTTCTAGACCTGTTTTGTTTCGGTAAAAAAGCAAACTTATTCCTATAATACAAAATAAGTAAGACTTAACTTCACTATGTACACTAGCCTTACAAATGACGCTGGA
This sequence comes from Lycia hirtaria, assembly GCA_947563715.1. NCBI lineage: Eukaryota > Metazoa > Arthropoda > Insecta > Lepidoptera > Geometridae > Lycia > Lycia hirtaria. Next base: position 37,301,548 of record OX387381.1, on the reverse strand, counting down.
TCGAACCTTATACATTTTACATCAGCAAACGAAACAAATCTTCGTTCGTGGGCGCCGTCTTCGGAACGAAGGATTCCTCGTGTTCATGTGTCGGTTGTTCCGTGTTTCATTTGTTTCATGCCACTATTTCTTGATACAATTTTTCTGAACAGAGAAACTACTATTCTCAATTTATATAAAATGCCCGGATTCATAAGAAATGTGGACACTACCTGTGTAGGGTAGGTACTTTACTTGTGTCAGTTATCTTATTTTCTTTTTCAGGTGATTGTACCATCTAGATTTAATATATATATATTTATTATACATACATATTATTATTTATTGTTTATAAATAAATATATAATATATTATTTATTAAATTTATAGAAATCGCTGTCTTGTTTAAAATATATATAGGTTTCACTTAACATTGAACAGTCAAATAACCTTCTACCTAATTGGCAAAAGTAAATGGAGAGGTATAAAAAGCACACTCAAAACTTATAGCCATACCGAAAAACGTTACTCAAAAATTGAGCAATGCCCAATACATTTTGTCAACTTCTCACTGACACGTAATGACACTTGTGGAAAGGAGACAGAGAATTTGAGTCATTAAATAAAGTTAAGTAACGTTTTTCGGTAAGGCCGTTATTTCATAGCATTTATGTAGGTACAGCGCAGCGCAACCAGACGAGCACGAAAATAAAGCAAAAATATTAAAAGTATAAGAAATTCCGCACTCTTAAGTAACAGCGCCGAACTGAAAAGTGCTCAGTAGTAATTAAAAACGAAGCTTAGCATAAAGTATGGCAATTGCTCAATGTCGACCAGTCTACTTTTGAAAATTTATTTTCTACCTAAAACTCCACTTTTGCAATAGCTTGTACTTTATACATCTAAGAAAAGAAGTTTATTAAACAGCTGAGCTAAATTTTAAGGAAAAAACTAGTGCCAGTGAAACTCGCCCACCGAGGGTTTTGCACAAACCAGTAGATAAAAGGGGGAAATTATATATATTTTTTATATTTTCCTTCATAAACTGAAAAATATACATACATCGTAAAAATATTTAAAAAACATGATACGGTTAAAGCACTTTAAAATTTGGACCCTCCTTCCTTGCATAAAGACCCTATTTTTTGTGATTAAATTAAAAATTTACAGTTATCGAATTTTTTCCTATATGTGTAGGCGTACTATATGACAATGCTTCTTGCCAAATTTCACAGTTATAGGTCAACGGGAAGTACCTACCCCATAGGTTTTGATTCCTTGCGAGTTTCGAAATATGCGTTTTTGCGACATATTCGACTATAACTCTTTTTTATGAAAACTGAAAAGTTTGATTTTTCTTTCTGTAGCTAGAGACTATGAATCGGCGTATATGGTTTTAATTTCAACTCTATACCTTCACGCGTTCCCGAGATACAGGTCTTGACAGACGAACAGACGACGAAGTGATCCTATAAGGGTTCCGTTTTTTCTTTTTGAGGTACGGAACCCTAAAAACGGAGCTAAGCTGAACATAAGACTAAATGTTTATTATACGGTTCCCGCCAAAACACTCGTATTACATTCGCAAAATAATCTTATGCCAGTGTTGACGCACTCTAACCGTTTTGGAATCCATTCTCTTCCCGGATCTTATCCTCACCGTTCCGTAACACCAAAACAAATCACCACCGCGTCCTCTCTATAGTAAACAGCAAACTTTTCATTAATATTCCATTCATATTCAAATCTGATTCGAGAAGCGTTATCGCGGATCCGGGATTCCCATCACGCGCGGCTCGGCATCGATCTTTTACGAACCAGAGCGCGGATACCAAAGACACTGGCACTCATGATTGCTTATTACCAAAGTATGATTAATGTGCCGTTTGTTTTGGCGACAAACCGGTTTATTAGCGATGAAAAGGGTAAATTGCGTCGCGTCTAACCGGATTACTGAGCGTTCGGTTGATGGTAATGAAACAAGACAAACAGTCGGTGCCTACACTTAGTTTGTTCGATAATCACGGTGTTTCAACGGCTCCTGAGTTTTGGGTAAACAATCTAATATAATTTCACGTTGTTTACGCATTTTTATACATTTTTGACATACCTATTCAGAATTAGTCGTAATAGATAGATATATAGATAGTTAAACTCTTTATTGTACACCATTGATCAAATGCAATATTACAAACAACTTACAAAACTAGTGTGACAACAGGCGGCCTAATCACTAAAATCGATCTCTTCTACGCAACCGTGGTATGAAGATCAATTTAAACTAGTAATGTCAAAAATGTTTATGTAAATAATGCGTTACATTTTTGACATGTTCTGAATTCATGACCAAACAGAGGGAGACGCGTGACTCAAGCCCCAAAGTTGGATCCACCATACTGAGTCCCTTGGACACACTCACGTTTAATTGCACTTCGACCGTCGCCGTGAATGCTTATGAACACTTGTGTCAACAGTACTGTAACAATGTGGTTTGCAAATTTTTCGAATCACTCAAAAATAAAACAATCTTACACTCATAAGTAGGTATAACTAACCACGTTGTTTTGATTATTGTATTGTTAGGTCACAGTTTTTAGTTGCTATGGGAGCATTACACTGTCATTGCAAATAACAATAATAAAACGACATAATATTTTTAATTTGTCTATGGAAACTAACGTGGTTTTCACACATTTTAAATAAAAACTACGGGCCACTCACGTCTGTTTTGAACGTTTGCGCTGCTCCAGGGGGCGAAGAATGTGTTAAAAACCTGTTTTAGTTTATGCTAATGAGGCTCTTTCATATGATACCCCACAGGATAGGTTAATTCACTTTAAAATTTGGGCTCTCATTCCTTGCATAGAGACACTATTTTTTTGTGAATAAATTAAAAATGTCCAGTTTTCGGTTTTTTTCATATATGGGTACTCTAACACAATGCTTCTTGCCAAATTTCATAGCTCTAGGTCAACGGGAAGTACCCTATAGGTTTTGATTCCCTTGTGAGTGTCGAAATTTGCGTTTTTTACGACATATTCGGCTATAACTTTTTTTTTACGAAAACTGAGAAATTTTATTTTTCTTTCTGCAACAAGATACCATGGATCTGCGTCTATAGTTTTAATTTCAACTCGATACCTTCACGCATTCCCGAGATAAAGGTCTTGACACCCGGACAGACGGACAGACGGACAGACAGACAGACGGACAGACGGACAACAAAGTGATCCTATAAGGGTTCAGTTTTTTCCTATTGATGTACGGAACCCTAAAAATGCAGTTTATATGGGAAAAATAAGTCTTGACTTCAAATTTGTAGACAGTTCAAAATTTCCGCATCCGACGGGACTTGAACTCGTATATCCCAAGCGGTACTTGGGATCCTTTACCATTGTACCCGCAGGCACGTCTCGTGGTAATTTGTAGATACTTTGTGGAAGAAACACTTAAAAAATATCGAATAAGTCTAGACTTGTAAAAAACGATGAAGATATTCAAGTAGTTTGCCTTCGATGTTAAAAGCAATTACTTTTAAGTTCAGTATTCAAACTTCATCGGTTTTTTTATCAGCCCTGTTTGTACAAACTGTCCCACTGCTGGGCATGAGCCATCTTCTCATTGTGAGAAGGGTTAGGCCATAGTCTGCCACGCTGGCCAAGTGCGGGTTGGCAGACTTCACAGATCTTCAAGATCATTGAGAACTCTCAGACAAGTATGTTTCCTCACGATGTTTTCTTTCACCGTGTTGAAGTTGAAGGCGGCAATCAACAATACGCACATAACTTTGAAAAGACAGAGGTGCGTGCCGCGGGATTTGAACCCAGGACCTGCGGATAGCAAGTCAGACGGTCTCCCGACTAGGCTGTCGGAAACTCGGAAATTATTGAACTTGTAATAATTATGTCCATATATTCATATGCAACAGAGGTGCCCACCAATAGAGTTCGATTGCCATATAATACATTTATGATTCATGTTTATTCAGGCGCCGCCCCCGCTCCACCTCCCGTCCCCCGCGCCTCCCTGCCGCTTTTCAGTCGTAAACCGATGTATGCTTATTAACTTTATGATCATTGTATATGATATGTTATAGCTCTTTAGCATTATAGAGTTTGGTATGTAAATGTATTGGCTATGTTTAACTGTGATGTTTGAAATGTTTTACGAAGATAAATATTTTAAATATAAACATGATACAGATAAAGTTACCTATATTACCAAATGTGACCAATATATTGGTGCATAACAGGTCCAACACAACTGAACTTTCTGGAAATAAACACCCTTTTTTCTTTACTCGTAAAAATTCAAGTTATACCTAATTTTATATTTAACCTAATATTACACGTCTGTATTACGTAGCGCTCGTGGCGTAACTGGACTAGGTGTTCTCGAACAATCACCAATATCAAGTAATGGACGGACCGGTCAGTCTTCGGATGGGTGAGCGTAAAGTGGCATTTCTTTCTGAGCGTTACCGTGGGTCAGATGACACGTTAAATTGTAGGTCCCGGTTGTTTGTTCTTAAAAACAGTAATCGTCAAGCCAGGTCAGATGCCTTTCAACAGCTAAATAACTCTTTCAATAGGGCTGGCCAATGGGCCTTACCGTAAAACGTTACTTAACTTTAACCATCGTCTTAAATTCTTTGTCTTATTTCCGCAAGTGTCATTTCGTGTCAGCGAGAAGTTGACAAATTCCCGTAAAAAGGGGACTTTACCGTGGCGCCACCTGATAATGTTAATATTAGGCATACAAATTTTGAACTCAATTCTAAAAAACAATTTTAAAATAATGTCTAAATCGATTGATAAATCATCGAGATAAAAAACAGAATTGTATAATGCAAGGAATGAGGTGCTCACAGAGCCGCTAATTTTATTTTCATCTCTGAAATATTCTGATTTATTTTATGTGTAAAAATAAAATTTATATATATTTACGTTTTCTAAATCGATTTATAAATCTATTCATAATCTTCATAACAATGATATCTAGTTTATCCAATTGGATAAACACGCGTCAGAAGGTTTTCTTAGAACAAAACATGCCTAAAATATAAATAAATGAAACATTTGCTAATACGCTAGCTGACAGAACATGGAAAAATAATATCCATAGGGGATAGCGAGCACGACCAGCCAAGATAAATAAAATGTATCCCTCATTGGGGACTGAAACTGACAACCATGAAATTATAGTGAATGTTTAATCTGCTGCAATATTTTTATGTACATGTAATAGTTAGGTCAGAACTCAGAATTATTAGTTGATCCAAAAGTGACACCTCGGTAAACCTATACCGTTTTGCTTTACCAAGTTTAAAATAGGTGTTTTTATGTTATATACATAGATCTACGATTGAGTACCATCTCCCTTGATAATAAGCAACGGTGGAATCCGTTGATCTAGAAGATATTTATTCACTTTAGCATTGAAAATTCCAAGATTGTAGTACCTGCCAGAAAGTAAAATACCTACCACTGTCATATTGAAAGCGAAGAGCACACAAATATTGACGGTTCACCCAAGACAATAAATTAAATAGACAAATTGGTGGTCAATCGTATATATATATTTATATAATGTAAAAAAATTAAAAAATCGATGACAGTAACAACTAAGATCGAACTGTCAAGTTCACGTATTGTTTTCTGTGAGTTGGACTGGCGTGAATAGCACATTTGCCAGTAAGATTTGTAAATTTGAAGAATAAAACCAAGTATTAAGAGAACTAAGGAGAGGGTTAAGCTCGAAGGCTCACTGACAGATCGAATTAGAAATGAAGAGATCCGGAAACGGAAAATCACGAACATAGCACAGCAGACTAGCAATTTGAAGTAGCAGTGGGCACAGGGCACATAAAACAAAGTAAATATTGTATTCCTATATATGTGATGTAATTTAAAATATAAACGATAGTTTAAAATATCTATAACACCAGTGAATCGTATTGAAAGTGAGTAGACAGATTGACGGCACGCCCAGACTTATCTGAAACGACGGGAATTCATGCAAAATTTTATAGAGAGAGCTCGTCAACCCTCATGAGAGTTTGGTTCACCGATAACGTTCCGCTTTAGAGCGTTGTAAAATATTTCACAGGATAAGGTTATGCGACACTCGGAACATTCCTTTGTCAGTTTCAAATTAGGCGCTCTGGAGTTGGAACTGTTTTATAACTTCCGAATCTCTTTCAAGGAACAGGGCAACAGTCTTTGAAATTGTTCTGGGCTTACTTTAGATACATAATATTAACTACAAAGTTATTTTTTAAAGAAAACAAAAAAAAATATTTAAAACAAACTTCACTTCACCCTTATTTAAAGGCAGTTGTTAGGTGAACCGAGGTTGTCTTTATAAGCAATATTTTTCAAGAAATGTAGACGTTCGCGTAATTTTATTAAGAGAGAGAAAATAATCAGTTTGTTACGCTCGTAAGCGCATCAATGTGTGCGTAACAGAAAATAAAGTGTGAAGCACACTACGCTGTATCTGAAATCTAAGTGTCATCTTAGCGTAGATCGCGCCGCTCCACATGGGCGCTAAACATGATAAATTCTCGACAATATTTGTATGCGTGTCGCGGCAAGAACGCTCGTTTATCAATACACCCATCGGCGGATGCGACATGAGAAAACATTCTTAAGACGTACTGGGGAATAGGGCTGGTGCTGTGGAAATCACTCAAATAACTTTTTATTTTGAATGATTTTATTAACTTTTTATTTTGGGAGGACTAGAAATGGAAATGATGCTTTTTCCGGTGTAACACCATTATCGTGTGCTGCTTGTATGTATACAAATTGAGATAATAATGAATTCCGCACTAGGCTAAGCCTGTGCCGCGGAAATCTATAACGATTCGTTTAATTCGATTTTCATCTCTAATTGAACAAACTGTTTATTAATTAAATTAGCTTTCTAACCATAAACTATAAATTGTGTGTCTTTAAAATTACGAAACATGTAATAAAATTAAGAAAAGAACAAGGAAAGTATGTTAATGTTAATGTATGATTCATGACATCTATAGATACCCCAAGTGTAACCTAGCGTGTCAACAGTATGATGAAAAATCATAGTTGACAACCTAAGATTTTTTTAATTTCAGGTGATATATACTTCCGATTCGATATTTTGTCAACTAGACAACAAGCGCGCGGATGCATTGGGTTTAATAGATTTCGCGCGGACGGAACATTCCATCACTAAATCGTTTGTGTGACGTCACAGTCGATACCAATAATATGGCACGCAAGGTTTTCATAGAAATGAAGTCGCATGCTTCATCTACTATGTTTGTCGAAATTAGATTTATATTCGCCGATTTTTCGGGTGGCTGTGACTAAAACCTTTTTTGACGGTTGGATCCGTGAATACATTTTTATTGTTTTATTTTATATATAGATTTAGTAACCATCTACGCTACGGGATTATTTAGTAACCATCTACGGGATTAATTACGTAGTTTCGAGATGTTTTTTTTTTATACATTATAGATCTACGATTGACCACCAACTCGCCTGATGTTAAGCGACGGTGTGGCCGAGGATGCAGCTCGTCGATCTAGAAGATATCTATTCACTTTAGCCTTGAAAAGTCCAAGATTGTAGGTCTCAGGAAACAGAGATGGCTGCAACGAATTCCATTCTTGTGCAGTACGCAACAGAAATGTGGATCGATATCGCTGAGTACGGATTTTTGGCATTTCAACGAGAAATGGGTGGTAATTCGCCGACTTTATGCTAGTCCTGTAGTGAAATGAGGAGGGTGGAATTAGGTCGTGAAGCTCTTGCGCACATTCCCCGAAATGAATCCTGTAGAAAATAGACAGACATACTACTTTACGGCAGTTGAAATGTTTGTAGAGTTGACAACCCTGCGTAAAATAATACTATTCTAAACTAATACGAGAAAATATCTCGTATTGTCTGTGTGTTGCTATAAAAACAAACAGAAACAAGTATATAATATTTAAAAGAATGTTATCTATCTGTTATTTAAAGTTTTGCTATAAAACCAAAGCATTGAACTGATTTTGACAAAATTTAGGAACCAATAGGACCACCTCTGAAGTCATCATCATCTCAGCCATAGGAAGTCCACTGCTGGACATAGGCCTCCCTCATGGATTTCCAAAAAGACCGATTGGAAGCGGCTTGCATCCAGCGTCTTCCCGCCACTTGTATGAGGTCATCTGCCCATCTCGTGGCTGGTCTTCCTACGCTGCGCTTGCCGGTGCGTGGTCTCCACCTGAAGACCTCTGAAGGTGGAGACCTCTGAAGTATGACAAAAAAAAAAGAATTATCAAAATCAATTCCTAATTGCCGAAGTAATTGCTGAACAAATATACACAAAAACAATATAATTGAGAACCTCCTCCTTTTTAGAAGTCGGTTAAAAACGTAAATGAAAATAATTCATGGATTTTCATTAATGGATTCATAAAGAATCCTTATACTGTTTTCACATTTCAGTCTTCAAGTTGAGTTTTGTATTATCAAAAATATTGATGAGTGAAAAAGAGTCCGATTCAGTGTATTTATAGCCTTAAATGCAATCTTCCAGACGAGCTCTATTTAACAAACCTTACAAACCTTAGCTTTACATCGAATTACGACCTGACCTAGAGGTAAATGGATATCCAATTTGAACTAGTCTCGTCTGCAGATTATGAAACCCTTCAAAATTAATTGCGTTGGGGTTTCCCATTTAAAAACTAGTCTGCAAATACCTTTGTGAACCATCTTTTACGGATTAAATGGAAATGCGCCCTCTAAAATAAATGAGGTCAAATAAATCCTTGCGTCTGAGATTTTATTGTAAGCAATTTTAAACGAGTTTGAAAATATCTAACTCAGGTTTTTTTTATTAGAGAAAATAAATAAAATATGCGTAAGGCATAAAAAGTTGAACACGTTATGCGTAATGAGAAAGGTTGTGACGATTCGAAGAATATTATGAAAGTTATTCACGTAGGCATTTATCATCATCATCATCATCTCAGCCATAAGAAGTCCACTGCTGGACATAGGTCGGGAGGCCATGGGGGACCATGGATTTCCAAAAAGACCGATTGGAAGCGGCTTGCATCCAGCGTCTTCCCGCCACTTGTATGAGGTCATCTGTCCACCTCGTGGCTGGTCTTCCTACACTGCGCTTGCCGGTACGTGGTCTCCACTCGAGAACCTTTCGGCCCCATCGGCCATCAGTTCTACCTGCTATGTGCCCTGCCCACTGCCACTTCAACTTGCTAATCCGCTGTGCTATATCGGTGACTCCTGTACGTCTACGTATCTCTTCATTTCTGATTCGATCTCGTAGAGAGACTCCAAGCATAGCCCTCTCCATAGCTCGTTGCGCGACCTAGAGCTTCCTTATAAGGCCCATAGTTAGGGACCACGTTTCAGCGCCGTATGTCATCACTGGTAACACACACTGGTTGTAAACTTTCGACTTGAGAGACTGGGGTATATTGGACGAGAAGACGCTTTTAAGTTTCCCGAACCCGAGAAACCCGAGGCATTTATAAGTAAATCGTTTATTCAAAATCCTGAAAACTTATGCAACATTGTTTTTAAATAACCGAACCATCAACATCCTCCCATTTTACTACTGTTTTGATATACTTTAATAGTCACTACTCGTCAGTGATATGTTATACAGATTTAACTTCTCTTTCTGACTGTAATGTGAATTCACGAAGGACTTATTCTAAATCGTACCTTTCGCATTACGATGCCAATTTTGAAAACCGCAGTGTAAATCAACCTTTAAATCGTTAGTTAATTTTGGAAAAGTATAGCGTTTTGTCCTCATCATCATCATCATCTCAGACATAAGAAGTCCACTGCTGGACATAGAATAGAATAGAATAGAATAACTTTATTGTACATCCATACATAGATAATAATCGGAGTTGAAAATACAACGGCGACCTTATCGCATAGACCGATTTCTTCCAGGCAACCTTAGGGTGTATAGGAAACAGGCAATTTGAAAAGGAGGTTGTGGTGTACAGTACATATATTAAATAACATAATTGTATCATAGATACTTATACAAAACATAATATATATTATATAAATACATAAATACTTAACAATATAAAATATATACAGATGGAGATATGCATTGATTGCCAAAAAGTCTGGTTGTAAGCGACCTGTATCTAATGTATTTATGTTACTTGTATTAGATTTTCTGTCCACCTTGTGGTTGGTCTGCCTATACGCTGCGCTTACCAGTGAGTAATTAAAAGTAAAAGTAAAAAAGCCTTTATTTCTATTACTCCATAATCATGCATATTGTAACAAAACTTAATTTTAAAGCAAGCAATTTCTTAAATTAGATATAAGTACCTTATTTATTTATGAAGATTCTTAGGATGATGATAGGTACATACTTAAACACTTAATTAGACATTTCAGACCAATGTATTGAGACCACATTATCAACACATGTATTTTTTAACGATTGCATGATTGTAATCTATATCCTAATATCTCTATACTATCAATTGCATTATGATTATGACCGATATCCGAAACGTAAGCATATTAGCGGAATAAGGATCTTGACGAGATCAACCTAAACTAAATCGGCTAAACTTTTAATCCTGGATTATAAGTTTGTAAAGGTCGAAGATGTAAGTTCATAAAATATCGATACCTGTCATGCTAAATTAAGAATATGATTAAATCACTGCTTCACGTACATGAAAATGAAATTTAATTTAGTTATAAATAGAATTAAAATCTTTTAATTACAACACAAATTACAAATTAATTTAAATTCTATGTCATTTCATTAGTAATAATAAAGTTAACAAAAATTTAAATTATCGGATTAAATTACAATATTAAAGTAAATATATTTTGGACAATAAATAAATAACCACAAAGCTAAATCTAAATCTATGAATAGTGTTTCATAAACTGTTGAATAATCTCAAATATATCTAGTATATAAAGTATTCACTACAATCTAATCTATTATTGTCTCCGAAATTTTTTTCATGTTGCTCTCTTAAATCAGACAACAGCGAACTCGGGATTGTTGAAGAGCGAATCCTTAACCCTTGTCGCTCACCTGATTGCGGAATTCAAATCGTCCCCACGAGAGCTTAACCCTAAAATACATACGTATAAAGCTGTTTATTCTCTGAAATGGCCTATCCGAGGACCGCCAAACCGTAACAGACACGTGAGAGCTTGAAATGGTTTTGAATAGTTGATAGTGCTTTATTTCGTTGGTCGTTCTATTATTTACGGGCTCTCTGGGCGAAGCATGTCCGGAATTACTCTTAATTTTGGCAATTTTTTCCGGTTTCGCCTACCTTTCCGAAGCAAGCGTTGAAAAAATGGCTGGTATTATTTTTGGGGCGTATGATCGTGAATAATAAAAAGTATATAATAAATAAATAAAATAAAAAGCCTTTATTTCATCTACACTATTAAATAAAATCAATACAAATGTCAAAAATATCAGTTTTCAATAATTACAATAATTAATTCTCTTTTTAATGTCAATATTATTATTATTATTTCATATTAATGCAATCTTCTTCGTCAATTTCACTTAGATGTCCTCAATATTGTATCTGTGTCATAAATTTTCTTCTACATAATATATTAATATATATTATATCTATTGTTGTTCTTGTGTAGATGTCGCATCTTTGGCGTAGGCCTCCTCCAGTTTTTTTCCAATATTTTCTATCCCTAGCTAGTCTCATCCATTCGTTTCCATGTCTTTTAGTAAAAATGTCTTCCCAACGTCTAGTTGGTCTTTCTCTTTTTCGCTTTTCCTCTCTTGGTATCCATTCTATTATTTTCTTACTCCATCTATCGTTGTCCATTCGACATACATGACCTGCCTAACTCCTTTTAATGTCCTTGTTGTTTCCGTTATATCTCTTATTTTAGTTTTTTGTCTTATTATTCTATTATTTATTTGGTCAGATAATCTTATTCCCAACATACTTCTTTCATTTTTCTTTGGCATACCGCTAGTTTGTGTTCATCCTCTTTTCTTAGCGCCCAATCTGACAACCGTATATGAGGGACGGTAGTATGGCAACGTCATACACTTTCCTTTTTATGTTTATATCTACATTTTTATTTTTCATTATTTCCTTCATTCCCCAGTATTTCTTCCATGCTATCGCAATCCTTCGATCTATTTATTTTGCTGTATGGTCTTCGAAAGCTATGGATTGCCCAAGGTAAGTATACTCAGTCACATATTCTATCTTTTCCCCTTCTACTGTTATATCTTCTTTTTTCCCGTTTGTCATGATTTTTGTTTTGGATTCTGCGAAGATGACGTTATCGTCAGCGAACCTCAAATGGTTGAGATATTCAGAAAGTATATAATACACATTAAACTAACTCGTTATCAATTTAAAAATAGGATAACTGGAATTTTCAAAGAGATGGATTATAAGATGACTGAATCATTTAGTCCATCGGTAAGTCACATTTTGTAAACTAAATTATTGACATTATTTTATTCTATATTATATCTTTAATATATATAAATAAATATGTAGTATTATATTATAAAGTAACAAATGTATGATAGTATAAGATTAATTAATATGAAGAAGCCACTGGTGTCCGAAATACTGTTTATAAAATTAGTTCAGAGTCAGTGGAACTAATATTTTTGTACCTTAGTTATACACAAGTAAAGAAATATGAATTTAAAGTTAACTTATTGGAAATAGATCCTTAATCTCGGTTTGGATTATGTTAGTCATTTAGTGGTGGATTAGCAAGTTGAAGTGGCAGTGGGCAGGGCACATAGTACGTAGAACTGATGGCCGATGGGGCCGAAAGGTTCTCGAGTGGAGACCACGTACCGGCAAGCGCAGCGTAGGAAGACCAGCCACGAGATGGACAGATGATCTCATACAAGTGGCGGGAAGACGCTGGATGCAAGCCGCTTCCAATCGGTTTTTTTTGGAAATCCATGGAGGAGGCCTATGTCCAGCAGTGGACTTCTTATGGCTGAGATGATGATGATGAATGAGATAGCACGATTCTACATGAAAAGATACTCCCTATGTTCTATTTCAATATTTTCTTAGCGTACTTTGGAGAAACGCTCGCGCGAAGGCATAGTATTACTTACTATTCTACAAAATTACTAAGCTGGTCTAAATTTCAGACAATAAATTACTTGAAAAATAAAATTCCGGTAAGGTTAAGCTGTAAACGATGTAATTTTGTAAGATAACAGCCAATCACGTACTATTCCAAAATTATTTATACAATTAATTTATAATAATTTTAAAATCAAATTCAAATAGTTTATTATTCAGACAGTAAAGTCCATGTTGTTAGTAAAAAAAGAAATACTAAAATAAACTACATTAAAATATATATGCATGCAATTATAGTAAATTATAGTAAATAGGTATCTAACAAATTAGAAGCAATGGTCAAACAGGATATAGGTGTGTACACCTATTTGACCATTGTCTTCACAAAATGTCTCAGCCACGGTGCATGAGGATCCTCTGCTACGGTTTTTAGGATACTGTTGTGACTTCCCCGGACCCTGCTCATCAGTGATGCTATCTTTTTACGAATTACGGCTAGAAAACCGTCCGTTTCATTCTGCGCAAACATCGCTGAGGCACTACAAAAACGGGGAAGCCCCAACATCATCCTGAAAATATTATTATATTAAAATCATTGTATTTATTACTTATGTTAATTTAAATATTACAGTTTATATATTTATTACATGCTCATTAAATTGATGTATTTATATAGGAAAACATTTGTTGTGGTATATTTATGTGTTCCATTTAGTCTTTTCTTAAACTAAACCTTTGTTCATAATTGAGGTGTCAAAATTATGTTCAATGTTTGTATGCTCTTAATTTTTACCCGTCTACGCAGCAGAATTAAATTTTCGTAGATGTGTAAAAATGACACGAAAAGCAGACCAAAGAAAAATGAGCAAATCCATTGAACTTGTAACCGTTCCATTCAATTCGCTTATTCAAAAGATAGCCAGACTGCAAAATGACTGGCACTCAAAAACTGAACAAAATTAATGGTAGTTCATGAATAAAATGGTAAAATTCTAAAAGTCCCAATCTACTGCTGAGTAGTCTAACTTTAGAAGCCGATAGAGCGACAACAGATTTTTTACACAATAGCAAACACTTTTTCGTGACTGAAACTTGAATAATTTATATCCTCAGAAGCCTTTGTTGGCACTGGAGCTGCTACGTAATTTGTATCTCGTCCGCTTGCTCAGAAAAAACATTTTAGTGGATAAAAATACTAACGGTTGTATAAGAGGCAAACGTGCTCTATCGTCAATAGAATCGCTATTTTCCATCGTGTGAAATATGAGCTAGTTGTTTTTGTGAAGTAAAATATTTTGTCATAGCTTGGGCATGTGAGACACTGCCACTTCAACAATTTCATAGCTAGATTTGGCACCTTTTTCACTTGCCACAGCACCTAAAAATAATTTATTAACTTTTTGGTGGGTAAAAATCTTGCTACTATTTAAAGGTAAATTTTTACTTATGCCAAAATTCTAACAAAATATCCCCTAATTCAAACCAAATTGTATCAAAAGGCAAATATTTTTAAGGTAACTGACTGTATTATCTTTTTAAACAGGCCTTGTATTGTAGTAAAAATTAGATCCCACCAAAAACATTTCATGTAAAATTGGTTGCCATGTGTCGCATTGTCATGCCACTTTCACTGACAAAAAGATATCAGATGAGATCTGACTGAATCTGAAGAGCCAAGCCGCTAACTCTACAAAATCTAAGGCTACAATACTTATCTCTGTAAGCCTTCAATCTTGGTAAAAAAGCATGGCTTGGTCGTTTCACTTTCATGGAACTATTACATTACTATTCCAATTATACAACATTCAAGAGCAGAACTTTTAGTTTCTTTTTCTTCCTTGTCCAATTTTACATGAAATGTTTTTGGTGGGATTTAATTTCTTTTTGTAAAGGACCCTGTAATTTCTGCAACGTTTTGTTTTAACGGAATGTATTTCCCTGTGCATCTGTTATCATTTCTTTAGCAGTACACTCTCTGTCATAGCCTGTTTTTCTTGTTGACTTATTACTTAAAATAGATGATAGCTGCTGTAACCTTCAATTCTGATGTGGCGCCATACTATAGCGCGTGAATAAGAGTCGGTTTCCAGATACACTCTTCAGCACAAGTATAAAGTTGCAAATCGTCTCAATATTCTACAACATAACGAACAATAGCACACCTTAACTTGCAACGCCACATCAAATACGGTCTTCTATAGATTGAGTAAATGTCAATGAATGGAAAAGGCATGAACTATTTCCAGGCATACTATGAACTGTATTATAGACGATAGGGCCCTAGCCCTTCTCCCAAAGAAATTGTTTCGTTACTCATATTGTTCGTCTTATTTCCTTTTTATAGGAATACGTCCACTAAACCAACTTTAGATTTATTCTTGTATCCAGACTATTATTCAATAACTTAAATTCTTAACCTATAACCTAATACCCCTTCTCTAACAAGATCGGTCCCGAAACCAAGCTTCTAAATAAGCTCTCGGTTGAAAGTATTATATTTTTCTGTGTAAATAAGTCCCTAAGCCTAAGTAAGTACTACCTAAAACAAACCAAGTCATCAATTAAAGTCGAATAATGTATATATATACAACATACAAACCTATAACCTAATGTATATATATATATAATACAAAATTACAAACCCATATTTACTAAACAAACATGAAACAACGAACGAAAACTATACTATTTATCCTTATACCAAACAAACCGTTATCATAAACGAGAACCAAATCAGAACGAACGAATACACAACACAGACCAACCATAAATACGGAATACCTAGGTGCCTCAGCGTGTCGACTTCCAAATTTGATTTGCGACAGAGCGCGAGAAATGATACCGTGTGCTAACTTGAGGCGCACGCCATCTAGTATCGCCTTTTGAAACTAATTAGATAAACGATCCTCACTGAGTGGTAAAATTGTCGTATTTTAGATGTGAATCATATCTAAAGTACAAAAGCTAAATAAATAAAACTTTGTATGTTTTATAAATGTACTGTCTACTTTTTATCCTGAAAATTTGGGCTCTCTAGTATTATCCATATCGAAGTTATGTTGTGTTACAGAAATATAGACACACACACAAGATCACACTTTAAAAGGGTTGGAGGGTGAAAAATACAAATATCGTAATTTTTCTGTTGTTTATGTACCAATCGTAGTTTGCATACCAAATTTCAGCTTTCTGAAACTTCAGGAAGTACCCTATCTTTTTGATTACACTCAGGGGGTGTGCTCCCACAAATAAAGGGTTGGAGGGTGAAAAGTAATAATATCTTAATTTTTTCGTGGTTCATATGTAAATATTAGCTTACACACTAAATTTCAGCTTTCTAAGACTTCAGGAAGTACCTTATATTAATTATTGATGAGAATAACGTAATAGCCCCCAAATAAGGGTAGAGGGTGAAAAATACAAATATCATAATTTTTCTGTTGTTTATGTACCAATCGTAGTTTGCATACCAAATTTCAGCTTTCTACTACTTCAGGAAGTACCCTGGAATATTGATGACGAGAACGGGATAACCCCAAATAACCCCAAATAGGGGTTGGAGGGTGAAAGTTACAAATATCTCAATTTTTCTGTTGTTTGTGTGCAAATTGTAGCCTACATACCAAATTTCAGCTTTCTAAGACTTCAGCAAGTACTTTATCTTTTTTATGATCATCAATTAATTTGTGCCAAATCGGCGTATTTTAGGTATTAATAAAATCGAAAGTATAAAAGCTAGATACATGAAACTTTTAACATTTTATTAGACCGTGGACCACACTTGATCCTGAAAATTTTAACCCTCTAGTGTTATCGAGGCCGAAGCTATGAGGGTCTAAAAATCCGACGAATGTGTTCGAGAAAAGATAGTCCCGGCCGTACCCGCTGGGTCACATGGCGGGTGCACGGCCGTGCCCCCAGATTTGTGACAACATAAAAGACAACTAAGAATATTGTCATTTATATGAATGTACTGATGTTTTGAAATACATCTGACACAATTTCAAAATTATATTATACAATCAAACTTTGTTACCTTTACACGCTCAAAAGGCTGAACTGATCGTTATGAAATTTAGTATAGAGATAACTGTGAACCTGGAGACGGACATACGTTACTTATCATCATCATAATCATCACCGTTTTTCATAACTATGCGGGTGAAACCACGGAACGCAGCTAGTATAAAATCAGGGATTAATGTGAATTTAGGTTTTTAGGTATTTTCCTATTATAATTTGAATGAATCCCTGAAGTTGCATTTAATGTGATCAGCTCCATACAAACGGATTTATTTTTACTATATTTCAGCACTTGCCACTTATATGAAAGCTTATTCCCAAATATAATATATTACATAGAAGTGTAGGTGGTTAAACTACAAAATTGTATGTAGTTTGCTTATCGTTATATTGTCAATGGCATTTTCCCAGTAAACAAATAAATTTACGTGACTACAAATTGCATACATCCATCCAATTTTAAAACACAAAATCGTTCGAAACACAATTACATTTCATTAAAAGTAGTGAGCACGCGCAACGTCCGTAAGTTCTGCAACCAGGTAATAGGGTGATTTCAAGTAGGCTATAAACAGACACAACTCAATTTCATCTGGCGCGAGTGTAATTGAATCCGAGGGCGCCTGCTCCCTCGTCGCCGTCGAGGAAACTGTTTTTGACTGTACCTACTGATGGTACTTACATGTTTCGATTTTGAGATTATAGGTTTTTCGAGAGACAGAGGGAGCGGAAGGTTGGTAGCAAGAGCGAAGTGGTCTCCTGAGACTATAGTATACTAGATATTAGAATTTTTTACTTATTCAATTCGATTCGTTTTTCTATAGTTTTTATTTTCTAAACTTTAGATTTCAACCACGATATGATAGTTGCAGTCATTAAATTGCCTTAATTATTAAAAATAATCAGCCATGTGCGAGTCGGACTCGCGCACGAAGGGTTCCGTACTATCATCTATAATACTACAAAGTTTAGTTCTGTTTATAAAATAACGAGAAATCAACGAAATTCCAAGTAGTAAATTGCAAACTTATAGGTAGGTTTTCGATACACATCCGGGCAACATGACGACGCTCGCGCGAATACGCGCGGCTATGGCTCGCTCCGTGATGTTACCTCCCCCGCTACTCGCGCGGCCGTTGCTTAGCAACCGCCTCGCGCCAGCGCCACCACCACACCGCGGCGCGGCGCTCGCATCGCGTTTAGATGCACGGATTATTTTCATTTTGTGAGTTTTTATGTATTAGATTAGGTATTTATTTTTATAGTTAATATATTTCTAAATATTTACTTAAAAATATTCAAGTTTCTACCTGTTAATTAAGATCGAGTAAAAATTGACAGACAGACAGACAGACAGACAGGCAGACAGCGAAGTCTTAGTAATAGGGTCCCGTTTTTACCCTTTGGGTACGGAACCCTAAAAAATACGTCGGGGCCTTGAACTGAATGAAACGATGCTTCTATATATTCTGACTTTTTACCCGACTGCGTAAGAAGGAGGGTTATGTTTTTGGAGTGTATGTATGTATGTATATTTCTTTGACACGCCCTAGAGCTTAAACGGCTTAACCGATTTTGATGTGAGTAGTGTCAATAGATTCGTCTTAGTTGTGAGAGTGACACTGGGTACATCAAAATAAAAAAAAAACATAAGTTAGGCTGCAAAAATCTCTTTTGAGACTAAACTCAATAGTCTCTTTTTCTGATATGTTTGATACTTTATTTTTGTCTTATACAAGTGCCTTTCTTTTAGTCTAAATAACTGCGCATATTGAAGGCAACGTTTGAAATAAAAAATCTAAATAACATATATCTCATTGAAATGATCTATTATAACTATTTTGATCCCCGTTTTTGAGGAGGAGTTTTTACTCCTCCACGCTGCCTTCTCAGATACCTGAACTACAATCTCGGAATTTGCAAGGCTAAAATAAATATAATTCTAGATCAACGTACTCCATCCTCGACCATACCTTCGCTTACTATCATGCAAGTTTGTGGTTAAACGTAGAATCTGTTTCGTATATTAATTAAATTATACGCACAAATAAGAACATACTATGCTTATCGTCCCCTGTGAGTACAAGGCCGGGGTGCAATACACCTAGGCAGTAATGACTCGTTACCTAGCTACCTTTATGTTTTGTATGAAATTAAATTGTACGCTCGGACGGAGTGTCATTAAAACTTTACTAATATAGCTATCGGAAATTGCTACGACTCCTAGTTATTGACTCTTTTATGAACCAAATGGAGGGACTCAATTACTCATGCTAACTACGAAATTGGTATTAAACGGTTCTGTTACGTCCCATGGAGAATTGGTGCTCAATTTAGTTTCTTCATTTATAGTTGGCACCTTCAAATAAAAATTAAAACAAGTGACATTGATTTAAATCTTCTTCTTTTTTGTATTGGACCACGCCACGCGATTAGCGATTTGCCAGTGTCAAGTATTGAAATATTTTCAAGTTTCTTGAATAATACAAGTTATATAGTGTTCTAGTCACAGTCTAAGTGCCTCTTTCATAATCTTTGAGTAAAGTGAGAAGTAGCTAGCTACGTGCCGAGTAATGTTACTCAGCGAGTAATAGTCCCGATTAACTTTTGTCAGTTTCACAAACGAAAACCTAGCTCCGAGTAATAACTCAGGAGTTACCCGAATGAAAGAACGAAAACATTCATTGTTCGTTCAAATTCCTTTGTTACAACTGTTTAGTTAGTCAAATACACGTAGCGCCATAATCGAATACTTTACATGGTACTTAATATGAAAATATTAACTGACAACTAAGGTACGACATATGATAATTTTATGAGGTTAGTATCAAGATCTATAAGTATAATTCAAACTATTATTTTTTTTATGTTATTTGTTCTTTATGTTTGTTAGAAATAAACAGAATAGAATTAAAACCCAATTTTTTTGAGATGTGTTTGGTTTTGGCTCTCAGTACACTCTTAATACTACGATTTTATATATCAATTCATGTTTATCTTTTAGTAGGTAAGATATCGTAGTTTACCTGGAAATAGAGTCCTTTCTCCACATTTGAACAAAAGGTCATAAAATAATAAAATCCAGCCAGGGACATCTATAATAGAGGTTGTACGAATGGCACATCTGTTTATGACTGACAATGGCCTTACTCATCGAATATCTCCGATACTCGGCAGATGAAGTCACACGTAAGTTACGGGCTAGTTTATGAGATGGTTATGGCTACTCAGACATTATGAAATTAGAATCTACAATTACTTGGCGGTTCAAGTGGCAAGTAACCAACTTTGATCTTTACTCGGGGGTGATGAAAGAAGCCCTAAGTCACGTAAATAGACATTTTCAAATTTGAGTAAAGTGAAGTGATGACTACTTTACTAGAAGCTTCTATGGAGTTTTGTCGACAACGTAAAATGGCACGTTTCACTGCTTTATTTCATTTGCCCACACTCAGGTACTTGATCGAACACTAAATGAATAAAACACCACCATTTTTATCACATTAATATTCAAAATAACAGTAGTTTAAGAAAATAAAACAGAGCAACAACAAGTTTCTATGATGTTCCCGCTAAACTCCAAAAATCTAATCGTATACTGTCTTTTTCTATTCGTGCGCTTAACCAGCTGTTTTGTAAAGGCTGGAGAGTTAACAGTAATCCGATAATGTAAGGGGAGGGTTGCAATTCACCGTTTTGTTAGACCCTTACACCTACTTAAAAAGCCTATCATCGAATTTGCTATGAAATAAATTTTCAACATAATAATATAACGGAGTGAGATCCAACATGACTCCGACCTCGGCTGGAGACTTCTGTACTTTGTGCACCAAAAGAGTTAAAAGCTTAAATAAATAAATTTTAAATATTGGTGGACATTTCACACAACACCATCTGGCCCAAACTAAGCAAAACTTGTATTAAGGAAACTAGGTGGCTGATAGAATATATAATTATATACTTTTTGTTTTTGTAAATACCTACTTACTTATGATATATAGAAACACTCAGACACAGAACAAACATCCATATGCTCATCACACAAATATTTGCCCTGGGTAGGGATTGAACTCACGGCCTACAGCCCAGGAAGTAGTAGTAGTACCACTCAGCCATGAGGCCTGTCAGCTACGTGATTCACTCTGTGTTTATACACAGAGTGTGTGTGTGTGTGTGTGTGTGTTGTGTTTATGTGTTGTGTTTTTCACTAATATTATAAAAGACAACGTTAGTAATTCTGTCTCTTATATGTAATAGGGCGAATTCTGTGCTCTTATGTTACAAAAAACAGTGAAATTCCGTTCTTTACGCATCGGAACGCGTTGTGTTTCACCCAGAGTAGTAAGTCACTTAAATATGACTTTTGAGTAAGTATTTTACACTATATATATTTCCATCTTCCTGTGTATAGTATTCTGTGGTAATATTGAGAAGGAACACCAGTAGTTATGAGCAAACTTTTTGGAACCTTATAACTTAACAAAGGTTATAATTTGAAATTACCATATGATTTAAAACTTTACTATCGTATTGTCTACTTGATTGCTTAATATTTGCTAAGGTTTTCGTAATTTTGATTGCGATTGTGATTTTGGGCAGATAAAGAGAAGCATAGAGACTTGAACTTAAAATTTCATAAAAACCACGTTTTTTGTTGTTTTTTGTCTTGTCAAATATCGACAAGGCCCATTAGAATCTAAAACATAGATATAGTTGCTGCCAGGACTAGACGCATTGAATATCAACATATTTTCTTTTAATAAAATCTGAACTATAATTGAATTCGTCAACAACGCAAAATCAATCTTGCTAATTTTACGATGACACAAATAAGCTGCATCCAACTTTTAGCTTAAGCGATACTAAAAAAAAAACCGGACAAGTGGGAGTCAGACTCGCCCACCGAGGGTTCCGTACAAACTAGTAATTAAAAGGGAAAATTTATATTTTTTTTATATTTTCCTTCATAAACCGAAAAATGTACATCGTAAAAATATTTAAAAACCTGTTTTAGCTTATGCTACTGAAGTTCTTTCATATGATACCCCACATGATACGCTTAATTCACTTTAAAATTTGGACCTTCATTCCTTGCATAAAGACACAATTTTTTTGTGATTAAATTAAAAATGTCTAGTTTTCGGATTTTTCCTGATTATGTGTACTCTAACACAGCGCTTCTTGCCAAATTTCATTGTTCTAGGTCAACGGTAAGTACCCCATAGGTTTTGATTCCCTTGTGAGTGCCGAAATATGAGTATTTTACGATATATTCGGCTGTAACTTTTTTACGAAACTTAGAAACTTTACTTTTCTTTCTGCAGCGAGATACTTTGGAACTGCGTATATGGTTTTAATTTCAACTCGATACTTTCACGCGTTCCCGAGATAAAGATCTTGACACCTGACGGACGGACAGACGGACAGACAGACAGACGGACAACAAAGTGATCCTATAATGGTTGCGTTTTTTCCTATTGAGGTACGGAACCCTAAAAAGTTATAAAACCAGATAACTTCCATTTCATCTCAAGAGACAAGCGATATATATTGTTTTCATTCTACACACGCACATGCGTCTTATTATTTCTACATGTCGCACATGATTTTAAATAGTGTGTTAACTCAAAATTTTGCATTGAACACAGTTGGAATTCAGTTTTTTTTTATATAAACTGATAAAACTACTGCTATAATATTGCTTAAAATTGAAATAAATCTCATTGAAATTCTGTCTTACTTATACTTTCTTCATTTTTATAAACATGTGCAAATAATAGCTTAATACTTTGACTTATTTTATTTTTGAATGTTATTCTTGTTTTGATGTTACATCCATTATGACGATCTTGCTGGTATATTTTAGACATTAAGTATTTCAAGCTGACACAGTATTCTTTTATAGGGTTGTTATGTGTACGTACGTGGACGTAGAAATCTATTTTCTTACAAAATTACACAAAACAATTGAAAAGCATACATATTCTTTTCTTCAAGATATTATCGGGTTATGTATACGAAATATACGAATTTTCAAAACTTTAGCCCCGATTGTCTCAAAACATTGCTTTTTGAATTATTACACTTTTGAAAATTACTTGCAATGACTGATCAGAATTAAACCCCGACATTCTGTACCCAGCTTTCATTAGTCTAATTGTCCTCGTCTAAGTCCACTAAAAGTAACCCGCGATCTTATCTATCAGGCCGTCGTCCGTCCCTTGTCCAATCCAATATCATTACACTAACATCACTGAGCAAAGAAAACAGTGCTAAATCTTTTCAAGCTCAGTTTGTATGCGACTCAAAAACGTCAACAAGTTTTGAGCATAATTTATGGTCCAGACAGAATATTTTTAAAGAATGTTTGACGTATGAAAAGGATTAGGTTCAATACTGAAATACGATAACCTTGAGTTTCTTCTTTTGGCTAGACAGTCTTTTCTTCTGTATAAAGTATATTATGATACACATTTTAAAACTTTGCGACTGCGCAGACCGGCCAGTATTCGATACACAATACATAGAAAACGGATTTAATAGGGAATATTTGTTTACCTCTTTGTTATTTAAGTTTAGAATGACAAAGAGGCAGGGTAGATAAAGAATTGAATTTGAATCCGATATAATACGAAATGAAAGTAGTGGTGGTCACTGATGTTAACTTGCGGACTTGCAGATAGATGTCACTATTGTTAATTTCATTTATATCCTCATTTGCTTATAGGGCCAAAATTAAGATAATTATTTAATTATCTTGCCTATAAGTATGAATATAATTGGACAGCCACCAGTTTATAGAGGTCAATGTTTAATTAAATTTATTGGTTCTACTTGCGTAATAAATCAAACAAAGATTTTCTTGTCAAAGATTTATTCGAAAATATTATACCTAGTAATTAGTATTCTTAATCGTTAAAAAAACTTTTAAGTTTTAGTAGTTAGAGAAGAATGCGTTGATTTATTATTCTACGAGATTTAATAAAATTTTGTTCACCTCTTTTATTATAAAATCTTGCGAGCGTGTTTTGTTAGTTTGAATCTCTTGGGGTAACAAAATAAAATATTTAAATTAAACAACACGTAGATTTTACATAATTTAAGACTTGTCGTTTCGAACACTTTGCAGTGTCCGTGGTTACAGATTATACTTGGTAGAGAGAGACAATAATATTTTATTCAAAACGTTTTTTCAGAACTATCCCGTGGTTGAGATTCTATTGATTTGAAGACCGAATCCCATACTGTTGCTGGATGCCCACCATATTCTCCATAAATGTTAAAGAACTTCTCGATCTCACGATGTCAATAGCTTCAAGTAACAATTTTATTTCGGAACGTATCATTCCTTCTAGCCAGGATTTGACAATTATTAAAGCGGATGTTGGCTTGAGCTTGGCTTACCTAGTGCATGCGCAACGAATTTAAACAACATTAAATTATCAGCAGTTCACTGGTGTGAAATCCTATTTACGCGTGTGTAGCATTGATTAAATAAATACTTTATCGTGTTGCTCGTGTAACTTCATGCTCTGATTCCCACGTATCCTTCCTCCCTTCCAGACAATAGGATATACTCCAGCATGTTTGTGTACCATCGTATCTGTAGGCCCTGCTTGGCTTTGCTTAATTGGCTTAAGTAATTACCTTTCGAGATAATACAGATCAAAGCAACAATTACAAAAGGCTAGATGTGACATCGGTCTTATGCCTTTGTTCAATTCAATTTGGGAAGATAATTAGAGAATTGGGAGGCTTTTATTAAGTAGACCGAAGCGATGGTATTGATAATAATTTGTTTTAGGCAAAAGAAGAGTACAAACCCTAAAATGGGCCCGTAAAATTAAATAATTTACAGACTAACATACATGTGTAATTATTTTACATAAAATTATTTTCCATGCTCCCGAGTTCTTGGTCGGGTCTCTGTTCAGTGCCGCCTGAATACTACTAAAGTAGCGCACTTGCCTCAAATTCTGTGGTTTTGCCATGTAGCAAAAAACGTACAGCTTTTGTTATATTATTTTATTTTTCGATGATAAATATTATTTTGGTATCAAACGAAGGCCTTTATTTATCACATTTCAAATAAAAATCTTATGTCGAGAATAAGATTATTATTATTAAAATAATTGTGCATAAGATGCAGCGTAGCATAAAATATGTTGCTAGATTTTTTGACAGCCTCATAGCTTAGTGGTAGTAACTACCTTCTGAGCTGTAGGTCGGGGGTTCGATCCCTATTTAGGGCAAACATTTGTGTGATGAGCATGGATGTTTGTTCTGTGGGTGTTTCTATGTATCATAAGCATATTTACAAAAAAGTATATATTTATTCTATCAGCCATCTAGCTCCCACAATACAAACTTTGTTTATTTTGGGCTTTTTTAACTTTCATTTCATTTATTTAGCCATAGGATCTCTAGGAACACTTAGCAATGTCATGTTACAGGTATTTTACATTAGCTAGATGGTGTTGTGTGAAATGTCCACAAATTTTTATTTATTTATTGTGTAACCGCCAACTAGCTTGATGTCCTGTTGCCTTTTACGATAGATATAATAAATATTATATCTTACCCTCTATTCCCCTGTAACCCTCTAATATCCTCTCCCTTCCATCTAACCCTCTAACCACGGTAAAATGTGAGTCGAACAGCCTCAGGATCTTTGATGCTCTGCCAAGGGGAAAAAAACATAATTATTAAAGAGATCATGATTGAATACTCATGATCGCAAAAACAACATAACACAAAACGCGAAATTGAAAAAGCAGTATATCCATCAAGAGAGGATTCCACAGCAGGAAGTAATTCAGAAAACACGATCCGCAGATTTGGAGTGATATTCCAGCAAAGTCAACTTGCACGGGAGATTTGTGTTCGAAAATGGATTGAAGTCGGACTATTGTTGGCGGAGCCGTTGACTAGAAACTAAAACCCGATACTGGTGTCTGCGAAGCCGTGGGCTTTTGTGATATACACAGTAAGGGCATAGTGTTTCGTTAAGTTGATGGAAAATAAACCAACCGTCCAACCGTCGAGTTGATTGCTATAGGTGTCATTGCCTAGGTGAACGGTGGAAATCGACAAGTACCGACGCAAAGAGATACGGCACGTTAAGAGTAGTTTCATAGGTTTTGTTGGACGTAAAAGCGTAAGTTATGTAGCGTAAGCTACTGCTTTCTACTTTCAGATATTTTTGCATCGCATTGTAACGCATTGCGTCACCATGCCACTTTTGCCTTTTGCCTAGGACAGTGCCTTAATTTTAGTTTAATTTTTGTCGTACCAACTGCTGAATTCGTCGAATCCTCTCGAACTCTTCCGAAAAAAACAATCTGGATGTCTTTATACCGCGAGTGAGTCAGTATCTTCTTTGTGGACCGCAACGTCACGTAACTTGTTGCATTTATGTAGGTATTTGTTAGAGCTCTTCAAAACTTAATACCTACTTTATCCTTTCAAAGATTTCGTAAGTCATTATTAAAGTCCATGTATTTTTTCCTTCAAAAATATAAATTCAAATTTCAAATAATTTTATTGCGAATATGGGTGGTTAGAGTTGGAAAAACAAATTACGAACGAGAACGCAATATTCCGCTTACGGCATGCACAATTTAAGAAAATGTCATAGTTTAAATGTATAAAACTGAATTTTATTAAGTGTATGTGACTTGTCAACAATAAAATGACGTTACTTACATAATTACCGCCATGTTCTGAAAATAAATATCACATCATTTTCATTCATAAGATACTAAACAGTTTACTATGGAAATCAACGTGGTTTTCACACATAGGTACCAAACACATTACAGCACATACACACACACACACACATACATTACATACATACACATACATACACACATTACACACATACATTTGGTTACATTTGGTTTTTGTGGTTTTAACTATAGTCGGATATTTCGACTCAAAACATATGTGAGTGACCCGTAGTTTTTATTTAAATACTAAACATTATTAAACTTGCCATACTGCTACTGTTTTCTCCAGTCGGTATTTACGCCGAATGCCAATGCCTAAGCCCATCGTCACAGTGCCCGTTCGTGACGTGCTTTGTTCCTAAACTGATTATTGCACTTGCTGCATTGTTTGTGGTCAGCATTGCGGTAACGGGATGTAAGATCAAAGGATAGTCAGATCAACTAGTTAATAATATAGAGGTCTTGAATGGAACGCAAATATTGTACTCTTCATTATTATTTAAAAACACGGTGTCCGTAAAACCAATAAAACGATGGTAGACATTTTTCACAAATTAACATGTAATAGTTGAAAACTAAGCATAATTTGCATTATGAGAATCAGATAGCTGATAAAATACAATACAAATAATTTTATTGGTCAAAAATTTACAATGTTTGTATGTAATTAATTGTAGTTACTGCAGTAGGGTAGGGGTTAGGGTTCCGTACTCAAAGCTTTAGTCTAAACGGAAGTCTAATATTCCCGCAATCTGTCTTTCCCTTTATCGCTAGGTTTAAATTAAACGCCTAAGCCGTTGAAGTTAACTTCTTGATTGTTATTTAATAATATTTTATAAAACTTGAACCACTTCGACAACTTTCTCATTTTCTATTATCAACAAACTCAAGTTTGTGTTTTATTTTTGACGTGATAACGTCTTATAAATCGAAGAACGCCGGCTGCACCCATGAAAAAGCATAACTCATTGTCACGTTCCGCCTGAGCCAAGTGTGCAAGCGAGAGCGCAGAACAAGCGATAGAGAGACACGATCTGCCTAAGCGTTCGGCTTGTTACTCTATCATGACGTTATCACGTTAAATTTAGTCCGTAAACCGACTTAACGGACAACCATTTTAAAATAAAACTACGGATTAAATTGTCCCATTTATGTCAAAATGCCCTACTATGGTGTCGCATAGCTCGTAATAGCACTTTCGTAGAGTTTGAAGCACATTCTTTTCATACGAGATCCTGAATGAGTGAAATCTGACGCGCACCGTTTTTAAGTACCTATTTTTATTACATATTTTGCGATATCCGTAATCATTTGCACATTAAATAAGCCAAAGTTTTCCTAACAAACAAGAGTTCAGTGCCACTAAAGATTCCTTCGATAGTGCTCCCCAACGTTGTTGTTTTCTTCCAGACGTTTATAGAGAATAAATTCAGTGCTTTACGCGCTCACATGTTGACACCTACACGTTTTTACGCCTCTGATAATATTGGGGTGAGCCCCCTTGCTTTTATAGTGGCTTGTTATAAGACATGATAGTAAATTAGGAACAATGTGAGGACGACTTTATTGAATTTTTTGTCGGAAAATTGTAGCAGAGTTAGATGTCTGTTGTTTAGGTGTTGCTCAAACGGTGTCCAACGCTGGGAGCCTTTGGAGTCCACCACTGGAATCTATTATAGGAAACTTTAGTTTCTAAGGCCGACTAGATACAGCCTTCGGTGACTACGATTCCCCTACTTTGCGTGTAAGGTGGTTAGTGCAGTATCCGGCACAGGCAATTCATTGCTCTAGTCATTACCACAATAGCATGCCAGCTTCATTATCATCATTTCAGCCACCAGAATTCCACTGCTGTTCAAAGGGCTTCCTCTACGATTTTCCTTAAAGACCTGATGAAAGCAGCTTGCATCCAGCAGCTTCCTGTCACTTGTATGAGGTCTTCTGCATACCTTGTGGCTAGTCTTCCTACGCTGCGCTTGCGTGTTGCTTGCGTGGTCTCCACTTTTCGGGAACTTTTCAGGCCCATTAGCCATTAGTTCTGCGTACTATGTACCCAGACCACTACCATTATAATATCCTAATCTGCTATCTTATGTCGGTGACTTTCTTACGTCTACTGATCTCTTCATTTCTGATCCGATCACGCAGAGAAACTCCGACCATAGCCCTTTCCATAGCTCGTGACATGCTCAGCTTAGATTACTAAATACATGAGTTTAATGTATGATTAAACTAAATACGTGAAACGATAAAAGTATTTTATTCTAAAAATTTCCTTGTTATTCCAACTGAAATACTTTTTCAACTGTAGGCTCTACCGCTCGAACAACAGTAAAAGAAAAACGACTCCTCGGCTTTAAAACCTAATTGAAACGAAGTTGGTAAAGTTTATACCCTTTTCATTTATACAATAAAGCGCTGGATGGCTGTGTGGGAGCACTGAAGCGGTTTGTAAAGAGGTAGCAGTATTCAACTTCATTAGAAACTGTAATATTTATATTTTTAGGGTTTCGTACATACGGGTTTTGTTGACACTGACAAAATTCTAACTCGTCCACCCTACGTTTGAAAAGGTCATTGTTTTTTAACCGTTATGAATAGCCTCAAGAAGTTTGCTTAGAATATTACTCTATTTTAGCAAATGTCCTAAAATAATAAAAAAATATAAAACTAAGGTTGCTAAAGGTATAAAAAGAAATTGATATGTTTTCTTTTAATAATACAGATATAATGAGAATCATAAACCGTATAGTTAAAAAATTCACTTCATGTACTGTTTGAAAAACTGACTTCAAACAGTAAGTGTCCGAATTGCATACAAGAAATTGATTTTGCAAATTTATTTGGATCTGTCTCTAAGATCACTTTCTAATATAAAAAAAAAAACATGAAATATTTACCAAATATACTATTTAACACGTGTAGTACATGTTAAATAGTCTATTTGGTAGGTAACCTATCTATGATCCGAAATTCGTTTTTTTTTATTCTTACATGCCCGTATATAGAACTGTATGAATCCAAATGTATACTTAATCGCGAGTGAATAGGTTTCTTCTAGGCAAGTGCGCTCCATCGTAGACCGCTTAACACCAGGTGAGTTGACGGTCAAGCGCAAGCCTATCGTCGAATAAAAAAATAAAAAAAAGCTTGACAATAGTTTCTGATTCCATAAGTTTGTTAGCCAAATGTTTCATTTGCCCGAACAATTACTAGGTTTGGTTCGTTAGTTTTCCTGTTTTATTATATCCAGAAACCTTATTTACAAAGATTAAATTATCAGACATATATTCTTAGGTTATGTTCGTTAGATTTCTGTTTATCATATACTTACAGAAACTTTCGTATTAGATAAAAGATTAGGTTTTCAGACGAGTTTTCAAAAGAGTGTTCGGGATTAAGATAAAGAGTATTTGAAAAAAAAACGTTTTCAGGGAAGTTATATTCGATATTTGAATTTTTTTATTTTTTTTTCGATATTTTAAAATTGTATTTGTTCAATGGTGTACAATAAAGAGTTTATCTATCTATTTTATAATTTGGATCATAGATAGGTAATATATATTTTATATATATATATATTTTTTTTTATTTGAAAAAATTCGAGCACCACAGACTCCAGGGTCCATGCCTTTTATAAACTAATACATTTTATTTTTTTTAGCTAACTTTACATATTTTTTTAAACTAGAGTACAAGAGGAAGACGTTAATACTTAACTAATAACTGTTAATACTTAATACTTAAGTAACATGCACATGCATGCGTGTGTACGCCGAGCAGTCCAGCTCCCGCAAGCAGCACCCGTTCACGAGTTGACGCGGTAAGCCATATATGGTAGTTTTAGTTCGAAAACTACAGATTTTCAAAACTCATGGAATATTTTCATAGTAAAACTACCATATACACAAACTACCATATATATATGGTAAGCCATTTAAGGTAGTTTGTGTATATGGTAGTTTTACTATGAAAATATTCCATGAGTTTTGAAAATCTGTAGTTTTCGATTCTTACAGAATTTATACTTTACTACCTCGTATAGGTATTTCCCGTTCACGCCACTATACTGCAAAAGTGGCGCCTGAAAATAGTTTTTTTTTTTACAAATATCTTCTTTCTGACTCATTAATTCATCATAATGTAGTTTTAACGTTACACCTAAACTGCAGTTATTGTAAAGTTAGTTACTGCAGTACCTGTACTGTGGGTATATCGAAGGGCTCATCAATCCCTGCTTGATTTCAATGAAGCGGTTTCTTATTCAGAGAGTTTCGTTAAATAACGAACCTTATTAATTATCTATAGGCTACTATTGAGGTCGGAACAGTTTGAGCTTGATTTATTGAGGGAATATATTAAGCCGTGAATACGGAATTGTGTTCGACACATAAATAAATTCGCATTACTTATGAAAGTAAAAAATATTGTTTGCAGTCTAATGCGTATTATTTATATAAAGACTTGGAATTAAATTTACCTATTTCGTTTTATTTTTAGTCGTAATTACCTCACACCAAAGCGAAGGCTTTTTCTTCGAATTTAATTAGTACATTACAAATACAAACTAAACACAAAAATACTGTATAATAGTATGTACTGTGTAATAATATATCTGTTTAATATGTACTGTACATATAAACCTCCTTTTCAAATTGACAGATTTCCTAAACACCCTAAGGTTGCCTGGAAGAAATCGCTCTATGCGATAAGGTCGCCGTTGTACTTTCAATTAAGTTTATTATCTATTTTTAAGTTATTCTGTATGGATGTACAATAAAGTTACTATATTCTACTCTACTCTACTCTACTCTACTCTACTCTACTCTCACACAAGGCGTTCCTTTAGTGCTTTTCTGCCCTATCTACCATTGGTAAAATTTCACAATGCTCTATTTTTATCAAAAAGTTATATTAAATTTGTAAGGCTTGAAAATCTTTTTTAAACATAAGTAATTTATAATTAATGTATAAAAAAAAAGATTTTCAAGCCCTACAATTATAGATTTTTGAAAAAAAAAAATACAGCATTAAGCTCCTGTAAAATTTTACCAATGGTAGATAGGGGCATACGAGCACTGAGGCAACGAAGTGGCAGGAAGTCGCTGGATATAGATGCTTTTAAAAATTCATTAGGGAGGCCTCTTTGCAACAGTGTATTTCTTGTGTCAGAGATGACGATCATGATAAGTTTGGCATTACTACATACCTATTTCAACATAAATTAACGCCTATTTTTTTTCTTAGGCAGTAGACGGTGTTAATCCATTGCCATTTATATTAGACTAATGTTAAAAGATTACAGAATTTATTTTTTATTCAAAATAGGCCAGCACTTGACCGCTAGATCTTTGCTAATAATTTCGCATTACATACACTAAGTATAATATTTTAGTTAAATTATGTTTTCCATCTATTGGGGAGGCCTATGTGTATGAGGCAGTGGACTTCTTATGGTTGAGATGATGATGACAATGATTGAGTTTTGATAACGAAATAATTAAAAAGAGGCCAGTTTTTAAACATTTTTAACTCCTTCAAAAACGGAGGAGGGTATCAATTCGTTTGTATTTATTTTACATTTCTTATCTCATAACTCCGTTATTTACTAGCTGATATGTTTTTTTATTTATTTATTTATAAGAATATACTTTAAAACTGGTCCCATAAAGATTTCGTCAAAATTGGTTTAGTAGTTTGATTTTTAAAACCAAATTATTGGAAAAAATATGTCATCCTAGCAAACGAAATTGCGTTATTTTGAAGTTACTAGTTTCAGTTTTTTAAGTTATAAATACATTTGTTTACAATTGTAAACAAATGTATTTATATCATACCAACATTAACATTTTTTTTATGATGAATAGATATACGATTGACCAACTCGCCTGATTGGTTACACATTTTTGACAATTTAGGCTTATACTGCTCTCACAATAAGAGACAAGAAATTTCCTTATTCAAATTCAAATAGTTTATTACTAAGACAGTATAAGTCCATGTTGTTATTAAAAAGAAAACTTAAATAAACTACATTAGAATATTTATGTATGCAGTATTATAGTAAATAGGTATCATAACAAATTGGAAGCAATCATCAAACAGGATATAGGTAAGTACACCTATTTGACCATTGTCTTCACAAAATGTCCTTATGGCTTGCTGTTATCGTCTTTTTTTTTAAATACATTATAGATCTACGATTGACGACCAACTCACCCAATGTTAAGCAACGGTGTGGCCGAGGATGGAGCTCGGCGATCTAGGAGATATATATTCACTCTAGCCTTGAAAATTCCAAAATTGTAGGTCTCAGGAAACAGAGATGCCGGCAAAGAATTTCATTCTTGTGCAGTACGCAACAGGAATGTGGATCGATATCACTGAGTACATTTATAATTTTATTAGTTTCGTCTAACAAATCGAGTCTCACTATCTCCCGCACCCATTTCCTGAGATGGAATCGTAATACGCTTACCATTTGTGAGGTAATCTGAACCACAAATCTTATTGCGACTGCTGCGTGCTTACGAGAACGTAAATCAAATTGTACCTCGTTAAGGCTTTACTTACCTATATAACTTTATTTATATACTAATTTACTGGTTATTTCATGTACTTTTTAAGTTATATCGCATTTATTTCACTGTTTAAATTTAATGTTTAACTTTAAAAACAAGAATTTATTTTCATAATAGTTTTATAATTCAGTTGTTAGTACGTCTGCCTTCTAATCTGTAGGTCACGATCTCCACCAAAGGAATCAACACAAGAAAAACATATTATTTATGGAAGACACATAATATAGATAAATACTAAGAAACAACAACAAATATATATATATACATATTTGTGGACATTTCACCATCACCATCTGGCCCAAACTAAGCAAAGCTTGTACTATGGAACTAGATGGCTGATAGAATACATAATTATATACTTTTTTATTTGTAAATATATACATACCTATGACACATAGAAACACTCAGACACAGAACAAACATTTCTATGCTCATCCCATAAATGTTTGCCCTGGGTGGAGATCGAACCCACGTCCTCAGAAGGCAGACATACTACCAACTGAGCCACAAATGACACAATATGTAAAGATGCGTCTGCCAGCGCTGGTCTTCCGCTAGAACCGACGGTGACGTCATCCAGTTTTAACAGACAGTACCACAAGTATGTAATTATAAAAATAAATAGTAGTCCAAATGCGTGTCGGGCCACGCGTATTGCGACTATTGTATTTTACTTGTATTTTAGGATTGTGTAGTTGAACTTCACTATAATTTATGTGGACATAGACATAGATTTGATTGATACTATGAACAAATTGATTTAGACCACGATTTTGCGATGAATCTAAATAAAAGCTTTTTAAAATAGTATTCAGTAATCAGTGAACTGACATCGAATAGGAATTAGTACAGTCACCAAAATGGAAGTAGCAAAAGTACAAAGAGCGAGTTTTCGAATCGTCTATTGCATTTGCCACGTTTCCTCCCTCGCACTCATTCCATATTTGCCGTCCGGTTTACAAACAATAATAACAAACAAATCTTATCTGTCGTTGTTTACCTACAGTCAGGAGGTCCGTGTTTGTCGTTTTTCCAATAGATTTCCACTAACAAGACAAATAGATACGCTTGGCACCGACCGGGCTACGGTTGATCATATTTCGTTTCACTCTGGATAAACAGGAAATTGAAAACTATTGTTTGTGTTAACGCATTGTTTGGACCAACTTTGTGCTCAAACTCAATGGTCTTGGCAGTTCGTTTGGTGATGTTCATTTGAGATGAGCCGTGAAACAAAATTTAGTTGTATGGGTTATATGTATGTATAACGTCGTATATTATATGTATAACGTCGTTACAAAGTGGTTGATATCGCGAGAAGGTTATTGAGATTTCCTTTTGAAAATATGTGACTAAATATATTGACAGATGGTATTTTGAAATAACAGAATAATAGGTTTAATTAAAAAACCGGCCAAGTGCGAGTCGGATTTGCGCACGAACGCTGGGTTCCGTACCATTATCTATAAAAAAATCATGTCTGTTGTATGGGAGCTCCCCTTAAATAATAATTTTATTTAAATTTAATTATATATTTTTATAACTCAATATTTTGTGAATATTCCAAGCGTCTATCTGTTGCTGTTGCTGTTGCGAGCAAAAACGAGCAAAAAATAACACGTTTATTGTATGAAAGCCCCTTAAATATTTATTTTATTCTGTTTTTAGTATATGTTGTTATAGCGGCAAAAAATAAATACATCATCTGTGAAAATTTCAACTGTCTAACTATCACGACTCATGAGATACAGCCTGGTGACAGACGGACAGACAGACAGACAGCGGAGTCTGAGTAATAGGGTCCCGTTTTACCCTTTGGGTACGAAACCCTAAAAGTGTACAAAACACGTTTTTTTACACGCAATTGATTTATGATTAGCCTAGTCGCAAGATGGTGAGTGAAGGTTTTAACTAGTCTTTTTGGAAATCATAAAAAGCCTATGTTCAGCAGTACCTATATTTCTTGTGGTTGAAATGATGATGACGATGATGAATTATTTTAAATTTAAACAACTTAAAAATATCACTCGAACAACTTAAATTATCAATTATAACTATATTTCAGTGTCAATAATATACATAAAATTTCTGCCAACCCGCACTTGGCCAGCGTGGCAGACTATGGCCTAACCCTTCTCACAATGAGAAGATGGCCCTTTCCCAGCAGTGGGACAGTTTGTGCAAACAGGGCTGATATAAAAAAAAAAAAAAAAAAAAAAAATATACATAATCGAAACTCAAGCGCTGCAATAAATATTACGCAAAGGATGAACCCACAAAAAATTCTAAATAATTGCACTCGAGGAAATTGGCTTCCACAATTTCCTCGTTCTGTATGAGGTTAGGAACTTGGTAGCATCGTCTGAGGAGCATATTGCAACACAAATATTATCTAATCCTGTTATACAAAGAATGCTTCTGACATTTCAATTACTGTTTATCTCTAAGCTTTACATTACATTACACACTTAAAGGCAGTAAATCATATTCACATAAAATACTGTCTCTATCTCTGTTTACTTAATTTGTAGACAAGGGGACTTTTAGTCTACATATAGTCACAAATTATATCTATAACTTACTAAATCATAGCTCAGTTTGATGGGTACATCAAACTGAGCGGGTTGGGGGGAAGGAGTCACAAAGCGCTTCAACGCAAAACAATTACTAAGTATAATTACTAAGAAAGACCTATTATTGACAAATTTATTAAATAAAGTAATTATAAGTACTTACATTGTAAATTTTCAGCTGTTGGTCAAATAAATAAATAAACGCTTTCGGATTTGACTAGTTATCAGTATCACCTCAATCGCTTCAAGTTGTAAAAGCATTTAACAGTGTGCACCAGTAGCCTTATTTGAGAGCCGTCTTGAATCACACCCTCACTTAACATTACGCGCTTAACAACGCGCTGTTCGTGTCGTTCAAAAAAAAATATCACAGTACATGTGTTACTGTTCCATCCTGTAGTGTTCCGATAGTCCGCAGTGAAGTTACGATAGTGATCTTTGAAAAATTGTGTAGAATTTCGAAGCTATCAAGTACAAAACCGAAAACTTTGATTAAAGAAATAAGTTATTTTGAAAGAATGTTATATACCTACAATCGTGGAACAAGCTGTGTAGTAAAAATTGAATTCTGTGACTAAAACATACCATAGTTTTATTGTCCTTTCATAACCAGGCCATGTTTCTATTTTTAGCCGACTGCATAAGAAGGAGGGTTATGTTTTCGAGTATATGTATGTTTGTATGAACTTGTATTATGTAGGTATGTATGTATTTAAGTTTCTATATTACCTCCTACAGCCTAAATGGTTTGACCGATTTTGATGTGCGAGGTGTCGTTAGATTCGTCTTCACTTTCTAAGTGTCATATGCTATATTTTTTGTAATAATAATAAGGCTCTCGCAAAAAAAATAAAAGCGTTTTTCGTTAACACCAACGAACTTATTCGTAATAAATAAGTGATTCTACTAGATAATTCGTACGCATACTTTCTCAGAAAAACGCACACTCAACAGCGTATCAAGCGTAACTAAATCGTAAGTTAGACTACAAAAACAGGTGTTCTGCAGTCTGGTATTTTGTTATTCTTTTAAATAGATACTTGTATTTAGTTAATTTTGAGGTATGAAACCCTAAAATCTAGCAAAGCACGTCAGACCACCAGCCATGTCAACAGCTCAGTCGGACTAACTCCTCTGTCTCGCTCGCGCATAGCCACATTTTTGAAAATATAAAATTATCGAAATGTCTAACGAAATATCTACTATGCAAAAAAAAAACATAAAAATTTTACAAACACATACATAAAAAAATATTTCGATCGTGGAAAAATCTAACATAAAAAAAACTTTCACTCAGAAGATGTATTCAATTACGTTTTATTTTCCATTCCATATTTGCATGTAAAATAATTAGTATATCAAAATGGTTTTTGATGATTTTTTTAACAAATATCCATGATCATCACACAAATGTTTGCCCTGGGTGGGGTTCGAACACACGACCTACAGCTCAGGAGGCAGTCGTACTACCACTGAGCCATGAGGCCTGCCTATAATTTTATATCCTTAAAATTGTACATATGCGTGAGCGACGATTTACTATCGACAGCGCCTTAACATACTCTAATGTTTCTGCGAAGTCCTACATAACATGATAGAAGTTTTTTTCTATATATTTTCCGAGAAGTTTTCCCCAATTTCCGAACATAAAAAGGACAAAATATACAGCTTAAGGCTGTATAACAGAGTCAAAGAATGTTTGTTTTCGTATGATCATCAAATTAATAAAGCTTTGTTGTTACCTTGGTTTTAGCTTGTACAGGGCTTTCCAAGAGCTTGAGGCAAATTTAGTTTATTTCAGGTCCAAGAATAAAACACAAACGTAAGCCAGATTTTAAAGCTTTCGTAAAACATTTTTGGTATGCGAAAAGTAACAATGGAAAAGGCAATTGCAAAGTTGGATTCCGATGTGGGAGGGGGACGAAAGAATAAAGCTCTAAATAAATTCGTTTTAATTTTGAACAAAACTTGCTACTTTTGCGTGTTGTTACTTTACCTGTTACTTTTGTGTATTGTTTAGTTAGAGGTTTATTTGCGGTACAACATTTGCGGTGCGTTTTTTTTTGTTGTTTTTTAGTTTTAATAGGTAGAATAATTTAAATTAAGGAATTTTTACACTTACTTGAATTTGTTTGCTCTTCATTCGTTCATATCCATCTATCTATATACTTCAATACAAACATTCATTTCAGATGGTGTGCTCTTGAGGTGCATGATTTGATCCCCCATAGCCCGTTCTACTATCAGAAAGCAGAATCTCGAAATAATGTCATTGATTTATGGTGGACATTCCATAAATATTTATTTTGCCTCCTGCTAGTACTAAAATCTGTAAATATTCGATATTTTTTAGTGTTTCACAATGAAGTAAGTAGCTACAAATGGTAAATGCTCCCAGATGAAGATCGGAATAGGCGGGTTCAAGTCCCGTCAGATTCGTGTAATTTTTAAACTGTCTATAAACTTGTAGATACTTAAATGTGTTTAACATCCCGAACGAATTAATTTCTTTTGAATAAATTTCCGGCAGCCGTC
This sequence comes from Lycia hirtaria, assembly GCA_947563715.1. Taxonomy (NCBI): domain Eukaryota; kingdom Metazoa; phylum Arthropoda; class Insecta; order Lepidoptera; family Geometridae; genus Lycia; species Lycia hirtaria. The sequence continues at coordinate 37,263,012 of OX387381.1, read as the reverse complement.
GGGAGACCGTCTGACTTGCGATCCGCAGGTCCTGGGTTCAAATCCCACGGCACGCACCTCTGTCTTTTCGAAGTTATGTGCGTATTGTTGATTGCCGCCAACTTCAAAACGAAGGGAAAAACATCGTGAGGAAACCTACACGTCTGAGAGTTCTCAATGATCTTGAAGATGTGTGAAGTCTACCAACCCGCACTTGGCCAGCGTGGCAGACTATGGCCTAACCCTTCTCACAATTAGAAGATGGCCCGTTCCCAGCAGTGGGACAGTTTGTACAAACAGAGCCGATAAAAAAAAATAACAAAGGTACTCTATTTCAGGCGATAAACGTCAATTAACATCAGGTGACTGACTTTATATGAAAATATTTTAAAATATATAAAAATAATTATATTTTCAAATTACATAATTAAATCACAAATATTTTTCTTTTCAAATACATACCATTCAGAAACGTACAATTTTACTGCAGTAGGTAATCTCATTAATGGCCACAAATAACTTTCAATGCTTAAATTTATGGCGCGTAAATGTTTTACGTACATTTTTTATAGTACCTTTCAAGAAAATAACAGGCGTTTCAAGATAAAGCGCTTTTCTTATTTTTTCCCCGTCCAATACGGGGAATGTATTCTCTAGACCCGGCAAATGGGATGGTGTAAAAAGCCTTTCCAATCTGAGCCTCTAAAAAGAATAGAATAAACAATACTACCTCTGAGAAAGTTTTCTTATTATTTAAGAGGCTACCCGCTACATGTATAATGCATGAAGTAGGTACGATTTATATCCGTATTTGAGTGAGATTGTATATTTTTGACGATTGCGTTTCTGCACTTGGATTTATTTTGTTTTTGTCTGACTATGCAAGGAGGAATAACATTGCAAAGAGGGGTTCATGTTTTTACGTGTATAAAAAAAACAGATCAAAATCGGTTCATCCGTTTGAGAGTTACGATGCCACAGACAGAAACACAGATATACAGATACATACGTCAAATTTACGACACCCCTCTTTGGGCCGTGCCGGGGCTTAAAAATGTACTTTGTGACACTCGGAGATAAAAAAAAAAAACCTAACGACGTTACACATAAAAAAAAACTGTGAAACCACTACTACACACTACTAAACTACGTAAGGTAATTAGAAATCATCATCATCATCATCATCTCAGCCACAAGAAGTCCACTGCTGGACATAGTGATCCCTCATGGATTTCCAGAAAGACTGGTTGGAAATGCCACTTGTATGATATCTTCTGTCCACCTTGTGGCTGGTCTTCGTCTCCATTCGATAACTTTTCGGCCCCATAGGCCGTCAGTTCTACGTGCTATATGCCCTGTCCACTGCCACTTCAACTTGTTTATCCGCTGTGCTATGTCGGTGATTAAATTAATTAGAAATATACAAACTTATTTACGAAAAATACTACTCTCCTTAGATAGTCGGGTATAAAGCGGTATTTTTAGCAAAGCGTGTATAAGCATCGGTTGCGATGCTTAACTTGAAACAATAGCACTGACAAGAATATAATATGTACATACGAAATACCTAATTGTCGACCATCCACAGAAATTGCTACATATTTTTATTACCAACCATATTACTTTATGGTAATAAGATAAAAAAAGTCGTAAAATTATACTGAATATCTATGTCATAAATTAAATTCGTGCAAAAAATACTGTATCGTTATACAGGGCTATAAATTAAGCTTGTTATAGCTGTATAATAAACACGTGAACACAGAATATGGAAGGGCAGATGGAAATAAACTGATATTGATATGATTACACGTATATATTTGTTACTTTAAGCTGATTATTCCAAACGAAAGATTCTACATGCCATACACTTTGTTTTTAGAATTAAGTCGGAAGTGTTTTTTTTAATAGAAATATTTTATGAATTACTTCAAAAAAAATTGATGTGAAAAGTATAATTATGACATCACACTGAATTGACACTGAAACATACTGGTTCTAGACCAGGAAAATAAACCGAAACAAATAGGTCCTTATCATCTTGCCTTATAGAGCAGAGTAGGTTGAAAGGATTCCATGCTGGACTGTGAGAAAAAGAAAAACATAGAATGTATCAGCTGCTTCTCTTCCTGGGCATACTGTAAAAGTTAGTTAAGGGACTTGAGAGAAATTAGCTTTTATGTTGGCGATGGGCTGACCCTCTTGTCACTGCAAGCCAATATAACATCTTACCCTCTAATCCCATCTAACACTCTTCGTTACATTTAACCCTCTAACTTTTTTTTTTATAGAAGATAGATCTACGATTGACCACCAACTCGCCTGATATTAATCGACGGTGTGGCCGAGGATGGAGCTCGTCGATCTAGAAGATATCTATTCACTCTAGCGTTGAAAATTCCAAGATTCAAGATTCAAATGTGGCGTCAAACGGCCTCATGGTCATTTATGCTCTGCCTCCCCGTAAGGGAAAACAGGCGTGATTTTATGTATGTATTTGGGTTGGCGGAGTAGACTTTCACATTAAACCAACGGTCGTGTGCTCAGTAAATCATCTAAGTACCTTACCTGGTATTAATTGATATGCTTGGCCATAACATTTATAAACAACTATTCGTAATTTTGATAATAAGAGGTCTAAATATTTATCTGTCCGCGGTTGTTTTGTTACGTTATTAGTCATGTGATGGAAAACTGACACTAAGAAATACTTTAACATCTGCAATAAGCAATGATGATGTATAAGTTAAATGGAAATGTATAAATAAGATGGCGAACTCTATTCGTATATGATCTTAAGTTTGTTATGCATTATTATGCTTTGTTTATAACCAATTAAATGATTAAAAAAAAAACGGGTGTTGTCCGTCTGTGTGCTTCTAATCTGCACCGGGTAGGTAGTAGCAGAGTTAGAAGTCGCCAGCTAATAATATATCACGTGGGTTTGCGATAACATTGCCCACAGGGATTTATGTTGTTCGATCTCACTCGATACTGGTGGTCAGGGCTGAAATCAGGACAAAAAATAGGGCTAAGGTAAGCTGTTCATAGAATTGAGCATTAAAAAGTTTTTGCATGAGCTTTCGCGTTGATTCTGTTTGCAAAGCTTTTTGTCAATTCAACTGATTTATTCACAAGCTTAAAAGTCGGTTTTGTGGAGGAGCAATAAATATTTATAACGTTATTTACCTGATTGTTGAAGGAAGGGAAAGCTTTTGAGCATATGAATGTAATAAGTAAATCAATACGCTTAAAAACTTTACCTTGTTTCTATGTACATCTAAATTCAAATAAAAATAAATTTCCAAATTAAAAAATTCAACGAAGTAATGGAAGTAGACGGATAAATTATTGTGGCAGTGATATTGGCTACAATAAATAAATATTGGTGGACATAACCTTTCCTAAAAAAAATTATAGGGATAACAGTACGTTTTTAATTTGGATATATTGATTTTTCATTTAACAGTATTACTTTTTTTGTTTTACATAACAGATCTACGATCGGTTAGCTCGATCGAATCTCCTGAGGGTTTACAACGGTGTGGTCGAGGATGAAGCGCGCTGAGTGGAGTGAAGCTGTAGTGAAGACAAGTTATCGTAAGCTTAAAACGTATAATCCAATTTTGATTGGTTGTGTATAAGAGAGCCTCTTTGGCGTGTCCTGAATGCGCTCCTGAAACAACGTGCCGACTCATTTCCACTAAGTTTTCTAGTAATAGACCCTCAGCAAGACAGATTTACTTACAGTGAAGACTTACTGCCATTTTAATTGGCATTAGAAGATATGGAATTCGTATAATAATATCTTTAAGGTAATAAAGTCAGTTTGTTTGTATGTATAAGTTGTCAGTACCTTGGATGACCTAGGCTTGCTCGTTTTTTTTTATAATAGTTTTTCTCACAAAAGAAGGAGTTGCATAATTGCATCTATCTGGAATCGAACTGAGGTCTTCTGGATTCCGAATCGCCCAATTTTCCACCTGAGCTATTACAACCTTGTAGATGGTGGCGAAATTTACCTTCGTATTCTAATGATATTTTATCAGTTTTTCATTGCCTGAAAACACGGATAAAACAACGTTTTCTAAAAATAAAATCTAGCTAGATCGATTTATCGCCCCCGAAACCCGCTACATACTAAATTTCATGAAAATCATCGGAGCCGTTTCCGAGATTCAGATTATATATATATATATACATACGTTTATGTATGTTGTATATATATATATACATGTAGCGGGTTTCGGGGGCGATAAATCGATCTAGCTAGATTTTATTTTTAGAAAACGTTTGTATATACAGGCATTTATTAAAATTTATAAAATTTAATTTATTTAAAGGCATTAGATAGATTACGTACTAATTCATCCCTATATAAGTTGCTATTCGTTGTATTGTATACTAGTAGTGAATAGTATTTGCTGTTATCGAATTGTACCAACGCCATGTAGCGATCATACATTGCACTCTACGAAGTAAGATCTACTTGAAATAAATGAAACGAAAATTATCTGTGTCCTTTGACAAAGTATCAACGGGATGTAGCGTCAGTCCTCAAAAACGCCCGAGCACGATAAAATAATTTCGATTTTCAAAATAATTTGATCGGCAAAATAGACGTCTCTAGACTTCTCAATCTAAATTAGGCTTTAGGCCTAAATACCCGTTGTATTTAGGCGTTTCGCACCGGTAGTGGTTCGAACCGCGGCGCTGCGAGTCCACGGCAACGTAGGTCAACCCAGGACACTATATTCGTGAATTTTGTTTAGACTTTACGTCCATGTGATGGAAAGTCATTGACTGCGTCCTTTAATATAAATGGTTCCTTTATGTTAGCTAGTCAAACTGAAGAAAGGCAAAACAAAAAAAAACTTTTTGTCTTATAATAGAAGAAAGGCAAAAAGCAAAACAAAATTTTTATATTATTTCATAGTAAAGTTATCTTAAATAAAATGCCTATAACGGTTTTCACATAAAACACAAGTTTATCAGGTGCTAGTAGTCAAATAGTCAGCAGCGCCACTATCTTCATGAGTTTATGTCAATTTTACACGAGTCAGGTTGTATGACCAATAAAACGTGACATAAAATATTTATCCACCAAGAATGTACCTTATTGATAGCACGCTGTAAACTTTATGAAGTTGTTCATCATACCACTTTAATACCGATATCGAGGGTTGGTTACGTGACTAAAGACAGCAAATGTTAAGGATTCGCTCAACGCGCGCAGCTATCTCTCTCGCGCAACACAACACATTTAACATAAAATAATTGAGTAAGGAAAGTTAGAAATGATTTTGTTCATTTTGATAGGAGAAATATATATATATATATTTATACTAGATAGATCTACGATTGACCACCAACTCGCCTGATGTTAAGCGATGGTGTGGTCGAGGATGGAGCACGTTGATCTAGAAATATCTATTCACTCTAGCCTTGAAAATTCCAAGATTGTAGGTCTCAGGAAACAGAGATGGCGGCAAAATTAACCAAAACTGTGTAATTGCCACAAAAGTGAATATTCAGAGCGCTCGTTAAAATAACTCTCCGATAAAACGTTTGAGAGATGGCTTAATAAACATGGATACAACGAAAGCTTTCTCAATAAACATGCAGAAACATTTGTAACAACACGTTTCGTGTTCGAAATTTCCTTTCCGGGGGCATTCAATTGGAAATCGTCAGTTAAGGGTGTTGAAACACTGGAGTGTCAACTGGATACAGTAACTTGATCGAGTTTGTGGACCGTTTTCATTGTGATTTTGACTTTGGTCGAAATTTTTGGAAATTTGGTGTCAGGTAAATAGGTTACCTGACTCTTATCTCTCTATCTATCTGATATCTTAAGAAAACTACGGGTTACTCACGTATGTTTTGAGTTGAAAAATCCGACTATAGTTTCAACCGCATTCGGCGGTCTTTTTCAAAGGAGCAGCGCAAACGTCACTCGCGGTCGGTGACGCGCCTCGCACTGCTACGTGCCGCTCGTGCCGCACGTGACGTCATCGGTTTAGCTGAAGAGTCCTCTTCACAGCACTCTCATGAGTGTCACGTGAGTGTGACGTGAGCGACCCGTAGTTTTTATTTATAATGTGTGAAAATCACGTTAGTTTCCATAGTAACTTATTATCTGTTTTATTTTTTTATTGAGCAAAATTAAACGCAAGTGACTGCACAGTCATCATCATTATCATAGCTACAACAAGTCCACTGTTAGTGAACATAGACCTTTCCTATGGAATTCCAAAAAAAAACCTGAGGGAAATAGCGTGCATCGTCGTGCTAGCGTCTAGCTACTTGTATGAGGGCGTATGTTTATCTTATGGCTGGTGTATCTACGCTATGCTTGGCAGTGCGTGGTTTCCACTCGAAACTTTTCGGTCCTATCAGCCATCAGTTACTGTTCTACTTGCCATGCGCTCTGCACACTGTCACTTAATAAGTCAAGGAACTACACATATCCGTGGAACAGCTGATTCCTTTTTCACAAACTTTAAGTCCACAGTAAAAGATGACAAAAATAATGATAATATGATGCAATGATGAGTAAAATGACCTCCTTTCGGCTTAGTACAGTGTACCCTAATAACACGGTATAAAAAAGTATTTTACATTTATCATCTATTTTACTTCCATACTCAAACTACAATAGATCTAGTCGTTAAACTAGTAAATACAATGAGTGTTCAAACCACTCCAGTCGCAAGGCGTGTCAAACCAGCGAAGTATCTTTAACGAGCAAGTTGAAACAAAGTGGTTTTCGCCGATTGGGTGGGAGGGACTCACTTAAACGTCATTATAAAACGTACGGGTGATATTGTTTTCGAACGTTTTCTACCCGTTTCTGTAAAGGGCTTTTCTAGAGTGCCTACTTAAAATTATTTTTAAAATAAGCACTTAGAAAGCGTATTCATAGCCATAAGAAGTCCACTGCTGGACATGGGCCTCCCCTATGGATTTCCAAAAATACCGATTGAAAGCGGCTTGCAGCGTCTTTCCGCCACTTGTATGAGGTCATCTGTCCATCTTTTGGCTGGTCTTCCTACGCTGCGCTTGCCGGTGCGTGGCCTCCACTCGAGAACCTTTCGGCCCCATTCTAAAGCGTATTGATAGACAATTACTTATATCTGCATCTGACTTTTTATGACAGTTTTGAACGAAACGGTGGTATAGTAGAACTTGACGAAGATATTGCTCCGAACCTTCCAAAATGTAATTTGGATGGAATGAGCGTGTAAGAGCTACATATGGAGTCAGATTTTTAGTTGATGCTTATTAACACATCTAATTTATTAACTTGATAATATTTTATTTTATTGTACAGAACCAAATGACTTTACGCACTGGAGACATAATTTTACTTGAATATAGAGCTAATTCAAAGCGCTCACGCAATCTAAAACATGTTTTGGTACAGGTGATGTATGGGGTGCGGCGGTAGACCAAACTTTAATTGAAAATGGTCACGCGAGCACCGGTTATTATGTACGTTTTAGAAAATTGACAAAAATAATTACACCCATCAGAGAAATTAAACATTTAAACACAAAATTGACACTGGTGTGAAATTCACAATTGAAACAAGTAATTGCATAAAAATACGCGAATTTGTACGACTTCGTTTACTTACTACGTTATAAGTACATGCAGCGATATATATGTACTTACGTACATTCTTTGCTTGGATGACATATTTTTCAAGTTATTTTGTTATAAAACTCATAATATTGAACCGATTTAGATACAATTTCTATGGAACTACCCTCTAAAACAAGAGTAATCGGAGAACATACCTACACAAAAAAAAAAGATTCCGACGAATTGAGAACCTACTTCCTTTTGAAACTCGTTTAAAAAGAACGCTTGGTACATTCATACCATTGCAACTGTATCGGCGAAGATGTATTTATGAGTGTCAATTGTTTTTTTTTTCTTCTTTTTTAAATTGGACTAATACTATAATGACCGCCATTTCACCTAATGCGAAGCGATAATGGTGAAAGATTATTATTAGACGAAAATGTTAATATCTCTCATGTTGAACACATGCACTACTCGGATAGTAATATGACGAGAGCACATTGTATTCGTCCTGATCAGAAAAGAAGAGGAAAAACGCATAGTGAGAGTGATTTAATTTAATAATACATGTAAAGGCTGTTTGGTTGTCCTGTAGTGAAAATCAGAAGGTCAAGATCTAAACGGTTGCCATTAATCTTCTATTACGCCAGTCGTCCCACCAACTCAAACTAACCTTGTTTGAATACAATTCTTTGAATGAAGACAACAAAAAAGTGAAATACGTAAAGCATACGAATTAAGAAAGGGAAAGAAAACATGTTGTTATTAGGTACTTAATTATTTAAAAAACTACACTACTATACTACAATTGTGTTTTCTGCAATTCTACAATTCTGTAATTGTTTTGTGAGATTTCAGGCAATTCTAAACTAACTCCAACTCAGACATCTTCAAAATCTATCCACCTATAAACGAGATAATAGATAAAACGAATCACGAAGGTTACTCTCGAGTAGATTACAAAAAAGATGATCTAAAGTTTTTCTAGCATTCTTCATCCCCGGTTACAGAGACAATAGATCCGATACTGGATAAGCCGGGCTGTTTAACGGAATGAGGCGCGGAGGCGGTCGATACTCGTCTAGGCTATACTGTACTACTAATCAAGATGGTATGGAAACTTACTGGAATATTTCCTGGAGTTCCTACATAAAACTGAATATGTTATAAAGTTTCTTGTAGATAATGTGACGATTAACTACAATGAAGAAAAACTTTATTATATATTTCTGAAAATTGGAAGAAAAATCGATATACATTTACATTACATTTAGGTAACATTACAGTTCATTAAATTTACATTACATTAAATTTACATGACTTTACATTTACATTACATTACATTTAAGTGTAACGGATATTCTTAAAACTAAAACAAAACCTAGTTCCTTTTTTATATAATGAACCTCTAAATTTCGGAACACTCTACCTCAGTGGATCTTCCCTGGTGGATATAAATAACTTGGGCGACTTTAAACTGTGCTTAAAACGATTCTTTTTCTTTTAAGCAAGCACGCTCCATCATAGACCGTAGCGTCACTTAACATTAGGCGAGCTGTCAATAGTTATCTTATAAATGGATACTTAAGTAAAATAATTAAGGCTAAAAATGTAAGCTATAAATATCCGGGTCTATAAATGCATAGACAATTAAAATTACTTATCTATATGCATTTATAGACCCGGTAGCCATAAGCACTTTAGTCAAAAAATAGTTTTGTATTCTTTATCTAAGCATGGAAGTACTTAACTACATAATAAATTTTGAACTTAAGTGCTTTCTGATTTGGACTTTGCAGAAATAAACACTTAACTCTGAGTCCTAAGTGGATTGAAAGCAAGAAGCCCAATTAAGTCCAAAAATAATTTAAGACTTAATTGCTTACATCTTCCGGGTCTAGCTGAAAGCTTAGAAATTAAGCAAAAAAAACTATATAATTACATCTATATTAAAAGAAAAACAAAATGCCCAACTGCATAAAAAAAAATTATGTATAAATATATACGCTTGATACGCTGTTGAGTGTACGTTTTTTGTGAGAAAATATGTAATATGTAAAATATAATAAATGGGCATTCTTTAGAATGATTCTAGTAACATCATTTGTTTATAGTTCGTTGGAGGTTACGAAAAAACGTATTTTTTACTTTTGCGAGAGATATATTATTTTTAAACTTCAGTAGCTCAAACATGTAGGTTTTGCTGCCTGAAATCAGTGACACAAAGTAACTTTTTAATTGTTTTTTCAGAAAGCCCATCATTATTTTTGGGTTAATCATACTATTCGAAACATTCACACTCTATCTCTTTCCCGCCATTAGAAAGAGAGAAAGAGACAAAGACCAGCCCTTTCGAAGGATTTTAGGATTCAAATATAGAATCCTGAGTGTAGCGAGGGTTTGTGGGTTGAAAATTTTGTGTTTCACTCGGCAGCAAAGTTATTTTGCTGCCGAGTGAAACAAAAGATTTTTTCACCAAGCGACGAAAACGCTAGTCCAGTGCTGCCACCTGTGGCTGGTCAGTGCGATTATTCAAAGAAATGAGGTTTGTGCACTGACATGAAATAAGTATTTAATGCATTTTCAGTGGACTTACGTTATAGAAAAGTATGGAATAGAAAGGTTCGAATTTTAAAAACTCTTTCCACGCTAGCGGACAAAATGCACTTTTCCACTCAGATTTCTAATGACAAACAGAATCTTTCCGAGCTTGTGAGGTGAAAAAGAAATGTTGCAAAAAGATAATTATGTCTTTTAATGTAATTTATTGAATTTTTAACTTATTGTTGTATTTAAACGAAAATAAGTATTTACTGCAAATAAAACTAATATTTAACCTGTAAATATTTATTATCTTCTAAAATGTTCTCGCTGCTGAAGTGAAGAGTTATGTGTGTTACACGAGAGCAAAGTTTTTTGCATCTCGTGCCTTTGAATCCTTCGCTTGCTCAGGATTCAAAATCAGCACTCGCAGCAAAAAACGACTTTGCTCTCTTGTTACACAAATAACTATTGTACTATTACAAAATTATACATATATTTTATGACAATCAGGGCGTGAAGACGAATTTTATGACACCTCGCATATCAAAATCTGTCAAACATACATCGAAAAATATAACCCTCCTTCTTACGCAGTCGGGTAAATATTAAAACTAAAGACTACACATACACACAAACTTGTCCTACATCTATAGATTTGTAACGAAACGTTTGTTTGATCTATAGAAAAAGAATATGTAAATTTTAGAGAGCTCAAGTCATTCAAAATTTTTGTATCATTGTATATGTTACTGTAAAAGCCCGAATATTGGTAAATCTTAGGGTTTACCAACACGAGTCGGTAAATGTAAGAATATGTAAAAAAGAAACGATTTTATCGGGCTTTTACCATTAGAATTTAATAAATGCTAGGTTTTACCAGTGACGGTTGGTAAATGTTAGTTTTGGAAATAAAACAATGCATATGTTACTGTATTCGGCTTTTACAGTAACATATAAAATAACATTTGTTTGATTGAACGATGTAGCTTGGTGGAACAATAACCTAATCTCTGAAGAAATTATTGCTTATACCTAAGACTGCGTTGCACCAAGCTACATCGTTCAATCAAACAAATGTTATTTTATATGTTACTGTAAAAGCCGAATACAGTAACATATGCATTGTTTTATTTCCAAAACTAACATTTACCAACCGTCACTGATAAAACCTAGCATTTATTAAATTCTAATGGTAAAAGCCCGATAAAATCGTTTCTTTTTTACATATTCTTACATTTACCGACTCGTGTTGGTAAACCCTAAGATTTACTGGTAAAACCTAAGATTTACCAATATTCGGGCTTTTACAGTAACATATACACTGATTGTCAGAGTTACGATTTCTTATAAGATTTGAATTTTTGCATGAACCTAAGTCACTGTAGCCTAAATTTTAGACTGACAATACCCAATAAGGTCTCATCTTTATTCTATGACGTGGAGGCACCTTCGAATTATTTATCTAAAGGTTATCCCGGTATACTTGATGAATGACTTTCATATCCTATTTAAATAGAGCTTTGCCGATATTGCGGCTGGAGCCTAGAGCCCTCTTGGGGTAATTTTGTGCTAAAATTGATCGCTATGAATAAAAGGATTTTCATGACGATGCCCTGTACCTACTTTTTCTTATGTTTTTTGTATAGGTAAATTTCAAAGTCTAAATTAGTGTAAAGACTGACAAAATTTTACATTTCAATGTTACCAAACCAAAAACAGTTGACACTAATAAAAATTATCAATTTACAGCTCAATATTTTGCAGATTGATCTATAAATTGATAAATGGTTTCCGCACCTCCCTCTCCCCATATTTTTAAATTACTTTTCGTCTATGACACCCCACACCACATAGTAGACGGGAAAAAATCATCCCCACCTTACGTGTAGGGGAGATACCATAAAACTAGTTACTTTTTCGAGATGTTCTAAGAGTCTTCGAGCAAAACCGCGGACGGACAGACAGACAAACATGGCGAAACTATAAGGATTTCTTGTTGATACTACTGATTCCTAACAATGAAGAAAATTTACGTAAATATTACGTTATAACGATTAACGGCATCTAAAGATGGTCGTAAATTTTGATTATTTATAAACAAACAATAATTATTATCAATATTCGGCCTTACCGAAAACGTTACTTAACTTCAAGCATTGCTTAAAATATTTTGTCAACTTCTCGCTGACACGTAATGACACTTGCGGAAAAAAAGACAGATAATTTAACATGATGGGTAAAGTAACGTTTTTCGGGAAGGCCAATTGAATACAGTAATGGCCCTATAGACAATGTTAACAAGTACTTTGAACATAAACGTTCTAAGTAGAATTGCATATCACTGTTTTATGATTTAACAATGTGTGAATGCCAACACTAAAATACTAATTTTTCACAAATTGAGAAATATCATGACGTTAATTCTTTACATTTAATTTGTTTGTATTTTAATTAAGGCCATTATTTATTTATTTATTCTTTATTCAATAACATACACGACAGAATGCAATAGGAGAAAGTACACAATTCAAATACATATTAATAAACTGTATCGCATACTAAAATTATGTATGCCTAGTTAGATAAGGTAAAGAAGGTACTATAATTATCATTGTTATTTTAAATTACTTACCTTGCTTATTAGTGTAATTGCTTATAACCGTACTAATGAAATAAATACAACGACTGAGCGACTTTTCTTCCGCGCTCCTCAATTGCATAGATAGTGACAAGTACCTACCGGTTTTACATATTTATAGTTTAAAAAACTAAAAAAAAACGACTTTAAAATATTCAATATGTATAACACCTACAGAAAAGTGAATGCATGCATATACGCGACTTTGCTATTCACTTTTCTACAGTTGTTTAGCTAATACTTCATCGATTTTGATAAAATTTATATGGGACTATCTCTGAAGTATGGCCAACCAAATACAAAAATAATCATCAAAATCTAAGCACAATTGGCTGAGTAATCAGTGAACAAACATACAGATCGAATTGATAACCTCCTTCTTTTTGAAAGTCTGTTAAAAAACGTCTGATACCATAAAACTTAGCGGCTGGGAATACCTCTTATGGAAACCAGCAAAATATTTTTATGATACAGTCTCGTCACAAATATCAACGATAACTGTCGACTATACGTTCCAGAAAAAATAACGCAAATTGTTTTGTTTGTTCACGACGAAATCAACTTATTCTGATAAACAAATTCAATCACAAATATATGCCAATAAATCAGAAATATAGAAACAAACGTCTATCCACGTCGTGTCGTAAATCATAGACGCTTGGATAAAGTGGTGGCTGCTTCCTATTCTTTTTACTTCCACAGTTTTATGGTGGTGCTTCCAGGGACGTAAGGGATGGTTTATTTATACAAGTATTCATGCAGTGGCTTTATTTTTCCGAGATAGGTCTGTTGATGTGTTCAATCCTTTTATGCCTAGTATGTGGCGACGAGGTACGCATTTGGCCTGTTTGTCTCGAGAATGTTGGGGTAAACATTCTAATAAAATAATCTACCACTAGTAGAACTCTTTTGTAGTCCACTTTAGAAAGCATTTGTCTACTAACCAACTATGAAGCAGTAGTGTGCATGTATTGCAGTGTTCCTGAGTGTAGGGCTCACAGACATAGTAGATGGAGCATGCGATTTCATTTATATGAAAACCTTGCGTGCCACTTTTTGGGACGTACTGTGAGGTCACACAAACGATTTTGTGATGGAATGTTCCATCCGCGCGAAATCTATTCAACTCAATGCATCCGTGCGCTTGTACGCTAGTAACTAGTTGACAAAATTGGAAGTATATATCATCCGAAATTAAATAAATCTTGATCATCAATTGCGATTTTTATCGTACTTGTTGACTAGGTACCTAAACTTGGGGTGTCTATAGAAGTCTGTAGGGCTGTATTTCTAAAAACAAAAAACTGGTCATATCGAGGTCACCTAGTCATCTCATAGTCTTATAGTGCCAGTTCAGAGTGACATATGTTTGTTTTGAGAAAGAGTGAAGTGTAAAGATGAACGCTATGTATGGAACTATTCTATAATTTTAAACATAACGAATGCAGCGTTTGCTGTATTCAACTTACCTTAATTTATTCAAAATTATGATAATGCGCTTACACTGCATATTCTACACTCTGGAACAAGTTTAAGTAACTCAAAAATCCCCGACAAAAAAAAACGGCTGAACCGATTTTTATGAAACAAGAACACTCTCGAACTTTTGTATCAACAGTTTTATAACAAACTGTTGATACAAAACTCTGTAAATTTAACATCCGTGTACACAGTTTATGCAATAAATGTTTTCTGATTCTTATTCTGATGAAATCTTCTTTGTTATTATTGTATTTTAATTGTCTTAGATAACTTAATTAATATTATGGTCTTCTTACCTAAAACACAGAATTACCTAGTTTAGGCTAGCTTAATAAGTTTACCTTTGTAATTTGTACCTTCTTTTTGTATTCGGATATCTTAAGTTTTGAATAAATGATTAATAAAAAAAAGCTAGATCAAAATTGGTGCATCCGTTTGAGAGCTACGATGCCACAGACAGACACAGATATACAGATACACGGATACACACGTCAAACTTATAACCACCCCTCTTTTTGGGTCGGGCGTTAAAAACGATTTCGATCTTGCGATAAGGAAAGGTTTTTTTAAAATACTATTTCTAACACGCCTAAAATATACAATTTGTATCATTAATTAAAAAAAAAAACAAGAAACTGAACAAAAACAAAAAGTACGTAGTTTAACAACCAAAGAGCACGGAAAAAGGAACATTGTGAAGATGATGAGAAATGAACCAGCAAGAAATAACTGGTCATTGTTAAATAATGTAAGCCAATGATGATAAGTATTTCTCCTAGCTTTCCACTTATTACCAGGCGTAATAATAAAATCTTATAGATATTGCTGGCACATTAGATTTGTTTTCCATTTCAGCACCGATGCTATTGTACTAAATGAATTCCACGTAGGCATTGGGAGTACCTACTCTAGTGGTAGGGTTGTCTAAATGACAAATATAAAAATATTCAAAGAAAAAAAGTGTGTGCGACCACGCGACAGAAATTAAAACTTCATCAAGGCGACGTTAATAATACGAAATAACAGTATAGCAGTAACGCGTTGACTATATGAGGAGGTGAAGAACAAAACCTCACTTTTCCATTTTTGTTTTAAATATATTTTTTTAGTCTATGTGCAAAAAAATGTTGAATTGATCAAAGCAAATAAGTAAAACCTTATCTAAAACACATCTTTTCTTATAAAAATTTATTCATTTCAAATAGAGTTTCGAACAAAACCACACTTTAGACTAAAAAAAAAACAGTCTCCCTCGATACTTTTCAAAAGCTCACTTTATTGGAGTACAATTTAACGGTATCATTAAGACTTCATCAAAACCACATAAAAACAATTGAGTTTAGATTAAAGGTGCTAAACATCTATGTCTGGTCTTTTTGCTAAATAGTTTACGGTAATTTTTATTTTTCATACGTGTGGCAACATTTTTTCAGCTATTTGACGTTTGACGCTTACTTTTCAAGTTGTCATTGTTGTCAAAACTATTAGGTTATCAAAGTTTTTCGAGTTAGAACTTGTTGTATTCGGTTGTTTATTTAGGTGTTGAAGTGCAGTTTTTACTGTTAAATTTATGTCGAAATGGATGAAGACGGGACTGCTGAAGTTGTAACGATCAATTGTGGTACAAAAACAAGGCCACGGCGTGGACGTAAACGAATTACAATATCAGCTTCAAAGTAAGTGACATTTCACATCAATTTGAGCGGGAATTTTATAAAGAAACCTAAATATATTTTTAATTACCTATTTTTTCCTGTTACAGGTATGTGGATAGTGATCCACTTGCACTTAATTTGAAGAGAAACTGTAAACATGTCACGAAAAGTGTTTTCAAATGCAATAAGTTAAGCCTTCCCATACTACTCAAGAACAGAAAGCTTTTTTATAAAAACAAAACAAAAGTAGCACAAGATACTTATCTGACAAGATTGGTCTCTTCATACACACCTCAAAGAATCAAGGAACCTAAAGGATCTCTTTCGAAACCTAGAAAATTATGTTCCAGTTTCTTTTTGACTGGACAGAAGAACAAGTTGGTTCAAGTTTGCAAAAGTCTGTTCATGGCAACTTTTTCAATCAAAAGTTTTAGGTTTTTTAAGGTTGAGAACAATCTGCAAAAATGTCTTTAATGGGACCCTTCCTAAAGAAGGAAGAGGTGGAGATCACAAAGAAAAAAAATTTGAGAAGAAACGACAAAGTGTCATACAATTTATTGAGAAATTACCTGCCAAAGAAAGCCATTATTCTCGAAATAAATCAAAGAGAATATATTTGGATAGTTCACTTAACATCAAAAAGTTGTTCAAGCTGTATAACAACTCTGTTGAAACTGATCTAAAAGTATCATGTGGTCTATTTAGAAGAATTTTTAATGGAAAATTCAACATTGGATTCAGAGCACCCACAAGTGATCAATGTTCTGCTTGTGTACTGCTTGCAAATAAAATTAAAAACTGCAAAGATGCTCAGGACAAACAAAAATTAATTACAGAAAAAAGAATTCACAAATTGCGAGCAAATGCTTTCTATGATTTAACAAAGGTAGATGATCCACAAATCTTTCGGTGTTGTTTTGATCTTCAGCAAGTACAACCCTTACCCCGAACTCCAATCCAAGATGCCTTTTACAGTCGTCAATTAAGTTTATACAATCTATGTATTGTAGATATGGAAGCAAGACATCCAAACTTTTATTGCTGGACGGAAAATCAATCTGGACGGGGATCCACTGAAATTGGATCAGCATTATTGCAACATTTAATGAAGCAGGATTATACAGGTAAAAAATATGTACGGCTTTTCTGTGATGGATGTGGAGGGCAAAATAAAAACTCACATATTGTTCATGTATTAATTTTTTGGTTGGTGAATCATGCCCCTCTCGAAATAGAAGATATTCAAATAACTTATCCTGTCAGAGGCCATTCGTTCTTACCAGCCGATAGAGTGTTTGGTCGCTTGGAAAAAGAAATATCAAAATTCCCAGTAATTACATCCAAAGATGAGTATTTGGATAAGTTCTCACAATTTGGTGATGTCAGTCTTCTTGGAAAAGACTGGAAGTTGTTTGATTTGAAACAATTATGCAAGGACTACAAAAAAGTACCTGAAATCAGAAATTTAAAAAGAATACGCATTTATAAAGAATTAAAAGAAACTCGAGCTGGGCAAAGAATAGTTTACTTGACCAAATTATTTGAAACATTTAAATATGAGACTGACAACGACACCGGAGTAATATTACTAAAAAAAGGTAAAAATCATCCTAAACTGCTACAACTACAATCTCTGGGACGGGACATATCAGATGCTAAAAAGAAAGACATTGACAATTTATTGGTAAAACAATTTGGAGATAAGTGGAAGGATATTGAAGAGCTTCAATGGTATGTTGGTATCTTGGATAATAATTCTTCACATACGATAGAAGTTGGAGATGCCGGAGATGTCAGTGAAGATGAAGATTGTGATTGTCTTGAACCTGATACTAATATTATTAGGATTTAGATACTGATATTGGTGATGGTTAAAGTGATGAATGATTTTGTCATAAGGCTAATAATATTAATTTGATGATTAATGATTGTGATAATTAAAATAAGAATGTGTGTGTGCTCATACAGTAAGGAGAACAAAAATATATTTTTAAAAGTAAGGTTATCTTTTCAGTCATTTTCAAAACCACACCTTTTTTTTTGGTAAACATCAAAACCTCGCTTTTCCACTAGTCTTGATCAAAACCACACTTTTCCAAAAATATTTAATCAAAACCTCACATTTCCAAATTTCATTTCAAAATATTAGCTAAGATTCTTATCATTTTTATCAGCCATTTGCACATCAGATTGACTGTAACTCTAGCATAATATGACACAATCAAACCAAAATGCAGATGTCGTAGTCAGTTAGTTATTTACATTTTACTGTTTTCTTCAATATTAGAAAAAGTGGAAAAGTGATGTTTTGTTCTTCACCTCCTCATATAATATCTCTCTCGTGCTCTTAGTCGACTTGAGCCGATTTTACCCGAACGAGCGTTACATAGCCGAGCGTAACGGCTCAATTTCATTTAATACTCACAAAATAAAGTGATCGACGAGCCTAAAGAAGTTTTCATTACAAAAATAATAAAATGTCAAAACAAAAGTTGCCAAAGTGACATAAGGTAAAGCTGATATCGTCTTAATGACAGTCGCCGAAGTTATTACATTTGCCAACAGTTGACATTTTTCAAGCTGACATGACAGTATAATGTATACTGTGAAAATAATGACGATTTAGATTTAAAGCTGCGTAAACTATTTTTAACCGACTTCAAGAAAGGAGGAGTTTATAACGACTGAAAACAATTAAATATGAAAAATATAAAAAATATAAAAAAATATGAAAGATAAAAAACATTTTAAATTATTTCAATATTTAAAAAATAACAGACGTACCTACTAACATTTACATACAGTATTTGTTTTCGGGTATCAAAACTATCAATGTTAGTGACAAACTTATAAACGTACACAAACTACTATTCTATCCTGAACTACAATACTTTCTCTATTTTATCGTCAGCAAAACAAGGTAACAAATCCTGTTGTTTTAACGTGACGGAAAATGTAGCCGCAGAGTTCTTTTTGACTATCGAATGTAATAACCTACGTAATTACTTTTCTCGGAAGGTTCCCTTACAAAAACACGTGGGCGGCAGCCCTGTAAGACGTAGTACTTAACGGTAATGATTATGGCGACCGTTCAACCAAGAAAGCGAAAGTCGGTGAAGTTAATTGGATTGCTTTCATTGATTGTTTGTTATTGTAACGTGCCAACCTTAGACCTCAACGCTATCGAGATATTTTTTCCTATTTTTCTAGTTGGATGCCATAAATATCGGCTCATTAGTGTGTGTCAGCTAGATTGTGCGGCTTCAGTGTGGCTCATTATAATTTTGTGGCGTCAGCTCTTCAGTACTTAACGCAACTGAATGCTACTTAATACCATTGTATTAAGGGGCGTTGAGTAGCTGAAGCAATCATAAATTTTGATAACTGTTTTTTTTAATATTTACGTATGACATGTGTTATTAGATTACGAATACAGTAATAATTTATGTAATGGTTAGATTCCACTTGAGCACATATTTTTATATAATGTAATCTGAACTTGATTGTTATTCTATATTATTCTTAATTCATGCAAGAAAGTATAAGTTGGTGAATGAATAATATGATTTAACATTTTTTGAATTTACTTTACAACAAAAAAATCAAGAAAAACGCACACTAAACAGCGTATCTTAATATGCTGTTGAGTGTACGTTTTCGCAAAAAAGCATAAATAAAAAAATTGCATGTCGATACGCAATGTTTTTGTACTTATTTAAATCTGGCTTTTAAAATATTGTAGTTCTAATTTTTGCTTTACCGCTTTTGTAGGTAAGCATCAGGTAACCCATTACTATACTACTTAGAAATAATTTGCAATATAGTAAATGATTCAAACCGAGAAAAGCTATGGTAAAATGTCGTGCAGAAATGAACAAGCTTATTCCATGCATTTTACGAAGTTGAAAGCTTATTTACATACATTTCATTTGGATCTAGTAAAATATTAAAATAACATACACCAGGCATTTCGCAATATTTTAAGACGATGAATAGTATAAAAATAAACAATACTCTTTTCAAAAATGCCATTATTGGTTTCTAAAAAAAAAATAATGACATCTTTATCGTCAGTTCAGCGTAAAGAAAATCTTGATGCGAACTGCACTAGAATGGAATTCTTTGCCGCTATCTTTGTTTCCGGAAAGCTATAATCTTGGAATTTTCAAGGCTAATTTAAAGTACTTTTTACCCGACTACCGGAGGAAGGTTTTTAAAAACAAAGTAAACGTACATCTTGACTGTGACGTCATTAATTAATCAATTCATTCAGGCAACGGTGTGGCCGATGGAATATATTTCAATCTATTTAAAATATATTCCACCTATTTGAAATATAATATATACTGTAGATTTTAAAATTCCAGATTTAAGATCGCAGGACTCAAGCGACTGAAAGTTTTACTTTCCTTATCCTATAAATTTAAGATAATATTGTCTTAAATATATTCTATACTCTCCTGTAAAAAATGTAAATATTCCCCGTTGGCCGGGAATAATTCGTCGAGATCAAATTTTCCGATCGAAGAGGTACAAAATGTAAATGGGGACCGGTATCGGTTCTGTAGCGCATTCTGCCCGCACCGCCGAGGTTACTACTTGTTAGCTGACTAGATATGTACATTATAGCTTGTGTGAATACCAGCTATAATATACATATCTATTTCGTCCAGGCTTCATTCGCTTAGGGGACATCACCGAACAAAAGCGTAACGTGGTTTCACTCGCGTATTGATGAAATACTTTGATAACGGTGATGGTAAAATGAAGCCTGTCTCCGTTTTCATATCCTAAGCATCTTTCTACCAAACAAAGCATCTAAGCAATATATCTAAGCATTTTTCTTTTTTTTTTCTTTCTTTCTACCATATTCCATGACGATCTATTCAACCGTTTGATGGTGAAAAGGTAACAAATAGACAAAGAGACAGAAGGAAAGAGAGACAGAGTTACTTTAGATTTTATTATTAAGTAAGGATTATCATTTATATTTTAACTAACTCAATGTTATGTATTTTTTATTTTAGGTAGGTAATTTTTTTTCGCTCAAAGTAATGTAAAAATAATCTACGTCATTAAAATATTGTCTGTGTCGAAATACGGCATTTATTGTTGACTTTATTATGAAAACTAACGTGGATTTTGCACATTTTTTATTTTGAACAAACGGGTTATTCACGTCTATTTGTGTTAGATTATTAGTTGTAGAGATGTCCTTCGCGTGTGACGTCTGCGCTGCTCCTTTTGAAAAAGAGCGCCGTATTCAGTTGAAACTATAGACGGAGAATTCGGCTCAAAAATAGAAGTGAGTAACCCGTTTGTTAAAAAAAATGTATTGTTGACTGTTTTACAATGCCATTATTTATTTAGACCGAGTTTATTCTAACAAGTATTTAGGTTTAATATATCCACATATAAAGATATTTCTTTATCAATAAAATAAGCTCACATGTTATGAATCTGTCAATTTTTTTATCCAAATACCGTTTGTGAAGTCTTATCACGAGCCGAAGTAATCGTCAATCGAGAGCCCGTGGTAAGGGCAGGCTATAAACAGTCATCAGTATCCAACCATTTCACGTCGGACAAATTCCTTTGATCTTGTTTAGGGTAAATCTTTTCGATTTATATGTTAATTTCAACAAATTTGAATCTTCTGCGCCACGCGCTCCGGTGTTACCGGTTAATCCGACTTGTTTTCAAAGAAATATGATTTCATCTTTTTGAAGTGGACTGTAATTGATTTTGTTTTGTTTTGCAGCTGCGGGTTTTGGGATTAAATTTGCGTGGGATCTGGGACGAAACTTCAGTGGGGATGATGCAATTTGTGAAGTTCGGGAATAACAAACGAAAACTTTGGATACAAACTTAATTGCATGATCAGGCGAAATCTTATCGAGCTAGACGCGACAACATTGAAGACATGGTTTGCCTGGCAGATAACTGTTTACTCTAAACTCGAGCAAACTACACCTGAATCCTATTTATCCCAGGAGACCGTATTCTATAGTATTTCAAATTGTGGAATTCTAAAACACCGTTTCAGTGAAGCGAGAATAACTTAGGCACAGTTCCTAAGCTCTGGTCTAAGGTATGCAAACGAAGGCTCGCAGGAAGCCGAATAGAATATCTTCGCGCAGCACAAATTTTATCGAGGACTCGTAATTTTCTTTGATCCCTCATCTATATTCAATGATCTGAGGACGGCAACGCTTCGTAAGCGTATTCATTATATTTGTGTGTGCTTTCAGCGAAGGTATCCGTGCGGTACCTTTGACAGAAATTTACTCCGAAGGGCAACGCCACCTTTTTATTAAAATAATCTATATATACGAATTATGTATTCAGAATAAGATTCTAAAGTAATTCTGTCCTCGTGCTCACGGCGCACTCAAAAGATTACAGATTAAAGTCACACGGAATAACAATAAAGCTCTAACATAAAGATCTGTATATCAAGGAACGTGACGTTACGCAATTTTATGTTCGCAAAAAAACCTCCACATCGCCCGCTGAATCGTTTTTGTGAAAACAACGGGAGCAATAAAGGGTCTTATTGTTATCCTTTGAATTTATACCCAGATATTATCGCTCTCATAAATTGCTACCACGTACAGTTTTCTACCAATCGGATGCTTGAAAAGAGTGACCGTGGGGTAGCCAGACTACTTTATATACGGGCCTCGATAAAATGTAATACACCCCCGGGCTCGGAGTCAAAAACGCTCGCGTTCGAATATTTCACAAAGTAATTAGTGGCGTCGGAGAGGGACGCAAATAAAAACGCATCAATCCTCCATTAGGGGAGGCGCAACATCTGTTTTCTAATTGAGACATTAACCGTGGGATCGGCCGAATGGATCTCCTTTAATAACCGACGTACATAAGTGATGGCGGGTGGAGCGTACATTTAAGGAACGGCGCCCGGTCGGGTAAATGATGGCCATTGGCCGCAATCGTCGCCGGGGAACTCCCGGATAATTGACACGAATGTAGCGAAACGGGCGAACGATGTACGATACTCTATTTCGCGTACGGGTTGTGACGTAACTATCTAGACCGATGAACTGACGACGCCAGCACGTTTAAAACGACACGTTGTTCCATCATTCTCACAGTCTTACGCAATCGTATTTTATATTATAAACTTTTATTTAACCAAACGTGGTATATGATTGGGCAAACGATTGTCAAAATTACAACAAAATATCAGGACAACATCCGTATTTTTCTCCAGTTTTTACCAAAATATTAACAACAAGTAATAAATAATAAATATAATAATAATAAATATTTGTGGACATTCCACACAACACCATCTAGCCCAAACTAAGCAAAGCTTGTACTATGGAACTAGATGGCTGATAGAATGATGGCTGATGGCTGTTAGTCTTTATAGTGTACCAGAAAATTTGTATACATGCTGCTTATTATGTACATATTAGTAACAAACAATGCTATTAGAAAAGGAATTGAACAAGATTTGTTTGTGAATATCATTTTTTTTTGTAAAGTTTTAACTTAACAAACTTAATTTTACGTTTGAACGTAGTGTTGCCGCCCGCGTAGCGTCGTAGCACTTTCGTAGAGGCGTAGAATGTATGTATACATAACATTGTGATACATTGTGATATATACAATATTAAACAAATAATTGTAAATACATAATATATGTAAAGAAATACGTAATGAAACACAGTGTTAAATAAAAATAAATAAATATTTGGGGACATTTCACACAACACCATGAAGCCCAAACTAAGCAAAGCTTGTACTATGGAACTGGATGACTGATAGAATAGATACATACTTGTTTTGTAAATATATACATATAATACATAGAAACACCCAGACACAGAACAAACATCCATGCTCATCACATAAATGTTTGCCCTGGGTGGGGATCGAACCCACGACCTACAGCTTAACAGGTAGACATACTACCAACTGAGCCACTAGGCCAGTCAGTGTTAACTGTGTGTTACTTTAAATACAATACTTATGTACATTTAATTGCAATATTAAACAAAACATTTTTAGATTCGAATTTAATACTTGAGCCAATATGTTCGTTCAAAAAGCATACAATATTCCGTTATTACACCAGATTTTAAAATGGGATAAATCATTGAAAACAAAATGTACGTTCTGAATGATTTATTACTATCAGCGACGACGATTTTAATGGTCTTCCCATTTGTCTCTTTGGTGCTATTTTTCACGAGAGTCGAGCTATTTTTCTTTCTTGTTGTGATGGAATATGATTAACAGCTCGTGTAGGAATCGAGAATGAATATTTATTACAACGAATGTAAGAATCTAATTACAATAAAAAATACGTAAAATGAAAAAAAATGAAAAATGTTATACGGTGCCCAAAAAGTTACATTAACTTCTTCTATTCTATGTTTTGTGATTGTTTCAAGTGATTTTGGTATAATGTTCGTAAATCAGATTGTTTACGAACATTATACCAAACGGAAATCTATTTTGACGCATAACGACAAAAAGGCAAAATGCCAATATCCAAGTATTTGGCGTTTTACGTTTGGTTAGTAATAATTTCGCAAAATACCAAACGTTCATACTCGTATTGCTTTGGTCTTGATGGCATTTTCTGAAATGTCTATCAATATTTATATTTGCCATCATATAATCGTTCGCTCCAAGCCAATTTCAAACTCATGTTTAATCGCATTCAGTGGCGATTGCAATCGAAGTTTTGCGATCACAGGTTATCAACTAAACAAGTATCGTATCCAGTCCATATAGAGGCAATATCGTGCTGAACTCATCGATGAGTTTGTATTCAAGCCACTCCTATGAATGCATTCTATAGGTTCAATGCAGAGCTAAAACAAAAGCAATGCAAGGAATATTGCTTACCGCATATTGCTTTGCGCTCAAATGAAGATTGTATGTTCAATAAGGTAATAATATGGAGAGATGAGAAATAATACAGACGCAAGTTTCAAAGCTACTTGTTTTCTAATACAAGTTTTTGTTTACATCAATGTCGTATTTGTATGGGCAGACGCCAGACGTTAAATGTCTTGGTAACGAATCTTAGGACGACTTTGATCCTACAAAACAGAGATGGTATATATGTAACTTCTAACATATAAATAAATAAATATAAATAAATATTTGTGGACATTTCACACAACACCATCTAGCCCAAACTAAGCAAAGCTTAGTTTGGGCTAGATGTACTATGGGACTAGATGGCTGATAGAATACATATATACTTTTTTTTTTGTAAATATATACTTAAGATACATAGAAACACCCAGACACAGAACAAACATCCATGCTCATCACACAAATGTTTGCCCTGGGTGGGGATTGAACCCACGACCTTTCAGTTCAGCAGGTAGACGTAAACATACTACCAACTGAGCCACAAGGCCAGTCATAATAGTAATCATCATTATTATCAGCTAAGACACAAGAGGTCTACTGCTGGATATAGTCTCCTCTCCCATGAATTTCCAAACAAAAAACGGATGGAAGCGGCTTGCATCCAGCGTCTTCTTGTTACTTGAGATCGTCTGTCCACCATGTGCCTACATTTGGCGGTGCGTGGTCTCCACTCGAAAACTTTCGGCCTCATCGATTTATGTGCTATGTGCTCTGCCAACTGCCATTTGAACTTACTGGGTCACTGTGATATGTCGGAGATTTCCGTACGTCTAAGGATTTCTTGATTTCTGATTCGATCTTTAATAATAATTAATGATGCAACCAGTAATTTAGTACCGTAGAGATGTTGTTAGAAATCGAAAGTTCATTCTGTTGTATGTAAGTGTGTGGGCTATAGTAGGTCGGTAGAAGGAGGCATCGAGTTAAATTTCCATTTGTTTAAATCATCATCTCAGCCATAAGAAGTCCACTGTTGGACATAGGCCTCCCCTATGGATTTCCAAAAAGACCGATTGGAAGCGGCTTGCATCCAGCGCCTTCCTGCCACTTGTATAAGGTCATCTGTCCATCTCGTGGCACGTGTCGTCGTTTGTTTAAATATCATAAGCATTTTCATTAGGCACACTTGCAATGTCGATTCTGATGAGAAAACCGAGAAATGAATATGAAACAACCATATGGTGTATATCGATCTTGGGCTAATTTGGTCATTGGGCATTTACGTTTTTTCATGTTTCAGGATTTATTATATGGACATAAAACTCTCATATCTGATTCCCAAAGAATTATTGTATTTATATTGGTGTGTTTAAGTTGATATTGCAGAATATTGAACATATTCAGTATTGGTATCGAAATTAATATGAAAAGAAAATATTATAAAACAAAACCGGCCAAGTGCGAGTCGGACTCGCGCACGAAGGGTTCCGTACCATTATCTATAAAAACGGCAAAAAAATCACGTTTGTTGTATGGAAGCCCCCCTTAAATATCAATTTTATTTTAATTATTTATTTTTAAAGTGAATAATATAACTCAATATTTTGTGAATATTTCAAGCGTCTACCTGTTGCCTTTATCAATATCGAGCAAAAAAATCACGTTTGTTTTATGTGAGCCCCCTTAAATATTTATTTTATTCGATTTTTTTAGTATTTGTTGTTATAGCGGCAACAGAAATACATCATCTGTGAAAATTTCAACTCTCTAACTATCACAGTGCATGAGATGCAGCCTGGTGACAGACGGACGGACGGACGGACATACAGCGAAGTCTCAGTAATAGGGTCCCGTTTTTACCCTTTAGGTACGGAACCCTAAAAAGCAGAGAAATCAGTGTATAAAACAAACACGATATCAAAAATGAACAACTAGATAAAACAGAGTTTCAGTTCTCAAACAAAAACAGCAATTAGCACAGAGGCCACCGCAGCAACAAAAACAAACTTCTCTGGAAAGTAATTTAAGCAGCACGTACGGCTAAACACAGGAAGCGACATAAAGCCTGGACACACCTAGCCTGCCCTTTGTTAGCTTTGATAAAGTGAACATTGGTTTCACAACCGCACACCTTTTTGCTACGAACTAGACTGATGTAATCTGGGTTCAGTAGTCAAGCTACACATGTTTTTGGTTAGACGCTCAAGACAGGAACGTATTTTACCCGACTGTGTAAAAAGAAGGGTTATGTTTTTCGAGTGTATGTATGTGGGTATGTATGTATGTTTACCTACAGTCTAAACGGTTTGACCGTTTTTTTTTGTACATTATAGATCTACGATTGACCACCAACTCGCCTGATGTTAAGCGACGGTGTGGCTGAAGATGGAGCTCGTCGATCTAGAAGATATCTATTCACTCTAGCCTTGAAAATTCCAAGATTTTAG
This sequence comes from Lycia hirtaria, assembly GCA_947563715.1. Taxonomy (NCBI): domain Eukaryota; kingdom Metazoa; phylum Arthropoda; class Insecta; order Lepidoptera; family Geometridae; genus Lycia; species Lycia hirtaria. Next base: position 37,235,815 of record OX387381.1, on the reverse strand, counting down.
GTCTCAGGAAACAGAGATGGCGGCAACGAATTCCATTCTTGTGATTTTGATGTGCGAGGTGTCGTTAGATTCGTCTTTACTTCCTAATTTTTTTGTAATAATACATCTCTCGCAAAAATAAATAAAATGCATTTTTTCGTAACCTCTAACGAACTATTTTGTAATAAACAAATGATTTTACTAGAATTATTCTAAATAATGAGCATTTATAATCCTGGTACAATGGGCACCTTTGCGCCAGGATCGATTCGGGGCGGGTTATTTGAATAATTTGTTATTTTATTTTATGTAATTGACGTAAGCTTTTTGTGATCAAATTAATATCATAAATTCATTCAATATGTCAAAATAAATATAAATTATTTATAATCCTCTATAGAAATTTAACGCTTACTTTCTGACAAAAACCCACTCTCAACAGCGTATCAAGCGCAACGAAATCGTGAATTAATTAAATTGTAAAAATTGCTTTTCTGCAGTTGGCTATTATATTTTTCTTTTAATATAGATATACTAACTTGTTATAGCAACTGAATGCCGATTTAAAACAAAAGACAACATCTCCTGACTGTCTATCATTTCAATCACAAAAGGTAACCAATGTAAATTTTTGACGGTGTCTTCATCAGCAATGTCGACACTAATCCTATTTTTGTAGTCCAGATGCTTCGTTTCACTAGAGACAGCAAAGCAAACCGATCATTTTTCTTTATTTCAATCCATCGTTATGTGAAATTCGGTTTCACTACAAAATTCACTACTTTCTACTTTTCCAATTCGTTTATTTAGATGATTTTTTTCAGTTATTTTGTTATAAAAACCAAAGTACCAAACTGACTTTGGATGGGACCACCTCTGAGGTACCTACAAAAAAAACATAAAAACAATTTATATTGGCGGAGTTATTGCTGAACAAACAAACAAAAAAAACATACAGTCGAATTGAGAACTCCTTTTTAGTCGGTAAAAAAAAGTCCCACAGACGTGGCACTGTCATCGCGCAAGAGAATATTTACCAACCTGAGAAATAAATAATTCCGCTGTTTTCCGTGGTTTTTTAACCGACTTCGAAAAAGGTGGAGGTTATCAATTCGTACTGTATATTTTTTTTATGTATGTACACGAATTACTCCGTCATTCGAGAACCAATTTTTGTGTTTCCTGAATTGATGTATAGAGAAAGCTCCCATGTTGGTCCCATAATTATTTTATAAACATCGCTTTATTACTTTTTGAATAATCTCTAAAAATGAAAATATTTTCATTTTAGCTTGTGCTAATTAAGCGCTTTCATATGATACCCCACATGATACGTTTTAAGCCATTTAAAATTTGGACCCTCCTTCCTTGCATAAAGTCCCAAATTTTTGTGATTAAATAAAAAATTACCTGTTTTCGGATATCTCCCTATATGTGTACTCTAACACAATGCTTTTTGCTAAATTTTATAGTTCTAAGTCAACAGGAAGTACCCCATAGGTTTTGATTCCCTTGTGAGTGTCGAAATGTGAGTTTCTTACCACATATTCGGCTGTAACTTTTTTTTACGAAAACTAAGAAATTTGATTTTTCTTTTTGCAGCAAGAAACTATAGATTTGCGTATTTGGTTTTAATTTCAATTCGATACCTTAATGCGTTCCCGAGATACAGGTCTTGATACTCGGTCATACGGACAGACAGACAGACGGACAGACGGAAAACAAAGTGATCCTATAAGGGTTCCGTTTTTTCCTTTTGAGGTACGGAACCCTAAAAAATAAAAAGGTTAGCAACATTATTTTCGTTCACTGTTTTCCATCGACTAGAGCATTTGAAGCGTTTTTGCTTACTTGTTCCAGTAGGAAAGTGATTTATCATAAGGCAACATGCTGCGGTTGAGACGGAAAGGAACGGTAATTCTTTTTGTATTTGCCAAATGGCGGGACGTTTGACAAACGGTTGAATGATGATCATTTGCTCCTGGAACTCCTGACATGAGTGAATGGGAGGGACCTCGCATTTGCACATCTTCGGAAAATACGATAAGTTATATTGTTTCCTTTGGATTTGCTTGTGTATTTTCTTTTATAAAGTATATTAGTCGTCACTCGCGACTTTGTACGCTAAGCCGTAACTGCGAAAAAAAAGTACTTAGTAAAATTATTATCATTATGCCTACTTATATATATTATACAAAATCACTTAAAAGTAGTTCTACTGAATATTAGACATTGATTAAGCGTGTAATGGTAAGTTAACTTGATTATTACTAGCGTTAATTAACTTGGATCAGAATTATTTTTGATCAAAAATTTATGATCTTTCTTTCTATTGCGGTCTTTATTAATTGTTTTATTAAGTTCATTTATTCGTTTTATATCTTCAAAAATGTTAGTATGCGCAACCAAGACGGACAATGGTCAAACTACTGACTCTTAAGGTATAGTGTACAATATACAATATATATATATATATATTATATATTGTTATTTATAATATGTATTAATTGTTATTGTTTTTCATGGTTGATATGCAATTTTCACGACTGTTTATCTGATGTTTAAGGACGTTATGTAAAGATAGTATGTACAACTAGCCTGGAATGGATAATATCAATCAAGTGAGACTGTCAGTTATGGCGTATTTGAAATTTATAAATATATTTTTTATATATAAATTTATATTTGTGGACATTTCACACAACACCATCTAGCCCAAACTAAGCAAAGCTGTACTATGGAACTAGATGGCTGATAGAATACATATATACTTTTTTTTCCGTAAATATACCTATATATATCGCCGTATTAAGGATTTCAAAGTATACCCGACTGCAACATTTTTTTGGGGTATACTTTCAAGTAGGACATTCCATTTTGCTATACTGTAATTTATACCCGTTTTAGTGTCTTTCAACGAATACAGAGACATACTAAGGGATGGTTATTTTTATACGTTAGGTTAAGTTAGGTAAGGTTATGATAAGTTTTATAAAAAAAAAACTTAACCTAATCTAGGGTTAGGTTAGGGTTTTTATTTACTCGTTTCGTTGCGGCCGGGTATGTTTTAAAATAACTGCGCGGGCGTTTCCAAACTGAAAGTATACCCGAAGTCAACATGCACCAGTGACGTCACAAATGTTATGTAAAGGTGGGCTTTAATGAATAGATTTTCGCTTTCTGGATTTGAAAATATACCCGACAGCAACACGGTCTCTGACGTCATGATCGTTGTGTGAAGGTATAAATTCCATATACGCGTCAGTTGTGCTTTCCGACACACTTTTAAGTTGAAAATGTTAGCTAATCCCTGCTAGAAAATGCTTTATAACCATAGTATAGTTTCTTCACAATGTTTTCGCTATTAACTGTTCATACTCATTATTGGGAATCGAACCTGGCCTAACGGCACTAAAATCCATTGCATAACCAATTGAGTTACAATTGCTTCCAACTTTTCTCATAATAAATGGGCTATCACTATATGAATATGGCTTCATTATGACGAAATATTTTCAGTTACAGTTAAAAGAATGAATTAAATTGCGTATCTGTTTTAAAAACGTCTCATTTCAGATGTAAATAGCGTTTACTCCACAACAAAGCGTTAAAAAACTTTACGCAACTGGAACAGAAATTTGAAGGGGATAAAATTCCGTCCATCCTGTCCATGAAAAAGACATAACACTGCCTTGAATTTATTGTAGTAGACGGAGACCCAGATGGCTTTACTCATAAAATACAAGGAGTGGTTCTGTTGGTAGCGCTATACTTAAAGATAATCACAATTTACGGTGCCCTTGCCGAAATTTGGGAAAATTCTTTCCCTTACAGCGTACGAGCAATTACAGTTACTAATGATGTACTACCGCTCCTGCAGTCTTCAACATCCTAATGACGTGCCAAAGGATTTTTATTGGCACTTACGCTGTTATTTTGGCTTTCGTCGCAATGAAACTGGAACTTTGAGGAAGCGGCCTTTGATCTTAGTTAATTGCCCGGTAATGTGGTCAGTAATGATGGTGGTAATAAAGTTGGGAAATAACGCTGTTAATGAGGAGAAGCTTATGATTTAGAAGTGGGCGGGATTTCGGGGAAAGCGGTATATTTTGGCTGGAGTTATGAAGATTATTGCGTTTATTAGCTTTACTTAAATGCTGAAAAGAAAATAAATTAGTGTGAGGTACTGAGAAATCAAATGGGTATACCTAGAAATAATAACAGATATTTCAACAAAAAAACATTTAGTAAATAATGATGGCCCGATGATCCCAAAGAGGTTTTAGCCTCCAACATCAAAAGAATCCAGTCTCTGCGGCTCTGTGCGGACTTACGCCATGTAAAGTAATACTACTTAAATTATTTTAAGCAGATATTTACCGTTATTTGTTTTAAAACGGAAGTCTTAATATTTAGGCGGTTGTATGCACCATTTTCATGAGCAGACTGAGGAGAACAAATCATAATTCTGTAAATATAATTGTACACTCTAAATAAAAATTTCCGGCAGCCTAGTGGTGAGACCGTCTGACTTGCGATCCGCAGGTCCTGGGTTCAAATCCCACGGCACGCACCTCTGTCTTTTCGAAGTTATGTGCGTATTGTTGATTGCCGCCAACTTCGAACGGTGAAGGAAAACATCGTGAAGAAACCTACATGTCTGAGAGTTCTCAATGATCTTGAAGATGTGTGAAGTCTGCCAACCCGCACTTGGCCAGCGTGGCAGACTATGGCCTAACCCTTCTCACAATGAGAAGATGGCCCGTTCCCAGCAGTGGGACAGTTTGTGCAAACAGGGCTGACAAAAAAAAAAAAAAATGAGTGAAAACTTCAGATATTAGGTACTTGCATGAAAAGTTTCATTGAATTTTATAGTTTTTTTTTCTTAAATTTTTCAGTTGTTTGGAAATCTGTGCTTCCAGAAATCGTGACAAACCGACGAATGTTTTTGGGGTACTGGTCTTCTTACCAAAATATGATTTCTGTAATGATACAGAAAAAATGGAAAACTTAAACTCTAACTTAAACTTAGGAACTCTACCACACGGACACATTTTTGATTATTAATTTTTAATTCAAAATATCAGCTTTCTGTAGTTTATTTAAGTTGTATATCTTTTTTATTTAACTTGTTTATGATATTTTAGTTCAGTTTTATTTAAGTACATATTTTATGTAATTACAATAATTTGATTGATATTATTAAGTAATACTTAAGTAGATAAAAACTTTAAAAAAATGTTTTCATGATGACAATACATATTGTTACATTAGTGTTGTTAAGAACTTTTGTTCTTGCGTTAAAATTGTAGGTATATTAAATACAGGGTATCCACGTAATGTATAATAATATTAACAAACTGAGCAATAGTGATAGGTCTAGTATTTTACAAAGGAATAATATCAACAGTATTTTACAAAGAATAATATCAAAGCGAGTAATAATGATATTTAAAAATATCCTAAAATAAACTCCTGTCGCCCACTTTTAGAAAATCATTCTGTACATCTAAAGAGCTACAAAGAAAACAATTTTTCTTTTCCACTAAAATACAATAGAGCCAAAAAAAGTAAGCTTACAAAGTAACACATTAATCTGTACTCGTTTTTATAGTTTAGGTGAATATTTCTACCGTAATTCTAGTTTTAGTTTAGCGCTGAAATAGATTTGTTATTTCTTTTGAAAGACATTTTCTTTTTTTGAAGCTTTCAGCTAAATATATTTACACATACAGAACATTGTCAAAGATGAAAGATTTTATTATAACAAACAAACGTATTAAGCTCTAGCCTGGATCATAAAAGTTATTTTTTTTATGTTTGACGGCAGTCTTCGTCCTGGAAAAAGAAAAAAAAAAACCGGACAAGTGCGAGTCTGACTCGCCCACTGGCCCGAGGGTTCCGTACAAACTAGTAGATAAAAGGGGAAAATTATATAATTTCCTTCATAAACCGAAAAATATACATCGTAAAAATATTTATAAACCCGTTTTTGCTTGTGCAAATGAAGTTCTTTCATATGATACCCCACATGATATACTAGTTAAACTACTTTAAAATTTGGACCCTCCTTCCTTGCATAAATTACCTTATTTTTTTTGTGAAATATGCGTTTTTGCGACATATTCGGCTGTAACTTTTTTATGAAAACTAAGAAGCTTTATATTTCTATCTGCAGCAAGATACTATGGATCTACGTATATGGTTTTAATTTCAACTCGATACCTTCACGCGTTCTCGAGATACAGGTCTTGACAGACGGACAGACGGGCAACAAAGTGATCCTATAAGGGCTCTGTTTTTTTCCTTTTGAAGTACGGATCCCTAAAAAACAGTTATTATGATAGTAATAAACGTCAACCGCAAAACCTTGTAGCACCCGACACACAGTTTGTCGATCATAAAAATGTTAATATCAAACATCCTTATAACATCGAAGGAAAACAAACCGGTGTGTAGTCGGGCCCACTCGTAAAGTTTGGGACGGCCGCGAGGACGGCGGCCCGCGTCAATACCCTCTCAAGAAGTATTACTGCCATTATGAGGGGTCACAAAGTGAAGCAGGCGATATTGGCAGCCTTTACCGAGCTGTGAGAAGGTGAGGAAACTTCTCATAAAATGTAAGGAGGCAGGTGCATACCATTTCTAGGGTACCCAAATGTGTGCGTATTTCACGCTCGCCCGTTACGACGAACGCGCCCGTAACAGCAGAAAGGGTAAGTATAATAATAAAAATCTTACGACCAGGCGAATAAAGTAAAAATTCGTGTTTGAGAAAGTTTCTAGAAAACTAGCGGTCTCGCAATTTGTCGTGCTCCCAAACTTGTGCTCGAGATGGTTTATTGTGATCGGGTACGTTTTGCCGTAAATCACGTTTGGCAGGTGGCAGGACTTGCCTTTGTGTGCACCTGAATTGGTGCCTTCAGTAATCGTGTTCGCAAGTATCTGAAACTGCTGGAGTGGTCATGTTTTCGAAGAAATTTGTTCAGTTATTGACGTCACATACATATTTACAACGCAATACTTTTCTTTCAAAAGATTTTTTTATAACCCAAAATAATATTGCTAAGTGTAGGAGTTTTTAAAGTATCTGAAGTGATTTGACATGGTTACAAGTTTATTTCAATGAAGATATTTTGAATCATAGATTTAATAGATATATGTTTTGTATCATTTGCGCAACACTATTGCCTTATTTTGGCGTTTAGAAACGTATTCAATTACTAATAACATTGCAGTGCAGGTGGAATAAAATTGATAGAACTAAATTTCTCTAAATAGAATCAGGGTCCGTGCGATAGTTGCAATAGTACTGAAGATAACCTCCATTCAAAGAAATTTGCACAGTTATTGACGTCTCATACTTACGACAGAATACTTTTCTTACAAAAGATTATTAATTTCATAAGCTAGACATGCTATGTAATTTCTCAGTGTGAGCCTTTTTTAAATGTCTGAAGTGTTATTGAATTCTACAACACCAGTTTTATTTTAATCTTCATACATGAAACCAGCCACATCTTGTGGTTTTACTTGCGATAGAGATATTATTTCTTAGTTAACACGGTTCACAGAGAAAAAATCTTCCGAATTTCGTGTCCAGGGATTTAGGCTGTGCGCTACGTAAGTGAATCACTCTAAACAAAGCCTCATGCTTAATTAAAACGGCAAAAAAAAAAACAACTCAGTGCCTGAAAAATTACATGAGCTAGTGTTATCATGGTTTATAAATCACCGCAGATAAGGAATTCAACGCGTCCTCATTAAAAAGGAGAAAAGCCAGAAAAATAATACAAAAGTGTAGTGAAAGCCGTTCTCATTTGTCAACCTCGCGGGTGGGCATGCAGCGGTGCTACGAGTACATTACCAAAATACAGCAGTACAAAATGTTGATGAAAGGCCCCAAAGCTCGCAAGGCTTTGAAATGCTTAGGTACACCTATTATTTACTCTTGAAATCTAGGTTTGGTACACTTTTACTAGATTTGCAAACGTAAAACTTGGGTCTGTAATTACAATAGGTACAGTTTTATAATTTAGTTTTTTATATTTCTGGTATTCAGTTATTTTAGTTTTGCTACAAACAAACAAACGCGCGTACCGCCAAACTGTGGAATCCTTAATGGGTCTTTCCGAATAGATATAATCTAGGTATCTTCAAATCGCGAATAGGTTTCTTCTAGGCAAGCGTGCTCCATCGTAGACCGTAACTGTCGCTTAACACCAGTTTTAACCGCGTGCTCAATTTTGATGACCGAGCAAGCGAAGGATCCTAAAATTAAAAAGGATAAAAAATTAGAATCCTGAGCATTAGCGAGGGAATCAAAAGAGCACGAGGTGAAAAATCTTTACACTCGAGTGCAACACGTAACTTTTCATCCCACCTCAGCGAGGAAATGACTAAATGCAAAAAAAAAACATTTACAATCACAAGATACTTTTATTTCAGTTTAGGTATTAACTACTACATTAAATAAATTTTATGTTGCTTAAGAAAATTTAATATAAACTATGTAAAGCAGTCTTACTGTTACTTTCCACTTTGAGTATGGGACGAGTGGCCGAGTTTCATTCGAGCTTCCCCACACGGCTCTAATAACATGGAATAAAATGCTTTATCAACATTACAACATTTTCATAGCGTCCTTTCGTGTTGAACGATTCGCGTGTAGCGAACAAAGAAATGGTATATATTCCAGAAATTTTAATTTTTGGCTAGGGAACTAAATTTATTTAAACTTATTCTATAATGTTATAATTTATTTTTATTTTAACAATTTTGTATTTGAAAGTGGTCATAATTTAATTCGATCCAATAAATTTAATAATCTTTGATTAAGTTTTTTCAAATCATTCTTTAAGGGAGTTGCACTCAAAATTAATGCATTTATAATTTCAAAACATAAGAAATATTTTTATACTAATTTATACTGTTTCATTTTAAGATAAAAAAAAAACAACTTCACTGTTGGGCAAAGGAAAAGTTTACCAGTAGTGAACCTAGATATGAGACCTATATTTTATCACAAAAAAATATTTTACAGCAGCTTGTTATTGTTATTCATACAAAAAGTATTTATTTTACGAAATAAATTTAAAAATGCTTTATTTTACATAAATATAGAAAAAAATCTAACGCATTTACATTACCGTCAAAAAATCTGTTCCAGACAGGGTAGACTTTTACAAAGTTATTTTAAAAAGCAACTCACAAATAAATCCTAAATATAAAATCCTCACAATAAAATGTTTACTCACAAATAAATCCTAAATATAAAATCCCTTTGCCATACCTTAATTCAACCGCTCCAAGGTTAAAGCTATTTCAGTAACATTAACACATTTTTCTTACTTGCCCGTTATTCATAATTACAATTCATTTGAATTACGACACTTTTTTTACTGTGAAAGTACCTTCATCACGCAAAATGGCAGTCGCATAACTCACTGTCATAATTGGCTAACGCTTTTATTAGTCGCACCACTACAGAGGTTATCAGTATTAGGGTTCGTCACGACTTTGTGGCAGGTGAGAAATAAAGGCACTTACCGAGAATTGCTTCTTTCGCGTTGCTTGTACTTGAGTCGCACGATCTTTGTTTACAAACTTTTATGTCGATTTAATCAAACTTTGTTGTAGTGGGGTTTCATAGCGTTAAGTTTTTTGGAGTTACGTACCTCAAAAGGAAATCGGATCCCTTCATTTTTCGTGTCTGTTTCGAGACCAAACTTAAGATATTTTTTATAGATGGATCACGTGGAGGTATTCATTTGAAATTAATACTAAACATGGGTGAGCTGTAAATTAAGTTTATAAATCCATTTATAAGCAATTAAAATAAATTTTTTTTGGTACGATTTCGTCTCGTTTTGCCCACTACCGACTCTTACAAGTTAATCAAAATGTAACACACTTATTATCATTTATTTATTGTGTATTAAACAAAACGGCACAACGCACCAATTCCATCAGTTACTTAAATTATAATAAAATGGAATAAAAATTAATGTAACAACAATGTCATATTAAAATGATATATAAATATGTATATTAGAAGTTTCCGGCAGCCTAGTGGTGAGACCATCTGACTTGCGATCCGCAGGTCCTGGGTTCGAATCCCACGGCACGCACCTCTGTCTTTTCGAAGTTATGTGCGTATTGTTGATTGCCGCTTACTTCAAACGGTGAAGGAAAACATCGTGAGGAAACCTACATGTCAGAGAGTTCTCAATGATCTTGAAGATGTGTGTAGTCTGCCAACCCGCACTTGGCCAGCGTGGCAGACTATGGCCTAACCCTTCTCACAATGAGAAGATGGCCCGTTCCCAGCAGTGGGACAGTTTGTACAAACAGGGCTGACAAAAAAAAAAAAAAATCAGAAATTAGATAAATTAAAAAATGTAAACATGTTAATTAATGCTATTACAGTATAAAAATATATAAAACTACTTTTATTTACATAAGAATAACATAAGAACACTTCTGATTGATCTATTATCACGAATTTATAGCAAGTAACAAGATCCCACAATTATAACATCTAAACATGATTACATTGTAATCACATCACACAAAAAAGCTCTAACAATATTACATACATACATATTAAACTAATAATCCCTTTTTTTGATCTCGATTAAAAAACTAGGTTAACTAAATTTAGGCGTGTACAATAAAGAGTTTATCTATCTATTTATTTTGCAGTCATAATGTACTCGTACGAACGGACATCTTTATTTTCAAGTACGTTTTTATCTTGTAAGTACTGTATTATTTAGTATCTTATATAATATGGTAATAAATATGTATTTTTCGATAAATAGTCACGAAAAAAAATTAAGAGAAATATCGGAGATTTTCTTTGACTTCGTGAATCAATGACATACAACTCATGTAATCATTTTCTGCTATGCTTTGGTGCATCAAAGGCATTTTATCGCTAAATATGACGCTATCTTAATAAAATCTTTTTGAAGATATTTTCACGTAAAAATTGATGAAACTTAAGTACATTACCGTTTCCAATAATATACATGCTGGGAGTTACTCAAAGCCTTTGTTCTAAACTCTGTGACGAATTTTTAACGCAAGAAAAACAAAAAAGAAATTCAGTGGAGTGACGCTTTTAAAGCGTCGGGTTGATTTTAGAGGCAGCCTTTGTTTCTGTTAACCGTGGCACGCCGTACCCTCGTTGATTTAGGTACACAATAGCGCCGCCTACATCTCTACCAACGGGCCGATAGCTTAGAAAACATTCACAATAAAACGCAAAAGACAATACCATCGAATGGAAACGAAGATATCAAAAACTTCCGACATCCATTGTCACTCACCTCGTTTTAATTTCGAATTCACAAGAACAATATAGAACGTAGCGCGCTCGGATGCTGACTCAATTTGGTACAGAAAGAATTTTTAATCATTGCTTTCGTGAACGAGTTTTCAATACATAAATTTCACCTGTTGTTTGATTCTAATAAAGCCCGTCTTTACGGCTTCTGTAACTGCTGCCGGTTACCATCAATGTAATTTATGAGTCGGTAAAGAAGAGTAATTTCGCTTATTAATTTCGCTTGGGCGCGTTCCGAGGTGCGGCTTCCCAGCTTACATGATTCGAGCTCTTTAATCACGGCACGGTAGCTCCTGCGATAAAATGCTATTATTCAGCACCTACTCTTTGACGTCACATTAAAATTTTCATCAACAGAGACTGTTCTGTTTCTCCTTATTAAAGCGGAACTTTTTTTCGGCACATTTAAGTAAAATTCTATTTGGATTCTTAAAATCTTTAGCATTCTTTAACGGCGGAATGGGCCATCGAAAGAAACCCTTATCGGATCATTTTCCCTTTTGAATGCACGAATCTAGTGATCGTGACGTTGACTGCGAGGGTTGGGGTTTCGGTATTGTTTTTTTTTTGTATTAAGAGAATCGTTTAACGTGCACTTGTCTATTTAAAAGAAGTTAACTGATTTCTGTTTCAAACTTTAATTTAGTTATTAAATAGGTGTATCTTTTCTTAGTTACCTAGGTTACCATCTTGGATGGTTCAAGATGATTACCACGTTACATCATAAATCTGTGTCACAATAAATAAACACGATTTCGATTATATCTTTTGTAAATGGAGCTTTGTATATTAAGAATTTTTATTTTATTGTAATTTTTAACTAAAAGAGTTAAAATAATTAAAAAGTGAAACCCTTCATGTAAATGAAGGGCTTCTCGGTTTCAGGGTTTTGATTTTAAAATTCGATAATATCTTTATATATATTATCGAAGTTTAACGCAGTGGATAATATTAAATTATTTAAAATGGAGCAAAATGGAGCTAAACTAAACATTCACTGTGTCACACTCCAATGTCACTTCTTAACAAGTCTTCATTTCAAGGAAGTGTAGTCTTCATTTCAATAACTTCCTTATGACACCTCAAATGCTGACACCCTCAAATAGAAAAACTTTACTCTCCGTTGGAAGTCAGGTAAATAGTTTTTTTTTTTATATTATATGGCAAACATTTTTGCTATAGCGAAGTGTTGACCAGATGTGAATCAATGAAACTATTTTGTACAGAAAATAAGCCTGACAGAGTAATATACTTTTTATTTTAGAATTCTTTCTCTGATCTAATATATCTAACAGTTTTACTGGCCTCTGCTAGTGGCGATGAGTCACTACGCCAATAGCTGATTTATTGATTTAATTGACTACATTAAATATTTCACATAACAAGTATCTATATTAAAAGAAAGACAAAATAACCTACTGCCGAAAGGCAGATTTTGCAGTATAACTCACGATTTTGTTACGCTTGATATGCTGTTGAGTGTACGTTTTTTGTGAGAAAGTATGCGTAAAATCGCTGTAAAAGATTATAAATGCGCATTCTTTAAAATAATTCTTGTAAAATCACTTGTTTGTTACGAAAAAGTTCGTTGGAAGTTATGAAAAAACTTATTTTTATTTATTTTATTTCTGCGAGAGATATATTATTTAAAAAAAATATAGCTATGGAAGTGAAGACGAATCTAACGACACATCGCACATCTAACCGGTCAAGCCGTTTAAGCTGTAGGCGATCATATAGAAACAAACATACATACGCACATACATACATACACACACTCGAAAAACATAACCCTCCTTCTTACGCAGTCGGTTAAAATTCGCGAGGTAGTGACGTCACTTGCGCACTAAACGAGCCTCTTAAGAATCGCGTCAGTTTGCGTTAATGCTGTCTGTTTAGTAATGGACTGGGTGTGGTTCCTCTGATAACAAACGTCTGGCTAGTGCAGTTGGCGTCTGACACGCGATTGCTTTTAGCTTTAAATGTGGTGTATTGCTTTCATTATCTGGCTGTAATTCTAATTATTGTCTGTGTTGCCTTCGAACAATTCTACAGTAGAGATGTCAGTGGTAATTTTTCTAAAAAGATTGATTTTGTTTGACGTTTTTACTTGGAGATGCTGGCTTTTGCATCAACTTGTTAATGGGCGCTGTTCACGAGAGCTAGACAACTAGTCGTAAAGACAAAAGACATGGGCATTCAAATATAATTTCTTACGTCTTCTTTCTCTAGTTGATATATCAATCTTCTATTATACAAGACAAAATGAACAAAAAATTATTGTAAAAAATAAATAAATAAATAAGCTTTAACAAAAGTACTCCTCACTTCACACACAAGAATCACTCGAGCTCAAACTCGATATCTTTATTTTGTTTAGTTCAGAAGTTCCTATGTACACCTTCCGACTACATCATCAGACTCTAGATGTCATGTATCACCGAAGTACTCAAGACAAAACAAATGAGCCCAAGCTCGATGGGTTTATCTTGTTTAGTTAAGAAGTCCCTATGGCCGTCTTCCGGCTCCATCTTCAGAACAGCTTCATGGTAGTACTACTGGGAAAAATGGTAACGATGCCAAAATATAATACTAAATCGATATTTTTATGTCTCTAAAATTTTGTTCATTATGTTATCAGTCACAAATCGCAAACTTAGTTAAATAAAATAATCTCGAGCATTTTATTTTTAACTAGATTTCCCAAACAGTTCCCTCAAGTAATTATTTTATCGCCAAATCTTGACAAGTCGCACAAAAAAATACAAAAACACAGTTCTTTATACAACTTCAATTTGTCATCAGAATTCAAGGAAAACGCAAGGATATTTCAACCCCTAGTACGCAGCTAAAGCCACTTCCGCTCCAGCCAGGTTTTAATTAGAAGGATTTGGGTACATTATTCCGGATCTTGATAACGGGCGGCGCACGCGATACAATGACCCTTTGTTTGGTTCGGTGCCTTTTAGTTTAACATCTAAGTGAAAAATTGCACGCCAAGTGAAAAGGGTAAGCTGGATGCCGTCGGAAACTTTGTATTTTTAAATGATTTCAAGAACAGGTGGTGCTCAATTTGGTGTCTTTTAGGTTCCGTACCCGAACTAAAAACATAAACCGTTGAAACTACTGAACTAATTAGTAGAGTAAGACTGTATTTTTTATTTTCAAAAGCAATAGAAGCCAAAGCTATGAGAGGTCATCATGTCATATTTTATTATAAATTTTATTTCAAAATCTCCATTAGACGTTGTTTAAGAAAGTTTTCACCAATGTATACTATGGATGGCGGTGTTAGGTGTTAAAAAACGCTATCGGTTGTCGCACATTCAACTAGGCATACTTTGATAGAAAATAAACGAAAGTTTTTTGAGGTCACATAGTGTTTCTCTTTACAGACGCAGAAACTACAAAATTTGTTTATATGACACTTATCGATAAATAAATAATTTATTAATCATGTTTTTGAAAATATTAAACATTTCGAGAATTATTCTATTTTTAACCGATTCTTATGTTTGTTACGCTATAACTTCGCCAACTATGAATCGTATTATCTTCTAAACAAAAAATAACCATCAAAATGGTTATTTTTTGTGTAGAAGATAATATTTCAGAGGTGGTTCCATAATTTTTTTATAAAAAATCGGTTCAGTAGATTGGTTTTTAAAACAATATAACTGGAAAAACTGTGTCCTCTAAGTAAACGAAATTGCTTATTTGGAGTATGTTGTAAACTATAATTATTAACCGACTTCCAAACAGAAGGAGGTTATCAATTCGTATATATTTTTTTATATTATCAACAAATTTGAGTATGGAAGGAAAGCGTCGCACCTGCGTAACGCGTAGCACATTTGTAGAGGTGTAGCACATTTTAAGCTTTGTTACCAGTAGTGTACACTTATTTATTTATTGATTGCACATTGTACAGTTATTACAATTAGTACTTAAACTAAAATAGTTGTAAGTATACAGTACAAGGACCCCATAGGGGCGCTGCAATGTTTAGCCTTAGGTAGTTATTCATTTATGGACATTATATATTATTATATACAAGTACAAACTTGTACAGTACGAGTACTTTCTAGTAAAAATGCCAGAAATACCTTCAAAACTGACCTTTAAGACTACAGAAGCTGTATTTTAATTTTTGCGCCTTATAAAATATCAAGTTAAGACTTTGAATTTTACATCTATGTATTTACCAAATTATTAACTAAGCGCTTTAAATGATACACTTTTTTATAAATATTTTTTTCACTACGTGCATTAAGCAAAAAGTTTAAAACGCTTCCATCCATTTTATTTCCAATCCAATCCAATCCATTTACATATGTTCTTTTGGGAACGTTTTGCCTGTCGTATAATGCTAACTAGAAATTATTTTCGTTTTCTCGACCACAGCTCACGAGTCGGTTCCTCTAGCCCTAAGCTACAGCAACTTATACTAATACACTCCATCATCCTCGACATTCATGAATCACAGCGAATCACAAGTAAACTCGGCCTCCAAATAAACTGAAATTAGTTGAATTCCGCGCTGAGCATTACTATGAATCCTTGGATTACCCGCGGTACAGGGCCTGTTATCTTGGGACCAGTCCTTAAAGGATCTTGGTGCCTTGAGCTAGATTATTGTAATCTCATTAATTTTACGCCTTAGGTTCGTTAATTTGGTTTGGTAATACCACTGTTTAATGACTAAATGGGGTTTTATCTCATTCCATATTTAGCTTTCATTAATTTTATCAAAGGGTAAGTTTTGGTTTGAGTAACTAGGAGCCCTTCTTGGAAGTGTGGTATTCGTTTAAATAGAGCTGCTAGAACGGGATACCGTTTCAAACTCTGTTTTTTTTTTTAGATAAAAGATAGCTAAGGTTGGACAAAAAGGGTGAAAGTGTTTTAACAAAGAAAATTGTAATAATAATAGATAAATACATTTTCATTGAAATTTAACAACTTTTATTTGCGTAAGGTACACGGATTTTCTCCTTTCAATCATTTCTCAACATTTCGTTCAAAGATTTCGTCTACATTTCATCTTTATCATTTTTCATAACAAAAGTTTCAGAAATAAACGGAAAATACAATCTTGTTTTCGAAATTCATGTTCGAATCCGTAGAGGTCATAAACATGAGCGCTACGCCGTAGACGCGCCACAATAAATTGTAGACTCTGCTGCGTTGTTTGCTACGAGAATTATTACAAGCATGCCGTCTGACGAATGCAATTCTTTACTTCGTTACTTGGCACGGGTTCCTATTTGAAAATGAAGATGGTGGTGCAATATGAAATGTTGTTTTGGTTTCATAAGACGAAAGAACTAAGTATGTTGTTTGAAATGTCGTATCTTACAGTTTGACGAAATATACTCGAACAACTCATTAAAGTCAAAGTCAAAGTCAAATCATAAACATAATCATAATCATAATCATATATAATTAATTTGGGTTTATTATTTCTAGAATCTAGAAGCGTTATTCTTAACTAGCTGTTCCCCGCGTTGTGATAAAAACGGTGATGATGGTATTATTTCATATAAAACGTGTACTGACTAGTCATCGGTTTTGTTTGTTTCTGAGTAAGTTGATCTTAAAACACATATAAAGCGAAATAATGTCAGCCATAACTTGTCTCCTATTTTATTTATTTATTTTTATTACATTAACTAAAACGGCAAAAGCGCCAATTACATCAGCTAAGTTAACGAGTGATTTAAATTAATCAATAATAAAGTAATGTAACTAATAAAAAAAATATATAACAATGTCAATAGATAAAATCGTTCAACCTATTCTATTCTATTTTGAGTTTTGTTTTTATATTTTATTGTTGCTGTAGTGTCTGTGTGTGTCAAATAAATGTTTCTTTTTTTTTTTTTTTTCTTTCAATCATAGCATAAAATTAAATCAGGAAGTCAATTTCATTTTGGATAGTATCTTTCACCTTGCACACCTTCTTCTCCTTTATGACGCTGCTGACGTAGTTGTTTGACAATATCGGATATATACATACATAAAAAGTGGTGGTTTATCTAGCCGTAAGAGTGTAATAATAGTTTAAAAAAACTAAAAGAAAAAAACGCGCTTTATATTATTGTATTGTCATCGGTTCTCGATAAGTGTACAAAGTTTGAATGAAATCTGACCGTTTGAAGTGGGTCAAAATCAAGTCCAAAGCAGTCGGTTACAAAAAACAAACATGCATAAAGGCGAAGCTAATAAAATATATTTGTTAGTAGAAAAAAATCATCTCATTTTTACCTAATAAAACAGGTATAATAAATCGTCGCTTACAAAAACAGAGTCGATACACAAACTCAGCCGTCATGTCCCGTGCTAATGCCCCAAGGTAATGTGAGATGCCATTAAAAGGGCATAAATACTATAAATGTCGCCTATAAATGTCGCAGCGTTCCCGACACTCGTAGTTTGTTGCCGTGAACTAACTGCGCTGCATCTGCAATGTTGCTCTTTTACTACACCAATAGACGTAAATATGTATAGTATATATCTATTTACTGAGTTACTTTGCATTTCGGAGATAGGGAGGTAAACGGTCGCGATTGAAATTCGTTAGCATTTTCAGTTTCAGTAAAATGTTGCAGCTTGCTGGAAAGTCGAACTGAATGCATGTAAAATTCAGAAGCTCAGCTCACCTTGGGTTATCTGTACATAATACCTACATAGATAAATAATCCATAGAACCTATATGCCAAGTTTCATCAAAATTACGCCCTGTACGCGAGTACGAACATACAAACAAACTCACAAACTTACAAATCACAAACTCACAAACAAACTAACAGACTAAAGAAAATTTGGCCAGTTGATGCAGAGACGCTTCGCTCGCTCGGTCAAATAGTGTTACGGTATTAGTTCTCAACGAATACATTCAAGTCGCCAAGCTCCTAACTGTGTACTGACGCATCTCATGTGAACCAGTTACTATTGCTCGCTTACAGTTAAACCTTGACTTTGACATCTCTGTCCTTATTACGTGATTTATTAATAACTAGCTGCGCCCCACGGTATCTGACATCTCTGTCCTTATTACGTGATTTATTAATAACTGGCTGCGACCCACGGTATCTCCCGCGTAGTGTTGAAAAAAGATGATAAAATATAGCCTATGTCTCTCTCACGGTCCTAAAAATTCTCTGTACCAAATTTTATAACGATTGGTTTAGCCGTGAAGAGGTAATAAACAGACAGAGAGACAGACGACAGACAGAGTTACTTTCGCTTTTATAATATTAAGTTAGGATTACCTAGCCTACTAAGTGTGCCATGCGAATTTGTAGCGATGACTTACTAAGCGCCCAAGGTTTTGGAATTCATACGTGGACCGTCCGGCATTAAGTCTAGCATAAGCGACTAAACTATCATATATATATACATACATATATATATATTATATAGTGTTTTTGTCCTAAGTGACAAACTAGCAGATAATGTACAGCTTAAACCACTAGTCATTAAGAGCCGTGAAGTTTAATAGGTGCCTTCCTTCCAAAGTATAAGTATCTACTAGTAATAAAGGAGCTTATCGTCGCGGCTAAAACTTGTAAATATGGCTAGTAATTTTAATGTTATTTGCTTTGTACAAGTTTGTTACCGATACGCGTTTAAGCCATACTGTAATACTGAAGTATTTTACGCCAGTATACTATGAATTTTATCATCACACAAACTTCTAATATGACGGCTTGCATATCAAACACGTATAAAAATATTAAAACTGCACCACGCTCGATTTAGTACTCTTCGTGCTCCATATTTTTCAACAGTTTTTATACACCTTCTTAAGAGGATCATTGCAATTCACGCCTTTTTACAACAACTACAAATACCGTTTTCAATCCCAAAATAAAATACTATTTCGATGTTTTTTTTTTGTAAACATGTTATAAATGGACATCATTGTAGTAATATTGAAATTTAAAAAAAAGAAGCAAGTAATACAAACTTGATAACTGTTTCAAGCATATAATGTTTACTGGTGGTACAAATACAAATATAAACATCTTTATTAACAAACCATTTGCGCAAATACAAAACACTATGAACCCCGCACTAGGAAAACCAGTATCGCGGGCGTCCTATTTAACGATAACACTGATGGCAGACTTAATATAAAAAAAACTAAGTACAAGTACATAAAATGCATGCAAACATAATTAATTTAACAAAAAAATTTTGAAAAAATAATTTAAGTATAAACTTAACCAGCCAAGCACCTTATTAGACAAAGCAAATATTAGACACTAGTTACTAAATTTTAATAAAATTTTTATTTTTTAATAAAAATTTAGTAACTAGTGTCTAATATTTGCTTTGTCTAATAAGGTGCTTGGCTGGTTGGACTGTTTAGATATTTCTACACCACACTTGATATCAGTTTTTCTTTTTAATAACTTCATTTGTAATTTTACCTAACTCTACTTTTTTATACGATTACTTGGCGGCTATTTGAAAAACTTATGACAAAAAAGATGCTAAAACTGAAATCGATTTGGTTGCGTCAAATATCGCCTTTTTGCGCCATTAACATGGTAAATCCGATTTTTTTATTTCATAATTAAAAGCGCCACATTTGATTTTATGTCTCTGAAAAAAAACGAGGTAATTTATGCGTCAAATGTCCCTATTTGACGCATAAATTACCTCGTTTTTTTTAAGCTGTAAGTGAAAGACACTGCTGTGTCAGTTAGCAATATCACGTCACCTCTTTCTGCGGAGAGATTTGTGTCAATATAACCCACTGTCGAAGCAAAAGGATGTTATTTATGTTGGAATTGGTGATGAGGGTCGGTCGATGCACCTTACTGTCAACTTATTATGCGCCACTCGCAAAGAGGTTTTTTTTAACTATACATGTGATGGATAATGCGCGATGCATAACTCTCTTAATTTATTTTAAAGGAAATTGTGCTAGCGTAGTGGATTGACTAATAAGATTTGCATAATTGCGACCAGCAAGCACGCCAGCTCACAGTTTTCATAATTAGCAAGCTGGCCGTATAAAGCGCATGTGCCGCTGGATATTGCGGCCGTTAATAAAAATTACGCAACAATGTGCTAGTTGTTGGCCTCCATTTCAGTGGAGTTTTCATTGTAGATTCGTAACGATTTGTTAAGCACGCAGAGGTTTTGTTAGGGTTTTTAATTAAATTAATTATAATAAGTTACATTTTACAAAAAATATGATATATATGATGAAATACCGATTATGATATGTGAAGTGTACATTCACATATCAAAATCTATGTCTATTTCTATTTTTTTTTTTTTATCTATATCTATTTTGATATGTGTGTGTAGTTGTTTTGTGTGTGTGTGTGTGTTACATTCGTCTTCACTTCCTAGTATTATAGGTTATATTTTTTATAATAATTTATAATAATGCGAGAGTTGCATTATTGTATTATAATAATACAACTCCCGCAAAAATTAAAAATGCGCTTTTTCGTAACATCCAACGAACTTTTCGTAAAAAATAAATGATTTTACTAGGATTGTTCTAAAGAATGCCCATATATAATATTTTACAGAGACTTTGGGCATATTTTCTCACAAAAAAAACTTACACTCAACAGCGTATCAAGCGCAACGGAATCATTAGTATGCAAAAATCCTCTTCTGTAATTGGGATTTTGTTTTTCTTTTAAATAAATATACTTGTTACAAAAAACGACATACAAATGCACAATAAACTAATGATAACTTTGAACACGACGATGCGTACTTTAAAATAAACAGCAAAACAATTAACATAAGTACCTAAGTACATTAATAAATACGGAAAAATTTATTAATCACATATTTTCATGCGGTTCCATTGATCTACGAAATAAATGAATACAACATAATTAAAATAAAACGCTGAACGTCCGTCCAAGTGTCTCTATAATTATTACTGCACGAGTGCACAATAATTGTTCACATTAAAATGTTCATTTATAAAATAAATATAAACGGTTCGCCCGATACGGGCCCCGGGGTGGTTACCCGCAGAGTAAATATTCAATAAGAGAACCCATGTATTGTATTCCAGTCGATATACAGTTTGCTCGCGCTCCAATATGGGGATATTGTTTTGGCCGTATATAAACTGTGAGGTAATTTAATGTATTTTTTACCCGACTGCTTAAGAAGGAAGGGTTATGTTTTTCGAGTGTATGTATTTTTGTATGTGGGTATCTATGTATGTTTCTATATGATTGCCTACAGCCTAAACGGCTTGACCGATTTTGATGTGTAAGGTTTCGTTAGATTCGTCTTCACTTTAAATTTATAAAGTGTTATAGACTATATTTTTTTGTAATAATAATAATAGCTACCTACACCTCTTGCAAAAATAAAAAAATGCGTTTTTTCGTAATCTCCAACGAACTATTTCGTAATAAATACGTGATTTTACTAGAATTATTCTAAATAATACGAATTTATAAAATTTTAAAATATAATGTTATGAATGACGAAATTCTAACTACCAGGCGGATTTGAACGAAATTTGGTGGGTTTATTACTCAATGTGTGCTAATTACCTAATTAAATAATTTTACTACTTATATTTTGGAAAAAAATCAATAACCTTCGAAAAAGGCTATGTAGGTACAATGTTTGACATAGAGTCAAAGTTACTAACGGTTATAGTACAAAAACAAAAAATAAAAAAACTTGATACAAATAACTCTTAAGAGAGTTTGCTTCAACCTCAATCTCAGTTTAATACGCTTCGTATTTATCAACGGAAAACGTAAAACTGTATTTAAACCGTAATCTAGGTACCAACATTTTAATCCTGGGCAATCAAATTAAAAAGCTCTATAAAGGGTGTCTGCCGATTGCTGGGTAGTTGAATTTTATGGACGGGGCCGATGGAGCCGTCAGTAGAGGCGGTCTCGGCGGTATCACATTTGGATTTATCCAGTCGTGAAATTAAACAAGCCCCGGGCCTCCCCTCTATCACAATTTATGTTCGCACTAGATTGTAAAGGACCAAGATATTTGGGAGTACCCTCATTAGTTGTACCGGTGCGTGGTCGGAGTTCGACCGGTGGAGATTGCTTTAAAAATTGGAAGGTGTTGAAGTTTGCATTCGAATTTTAAACTCTTTTTTTTAATTGACTCATGACAAGACATAAGAAACCCTGGCACAATAATTAAAAAAATGCCATGTATAGTAATAACTTATATTAATTGAAGTTTTGGCGGGAACGTCATCGAAACATGTTGTTGCTTTGTTTTATTTTCCAAAACATCTGTTATTTTGAATATTAATGCGATAAAAATGGTGGTGTTTTATTCATTAAGTGTTCTATCAAGTACATGAGTGTGGGCAAGTGAAATGAAGCAGTGAAACGTGTCATTTTACGTTGTCGACAAAACTCTATAGAAGCTTTTAGTCTTTACTAGAAGCTTCTATAGAGTTTTGGCGATTTTTCGCCACCTTTTTACTGAAGCAGGACACGAATTTGAAAATGACTTTATACGTGACTTTGACTAGAAGACATAGTAATATATAGACATTTATAACTTGTTTTATTCAAGAAACTTGAAGAAATCTTAATACTTGACACTAGCAAATGCTTTAAGCGGGTCCGAATGCAATAAAAAAAAAGTTATACTAAAAAAATCGCTTTACGAGCATTGAATCAAACATTTTAAAAGAGAGTGCGTCAAGACCCTAGTCACCAAGTACTATATTATAGGAATCGATAAATAAAACTAATTGAGCCCTAACTCGAATGGGTATGAATGGATAAAAAACATTAAAATTAATAGTATGTTAATTGAATTTAATTAATATTTTAATTAAATTTGACTGACCTGTATGATGGTTAAAATCAATTTTGACATTCATATTAATGTATTTTGCTATTTGACATTCTAAGGATAATTTATAACTATCGAACTATATAATTATATGTAATTGTTTCATGTATCTGACTGATTGTATGCTTACAAAGCTAATCTGGCGGACTAATCAATTTAATACTTACCAACTTACATTGTACCTTTGATCCACAAGCTCAATAAATTTGAATTTGAACATTATCCAGAATAACTCCAAATGAAACCCTTAATGTGTCATTTTAAGTTTAAACTTTTACATCAATGTTATCCTCTAATACCCTCAAACCCCCTAATACTTTCTCCCTTCAACCTACCACCGTCAAATGTGGCGTCAAACGGCCACATGGTCTTTGATGCTCTGCCTACCACGTACGGGACAAGTATAAATATATTAAAAGAATAACAAAAATACCCGACTGCAGAAAAGTAATATTAGCAGTACAACTTACGATTTCGTTACGCTTGATACGCTGTTGAATGTACGTTTTTGTAAGAAATTGTGCGTAAAATCACCGTAGAAGATTTTAAATGCGCATTATTTAGAATAATTCTAGTAAAATCACTTGTTCATTACGAAAAAGTTCGTTGGAAGTTATATACGAAAAACAGCATTTTTTATTTTTGCGAGATATGTATTATTATCATTCCAAAAAATATAACCTATGACACTCAGGAAGCGAAGACGAATCTAACGACACCTCGCACATCAGAATCGGTCAACCCGTTTAGGTTAAGGCAATCATATAGCAATATACATACATACATGTACTTGAAAAATATAACCCACCTTCTTTCGCAGTGGGGTAAAAATAGGCGTGATTTCATGTATGTATTTTGAGGTTTGATTAGTTAGGTTTTTTTATTTGGATAGTCGGACTACGTCCGAAAATCGTACTTTCATTTTATTCGACGATAGGCTTGCGCTTGACCGTCAACTCACCTGATATTAAGCAACAGTTAGGGTCTACGATGGACCGTATCTATCTGCGCTTAGTTTGGCTTAGTTTTCCCCTCTAGCTCGATGAGATACATTCACGTTTCATGCTGTAATCAGCGTAGGTAAAAAGCGATTCCGGGATGAAGCTCGGCGGAATTACCTCGCCGAGCGTCTAGCCCTCGCAGCCAAATTGAATTTTTTAATAAAACCGGGATACCCGCTGCGAATTTTTCAATTAATTTTCGTGTATATGCTTAGAGAGTATATTGGATAGTGATCAAAGTGAAGGAGCGAATTACGAAGGATACAACATAGATAAGAAGTTATTTTTATTTTTTATGAAATCTTTGAGAAATACGTATTAAATATTTATTTATTAGTTTTAGTATATATTTTTTTTTTTTTTTTTTTTTTTTTTTTTTTTTTTTTTTTTTTTTTTTTTTTTTTTTTTTTTACTTATAAATGTTAAATACATTTATTTATTTAAAAACTTAAGATTTATTTTCTAACTGAATACAGATTACTTTTTATAGTAAAAACATAGCCCCTCAGGAGGCATTAAATACGCCAGCGTATTTCCCGCCATTGTGCGCTGGCTGGCATGCCATACGCTAGCGTATCGTTATTCCTCTCCTTGTTGTACGTACTGGCGGGGACGCCAGTTAACTATGACATAATATTTTTTTCTGCTCTAACTCGTTCATAGACAGGCAAAATGACAAACTACCAATCAGATACGTTAGAATTGATACTTCCGAAATAAATTTCTGTGTAAATTGCATCAGAATGACGCGCGCGGTCAAGGTTATAAACACGTAATGGCGGCCGCTCTTGCCATCTATTTATAAATACCGATTTTATGTATTTATTTCGATTAAATACATATTTTGTTATGTTTTACACGTGGCAAAACCAGTAATAAAGTTAGTGACAGTGTCAAATACATGTCTGTGTGATCAAAAAAATCGAAATATTTGTTTCGAACCGAACGCCGACGGACCTTTTTTGTGCCGAAATTTGAGTGTTTTTTTTGTGACTTTTATGTTGTGATTTTTTTTTCAAAATAAGGTTTCATTATATACTTCAAAATTAATAGTAATATGTGACCGATATATATCCAGTGATACGATACAAGTGTTAAATTAAGTATGTGATGTGTATATTAATCACAAATATGAATCTAAACGCATACATGTCGAACGAACAATAGTGTCCGAAAAGCCGTGCCAGATGTCCGCCGTCGGTATTTATAGCCGATTTTGAAACATAGTTTCAATTACAACAGGTATGTATGTTGCATGTTTTTTATTTGTTATGTTATTAATAATAAGACTGCATATACAGATTTTTAAATAAAGCAACCCATTTTGCTCAATAACGTCCTAATTGACTTCGCGTATTTTTTTCAATTATCTATCATCATTATCATCAGCCCGAAACGAGGTTTTTTATGGTCTCTAATAGATAAATAAAACACATTTTTATCGACTAAACCATTACAAAACCAGAAGCTCATAAATTATACTATTCATAAACAAAAGTTACAAGCCATTCCAACTTAAAGAATATCAAGTTCACATTTTGTAAGCATGACCCGTTTTTACGACCGTCCTAATTGGCCACTTGAACCGCACGTGCTTTATGACGATCTTGTTAATCTAAACAATGTATGGGATGATGTTATTTTTTCTCGGATATCTGTATATTGTTGTTTTTTAAAGCCAAAAAAACAATAATATGTATGAAATGTTTTTAATATTTTTTAATATGATTTTTTTCGTAAAAAATGGTGAAAAAAAATCGCATGCTCAACTTTAAGCCTAGATAGGGGATACTTTTTTTAATTAAAATACATATGCGTTGGATATCAGTTAGCTTTATTCAGTAGGATTACAGTGATATTAATTAAAACTAACTTATTCTATTTCTATTCTATTAGTATAATTTATGTAGATTATATAATTATTTTGTCGAATCTCTAGTGATATGGTTATTATGTGTATTATTGTTGTTTTAATGGTGATGTTTAGTAAATAACTCCCTGGTTTCACCATGGTCACGGATTTGTCTAAATATATTTTTGCATGGTGGTAGTATTTTCGTATTTGCTCGTCTTAACGAATATCACAAATTGGATCTATTCGGAATTAGTCTCAATCGTTTTCGCAACAATGTTTATAATCCATCGTAAACTATTTATTCTAACAATAGCAACATAATAGTATGTTGTTTTTGCTTTTTTAGGGTTCCGTACCCAAAGGGTAAAACGGGACCCTATTACTAAGACTCCGCTGTGTGTCTGTCTGTCTGTCCGTCCGTCTGTTACCAGGTCTGTTCTGTATCTCATGAACCGTGATAGTTAGACAATTGGAATTTTCACAGATGATGTATTTCTGTTGCCTTTTGCTTTTTTAGGGTTCCGTACCCAAAGGGTAAAACGGGACCCTATTACTAAGACTCCGCTGTGTGTCTGTCTGTCTGTCCGTCCGTCTGTTACCAGGTCTGTTCTGTATCTCATGAACCGTGATAGTTAGACAATTGGAATTTTCACAGATGATGTATTTCTGTTGCCGCTATAACAACAAAGTATACTAAAAAAACTAAATCAAATAAATATTTAAGGGGGCAACGAGCAAAAAAATGATTTTTTTTGCCCGTTTTTGGTCGATATTGATAACATGAAATATTCACAGAATATAAAATTATAATATTCACTTTAAAAATAATTAATTAAATTAAAATAAAATGAATATTTAAGGGGGGCTCCCATACAACAGACAGGATTTTTTGCCGTTTTTATAAATAATGGTACGGAACCCTTCGTGCGCGAGTCCGACTCGCACTTGGCCGGTTTTTCTAGTCTCAATTTCATCTATATTATATTAGTTATAACTGTATTATTTATCTACTTGTAGTTAAAATACACTGATACCATGCCTTGCATTCAAGGAGTGGATCGTGGGATCGACCACATCCATAGTATGCTATTAAAACTCAATATTTCCTGTGATGTGTAATAAAGTGCTTAGTAAGTAAATAAAAAGATAGAATAATATTGCTTAGCACTAGTTACGATATTCAAGTTGAAAATGTGTCTACAAATACATACTTAAATAAACGTATATTTTAGAAATATTTATGTATGCTTCGGTTTTTACTGTAGTATTACTTATTACTAACACCACCGCCCATCTAATAGATAATTTTATACATTCTAAGGTTGTCTGGAAGAGATCGATGTTAGCGATAAGACCGCCATTTGTGCCATTTTTATGTGACTATTTTGTTACTTTATTAATTTTGTGGTATCAAAAGAGTGCTATTGATTGATTTATTGATTGTTTGATACATACATATAATCACGCCTGTTTTACCCTACGGGGTAGGCAAAGCTTCAATAACCACGGGGTTGTGTGACGCCACATTTGACCGTGGTTTGACGGTAAGATGGAAAGGAGAGGAATTAGAGGGTTAGGAGGTATTGGAGGGTAACATAACATAACATAAATATACCACACTTTCACCGTTCTTATTTCATTAAATTCAAAATTCTGACATTAATTTCTCTATATATCTTCGAAAACTGCATATTCATAAAAAAACACCCTCAATTTTTCCCAAAATTAGCTTATAAAAGAGATTGCCTAATGAGATCGAACTATAAACATAATTTGATATTGCCATCTTCCAAACTATATATACATAGCTCCGGCCCTCATTCTATGGCTATCAAAATATATAATAATTTACCAACACAGCTCAAAGAAATAGAAAATATACAGAATTTTTCTCAAACCCTAAAAAATATATTAATTAAAAAAGGCTATTATACGATAGAAGAGTTTTTTAAAGACAAACACATAATATAATAAACCGTTCCGCTCCGCACTAGATTGCTATACCCTATTAGGGTGATTATGTATGTACCTATGCTATGTATGTAATTGTAATGCAATGTAAAATAAACAAATAAACATTAATGTTGGCCTGCAGTGATACAGTCATAGAGGCTCAGCCTACCACTCACATACACAACAATTTCCTTCGAGTCCCTCAACTGACTTTTACAGTATGCCCGGGAAGAGAAGCAGCTGGCATATTCTATGTTTTTCTTTTTCTCCCGGTCCAGGTTCGAAGAGCGTCAAATACCTAATAGTATATTTCGGTAACCTCACTTGACAGTCAGTTTCTATTCCATGTTAGGTATGCCTACCAATTAAGACGCATAATCATTTAAAATATTGTGACTTACGGTCAAATGCTTAATATGCCGACTATGTTCTTGTTATATTAACCTGGTTTTGGCGAAAATATCAAATATATGATATATAAGTCCAGCTTCATCCTCGGCCACACCGTCACTTAACATGAGCAGAGATGGTGGTCAATCGTAGATCTATAATGTATAAAAAAGGAGTGCATAAGTTTTTATGCCAAAAACAAACTGTAATTGTAAATCTCCATAAAAGTATCTTCAGTTCATATCTGTAAATAAAGATTAAATATTCAAAATATCTAAAAAATATTAAAATGTTCAATCAAATAAATTACATCTAGAACAAACAACAATCAAACGTCGAATCGAAGGTGAATCAGACAGCATCCATGAATAGCAAAGTACAAAAGAAAACAATTTTTTCAATCGGCCAACTTTTACGACACAAAGAGTAAGTACGGATTTACAACGTAAGCCCTGCCTTTCCAACTTAGGAAATTTCACTTAAGAAACAAAAGTACTCTAATAAAAGAAGAACAATCATAAAAAGAGAGACGTAAGAACGTTTTCTTAAAAAATTGCTGATGGTAAAGCAGCGTATTGGATTCAAGGATGCCCTGTTGCTTATCTACTAGTTTGGCTACACAAAGATAAACATTATTTTGGCGCGTGTTCTGCAATTTCTATCCGTGAATATTCACCATCATCATCATCTCAGCCACAAGAAGTCCACTGCTGGACATGGACCGTTTGAGATGGATTTCCCCATGGATTTCCAAAAATATCTTATGGCAACGGCTTGCATTCAGCGTCTTCCTGTCACTTGTATGAGGTCGTCTGTCCACCTTGTAACTGGTTTAAAAATTACTACATTTTAATGACTTTTTAGAGTTCCATACCTTGACATGGAACGGGCCCTTACAGGATTATTTTGTTGTTCGTCTGTCCGTCTGTCTCTTAAAAAGTCTTGTATGAACTTGTTTTAGAACTTCATCATATGTACCTACATAAAAAATAAAAAAGTAAAAAAAATTAATAGAATTCGGCGAACCTGCCGGACACAAGAAAGTATCCGGCCTACCATCGTGCAGTTTTCTCGCGATGTTTTCCCTAGTCAAGAAAAAAATCCAACAATTAAAATTATTAAAATTCCTACTTTGAGGACACAAATAAGTATTATATCAATATTGGTTTGAATAACTCGTCTCATGTAATTTTTTTTTTCAATATCTATTTAGGTAGCTAGTAAGTCCGGGCCCAATAGTGACCTAGTAACTAGGCCCGGAAGATATAGACAAGACTCGACGCCAGATAGCAATTAATAGTAAGCAATGAGCCCTGTAACCGTCCACTGCAAGTGACGTGAACAACAGTGAGCTGTCACTGGCACGTCACCACCTCCTGTGCCCTGGCCCTTATTGAACGCTTGCTGACAACTCGTGTACACCGGCCTTTATCGAAATCGCTGACAGCCGTGCACCGGTCGGATTTGTTCTGGAAGCTCTATATTAAGTCATCGGAAAAGTAGGTATAATTTGGAGTAGCTTCTTCACAAAGTTTTTGATTTGTTTTGTTTTTTCGGGGTTGGCTGGAGTATGATTTTTCTTGCTGTCGAAGTCACATATATGATTCATTTAAAAAACAAAATTATAATTATAAGTTGAACTGTTTAGTTAATACAAGAACTACCAGTCAACGAGTGGTTATCTGTTTATACATTTCTGTTTTACACGCGTATGTGGATTTCGTTTTATAAATGAAGATGCGTACTTAAAAATGGATAAATGCGTTGTGCAGACCCCAATTAGTAGGATAAGGGCAAAAAGATGATAAAATAGGGGTATTTTTTATGTCGGAGAACGGTTGCAGACTACGAATTATTGTAGATATTATAAATTTATTTCTATAAATGACCTAAATAACTAAAAACATTATTATAAATAAAAAAACATATTACAGATAAAAAACAGAACTCAGGTCACAGTCCCAAGGCAACGTTCCCAAAAGGCTGGCGACATTGCCTCGTTGGATAGCAATGCTAATCCGCTGACAGAGGTAAGCGCCAGCCCTTTGGTCATTTGTTCTCTCATTTTTTGTAGATATTTAATGGAGAAAATTGTAAATCTACATACTGAATTGTTGTAAATAAATATAAAAATATCTTGCAAAAAAATCTTTAAAAATTAGGCTGCTGCTTCAGAATATAATATAAACGCATATGTACTTACATACGAAAAATATTACCCACCTTGATGTACAGTTGAGCTAAACATAATAAATTACAATTTAAAAAACTATAAAACACGCTACAAATGATTGTGGTCAAAGTTCATTACAAGACTTTTCTAACAAATCCAAACACAGCTATGATACGATGTTCCATCATGAAGTTCTAGTTCATATCTTCCGGCTCCATCATCAGATCAGTTCGACAGTACCATATTATAGTATTGTCATCAGAACTACATAGAGCTGCCAATTTTGATGACGCTACGATCCTTGGAAGATGGTTAAATTAGTTACCTAATAAAAGCGTGTTAAAAATTAGGCCAGCTGCTTCAGAATATATGATAAACGCTGTACTTACATACTTACATCGAAAAATATTACCCACCTTCATTTATACATATATATAACAGTAGAAACAGGTTTATTTTTTAAATCTAAATAACTACAATTATACGAACCGCGTAACGCATATAAATTATAAATATGCTTTATTTATGTACCTACATACATTATATGAGAAACAGTAAGTCCACAACAACCCGTACTGCTTCCGATATATCCCAATTTGTCTCCATACATCTAAATACCGGTTCTATTTCCTAGGTATGTATCAGGTATTGTGCTATCAACAATAATAGGCGCTTGGCTGCAATTAACGGACACCTGACGTTGTCTGAATAATTTACTGCGCCCGCATCGCCGTCTGTTCGAATGGACCATGACGACTTGATTTACTCGTATTTAATAATCTAGTTACCTATTTGTGAAATAGCAATATAAAGCGAGATGTTATGTTGTTGAAGAGAACGAAACAAAAGATCTGACAGTCGTTGACACGAGAGGACATATTGTGATTTGTAAAATCAGTGGGTAATTATTGGCATTGGGGATTAGTATAAAAAGTTATAACTTGATGTTTGCTTGATGCACTTAAAATATTTCTTCACCATGTAATCTACAAATTTTTGTTATTTTAATTATTAGTGGACATTTAACACAACCCATCTAGCCCAAACTAAGCAAAGCTTGTACTATGGAATCACATAGCTGATAGAATACATAAATACTTTTTTTTTGTAAATATATACATATGATACATAGAAACACCTAGAAACAGAACAAACATCCATGCTCAACACACAAATGTTTGCCCTGGGTGAGGATCGAACCCACGACTTACCGATTTACAGGCTCAGTAGGCAGACATACTACCAACTGAGCCACAAGGCCAGTCGAATTGAAGCCATCTATTGAACATTTTATCGTTAATAAATTTTAAAATAATTGTCTGATGTGGAGTCGATTTCCTTTCTTTTTTGATTTCCTCGCAATATGCGGATATACCTATATTGCTTTTAGTACCCTTATCAAGATATTCTAACAATATGTTTCTACTTATTGTTAGAACACTTTAAAAAAGTAAGTTTAAAAGTGTCTTATATTACATTGCATCAACTCGTCATCCTAAACTCAGTTGTATTTTTGTCAGGTCTAGGCAGATTTGACAAATATAATCAAATAGGCATAAAGGTTTGATATTCAACTGTTCATGAGTAGAGGCCAGTTGATACATTGAAGTTATAAAAGTTCAGATAATATCCTCCCAGTATTTAGCTTCTGCGACTGTACCCTAAGACCTAAGACCTCATTCACACAAGCTACTGGAAGCAAATTTAACCTCATTTGCTCTACAAAAGGATGACACTGTCCTGTCATCCCTTCTAAGTCACATGATGTAAGCATGTTCACATATTGTATACCACTTAAGGTAAACACCTATTTCTGATCTGTTTTTCTCTAAGAAAACATTTTTCACAAACTTGTTCTCTAGCCAGTCTACTATAAGAAATCCCAAATTTTGCCAGACAAATTCAATTTACGCACCCTTGAGCAATTAAATGGTTGGCGCTGTAAGTACGTATT
The DNA here is from genome assembly GCA_947563715.1 of Lycia hirtaria. Classification (NCBI taxonomy): domain Eukaryota; kingdom Metazoa; phylum Arthropoda; class Insecta; order Lepidoptera; family Geometridae; genus Lycia; species Lycia hirtaria. The sequence continues at coordinate 37,203,319 of OX387381.1, read as the reverse complement.
TTATCATTGAATAAAAAGAGGTCTGAAAAGTAAGTGAAAGTGGACAGGGATCTAAAATATTGCTATCAGTCTTATTCCAGCGGTGGTCCGAAGTAGACGCGTCGCGCATTGTCGTCAGAAGCAGACATCGCCCATCGTCGTAGGTGACAAATGAAATAAGAGGATTTTCTTGACAGACGTCAAGACCCAGCTGCACAACGAGTATCATATGCCAGTGGGATTTTGATTTAATTTCTCATTCTTAAAAGTTACCCGAATAAAAAAAGCTGCGTTTAACCCTACTTGGAGCGTAGTACCCATGTACGAGTAGGTTATAGATGTGTGAGATTAAACGTAACTTTTCCATGCAGAGAAAAAGTATAGTCATCATATATATATAATATGTTTATTAAACTCAGTGTACTTATTTATATAGCTTAATCTACGAAAGTATGCAAGTTTTAGTACTTTCGTCGGCACGAGCAAAACGCACAAATTGAAAAACTTTACAAAAGGCTTTATAAAAGAGAAGAAAATAAAACAAAAACAATAGAGCAAACAATTTTGCACAGATACATAATTGAAATAAAAAAAACTTTACTATACGTCTTAGTTAAAGTTAACATTAACAAATACAATTAATTTAAAAATAAAATAAAAATAAATAAAATCGGCCAAGTGCGAGTCGGACTCGCGCACGAAGGGTTCCGTACTATGATCTATAATAGAAAATCGTATAAAATAACGAGAAATCAACGAAATTCCAAGTAGTAAATTGCAAACTTATAGGTAGGTTTTCGATACACATCCGGGCAGCATGACGACGCTCGCGCGAATACGCGCGGTTATGGCTCGCTCCGTGATCTTACCTCCCCCGCTACCCGCGCGGCCGTTACTTAGCAACCGCCTCGCGCTCGCGCCACCACCCCACCACCACACCGCGGCGCGGCGCTCGCACCGCGTTTAGATGCACGGATTATTTTAATTTTGTGAGTTTTTATGTATTAGATTAGGTATTTATTTTTATAGTTAATATATTTCTAAATATTTACTTACAAATATTCAAGTTTCTACCTGTTAATTAAGATCGAGTAAAAATTGCTTAAAAATTACGTTTGTTGTATGGGAGCCCCCCTTTAATATTTACTTTATTGTTATTTAATTATTTATTTTGAAAGGTAATATACAAGTAAATATTCTGTGAAAATTTGAAGCGTCTACCTGTTACCGTTTTCAATATTGAGCAAAAAATACGATAAAAACACGTTTATTGTATGGGGACCCCCCTTAATATTTTATTTTTTTATTTTTTGTATTTGTTGTTATAGCGGAAATGGAAATACATCATTTGTGAAAATTTCAGCTTTCTAGCTATCACGGTTTATGAGATACAGCCTGGAGACAGACAGACAGACAGCGAAGTCTTAGTAATAGGGTCCCGTTTTTACCCTTTGAGTACGGAACCCTAAAAACGATTTGTATGCATAACAATCAAAACGAATTGTGTTCGGTTCGTGTGATCGGCGCTCTTCTTATGCTGTCTGAAAAGAGTAAAAAGTCTATATTGTACATCTTATTGTAAAAGATGACGATAAAAAAACAAAACTTCGATATTTGAATTTTGTCAAAACGTTGTTTAATGGTTTACCATTAAAACTTACCCCTTGCTTAGAATCAAATTAGTAAGACTTATAATTTGACGGTGAAAAGGGATCTCCCTGATGTTAATGATAGTGTTGGCTTACTTTCTGATCTTCGGATAATTGGAAAGCCGATCCTTCGACAATTTATTACGAAATGTTCGGGGTTCGGGCATACATAATATTCACTTGTGTAATGAAGCTAAAATTTACGCACAAGGGAAAATCGAATATTGGCTCATTCAGGCGCTGCGTGTTCTGTCTGCGTTTTGTTTTAAGTGAATTCTAAGTAAGACATTTGTTTAGCGGTTAGTAATATTTTTTATATATGTATGTAGAACTGCGTTTGACCTTTGTATCACGCTTGTCTGTATTTAGGGTTAACAGAAGTGCAATTTGATCACTTAAAAAAAACGTGGTCTACTCGAAAAGTTTCGGCCCATTGGCAACCAGTTCTGCGTGCTACGTGCCCGGCTGCCTGACTCTTGCAACTTTTTAATCCACTGTGTTATATTGGTTACTTTCGTACGTCTACGAATCTCTTTATTTTTGATTAGATCTCGCAGACTTATGCACATCACAGGCTTATTCCTAATTAACCTACTTCCAAAAAAAGGAGATTCTCAATTCGTCGGAATCTTTTTATTTATGTTTTAATTGTGATTACTCGAAGACGCCTGAACCAATTGGAAATTTTTATCAAAATCGGTTCAGTATTTTGGTTTGTGTAACAAAATAACTGGAAAAATAAAGTAAACGAATTGCGTATTTTGAAGTCGGTTTTTTTAAACGATTACTTGTATAGATAACAATATGTCTCAACCGCCTGATAACGTTTGCAGATACCAAATATGTTTTCCACACAATTCGCCCTATTTACATTGTATGTTTTCATTTCATTTCACTGTGCACATAGTTAGATATGTATTTTTGTACTAAATTATTCCAAATCCATTCTTTGAACAATTTATATTTATCTTATTAATTGTTGTATAATGTTTTCCACAAACAGTATTCCCATATGGACGCACGGTAATTATCTCCTGTATGACCTCACAACGGAGAATACATTTAACTATACAGCCAAATAAAATTCAATGGGATATAATAAATCGAGCGAAATAAAAAATAACTTTACGGCTAACATTGCAAAGAAAAATACTGAAACGGGCAAATGGTAATGAGTGTTATGCCATAAGTTGAGGTTTCTTTTGTAAAAATCGGAAAACTCATGGTTAGCAGAATTTCAGGTATTTTTCAGGTGCGATGCAGCTCCGATATTAAGGCGCCAATACGGAACACCGTGAGGTTTTAGTCGGCAGGGGCACCGCCCTGGTGTCGAGCCCGACATAGCCCGCCGCTCCCCCCGGGTGGAGGGTATGCGTAAATGCATTTCCTCACGTAAAAAAACGGTATTTCTCAGGTAAGGTAATGGCACTGGTTTAAAGAGGCAGTTGTAAATAGCAGTTTTGGTAAGTTAAAAATTATAAATGGCACGTTTAATAACTAGTTCAGCAGTTAAAACTAAGCAGTAAAGTAAACAAAAATGAAAAAAAAATTGAAATGGATCAGTGAATATATAATTGAGCAGGAAAACGTAATTATTTAATATTGTTTGTATAATTCTTTTAATCTGTTTTTACATCTGCTCCAAATTAAAATACTGCGCACTCGATGCATTGTTTGAAATTTCATTAAATGCAACATGTATAAAACGATAATTTTGTTAAATAATTGTTACATAGAGTTCGTTTGCCTTTATTAAAGGCCATAGATTGCGCGGGTCGCTCGCGCGAAATTACGCGAACATTATCTTTAAATTATAGCCGCTAATATGTCGGTGAGGAGCGACTGAGATCTTCTTTACAGGATACGACGAAGACTGTTAACTTTAAGTGTATTATCGATCATTTGAAACGTAATAGGTACCTACGGAAAAATGTCTCTCTGCCTTCAAGTTTGTTCCTTAATACATACAATCTGTGTATCTTTAAACGAAGAGATACCTCTCACCGTTTGAAGACACACACTACACTATCCATATACCAAAAATCCTATAAAACAAACCAAAAATCCAAGACCACAAACGTCAAGTTCAAAAAGACAGACCCAAGCCCTCCTATGCATATACGTACAATTCTGCGGGTCAACTGTATTGCAGCACTTGCGATAGAGTCTTGAAGACCAAGTTTGGCCTAGCGAGCCACATCAGGGCTCATGCTCCATAGTCCGGGACAGCCATAGTCCGGGGTCGCTGTCATCGAAATCGATGAGGAGGACTATATTATTATCAAAAAATTAAATATAGGTAAATATAAATTTCAATTCGTTTTTTTTTAGGTTAGACAATTGTGTGTGCGTTTTTTATATACTTATTAAGAGTTTAAACGAGCTTGTTTTACCAATTTGAGCCGATGATTATTATTCAGTTGTTAATATAATGAATTATGTTTTCAACAAAAATAAAATATGGACGTCAAAAAATTAAATGCTTACGTGTCAAGTCGCAGTCGTGTCCTATAAAGAAGCCAGCGAGCCTTAGATACTGAATTTTACAGACACTCCGCATTCTCCCCTTCCCAGCGAAATGAGGTTTAAGGATTTTGTTCAAGAGAAAATTGTGATTGATGTTGCTCAATTTCACGTGTAAATACACCCGCTTTGTTGTAACTGATGTGTTATCCTATAAATAAAAGCGGAACACGTAATTTAATGTATACCAGTTAACTGTCTTATTTATCTTTTCGGTATTCTCATCCCCGCGATGTCATTCTGGAAACGGGTCATGAAATTAATCTCTTGTGTTTTAGCGCTCGTTAACATTAATCTGAATAGAACAAAAGCTAAATGTTTAGATAAGAAGTTAACACGGCTTTCATATAAGCTTTATTTAGGTTCACATTTGTCGTTGCGATGGGGATCGAAATTTTGGAAACGATATTAGAAAATGTATTAGATCAGGCGGTACTTTGCGCAAATTCATACTCAATAAGTTAAATGTAACTTACATATCTAATATACTTCCAGCTTCAATATATTGAGTCTATGTGACGCTCACATAAATTTAACTTTATTCACCTATAGATCATATAGACTCAATTTTTATAAGAAATTAAAGGACAGAAATAAGAAAATAAAGAAATGATGTTGTTTACATAAAATTTTGCTAGCAACTTCCTTTTAGCGACAACATAGTGTATCGACGTTAGCAAGTTCATGAAGTTGACAAGTTGATAAAATGGGAAAGACGTCGAGAAAGGGAAGTGGGCGAAGTTATACTGAGCGTCTACAAATGGGTAACCATTACAACTGTGTCTAAAACTGTTCACACTTAAAATCATATTAATAATTAGAAATGTGCAACCGCTTAGTAACTATCGGAAATCTATAAACAAATTACCATCAAAAGTAAATTCGGATAAACACTTAGAAACTCAATTATCTTAAGCTAGAACAACCTTTCAAATTCCCCAATAACATTTTATCAAAAACAATAGGTACTTGCTCTTGAAAAAACTTTAATTTAAACTCTTACGAACCGGTATTATAATAAAATCACGAAATTTCTTTCGGTGTATCGCAAAACACAGAGCGCTCCCGTGAGAAAGATTTACTACACCCCACGTGGTATCTAAAAACCTTTTTGCAGTCAAACAAATTAAGCTCTGAGCGAGTAACGGCTATCAGAAACAAAGTTTTGAGTGCTTATTCCTGTAGCGGTGGCTGCGGCCCCAACTCCAGTCGAGTTGAGCAGCTGTTCCGCGTGACCGAATCACTCGAGCTACGCATGGAGGGGTCCAAAATAGAGATCAACTTTAGAAGAAAAGTAATCAAGAAATTCCAGAAAAAATAAAACTTTTAGGGTTGCGCAACAAATGGTTTAGCACTACTACAAAATATGTCACTGTATAGTATTCGAAACATCAAGTCTTAAAATCATGTTACGCGATAAATCTACCAAACAAAAATGAATCATCAAAACTTATACATATTTGGCGAAGTAACAAACATACAAAAAAAAACAATTGAGTCTTCCTCCATTTTGGAAGTCAGTTAATAAAATAAACTTCATCATAGCTGAATGAGTGAATATATAAAATCACCTTTCAAACAAAGAAAAGCCAAAATTGAATCATCCATTTCAAAGCTACGACACCACAGGTTTGCAGCAGAGGTTAAAAGTTATTTATGAGCTGATTACATTTTTAGTTGCTTATTCAGAAACATTTTTCTTATTGCTTACTAGTTAATACCTCAAAGTAGAATAAATGGTTATCGTTAAATAAAACATTAATCTCTTTTAAAAGTAAACCAACAATACGCAGTTAAGCTGTTATTACATGTGAAACATTTTCCATAACTACTTTAGTTTAGGGATGAAGTAATTAAAAACATATTAACTAAGCGAGAGTCAGATTTAAATGCTGCCACGTCCACCTGGTCTGTGCTATTACGGGCTCGATCACACGAGCTACTTTTTGCATCCGCGATCGGCAATCAAGTCGCTTTTGGAATAAATAAACGCTCTTACACTCACACATAGTGACTAAAATACACTTTATGCATCGTATACAAGCTTATGCAACTTTTAAAAAAAGACTGGTTGAAACACAGCTGAGATCACTGTCCGATAAAATTAAAACAAAAATAAACAGTTCAAATTCGGTTCATGAGACCTGCAATGCCACATGTGGATAAACTATACAATATGTCAAACTTATAACGTAGGGCGTTATATCGAGATATTTTCTAACCCTTAACCCAAAACGCCCGCGTTTTATATTGAGGGATCTCATTATAATGACTAAATAGAGAACACACGAGTGTATTGACATGCATGTCATCCAATGATTGAATAGAGAACACACGAGCGTAATGACATGCGTCTCATCCAATTACTGAATAGAGAATACAAGAGCGTTTTGACATGCGTCTCATCCAATGACTGAATAGAGAACACATGAGCGTATTGACATGCGTCTCATCCAATGACTGAATAGAGAACACATGAGCGTATTGACATGCGTCTCATCCAATGACTGAATAGAGAACACATGAGCGTATTGACATGACAGAGTATGACTACGATCGAAAACGGAAAGTTGTCAAAACACAAAATACAGTATTGATGCAAAAGTAATATGGCCGATCGCGGAAACTAAAACTCGCTTGTGTAATTTGGTCCATGATGGTTTAATAATAATATGCAGTAATGATATTGGTTTGCAATAATATTACAGTTATCTGTCGGATTATTGTGATTTTACGTTGTGCCCATGCAATTTCATTTTATTGACGTTGCGCAATTTCGAATTTTGAGAAATCATTATATTCATCCACATGCCACAAGAAGTACACTGCTGGACATAGGCCTCCCCCATGGATTTTCAAAAAGACCGGGTGGAAGCGGCCTGCATCTAGCGTCTTCCTGCCAGCAGATTGGCAAGTAGAAATGGCAGTGGGCAGGGTACAAATGTAGCTCGTAGAACTGACGGCCGATGGGGCTGAATAGTTCTCGAATGGAGTCCGCGAACCGGTAAGCTCAGCATAGGAAGACCAGCCAAAAGGTTCAACAAAATAAAGTTTCTGATTTCAAGGTAGACAGAAGATATCAGCTAACCCATCTGACAGCTGTCAAAGTTGCAATTTATCTTCTCCAAAATAAATTCCTAAAAAGTGATAAAAAGTTTCCAAATCTGTGTTAAAGTTATATTAAAATAAGTGGATTGGTTCTATTTATCGTGTGCAGTAAACAAAAAGTGGAAATAACTAATTTTGTGGCCATAAATTGGTGGAATGTTTTTGACGGTTCGATTCTATAATGTCACCCTCAAAGAACAATTTATTTGTTGATACAATTTATTGTAAAACGTAGGTACAATAACGAATACTACGATTTATAAACAAAAGATCCCGTTGTTTTTGTTGGATGTGGTGTCAATTATTGCCCAAAGCTTAATTATTCTGGAACGGTGTGTTAGACCTCAACTATGAATTGCGATGCTTGTAAGAAGATTGTCAGCTCTAATCGGTACTTACAATGTAGCCGTTGTCGTACCATACTTCATGCCGAATGTTTAAACCTGAAATGTGAACAGTTTCATGCGCTTACTACCGAGCAACGAGCTAATTGGATATGTCCGTCGTGTACTAATGTTTCTGAGCGCTATAATAATAAAAATGACAATACCCCTGTACGTCAAACCCAAGTTCATGGTATTGATGAAACATTGAACATGTCTTGTGACCTTGCGGATCAGTCCATATTCCAATCCTCGATACTAACTTGCAATCCCGCACCCGGCACCGACAATATTGTGACTATGGACAAAATTAGCGCCTTATTAGATCAGAAATTAAACAGTACGTTGTCTACATTTATGATTGATTTTCGTCTGGCGCTCAAGGAGGACGTTAAAATACTGGTGCGTAAAGAGATGCAATCTACAGTACAACTTATAAAAGATGATTTCACAACCACAACCAACTTCATCTGTGACGAGCAATCTGAAATTAAGCAAAATATTGAACAAAAGACCTTAATAATAAAAAACTTAGAAAATGAGGTAATATATCTGAGAAATGAACAAAATACACTAAAGACTCGCTTAATTTCGGCGGAGAGGATTATTTAACACTTTATTGCACACAATTACAAAGTAACAAGCTGTACAATAGGAGGACTTAATGCTAATGTAGCATTTTCTGCCAGTCATCCTCATAGTGAAAGACAGACAGGATGTAGGCGGATGACTCGAAGCCAAAATCTGGAAATTCAGGCAGTTCCTGAAAGCAAAAATGAAAACCCTATTGGAATGTTTAATAATTTGTGCAAAGCTCTGAATTTAGAGATAAGCCAGGATCAGATACATTCCTGTCGCAGGGTGGCCAAATTAAATGCTACATCGAATAGGCCCAGAAACTTACTAGTAACACTGACTAACCCCCGCCTCAGGGACAATGTATTATCTGCTTGCTACCGTTATAATAAGACCCACAAAGGCGATACCTTAAACACATCACATCTTGGCCTTAATTGTGAAAAACAAAATGTATATGTTTCGGAACATCTTTCACCTGAATGTAAGGAGCTACACGCCGCTGCGCGGAAGATGGCCAAAGATAAGGCGTACAAGTACGTGTGGGTGAAGTATGGCCGCGTTTACCTGCGCAAACATGATGGTGCTAGTTGTATATTGATAAAAAACTTAGACACATTAAAAAAACTGAATTAATTAAATTCTTAGTTACATCTATCTTATGAATCTATATTATATTGTTCTGATAAATATATTTTGCAATTTTATGTTATTTTATGATGTTAATATATTATCAAAATGTTAACCGAATCAGAACTAAAACTAATGAAGTTCTTCTCAATGTTTTTAACAGTAATTATGATATCATTTGCTTAACGGAAACAAATTTTAATGATAGCATCTTTGATTCTGAGGTATTTGATGATAGATATATTGTGTTAAGACGTGATAGGTATATGACTAGACTGCCTAAATCTGAAGGTGGTGGTGTCTTAGTGGCAGTTAAGAAGAATCTAGGCTTTGTACGTCAGACATCTTGGGAGTCTATGTTTGAAGACATCTGGATCAGCATTATACCCGTTAATAAATCTGTAAAAATATTAAATATTTGCCTATGCTACTTGCCATCATATTTATCGTCTGATAGCATGGACGAATTTTACACGAAATGTCAAAATATTGTTCAAACACATAATAATGAAGAATTTCTTTGTATTGGTGATTTTAATACTCATATTCACTGGAATAAGTCTGATAATCCTTATGTTATGATCCCTAGTATTCCTCAGGGCGTTAGAGCTGAGCTACTTATAGAAAATATCAGCTTATGTAAATTTAACCAGCATAATAACATTCCAAATAAATATGGTAGATTTTTAGACCTCGTCCTTTCAACTTTATCAAGTGTACAGGTACATAGCGCTGAGCCAATTAGTAAACTTGACCGTCATCACCCTTCTCTTGTTGTTGAACTAGATTGTGTGAACAATTTCAAAAAACCTTTTAAATCTAATATTGTGAAAAGATTAAATTTCAGAAAAAGTGATTTTTCAAATATTAATAAAGACCTGGAGATGGTTAATTGGAATGAAGTCCTAGACTCAACCGATATTGATGTTCAAGTTAACGCATTTTACACACAATTTAACAAGATACTTGCAAATCATACCCCCCTTAGTAAAACTAACCCTAATAGGTACCCTCCATGGTTTTCACCTTCTTTGATTCGTACCCTGAAAGAGAAATTAAAGTTTCACCGTCGTCATCGTAAATTTGGCAACCCCAGAGACTACGATACGTTTTCTATGTTACGTTTCAGATGCAAAAAACTTTTAGATCGTGATTATAAAGCTTTTATAAACTCAGTTGAATCATCGTTGAATAAAAACAACATAAAACACTTCTGGTCTTACGTGAATAGCAAAAAGGGGTCTCCTTCTATTCCTCATACAATGAAACATGGTGATATTGTATCATCTGATCAGCAAGAAGTCTGTGAACTCTTTTCTACCTATTTCAAATCAGCTTTTGAATCTCCTAATTTGCCTTCAGGCTCCTTTCCCCTTTCTGATAAAAATACTAATGTTGTAAGCAACTTATCAATTACACAGGAGGATATTCTTCGAAAAATCACTGGGCTAGACCCCAATAAAGGAGCTGGTCCAGATGGTATCCCATCTCTAGTTATCAAAAAATGTTCAAAGGAGCTGGTTTATCCTCTTTACATCCTATTTAATTCATCTCTTCGGTCAGGTATTTTTCCGTCCATGTGGAAAACAGCTCACATAGTCCCCATTTTCAAATCGGGTGATAAATTCCTCTGCAATAATTACCGTCCTATCAGTATTCTGTCTTGCTTGGGGAAAGTTTTAGAATCATTAGTCTATGATACACTTTATCATCACATTCAACCATTAATATCCTCCAAGCAACACGGTTTTGTCCGTAACCGCTCCACCACATCCAACTTACTTGTTTATAAAAACTACATATGCTGCGCTTTTGCTAAAAATACCCAAGTAGATAGCATATATACTGATTTTGAAAAAGCGTTCGACAAAGTGAGCCATAAAATCCTAATTCGAAAATTGGCAGCATATTTTGGAATCCATGGCAACTTACTACGTTGGGTTGAGTCATACCTTACTAGGCGCAGCCAAATTGTAGCAATCAAAGGCTTTTTATCCTCGCCTGCCCTGGTTACCTCAGGAGTTCCCCAAGGTTCGCATCTGGGGCCATTGCTGTTCATTGCCTTCATAAATGATCTTGTTGATGGACTCAGTAGTTCTTGTTTATTATACGCTGATGACCTCAAACTTTTTACTAAGGTTAATAGTGTCAAGGACTGTGAGGCACTTCAATCTGATGTTGATACTCTTGATAAATGGTGTCGAGAAAATCATATGTTTCTGAACGTGAAAAAGTGTTTTATTATAACACTTACCACAAAAATAAATAAAGTAACTTATGATTACCGTCTCAAAGGCCATTGTTTGGAGAGGAAGGCGGTGATTAAAGATCTCGGAGTTATGATTGACGAGAAGTTTACATTTCGTGATCACTATGACTATATTGTAAATAAAAGTAACAAACTTTTGGGGTTCATTTCTCGTATTACTAAAGATTTCAAAAATCCATACAGCTTCCTATCCATTTATTCTACAATGATACGCAGTATACTAGAATATAATTCTGTTATTTGGTCCCCCTTTTATGACATACACACGAAACGTATCGAGCGTGTACAAGGCAAGTGTTTAGGTATCTTAAGTTATAGACAGGGCCTAAAACGAAAGCTTAAATCATATAAACAAAAATTGGCTAAATTTAAGTTACAAACTCTCAAACGCGACGATTAAATTCAGATTTAGTTTGCTTACACAAAATTATACACTCAAAAATTGACTGCCCATCTCTTCTTGCAAATATCAGCATAAACATTAAGCCCAGAAAGCGCGATGGATTTGCAAATACTTTCGTAATAGGGGTGTACAATAATAATACTTCATTCTATAACCCTATAGTAAGAATGTGTCGCCAATACAATGAAATATCTAAAAAACACTATGACTCAATTGATGTCTTCAATCAAAAAATTCACAAATTCAAACAAGACGTTAAAAATATTGTGTTTGCTGCATATGATGATGAAGTTTAATTTAATCAAGTGATGTTACCAATTTTCTATTTGTTTACTTTACTTTTGAAACTGAAAATAATATTATTGTAGGTAATTGTAATTTTTTATAACATGTTGTGTATACATTTAAGGAATATAGTTTAGGTCAAAATTATAAATTGTACATTGTAAAATTGTAAAGACTGTATTCTGTTTCGTGTACCAATAAACTAAATAAATAAATAAATAAATATCATACGAGTGGCAGGAAGACACTGGATTTTGAGAAATGCTAGCGTAATTTTATATAAAATAAACGTAAGTATATTACTTTATTATTCTTATCATAAGTAACAATGACCATAAAGGTAATATTAAAGTATTATGTGCTTTAGTAAATTACCTGAGTTTTTATTTTCTTTTTTCCCATACTTAGGACACTGAGGTTATAGGACTCGCGAATCCTATACTCCAGTAGAACAAGCTGTAGATTCTAAATCAATTAGGTTTTTTTTTTTGTGATGACAATAAAGTATTATTTACTTTATTGTCATCACAAAAAAAAAAAACCTACTGCCAAAAAGACTCACTGAAAAAAGGGAGAAAAACTAATAACTCTCACTTTGGCGCTTAATAAACTAAGTAATAATTTGACTTGGTTCTACCTGTGTATAGTTTAGACATATTCATCAAAACTTCAACAAAGTGGTACGAAAGTCGAAACACCTTATACGTTGGAACCATATACGAGTTCACATATAAAGACATCAAGGAAATATTACGAAACATCAACGTGAGTCGGTTATAAAGGGTTTAGCGCCCTTTGTGTTAGGCATAATACTCTAGTACCGAAGCTAACCTATAAAGTTACGCACACACACGATTGCAAGGCATTGTAAATTAAGAATATGTTAAGCAAGTAGGCAATCTAATGCAGAATACTACTAAATAAGTACAGGAGACTCACTCTGCAAACATATTTAATTAAAAAGCGATTCTTACTATGATGCAACAAAGTGCAAGTTAGCTTGCACAGGCGCTAAGTGCCCTACTCTTAAGGTACAAAGCCGTGACGGGCTACAAATCGCAAATAGCAGCCGCAGCCCGCAAGCGACACTATTGGTTCCTATGAAAATGATTACGAGCAGAGCGACTTTGCAGCCTGCGTAAGCGCCGAGGCGGCACGTAGTTGCGGCCGGCCACAGCATCAGTGGTGACGCAGACTGCAGAGCGCTCAATGACTCATATGGATTGCGTCCTATCTGTCTCATGTGTAAGCACGTAAACAAGTGAGATCGATTGCCATGGGATGTAAAAATCTGAAATCAGAAATTGCCGCGGTCGCCGGTGGAGATGCGTTTGACTGTGGCTACAGGCTGCACTGTCGCCTGCGGCTGCGATCTGCGGAGATGATGATGATGAAAAGTAGGCTATATCCGTCTCCAGATTCATAGCTACTTGTTCTTACATTTGGTACTGTGTATATGTGGGTAAGAACAATAGGTTCAGCAATTTAGTCATGGAAAGGTAACAAATAGGTAAAGAAACAGAAAGACAGACTTCCGTTTTTATAATAATAGTAAGAATATAGGCATTTCATAACTTAAAAAACGTCGGTGCGCGCGAGCTTATCACGCGATTTGCGACTTAGAGGCAACATGCCAACGTTCTGAAACTGCAAGCAACATGATTTTCTCCTGGTAGACCTTGAGTCAGAGAAGTTTTCTTGCTATTTGGAAGACTTATAATTGACACAACTACTACAACTTAATCAAAAAGTAGAACAGAGGTACGTAATCTCCCACATGTAGGTATCTCTGCATGAATTGATGTACTGCATGAATAGCTATAGTGGGACTTGGAAGATTAAATCGCACACGGCGTGTCGAAAACTTTTCCGATCACGGAGCATGTAACTTTCCTATACAAATTTGTAACAGGTAAGTGGTAAAACTTTCGCTTAGAGAATCCAAGATAGACCTTTCTGGTTGTTGCTTCGTAAAACGTTTGCAAACGTTATTTGGATTAGTTTGATTTCAATGTAAACTGATCTTCGTAAGTAAAATACGTTGATGTTAAAACTACCTTAGCCGAAACTGAAATAAAATAATTAAAAATAATAAAATTAACTAAAATAAAAGTAAACAGACGTTGGGTGGCGTAGTTAGTGACATGCGGAGATTGAGGAAAACTCATAAACAATATTGAAATTCCCATTCTACAGGAGATTCTAGGGTACTCTGATCATCATCATCATCTTAGTCACTAAGAAGTCCACTGTTGGAAATAGGCCTCCCCATGGAATTCCAAAAAGACCGATTGGAAGCGGCTTGTATCCAGCGTCTTCCCGCCACTTGTATTAGGTAATCTGTCCATCTCTCTGGCTGGTCTTCTTACGGTGCACTTGCCGGTGCGTGCAACTTTTCAGTCCCATTAGCCATTATTTCTACGTGAAGGTCCTCTCATCTAACATTAAAGCATATCATCGTTGGGGTATAGTCGGTAAAATCCTAACTCTTAAAATAGCCAGGCCAAAGCTTTGGCAGATTTCATCCTCATCAAAGCTCGATGCTGGTTATTAATTCATTAGAGTTTGTATAAGCCAAACATCTATCTCGCTCTGTTCAGACTTTAGCAACAAGTAATAAGAGATATTAGTACAGTAGTTATTAAAGGCCTAGAAGAGCTTTGAGCTCCCAACACGAATTGCGTAGAAATTAAATATCAGATACCGTTTGCGCACTAATAGTTATTTGTATTAGAATTTGTTGAATTAGTACGCAAGTGTCACCATTATTCACTATATTATCAGGGTAAATAAATGTGTTTGTATTGTCACTTTTGGAGAGTTTATAAAAAATATATCCACTCTCATATTAATATATAATAAAAGTAATTTAAAAAAATTAAACCGACTTCAAACTGAAAAGAGAGAACTAACACGAAGAAAATCAATACTGGGCGTTGTAGGTACGTAACCTCCACCGACCTCAAAAGTAGTTGATTTACATCAACTACTTTTGAGGTCGGTGTCAGGACCTAAACTGTCATCAACTAAGTCCTATACATTAGTATTTACTCGTTTTGTTTGAAATTAAAAATTGTATTCACAATACAAGTTGAATTGAGAACATTGTATGCAATAACATTCTTTGCCAGCAGTGGATACTTAAAAGATCGGTTTTATTCTAGCGCGCTCCATCGTAGATCATAACTATCTAACTTAACAACAGGCGAGTTGACGTGTCAAGCGCAGGCCTATTTTTAGCCGAATGCGTAAAGCCCGTTTTCCACCGACAAAGAGGAATGAACTAGGGATGTCTAGCGGAGCGGCCTCCGTTTACATAAAATAGGATTGCTTTTCCACCGAGAAAGAGTTCGGGAGTTTGAATTCCACCGTCAAAGAGAAATGAGCGAAAGAAAAGAGCTGAACGAGATGAACTGAAAATGAGAAATGAAAAATAAATTTTGATTTCCACAGCGTACAAGCTCACTTGCACTTGTTTTTTTTTAAGACTGCGATGCAGCGGACACATTTTTACTCTTTCGTCATTTTCGCTCACCTCTTTCTCAGTGGAAACACTACTATGGAAAACTCGATTGCGTGTTGAAAGGACTCATTAATGAGTTCGCTCCGTTCTCTAGAAATGAGCAAACTCATTTTTACTCTTTTTGCCCTCTTTGTTATTTTCGCTCAACTCTTTGTTGGTGGAAACAGATTTATGCATTTTTGTATTGAAAGGTAAACTGAGTAATTAATGGGCTCGCTCCGCTCGCGGTGGAAAACCCCTTAAGAAGGAGGGTTATGTTTTTCGAGTACATACACTCGAAAAACATAACCCTCCTTCTTAAGGGGTTTTCCACCGCGTGTGTGTATTTAGGTATGTGGATATGTATCTAAAATTGTATACATTATGTTTAAATACGACAGCTTACAACCTAAACGGCTTGACCGATTTTGATGGGCAAGGTGTCATTAGATTCGTCTTTGCTTCCAAAGTGTCATAGGCTATATATTTTTTGTAATAATAACAATACATCTGTTGCAAAAAAAATATGCTTTGTTTTGTAACCTCCAACGAACTATTTCGTACTAAACAAGTGATTTTACTAGAATTATTCTAAAGAATGCGTTTTTATAACCTCAAGTGTCTCAAGCACAACGAAATCGTAAGTTAGACGGCAAAAACTGCTTTTCTATAGTCGGATATTTTGTTTTTCTTTTAATCTAATACTTGTTATATAAAAAAAAATATTAAAGTATAGGTACTTATAGTCAGTATACTACATCCTCACTTTATAATATATGTCAAGAAAAATGTGTTACTTACTCATTTTGAGAATGGTTGAGGCAAAAAAAGTTACCAAGAAGACATAGAAAGAAAGCTCATGTCATGGGCAAGTTCCTTTATTAACTACAACAAAACAATATACAAACTACACATACTAAACTATAACACAAGAAGTGCATTGATTACCCAAGACCGATAAAGGTCTAAAGACAATCCAAATAGCTTGAATATGAAAACGGCGACGTAAAACAACATTTATAACAAAAAAAAAACTATTAGACATATGTACATTTAAAGTTACAATAAAGGTTAATATATTTGTTAATATTCTTACCAAAGGATGATCAAATTATAGAAAAAAAATATAATATAGATAAAAGCCAAATTTATTGAACCAATTTTTACCCACCGAACCTGATTTTAGAATAACCAATAGAGACAAAGTAAGTGGAATGATAATTTGCTAAGAGTACCAGCAACGACATTATAATAATTAAGGTATAATGTATCTAGGCATATTGCGAAAGATTTCCATAGCAAAGTTTTCTTTAACAACATCGTACATTGGTATAACAAAATTCAACTAAAAACGGAAAAAATCGGGTCCTAATTTCTCCGATCCCTACGCAAAGCAAACAACTAAGTATCAAAATCTGCCGAAAATTTATCAGTGGTCGACCTCGTCTACGCCTTAATTACGTAGATGTTAGACGTGTAATAAAGGCCATAAGGCTGATTTATTGAATCATTAGTTATAAGCGGGATCTGGAGGCTAATTGGGCTCACTGTTGTGAATAAAGGCATCTATAGGCAAGGCAAGTATAGATATGCTTAGTTCCTGTACTTTTTGATCTATTTATCTCCGTTTACGAGATCACATTTGAGATATTTGTTTTGTACAGCAGATTTATGAGTACATATAAGTGCAAGAAGAACAAACACGGATTATGATGATCTGTTAAAAGACGCTGAGAGCTTGTGGTTTATGGTTGTTTTTCAACTGATAAAAAGAAAGAGGTGCAATATAAATATAATTATGAACTGTATCTATAAATAGGCCAACTACAAGATAACAATATATTCTGTGGTATTTTTTCACACACTAAGTCTATATCTCAGTTGTTTATGAATTATTTTATTTGATCTACAGGTACATTATATATTATTTTTTCAAGGAGAATTTTAGGTGAGATAAAAAATAAAGAGAGTTAATTATAAAAGCTAAGTAACAAACAAGCCAAAGTATCACAATCTCCAACGCAAACAAAAATTATCCCTCTCCATTAAAATCTTACTTCATTCAAAAAGGCAGCAGCTTTAATTCCCTCCCAAAATTCATTTCACCCAACAAAATAAATGACATTATTGGCGAACCTAGCCCCGGAGCGTAAAATGGCAAATATCACCCCATTCGTCGGCGCATTTTCTCAAGCATCGTCGCAAATAAACTTTACTGGCTCTAAAACTTCCGTCCCAACTAAATAAGTACGTATTCAAGGAAAATTATGATTTGTCGGTCCCTATAGAACGGTGCTGAATAAATTTTATTAAATCCGGTAGGAGTTTACGACTGGCTACGTCAGCAGCCGCGCCATCTTTTGGATATCGTGGGATTTTTAATAATAGTAAATCATTGGTAGCGTTACCGTCAGAGCCTCCGTAGTCAGCGTCAGCGTTGGCGTCGCCGTCAATCTTACGTATTCATCTACTTTACTTTTATTATTTGATAGGTTTAGTAAGTTTTACGGTAGGTACTGCCGACTTAGCAGCGATAAAAATGTCTGATGAAAGATGAAATGGAACATCTGCTAAAATAGCGTTTTTAGCGCGTTGTAGCAGGAATGTTTTCTGTATTAAGAAAATTGAGGAACCACGAGCTGGTCTAAGTAATATTTTTTACCTAGGTATACCAGGAAAATATATTTTCAACCTTTTAACAGATTTTGGTGATTAGCTTTTGAAGTCATATATATAGGTATATCCAACTAAAGTCATACAGGTAACATTTATGAAATCAATCACATATGAAAAGCGCATTGTGTTAGAAAAATATTCTCAACGTAAATATTTTGTTCGCATAACAGCGTCTTAGCATAGACAAAAAAGACGTGTGGCACTCGGAGACTGCCGCGGTAAAGCTATTGCATAATAGCTTTACGCGCGGTGTGTTAGGTTATTTTCGTTACGGAATTTATGGATTCGGTCTCCACGCTCAAGGCCCGCGATAGAAGCTATGCAATAGCTTAAAAGACGTGTGGCACTCGGAGACTGCCGCGGTAAAGCTATTGCATAATAGCTTTACGCGCGGTGTGTTAGGTTATTTTCGTTACGGAATTTCTGGATTCGGTCTCCACGCTCAAGGCCCGCGATAGAAGCTATGCAATAGCTTAAAAACGTCACAACTCTTCCTATCCAAAAAAATATACGACAAAAGAGAAAAGTTTCTCTTTTCCAAGACTTAGCACTAACTCAAAACAGTTGTATTTCATATTTCTAATAACGCTAAGTAATCGGTCCTCTGTGGATGAACAAATCTAATCCGATTTTGTTTGTCGTGAATCCATTAGGAATATGTAGGTATCTAGAGAAATTGTCTGCGTCTACACAAAGACTTTGTTTGGCCCCGCTATGTCCAATGATTTGTGAGGTGTATGTTACGACAGGCGAGAACATTGGTGAAATAGATAGTTTGCTGTGCTGTGTTATTTTTCTCTATCCAGGGTTTTTTTAGGATATTTTCGATAGAATACTTCAGTGATACTTTTATTGTTGATAGTATTGACGTATGTAAGACGCGTTACTATTAACATATACCTAGTCTTGCCATAAATATTGTCACGAAGAAAAAAAAAAATTTTTTATTGCAAATAATATTTATTACTTTTACAGTGTGTTAGTTCAATACATAAATATAAAACAATTTAAAATATAAAAGCTTATTCGAAGTGGTCTCCATTGGCTGCAATACAGTCCTTTAAACGTTGAGGCCAGTTATCAATAGAAGCACGCATTATTTCCATGGGAAAATTCTTCACTGCCAATCGTATGGATTGTTTTAGGGACTCCAAATTATCATGGCGTTTAGAGCAAGCCATACTCTCTAAAACTGACCATAAATCATAATCCAGCGGATTAAGATCAGGACTAGACGACGGCCAGTCTTCAGCTCTGATGAAGTCCGAAACGTTCACTTCCAACCAAGACTGCGTGGACCGAGCTTTATGACCTGGCGCCGAGTCTTGTTGGAAGGACCATACTTGGTTATTGAACATGGTGTTGTTAAGGGGCTTAACTACCTTCTCAAGAATGGTATTTTGATACACTTGTGCCGATGTTTTGATACCTTTTTCACAAAAATATGGCTCAGTCACTCCTTCATAGCTAACACCCCACCAAACCATCACTGAAGTCGGATAATGCCCACGTTGCACTCTGTCGACTAATTGGGAAGCTTCCTTAGAGCTTTGAGCATAAATACGGTCATTTTGTTTGTTAAAATGTTGCTCAATTGTAAAGATTTTCTCATCCGTAAACAAAATTTTTCTGTGACCTCCCTTTGCGTACCGCTTCAGTAGTTGTTTCGATTTTACCACCCTATCCTTTTTTAAATTATCAGTTAAAAAATGACCAGTGCGTCTCTTATAGGCTGCAAGTCCTAAGTCATCTTTTAAAATACGCGACATGGTTCTGGGTGCTATCTTCATCTCCCGAGATAAAATCTTTTGCTTTCGGACAGGATTTCTTCGAATTCTTTCCCTTACTGCTTTGACCACCTTTTTCGTACGAACACTACGTGGACGGCCAGATCTTTTTCTGTCACAAACAGAGGAGGTCTCATTGTACCTATTAATAGCCCGGTACACAAACATTTGACTAATACCAAGCGTATGGAGAGTTTTAAAAATTGCATTTGGCTCCATACCAACTTTGTGTAATGCAATCACAGCGATTCGGTTCTCTTTATCACCCCACTCCATTTTAATATCGCAAAATATTGTACAATGTATTGGCGCCAAAATTAGAAAACTCAATGAACAATCGTATAAAAATGACAGATTCCAAATTCAAATGTAATATCTTTCTTATTTTTAACTGTAACAGTATTTATGGCCAGACTAAGTACATATTCGTCATTCTTTTCTTTTGCGTCTGTCATGTTCAGATTGTTAGAAACAGATATAAAAAATATGCTGAAGCTCCGTTCGCGAAATATCATTTTATTGCCACTAATTTCACTTTTCTGGATATTCCCACCATGATGCTGAATTTCTGACCCACGCTGATGCCAACGCCAAAATTATGATAATCAAATATGCATAAATATGATTTGACAGCAACCAACCTTGGTGGACGTAGGTCAGCGGTTCTATGGAATAACTGACACAGAAATAGGTTTTAACTGTTAATATGAATGGATTAGTATTTTATAAGATTATTTAATGTATTTTGGAATTAAACCGTTAGCCAGAGGTTGAAAGTGACCCTTTTCAAAAGTCAATTATCTGTATCAATCCTTTTACCCGTGAACGGTTGAATATGACACCAAAACAATGTCCGAAATGCAAAACATTCCATCCCTTTTACACCCCTAGAGGATTAATTTAACATTATCCGTGTATAAAGGTTTTTGTTAAATAAATTATAAGAACAAAGATGGGCTATTTATAAGGTATTTAGAAAATTATAATATTTGAGTAAAAAAAATGTTTTTGTAAATGATTTCTTATTGGATTGGCGTCGGAGCTCAGTTGGTAGTATCTGCCTTCTAAGCTGACATCGTGGGTTCAATTCCCACCTATTACAAACATAATAATATGAGTGATGAGCATGGATGTTTGTTCCGTGTCTAGATGTTTCTTCAGATATATAAATAATATTTTTATAGTATAATATTAGCAACGTTCACGCCAATTTCATGAATCCGCGAGCTGATATCAGTGAAATTCGTGGCAGTTACGTAACGATATATTATGTCAAATTTTTTCTCGGTGTCTTTTGAGAGGTGTTTAAAATCGGTGTGTCAATAAGCTGTCACATACCTAAATAAAAAGCCTATCCAATTCAATCCCAATAAAAAAAAACAAGGTCATCGATTGGAAGTCAGAATTAACTAATTTCTAAAGTCGTTTTAGTTTCAACCGCATACGGCGGTCTTTTTTAAAAAGACCCGCGCAGACGTCACTCCCGAAGGATGTCTCGTCTGGTCCCTAACCCGTTTGTTCAAAATAAAAACGTGCACTTATTCGCTTGTTGCTAAGACAAGTCGCTTGCTTGGCTTCTCAGTGACATAAAATAATTCAACTCATTTAAAATTCCTCACTACGTACCTAAATTTGTATCCTCATTAATACTTAATACATTCAAACCTCAGATAAAACAGCCAATGACACCAAATAAAAATACAGCGTCCCTTTAGAGCTGTAAAGGATCAATATGGTACCAGTTACACCGGAATGGCCTCCGAAGCGGACAGCCGGCGGCCGTGGCTCCTGGACCGCAATTTGTGTCCAAATTCGCATTCCCTCGGATTTTTGCAGCATTATTTTTAAATTACCAGCGCCAGTCGTGATGGCGATTTTATTTCCTGCCGCCGCTCGGGAAATGGGGAAAACAAGACACTGCGGGCTTGGATGCGCGTTAAGGCGGCGTTCATGATATTGCTTTGTATGTCGCAAAATCATCGTCGCTTTCCAACAGGCGAGTTGGTGGTCAAACGCGGACTTATTCGTGTTAAAATAAAAGTACCTATTTTTTACCCCCGACCCAAAAAGGTAGTGTTCAAATTTGACGTGTATCTGTGTATCTGTCTGTGGCATTGTAGTTCTTAAACGGATGACCGATTTTGATTTAGTTTTTATTTGTTTGAAAGAAGATTTAATCTATGTTCTTAGCTATGTTTCATCAAAACCGGTTTAACCATTTATTTTTGTCGGGGCTTTTTGAGTTTTTTAATCTTGTAGTTATTTGTATAAATTTAGGGCTGGTCGACAACTTTTGTGATATTAAGCGACATTATGATAGGATTTGCGGAACTACAAGTACCTATCGGATTCACCTGTGACATAAGCACACCTAAATATTACTATTAGATCACCTACATAAGAGTAGTACAGTCTTTTTTCACATCGATAGATTTTCGCTTAACCACCAAAAACTAAATACCTATGTAGCTTTTTCGAGTTGTCAACGTCCATTAGTCTGATTTATTTTCAAGCTGTTTATAAAATTGGTAATAAATATTATGATGAAAGTGCTGAAGCTTATTTATTTATTTCCCGAAAAAAGAAGCTTATAAATAAATTCGCTTTGTCTAAGTCTAAGTCAGAATACTAGAATATTTTTATTTTTGACTATTTTTTCCGTGACCGCTGCGACTTATACGTGCGCCAGTAGCGGAAAATTGTCGCATCAGCGGACATAATATATTTATCTAGGGAACAACGCGATTAACGACGTGACTAACGGTACAACTAACGGTGCGACTAACGCCGCAACTATTTCTAGGGTTCCGTACCCAAAGGGTAAAAATGGGACCCTATATTACTGAGACTCCGCTGTCTGTCTGCCACCAGGCTGTATCTCATGAACCGTGATAGTTAGACAGTTGAAATTTTCACAGATGATGTATTTCTGTTTCCGCTATAACAATAAATACTAAAAAACAGAATAAAATTAATATTTAAGGGGGCTCCCATACAACAAACGTTTTTATAGATAATGGTACGGAACCCTTCGTGCGCGAGTCCGACTCGCACTTGGCCGGTTTTATTTTAAATCTGCGACTAAATTTGAAATACAAGATTTTTTTATAATTATCTTGACCACAACCTAAGTTTTTTCGTTATTTTCCACGCCTTGCCATTTCCGAATGACGCGGAGATGAAACGTGCAATGACTTTATAAATAGGAGTTATAAAGTTTGCGGATAAGATATCGGAGTCAACTAGGACGAGTAGTTTGAAGCACTAAATAATTCTTCCGCTGGCTATTTCTTGAACTGTTTGCGGCGAACAGTTAGCGAGTTGAGGAGTTTTTGATTTCGAAGTGTCGGGTGGAGATTTTACTACTTGGAAGTTAGTTATTTTAAGTTCTTCTCTGTGCTGGAGTGGCAGTTTTAAAGATAAAATGGTTTCTAATTTTATACAGCTTTTATGAGCAGATAATGCTTTTTAATATCGAATTACTGAAATTAGTAAAGGCGTTATTAGTTAGGGTTTGGTTATTATCGTCATGGAAATTTGAGCTGTTTTTAGGGTTCCGTACCTCAATAGGAAAAAACGGAACCCTTATAGGATCACTTTGTTGTCCGTCTGTCCGTCTGTCTGTCAATCTGTCTGTCTGTCCGTCTGTCCGGGTGTCAAGACCTTTATGTCGGGAACGCGTGAAGGTATCCAGTTGAAATTAAAACCATATAGGTACGCAGATCCATAGTATCTTCCTGCAGAAAGAAAAATAAAATTTCATAGTTTTTGTAAAAATAAGTTACAGCCGAATATGTCGTAAAAAACGCACATTTCGACACTCACAGAGGAATCAAAACCTATGCGGTACTTCCCGTTGACCTAGAACTCTGAAATTTGGCAAGAAGCATTGTGTTAGAGTACACATATAGGAAAAAATCCGAAAACTGGACATTTTTATTTTAATCACAAAAAATAGTGTCTCTATGCAAGGAAGGAGGGCCCAAATTTTAAAGTGAATTAACCGTATCATGTAGGTGGGGTATCATATGAAAGAGCCTCATTAGCATAAGCTAAAACAGGTTTTTAACACATTCTTCGCCCCCTGCAGACCCTTCACTTCAGCTGAGAACCAAAACTTTTTAGGCGAATTTTGATTAAGTACAGAGTGGTCGCGCAAAGCAACGTTGACTGCCTCAAACGCCGGCGGTTTACTGACTACTACAAAATGAGCGGGATGCTCGCTCGGATCCGAGTAGGAGGCGCCGCTACTATAGCCCCGCTCCACTCGGATCCGAGTGGTGAGCAAGGAATGTGTTCAATATTTTTACGATGTATATTTTTCAGCTTATGAAGGAAAATATAAAAAAAAAATATGATGTCCCCCCTTTTATTTAGTTAGTTTAGTTAGGCGAGTCTGACTCGCACTTTTTATTTTATTTTATGTGAATGGCATGTACCTAATTTCATGTAATGTATATTTTTCAGCTTATGAAGGAAAATATAAAAAAAAATATGATGTCCCCCCTTTTATTTAGTTAGTTTAGTTAGGCGAGTCTGACTCGCACTTTTTATCTTATTTTATGTGAATGGCATGTACCTAATTTATAAGCTGTGAATTGTGATATTTTATCTAACTGCATTTTATTTTTTAACTGCCACATTAGTTATAGTTCAAGTTTCGAATAAAAACTAAAATATATATAAATATTTTCGAAACTTGAACTATTATAAATAAAATTAAATACTTTATATACACCATTGCTAACTTCAAGTACCTACCTACTCGTATTTATGGGCAAAGACAGTTCAAACATTTTAACTTTCAACGTATTTTCGAGTCCGTAGCTTAATTTGGTACGAAGTCCTTGCTATTAAAGAGATAGTTGCAGGATCAAATTACAAATCAATTGTTTTTTAATTCTCTATATCTTACAATGTTATAAATAAGTTAGTAACTGTGACCATATTAAGTATAGATTTTATATCGTATAAACGACACCATCCACCTATTGCCGAGTCGTAGCTTTTCGAACTCGACAAAATTCCACAAACAGCTTTAATGTTGGCAGATACAAATAATTTATGGTTGAAAAGAATCGCTTTTTACCGCATAAAATGTGCGTTGTACTTTATCGTGCACGTTACGATGTCGTAAGACATTTAATAGGCTTGACATGTGCTTAGAATAACTATAGTTAAATAATTCAGTAGTAAAATGTTTCATTGCGCGCCCGTCAAAGTAGTTGTGAAGACGAGGGACGAACATTCTGTGAATTTCCTAAATATTTGGCAAATTAGAAAGCCTAATTATTTCCTAAATAATTTACTCGATAAGGTCAGTAGTTTTTGTTATGTCATTAGCGCCATCTAGCCTCAAACCAAGCAAAGTTAGTTTTATTGCTAGCTTATGGAAACCAGACAGCTAATAGAATACTCATTTATATGCATTTTTAGTTTAGTCAGTAGCGCCATCTAGCCTCAAACTAAAAATAGCTAGTTTTATTGCTAGCTTATGGGAACCAGACAGCTGATAGAAAACTCATTTATATGCTTTTTTGATTAGAAAGAGTATATTCTGTTATTTTCTGTCCTTATTTATTTAGTTAGACTAGCAACACAATCAAGACGTCAGTTCCCATTTTTTGCTACGATAGTTTTCTTTTCAAACAACCCTTCATAGGAAGTTAATATTATGTTGTTTCACGTTTTCCTTTCGTACCAGTTTAATTTTAATGTCACTTAAATCCAAAACGAAACTAATCGCCATTATACAAGCAGTCCCTCTCGGATTTGTTCGAGATTAATTAATAACAAATTCTAGCGAAACCCCGTTTAATCAAAATCCCGAAACAATAGAGTAATCAGAAATATAATACAATTTTCGTGTTCATTATAACTTCATTGAGGGGGAATTAGGAATTACTCATGACTGACTGCAAATGGAAAGATCACAATCGGTCTCTATTACGGCGGCTGATGACTGAGCATTCGGTTATTTCTTGAGAATATTGCGTTTTGGATTGCTTTCCCCGCAGCTCCGTGGCGCGGGTATTTATGGAACAATTATTGCATACTGGTGGTTTTCAATTACTTTCGCTTGATAACATCTGTTGGGGTGTTTTTTATTTACTTTGTCAGAGATGTAAATGATGTTTCGTTCACATTTCCGAAAATACAATATTAATATATTGGATGGACTTATTTTTTGGAAATTATAATGACTAAGTTTTAAAAATAATATTATGATTAAGTATAATTAAGTACGCTGGATGCAAGCCGCTTCCAATCGGTCTTTTTGGAAATCCATGGGGGAGGCCTATGTCCAGCAGTGGACTTCTTATGGCTGAGATGATGATGATGATGATGATTTAAAGCTTTTTTTGTAGTAGCTTATTATTATTAAATATAGTTTGTATGTTGTTTTGTTGTAGTAAATAAAGGCACTTACCTACCCATAAAAAATACTTGATTGCCTTGCAAAATGTAAACTTCACAATAATAGGTACAACAAGTTTTACGCAATGTTTAAATAGTTCAATATACGGTCACTTGATGTCGCTCGGTTGTTTTCCAGGCCTAGAAAAACTGAAAAGAAACGCTTTAGAGTCACTTCTCTTTTGCGTGCTGCTAAAATGTAGAACACGCTTTCTGAATGAATCCTTTCGAATAAATATAATCTGGGTGTCTTATCATCGTAAATAGGTATTTTAGGTAAGCGCACACTATGGTACAGTCGCGTAACATCAGGCGAGTTAGCGGTCAAGCGCAAGCGTATTTTAGAATTAAAAAAAAAAAAAAAACATAAATTAAATTCACTTGTAAATGTCTTATGTATTATATCTTAAGGATACTCACTCGTTTAGCTCGCTCGATCAGTTATTCTTTTATTCAGTAACAGCAGGGAAAAATAAAGGGCTACTTGAACTTGATTTCTACTGTAGCGGCCCTTTATATTTTACCAAAAGATAAGAAAAAAAAAACTCAGTCCTCTAATGGAAAATTCAGAGACAAAATAAAATAAATAAAAATTGAGTTGTCATAATTCAAAACCATCATTCATTTCGAATCACTCGAGAGATACACATTTTATATGAGCATTTAAAAATAAAACTAAATTGATTTGATTTGATTTGATTTGATTTAAATATAAAGTTTGTATGTGAAATATAATTAATATTATAATATAAATAATGCAGACACTTTATAAATCTATCAGAACATTGCGGAAAGAATATCAGTGTAAATTAATATCATCGCCCGAAAAAAATCTAAAGAAAAGAAGAGGAGGTAGGGAACTGACCATAATCGTTTGAAAAACCTGTTATCGCGCAAAGCCTTTGAAATATCATGACCATTCGAAAGTCAAGTCGAGAGCAACATAAATTTCTCTAAGTAACATTAGCTTAGCACCCCATAAAAATAGGTTTTACCAATAACCAGTGGAAAAAAAGTATTTTATATGAAAAGCCGCGGCTGTTTTTACAAGTCTCACCGTAAAAAGGATGATGGAAGTTATGAGGGTAGGGGAAACTCTCGTAAATAGCACGAAGGGAGAATGAGGATAAAGGAATAATATATCAATACGAATCTTTAATATTCGCGCGCTTGGCACCGTAAATCAAAACGAATGAAACCCGGTAATAAATCAGCCACTTTTTCGTTTCAAATTATTGTTGGTTATGCTAAAAACGTGCACTACTGCGAGGTAAGAGACAAAAGAATAATTGATACCGTCATTTGTTTTTTATTGACTTCATAAGTCAGCTTCATCATCATCATCATCATCCACAGCCTTTTCTATCCCACTGCTGGGTATTATACCCAGCAGAGGCCTATAATAGGCCTCTCTCTTATCATGCCATCTGCCACGATCCTGTAACAATCGAGTCCAGGTTTGAACTACGATAGACACAATATCAGCTTCCTATAATAATATTACTTTATCGTCTGATTCATTTAAACTTGCAAAATTTTAACTCGATAAAATCGGAAAATGTGTCAAATTTAACTTGCAATATTTGATTACAGACATCAAAAACTATTAGGATGATTCAATGGGCGAGTTAGGAAATAAAATGACAAGGATCTGCTTTTAACGGTGTTTATTATTTTGAAGTCTCTTATACATCAACATTAACGAAATAATTAATTCTACTTTCAGAATGGTCAAATAAATAGCCGAGAACTAAAATTTCACAATAATAGCAAGTTAACAGTGTCAAAATGATGCAGGTAAGGGTGTGTGACTCTTTCAGTATTTTCACAATGGTAGATAATTCTAACCTAATGATTCTTTGTTAGAGCTTTGAACTAGCTAGTATATGATCAACTACGTATCAAAAGATGAATAAATCGTCCACAAAGCAAATCTGTCAATAACGATGTATGGAATCCACGCTAATACATCATTAGCAAATAAGCCTACCACATCATGCGTTCTATTCACAGAATATGTATCTAATACGTTCGCAACTGTCATATTACCATTGAAATCAGCCCATTCAGTATACTCACAAACCGGTTATTTCGAGGAAAATGCTCCATTTCCTTAAAATCTCGATACAAAATACAACCCATCCAGTTGTATAACCCATCCAGTTTCAGTTGCCACATGAGGACGGTCCAAATGTGACTTTTATTCAGCTCCACTGGCAGATATTTTAAATCTAATTTTGTATTCAAAGATGTTCAATCCCTGAAAATATAGAAGTTGATAAAATTTCGACTGTAAAATCCTGCAGGTATCAAATATTGCGTGGGTTTTATTAAAGTTACCTTGGGCATTACTTAAAATGGTCGGATATTATGATGGTGACTCGACAAAATTTTGATTTTAGTCCTCAATTTAGTCTCCCTCCGCGTAAACTTGTCTGCTTTGATTTGAGTACTTAAGGCGAGGCTTGTCCAGAAATTTAGGTATTTTACGCTACCTCAGTTTACGGCATAGTTCCGCGTTTTATGAGAGCGCGAAGTCCGCACAAAACGTGGCGTACGTTTAGTGCGACACCGATCCGCCGCGCGCCGCGCCGCGCGCGAGTCTCGCCGCGCGGCGCGCGACTCGTCTGAGCCACATCTTCATTACATTGTAGTGGCAAGTAAGTTGTGATATACTGATATCAATCTATAAGCTTATTTCTTGAAAATCTATGAAATAATAATTTACTACTCGTACTCGTTCATTTTTCCGGGATAAAAGCCTAAGTATGTCATACTAAGTGGGTATATCTATCTCCATTCAACAACCAACTCACTAACTCACATAAAACACTAAATTATCACATTTATAAAATAATAGCTATGTTCCTGCGGTGTAACCTGCGTAGTGATGAAAAACGATGATGATTATGATAAAATATAGCCTTTGTCCTTCTCCAGGTCTTGAAGAATCTCCTGTCCAAATTTCATAAATATTGGTTAGAATTACATATTACAGGTCAAATATATCACGTAAATATCTTTGACAATAATGTAAAGGTCTATACAGGATGTTAGGTAATAAACACAAGCAGACACAACAAGGTTAATTTTATAATTATATTGCAATACCATTAGTTAACTGACTTCCAAAAAGAAGGAGGTTTTCAATTTGACTATGTTTTTTGTATGTTTGTTCACCGATTACTCCACCAATTGTGAATCGATTTTGAAGATTATTTTTTCTTTGGTAAGTGATTTCAGAAGTGGTCCCATATAAATTTTATCAATATCGGTCTAATACATGGGCGTAGCTATAACTTTCTCATGGGGGGGGGGGGGGGGGGGGGGTCCACGGGTACAAAAGTTTACTACTATTTGCCTCTTTATTTGCGCAGACTATACGCAGACGAGTAGGTACTGGTTTCTAAATGTCAATCTTAGTTTAAAAACATTAAAATACACGAAAATTAAGCTACGAAAATAAAGTGTATAAGTAACGTCGGAACATTATTAATTCATATTATACTAGATATGATTACGAGTGAAATTTAATTCGATTTAAAGAGCGCTCAACATTTGCATGACTCAAGTAAACAAATCATAGGTAATAAGTATGCGCGAGCGAAGCGAGCGCGAAAATTGTTGTAGTGTTTTTATAGTAACATGATTTATTTCTCGTATTAGTGAGCCCACAGTACTTCTATGGTAAAATAGTAATAATCCGCGAGCGAAGCGAGCGCGAATTTTTTTAAGGTTTTTAAAATGAAATCTTGGAAGTGATTTGATTCATTGATCGTGTTAGCGAGCCTAGGTGTTTGTGGCCCAGATGAACCAAACAAGTATATTAATGTGTTAAAAGAAAAATGGAATACCCGACTGAATAAGAGTGACTTTTACGCTATCAAAAATTATATATACAACCATTTGAATGCATTGATTGCCAGTTTATTATTCCTAAATTTAAACTTAAGACTTTATAGAAAATTACAAACATACCTACGCGGTACTCCCTTGCAGGTGGAAAATAATTTTTGGTTAGTGATTATTTTTTGGTCAAGTATTTGCTTGTATTAGCACAGCATATTAAAAGTTGTTCGATTTTATTTACGTAAAAAATATTTTTTACATAAAATTGGCTTGGATCGAATTGAAATTTTTGTGGAATATTTGTGTTTTTGTTTACTTAGGATATATCTACGACTGATTGCCAACTCGCCTGATGTTTAACGATGTTATTTTCTAGTTTTACGAAGGACGTTTTTTATGAGTTTATTCAGTCATTTCATATCTTCAAAATGTGGCCATGCGCGAGCGAAGCGAGCGCGAAAATTTTTGAAGCATATTAATGCTTCAAAAACATACTTAATTTGCTTCGAAGAAAGCAAATTAAGTATGTTTTTTGTAAGAATAAAAATGCGTAAAATCACTGTGAAAGATTACAAATGCGCATTCTGTAGAATAATAAAAAAAAACACTTGTTTATTACGAAATAATTCGTTAGAGGTTACGAAAAAGCTTTTTAATTTTTGCAAGAGATGTATTATTATTATTATTACAAAAAATATAGCCTGTGACATTCTGGAAGCGAAGACAAATCTAATGACACCTCGCACATCAAAATCGGACAAGCCGTTCAGGCTGTAGGCTGTCATATAGAATCATACAAACATACTCGTACATACACTCGAAAAACATTACCCTCCTTCTTATGCAGTCGAGTAAAATATATAGTTTCGATTTGTTTGCGCGTTTGTAGTATGCGCGGGCGAAGGATGAACTAAGGTCACACTGCATCTCTAGCAAAACTGTCGTTATGACAACCGCGCATCAAGCGTTTATGTATATTTTGTAACATCCGTGCCATCCGCGATAATCCGGCATTATGATAGCACTTTATTTTTTTTTCGGCCAATGCCATGGGGGGGGGGGGGTCCGGACCCCCTGGACCCCCCCCCCCCTTATATACGCCCATGGTCTAGTACTTTGGATTTTTATAACAAAATAACTTACAATTATTGTAGGTTTTAAAAAGATCCTGAGAGAGTTTACTACAAATAATATAAATAATAAGTTGTCTATTTTGTTTGTTTATTGATTAACAGATTTACAGATTTACAGATTTGCAGATTTACATATTTACATATTTACATATTTACAGATTTGCATATTTACAGAGTTACAAATTTAGAATCCGGAGTGTAACGAGGGATTCAATCTCGCCTTTATCCCCGAAGTGTATAATTTTACACCTAATGCGATTATAGAAAGAAATGGGTTTGAATCTACATTATTTAACAAAACAGAGCGCTTTGTTGTTATTTTTAACGTACAGCCTTGAAAAATTCCAGCATACGCTACCTGAACGGATTTTCTTTGATTCACATTATTATACCTACATTATGTAACAGAACGTCGCAATCGCAATTAAAATAGAGTTTTTCTAAGCAAACGCGCTCCATCGTAGACCGTAAACGTCGTTCAAAACTAGCGGGATCGGTGGTCAAGCTAAAGTTTCCCATAATAAAAATATAAAAAACAACCGTAGTACAATATCAAAAAAATTTACAGATCTTTCAGTTGTAGCATATTTCATCTTCTTTGGTTTTGCAGTATTCGTGCCTGTTTTATTTCTTTTTTATGTTCTATTCTCACAACTATATCACAACTCACATGACGATGTTATTACTCTCACATGGTGGAGTACGGGACAGATTATGCGAGTTTTCATTGACGGTCGTTCTGTAATATCAAAGTAAACGTTGTAGCAACCACACATTTTATCATTACAACGAGGCTAATGCACATAAGATATATTTTAATTATACAAACAGGTGCATTATAATTTATTTTACTTTTTTGCGTGAGGTTTTCACATAAATTGCTGGTCTACCTACCAATTCATACAAATTTGCTGTTACAAAAATATATGTGCATAAACCTCATTTTTTGTAGTGCTCACTCAATCCTAGAAGTATTCAAATCAACTGGCTCTAATGTTATCAAAGACTCGTTGATTACTTCAAGATGCTTCTTTGATCTGCAATATACAAGAATAATGCTAACAAGGTCGATCACTGATAAATGTACCTAACTAACCTAACCTAACCTAACACCCTGTATTTGTGGTGGAAATATAAATGTTATGAAACTACCTATCTAAAATATTTTATACTCAAATACGTAATATATGTATACGTAAAATCGTTGTAAAAAGTTGAAGTGTGTATTTTTTATTCCAGTAAAATTACTTATTTCTTATTTATCACGAAGAAGTTCTAGGTTATGAAAAAACATTTTATTTTATTTTTGCAAGAGTACAAAAAATGCGTTACAAAAAATATAATATAGCATATGATATTCAGGGAGTAAAGACGAATCTAACGACACCTAGCACACCAAAATCGGTCAAGCTGTTTAGGCTGTAGGAGGTAATCTAAAAATATGCATAGTACATACATAGATATACACCCACATACACCCTTACATACATAAATACAAACATACATATACTCGATAAACAACCCTCCTTACGCAATCGGGTAAAAATTACCTACCTACGCGCGGCGCGGGCGGCGCGCGACAGACGGCGGTATACCTATATAGGTACTCTCAAAGTCTGTGACGCGTTCAAAGATGCCGCGCCATATGCCGCCTGCCGCGACCGCGGTGTATTTTTACCGGACTGTGCAAAAAGGTGGGTTATGTTTTTCAAATGTATGAATCATATAAGATTATAAAAGCGAAATTGTCTGTTGTCTGTCTCTCTGTCTGTTTGTTACCTAAACGGCTAAACGGCTGAACCAATAATTATGAAATTTGGAACAGAAATTCTTTAGGACCTGGAGAAAGACAGAATATATATATATTGACTGGCCTTGTGGCTCAGTTGGTAGTATGTCTACCTGCTAAGCTGTAGGTCGTGGGTTCGATCCCCACCCAGAGCAAACATATGTGTGATGAGCATGGGTGTTTGTTCTGTGTCTGGGTTTTTCTATGTATCATATGTATATATTTACAATAAAAGTATATATGTATTCTATCAGCAATCTAGTTCCATAGTACAAGCTTTGCTTAGTTTGGGCTAGATGGTGTTGTGTGAAATGTCCCCAAATATTTATTTATTTATTTATATATATATATTATTATCACCATTATTCATCACTACGCGGGTGAAACTGCGAGTGCGAGTGATCTATATAAATACTTACATGTATATTTCTAGGAAATAATAACTTGCAACTGGGTATTTACCTTTTTCGGGATCGCATCATTTCTATATGAGCCAAAATTTTGCGCTTACGCGTTCGCTTATTTTTTGGTTTCTTTGTTCTATGATTTCCCATAGTAATTTGTTTTATTTGGCGCGCGATGCAATCCGACACAGTACCGTCGCTGACAGTGGTCACCGACAGACTGGCGC
Organism: Lycia hirtaria; assembly: GCA_947563715.1. Lineage (NCBI taxonomy): Eukaryota > Metazoa > Arthropoda > Insecta > Lepidoptera > Geometridae > Lycia > Lycia hirtaria. Next base: position 37,169,730 of record OX387381.1, on the reverse strand, counting down.
GGGTGAACAGCTGAAGCAAGGCGGCGGGACGGTTGCTCGCGAGCAAACTTATTGTAAAATAAATTACTATAAAATAATGCACTAAACGTATCAAAAATGTAATTCTAGAGAACACTAAAAAAATGTAATAGCTACTTGACATGGTAAATTTGGTTTTGATGGCTTTAAACACTTTAGAGATAAATGGGAAAAATAAATAAAATGGCATATTTTTCAAAAAATAAAGCTATCGAGATTTTTTTCAGCAATCGTGTTTTTGTTTCTAGCAAAACCTAGCCAACAGATCGAAATTTTACATACAAAAAAATTGAGCTTGAACTAATAATACAAGTATTTTTTGTAAATTTTCAAAAAGCTTTGTTTTACTGCTTTTGCGGACTAGCCGGGCCTTAAGCTTTACGATCGTAAAATGGATCATCATATTTTTAAGTCCCCTAACAGAACGGAGAAATGAAAGAAGCCAACAATAATTTACTTTATTAAATTAAACAGCTTGCCGTTGGTTAGCTTGCGTTGGTACAGCTCGTAGTGAACCTTTGGGGAGCGTTTGTTAGCGTCAATTTTAAATAAGCTCTACCCAGTTCTTTACTTTATAGCTTTAAGGCGAGGCTTGTCCAGAAATTTAGGTATTTTACGCTACCTCAGTTTACGGCATAGTTCCGCGTTTTATGAGAGCGCGAAGTCCGCACAAAACGTGGCGTACGTTTAGTGCGATACCGATCCGCCGCGCGCCGCGCCGCGCGCGAGTCTCGCCGCGCGGCGCGCGACTCGTCTGAGCCACATCTTCATTACATTGTAGTGGCAAGTAAGTTGTGATATACTGATATCAATCTATAAGCTTATTTCTTGAAAATCTATGAAATAATAATTTACTACTCGTACTCGTTAATTTTTCCGGGATAAAAGCCTAAGTATGTCATACTAAGTGGGTATATCTATCTCCATTCAACAACCAACTCACTAACTCACATAAAACACAAAATTATCACATTTATAAAATAATAGCTATGCTCCTGCGGTGTAACCTGCGTAGTGATGAAAAACGATGATGATTATGATAAAATATAGCCTTTGTCCTTCTCCAGGTCTTGAAGAATCTCCTGTCCAAATTTCATAAATATTGGTTAGAATTACATATTACAGGTCAAATATATCACGTAAATATCTTTGACAATAATGTAAATGTTATAGACCTTTACATTATTGTCAAAGATTATTGTCAGGATGTTAGGTAATAAACACAAGCAGACACAACAAGGTTAATTTTATAATTATATTGCAATACCATTAGTTAACTGACTTCCAAAAAGAAGGAGGTTTTCAATTTGACTATGTTTTTTGTATGTTTGTTCACCGATTACTCCACCAATTGTGAATCGATTTTGAAGATTATTTTTTCTTTGGTAAGTGATTTCAGAAGTGGTCCCATATAAATTTTATCAGTATCGGTACTTTGGATTTTTATAACAAGATAACTTACAATTATTGTAGGTTTTAAAAAGATCCTGAGAGAGTTTACTACAAATAATATAAATAATAAGTTGTCTATTTTGTTTGTTTATTGATTAACAGATTTACAGATTTACAGATTTGCAGATTTACATATTTACATATTTACAGATTTACATATTTACAGAGTTACAAATTTAGAATCCGGAGTGTAACGAGGGATTCAAGCTCACCCAAGACAAAAACACCTTTATCCCCGAAGTGCATACTCTACTTTTTACACCTAATGCGTGATTATAGAAAGAAATGGGTTTGAATCTACATTATTTAACAAAACAGAGCGCTTTGTTGTTATTTTTAACGTACAGCCTTGAAAAATTTCAGCATATGCTACCTGAACGGATTTTCTTTGATTCACATTATTATACCTACATTATGTAACAGAACGTCGCAATCGCAATTAAAATAGAGTTTTTCTAAGCAAACGCGCTCCATCGTAGACCGTAAACGTCGTTCAAAACTAGCGGGATCGGTGGTCAAGCTAAAGTTTCCCATAATAAAAATATAAAAAACAACCGTAGTACAATATCAAGAAATTAACAGATCTTTTAGTTGTAGCATATTTCATCTTCTTTGGTTGCAGTATTCGTGCCTGTTTTATTTCTTTTTTATGTTCTATTCTCACAACTATATCACAACTCACATGTCGATGTTATTACTCTCACATGGTGGAGTACGGGACAGATTATGCGAGTTTTCATTGACGGTCATTCTGTAATATCAAAGTAAACGTTGTAGCAACCACACATTTTATCATTACAACGAGGCTAATGCACATAAGATATATTTTAATTATACAAACAGGTGCATTATAATTTATTTTACTTTTTTGCGTGAGGTTTTCACATAAATTGCTGGTCTACCTACCAATTCATACAAATTTGCAGTTACAAAAATATATGTGCATAAACCTCATTGTATGTAAAATAAATAAGGTTGTAGTGCTCACTCAATCCTAGAAGTATTCAAATCAACTGGCTCTAATGTTATCAAAGACTCGTTGATTACTTCAAGATGCTTCTTTGATCTGCAATATACAAGAATAATGCTAACAAGGTCAATCACTGATAAATGTACCTAACTAACCTAACACCCTGTATTTGTGGTGGAAATATAAATGTTATGAAACTACATAGCTAAAATATTTTATACTCAAATACGTAATATATGTATACGTAAATTTGCTGTAAAAAGTTGTAGTGTGTATTTTTTATTCCAGTAAAATTACTTATTTCTTGTTTATCACGAAGAAGTTCTAGGTTATGAAAAAACATTTTATTTTATTTTTGCAAGAGTATAAAAAATGCGTTACAAAAAATATAATATAGCATATGATATTCAGGGAGTAAAGACGAATCTAACGACACCTAGCACATGAAAATCGGTCAAGCTGTTTAGGCTGTAGGAGGTAATCTAAAAATATGCATAGTACATAGATAGATATACACCCACATACACCCTTACATACATAAATACAAACATACATATACTCGATAAACAACCCTCCTTACGCAATCGGGTAAAAATTACATACCTACGCGCGGCGCGGGCGGCGCGCGACAGACGGCGGTATATATAGGTACTCTCAAAGTCTGTGATGCGTTCAAAGATGCCGCGCCATATGCCGCCTGCCGCGACCGCGGTGTATTTTTACCGGACTGTGCAAAAAGGTGGGTTATGTTTTTCAAATGTATGAATCATATAAGATTATAAAAGCGAAATTGTCTGTCGTCTGTCTCTCTGTCTGTTTGTTACCTAAACGGCTAAACGGCTGAACCAATAATTATGAAATTTGGAATAGAAATTCTTTAGGACCTGAAGAAAGAAAGAATATATATATATTGACTGGCCTTGTGGCTCAGTTGGTAGTATGTCTACCTGCTAAGCTGTAGGTCGTGGGTTCGATCCCCACCCAGAGCAAACATATGTGTGATGAGCATGGGTGTTTGTTCTGTGTCTGGGTTTTTCTATGTATCATATGTATATATTTACAATAAAAGTATATATGTATTCTATCAGCAATCTAGTTCCATAGTACAAGCTTTGCTTAGTTTGGGCTAGATGGTTTTGTGTGAAATGTCCCCAAATACTTATTTATTTATTTATATATATATATTATTATCACCATTTTTCATCACTACGCGGGTGAAACCGCGGGATGCAGCTAGCATGTGTATGTATGTTTATGTATACATTTATTTTTTATGAGCCCTGTTTGTACAAACTGTCCCACTGCTGGGCGCGGGCCATCTTCTCATTATAAGAAGGGTAAGGCCATAATCTACCACGCTGGTCAAATGCGGGTTGGCAGACTTCACACATCTATCATAACTGTAATATTTGAACATCAGGTAAGAGTAAGTACATTTTCTTTATACGAGTATGAATAGAACTCATAGGTTTATGAACTGCAAGTGCGAGTGATCTATATAAATACTTAGATGTATATTTCTAGGAAATAATAACTTGCAACTGGGTATTTACCTTTTTCGGGATCGCATCATTTCTATATGAGCCAAAATTTTGCGCTTACGCGTTCGCTTATTTTTTGGTTTCTTTGTTCTATGATTTCCCATAGTAATTTGTTTTATTTGGCGCGCGATGCAATCCGACACAGTACCGTCGCTGACAGTGGTCACCGACAGACTGGCGCGGGTGAACAGCTGAAGCAAGGCGGCGGGACGGTTGCTCGCGAGCAAACTTATTGTAAAATAAATTACTATAAAATAATGCACTAAACGTATCAAAAATGTAATTCTAGAGAACACTAAAAAAAATTAATAGCTACTTAACATGGTAAATTTGGTTTTGATGGCTTTAAACACTTTAGAGATAAATGGGAAAAATAAATAAAATGGCATATTTTTCAAAAAATAAAGCTATCGAGATTTTTTTCAGCAATCGTGTTTTTGTTTCTAGCGAAACCTAGTCAACAGATCGAAATTTTACATACAAAAAATTTGAGCTTGAACTAATAATACAAGTATTTTTTGTAAATTTTCAAAAAGCTTTGTTTTACTGCTTTTGCGGACTAGCCGGGCCTTAAAGAAAGTACTAAGAAACTCGGGCAAAAGTGAAAATGTTAATGGGTTGGGTACATTTTTAGCTGTTATCTGGCTTAGAACGTATGGCTTATAGCTGGTCTACAAAAATAGAGATGCTTAAATTTGCTTAGTTTTACTCCATTTTATATTAAAATACTAAAGTATTTTAATATAAAATGAAAATTATTAGTTATTGCAATACCGTACAAAGTTTTCAAATAGGTATAGCGGCGTCGAAAATAAAATTTGTTAAGCGAAAGAATATACGTATAAAAAAATGTAAATGTAAAAAACAATTTAATTAAAGCTCTTTTAAGTTAAAATACCCCACTATAAAATTTAGCTTTATTAGCTATTATTTCTTTCATAAAATGCAAAACTTTTTAAGTTTAGCTAACAACTTTTAAATTGACCGTTTCTTATTATCAAAAAAGAAATCAAAATTGACAAATAAAATATATTATTTCGTTATTCGGCAAATCAAGTCTTAATTTAAAGTTGGAATAACGTCGGAAATGTCGTCCATTAACGATTGATTTGGGGCGCCAATGAATCGAACAAGACACTTTATTGTATTCGAAAACTCGGCGACTTATTACTGAGGTTCTATTCGTCAGTGTTCGGCGACGATCCCTTTTACCGTTGCTGGCCCGATACCTTATTTCGATTTCCCAATAAATTTCGTTCAATCTCACTGAGAGCCGGTTTATTTCCCGATGGCAGCTAAAGAATAAATTTCCACTTCGAATATTAGAGAAGTTTCATCAAGTTTAACAATAGTCCCCTCTCGAAACTCCCTTCAAATGCCGTTATTCAAATTTTACTTTTGATAAGAAATTGAATAGATATCCGAATCGCGCTGTTGCTAACTTTAATGGTGGCAATAAAAAAATATTTGTGCGGGACCTTTTAAGGAAAGGGTTGCTTCCTTTGCATTTTTCACAATTTTTAGTCTATTACGTCAATAAAGTTAACGACAAGGGCAAGTTTGCTTTGATTTGATTTTCATTGAGAAAGAACAATAATATTTTTATTTTCAAAGATTTTGTAGTATTCATTTAAATCAATTTTTTTTATGTATATCAAACCTTGTGTATTTCCGCTTTAATGTCAACAAGCCGGTGTTCTCATCCGCTTCGATTTTTTAAACTGGTACTATTGTCCGTTTCGATTTTTTCGTGCTGGATTTCTTGTTGAAATTTTCGACTTCTTGAATATGCGTTATATATAAATAAAATCGTATCAGAAGTACAAGCTTGAAGACATCAAAGTAGAAGTACACTAGTGTATTTTCGCTTTGATTTCTTCAAGTTTGTATTCGATTCTTCTAGCTTCGGTGACTTCAAATGTCTATTCGCGTCTATCTGTTATCTATCACATCAGCTGTGCGTATTTGTTTACCTCTTAAAACAAATCATAATAAAGGAACGTTGTAATAGGACAGTGCGGAGCGCATATACATATATTCACCGAATAACTAACAAACCTAAATATGGATTGCTCAGCGTGTTTTACTAAGATAACTGAAGATCAAGAAGAGTACTTGCGCTGTACAGTATTAAACTGCGGAAAATGTTTTCATATCATGTGTACCGGTATAAAAAAGCCGACCGAAGCTGTCGCTAAGTCGTGGGTCTGCCAAGAATGCATCTGTGGCACTAAAAAGGGTGGTGACAATAGCTCGACCCCGGTAGGTGCATTAAAAAAACACCGAGATATTAATGTAACAGTCCGACAGAAAGTAGTGCATGTACAATCTGAGGAGGAAGAAAGTCTGAATGAAACACAGAATCTAACTAACTCAGTAAGTTTGAATGAAACTCAGAATCTGACTAACGTAGCAAGTCTGAACGAAACACAAAATTTGATGCATCTAATTCGCGAGTTGCGTGAAGAAATGATGGTGATGAAAGCGCAGCTTTCTAATTCTAATACGTTAATAGCTAACTATGAAGGCCAGCTACGTCAATCAGTGTCTGCTATTGCTGAATATGATAAAAAGCTTTCTCAGTCAGCATCAACTATGGCAGTCTATGGGACAAAGATGGAAAGCTATGCGATTATAATCGACAAATCATTAAATAAGCTGAAGGAATTTCAGTGCATTGGCGCTTCACAGGGGGCTAGAGGTATGGCAGAAAACAGTCCCCAGTCGACTGAGGTACCAATTGTGATGACCCAGTCTCAACCTGACTATTCGGAATATATGCCTCATGCCTCAGCATCAGTGCTCGAGCCGCAGCAGCAGCGTGCAACGATATCTCGCAAAAAGGAAGTTGCTGTTGGAATACAAACGCAGAATTCGATTTGGCGTCCCCCAATTGCTAAACCAGAATCTGGTAAACCGGTCCAGAACCATTCTCCCAGTCTCCCAAGATCTAACCGAAATACCAGTCACGTCACGGCATCTGATACGACAGAAATCCCAGGAGGTAGTAATACTCAGCAGTGGACGGAGGCAAAGAAACAGAATAGTCGCCGTCCAATCTCGATGTGTGGTGCAGCGGGGCCATCGGTGACGTCACTGAGAGCAGCCGAACCTCGTAAATATATTCATCTCTGGAACATGGCATCAAGCATGGACGATATACGTCTGTATTTGGGTCAGTTATGTCCAAATGGGTCTTGCACTGTTGAAGAACTCACCGCGAAAGGAGACTACAAGTCTTATAAAATTGGCGTACCAGCTGTTCACTATGACACTTGTTTTTCCGTTAATGTGTGGCCAATCAACGCGCGAATCAAAGCTTGGATTAATTACAGAAGACCGTCAAAGTACCCTAGCACTAACGTCGGCGATGGAACTGATAACAACCATCGGCCCTTTCGTGAATGACCAGCTGATAGGGCGACGCCAGTGCGCTCATAATCCCTACTTATTCGTATATTACCAGAATGTTCGTGGTCTTAAAGGTAAATTGAAAGACTGGCGAAACGGCTTATTATTATCAGAGAACCATTTGGTCGCGGCTACAGAAACGTTCCTAGATGGTTCTGTTGCCGACGCTGAATTAGTAGACGGAGAATGGAATGTCTTGCGGCGAGACCGAAACACGCCGTGCGGCGGAGCGTTGTTAGCCGCGCACGCACCCATTGCGTTGCACCGGCATACTGAGCTGGAATCTGTTGGCGGCGGTGAGGACTTATGGGCTAGTTTTGAGTGGCGTGGTAGTAGGTTTTATGTATGCGTTGTGTATATTAAATCAAATGCAACAGACGACTTTTACATGAAATGGTTCTGTAAAGTGGAAAGTTTAATAAACAACCTTAGAGGAATTGTAGTAATATTAGGCGATTTAAACTTATATACCGCGTCCATGAATGTGAATAATTATTACTGCTACTTTATGTCCTTTTGTAACCTTTGCGAGAATAATTGTGTGCGTAATGTTAATGGTAGGATGTTAGATGTTGTATTGACGCGAAACAATATAAATGTACGTGCGACAGTTACAATTACGGAACAAATTGTGAAAGTTGATCCACATCATCCACCATTAGATATAAGTATCGAAACCATTGATTCGCGTCAGTCAAACAGCATTGAACCCAGTAATATTGACTCAAATAGGGATTGGAATTTTAAAAAAGGTGACATTATAATGTTATTTGACATGCTCTCCAATGTATCGTGGAATGAATTATATAATATAAATGATGTTTGTTTAAGTACGGAATATTTCTACGACACTCTGTATGACATTTTTGATGCTTGTATTCCTAAAAAGCGCCGTAGCCAATATAGGGGGTTGCGGTACCCGGTTTGGTTCACCAAAAATATAATTGACGATATTAAGCGTAAGCTTATGCTTCATCGAAACTGGAAGCGTACTAATTCGAAAGAGACCTATAGCATATTCTCTACCCTGAGAGCGGAGCTTAAAATTCGTGTTGCTGAAGCGTACAGATTGTATATTGCAGATATTGAGAAAAACATCAAAACAAATCCTCGTGAGTTTTGGCGCCATATATCAAATTTGAGGTCAAAGGGTGGATTTGAGCCTACCGTCACTTACAACGGTAATACTCTAAAGGGTAAGCAGGCCTCTCAAGCGTTTGCCGATTATTTTTCAAGTGTTTTTTTAACTGAATTGCCTAAACTAGATGCAACAAGTGCATCGAGTGAAGATTCGAGCTCTTCGAGCAGCTATATCCACATAAAGGAGATATCGCCTTGGGATGTGGTTGCCGGGATCAAAAACCTGAAATCCAGTAGGTCTATTGGGCCAGATGGTGTTCCACCGTGGCTTTTTAAGGAAGGAAAGATGCTTTTAGCTTATCCTCTCTGTCGTCTGTTTAACCTAGCGCTAAACGACGGAATCTACCCTCCTCAATGGAAGATATCACGAGTTACACCAATTCCTAAGAGCTCCATCAAAGGGTCAGTGGAGGAATACCGACCCATTGCGTTGTTACCCACTGTTGCGAAAGTTTTTGAGCGCATACTTCATAAAAAATTGTATGACCAAACTGAGCATTTACTATGCAACGAACAGCATGGATTCAGGAAGAAGAGGTCAGTAAATACTAATCTCCTAACGCTTACCGACTATGTATCTACCAAGCTTGATCAAGGTGTCCAAGTAGATGTGCTTTATTTTCGTTTGACAGAGTCCACAATGATGTACTGCTGAAAAAACTCAGTGCTTTGGGTTTTACCCCCAAACTTCTAATTTTCCTAGCGGATTTTATGCGCAATCGGCAGCAGTATGTGCGTCATGGTTTGTACGAGTCTGGACTCTTTTACACGCCTTCTGGAGTAAGTCAAGGATCAGTAATGGGTCCTCTTCTCTTCTTGTTTATGGTTAATGACCTTCCCACAGTCATAGAGCATGCAAAATGTCTCTTATATGCGGATGACTTGAAATTATATACGGAAATAAACACTATAGAGGATTGCCTTAAGCTACAGAGAGACACCGACAAGATATATGAGTGGATCATACAAAACAAGATGGACTTCAATCCTTCTAAATGCTTTGTTATGTCTTTCGGCCGAGGGCGGCGCCCAATTCAATTTAATTACAGATTAGGGCAGGACGTGATATCACGTGCTATATCTATGAAAGATTTGGGTGTCGCGTTCGACCGAGAGCTAACCTTTAATGAGCATATCATTGAAGTTGCTAAGCAGTCATATCAACGACTTGGCTTTGTGCTCCGTAACGCTCAGGGTTTCCAAAGCGATGAGGTCGTGAGGCTTATCTTCAGTGCATTGGTTCGAAGCAAACTAGAGGCCAGTGCATGTGTGTGGCACCCGCATGAGAACAAATACACCTTGTTATTAGAGAAGGTTCAGAAGGCTTTCCTCAGATACCTTTATAAACGCAGATATGGATACTACCCTCATATGTACCCAACGGATTTTTTGCACGGTGCTCTAGGGTACAACTCGTTGCAAGTAAGAAGAAACCACGACCAACTGGGGATGATGTGCAAAATATTGCACAGCAAAGTGGATGCTCCAGATCTTGCTGAAAAACTGTGCAATCTTTTCGTCCCTGATAATTATCTTCGGAGCCGGAAACATAAACTGTTTTCTGTTCCGAAGTGCAGAACTGTTGCCCACCGGACATCACCGATACCGCGATCCCTTGCGGCGCTGAACTCTCTTCTTGACTCTAATCCAGAGTGCGACTTATTGGCGGGCGAATGGAAAGACATCATGTCACAGTGCTTGTCTTATTGTGAGGTGATGTCACATAAGCAGTCGAGCATTTCTTAAAATATTGAAATTTTCCATTTGACATTTTATTTTTTATCATTTTATATTGACATTCTATTTTTATTATATTGTAAATATTTTCTGACATTTTAAACTAATTGACTATATTACTGTTTAATTTTTTCTGTATTTTTTTTAATATTGACATATGTAATTTAATTTTAATGATTTACTATTAACTGTATTGACTTTGTTTTCGTAAATATCATTAGTGTAATTCGCGACAACGCGGTACTAATTTGATTAAAGAAATAAATAAATTAATAAATATTTTCAATATATTTAATTTATCCATTGATACAAATAACTTATCGAAATACCAGTAAGACTTTGAAGTGGAAATACACTGGGTATATTATTAAAATCAGATTACATTTGAAGATGAACTTCCATAACATGACACGTAATTTAATATATTTTTAGCAAATAAGTTGGTCTATCATACCAATGGCTCCCGATTTTATTTATAGTTCAGCGAGCAACCTCGTCAACTAGTAGCTCAATGCAAAATTTCTCGATGGCTTTAAGATGAATGGACGATAACCGTTACCCACCCACAATGTTTGAATATCTTACAAACATAGATAGATAAGCAAATCTTTCCACTTATTGTTTTTGTATGTTACTTTATCTTGGTCACTTTGTCTACTCGGTCAATTGATAAGCGATGAAAATAGGGTAAAAATTTTGGGTTTATAATTTATACCATCTTTGGTATAAAAATAGCATGAGACCTCAAAAAATGTCCAAAGTTTGCAAATATTTGAACCAAAAATGTCGAACGCGGAAAGGTTTTTTCATCCTTAGCAGAGAAGGGCACGTATACCCGCGGGACACCCAAAACACATTTGTAAATTGAAATGGAAAAGGGTCAAACTCGTAAAGGATAATAACTATAAGTATTGAGACAGTCCACGTAATGTACACATCTTGGGGGCCATCAATATTGAAGAAATCGCATCAATTTTAATGGAAATTACTTCATGCAGACCAAAAGAGAAGCGTTTTGCTGAATTAGGTTCAAATTATCAATGAATATTTTTATTATGATTATTATTCACATATTTATTTACTAATCTAAAGCCTAAGCTTTTACAATATTTATATAAAATACAATAAAAACATTATAAAAACTTAAACCTGGGGTCCCGCCGGCAGCGGGGTGGGGCTACAGAGAGAGGAACCTCCTGACAATACGTGCCGTGTCCAGGATGACTGCCTTCTGTATCCGACTCTTGACCCAACCATCGAGCGAGAGCCTCTCGATGGTTGGGTCAAGGGTCAGATGATAATAATAATAATTATTATTAATATCAGCCTGATATGTCCCACTGCTGGGCAAAGGCCTCCCTATCCTCCTTCCACTCTTCACGGTCTTTAGCTTTTTGTATCCAGTTGTTGCAAAAGGAGTCTAGTTCGTCTCGCTATCTCCGCCTGAGCCTACCGAGTGGTCTGACGACCTGCGGAACCCACTTTGTGGTGATCTTAGCCCACAAATCGTCGTGCATGCGACAGACATGTCCAGCCCAGTTCCACTTCAGTTCTATTATAATGGGAAATAAAAACTACAATATTCAAATTATGTAAATAGTATAAATGTACAAATATGTCAACTACTAATGACTATACTAAATAGATACTATTAATGCACTAATGCAAACTGAGCATCAGATAAAAATCAAATGCATTTTTTAATGGTAATTAAGTTAGGTAGGCATTTTACCAGAACTCATTGGATGTTGAATGACGTTGTGGTCAAATTTATTATATTACACGTACCTATCCTGGAAGGAAACTATGAAACTAGTAATATAATATAACAGTACAAATACAGAAAACTCACTCCGCAAATATAATTAAATAAAAGAGTTTATATATTGGACTGGCCTTGTGGCTCAGTTGGTAGTATGTCTGCTTGCTGTGCTGTAGGTCGTGGGTTCGATCCGCACCCAGGGCAAACATTTGTGTGATGAGTATGGATGTTTGTTCTGTGTCTGGGTAGTTCTATGTATCATATGTATATATTTATAAAAAAAAAGTATATATGTATTCTATCAGACATCTAGTTCCATAGTACACGCTTTGCTTAGTTTCGGCTAGATGGTGTTTTGTGAAATGTCCACGAATAGCTATTCTTACGACGCAATAAAGTGCTAATTACATTATATATACAGGAAATACACGTTTACAGTACCCTTCTCACAATGAGAAGATGGCCCGCGCCCAGCAGTGGGACAGATTTTACAAACAGGGCTGATAAAAACAAATATAGTTCCAGATCACACAACGATTAGTTAGTAGGTGACAGATTTCTAAATCTAAGGCGGGTTTTAGAGTCACGCTGACCGCAAGCTGAGCTCATACGTTTCGGCCGTCAGCACCGACGGTCAGCTTGCGGTTAGCGTGATTTTAAAACCCGCCTAAGTGTCCGAGGTGAATAAAATCCCTGTCATAATATATATCTCACCACCATAATGATTTTCTCTTCACAAAAATAATTCTAGTAGTAAAATAAAAAAACAAAATACTGTAAAATAATCATTTCAGCATTCTTTACAATAATACTATTTACGAGAGACAACGACAATACATTAAATCTCCAATTGAACATCGCAACAAGTAAAACCAATGAATATTCCAATCGGAAAACAAAATATGAGGCAAAAATCTACGTGTTCTCTCCAACGTATGTATGAATCAAGTGATAAACTGTAGTCGGAACACGAAACGCGGGGACATGGATCAGAATTGTGTTGCGACGAAATTGTTCCTCGCGGCTGATTGCGCGTTCATCTGAGGTCGATGTGTTCATTGCACGATTTAATTTACTTCTCTGAATAAATAACTTATAAATATTTGTGGACATTTCACATAACACCATCTAGCAAAACTAAATAAAGCTTGTACTATGGAACTAGATGGCTGATAGAATACATAATTATATACCTTTTTTTAGGGTTCCATACCTCAAAAGAAAAAAGTGGAACCCTTATAGGATCCCGTTGACCTACAATTATGAAATTTGGCAAGAAGCATTGTGTTAGAGTACACATATAGGAAAAAATCCTAAAACTGGTCATTTTAAATTTAATCACAAAAAATAGTTTCCTTATGCAAGGAATGAGGGTCCAAATTTTAAAGTGAATTAATCTTATCATGTGGGATATCATATGAAAGAGTCTCATAAGCATAAGCTAAAACAGGTTTTTAAACCTTTTTACGTTGTATATTTTTCGGTTTGAGGTAATACACGTAAATGGGGATGATTTATTTCTTTGAGTATAATAACTGTGACAGATAGGCGGACAGACATATAGACGAATAGACATTTTGAATTAATAAGGGTTTCTCAGTTAGTTAGTTTTCCCACCTTAAAAATGGAATGTGTCAATATGCCACAAATGTTTTACGGGAATAAATGGCTACAAGGTTTTTGGCGGGAACGTCTTAGTAACGTGTTGTTGCTTTGTTTTATATTCCTAAACTTGTGTTATTTTGATCATTAATGCTATAAAAATGGTGGTGTTTTATTCACTATGTGTTTATTAAGTGTATTCATAAAGTGAAATAAAGCAGTAAAACGTGTGATTTTACGTGTTCGGCAAAACTCCATAGAAGCTTCTAGTAAAGTCGCCATCACTTTACTGAGGCAAGACTTAAATTTGAAAATGACTATTTACGTGACTTAGACTGTGACTAGAACACTATATAACTTGTATTACTCAAGAAACTTGAAAATATTTCAATACTTGACACTGGCAAATCGCTAATCGCGGGGTCCAATACAAAAAAGATGAATAATAGCTACAACAAAAGTCATAAACGTCAAATCGTATTCGATACACATTTCAGTTCAATTGAATCTAATATCTTACATAGATGCATGTAGGTACTGCAAAAATAATGTTAACTAGTTTACAGTTGTACTTTTTTTGTCATCGACTAAAACGTTTGCTTTTATCGAAAACTTCAAGTGGACACACCACTTGAAAGGTATAAGCGTGAAACTGACGTGAAAACAATGTCATGCTGGAAATGACGTGTTCGAAACTGACACACCGGCTCGTTCACTTGGTCGTGTACAATATGAGCAAAAATCAATTTTGTCCGTTCGCGGCTGACTGCGCCCTTTGTGCGACAATGAAAGGTTATCGCTGTTCGCTTTCATGGCTCACTAGTGCAGGCTGCCTTTAGATATTGTGCTGTAACAAGCTTGCCCATTTACTAATGGGCTTGGATTGCAGTCCCTTCGATTTGGAGTCCTTGAGAAAGCTTCTAAAAGTGTCACTAAGTATGCTTTGCGATTTCTCGTTCGTTTTATTATTATAGGCAATAAGACAACGATTTCGTCGCTTTGTCCACTTTGCAAAGGATCTGTGAGTATATAAGTAGAACATAAACAAGAACTATAGCCGGCGGAGCTCTAATTTTTATTTTCCTACGGATTGTTATGATTGCCAAGTCATAGTGCTTACTTTTTAACTCACTTCCAAAAAGAAGGAGGTTCTCAATTCGTATGTATGTTTTTTTGTATATTTGTTTCTAGCGATCACTCCGTCAATTGTGGATTGTTTTTGACGAGTCTTTTTTTTTTGTTTGGTAGGTAATGTCTCATAGATCTTGATCTCATATGAATTTTATCAAAATTGGTTCAGTATAACAAGGTTCATTGAAATACAATCCGAAAAAATGTCTCCGAAACTGTTTACCGCCGGTTTGGAAGATGCCTATAAGCTTCTGGAATGGAAAGGGCTCGGCATCAATATTAACGGCGAGTACATCACTCACCTTCGGTTTGCCGACGATATAGTAGTCATGGCAAAGTCGATGGAAGAGCTCAGTACGATGCTCGAAGACCTCAATAGAGTTTCCCAACGGGTGGGCCTCAAAATGAACATGGACAAAACGAAGGTTATGTCGAACGCCCATGTAGTGCCTACCCCAATATCTGTGGGGAACTTCACTCTTGAAGTTGTTGACGAATACGTCTACCTAGGACAAACGGTCCGATTAGGCAGGTCCAACTTTACGAGGGAGGTCAATCGTCGTATCCAACTCGGCTGGGCAGCGTTCTCGTCCAATATTCCCCAGTCCCTCAAGTCGAAAGTTTACAACCAGTGTGTGTTACCAGTGATGACATACGGCACTGAAACGTGGTCCCTAACTATGGGCCTTATAAGGAAACTCAAGGTCACGCAACGAGCTATGGAGAGGGCTATGCTCGGAGTCTCTCTACGAGATCGAATCAGAAATGAAGAGATACGTAGACGTACAAAAGTCACCGATATAGCACAGCGGATTAGCAAGTTGAAGTGGCAGTGGGCAGGACACATAGCACGTAGAACTGATGGCCGATGGGGCCGAAAGGTTCTCGAGTGGAGACCACGTACCGGCAAGCGCAGCGTAGGAAGACCAGCCACGAGATGGACAGATGATCTCATACAAGTGGCGGAAAGACGCTGGATGCAAGCCGCTTCCAATCGGTCTTTTTGGAAATCCATGGAGGAGGCCTATGTCCAGCAGTGGACTTCTTATGGCTGAGATGATGATGATGAATACAATAACTGAAAATATATCATCCAAGTAAACGAATTGCGTATTTTGAAGTCTTTTTTTTTAGGTTTTTAAACTATAGTTACGTAGTACTAAAGTTTATCTAGGCATGCTATTGTGGTCTTTAATATCTATACTATGATAGACCCAAAAAGAGTGGTGTTATAAGTTTATCATGTGTATCTGTGTATCTGTGTGTCTATGGCCCCGTATCTATTAAACGGTTGGACCGATTTTGATCTAGTCTTTTTGTTTGAAACAGGATTTTGTGATGTGTTCTAAGCTATGTTTCATTCAAATAGGTTCAGCCGTTTTTTTGACAGGGGTTTTCGAGTTTTGTAAAGTTATACTTGTTGACACTCGGATTATATGTACATTAAGAAAAGATATCTAAAGTGTTGTGCGTTATTAGTACTACTTAAATAACCTCTACAAAATGTATATTTTATTTAATATCATAAAGATTTATTTTTTTTGAAGTTTGTATAAGCTTTGATAATTTTCTCCAGGCAAGCACCCTAGATCCATGTAATGGGAACATTTGCATTTGGTGTTTCACAACATCTCCTCATCAAATGCGCCTACACTGAAAAGTTAAATTTCTATAAAATTTGCTGATATAGTTTATTTTTAGGGTTCATTAGTAAACAAGGAACCCTTATAGTTTCGCCATGTCCATCTGTATGTTTGCCTGTCCGCTGCTTTGCTCAAAGATTATTAGTACTACAAAAATATAATTTGGCGTGGCTATGTATGTATAACAAAATATTTATTAAAGTCTGTTCATAAACAAAACATGAACAGGGTAATTGACAAACGGCTTCATCTTTTTTGTTAAAAAAATAAGTCTATTTTAGCGATACATGAATTTCAGATTGATTAAAATGATAAAAAAATATTGGTGATAAAATGATTATAGAAACATTTCACACAACAGCATCTAGTCCAAACTAATCAAAGCTTGAACCATGAAAACTAGATAACTGATAGAATACAAATATCAGTATATAATTTTTTTTTTAAATGCATACAATACTTACGTATGAAATATAGAAAAACCCAGACACATAAAAAACAACTATGCTCATTAGAAACACAAATGTTTGTCCTGGGTGGGGATCGATCCCACGACAGCTTTGCAGACAGACTACCAACTAAGCTGCAGGGCCAGCATAAAATAATAACTCTCTTTAAAAATAATAAAAAAGCACTAAAAGAGAAATAATAGCTCTTTCCTTTCCATGCTTGCTTATATTGTACCTCATAACAAATCAAATTAAAGGGTTACAGGAGCGCGCGTACCTTGAATCCGTATTTAATCAAAAGCTGCAATAACAGCTACCTTCGTTTTATTCCCGCCGCGGCAAAGAGTTTCATAAGCCTTTGAAATATTAACGCCAAGCGCACCTTTCCGCTTGTTAGAATCAGAACTTGTGGGATTTACGTGAAGAAATATTAGTTTTATTATTTTTTAATTTATTGCAAGGTTTAATTAAATCTATTGTAGTATGTATGTTGTATTGTAGTTTAAAAAGCTGCAACAATACATCAAATACGCTATTTCGTATAATTGGAAAACCAAACTACTAAACCGATTTTAACGTAATATCTATGGGATCAATAAGAAACCAAATCTTTTCAAGTAAAGTTTTTTTTTTCCAAATCTGTTCATAAATGACGGGGTTATTAAGGTAACAAGGATGAAAAAAAAAACAAATTGAGAACCTCTTTTGAAGTCGATTTAAAACAAGATTATGTATTAAAAATAATTTCCAACATAAAAAAGACGTGTGGCACTCGGAGACTGCCGCGGTAAAGCTATTGCATAATAGCTTTACGCGCGGTGTGTTAGGTTATTTTCGTTACGGAATTTCTGGATTCGGTCTCCACGCTCAAGACTCGCGATAGAAGCTATGCAATAGCTTAAAACAAAATACGTGTCAGACAGAATTAAAAACCATCATGCTCTTTGACGGCGTAAAGTACGTCGGCTGTAGTGGCGAGGTTAAACTAATAGACTATAAAAACGACCTTTCCCTTTTAACCACTTAACTGACTTTTACAGTAATCCCGAGAAGAAAAACAGTTAGCCTAGGTCTATATTTTTTTCCTCTTAGTCTAGCATAAAATAGATTGCCTACCTGGGTTATTTTCTAAACAATAACAAGTTAGGGTCATACAAAGTTCATATAAGCGATAGGAAGTGGCGGCTTCTAATCGGTCATATTAATCCATGGGATTGGCCTATGTCATGCAGTGGACTTTTTGTGACTGGGATAATGATGATGATCAAATTAATAATACAAAATAGTATTTTATTTATACTGAGAAGGCCAGGGGCTATAGCCAACCCGGCCTGTTACCTTTGCAGATTTATCGTAAAACCATAGTTTAAGTTTTTTTTTTAGTTTTAGGTTTCATAATAATACAATTTTATTAAAAATGTTGGATACCAGGAACGCTTCGAATACGAGTAGGATAGTCAGCGTTGAAAATATCCGATTCATCATAGCTGAGATAAACGTCGTATGAGTGGGTCCCGTACTGTATGAATAATAGTGCACTTGTGACGTGGGGATTTCTAGAGACGTTGTTCTCGGGAATCATAGACTGGGAGCTAGTGACACAGTAAGTATGTGCACAGTTGACTGGCCTTGTGTCTCAGTTGGTAGTATGTTTACCTGCTAAGCTATAGGTCATGGGTTCGATCCCCACCCAGGGCAAACATTTGCGTGATGAACATGGATGTTTGTTCTGTGTCTGGGTGTTTCTTTGTATCATAACATGTAAGTATATTTACAAAAAAAAAGTATACTCGTATATGAATTCTATCAGCCATATAGTTCCATAGTAGAGTTCCCGTCACGTAAAAAGAACGCTGGTTTGTTCGCGCTTACGAACAAATCAGCGTTCTTTTTACGTGACGGGAACTATACAATCTTTGCTTAGTTTGGCCTAGATGGTGTTATGTGAAATGTCCGCAAATGTTTATCTACTTAGTTAACCATAAAAAAGTAGGTTTGTGGTGTTGGTATTTTATTTTCTTTTAGGGCAATCTTTTTATGTTATGTTTTTTTGAAACATTGAAACAGGTAGGTACGTGTGAAAAAAATAAGGTAATATTAATAGTTATCGAGTAAGAAAAAAAGAAACAAGAAAAGAAAAAATGGATTAAAACTAATGTTTCAATTCTTATTGTCCTGTCTTGTTTCTTTTTTTTTGCATTTGTATTGAAAGTCTTTATTATGTTTATTTAAATCTTGTTTTTTTATACCACGATAAAATTGTTTTTTTTTCTTACGGTTGCAGTCAGCAGCTAATCACTTACCATTATACAGACCGTCTGCTTGTTTGCTATTCTTCCTGTGTAAAGCAACAAAGTGCATTAAATATACATTAGTTAGTTAATATCTTCTTGTCTGTGGACATGAAATGATTGATAGGAATACCTTATATAACTACTATTTTGTAATTAGGTACATACCTATGATGCAGCTATCTTTTTTGAATGAGAATCGAATCAACTACCTACTTACAGCTTCGAAGGCAGGTGTGCTATTCACTGAACTGTGAAGCCTTACAATCAGGAATTTATATATTTGACTAGCCAGTTATATAAATAAATTCTTTAGAATATCTTTATAATTATTATCTTTGGAAAAAAATCTTTGTAACTCAAAAACGTGCATACTGCATAGGTATTATATACCTCCCACTTGCATCCTTTAAGTTTACATAGAATTTAATTTCCAATTTCAGCCATAAAAATAGCAAAAAAAAAATTAAATTCAACACACTTGCTCGTAAAGTGGCCCTTATTCAACCGTTTTTATGGCCGAAAATTATCCTATAAAACACGCGGGCTTTTGACTATTCTATTACGCACTAGTGTCTTTACTTTACAGGTTTTTTTTAAATTTCAACAAAGAGTTTTTACTTAAATTAAATATTTCAGTTATAAACGGGTGTTTTTTTCCTCGCAAGTGTGTTGAAAAACGTCGTATGAAACGCGTGTGCATTAGGGTTATTACACTGTCGGCTCTATTACGCCCTCGCCTTCGGCTCGGGATGCAATTCCGCTTCGACTGGGATGATCAACTTAGCACACTTGTATCATAATGTACTATAAAACAATTGCTTTTGGAAAACAAAATGCTCAAACATTTCACACAACTCATAAGGAAGTTGTCTAAATTTTTCCGCCATCGACTTCCCGACTAGAGCCATCTTACGAAGAGCGGCTTTGTCCACCGCAAGGCGGAAAGACCCGGGGGTTCCGAATTACTTTGACAAGGGCGAACGTCGCGAATTAATATTTTGTCCGCACACATAAATTAATTTTAATAGCTCTCTGTCGGCATACGCATGTTGGGTTGAATGAGACCCTGGTAAAATAGTTTTGACGCGAGTGCCACTTGTGTAGCGAATAGCGGCAGGCGTTATAGTTTCAAACTGTTGTTTGAGGTTTGAATTTACTGAAATTTATTGGCTTACAGTAGAATTCATAAAATGGAAGGATCATACTTGTCCAAGGAACTATAAAGTGTACATTGTTGGTAGAGAAGCCTAACTATAAGTAAAAATGTTCTGATTTCAAGAAATTGACAAAAATCAAAATATCGCTTTTGAAATTTTTTTGAGATAAAAAAGTAATAATCGGCCAAGTGCGAGTCGGACTCGCGCACGAAGGGTTCCGTACTATCATCTATAATACTACAAAGTTTAGTTCTGTTTATAAAATAACGAGAAATCAATGAAATTCCAAGTAGTAAATTGCAAACTTATAGGTAGGTTTTCGATACACATCCGGGCAGCATGACAACGCTCGCGCGAATACGCGCGGCTATGGCTCGCTCCGTGATGTTACCTCCCCCGCTACCCGCGCGGCCGTTGCCCGCCTCGCGCTCGCGCCACCGCCACACCGCGGCGCGGCGCTCGCACCGCGTTTAGATGCACGGATTATTTTCATTTAGTGGGTTTTTATGTATTAGATTAGGTATTTATTTTTATAGTTAATATATTTCTAAATATTTACTTACAAATATTGAAGTTTCTACCTGTTAATTAAGATCGAGCAAAAATTGCTTAAAAATTACGTTTGTTGTATGGGAGCCCCCCTTTAATATTTACTTTATTGTTATTTAATTATTTATTTTGAAAGGTAATATACAAGTAAATATTCTGTGAAAATTTGAAGCATCTACCTGTTACCGTTTTTAATATTGAGCAAAAAAATACGAAAAAAACACGTTTATTGTATGGGGACCCCCCTTAATATTTAATTTTTTTAAATTTTTAGTATTTGTTGTTATAGCGGCAACGGAAATACATCATTTGTGAAAATTTCAGCTTTCTAGCTATCACGGTTTATGAGATAGAGCCTGGAGACAGACAGACAGACAGACAGACAGACAGACAGACAGACAGACAGACAGACAGACAGACAGACAGACAGCGAAGTCTTAGTAATAGGGTCCCGTTTTTACCCTTTGGGTACGGAACCCTAAAAATGATATAATGACGTCACATTTACTATTTTGATAACTCTATTGTTATGTTTGTGTTTATTTATTAATATTGAATATTGGATCTTGTAAAAAAAAAACAGTTTATAAATGTTGCCTATACCTAATATGTATGATAAGTAGAAGACTAAACTACCATCGCTTAGAAAAGTTCCCAATCCCATTACTGTGACTAAGGAACATTAAACAAATAAATATCTCAAATCGAAACTTGAACTTACTGTACAAATGACGTGGCATTCTCTTACCTATCCGTCGTCACAAATGTAAGGCCTCCTGTCCAAGTAACACCATTTCATGCGCACGCGGCGCGAAAGCGTGCAAATAACGAAAGTCATTTGTCTCTTGTTCTACTCTTGCTTGCTCATATAAAGTAACGCTACGTAGATCGTAGGCCTAACTACTACAACTTATTCAAAACTTCGATACTTAAAACTGCGTATATATACTTAATAGTGACATTCCTCTAAAATTGTTAAAAATCATAAAATAACAATCATGAAAACCTTAAAAAAATCATCGCTTACGTGAACCATACAAAAAGTAACAATCACCAATTGTATAGAAAACGAACGTTGTTAGTTTTAGAAAACTTCTATTTTTCCTCCAGATGAAGGATTGCTTCTATTGATTTTTCCCGGCACTCTCCATTTCCCGCCAATTTTGCAGAAGCACTCGCTCTTGAACTCGTGAAATTACTGTTCAGTCCATTCCTGGAAAATATTACCGTTTAGGTACGCAACTAAATAACAGTTATAACGGTTATTCTGAGTTAGAGCATATAAATCGTATTCAGTCGAGCTCAAACCTAACCGTGACTTATCGTGGCCGTAGCAGCTAAAATTGAATTGTTGTCAATATACCGCCATCCGTAGCTGGCCGGTGCAATCTATTTTCCGCAAGCCCGCCCCTCCGCGACTATGTGAAATTTCAAGCTGGTAAAAATGTTGCAATTCACAAGCGCGAGCAAACCCTTATCGTCGGCGAGTTAGAAACGGATTTTCGTAACTAATTTTCTCGGCACGATAACTCGTCTAATAATTAAGAGAGTTGTTAAATGATTTTTCGTGAACGTCAGCTGTGGCTCCGACCGTTGGAAGCAGTAGCAGTCTCCTAAGCTCGTAGTTTTTTTCCAGACAAATTCCTCGGTTGAAATTGGTACCAGATTATTTCTAGCAAAAATGCTATCGCATCCGTTTGCAAAATGTGAGCTTTTAAGTATTAATATTTGTTAGAGTCAGGTGTGACTCCATGCCGGCTAAATAGTTAGTGAAAAATATGTCCGATAACAGTATAAATACTAGTTTTAACCGACTTCATGAATAAATAAAATCGTCAGCTGGCTACAGCCAGCCAGCAGCTAACGAGCTACAGCTCGGTGTAAAGATCGTTGCACCCACCAGATCATCAGCTGACGATCTTTCCATCGAGCTACGAGTACAACTAGCTGACGGTTTTATTTATTTATGATAGTATATAAACTGTCATCTGAAAAATGATTAATTTCCAAAACCAAATCCTTGGTTCATATCAATTATTTGGTAATTTTACATAGATAAAATATTTTAACTATAATTTTCAATTATTATTGAAAATTATAGTTATATATATTTCTATGTGTTCTTTTATAATTTCTAATTTGCCCCGTTGTATGTATGCCATGACTGCGGCATACATAAAAGTTTTCCAGGTGGTAAACTTTCCAACTTGGATTGTGACAATTTGAAGAAAGAAATTTGTGGAAAACATTCCAACTTGGCTTGTGACAAAACGACTGTTGTTTTTGTTAATTTTATATGCTATATGTTGTGGTTATTTTTTTTCGCAATTAAAATTATATCTATGTCTATATTTATTATAAAACCAGAATTTACTACAACAAAACAATATACAAACTAAACATAAAAATAAAACGACTCTAAAAGACCGTTAGCAGCGGGAATTGTTCCCAGGATGCTGGCCCCATTACCTCGTTGTATTTATTATTATGTTTGTACAGGGTGGAGATCAAACTCATAACCTATAACTTAGAAGTAAGATGTGCTATTAACTGAACTGTAAGGCCAGTCAAGATTCTTAGAATATTTTTTTTAAGCGTCCATACTGTGTATTTGCTGTACTGTAGCCACGATATTGATTTTCCTCTCAATTCCACACCAAGTTCGGTCTGTTGCACCTTTTACTGTCCAATAAAAATAATCTTCTTTGTTCAACGGACCATACTGCACACAAACGGCCAGCGACAACAAAGGCTTTGCAAATAGGAGTTGCAATTTGATACCGATATATCCGATCTCCAGCCCTGTTGTGTTTAATTGAGGAGACTGCATTCTAAAAATAAGTGACCAAAACCGTGTTGAGACACACCTGTACTGGTAAGGTTCTGTACTATAGCTAATGTAATCTATAAGTTTTGAAAACTTAAAAACCACCGATATAAAAAGCGTGTAACCCGATTTGATGAAACATAGACATACATAAATTTGGATAAATCTTCTTTTATAAAAAAAACGGACAAGTGCGAGTAAGACTCACCCACCGAGGGTTTCGTACAAACTAGTAGATAATTTTTTTTTTTTATATATTCCTTCATAAACCGAAAAATATACATCGTAAGAATATTAAAAACCTGTTTTAGCTTGTGCTAATAAAGTTCTTTCATATGATACTCCACATGATACGGTTAAAGCACTTTAAATTAGGACCCGCCTTCCTTGCATAAATACCCTATTTGTTTGTGATTAAATTAAAAATGTACAGTTTTCGAGATTTTCCCATGCAAGTGGTACTTGCCAACCATCTTCTCTATTAAAGTTCGGCTATTTCCTAAATCCGTTAAATAAAAAAGAAACCGTTAAACAAAAATCCGTTAACATTTGTTTCATTTCAACATATTGCTTAATTTTACTCAAAAAATCCCTCCGTTACTAGATCGCGCCCACGATTACCACGAAAAAAAAAGCACGCAAAAGTCCTCCCTAAAAGCAAGGAATTTGATATTGAAATCTGGTGAAGATGGATACTCTGCACAAAGAACAAATTGAGTAGACGAAGCAAATCACTCCTTTTAAGGTAGATAGAAGGGTCCGGGAAATGAAGCGAAGAATTGGGCGTTTCAAGGATGTCCTTTTTTGAATTATCCCTTTACATCCCTTTGTGTTAGTCCTGTCTGACTAAAGAGGAATCGTTTGGAGCATCCAATCACACAACACCGCTAGTCAGCATTCTACGGCAAAAAGGTTCCAAGGAATCGCAAACGAGCGAAGGTTTCTTTCGTTGCTTTAAAATAGCATGGGTTTTCAGAATAAATTGCGATTTAGCGTCACACTTTGACAAATTGTGTTGTAATTTTGTCTGTATTGAGTTGTAGTTATATATATATATTTTATCTTTAGATATCAAATAATTATTATAATATAAAACAGCTGAAAAACCGACCAAAAACGAAATACGCAATTTTGTTTATTAGGATGACATAAATTACAAGAATTTACCAGTTATTTGTTTTAAATACCAAACTATTTAATCGATTTTTATAAAGTTAATGGGGCCAAAAGGAAAGTCATCCTATCAAACACAAAAAAAAGGGTTATGATGACGCAGCAATGAGATATATCTATATCTGTAATATACAAAAAATACAAGTGAATTGATACCTAAATTTTTCCTTTCTGAAATCGATAGAAAACAAAAAAAAACTTTCTCTCTCTCTCTCTCTCTCTCTCTCTCTCTTTCTTTAATTTTTTTTTATATTTTCATGACTAACAGATCAATGGAATTTGATGATTAGGTTGGAAAAGGATATTGGATATTTTTCGGCATTAACAATGTTTTAGTAATATTTTTTTTATAAAAATGTGTAAAAGTTGTAAACTAAAGTGATTTCACGACGGCGGGCAACGGAACGAGAAATGTATATTTACCGGGGTACAAAAAAAGCACTTGCTCAGTAAAAAATTAAGATAAGTAGTTGTTCTTATGCGTAAAAGTCGCGAGTAAAAACTGGTATTTGTCTTGAATTATTGACTGACAACCTACAGCATGTGCTGCAGGTTGTCAATCAATAATTCAAAACCAAAAGTTTGATCTTTATAATCTATATTAAAACCTTTGGTCTTAGACACATAAAATTTAGCTGCTTTTTAGGGTTCCGTACCTCAAAAGAAAAAAAACGGAACCCTTATAGGATCACTTTGTTGTCCGTCTGTCTGTCTGTCTGTCTGTCCGTCCGGGTGTCAAGACCTTTATCTCGGGAACGCGTAAAGATATCATGTTTAAATTGAAACCATATACGCAGATCCATAGTGTCTTGCTGCAGAAAGAAAAATAAAATTTCTCAGTTTTCGTAAAAAAAAAATACAGCCGAATATGTCGTCACAAACGCACATTTCGACACTCTTATGGGAATCAAAACTTATGGGGTACTTCCCGTTGACCTAGAAGTATGAAATTTGGCAAGAAGCATTGTGTTAGAGTACACATATAAGAAAAAAATCCAAAAACGACATTTTTAATTAAATCAAAAAAAAAAGTGTCTTTACGCAAGGAATGAGGGTCCAAATTTTAAAGTTCTTTAACCGTATCATGTGGGGTATCATATATGAAAGAGCTTAATTAGCATATTATGTTAAAACAGGTTTTAAATATTTTTACGATGTATATTTTTCGGTATAAGAAGGAAAATATAAAACAAAATATGATTTCCACTATACAAATA
Organism: Lycia hirtaria; assembly: GCA_947563715.1. Classification (NCBI taxonomy): domain Eukaryota; kingdom Metazoa; phylum Arthropoda; class Insecta; order Lepidoptera; family Geometridae; genus Lycia; species Lycia hirtaria. The sequence continues at coordinate 37,143,657 of OX387381.1, read as the reverse complement.
TTTGTTAGGTTTTTTTTTGTTTAAGTATAGGTATCCACTATACAAATATTTCTGAATCGCGAACAAACCCATGCGAGACAGCAAGTCAACAATATATAGCTTAGTTGTAGCTAAGTTCACTTTTCGAGTTTTCAATTTATTTCACCGCTAATTCTTGTAATTAGAAAATACCACGAAGTTTCCTTTAGGTGTTACTAATTAGGAACTCACTTCAATGCATTGCCAGTCTACTAACTTCAAACTAGCGGGAACTTTTAAGCTGAAACAATGGGATCCAAGTTGGAATAGGGACAGTATTAACGGCAGGAGAAAGAAACTTGTTAGCTTTGGCCGGGAATTTTCAAGAAAATCTGGGCGAGATGAGAAACTTAGGATTATTAAATGTGATCTTAATTTACTGTTTATCGGATATAAAATAAAACTTTACGAAAAAAGGAGGGACAGTATTATTTATATTTTTTCTCTATACATTTCTAAGTACCTGGAAGGAGATGAAATAGTAAAATTGAGTTAGGTGATAGTATAACTTAAGGAAACAAAATATTCTTAAAAATTTGCTCCATCCATTTTAGTATTAAAGATTCTTTTGTCGCTTTTACATACCAGTTACAATCTTCATGAACTTATAGAACCTATGTATAGATAATATTTTAAAGGTGATTGAATTTGTCTTTTCTAGGCAAGTGCGCTCCGTCGTAGATCGCAAAATGGTGATCAAACTCAAGCCTATTCTAAAAAAAACAGTCAAACAAGGTTATAAGTTATAGGACAACGTCTTTTACCTTTCCTTTTTTTTAATAATAATAGTTTAAAAAACTGAAAAAACCGACTTCAAAATACGCAATTGGTTTACTTGGATGATTGGTTTTCAGTTATTTTGTTATGCAAACCAAAGTATTGAACCGATTTTGATAAAATTAATATGGGACCACCTCTGAGTTATTAACAGACAAAAATAATCATTAAAAACAACTCGTAGTTCTCGGAGAAATCGCTGAACAAACATAGAAAATAAAAACATACAGACGAATTGAGAACCTTCTTCTTTTTGGAAGTTGGTTAAAAAGGACGGTTGCTGTAGGGTGGGTCCACGTGCCTTCGTAGAATTGGAAAAAAAAACAATCAACCTTCAGAATTTTCTCAATAATTTTAGCTTAGATTTTCTATTTATGTATTTTGTAAGCTTTTTACTTTTTCGGGGCAAACAGCACTTAAAACTGACGGCCGATGGGGCCGAAAAGTTCTTAAATGGAGACCACGCACCTGCAAGCGCAGTCAAAGTCAAAGTAAATTTATTTGCATAAAACATGAGTAGCATGCACTTGATGTTATTTGTTTTATAGACCTTCATGTTATGCCTGATGAGGCGTACAAATCAGAGGCGCGCTATTACAATTTTATATTATTAATACAATATTATTATTTAATTTATATGTCATACAATTATTTACTAAATATATTTTTTTGACCATAACATTTTTATGTCATAATAAAATTACTACCTACATTAAAATATTTTTTCATATGGAACAGTCGTTTTTATATTCAGTAATATCATAGTAGCATTTATCTACCAGCATAGCTTTAAATTTCTTTTTAAATAAAGTAGTTGTCAGATTTCTTAAACTTAAAGGTATTTTATTATATATAATTGGACCCATTCCAAATATGCTTTTTCTAAACAATTGTGTTTTTGCTCTATGTGTTAATATTTTATTGTCGCGTCTATTATGCGTTGATTTTGTGGACAGTTTTGGAAACACCTCACAATTAGCCCGTACAAATAGCGCAAGTTCAAGTATATACAGAGATGGAAGCGTTAGAATTCCATGCTGTTTAAAGTAAGGCTTGCAGCTGTCAGTTGATTTGAGTCCAAACATAGCTCTTATACATTTTTTCTGGGATATGAAAGCATGTTTTGAATCAGTTGAGTTACCCCAGAAAATCACTCCATACCTCAATAATGAATCCACAAGACCATAGTATGCGGTTACAAGAGCGTCTGAGCTAAGGGTTGATGCTAGTTTGAAAAGTGCAAATGAAGAACTATTGAGTTTTTTATTTAAATCATGGACATGCGCTTTCCAGTTCAACCTTTGATCTATAGTTAGTCCCAAGAACTTTGTTGTCTCTACATTATTTATAGTATTGTTACGGTACGTTATGTCAAAATTAGTTGTCGTGTGCGGTCGTTGCGTAAAGTGCATTATATTAGTCTTACTTAAATTTATTTTTAGATTATTGTTGTCAAGCCATTTAATTATTGAGTCAAGAGTATTAACAATGTCATTTTTATATGATGCTTTTTTATCACAAGCAATTGTTATAGTACTGTCGTCAGCGAAAAGTGTAACTGGATTATTTGTTGCTCGCGGTAGGTCATTAATATAAGAAATAAATGCTAGTGGCCCAATCACACTTCCCTGAGGTACCCCGTATTTTGGGGTACGTACTAAGGAAGTGAAGATTTCTTCTCTCTTTGTTTTGGGATTAATCTTCGAGATCTCAGTTACCTGCTTTCTATTACTCAAATATGATTTTAGTAAATCGTTACTGTTCCCTCTTACTCCGTATTTATGAAGTTTGCTAAGTAGTGTGTTGTGATCTACATAGTCAAAAGCTTGCGTCATGTCGCAAAATATTGCACAAACAGGTTTTTTTTTATCAATATTTAAAATCACGTTACCTAAAAATTCACAAATAGCCAAATTAATACTTTTTTTATGTCTAAAACCTTTTTGTTCTTTACATAAAATATCATATTTTTCAAAATACGAATACAATTGTTTATAAATCACCTTTTCGAAAATTTTTGCGAATACTGATAGTAATGCGATTGGTCTGTAGTAGTTCATTAGCTCTCTGTTTTCTTTTTTAAATAATGGTTTGACTACAGATATTTTTAAGTCATCTGGAAATATGCCATTACTAATGCACATGTTGACTATATGACTAAGGTGTAAATAAGGTAATTTAATTACTTTTGTGTGGAAACCGTCATGTCCCACACTGTTAGTATTTTTTAGTCCATTAATAATTTTCAAAATATCATCTGGTATGGTTGGGCTCATAAATATTGAATTGGCGTTACTGTCTATTAGTGAAGTTAAATTTTTTCGTGAATCGATAATCGGATCAATTTTGTCAATAAAGTAATTGTTAAATTCATTGGCTATCTCTCTTGGATTTGTAATAATTTTATTAGCTACTATGATTTTATCTATGGGATATCTGGGTATATTAATTTTAGAGCTATTTATAATTTGCCATGTTGCTTTATTTTTATTTTGTGAAGTTTTTATTTTATAGGTATTTTGTGCTCGTTGTGTGATTTTAATAATCTTTTTATATAATTTACTGTACGAGAAATAAGCAGATTTATTTTTGGCTGTGCGGTCGGCTCTATACGTATTTAGAAGCAATCTTTTCTTTTTGCTACATTGTTTTATACCTCGAGATATCCATTTGGGTTTTTTAGATATGCAGTGTAAGAAGACCAGCCACTAGATGGACAGTAGATATCATACAAGTGGCAGGAAGACACTGAATGCAGGCCGTTTCCAACCAGTCTTTTTGGAAATCCATGAGGAGAAATCTATGTCCACCAGTGGACGCCTTGTGGCTGAGATGATGATGATGATAATAACCTTCAACGTACTGTTTCGCGATAAATAAGTGTTTTTTACAAGAGTTATTCTGAATAATACTCATTACTTATACTTAAATTGGCTTTGCGAATACTTTCATGCGATTTACACTCAACATTTTATCAAGCGTAAGTTACATATAATAATCTACTAAGAAAAACCCTTTTGGAATCGTATATTTCGTTTTCCTTTTTAACATAGCTAGGTACTTTTCTAAGATAAACTTCATTGAGAACACAACTATTCCGGCAAAAACTTTGATTATTTCAGCAAATTTTAGAATTGTGATAATACAGTAATATGTGAGGCGAATGAACGCAAAATAGGTAATTATTATTTAACGTGAAGGGGATGCACGACAATGGCTTATGTTTTGCAACATCAAGTGCAGGATTCGTGAGCGAGGAATAAAGAACTTGTGTGGCCATTAAATTAGATATCTAAGTATTTATCTTCGTTAAACGAGCTAAAATTTTAGCACAAAATACTTATCTTCTTCTATTCTTCTCGAAAGGCACTTTCTAATGTACTATTTGTTACCCGATGAGGTAGTGGACATCCCAAAAAATGGTCACGTTTTTGATAACTCTACAAAACGCTCGATTAGAACTCTGTAAATTTAGTTAACCTTACTAATATGCGTAATCCTGGATAGGTCACACATCTTTTTACCCGATGAGGTAGGTAAAAATACGTCACGCTCTTGGTCTATCATGTAAGCCCAGAATTCTTAAATTCGACGGCTTAGATCCCTGTGATAATACCTACATAAAATTTACTTGATCTTTATAAATAAAATAGGTACCTATTTATAGTTTTAGCTGACTGCCTTAAACAAGTACATTAACGCAGAGTAAAAAAAAGGGTGTATTCCTTGTAAGATGTAAGCTAGGTAGAAAATCTAGCAAAGAAGAATAAATTTTGTTCAAGAATAAAATCTTAGCACAAGCTCAATAATTTTACTTTTTACTTAAAAAAAAAAGGCAACGGTCAAATTTTTCTAAATGCTAAGTTATTTCGCTTTTTTTAAATACCATGCTTATGACATTGAGAAATTTCGATAGCCACATTGTTTCATAGTCCAGAACACAATAATCACCAATTAACCAGAACATACGGTAAGCGACGACGGCGGTGTGGCCGATGTTGAAACTCATAGATCTAGAAAGTATCTATTCACTCGGTTTAGGTTTTAGGTAGGTTCAAACGCAAATATAATTAATAATAAATATTAAATATAAATAATATATATTATTAAAAACAAAAAACAGACCTAGCCTAGTTTGGGCCCGGCAGAAATTCAGAATATCTTTGACTAATTATATTATTATTATATTGATTTGAATGTTTATAATTCTTTAATCTATTGTAATTAGTTATTTAGTGTTTATTTCTTATTATTATTCTTTTATAATGACTTTATTATTTGACATGTATTAATATATGAGTATGACTAAGCTTTGGTTTGTAATATCGTCTTTTGTATAATTTGAAACTGTATTTTGGAACAATAAAATAATCTTATTGATGGATATTTAGGTAAAGCATTTTTCGTGGCCCTACTTTAAATTGTGCAACGAATGAACCTTTGCTTATCATCTCGCACCGCAAGTAAGGAACGCGCGATATTTGAACAATTTTAGCATTTGTTGTGTGCAACGCTATTATCTCGGAATGAAATAATTATATACATTCATTGTACGACGTTTATGCTGCGGTTGAATTTAGATGAACCGGTTTATTCTGTATTTTCAGGCTGTAATAAAGCTTCGTCCAGAGTCAGTTGTTTACGACTTAATCGTTTTTGGGTAGTTTCGGCCAGACAGACAGTATAGGTTTAGTATAACTAAGCATACGTAGTCTGTCTGTTTTTCATTTAAACAAAACAACATTTAAACATAACGACTTTTGAAGCATGACTTTGATATAGGTATGACTATATAGAAAGTTGGATTTTTCACAGAATTCGAAATATAACTTCATTAATTTTCAAATAGTAAGTACCTGTGCGACCGAGATTCACTCGGATTTTTTATGACTGAAAATACGAGCAAACCCGGGTTCACTAAAAATGAAACCTAGCAAAATCGATTTATCGTCCCCTAATTAAGATGATCGGCTATTATACGTTAATTTGTAAAGTGTACTTAGCTGTTATAGTTTTCCTTTAATTTTCGTAATATAATTGCTTCTGCCATGATTTTTTTCACATTTCCAATACCGACCATTTATTTGGCGGGGGAGGGGGATACTTGCCTCATATAAAAATTATCATTTTACAAACGGATCCCTAAGTTGAATAATAAAAGAAATCCTAGTTTATCAAAGGCACGGGCCCTGGAGTCTGTGTCGCTCAATTTTTTTCAATAAAAAAAAAGTTGAATAATGGTTTTCACAAATTCCTAATATTTTTTGGATTACTTATCAATTAACACCCCACACTATAGGATGAACAAATTGAGGTTTGTCTGCTTGGGCAATACTCATACGTAAAATACATACAAATATAATTGAATGAAGGTATGAATATTTATATCGTTCAATACATATTCAATGCGATGCAAACTTTGAATATCTAAACTGTTTTTCTATAAAATAGAATCACATGAATATTTACATGCGTCGATAGGTAAAACGAAAAGTAAAAACAAAAAAAAAATGGTCGTCTTTAATGTTGGTTTACAGACGATAATTTTACGTGATAACGATGCGTCACAAGCCGAAAGCTTAGGCCAATCGTGCCTCTCTATCGCTTGTTCCGCGCTCTCGCTTGCACGCTCGGCTCAGGCGGAACGTGACAATGAGTTATGCTTTTTCGTACACGCACCCGGCGTTCATCGATATATAAACGTTATCTCGTCAAAAAAAGCAACTGTGTGTAAGACGACCAAGGTATTTTGAGCTTTGTGTACCGTACCTACTTGTAAGAAATCATCTTGTAATGTTTTGTTAAGAAGTAAAATTTTCCTTTTTGGAGATGGTACTTAGTGAGTGTTAATGTTACATTCGGAATCTTCGATGACAATGTAATGTTTCTATAGAGCTGGTCTGATGAAGGACTTGAAAATTGGTACTGAATCTTACTGATAATATATTCACACAGTTATCATAATAATTTTTTATTAGAAACAGGCGATTACTCGTAAATAGTATGACGAGGGAGACCAAACAGTGGCAGTGGATGCATCCCGTTAAGGCTCATTTTTTTAGTCATTGTGAACACTTTTGATGAAATATTTTGCCCAAAAGCTAATTTTTTGATATTTTCTTTTATTTTATGCTAACGGAACGAAGTATCACGTATAAGTAACGAAACATAACTGTCACAAAAATTTTGATTGTCCACTTCAAATATTTTAGCAACTAATACGAGTTAGCCTAATGCAATATTTCAAATACTCGCCACTGACATCAAAATACACATACAATTAAATCGATTCTATTTGTCGATATCATATCATTAATATACATTTTGACCGTGACGAATCAGACGTTGGCACACACAAGCCAATAGTTAAAAGTGATTGAAATTATGCATTGACCGTGCGCACACGCACGTCGGCTATTGCTTAAGTGTTCATTAAGTAATATATCAATGTATAATTCAGAGCTGTCCAACCGGATATAATCCCGGGCATTTAGAAACTACTGTATAGATCGGAGAAACAGGTCGCAGTAACAAATTGGTACTTTAAAAATATCATATTTTAACTGAATACAAAAAGAGGAAAGTTAACAATTATGTTTTGTTTTTAATGTTTCTTACCCCATAATTCCGTAATATATAAACCGATTTAAAAAATTCTTTGATAATATATACTTTAGATTGGTTCCATAGAAAGTTTATCAATTTTTTTCAGTAATTTGGTTTTAAGACAAAATTATACATTTTGAAATCGGTTTATAAGATTTTAAAACTATAATTACAAGTTCTAAATACTAAAAAACGAATACAATATTGTCTGTAAGCACGAACAAATGAAATAATAAAAAGTGAAAGAAGTTTATTAAAAACAAAAATAATGTCACTTGATAACTGACATTATTTTTGTTTAATTTGTTAATTGATATTCGTACTCTTGAACATCAAATAAAATGATGTTGAGCGTCGTTGTCGTAAAAAGAGCATTTGCCAACTAATTAAAACTAATTTTACCTATATCGTAATGGCTATTGGATAAAATCGGATCGTAGATTCTAGAGTTCTCGCTGTACACGTTTAGAAAATATGGTGTTTTATTGAAAATTTTGTAAGAGACAAACTCGTATTTGCCGTAGCTCAAAACAAATTGCGGGCCGAGCTAATGTGCCCCATGGCGTGCCGAGCCGGCCATGCTTTGGACAGCCCTGTATTATACAAATTGGTTACGGAAATGAAATATCGCTCGGTACATGGTAATTGTATAGGTCCAGCCGTGTAATATATTTGAAGTAATAACTATCATTATTTGAATGGATGTACTTGGACAAAGTGGCGTAAATGGGCTTTGCCCTGACAACATCTGTAGCTTCTACTGGTCAGTCTAAAATTTTATAATTGAATTTGATTTTTTTGCTTGGTACATAAACGTATGGTATGTACTACCATACGGTTATAATAATACTATAGATTTACTTTAAATTAGTTAAACACCTCTTGTAGATTTTTAGAGAAGCATGTGTGAAGCAGCAGTCTATTTCTCAGTATAATTGGAAAAAACTGATGAAGAGCTCAGCTTTTACTTGTAGGTACTTACTTTGTTCAATCTAATTTACTTGGATGATTATATTATGTATTGTTCTAGATATATTTTTAATAAATTTTTATATAGTTATTCTTATTATTTGTGTATAAATAAATATTAAAAAAAATATATATATTGTTTTAGAAATCAATATTGAACCGATTATGATAAAAATTGTTGTGACCAGTATGAATGAAAATTCTTTCAAATAAAAATAATCAAAGTAGTTTTAAAGGATAAAGTTAAATAACAAATAAGTTTTTTAACAACAAGTTTTTTACTCTTAAATAAATTATTTATGTTATATTGTTTTAGAAATCAATATTGAAACGATTTTGATAAAAAAAATTGGGACCAGTATGAATGAATATTCTTTCAAATAAAAATAATCAAAGTAAATTTAAAGGATAAAGTTAGTTCATCATCATCATCATCTCAGCCATAAGAAGTCCACTGTTGGACATAGGCCTCCCCCATGGATTTCCAAAAAGACCGATTGGAAGCGGCTTGCATCCAGCGTCTTCCCGCCACTTGTATGAGGTCGTCTGTCCATCTCGTGGCTGGTCTTCCTACGCTGCGCTTGCCGGTACGTGGTCTCCACTCGAGAACCTTTCGGCCCCATCGGCCATCAGTTCTGCGTGCTATGTGCCCTGCCCACTGCCACTTCAACTTGCTAATCCGCTGTGCTATATCGATGACTTTTGTACGTCTACGTATCTCTTCATTTCTGATTCGATCTCGTAGAGAGACTCCGAGCATAGCCCTCTCCATAGCTCGTTGCGTGACCTTGAGCTTCCTTATAAGGCCCATAGTTAGGGACCACGTTTCAGTGCCGTATGTCATCACTGGTAACACACACTGGTTGTAAACTTTCGACTTGAGGGACTGGGGAATATTGGACGAGAAGACGCTTTTAAGTTTCCCGAACGCTGCCCAGCCGAGTTGGATACGACGATTGACCTCCCTCGTAAAGTTGGACCTGCCTAATCGGACCGTCTGTCCTAAGTAGACGTATTCGTCAACAACTTCAAGAGTGAAGTTCCCCACAGATATTGGGGTGGGCACTACATGGGCGTTCGACATAACCTTCGTTTTGTCCATGTTCATTTTGAGGCCCACTCGTTGGGAAACTCTATTGAGGTCTTCGAGCATCGTGCTGAGCTCTTCCATCGACTTTGCCATGACTACTATATCGTCGGCAAACCGAAGGTGAGTGATGTACTCGCCGTTAATATTAATGCCGAGCCCTTTCCATTCCAGAAGCTTATAGGCATCTTCCAAACCGGCGGTAAACAGTTTCGGAGAGACAACGTCTCCCTGCCTCACGCCTCTTTTCAATGAAATTGCCTCTGAGTTCTGGTCTTGTACTCGGACTGACATGGTGGCGTTGTTGTACAAGCACTTCAGCACTTCGACATACCGATAGTCAATACGGCATCGCTGGAGAGCCTCAAGCACCGCCCAGGTCTCGATCGAATCAAAGGCTTTCTCATAGTCCACAAACGCTAAGCAAAGTTAGATACCTAACTTTTAAAACAAATACAATCGAAACTTCCTTTTTTGTAAGTCTGTTAAAAACCAAAAATGTGTAGCAAAATAATTTCAATAATACAAAAAAAAAAAAAAAAAAAAAAAAGATATTTACAGTTTCTTTCTTGCGATATGTAAAAACATGCTATGTATGTATGTATGGCTTTATTCCACTCTTAAATAGGACAAAAGAACATACGTCTAAAACTTTTCAGACTAACACGTATGTCGTAAATGCTTTTAATGCTCACTATGCTATTGGAAAATGCTTTTGATAGCCCACTGTTTATAGTTGTTTAGAACTTCGGGCAGATTTATGTTGTAAGTTATAAAACTACTTCGTTCTCAACGGCAAGTACTGGGTATTTAGCTGAATTATTGAATTAGTAATTAAGTGATATATTAGCAATAATCCATTATTGGTATTGTAATTACTTATAAGGTGGTTTTAAGATGGGTCCAATAATTAACGAACCAATATATAAACAAAATAATACAGCCAAGATCGTATCGAGATATGCGTAAAGGGTTCCGTAGTCAATGATAAATTAAAATATATTGCTGAGTATTGTTTATCACTTTGTTAAATTGTTAATGAAAGTTTTATTGTATCTTTTATGTATTTTCGTAAGTATCGCTATATTTCGAAAAGTGTTCCATAATATTTTTAATTATATATAATACAGTCTATTATAATGATTAATCAATAGTTTTGTTTATTTTTTTTCATACATTATAGATGTACGATTGACCACCAACTCGCCTGATGTTAAGCGACGGTGTGGCCGAGGATGGAGCTCGTCGATCTAGAAGATATCTATTCACTCAAGCCTTGAAAATTCCAACATTGTGGGTCTCAGGAAACAGAGATTGTAGTTGTTAAATATGCAGGGACACATTTTTTCTCGTTTTGCGGTTTGGCGAATAGATCTCGCACGGCGGAAGTGTTATTATGAACCCTTAGTTTCATTTTAATAGTCTTATTTTAATTATACATACATGAAGCTGTACAGGAGACAGTTAGACAAATGAGTATAAAGAATATAGGCTGCCTTGTAGTACTACAGTACCCTAAAACTAAATAACAACATGATAGCGCCGGGTCATCTATGCGAAGTTGCGAGCTAGAGAAAATGTTAGAAATGGACCAAAATAGCCGCAACGGATAAGGTACATTATTATGTATTTCCTTAGAAATGGTATCACTACTCAATCCATCAATCAAAGTTACTGGACCATTCATTCAATGCCAAAGTTTGATAGAAATAGATATATATCAATAAGGATACGATAATGGACGAATGTTTTTGGCGCAAAAACTAACCTAAATATCAATTTGAATAATTGTAATGGGACACAGAATTGATGCTATCGTATAGAAATTATTTGATCAAATGGTAACTGGATAATCATATCAAATGTTATTGTCTATGCATAATTCATAAATCAATCGATCAACATTATTACAATGACAAAAAACAAGCGATTGGTAATTAATAATTACTTTTAACGGTGGAGGTGCTAGTTTTTGTATTAATTTGATTTAATAATATAATACTGGCAAGCGCCTTTATTAACTACTTACAACACAACAATATACAGACTCAAATAACTAAACTACTATACAAAAAGCACATCGATTACCCCAGACCGATAAAGGTCTAAAGATAATCCAAATGCTCAAACCCACTACCAGTTGGCAGCGTACCCAGCATGCTAGCCGCATTGCCATTATAATACTAAGTGCTGAAAAAAAACTACAATACGTAGATACCGCGAACAAGCAAAATGTGAAATGTCCTTCCTCGGAAGGTTTTCCCGCCGAGCTTTAACAAAGAACGTTTAAAAAGGGTGTCTACAAGCACCTTTCCGGTCGTAAGTGAAAAGTCGTAAGTGAATACCTAAATAAATTCAAATACCTAGACGGTATTAAAGTTAGCTATCAAAATTTTAGAAAGAAAAATTATTTTTTTCGAATGATGTCTCTGAAAATAAATCCTAGTTTCTACGCCAAAGTGATACTAGCATAATACAACGTTCATTAAAAACTACACGAAACTAAACTCATAACAAACGCGTTAAATAAAAGTTTTTTGGCGTAAAATTGGAAGTTCTACTCTCGACATAATATGAACATGGAAGCTATTCAAGTTACAATGTTTATTTTCCGTACAGCGCCACCAAATTTTAAGTACTAGTAACCAAATTAGAAAACTAAAATGTTGTATAGAAAATTCTCAGAATAGCTCAGAAAATACTACATTAGCGCTCCCATCTAAATGAATAAAACTGCCGGTGGTATTTTACGGAATGAAACTCTGTTGCATTGTCAAAGGCTTCGTTGGAACATGTTGAAATAAAATGCATGGTGAGTATTGCCATGACAAAAAATAATAATTCGAAGGCATTATGTTCGCAACAAAAATAGATCTGTGAACAGTCTCATCCGTTTGAGAGCTAAAATGCCACAGGCAGACACACAGATACACATATACATATTATACACATCAAACATTATAAGACTCCTCTTTTTGGGTCGAGGGTTAAAAAACCTTTCTTCTGTGCCAGCAGTGGACTTCTTGTGACTGAGATGATGATGATGATTTTTTTAATAGACGACTTAGTACAGTGGTTATAATAGTCGGGTAAATAGGTAGTAAATCAACTCTTTCGTCGGAATTACAAAATCATTGCAGTATTTCAACTACAACGTTTAAGTAGGTAAATACTGCAATCTTTATATAATTATTTACGCGAACAGTTTGTTTTGAGTAACGACGACAAATCTCGTGTATTATTATCATTTTCTGCAAGTAATTGACAGATTTCTCGCCATTATTGCAGTAAACCCTTCAAAATATAATAGGTGCCAACTATAGGATTGTGGTAATTATCTTCGTGTATATTTATAATTGCTTTAAGTAGTAAATTATTCAAGCAAGGTTAGGAAACATACATACCTACAAATATATATTCACTCCAAAAACCCTTTTAAGCCTCCTTCTAACGCAGTCCGGTAAAAAGGGAATAAGTACGTAATAGTATGTAGGTTTAAATCTTCTATCCAAACTTAATCTTTATTGATTTATACCCTTCAGTGATCAAGTCATACATATGCGTATAAGCCTATTTCCACAATAAAAAAGTCTGATTTATGATGTAAAAACAACGTGTACATGCATAAATGCATACACTAACAATGCCTCGCTGCATGTGCATGATTAATCTAATGAATCTCTCCTTTTATGAATGCAAGTCAAAGTGATCCACCCTCCTGCCTTCCTCTTCCTCCCCGACTGATTACAAAACCGTCTGCGCGGTAATCTAATCACGGTACACAGAGCGTACCAGAAATATGGGCTGTTTCAAAATTATGACGCTTTCCGGAATTTCCTAGAAAGTTCTAGAATATTCGAAAGCGTTCTACGTGTGTGCTCGTTAGGCGGCGGACATTTGCTTTTTCAATGTAATGATTTCATAATCCCGTGTAATGCATGAATGTATTAATTTTATCTCTTTATGTGCAAAAACGATTTCACATTTTCAAGTTATTGAGCTTTTAAACTACGTAATTACATAAACATATAGTGCGAGTATTTGATTTATATTTATTTGTAGACATTTCACGCAACACCATCTGCTTGTACTATGGATACTAGATGGTTGAAAGAATACATATATACTTTTTTTTTTTTTGTAAATATACCTACAAATGTTATTCTATTCTTACTGTTTCAATTAAACAAAAAACTCCATAGATTATTTTGAATAGCTGCTAATAGTTATCATCTTCCCTATTATTTGCGACCTTGAAATTTTCCGAGCTAAATATTACAAATCGACCTGCTAAGTCATCGATTACGCCGATATTAACGTCAGCTGGCTGATGGCAGGCCAGGTAAACTCTGCAGTCTATACTTAATATTGGTTGACATGCGACTTTGATTTACCACTGATCACTAACATCAGATATTTTGACCCTTCCGATTTTTGATACTGGACGTTTTGGCTCACTGTAGATTTTGGGATTGTCGTTGTTTGTGTTTGTTGATTTTGTAATTTTTTTTTGCGTTATGGCTCACTATATATTTTGCCTTCCTCGACACTTTGGCTCACTGTACATTGCTACTTGAACGAATATTATGCGACGTACGTATCTCTTTGATGCGCTGTCAAAGGAGATAAGAGATACAAGAATGAAATACCGGGTGTCATTACGTGTCAGCGAGAAGTTGAAAAAATATGTTGAGCATTTGCTCAAATTAATAAATGTTTTTTAACCGTAAATTTTCAAGTAGCACTTCAGCATGCTGACTTGCGCTTTCTTGAGTCGGTATTACTTATGTATTTATCCGTACAGCGAAAAACATCTTCTGTACGTTCTGATTAAAATTGAACAATACCTTTTTAAATGTGATAAGGCCGCCTTGGTACTGTCGTTTAATTTTGTTTGTAGGGTTCCGTACCTCAAAAGAAAAGACGGAACCCTTATAGGATCACTTTGTTGTCCGTCAGTCCGTCTGTCCGTCCGTCTGGGTGTCAAGACGTTTATCTCGGGAACGCGTGAAGGTATCGTGTTGAAATTAAAACCATATACGCAGATCCATAGTAGTGCCTTGCTGCAGAAAGAAAAATAAAATTTCTCAGTTTTCCTAAAAAAAGTTACAGCCGAATATGTCGTAAAAAATGAACATTTCGACACTCCCAAGGGAATCAAAACCTATGGGGTACTTCCCGTTGACCTAGAACTTTGAAATTTGGCAAGAAGCATTTTCTTATAGTACACATATAGTAAAAAATCCGAAAACCGTTTTTTTTATTTATTTAATCACATGTACAATATTGTCTTTATCTAAGGAATGAGGGTCCAAATTTTAAAGTGAATTTACCGTATCATGTGGGGTATTATATGAAAGAGCTTAGTTAGCATAAGTTAAAACAGGTTTTCAAATATTTTTACGATGTATATTTTTCGGTATAAGAAGGAAATATATGATTTCACCCTTTTATCTACTAGTTTGTACGGAACCCTCGGTGGGCGAATCTGACTCGCACTTGTCCGGTTTTTATTTTAAGTAAGTTACTGTATGGATGTACAATATTGTTCAATTTCATCCGTGAAGTATTGAGTACATGAGCTGAATATAAAAAATGGGTAAGTAAAAAAAAAAACAATTAAAATTTAATCCTAACACGTCCGTGTAGATAATTGGCATTGTTAAAACACGCTCGCACACACGTGCACGTATGCATCTGTAATAGAGAGTTCATACATCGAATTTGTACAGATTATGTAAAACAAGTCAAATTGTTTTGAAAGGGTCTTCGTGCATCAGGACGACCATAAGAATTTGTGTGTCACGACCAATTTTTAAGCCTGGATGCCAAAATCATTACTTCCTTAATTATACATATTTATCTTTAAAAAAACCGGCCAAATGCGAGTCAGACTGATCATTATCGATCAGTTGCATTGATCAATATCGAGCAAAAACGAGCAAAAAAATCACGTTTGTGGTACCCTTAAATATTTAATTTATTCTGTTGTTTAGTATTTGTTGTTATAGCGGCAACAGAAATACATCAACTGTGAAAATTTTAACTATCTAACTATCACGGTTCATGAGATACAGCCTGGTGACGGACGGACGGACGGACAGACAGCGAAGTCTTAGTAATAGGGTCCCGTTTTTACCCTTTGGGTACGGAACCCTACAAAGTAATCATTATAGATAAAAAAACTAAAAAACCTGACTTCAAAATAACTTTGTTGCGGTCGCAATAACTTTTTTTTTCAGTTATTTTGCTAATATATGGGACTACCTCTTATCGGTGAACAAATTCATCGATTAATCCGCCAATTATAATTTTATTTTGTTTATATTACAATTTATACATTCGAAGACTCTTCACAGTGTATAGTGCGCTCGCACCCTTATGACACGTGTCAGGGTCACGCTCGTGGGTAGTAAAATATTCCATGCCAAGGAAGTAATTGGGAAGCTGATGTAAAATTTAGATGAATTGACGATAAAAAACGTATTTGCCTTTTCAAATTTGGCCTACGTTTGTGACACGTTTCACATAAAATTACTGTCGTTTTATCATTGTATTTTATTTTCAGGCTTATACGTTTTGAAGGCTTGCGTCGAAGATATAAAATAATAAAATTATTGTATTATTTTGTCTGTATCCTTGTCGTTATGATATGTTGTCTTGCTTCTTGTAATGCTTTTTATAGTCAGGTCATCTATAGGTCGTGGGTTCGATCCCCACCCAGGGCAAACATTTGTGTGATGAGCATGGATGTTTGTTCTTTTTTTAAATAAAAAGCAAGGCGCGTCACCGACCGAGAGTGACGTGTGTGCTGCTCCTTTGAAAAAGACCGCCGAATGCGGTTGAAACTATAGTCGGATATTTCGGCTCAAAGCAGACGTGAGTGACCCGTAGTTTTTATTTAAAAATATGTGAAAATATTAATTTCCATAGTAAAAATATGTTTGTTCTGTGTCTGGGTGTTTCTATGTATCATATGTATGTATTTACGAGAAAAAATATTTATGTATTCTATCAACCATCTAGTTTCCATAGTACAAGCTTTGCTTAGTTTGGGCTAGATGGCGTTGTGTGAAATGTCCTCCAATATTTATTAATTTTATTTATTTATCTGCCTCAGTGTTGTTAGGATTCCTCCATGTTAAGTTCATAATATTAAGGTGTGCAACTATGGAACCCTACTTTGCGTGTGGCAACAAGCACTTAGCCGCTTATTATGTAAAAATAACAATAGCTATTCTAAATTCAAATCGAAGCCCCATAGAAAAAGATCCGTTTACAAAGTTGATGCTCTCAAAACGTAAGCTTGTTTAAGTTATTCGGTTCAAGTTTTAACACACGCAACCGAAAGAAATACTATTTCGGAACTATCAAAGTTAACGGGGAATTGCTTCTGCAAATTACCGGTAATTTGAATAAACTTTCGCGTTTCACGTGCAGTCTACTTGGATTATAATTATATGAAAATTGGTGTTGTGTATAACAGGCGACTGGAGCTGATTTAAATTTTTAGCGACTTTAAAAAGAAGGAGGTCAATCAATTCGGTTGTATTTCTTTCTGTTTGTTATTTTGTCAAAGTCCGACATTTATATACCAATTTGTTTTTTTTTATTTATTTAAAGGATATAATTTCAGATTGTTCAATCACAATTTTTATCATAATCGATTTACTGGTTTCAGTTTTTTAAATAATAATTACGATATAATTACGATTTTATATTTAATTACGATTACGATATAATAATTATTTATGTAGCCACATAGTTTAGTGTTCGTGATGCGTGATTATATGTAAAATGATAAGTCATCTTTAGGATACGTTTACATAGATATTATGAGTATGACTGATATAGATAGGAGGCCTCTAGCACGTAGTACTTAGTATATAAGCTTAGTTATTTGTTGCAATAAATTAGACCGATGCCGTCATGTGTCTCATTATCACCAACCCTCCATTCTTCGGCCTAATTTACATGGTAAATGGTGAGGATTCCTGACCTGGTTATGCAGAACTCTGATTAGCTAAAACTCCACAGTCTCTTTTGTTTCTACGACATGCGGTCCGCCTCAGTTAAAAGGCCTCGCAGTTCGTAGTATGCCTACCTGCTGTAGGTCGTGGGTTCGAACCCCATCCAGGACAAACATTTTTATGATGAGCATGTGTGTTTTTTCTGTGTCTGGGTGTTTCTGTGTTTCTTAAGTATGTATTTAAAAAAAGTATATCTCATACCTTTAAACGAGCAATTCTTGTATAAGTAAATTTATATTTAAAATCTGAATCTCGGAAACGGCTCCAACGATTTTAATGAAATTTGGTTTGTAAGTAGATTGGGGGACGATTAATGGATCTTGCTAGATTTCATTTTTAGTGAACCCGGGTTTGCTCGTATTTACAGTCATATAAAATCCGAGTGGAGCTCGGTGGCCCAGGTACTATGTATTATATCAGCTATCAAGTTTCCATAGTACAAGCTTTGCTTAATTTGGGCTAGATGGTGTTGTGTGAATGCATTTCAACTAAAGCCGAGCATGCAATGGTAGTTACCAAAGCGTAATTACATAATTGTACCCTTCTAGAAGATGTAGATGAGTTTGCAAGCAATGCTTGAAGAATTGGCCAGTTCTTCTTCTCAAAATCCGACAAATCACCCAGGACTGGCTTGGACCTCCTCCGCTTCGTCGAGTAAGTAAACCCGTAGTCTCTCAACTCTCCGCTACTAGCACTAAACGGAAACTCACCTGAAAAGGGACTGGGGATATTAGTAAATACAAATTCATCAATATCTTGAAGCTTTATTGTAGTATTTAAGTTTGGTACATAAAAAAAAAAAAAAATATTTGTGGACATTTCACACAACACCATCTAGCCCAAACTAAGCAAAGCTTGTACTATGGAACTAGATGGCTGATAGAATACATATATACTTTTTTTTTTTTTTGTAAATATATACTTAAGATACATAGAAACACCCAGACACAGAACAAACATCCATGCTCATCACACAAATGTTTGCCCTGGGTGGGGATTGAACCCACGACCTTTCAGTTCAGCAGGTAGACGTAAATACACTACCAACTGAGCCACAAGGCCAGTAAGTAAATAGAAGTATTTCTTTTTATCACACTTGTTCGAAAAAACGGTGATTGGTGGATATTATAAGAACGTGTAAACTTGTATTTTTTGTTCAAGACGTGTACCTGGAAATTTTAATTAAATGTAATAATGAAATTTTAGGAATACTGCATTTAATGGTGCCCTACAGAGAGAAACTTTTCAATGCTTCATGACAATCATTGCATCCAAAAGTCTCTATTAAAAAAAAAAAAAAAAAAAACCCGGCCAAGTGCGAGTCGGACTCGCGCACGAAGGATTCCGTACCAATATCTATAAAAACGACAAAAAAATCACAACTTCATGAACTTGAAAATACTTTCACTAGATCCGACCTATAAGTAAAATATTATCTAAAAATGTGTCTATTTTTCTCAGGAACCTGAGTAATATCACCCGCCTACACCGACCGCGTGTTTTTCTTCAAAAAGCCTAATGGAATATTGGGTTCCGTCTGGATGTTATCAACGAAGGTAAAACATGATAAGTGAATTATAAGAGAATACAGGCCTAGAGTCAAGAATGCATTGCCCTCAGAGTATAACTAAAGTTTAGTTATACTTAGTTACTAAGCTATAGCATGGCTCGAAGTCTTCGGTCAAAGATGATTTGTCATGTAACTGGATAAAATTTTATTTGCTTGCTTTAGATGTATATTATTGTTTACATTCCTTCAATAAACTATCAAAAAGCAAGTCCTCATAGAAGTGGCAGGACGCTGGATGCAGACCGCTTTTAACCGTCCTTTTGGAAATCCATGGGGGAGGCCTAAGTATGTCCAGCAGTGGACTTCTTTTGGCGGACCATAAGATCAGCATCATCATCTCAGTATGATGATGATGATGATAATAATGGTATATTATTGTTTACATTACCTTCAATAAACGATTTGGGTTTTTTTCTTGTTTCCTTGGAGCAAGTGACATTTTAGCTGAGGATGGAACACATTGATCTATAAGATATAGATATCCCTCTATAAACATCAAAATTGGTCCATCCGTTTTACATAGCTACAATGCCACAGACATATACACAGATTTACAGATACCTTTGACAAATTTATAGATACACACGTTAAACTTATAACACACCACGTTTTTGGTCGGGTGTTAAAAAGTTGTAAGAAGAGAATGTATATTGTTTTTGAGAGAATAAATGTTTAATATGAAAATTTTTAAACAAATTGCCAACTACTTCAAGTACCTAGTTGAAAACATTAATGTATACTTAATTTTATTGGATTTGTACACAATTTGTTAAACAAAAACACCTTACCCACCTCAGGTGCAATTGTATCTAAATAGCTCAACTTACAGTAACAATTTACTCCAAGCACTGATATAAAACACCGAGAAAAGAATAATGAGCATCGCCAGCTCCCTGTGTACTAAGATAGGGCTCAGCGAGCTGAGCATGTGTGGGTTCTAAGATATGGCCGTTTGTGCATGTGTGTCACGTGCCGGATTATAAAAGCTTTTTCCAATTCTCCATTGTAGCAGCGCCGGGGCTCACGGCGACCACGTAGGCGCCATATCTTACGCTCTCTGTACGCTTTTATTTTAACGAAATTTAGCCCCTCCCTTGTCAGTGTCGATTACTTTCCATTGTCTCACCGAGAGGGGTAATACCGTATCAAATTGGGAAATATTGAAAGGAAACGTGGGAAGCGATCTGGTTATTGTGCGGTCTCGGTCTGTTTGGGCTGCCGGTTGATCTTCAAATGTTGCTTGAATTTGTAGCGGATGTTGTGATGTTTCGTATCGTATCGTATGGTATCGTATCAGTATCACAGACATCTAATATGGTATCAGAATCTGGTGCCGTATTTACGGTATCTCTATCTGTATCTGTAATACGCCTCGATACTGCCTCGATTTTACCATGATATTCGCGGATCGCGTGATAACGCTGCTCTTTTATTATAATAACTCAATGATTTGTGATTTTTATATGGGATAGAGGTGAGATGGTTAAGGCGCCCGATTGATGACTAAAATCACCCTTAACAAAGACAAACGATGGTAAAAATACTTCGTTTAAGCCCTTAACAAAACAAAATCAACAATGTTTTTGTAGTGGCACTCTTTTGTAAAGTCGACCTGAGCAAATACCACACTTTTACTAGTTAGATAACTCATAACTAATCAGAAGTTTAGGAGATATACATCATCATCATCTCAGCTATAAGAAGTCTACTGCTAGACATACGCCTCCCTCATGGCTTTCCAAAAATACCGATTGGAAGCGGCTTGTATTTAGCGTCTACCTGTCACACCTCACACACTAATGAAATTATCAAAGGTATTTTATTATAGGGTAAGGTCAAACCTTATAATGAAGTTACCGACGGAAAAATAATATTTTTATTGATAAAAAATCTATTGTATAAATTGAATAGAAATCGTAGGAAGCTCTACAAATCCAAAACATCTATTGGACAAAAGTTAAATTATTCTAAGTGTCTCGAATTCATCGTGTACCTATCCACGCCGCCGCCGTAGCCTGCCAAAATGTAATAGCCGAATAACGCCAAATAAAGCCATAAAATTACTCACCAAAAATAATATTATTGGGCGAGAACGTGTTTTTTTCGTGTCGCGTACCGACAATAGAGGCAGCGCTGTTTGTTGTCCTCATACAAATCCGGAAAAAATAAAACAGATATTAAGGGCGCCCTCACTGTCCCGACTTCCCGCCCCGCACATTAGTGTCCCCAAAAATGTACCATTCTTATTCAAATATTTCCGGCAATTTGTTTGTCCTATCGTTCAGAACGGTACACAATAGCCGAAGAAAGAGAATGGACTATTCCGTTGCGGGCATTTTATGAAATATCGCTTGTGAGTTTTTACTCTTTCGGGCTCTTATACACTGTGTTTTGTTGTGATACAAACGTGTGATAAGCAATCACGCAACTGTATCACAATCGAGAGTAAAATGCGCTATCCCGCTCATGCATGGCCACATTTTTGAAGATATAAATTGACTGAAATTACTTACGATGAATAAAATTACCTAAGTGATATTTATAACAAAATTTCACAAAAAAAATATAAATACATTGTACATTGTTCATATCAATTTTAGCAAATTAAAAAAAAAAACGATTTATCTGTGTGAAAATGAAAACATAATTTTATGTAATACCTTGCGCAATAATATTGTCGATTATATTAATAAATTGGTACGCACAAAAAAAAGAGTGTTTTATTTCGATTTAAAGAAGTTTTCACTAAGAAAATTGGTTTTAGTACTCTTTATTTTCGATTACAATGTTTTACGTATAAAAAATTGTTTGTCTAATAATCATTTGTATTAAACGTTTTATATTAAAAAAAAACTGTATTTTATCGCGAGCTAGATAGTGAAATTACTACCAATAACGCCATAATAAGCTTTTGTATCGTTTACATCGATTCTGTTGCACGTCACGTCGATTGCATCACTCCGATTAAATTGGACAGCCACTGTATCGCGAATCCATCACGATTGTATCGCTTCATAATATGTATGCAAAAGTGAAGGATGTAATCTGTAATCGTTGTCGCATTGCAATTAAATCGCTACAGATGCTGCAAAAAGTCGCAATGCGCGGCTTTCCTCGCTGAAAAGTTGCTGCATATTGAGAACGAGGGCACCGTGACTTCGAGAATTGGAAACGCTTGCATTAATTTTGTTTGAATTTCTATTGTTTTCCGAGTGTTAAATGGGGCGCGGTGAGTTCGAACTAAAAGCTTTAACTCACTAACAAACCATAGCAAACAATTTTCTTGCCAAAAAACTTAGTGAAGTTTATTAATGCACTCGGTCTGCATTACTTACGCCGAACTGATTCCTTTGTTCCGTTCGCCTTTGAGAAACAAGTAAATCTTATGATGGAGTCGCGTTAAGGAAAGTTCTTTGTCAGTTGGACTGTTGCTATGGAAATCTATGGAAGTCCACTTTGTATCGATGTCGGGACAGAGTCGGGACTTGTGTCCTTTGTACACGATTTCCTTTGGTTTAACTAGTTTCATTTCGAGTGACACAATTGTAAGTGCACATGACAGATTCGCTTCGTGAAGTACTTACTAGAATACCTATGCTAAGTTTTGATCGACTGCCCAAGATGAATGGTAACGTTTTTTGGTGAATTAACTAAGTCGGTTAACGTCTATGCATCGAGTAGCAAAATTTGATTTTGTCTGTCTTTTTTTTAGCGTTCCGTACCTCAAAAGGAACAGAACTCTTAAAGGATCACTTTGTTGTAAAACATATTTTTAATTATTTTTACGATGTGTAATTTGCGGTTTATGAAGGAAAATATAAAAAAAACTCCCTTTTATCTACTAGTTTGTACGGAACCCTCGGTGAGCGAGTATGACTTGCACTTGCCCGGTTTTTTTAACCGCCAACCGACCGCCAACTCGCTATGATGTTCAGCGACGTTGCGGTCTACGATAGAGCGTGCTTACCTAGAAAAAAAAACAATTCACTCCCGATTTTAAGACACCCAGATTATATATATTTGGAAAGATTCACTCAGGCAGCGTATTCCACAATCTACTCGTAGCAGTAATCTCTCGTAGCTCGATGAAAGTGATGAAATATCCACCATGAAACAGTGACGCTTTTGACCCACAATCTAAATATACATTTCCCATAAAATATTTCGGTTAAATTATGTATAAAACGCCTATAGCCCCATTTGGCTCGATTTTTAATTGATTGAATATTGCACTAACAGTTTAAAAGCTTGCTCCGCTGACTATTAGTTTCAAATTTTATTACTCTGGCTGACGTTGAGGCAATATATGAAAGTAATAATGCCTTTTAGTATGCACGTTTGTTTTATAGTTTGAATTGTTAGGTGCAAAATAATGTAGAGATATAGAGCAACGTAGAATTATACGCACATAGCTTAGAAATGAAAGAGGTTTAATCAACTTTCAGTGAACAAATCCGGCAAAGTACGAGTTTCACTCGCACACCGAGTTTTCCGTACTCCCATGTAACATATGAACTTGAACAAAGAAAACAAGACAAAATGTACTATAAATCTATAGATATTTGTAATTTCACATATTTTCTATACAGTAGAATATTCTGAAATGATAGGCATATCTAAAGAAAATATTGATAAAAGCGCCATCTAGTGTCACTTTGATAAAACACAACATTGACCGTACGCGGGTGTGCGTCATTAATACCTAAAGTAAAAATACTTATAAATTGTCGCCATACCCGCCATCTAGCGTCACTCATTTATGTCTTACGACAACGTGAATTACTTTATTTAATTTTTAAAACACAAAAACACTGCTAATAAATAAATTAATTAATTAATAAAAATAGTGTTTGTTATTTAATTATTAATTAAATAACTTTTTTGCTTTACATCAAAACCCTATAATTTTACAAATGTTGAGACTTTGATCTATTACCGTTCGAAAGACAGCCGGTTAAGTGCTGGAAAGACAGACAGATACCGTAGCATCACGAATTGGCTCCCACACCCTTAGTACGGAATCCTAAAAAGCAATACTTATCCGCTATGAAAAAAATATGGAAAACTACAGTTTTCGTATTATTTATAATCTAAGCGAAGCGTTTTCGTAGTACTTACCTAATGTGATTATACTTTATACTTTTGTAAATAGTGGTGTCGCATTACTATGGGGGGGGGGGGACACACATCTCTTTTATGGATGCGTGTAAGACAAAAGTTCAAATAAGCATACTTTGAAATGTGATATTTTTAACAGTTGCTTCAATTTTTGTGTCACTCTCTTTATTACAGAAAAAACTATTTTGCTTTGCTTTAAGAGATGAGCGTAACCTCCCCGTAGTTATATATTGCGCGTGCAATAGTAGTATGCTCACTTTATAATTACATATAAATTTTCAGTTTTTTTTGCCTTTGTTATCAATTTTCTGTCTTTATCCCCAGTTAGATAAATAATACATATTGATACCACATAATACTTCCCATTTATTTTCGTTCGAAAACTTCCTGTTTACTCTCTGTAAATACTATAATTCGCGTAGATAAACAGAACATAGTCGATATACCCATCTCACATAGAATACGAAAACATGGCAACACAGACGATAATACGATTTCATTAGCTCCCAACAATCTCGTATAAGCTTGTTATAGATTTTAATTATTAATCAGAGCCGAGTCCCTCATCAAACTAACTTTGCATACGGAGCCGACTAGCGGGTGTATAACAATGGAGGTGTGCATAATTTTAACTAGACGTTTCACTAAAAAAAAAAGAAGAAAGTGTATGAGTCCGGATGAATTCAAAACAGTTTATAGACTTCCAGGTAACATACGTAGGTTTTTAGTTTTTGACGTCATCATCATCATCATCTCAGCCATAAGAAGTCCACTGCTGGACATAGGCCTCCCCCATGGATTTCCAAAATGACCGATTGGAAGCGGCTTGCATCCAGCGTCTTCCCGCCACTTGTATGAGGTCATCTGTCCATCTCGTGGCTGGTCTTCCTACGCTGCGCTTGCCGGTACGTGGTCTCCACTCGAGAACCTATTGGCCCCATCGGCCATCGGTTTTTGACGTGACAACGTCTAATAAATTGATGAACGCCGGCTGCATGCACGAAAAAGTATGGATTCATTGTCCCGTTACGTTACGCTCCTTGTCCCGTTACAACCGCGCGCGGTGGCTGAGGAAGCGAGCGGGTGTGCGCCGCGCCCGACCGTCGCTTCAATTTATCATTCCTCGGAGGTCGCGCGCGGACGTATGTTGTCACGTTAAACTATCGTGCGTAGACCGACTTTACAGACAAACAATTTTTTTTTCATACATCCCAAGTTTGTCTGGAAGAGATCGCTTTTAGCAAAATGATTGCATTTGTGCCGTTTTCATGTTTCTATTTGTTTGCTCATCACATATATTTGACGGTGGTAGAGGTAGAAGCTTAGGGGCGTCGTTCACATGATCCAGAGTAGACAATAGGGAATATGCACGATTTATTTTTATTTGGACATAAAAAGGCTAAGCACAAATAGCTCCATTCCACAAAATCAAAATTAAAATAACTTCAAAAATATGAAAGTTACAAGCATTTTAGTTTCGTTTACGTTCGATGACGTCACGAATCATGTTCGCCGTACAAATTCGATACAAAGTATTGTTACGCGAGGGCTTATTCCTCCCCTAAAACTTTAAATGTTCATATCCTGAAGGTTCTCGAGTGGAGACCACGTATCGGCAAGCGCAGCGTAGGAAGACCAGCCACGAGATGGACAGACGACCTCATAAGTACAAGTGGCGGGAAGACGCTGGATGCAAGCCGCTTCCAATCGGTCTTTTTGGAAATCCATGGGGGAGGCCTATGTACAACAGTGGACTTCTTATGGCTGAGATGATGATGATGATCCTGAAAGTTTATTGACCGATCAAAATATTTTTTTGTAAATGTATTACATTTTAGTATGAAATCAATTAAGACTATTATTGCAACGAAATTAAACGCCTTATTGTCAGTAGTACCATTGATTTTTGTACCATTGATGGTACAATTGACACAACGTTGTATCCTTAGTACCATTAATGGTACTAGTGACAATTATTTAGGATCAATAGTACCACCATTACCATTGATTTGTACCATTGACACAACTTTGTATCCTTAGTGCCATTAATGGTACTAGTGACAATTATTTAGGATCAGTAGTACCATTATAAATATTGATGTATCGCTAGTACCATGAATGGTACTATAGCTGATATAGCCGTGTCAAGTTTGACAGCTGTCATTGGAAATTAAGTTCTAATGCATATTCCCTATTTTGTTCGTTTTTGAATTTATTTATGGCAATTAATTTAATAGCGCCTTCAAAATTGATACCAATGCATGAATAATTCGGTGATGCCCACTCTTGTCAAGTGTTGTTAATAGTGTTGCAGGTCAAAAAGTACAAAAAATAACAAAATAAATCTAGATTGAAATACAATTAACTTCACATACCAGATCAAAAATAGAGAAAACTATCTAAACCAAATTACGTTGAAAACGGATGGTTTTCAACTTAACTCGGCATTACCATAAAGATAATAGTCCCCGCTTAATGTTCTGCTTACACTCATAACTTATGCTCCAACTTTACAACTTTCCGTTTATTATCCAGCTCATTCTGATTAGGACACAACTATAATTAGTTTGGAACAGTTAATTGCATACAAACGCTTATATTCGTAGCTGGAACTCTAATTATGCTTAGAGATACATAAACAGTATAATTACTCCATTAACTTTGTGTTGCCTTCCTGTATTTAGTACACGTCAAAACTGAAATATTAAGTTAACATTTACTGTTAAATATTCGCATTCTAGCATCTAATTTACTGGTTATAATTATTGTTTTTAAAACGTGAAAAATCAATTTCAAATATAAGTTCTTGAAGAACATTATTATGTAATCGGATGTGTGATTACTGTATTGTTACATAGGGGCCAACGGCAAACATGCGGAGGGAATTTTAAATTTTAAACAGTTTTTTGTCCTTGTACCTAGCTCGGGTATTTATTGTACAGTGATTGCAATGTTTGCGACAGTGGAAGATTTTAGCACGCTTTTATTAGCTTCACCTGTATGCATGTTTATTTGTTTGTTTGTTACCGACTCCTTTGGACTTAATTTTGATCCACTTCAAACGGTCAGATTTCATTCAAACTTTGTAGACTTATCGAGGACCGATGACAATACAATAATTTGAATCGTGTTTTTTTTTTATCTGCCCTGTTTGTACAAACTGTCCCACTGCTGGGAACGGGCCATCTTCTCATTGTGAGAAGGGTTAGGCCATAGTCTGCCACGCTGACCAAGTGCGGGTTGGCAGACTTTAAACATCTTCAAGATCATTGAGAACTCTCAGACATGTAGGTTTCCTCACGATGTTTTCCTTCACCGTTTGAAGTTGGCGGCAATCAACAATACACACATAGCTTCGAAAAGACAGAGGTGCGTGCCGCGGGATTCGAACCCAGGACCTGCGGATCGCAAGTCAGACGGTCTCCCGACTAGGCTGCCGGAAACTTCGTGTTTTTTTAGTTTTTTAAAACTATTATTATTTATACTATCACGTTCATTTATCAATCAATAATGCGCTTCGTTGCTTATATATCACGAGAAATTGCTTAAATTAGTAAAAATAAATTTCTAGGCTAATGAAAGTAACAAAATATTAACAACAATACAACAAATAACAAATTATAATAACAACAATATATTATATGATTATTATCAAGAATGGCTAGATAAGATAATATTAAGAATAATCTAAATTGTAGCAAACGTTATAATCAACAACAAACAAACAAACATTATGATGACAACAGCTACCCGACTCGGCTACAAGGATAAAAAAACTGTTTGAAATTTGAAATTGCTGCCGCTTTGTCGTGACATTTTTTTTTTAATACACTATAGATCTACGATTGACCACCAACTCGCCTGATGTTAAGCGACGGTGGATTTTCGCCAGTAGGAACGTTTGTAACTTTTCTTACAAGACAACAGGATCGGTTTTTTATCCTTAAATAGTATCTGATTTCGATAATTCTTTTTTAAATATACATAGTTCAAAACATTGATAGCTCTTATTATAGCTCTTTATTGATACCTCCACGGTTTGCCTTTTTCAAAATATTATACCATATTTTTTTTTTTACTTCGGGAAATTTGAAAAAAAAAGCAAATGCCTTATGATAATTTTCAATATTTATTTCGCGTTTGATTCAAAAACATATCGTAATCGAAGACTTAACACATTTTGGATTCAAAACGTCCGTGTTGCTCATTTAAATTATTATCGAGAGTTAAGATTAGTTTCGGTCGCATCTGGCGATCTTTATCGAGGTGGGTGTGACGGTGTTCAGTTTTCGCTGTGTCACTTGGCTTTCGCTTGGTATAAAGTTACTAATCAATTATTTACTCTATGTATGTGTGTTAAGCATTGATTGGAAACGATCAAAGATTACTACTAGGTAAAAAAAGTAAGTTCGTATAGACTGAGTGGCCAGCCCTATTATCAGAGTTATTAAGCCGCCGAAAGGCCTTTAACTTGGCTTGACGATTGCTGAACAACCGGGTCCTACAAATTTAACGTGTCATCCGACCCACGGTAGCGCTCAGAAAGAAATGCCACTCACGGTCACCCATCCGAAGTCTGACCGGTCCGTCCGTTGCTTAACATTGGTGATCGTTCGGGAACACCTAGTCAAGCTACGCCACGAGCGCTACTACTACTATGTGATTGGCGTATATTTTATACTTCAATTAAACTTATCAATACGATAAAAATGTTACTAATTCCGCTTATATCTAATTTATAGTCACAACCATGATTTTCCCCTTTAAAACGATCTGTACTACGCTCGAAAAGTGACAATGTATCACTTAAACAATTCATTTGAATATTATCAATTACCGTAATAAACCTAGTTGCGAAATTTTTTAATCAAATCCTATATTTTCGAAAGAGTTTACTAAACTAGAAAACATTGATATATATTTATTGTAATTTGAATTTACGAGCGCGAGAAAGCTTTTACATGTAGTAGTCATGTACCAATTATGTACTTATATACGCATTGCGCTAGTGTGTGTGCGGGAGCGAGAGAGAACGGTCGTCACTCAAACATACACAAACACGATTCCAACACAACCAAAGCCCGCACGTATTGCAACAAATATAAGCAATTTAATAACCTGTTAATGTTTAGAGGATATTTCTAAATTAATACGCGTTTTATGCTGAGTAGGTTGGCGTGAATTAATCAGATTTATTACTACAATATATTGTTGGTAGCACTCAAATGATTTGTTTGACGGCAAATATTCTGCGAATTGTAAAATTTATGAGCTATGTGTACACATAGGTACAAATATTTTATTGTATTTCCATTGAAGGAATTAACTTCGCATTCGATAAGAAATAAATCATTAAATCTCATCGATTTTAAAATTATATTTTTATCTTAAGAATTATAAAATACCCAAATGTAGTGTACATCTCCGCCCCCTGTCTCACTACTACTCAAAATAGTAGTTACCACTTGTTAGACGTTATTTCTCTTTATTTCTATATTCGGACCCCTCACTCGCATAAATAGATCTTATAGAGTGAATAGATATCTTCTAGACCGACGAGCTCTATCTGCGGCCACATCGTCGCTTAACATCAGGCGAGTTGGTGGTCAATTGTAGATCTACCTTGCATAAAAAAAGTAATCTTTTAAATATGTAGCTCTAATACATTCCCCAAGTTCTCGCTTATAATTATGTCTAGAGTTCTCTGAAGATATGGTTAGGCTCAAGTTTACGAAAATACCAATACAAATAAAAAAACCGGATAAGTGCGAGTCAGACTCGCCCACCGAGGGTTCCGTACAAACTAGTAGATAAAAGGGGGAAATCATATAGTTTCCTTCATACACCGAAAAATATACATCGTAAAAATATTTAAAAACCTTTTTTAGCTTATGCTAACGAAGCTCTTTCTTAAGATACCCCACATGATACGGTTAAAGAAACTTAAAATTTGGACCCTCATTCCTCGCTTAACGACACAATAATTTTATGATTAAATTAAAAATGTCCAGTTTCCGGATTTTTTCCTATATATGTACTCTAACACAATGCTTCTTGCCAAATTTCATAGTTCTAGGTCAACAGGAAGTACCCCATAGGTTTTGATTCCTTTGTGAGTGTCGAAATGTGCGTTTTTTACGACATATTCGGCTGTAACTTTTTTTTATGAAAACTGAGAAATTTTATTTTTCTTTCTGCAGCAAGATATGGTTATATGGATCTGCGTATATGGTTTTAATTTCAACATGATACCATTACGCGTACCTTTTACGCGTTCCCGAGATAAAGGCGGGCAACAAAGTGATAAGGGTTCCGTTTTTTTCTTTTGAGGTACGGAACCTTAAAAACAAATAAAACAATGTACCTATAAGTACAAGTACCAACATATTTTGGGCTCTGTTATGGACCGTGTTCATACTTTCTACGATTCAACTTAGTACGAGACTATATTACGAGGGTAATTTTTAGTTTGTCGTACACATATTAACATACTGGCATATACCGTTACATTTTCTGTGCTTTATTGTTACAGAAAACAAACGATTTTGTTAGAAATAACTAAAAAACCTCTTTGCGAAACTCATATTCTGACTTAGGCAAACCTCGAAAAAACAATAAAATTTTCAGCATTTCTTTTGTTCAAAAGATACGTCAGAAAAGAGTGAAAAGACAGAGCTCTTGATAAGTAATGTAGTGGAGTGACAGGTCGCTGTGGCGGCGTGAAAACGCGCAGCTGTGATACCGTGGTGGAGTGACAGCCGCCTATTGTTTGGAGCTGGCAGATGTCTTCAGATAAACTGGAGGGCGATAGGTACACGTTACGACTTACTACTTAGGTTTTTTTTTTATACATTGTAGGTCTACGATTGACCACCAACTCGCCTGATGTTAAGCGACGGTGTGGCCGAGGATGGAGCTCGTCGATCTAGAAGATATCTATTCACTCTCAAGTGTGTGCTATTTTTAACCCCCGACTCAAAAAGTGGGGTGTTATAAGTTTGACGTGTGTATCTGTGTATCTGAGCATCTGCGTGTGTCTGTGTATATCTGTGTATTTATTTATTTGTGTATATGTATGTGGCAATTTAGCTCTCAACCGAATAAACCGATTTTAATCTAGTTTTTTTTTGTTTGAAAGAGGATTTCATCGAGAGAGTTCTTAGCTATGTTTAATCAAAATCGGGTTTTCCGTTTTTCGGGGGTTTTTGAGTTTTCTAAAGTTTTTGCCACTATGCAAACTGATATACATATTCAGTTTCTGTTTCAGTTTTCACAATGACATTCCCATGAAATCAAAGGTTTTCAGTCAACTTACGAGTACATATGTGTCACTGAATAATACGCCGTTGTATGGAATGTTCATCGTGTGGTATAGTGTCAAACAACTACAGTATTTTTTAATGATTATAATGAGCGAACGATTGACCACAACTCACCTAATTGAATGCGACGATATGATGGTCAAAGATGGAGCATTCTTGATGCCCATGACATACATATTCACTATTGTCTTGGAGACACCCATGTTGAATTTTGATAATAGGGAAAACCGAGCCTGGAAGTGCGTTACCCTCTTTAGCAATTCTTATATCTTATAAAATAGAGACCCGAAGTCGCTTTGTGCAGGCTTTTTTAAATCTCACAATAATGTAAGGATGGAAAGATGCATCGCAAATTGTTCTACATTTATGGTTAAAAAAGGTTATGGTATATAATTTTATATTAAGTTAGTTCTGTCTGTTTGCATAAATTTGACTCGAAACTAATCAATAAATAGTAGTTTTTAGAGTATTAGGCTACAAGGTAACTACTACGACGTAAATAGATCTACAAGCAATAGACCAGAAGGTACAATGAGACTTAATGGTAAACGTCACATACGTTTACGTTTATTTTATCAGACAAAAGTCTTATGCCGTTGTATCTTTAGGTCGTAGATCTATTTACTACAAAAAATGCACATTCTTGATTTGTAATACATAGAATTAGAATTTTGTTGCTTACTATTTCCTGATAAATAGAATCTTAGATTTTTTTATATTTCTTCTAAAACGATATACTCCATCCTCGGCCACTCCATCGTTTACCATCATCTGAATTGATGGTCAAATGTAGATTTATTTCGTATTATAAAGTTCAACATGTGCATAATATGTCCTTAAAAAAAATAACAGATAAAACAACATTACTTGTTGGTTTTATCCTTTTAATTTTTAACACTTTTCGCTTAATTGGCACGATCAATGGTCTGTAAATCCGGATATCCCTTATTCTTATTTCGAATCAAATGCCCGTGGTCATTATGTAGTCAATTGTTAGTAATTCCTTTACATTAAATCCCGAAAATCCCCACGATTTAGGGTAAAGTTACCCCTCGCTGGCAGCGAAGTCCCGTACACACGGCAGACAAATTAGTTGTCTCACCAGTGACAGATGAATCGGCTGCATCGCGCGACTTGCTCGATTTATGTCGCCAAACTAAAATGTAAGATACACTGGAGCAGAGGGTCACCATCGTGTATATTTTTCTACGGATTAAGGTCATTCTTACATAGCTTCCAATCTTGGAATTTTCAAGGCTAGAGTGAATAGATATCTTCTAGATTGAGATCCATCCTCGGCCACACCGTCGCTTAACACCAGGCGAGTTGGTGGTCAATCGTAGATCTATCTTGCGTAATTTTTTTTAAGAGAAGTTTCCATAATAATAAAAATCATAACTCTGAGACTAGGGCAGGTCACACACAGTCTACACGAACTTACTTACTTACTTTTTAATAAGAAAATAGAATTATATTAAGAAACTAGATATCTGGCAAGTGTAACGCATCCATCGGGTCCATATTCGTTATGACCACTGGACCCGAACATTATGTACATCAAGTAATTTTGTTTAAATTGGTATTCTATACGATATTAGCTCAAAAGGTGTAAGTAGCAAGACGTCTAACAGCGCGACACGTCTAATTATTTTATTAATTCGAGAAGTTAGCTCTCTATCGAAACAGACTATACTGTTTTATTATATAGCTTGGCCCAATCGAATAATGACGCAGAAAAACATTATTCCGAAATATAGCCGCATTATTTTGGCGAACCTACTTAAAGTGAGATAGTGCCAAGTCGCGATCTGCCTGCAGATACCGGTAAATAATACTGCGGGGCATAACCTACGATGGAGATTAAACGGGGATACAATTATATTAATTTGGCGTGGGTTGTGGATGTTCGATCACTATTAGGCTAATTTTCTTACAAGATATTATTACCGCTATAGCTGCGTTTCTAAAGTTGCGCCACGGGTAACTCGCTCAGTTTTCAGACGGGTGACCGTAAGCTTAATTTTAAAGTAGGTATAGTTAACTGTAAAGTTATTAGTATAAGAAAACTGGTGACGTACTATGTCACCAGTCATGAGCCTGTCAGTGTAAGGCTGGCCTCATGGCTCAGTGGTAGTACGTCTGCCTTCTGAGCCGTAGGTCGTGGTCCACAACCTGTGCAAACATTTCTGCAGAGCACGGATGATTGTTCTGTGTCTGGGTGTTTCTAATTATTATGTATTTTATCAGCTAGCTGGCTTCCATAGTACAAGCTTTGCTTAGTTTGGAGCTAGATGCTGTTGTGTGAAAATGTCCTCCAATATTTATTTATTTATGTCCAGCGGAGGACTTCTTGTGGTAAAAAGTAAGTTCGTATAGACTGAGTGGCCAGCCCTATTGTCAGAGTTTTTAAGCCGCCGAAGGCCTCTGACTTGGCTTGACGATTGCTAAACAACCGGGGCCTACAATTTAACGTGTCATCCGACCCACGGTAGCGCTCAGAAAGAAATGCCACTCACGGTCAACCATCCGAAGACTGACCGGTCCATCCGTTGCTTAACATTGGTGATCAATTAATTCTTGTGGTTGAAATGATAATGATGACAATAATAATAATAATTTTAAATTTGGCCGTAGCCGCCAAACTAGGCGAGCGAAATACCTGTATTTGTAGTCATGAATGTAATTTCGGGGATTGAAGCTATTTGTTATTTATATGTATGTGTTTAAATATGTCATAATACATAGGTTTGCTTTGATAACGTGATGGAAAATAATTATAGTTTTGTCATATATTATGTGAATATTGTTTATACATATTCTTTTGTTTACGTAAATAATAATCGATTCAGTACTTTGGTTTTATAACAAAATAGTTGAATAATTTATAAGTCGTTTTTTTTCAGTTTTTTAATTATAATTATTGGCCACTAGGATAGTTTTTTTATCCAAACAAACTAACACTCTGCGTTTACACTTGACGTTTAGCAAACATTCATGAAAATACAGTCACTTTATCTGTTAATATTTTAACCGACTTCAAAAAAATGAGGCAAAATTCGACCTGTATGTATATATAATATTGTCAGAACTGCACAGTTTTTGTATATGTTAGTCTATACCAACTTCTAAGCATGTGTGCCAAATTACATAAGTGTATGTAGGTGTGTATGTTTTTCCACGTATTATGCAGAAACTAGAAGTCGTATTGCAAAAAATATTGGTCATACAAGTTTGAAACCTTCCGTGATCACGAGAACCGAACCACTTGATACTACATAGTTCAACGGAACTAAGACTTACGAGTACAAAGCTACAAAGAAACTTAGAAGCGTCACCACCAGCAACAATAGTGTTAAGAGTTCGTTAAGTGTCGTAGAAAGTCTGTGTCAAGTATAAAAGCTATAACTTGGGAACTACGAGTGTTGAGGCTGACTTTGATACAAACAAGTATGCGCAGTAGTGTACATGTTGGATACTTTACGTCTTTCTTTGAAGTTGCTGCTTTTTTTGATAAATCTTATGCAGAAAAATTCTTCATAGAAATGATAAATTTTAGCACAAACTGTTAGCAAAGCGTTTTAGAAAATGTTAGGTTAGGTTAGGTTAGGTTTTTTATATATTTTGTTGAAACATATTATGAATACATATGTATATCAATAGGTATTATATTTTGATACAAACCCCTACACTTGTAAGGGTTTACTTAATTTTTTATTTCGGGTTAATTTGATTTGATTCGAAATTGTTAAATGTAAAGTTATTCTAGTTATCTCTAAAAAAATATTAACCAAGTATCAAACTGGGTAACAAAATCTAATAATTGTGTTGGAGTTGTTAGGATCTAGTCTATGACAGGATGAGTGTAAAGCTGAAGAATCTTTTTGCATCAGGCCAGTTCTGTTCACTGTGCATACATACTTTCTCACTCAAATCTCAGTCTTCCATTGATAGACGTGGGCCAGATCTTGTCATTGTAGAAAGGTAAAGCCAATAGTCCACCATGCCGATTTAGTAGTTGGGTTGGCCGCCTTCCTTCATCTCGGAGAGCGTTAAAAACTCTGAAACATGCAGATTTCATTGATATTTTCTTTTACCGTTTGAAGTGAGACTTTCTGTGTAAGTGAATAGGTATCTCCTAGGCAGGCGTGCTACATCTTCGTCCTCATCATCGCTTCCCATCAGGTGAGATTGTGGTCAAACGCAGGCCTAGTTTGTCATCTATAAAAAATCGAGTAAAATAGATGTTGAATATACATTAGCCATTCATTTGTTATTATCCTGCGTTCATCTATTTCAAATAGCGTCATTAACGTACTCTCCGTTTGAATATTACTCAGACTCAATAGTTTGCCGACTTGTAAATGCGGATAGAAATTGATTTCATGACCTTTCAATGTTAGTATTATAATCAGACACAATTATTATATCTATTCGTATCTAGGTTTAATCTATTTCAAATGGGACATTCGGGTCTGTTGAGCCTTCGCTAGAGAAATGCTTGCATTCACATTTGCGATTTGCAAACGGGTTTCGAATGAAGTTTATTTTCGGTGAGCTATCTCAGGATTATCTCTTTTCAATTAATTTTATGCCATAAAAATACAATATTAAAATCCAAAAAATATGTGTTACAGATTTCCATGATTCAAAACATAAAACATTGTACTTTGATTGATTGTCTAAAAATCCGAAACAATGACGATTTAGGGGCGTTTTTCATTATATTCGATAAAAAAAACAACAACTAAAGCTCGCTTGGAGCATCGCCCGCATCATAACCGCTATAGTTTTGTTCCGCTAAATATGACCAAATATAATACAATTTAAGTTTTAGGATGAATTTTAATGACAAACGCTTCTTAGAACTAGGATAACTCTCTGTTAACGTGTTTGTAGTATAATGAAAGAGGGGCAATTTTTTAAAAACTGTGAACACGTTTACTAAGCTTCTTGATTTACTCACGTTCGCAAATCGCTAGTGTGAAAGCGCCCACGTTAGTAACTATACTAAAGAGTTGATTAACCAAGCAAATGAAGTCTCTCCATTTCACTAACCGATTTAACTTTCTCCTCTACAGGTTGTATTTTCTAAATATTCTTGTTTTCTGCCTTATTTAATGTTTGGATTAATTGTATTATTTTATTACCCTGGATGATTATTCAGAATGGTCATAACCCCTTAAGGTCAGCGATGTAATTTACATTCAAATTAAAAAAAAAAATGTAGAGAATCTGTAAGTAAAAAGTCAAAACCCAATAAAAATTATAGAACATCAACGACAATCAACAACGATGCATTTTTACATATTTGTTATTCAGGCTATATCTCGCACATATCATATTTGAGAAGAAAATAATGCATGTAACTTCAGTTTTATTTTAAAATACCTCTTCAACGATTTCCCACACGATAGAGTGGGGTTAAAAAAAATCATTCCTTCTTTACACGTATGGAGACGCAACCCTTATTTAGACTTTTTCAAAGTTTTACTACAGCATTTTGTAGTGATTTACTGAACACATCAATCTGCCAAAATTTATTTAGGTAGTACAAGTAGTCTTTAAGTAAAATGACCGTGACATGGATAGACAGACATAGTCTAATGGTTCCTCGTACTTACTAAGGAACCATTAGACCCTTTAAATTTACCCTTTAAATGACTTAAAAATACACAAATAATACAATAATTACTCTAACCGCAGGACTAACTGATTTTCATATTACGTTGTGGTCACCACTGTACAAACAAGTTTGAAAACAAATTGAATCTGTAGAGTTTATTATAGTTCACTAATCGCTTACACAATTTCAATAAATAAAAATTTCGTCTTCTTAGTTTCTTAGTTACTGCATAATGAATTTTGGAAAGACAGACGTGGGTTACGTGATGACTACGGAACCCTTATAAAATTGCCATGTCCATCCGTCTGTCTGTTCGCGTGAAGCTTTTGAGTTTCGCCAGTACCATAATTATTATCGTTAGAATAAACATTTGAAAAAAAAAACCTTTTTAAAAAACTCCTCCACAACATGGGGTGCCGTTGGTTATGTAAATCAAAATTATTGTGGGTGTGCAAAAACTATTTTACAATTAAAGGATCAACTTGTAACTTATTAATAAATAAAATTAATAATAAAAACAACGATATAATTTTTTTTTTCAATTACGGGTAAACTTTGGAGTACGGATAGTATTATTAAATTACATTATAATATATAATATTTCAGAGCGCCTCATCGACGTGACGCGTGACCAACGTGCTGGTAACCCAATGCATTGCCCAAGGGAGTCGCCAGCCCATGGCCCAGGGGGGAGAATGGTACAGTCATTTCTAAACTTATGGAATTTCAATAATTGAACAGTATAACTAACGTACACGCAAAGAAAACAAATGTATCTCATAAGGCATCAAGGGACAAAACAAATGGAGTTTTATACTATGTTAAAATCACTCTCATCTCTAATCCCGCATCCCAAAACCCCTCTCCAATTCGTACGTTCTCCGATTCTAAATCATTCAATTAAAAGACGCTTAAATTTTCACCACCTCATTAACATTTCAATCAATTGGACCCAATTTATATTCTAGATCCCTTTTCAATTATCAATGTATTCACATTGTCTGGTATTGGGCATGCTTCTCACGTCATCGCTCCATTTTCTGAGAGACCTTAAACCGGGTCACGAGAACAAATTTATTACGTAACTATTATATTTTAAATGGTTCTGCTAACTCCCCGCTTGTCGCCCCGCGCACGGAGACCGCGCGACACGCGCCGACACACCACGCACTCACACTACTCAACGCTCTGACTATCCGCCAACCAGATATTGATTTATTTTTTACTAATCATAAAATGTTTATACAACATTGTATACAACTGCTGTCTGAGCTATGTATTTACTCATAAATTAAATTTAGTCTGTGTAAAGTGCTTCAGAAATGTTTTGGTTTAGTTAGACTGTAAGTTTCTGATAGTTTTTGTATAAATAAATAAATAAACTCATTCAGATAATATAGAAAACTATTGGCTATTTAGCTATGAGTCCACAATGCAACTAAAATTAATATTCTTGTACCCTATTGTTTCATATTGAATCATATTCTCTATAATACACTATGGCAAGTATGCACAAGAACTGCACCGCACGCCGTACGCCGCAATGCGAGACGCATTACCGACTGAGTGACGTTTGCGTTGCTCCTTTGAAAAAGACCGCCGAATGCGGTTGAAACTACAGTCCGATTTTTCGATTCAAAACAGACTTCTGTGATTTAATCAAAGACGCAAACAAGAAATAACTGAGAACGTTGATAATATTGTTCAGATGCACTATTTGAAATATCCATAGCATTCCAATGCTCTCCCAGCATCTCTTCCGCCTTCTTGAGATGAAATTGACATTAAAATATTAGCAAAACTTATTTGAAAATGGAATCGGTCAGGATTTAAACGTAAAGCACAAAGCGTACAGTCTCTGCCAACCCTAATGGTAAAATTGTCTGTAGATTTGTAGGTTTATCTTTGTATTACTATTATGGGTACAAAGATACTAAAGCATTAATCAATTAAGATAATTTT
This sequence comes from Lycia hirtaria, assembly GCA_947563715.1. NCBI lineage: Eukaryota > Metazoa > Arthropoda > Insecta > Lepidoptera > Geometridae > Lycia > Lycia hirtaria. Next base: position 37,104,575 of record OX387381.1, on the reverse strand, counting down.
AAACACCAACCAGTCACGAATCCTCTCCCACCAATTCCCACAGCCATAGTCTGCAACGACACAAACAAACGTCAAACGTCAGAATAATTTACTGATCCAAGCAACATCATAGATCGCAGGTGTGTGGGCTCCTTAGAGCAATCACTATTGACAGTAACCTTGGGGAATGCATCAAAGACAGTCACTTCTCTGCATAGCTGGTGGACGCACCCAGGTCGGACAATGTGAAATATAGCAGGAGCCTGCGCAGAAGGTCGACTCGTCACGCTTGGGTTAAGGACGGGGGCTGTTGGGGCTGTGCTGTAATCAATGATATCAGCTAATACTTTTTATTTTTACATTTAAATATTAATACAAATTTTTACTCGACTGCTGGAGAAGGGTTATAATTTTCGAGATTATATGTGTACCTATGTACGTATGTTTATCTAATTCTTTGGCGCGCTGTACAACTTGAACCGTTTGACAGATTTCAATATAATTATAAGGTATCATTTAATTTGTCGCAGTTCTATATTAGGATATTTTCTTTTTTCCGGACGTAAAAAAAGGATGTGAAATGTAAGAGGCAAAATGACACTGCACGTACTGTACCATCTCGTACGAATTGTACGAACTCTAACCAACTCGTTCTGTTTTATCGGGTCTTGGCAGTTTTGAACGAAAATTATTTTATTATGTTAAAATTAACAGCATTCATCAAACCATTAAACTCTAATTATGATTATGATAAAATGTACTAACTACACAAAGATATTAAATTAAACACATCCGCATCCACTTATCATCCGGCCCCACCCATAAAGCGAAAACACCCGCGTGTATAATATTCACTGTAATTAAGATCTCGAGTGTAGGTAATTTTAATTTAATAGCATCGTATTAGAAGGGCACAAGCTTTATGAGAGTAATCAGCTCAGTATTTATAATAATAAGCAATGGTAAAGTGGAGGCGTTGTGAGGGAAAATGAGTGGACTCAATGGTGCGGAAAGGTGCTTGATTTTGGACGGGAACAATTTGGCGGCTTTTTGATCGTCTAGTGGAAAGCTTTAATTTTGTATTCAGTTTCTCTGGTATTAATAAAATTTATGGACTCGGAAATTAAACAACTTTTAACGGATTTATGGCGTATAGGTATTTTACACATATTTTTCTTGTCTCACTTGTGACCACGGCTGCAGTGTTAGAAACGTCAGGTCATAAAATTATCTAAAATGTACGACGCGATTAATCTGTTGAAAGTTGTTTAATTTCAATTTCCAACAATTGCGAAAACCATATAAAACACGATGGACTCAGATTTTTGGTTTGAGCATGATCATGAGGATGGTCTTGAATTTTTCTATGTTATTCTGTTGAAATTAGCTTGGTTAACTTAAGTATATTTTTGAGTAAAACTTGCGTACTTATATTTGTTTGTCAGTTAAATCATCACTAACAATTTATTTTATAAAAATCTTATGGCATCATATAAGATAAACTGATGTTAAGTGACAGTGTGATCGAGGACGGAACACGTCAATTTAGAAGATATCCAACGACGGTCGATATAATATCGTTGAAGATGTATATCCAATCTATTTATTATTTTTATATTTTTACTCCGTAGCTTCTAAAAAATTTAAATTCTGAAGTATATAGTATCAGCCCATTCAAAAATATCTGAGTTAACTCAACAAAATTAACACCCAAGCTGAGCAGCATCTTCTCACCACCCCACCATTCGACGCTACAAACAAAAAACCACCCAAGTAACAAAAAATCAACAATTGTAACCCAACTACTAAACTATGCGCGAGCAATTGAAACCCATAGCGTATGTAAACAGGACATGAATGATTTCACACGCAACATCACGAGGGATGACGTACCCTACGTGACTACTCATAGTGGGGCCCTATACGCTACCCCGCAGTTACCCCTATACGTTATAGTAATGCCAACAAATTTGTCCACCCCTGCGGGGCTCGACGACGCGATGACTTATGGCATAAGTCGGGAATGCTATGTTTCTGTGTCGTGCCGTCTCTCGGTATGACGTATCATTTTATTATACTGCTTTTACGTGTTTCTGTTATGATTTGATGGAAAATTTTGCTGAATAGTGTGAGTAAATTTGGATATTTGATTTACGTTTTCGATTAGGAATATAGTTTGGATCAAAATTATGAGTTATTCATTGGTAAAATAATTGCAAAGACTGTATTCTGTTTTGTGTAATAATAAACTAAATAAATAAGCTTCTGAATTTAAGTTTTACCACTGTTTAAGTTACCTAGAATTTTATGTCCAACTCGACAAAATTGATAGACACAGGCTTATTGATAAATAATATTTATGAATTTAGATAAATATATTGATAGATATAGATATTTTTTTCTTTTTATTTCGTCTATTTTACAAATTGATTCTAGTTTTAATGTAAACGGTATAGAGCTAATAAATAACTAGATCAATAAAACACATGTTAAGACATAAGGTACCTAGGTATTATAATATTTAATACTATTATCTGAAAGATCAACCAAAACTTATTAAAATAAATATTGTTACAAAACTCATAGTTCACACTTATGTCGTTTTTCACCAGACCGTCGCTGTTTCGCCAAATGATAATTTTTTCAGGTAACCGTGCGTGTTACGAATAATATGCTACAGTGTAAATCTGCCCAAAATATTGTTAGATTGAAATAACTGTGTCGCAGTAAAATATACCTATACTTTTAATACGTAGTTGTTATATTATGCTTGACGGTGATTCTGGATTTATAATAATGATATTTCATCCTCTGTACAAAAATTCATAATGATCGGTCCAATCTTTTTATTGGAGAGAGAAAGAAAGAGAGAGATAGAGAGAGAGAATGAGAGAGATAGAGAGAGAGAGAAAGAGAGAGAGAGAGAGGTACTTTCGCTTTTATAATATTTATTTGTTAAGATTAGTTAGATACTGCACCTAATGATTTTATTTATTTTTGTATATAAAGTTGACTTTTGCAGTGAATAAATTAAGTGATTAGAAAATAAATTTAAAGAAAATAGATTTTACTTCTCCACATGGTTAAATATTAAATTTTAATTTACTTTTCTGTATATTATCCAATACTAGACTAAAATAGACCGAATATAAATGACTTGTTTGATAAAATAAATAAATATATATATATATATACAAAAAACAAATAAAATAAAAGTTTATTCAAAAAATCCACTGGTAGTAGGAAAAGTGGCCAACTATAGCCCTATCATTATGTCCGTAGTAGTGTTCCGGAGTATGTATATTTAAATATAAAATAGATACATTTTCCTATACAAAGTGAGTGTGAAATTTGAGCTGGCATATTGGCAACACCAAGCGGTCACCAGTGACCGACCACCGCACGGCGTGCATATTCAAGCAGCGCAGCGTTTGCGGTAAACAACTCTGCTCACATGGAATAATGTTAATGCCTACATAATAATATTGAATAGACTCATTGAAATTAAATTAATTGACTTCTGCGTGAAAAGGGAACGTTTTGCATAAAAATAGTAGTCTCATCTAGTCTCACCTGTGACCACAGACGATGCAGTGTTCGAAACGTCAGGTCATAAAATGGTGAAAAATATACGCAATAAATCCTTTAAAATGTATTAACTTTAAAAAGTAACAATCCCAAAAACCTTAAAAAACAATACTGTATAGATTGTTGGTAAAAGTATTTTGAAAATATCAGCTAAATTACTAGCTTGTGGCATTGCATTATTATGGGGAAGTTTTTTTTTTAACGCAAGATAGATATACGATTGACCACCAACTCGCCTGATGTTTGACGTCGGTCGAGCCTCTTGTACGTGATTTAGTTGAATAAACATTTAAAACACATCTCACTGACAATAGATGGGCTACACTGTAGCCTATGTAAACTGCAAATCAGGTTATATACATATATTTATATAAAATTTATGTTAGTGTAGCCTCTACACTATCGTAGAATGACAGATCATTGTTACGTAGAGATAAGTTACCTGTTAGTGCTAAGTGAGTTTAATTTAGCTGGTAGCTATAAAATCATAAGAAGCAAACGTATTTACGAACCAAAAGATAAATATTGACCGTTTCTGAAAGTTGCAAGTTTGGTAAAATTTGCAATGACATGCATTGGCTTTTGAACTAGCCCCATTTCCTCGTCGTGATTTAGTCTCAATATTTCTCCATAGAGAAAAAGTCCTAAAGATTTATAAGATAGAAAAATCACTATCTAAAATAGCAATACGCTAGAATTTTACGAAAAACTAATCTTATTTTCAGCCTTCATCATTTAAGCATTGCAATCAGACCTAAAGATTTATAAGAAAGAAAAATCACTATCTAAAATAGCAATACGCTAGAATTTAACGAAAAACTACTCTTAATTTTAGCTTTCATCGTTTAAACATTGCAATCAGACCTAAAGATTTATAAGAAAGCAGAATCACTATCTAAATTAGCAATACGCTAGAATTTAACGAAAAACTACTCTTATTTTCAGCTTTCATCGTTTAAACATTGCAATCAGACCGCCCGCCAACGACGTGGCTAATGAATAGATAGCCCAATCATCCACCCCAAGCCGGCAGTAATAACTCCGGACTAATAGCCACAGAAAAAGTAAAAAAGCCTGAAAAAGTTCTATCGCTCGAATGCACCGCACGGAATTTTTACCTAAGGCTTACATTTTAACTGGAGTAGCTAATCACTGTAGATTTCAGTATCCGAGCTTTCACGTAATTGCTAGTTCATTCAGAATATCTAGATTTGAAAATTTTTAGAAAACTCGGAAAAGCGCGAAATATTTACTTGATTTTTGTAGAATACTGCACATGAATTTATATAAATGATTATAAAATATATTGAAAATTAACATCCGCAAATGGTGGTATACTATAAAATCAAACCAATTTTAAAACTTTTACGCATACAAGTTGATTTTTCAACGAAGCTTTTCGAAACTAAATATGCCAGTTTTTTTATAGATATTTTTGTCGTTGTGGCTTTTCGATTAAGAGGAAAAAAAAGATAAAAGGAAGCTTTCTAAGGCGCCATTTACTGACCATTTTTTTTTTATAAACTTTAAGTACCTAATTCTAAACAAAATAATTAAATATAAGCAATATTTGCCTAGAGGTTGTCGAGCAAACAGGCAATGAAATCTAAATTAAATTTCAGTTAAAAAGAGAAAAAGTTTTCTACGAGGCCATTTGGTGGTCGATTTTGATAATATTTTGCAGAAAATTTAGAATAAGAACATCTTGCAAGCTCAGACATGTTTGCAAGAAGTATTATCACAAAATAGTAACGGACAGCGTAAGCTAAATAAGTCACTTTAGAGTAATGAAGCTTAAAACTGTATAAACTATATTCGATTCTCTTTCTGCAAATATACACGAAGGCTTAAGCGCTATCGGCTGGTGCATAGAATCCACCATTAAATCCCCAACAATTGGACTGGACGGTGCTGAAGCGATTTGCAGCCACTTATGGTAGCCGGACGGTTTCGGTGGCCATTTACATTTTTCATCTAGTCTTTGGACTCTGTTCAATTTGTAATTGAAATGCATAAGTGTCCAATTTGAGTGTTATCTCTTGTGTAAAAACAGATCTCAATTACAACGGTTCGAGCGAAGCTAATGGGCATTTTCACGAAATTAAGTACGCTTGTTGCAGTTAACGTAAAAAAATGTATTGGAATTAGAATTTTGTGTAAAAGCTTTGCCAACATCTATTAATTTAACCTAGAGTCCGTTCAGAGATTGTGTTTCCTGCAGTTAGCGCGTTGTATGAAATGTTGCTACGAAGTATATTTTTGAATTCTTTAAATAATATTATTTTCATGTTCAATTTACAAAGGTTTTCCCGCCGAGCTTCAACAAAGAGGGTTTTAAAAAGGGTATCTACAAGTAGCTTTCCGGGTTAGCAAAGCAACAGCAATGTCAGTGATGTTGCAGTTGTCCATAGGCAACGGTTATCGCTTACCATCAGGCGAGCCGTCTGCCATTTTGCTTCACCTATTTTATATAAAAAAAAAACATAGTGCAACGGATATTGCGCTGCTATTATATATATAAACGAAGAACATAACATAGCTGTAATTATATATATAAACTCTACTTAGAATTATATTATTATTACTTCGTTTTAAAATTACAGCATGGAATTACAACTTGCTGTGCAAGGTGTAGGTGGGCTTGTGTGTATTATCGTTAAGCATAAAGTAAATATGTACGGTAAGTAATTATACCACTTATTTTTTCAATTTTATTCAATTTCACTATATTTTTATGCAACAATTCTAAGATAACAAACCGCTATATCCGGTGCCAACAGATTCTCTACGGCTTGGAACTAGTTGGAACATAGCCATAAAAGTTAAAGTTGATTACAGAATTTTGCATAACATTATCCTAGACGCCGTCTATCCTTTAACGTCTTCTTTATCTACTCTCATTTTGAGGGTATAATGAGGAGGGCTATCATAAAGAAGGTAATACTATGCGTGTTTTTCTTATTTTGTTTACATGTTAAAGCATTATTTATACCAACAACGAAAATTAAAATCTACTTTTAAAAAAATCGTGCATATTTCAACTTTGATTACTTAACAATTTTTGTCTGTGAGGAACCAAGTTCTCTGGTCGGCAATTCTTTTTTTTTATATTTGTAAATTAGTTTGCGCTTGACCGTCAAGGTGTTAAGCGACAGTTACGGTCTACGATAGAGTGCGCTTGCCTAGAAGAAACCTATTCACTCTTGATTTGAAGACAACTATAAGTAGATTATATCTATTCGAATAGACCCATTCAGGAAGCGCATTCCACATTTTGGCGGTACGCACAATGAAAGTGTGTAGTAGAAGTGTGTAGAAGTAAAATGATTTAATTTTAAATGTTAGATATATGTACGATTGACCACCAACTCGCTTGATGTTAAGTGACGGTGTGGCTGAGGATGGAGTTCATCGATCTAAAACATTAAATATGTATAGTTACCAGAGCTAGGTCTATGTTTGCATAGTCCTAGCTCTGGTAACTATACAAATTTTACCTGAATTGTAGTTGTTATAAACTGGTCAAAATCCAACTCCATCTTAATAAATATTATGATCAAAACAGTAAATGTCACTAAGAAGGTAAATATACATTTTATATATTAATACATAAATGTCGCAACATAAAGATCCCTCATAAAATACTCGACGACTTAATCCAAACTTCCTTTATTCAATATGCCTCTATCCGCAAAAGTTTGCAAGTCAATCCCGACGTTTCCGTCCCTGATAAAATAAAGCAATAAATCAGGTAACGTATACACTATCCTTATCAGTTAAGTTAGATACACACGGATGAGCATGAGGGTAGTTCGGAAACTCTGCCTTGGTTTCATTACGATTGTTTTTCTGAACGACTTCACTAATTGATATGGAAGTTTGGTTTTCGGGGGCGTATGGAATAGATATACAGTAAGGGCCATGCACATGATTAAAGGTTGCCGTTTATTTAGAGACGTTAATTTTGTTTTAACTGTCTTAATTATTAACTACGTATTGTACTTTTAATTTAACATCTCCAACTTCACCTTCATCTTTTCAGCCAAAGAAGTCCCCTGCTGGATATAGACCCCATGGTTTCCGCAAAAGACCTGTTGGGAGCAGTTTTCATCCAGCGTCTTCCGGTCTTCTGCCCACCTTGTGTTGTGGCTGGTTTTTCTACCGGTGCATGATCTTCATTCGAGAACTTTTTAACCCCAACGGCCATCAGTTCTCATGCTATGTGCCCTGCCAACTGCAACTTACTAATCCGTTGCGCTATGTCTACGCCAGAACTGCATTTGATCGTAAGCGACGGCAGAGAGTAAAGCACATCGACCAAACTATTTCCGAAGCAAGATCATACAAGTGTCTCGGTAGATATTTTTAAAGTTCCGTACCTCAAATGAAAAAAAAAACGGAACCCTTATAGGATCACTTTGTTGTCCGTCTGTCTGTCCGTCTGTCCGTCTGTCCGACCGTCCAGGTGTCAAGACCTTTATCTCGGGAACGCGTAAAGGTATCGAGTTGAAATTAAAACCATATACGCAGATCCATAGTATCTTGTTGCAAAAAAAAAAAAAAACTTCTCATTTTCATAAAAAAAGTTACAGCTGAATAAGTCGAAAAAAAAAACGCACATTTCGACACTCACAAGGGAATCAAAACCTATGGGGTACTTTCCGTTGACCTAGATCTATGAAATTTGGCAAGAAGCATTTGTGTTAGAGTACACATATAGGGAAAAATCCGAAAACTGGACATTTTTAATTTAATCACAAAAAATAGGGTCTTTAGGCAAGGAAGGAGGGTCGAAATTTTAAAGTACTTTAACCTTATCATGTGGGGTATCATATGAAAGAGCTTAATTAGCACAAGCTAAAACAGGTTTTTAAATATATATACTAGTTTGCACGGAACCCTCGGTAGGCGAGTCAGACTCGCTTTGTCGGGTTTTTATTATTCATATTTATTATTGGGACTTTCATTACATAAACACTTTGATAAAGTACAAGTATCAACAAACATGAAAATACCATTGTATAAGTATTCTTAATATTTTATAAGACGTAAACGGTGATTCCTTGAAATGACTTACACAGCTAAACAACTCTTCAGCTGCGTCAGAGTTAGGATCCGCTAAAACAGTCCAAGTTCTTGATGGATACTGCACAGAAATTGCATTTTTTGTCGCTTTCTCGGTTGAAAACATGTTGAAAACTACAATCTTGAAATTTTTAAGGCTAGAGTGAATAGACATCTAGATGGACGAGTTCCATCCTCGGCCACGCCGTCGCTTAACATCAGATAAGTTGATGGTTAGTCATAGATTTATTAAATACATAAAAAATGCTTTATTGAGGTAAATGAATAATTCGTAAGACTAATAAAAACTACATAATATTTAATTTACTTCTTATAAAATATGTTGCCGATATATTTCTTACTGTTAGAATGTACATTGGTTAGTACAAATATTTTGTTTAGTAACCGAGCCATATTGTGGGGATTTATATTGTCTAGTTGGAAAAGTTTTCTTATTTGTGTTCATGTTTTGTTTGCCTTTCTAATAAATCCATGCACGTACAAATATATCACGTATACTCATTAATTTTCCTATAGATCTTAAACTAAACGTGGCTAACAAAACTTTTCCTCTTTTTATACTTGAAAAGTTGTCAAATTTGACAGAAAAAGACATTTCGTAAAATCTAGTCAACAATAATATGACAAATATTTTTGGCACGAAAGAATCATGTAACAAAATTTTTACGTTTTTTACCACATCAATATATTACCACGAGGAATCAACCAAAATGCTTGTAAAAAAGGAACTTGATGATGAAGTTGCGCAGAAGATGGTATGCTATGGTACCATTTGCCTTTTGTTAGTTTGTGCTATGAAATTTTTCAGAGCCGCGGCGATTAGGACTTTTCGTAGGCCAAAAACTGATACTGATAGCTCGCCATGCCCCCATACACTTGCTGCTTCCGGAGAGTGCTCTGGTTCTCAAGATGGTGAAGAAAAACCAGATGGCAAGAATCGCAGACGAAGGCGTCGTCACCACAAGTGTTCCGCTGAACATTGGGCGCCGAAAGACAAAAGTTCATCCAGCGTTTTCGAATTCCTTGAGTGAACTATATGTTAGTACATTGTCTTAAGCAGTCATCGTGCCTGTCTTTGTGATTTTTATGAATTGACAGGTTGGAAAAGTAATGCACACTGATATTTTTTTGAGTTTTGGTGTTGTACGATTTATTTTAATGTAACACCCGTGGTAATAAAGATTAAGTAAAATTCTACGTTTTTGTGTTTTCACTACGTCTTTTACAATCTTGTCTAAAATCAAGAAAAGATTTGGAAGCTGTTGATTGCTTTGAAATTGTACTAGCTGAAACTAAGAGTTTATTAGATTGGACGTTATCAATTCGGTTGTGTTTTTTTACTTATGTTACTCCGTGATTTAAACCGATTGAGAAAATTCCAGTAAGTATGTTTTTTTTAAGAATATATTTTCAGTTATTATCAACGTCTCAGTAGAAATTTTTAAGTTCTACGTCTCTACGTCAACACAACAAATACATCTATGATTACCTACCGATGGTGAGTAAATTTTTGTATGATCTTTTAAGTATTTTGTACCTAAACTCTACTCGAGGGACGAAATCATCCAATGCGTTTATAATACACGACCAACTTAATCTATGCATGTAAACAAATAGACGAACTAATCATTTTCTAAAAAAGCCTTTACTCTAAAAATACATAAGTGGCGCCTTCACTTGAATTTCCATTTTAGTTTGTACGTTGTATAGTTGAATATTCTTGGCAGTTTTTAACACAAGCATTTTAATTTTTCCAAAGTATTTTCTTACGTTTTGTGAGCTAAAGGTTAAGTTATTGTTCAGTATTTGCTAGGACACTTTCGTTTTTAGGGTTCCGTACCCAAAGGGTAAAAACAGGACCCTATTACTAAGACTTCGCTGTCTGTCTGTCTGTCTGTCTGTCTGTCTGTCTGTCTCCAGGCTGTATCTTATAAACCGTGATAGATAGAAAGCTGAAATTTTCACAAATGATGTATTTCCGTTGCCGCTATAACAACAAATACTAAAAGTTTAAATAAAATAAATATTAAGGGGGGTCCCCATACAATAAACGTGTTTTTTTCGTATTTTTTTGCTCAATATTAAAAACGGTAACAGGTAGACGCTTCAAATTTTCACAGAATATTTACTTGTATATTACCTTTCAAGATAAATAATTAAATAACAATAAAGTTAATATTAAAGGGGGGCTCCCATACAACAAACGTAATTTTTAAGCAATTTTTACTCGATCTTAATTAACAGGTAGAAACTTGAATATTTGTAAGTAAATATTTAGAAATATATTAACTATAAAAATAATTACCTAATCTAAACGCGGTGCGAGCGCCGCGCCGCGGTGTGGTGGTGGCGCGAGCGCGAGGCGGTTGCTAAGTAACGGCCGCGCGGGTAGCGGGGGAGGTAACATCACGGAGCGAGCCATAGCCGCGCGTATTCGTGCGAGCGTCGTCATGCCGCCCGGATGTGTATCGAAAACCTACCTATAAGTTTGCAATTTACTACTTGGAATTTCGTTGATTTCTCGTTATTTTATAAACAGAACTAAACTTTGTAGTATTATAGATGATAGTACGGAACCCTTCGTGCGCGAGTCCGACTCGCACTTGGCCGATTATTATATTTTTCCCAACTACGGTGACGCAAAAAGGAGGGTTATCTTTTTGACTGGTATGTGGGTATGTATGTATGTTCATCTGTTCCTCTGTTTATAACTTCTAAACTACTCAAACTAACGTCACCTCATTTGTCAAATTATGACAAAGAAAGCCAAATAATCAAAATCAATAAACCGACAAAATAAACTTATCCCTTTGCATTTTACTAAGGAGTGCGAGAATTACTGTTGAAATTTGATAGTTATTCACTGGCTTCTAAGTTCCTGACGCTAACTACTGTAACTGGAACAAGTTCTTGACAAATGTCAAACGCAAGATGTTGCGGCCAAGAGTTACCACAACCGAAGCTTGCTCGTGACAGTGGACGGTTCTCGTGATATATATAGGGAGTGTAACCAACTGATATAATATTCAGTTAATATGTGGACACATGGTGGTGATAGTTAGTGGCTGGGTTAGTTGCTTAGATGGGTATGTGATACATTAAGCTACAATCGTACTGTGTTGTGAGACATTGAAATGCTTAGGAACGAGGTACCTTTGTTATTTAGGGTACTTTTTAATTTTTTGTGGTTTTATTATGTTATGTGATTGAATGAATTACGAAGATATTCGAGTATGTTATGATTTTAGGGCATACGTAGTGTAAAAATATTATACGTGGAAAAATAAGCATGTTTGTGTTTCATTCATTCATTTTCATAAATTATAGTACATATTTATCGTATTGCTGCCCGCGGTCCTTTCGCGTCTATGAATTTCACTAACTTAAAACATGATATAGCTATTTGTCTGCACATACCAGGGGATTTAGACAATTGGTATTCTAATTTCGTGAACCCCAGTAGAATAGACGAGAAACGTGACGTCACCTACCGGTCGGCAGGAGAAGACCAGCGCTGGTTGTTAACAACTAGCATTATGCTGAGCTGGGGCCGGATTGTGACAAAAAAATACTCAATTACCTATTTCGTGTATGATTTTCTATTCTCATTTATTTATTCATTGTGTGTTTTTGTTATAATTTATGTCTATTTAGTTACATATTTATGTTGTTTGTTTTTTTTTTGTAACATAGTGTTAATAAACTATGTGTTTATTGTCTCAATAAAATATATGTCTAAGTCTATGTCTAAATTGTATGGGATTGACATTACTAGATACGGAAATGTCACGTGACATCACGTCACAGTTTCATAGCATTTCCAAGTAGGTATAAGGCGCTTATAGAAATATAAACGTTTGCCACTTGTCTTATAGAGATATAAAGTCTGCTGGCCAGATACGCAGTGTATCTCTTTAGATTTGCAGTGTTAGGATATAATTTTACAAGTACAGACGACCTGCCTACTAGAGCGGAAACTTCACTACTTGCACATAATTATTGTATTCTCTTTGGTAACTGCTTTGTAGAAGAGATAAAAGCTACACGATAAAACGAGATGCACTATGTAAGTGTTTGTAGGTTAAATAAGAGTATACATTTAGCACCTGTGCATGGCTGCAAGCTGACGTGCACTTTCTTTCGGTTCGCAAATAGCAAAGTATTTAATTGTGCTTGTGGAGTGAGTTTTATGTAGTGTACTGTGTTCCCGCGCCAGTTATATCTATTTTGACTGGCCTTGTGGCTCAGTTGGTAGTATGTCTGCTTGCTGAGCTGTAGGTTGTGGGTTCGATCCCCACCCAGGGTAAACATTTGTGTGATGAATATGGATGTTTGTTCTATGTCTGGCTGGTATTATTTACTTATCAAATGAATATATTTATAAATAAAAGTGCATAAGTATTCTATAAGCCATCTAGTTCCATAATACCTACAAGCTTTGCTTAGTTTGGGCTAGATGGTGTTGTGTGAAATGTCCACAAACATTTATTTAAAAAATATATACTTACTAAAGAAAACGTTTAAAAATAACCTTTCTCACCAATAAACCGACAAATCTTTACATCCATTCAGGTAATACACGTACATAAATTCGTAACCGTGTAACCGCACGTTCATCGTCCCAGAAGAGACATCAATAAGTTAGATTCAACACCTTGACCCCCAATCCAAAGGACGAGACGAGTTCTCGGGATGGGATTAGGCCAGAATAGATTATCCTCTATAGATACCGCATCACTACATTTGTAACAATAATTGCTTCATATAGATGAAATCAGATTATGCCTTGCAGGTTGTGGGCTAAACGACAATGAGTTCAGGTTTCAGCTATTGATAAAGGAGTAAAAAAATACAATGAAATTAATACTAAACGGGACATTTTGCAGAAATTAATCTTTGTATAGTAACTTAACATCTTTTTAAATAAAAATTACGGGTCACTCACGTCTGTTTTAAGCCGAAAAATCCGACTATACTCGGCCGAGAGTGACGTTAGCGCTGCTCCTTTGAAAAAGACCGCCGAATGCGGTTGAAACTATAGTCAGATTTTTCGGCATAAAACGGACGTGAGTGACCCGTAATTTTTATTTAAAATATGTAAAAACCATGTTAGTTTCCATATTATAACTTAACATCTGGCTTGATAAAGATAAAGATAATTTATTTGCATACAACACGAGAATTTTATACAACAAGTGCATAAAAGATGTTACACTAAATTTAGTCGCTTAAAATCATGTTGTGCCGATTAGGCGAACAAATGTCAGGTAGGCAGCATCATGCACAAGCGTATAATACATTAGCTATTTAAATTTATGGAAAATGTCTAGTATTATATTATACCATCTAGTTTTGCCTCGCAGTTTTATCTAGAGTTATTAATGAACGTGACTCTTTGAGCTTTTATTAATTGACAGGCTTGCGCTAGACCACCGACTTGCTTGATGTTGACCATACGGTCCACGGAGAAACGCGCTTGAAGAAACCAATTGACTGACTGATTTCACTTACGTAGTGATGAAAAACGGGGATGATAATGAAATCGCGAGTGAATAGGTAAAGTAGGTCCTTCGAGGCAAGTGCGCTCCACCGTAGACCACAAATGTCGCTTAACATCAGGCGAGTTAGCGGTCAAGCGCAAGCAATCGTATAAAAAAATTATCCTACATCCGTTTCTAGGTTTCAAGCTATATTTGTAGCAAATTTTATTATATTCGGTTCAGTCATTTGATCATGAAAAAATAACAAATAGACAGAACACAGAAGTCGTTTGATAGCAAAACTGACAAACAGACAGACAATTACTTTGGGGACGCACTAAATTTAAGAAGGAAAGTGCAGGTTTCGAAGAATTAAACAAGCAATTTCCTTAGGTTTGACATATTGTCAATAACTTTACCTACCTACCTTTATAAGTCTGTTTTGGCAGATACGTGGTGCGTTTCAAACTTCTTGTGGAGTCTACTCGTATAGTGAGTTATCTGTGAAGCAGGATTACTTGCAACTTAGTTTCCCTTTGACTGTAGATAAGAAATTACACGGAAGCTTGCGTTGAGAACTGGCATCTTCAACTTCATCTGTCAGTGCCGAGTTATTTTAAGGCCGTCCGCACACGGAAGGCGACTCGTGTATGTTAAGCTTATCCTACGCGTCGTTCATAAGTCGCCGTCATACAATTTCGTTGTTGGACGCACATAGTACGCGACGTACAGCGACAATTCAAAATGGTACAAGTAGTATTAAAATAAAAATAAAATATTCAACTGCAGAAAAGCGGGTTTTCTATTCTATTCAATAGAATACTAGAATAATAGAAAAACCGCTTTCCTGCAGACATCTAAACATACATACACTTGAAAAACGTAGCCCTCCTTCTTACGCTATCGGGTAAAAATTAAAATAGGAACCGTGTAAATAGTGTTATAATAAAAATAATATTAAAAAAAAAAAAAAAAAAAAAAGAAATAAAAAAATAATGACGGAAAAATACAATAAAATCATTTTATTTTGTCATTTGACGCACCTAAAATTGTAAAATCTACTGTATGCCGAAAAATTTTGATTGGTTGAAGATTATAACCTCTACGCGAGTACGAACAAAATATCCGGACATAAAAAAACCAGGTTTTTTTTGACATTTCGCTCACTCAATTATGTATAGTAAAGCTATAGTTATAGCTTATTATTAAGTTATTTGAGAATATTTTTTCGCAATATTTTTCGAAGACAATAATATTTAGACATTAATATATTACGTTACACGTCCACACCTGGTTGAAATATTCTCCTTTGGGAGGCATTCTTGTTACGAAGTTCTAAGTTACACCTGTTATCTTCTCGGGGTACAAGTTAGGTTTACCTTCAACTTATACTTAGGCTATGTATTCATTATTCAGCTGAGAAGGTTGTGTAAGCCATGAACGGGCTAATTGGCGTACCTTGAGAAAGGGTTATGTTAAATTTTGTAGTTTGACTGATTGGATTTCGTAGAATTTCTTAAAGTTTCGTAGATTTTTTATTACAGACAAAGTATAGGTATACTGTCTTTATACATTGATTAACTGAAACGATAAACGAGAATCTGTGTATATAAAAAGAAAAACAAAATACCCGACTGCAGAAAAGCAGTATTTGCTGTCTTTAAATTCTTTCTTATTTCAAATGGGTGTGTTATGATAGAGTATGTTTATACTTTTTTTTATCAACGTTTTTAAGGTTCTGTACCTCAAAAGGAAAAACGGAACCCTTATAGGATCTGTCCGTCTGTCCGTCTGTCTGTCTGTAAAGACCTGTATCTCGGGAACGCGTGAAGGTATCGAGTTGAAATTAAAACCATATACGTAAGTATATGGTTTTAATTTCAACTCGATACCTTCACGTAAGTATATGGTTTTAATTTCAACTCGATACCTTATAGTATATCCATAGTTTCTTGTTGCAAATAGAAAAATCAAACTTCTCAGTTTTAATAAAAAAAAGTTACAGCCGAATATGTCGCAAAAACGCATATTTTGACACTCGCAAGAGAATCAAAACCTATGGGGTACTTCCCATTGACCTATAACTGTGAAATTTGGCAAGAAGAATTGTCATATAGTACACATAAAGGAAAATTCCAAAAACTGTACATTTTAATTTAATCACAAAAAATAAGGTCTTTTTTTTAATGTAGAAATAGGTTCGCGATTGACCGCCAACTCGCCTGATGTTAAGCGACGTTGCGGTCTACGATGGAGCGCGCTTACCTAGAAGAAACCAATTCACTCGCGATTTGAAGACACCCAGATTATATCTTTCGGGAAAGACCCACTCAGGAAGCGCATTCCACATTCTAGCAGTCCGCACGATGAAAGTGGAACTAAAGCGTTTCGTTCGGGTTTTTGGGATATCCACCATAAAACGGTGACGCTTTTTCGTGTTTCTAACCGTCCTATAGAAAAAAGGGCTAGAAGGAATTAGATCATGCAGATCAGATGCACACTCACCGAAATGGATCCGGTAAAAAACCGACAAGCTAGCAACCTCGCGACGATGTTCCAAGCTTTGAAGCCTAGTTTTTACGAGGGATTCCTCGCCAATTAGCTTCCGGGCACGTTTCTCTATAGATTCCAACGCCTGGAGGTGGTGTTTCGCTGATCCATCCCAAAGATGCGAACAATACTCCATGCACGACCGAACTTGTGCTTGGTAAAGTGTGAGCAACTGTTCCGGCGTGAAATACCGGCGCACCTTCGAAATGATACTCAAGCAAGCTTTGGTCTTTAAGCAAGGAAGGAGGGTCCAAATTTTAAAGTACTTTAACCGTTTCATAAGGGTTATCATATGAAAGAGCTTTATAAGCACAAGCTAAAACAGATTTTGATATATTTTTACGATGTATATTTTTCGATTTATGAAGGAAAAAATATAATTTCCCTCCTTTTATCTACCTACTAGTTTGTACGGAACTCTCGTTAGGCGAGTCTGACTGGCACTTGCCCGTTTTTAGGGTTCCGTACCCAAAGGGTAAAAACGGGACCCTATTACTAAGACTTCGCTGTCTGTCTGTCTGTCTGTCTGTCTGTCTGTCCGTCTGTCTGTCTGTCTGTCTGTCTGTCTGTCTGTCTGTCTGTCTGTCTGTCTGTCTCCAGGCTGTATCTCATAAACCGTGATAGCTAGAAAGCTGAAATTTTCACAAATGATGTATTTCCGTTGCCGCTATAACAACAAATACTAAAAATTCAAAATAAATAAATATTAAGGGGGGTCCCCATACAATAAACGTGTTTTTTTCGTATTTTTTTGCTCAATATTAAAAACGGTAACAGGTAGACGCTTCAAATTTTCACAGAATATTTACTTGTATATTACCTTTCAAAATAAATAATTAAATAACAATAAAGTAAATATTAAAGGAGGGCTCCCATACAACAAACGTAATTTTTAAGCAATTTTTACTCGATCTTAATTAACAGGTAGAAACTTGAATATTTGTAAGTAAATATTTAGAAATATATTAACTATAAAAATAAATACCTAATCTAATACATAAAAACTCACAAAATGAAAATAATCCGTGCATCTAAACGCGGTGCGAGCGCCGCGCCGCGGTGTGGTGGTGGCGCGAGCGCGAGGCGGTTGCTAAGCAACGGCCACGCGGGTAGCGGGGGAGGTAACATCACGGAGCGAGCCATAGCCGCGCGTATTCGCGCGAGCGTCGTCATGCTGCCCGGATGTGTATCGAAAACCTACCTATAAGTTTGCAATTTAATACTTGGAATTTCGTTGATTTCTCGTTATTTTATACGATTTTCTATTATAGATGATAGTACGGAACCCTTCGTGCGCGAGTCCGACTCGCACTTGGCCGATTTTTTTATATTTTTTTCCAGAAATATATTTACTACGCCTACGTGCGGGAGCTTGAGAGTTCCCACGCAACAAGAGTAAATAAACGTCCAGTGCCCGCACCTTGACAAAGGCTACCTGAAACGGGTAAAATTATAGCAAGTGATTCTGATTCAAAAACTTTTACACAACATATTTTGTACCAATATACTGTCTGGTATTTCCTCTGCCATTCGATCCTGTTTCGCATGACATAAATTCTATAAAGCCTAAAGCTGACCACAGGGAATAGTTACCTTTGCAACATTAGTTACGTCCCGACGGCATTCTAACAGTCCTGTCCTGTCACATGTAATTAGACAGGTTAATTAACTTGCCTACAAAGCTCATGCCTGGTTCGATATGGACACCGATTCGTGTAAAGCGATGCGTAAATGGAATAGGCCTTTGATATGACGATAAAAATTAAGATATGAAGTTGAGTAGTTGATAGATTTTGGAATGGGTTTTTATGAGTTGAAGGAAGTGTTTTATTTTAATATAAACACGACTACGTTCTTATACTCTGCATCATGTCATGTAAAATTATTTTTAATAATGATTGTATTTATTACATATAAATGTATTTTTTAAGTATTTCTATTGATTGTATGCAATTTAAATTGCATTCATAAAAAAAAACTTTCTTTTTGTATTTAGTAACTTTGTTATGCGATATCTTTGTGATCCAACAAAAACAACTCAATCTTATAAAAATATACTTTGTAAACATCTAATTCTGAGACTAGAGATTCCTAAGTAAAGTGTAAATTACTTTCTCAAAACAACAGCGTTAGCGCTTTGTACTCGGATTCATAAACAAACACTCCAAATACGAAACAAAAGAAAGCCCAAGAAACTTTTCCCATTTTAAGTAAAAAGTAAGTCGTCGGCGAAAAGTCTCTTTCAGATTTAAATCTTTCGGTCAGTATTGCCAGTTGGATTTATTGAAACTACCTATATTCTATTTTGATAAGGGTAAAACAAGTCTATTTATTATTTGTAGCACAACCATTATTTTTATTATAAATATGTACATATATACTTTAGTCAATCATGAATGATCGGAATTGAATAAGTCAATTCTCTGTTCTTTGAAACATAGAGGTAAAAACTGGAGACTTTAATGACACCTTTTTCGCGTTCTAACTTCGAGAATCAGAATATCATTTAAAATTAATGTTCATAAAATAATAAAACTATTCAATTGTTAGTTAAAATTTAAGCTTCATAAAGGTATAATTGGATTGGATTGGACTCTTCCATGCTTGACTGGAATAAATAAAAACGTGTGCGTTTCGTGACGCCCGACAGAAGTGATAACTTAAACTAATCTAGCCAGACAGACTGGCGCCGTAACGCGTTACGTAACGAAGCGGTTTACCCTCCTATAAGAAGTTATTACTTCAACATAGAATATACCAGATGTATCTCTTCCCGGGCATACTGTAAAAATCTGTTCAGGGTCTTGAGGGTTGGCATATATGTAGGCGAGGGGTGATTGCTTTTACTGCAAGCCAATTAACTATAATAGATACATACATAAATAATCAGCTGCCAGTAGTGCTTTATAGCAATAAAGTTGCTTTTAACAATTAAAGAAAACTACTTAAATATAACATACGCGACTTTATTATAAAATTATGAAACCGATAAAAGAACTGTATATACTTTTATTACTATTTTTAACAATCCAAATAATTTATGCATAAAACTCATATTAACATCTGATAATTATTTTCGCATTTTTTTTTTATCAGCCCTGTTTGTACAAACTGTCCCACTTCTGGGCGCGGGCCATCTTCTCATAGTGAGAAGCAATTTTCGTAATTATATCGAACAATTGTGACGTCATGAATTCAGAATCGTAAGCCTTTTTTAACCAACTGGGAACATTATTTACCCTAGCAACACCGTCTGTGGTCATTAGACAGGCGAGTTTATCATACATTTTAATATAACAGGACAGCTGCTGCGACTAAGAAATAAGGCTTCTCCAGCGAAATGTCAAAACAGGCTTTCATTTTATTTATATTTTTCCTTGCTCTTTCACCTTTTAAGATTTATTGCAGCAATATTCGTTTAATGTCCAAGCCATCTTCGTTTTCTTGTTATAATATCCCAGATGTCAGTTTATGAAGCGGAAATATTAGCTGTTATGTAGCTTTGTTGCCATTTTATTAATATATTGGACTCTATAGATGGCAATAAATTTTATGGCGGAGGAGTAAAGGTAATTGGATCATTCATGATCGTTTTACTGAAATAAGTTGATCTAATTAACACTTTTAATGTTATTTTCGATTGAGACAAATTCTCATCAGATATTGGAGCTTATTTTGCTTTATAAGTTTGGATGAGATGTTTTTAGTGCATTGTTTAACTCAGTAGTAGCGTGTAAGGTACGTTTTCTGGGGCTTAGCAGAAAGATCTAGGTTGGATTCACGGTGGAGCAGATGCTTGAATACATAATCCTAGAATTTTCTCGTGGTTTAAGTGGTAACTATCCAAGTCAACATATGTGCTATTTGGCATCTTCAACACAGGGAGTCCAAGTGGGAAACTATGATTGTGAAAAGAAAAACTTATTACTTATTAAAAAATTGCTAATTATATCTGCCTTAAATGAGCTTTGTAGATAAATAACGGAACGCAAGCATTTCATGCAAGTAAAATATGAAAACAATAAAAAGCTTGTTACTTATAAGCCACCTGAAAAAAAAAAAAGAAGCTTATAAGTTCAAATTTTATTTTATTTTTTTATTTATTTACATAGCGCACATATACATAATTATAAGGCTCACTTGAAGTTAAGTGACGGTCAAAGATGGAGTGCGCTTGCCTAAAAGAAACCGATCCACTTGCGGCTTAAAGATACCCAAATTATACCTATAGGAAGATACTTAAAAAATGTACGTACTTAGTCTATAAATTTTGATTACACCAAAGATAAAAGTGGAGATAAAGCGTTTCGTTCGTGTTTTTAAAATATCCATTGTGAATTGATAACGTTTTTTGAGCTTCTAGCCGTTTGATAGTAATACGGGCTACGAAGAATAAGATTATGTAGCTCAGACACACATACATACATATATAAAACAACGCCTGTTTTACCTTACAGGGTAGGTAGACTATCAAATACCAATAAGGCCGTTGGCGCCACATTTGACCGTAGTCAAACCACACCGTCGCTTAGCATCAGATGAGTTGGTGGTCAATCGTAGATCTATAATGTATAAAAAAAAATGGAAGAGAGGGTATTAGAGGGTTTAATAGGGTAAGATGTAATGTTGGCAGTGACAGGGGGTCAGCCCATCGCCTACATAAATACCAATTTCCCTGAACTGACTTTTACAGTATGCCCGGGGAGGGAAGCAGCGGGTATATTCTATGTTTTTCTTTTTCTCTCTATGCAGCATACGATTGCATTGTCGGCCTTGTGGCTCAGTTGGCAGTGTGTTTACGTCTACCTGCTGAACTGAAAGGTCGTGGGTTCGATCCCCACCCAGGGCAAACATTTGTGCGATGAGCATGGATGTTTTTTCTGTGTCTGGGTGTTTCTATGTATGATATGTATATATTTACAAAAAAAAGTATATATGTATTCTATCAGCCATCTAGTTTTCATAGTACAAGCTTTGCTTAGTTTGGTCTAGATGGTGTTGTGTGAAATGTCCACAAATATTTATTATTTATTTATTTATTATGTATTTACCAAAATGAATCCAATAAAAACACCGATAAACTAGGTTTTTGCAGCGATGGTTTTCCAAGCTTTGAAGATTATGCCTTAGCATTATTAGCGTTATTTATTCCATAGAATAAATAACGATTATGTTAGAATGCACTTATTTTGGATTTACATAATTATCGCGATTATTCATATCACTTTATCTTACCCAAATCGTTGAACAACATTCTAGCTCCTATTCACACAGCACAAGAGTACAAATTGGCTCATACACAAAATATAAGCGGATAAGGGGATGTGTTTGCAAAACGTATTAGTAACCTAAACACCGCTACAGTTAGCCACCGTCTCTTGAGCCGTACAATTACGTTCGTCCCCACTTGAAGTTTCTAAATTGAGGACCATATAGAGAGGCAGGGAAGTTCAAGATATGTTGGTGAAAGTGCATAATATACAGTTACATTTGCGACAGAGTTAACTGGAGCGCGTAATGTTTGACGGCGCATTATTTAGACAGGGTAAACTTTAAGCAGGTCTGATTAAGCCATCGGCTTGGGTGTAAATAAACAGGGAGACAAGTAAAATTATTGTGTTTGTTGGATAACCGTCTGATATCTTTGTCTTCAAGTTAAGTGGAAGTTACTCGTGAGACTTACTTACTTTCATAAGATTAATTATAAAATGTAAATCTATTATTGGCCGTAAGCCTTATTTAAGTTATATTTAATGTACGTTATAAACGGATGTGGATTTTGTTGAATAAATAAATAAAAAATAAAATAAAAAGACTATGCTGTAATAGAAATTAAAGTTTGAATGCTATGGTTCACTATGTCACTTAAATTTATATTGTATCTTTTAGTGTTGCATTAAAGAACAGGTCACAATTTGTACATATAAAAATGTTTAAATAAAAAAATACATCGTGTAACTAATTACTTTACTATGATAACTAAAAGCCAAAACAATTATTTTTAACCCCCTACCCAAAAAGAAGGGTGTTATAAGTTTGATTGTTTATCTGTGTATGTGTGTCTGTCTTTCATCGTAGCTCTCAAACGGAAGGACCGATGTTGATACTTTTTTTTCTTGAAAGAGGATTTAATCGTTAATATTCTCAGCTTTAATTAAATTACCTACAAATTAAAGTTTTGATGAGAGTTTATTATCTGCCTACAAACTGCTATGCAGTTTAGCAGAACTGTGTCATTATACATTTTCGTAATGTAAATTAGAGAATAAATAAATAAAAAAAGATCGGTCTAGCTGTTTATATATCGGGTTTTTTTAAGTTCTCTAAACTTGTTAAATTTCCTGTTTCTTTATCTGTACTGTATACTTGACGGGCAGACACCAAACTACTGAACGGATATGAACGAAATTAAATTTTTTTGGAAGTAGGTACACTATATTTTGCCATAGGGTTTCTAATTTTTTGTACTTAATAATAATTATATTTTATAAACCGAAAAAAAGAAAACAGACTTCAAAATACGCAATTTGTTTACTTCGATGATATTTTTTCACTTACTTTTTTATAAAAACCAAAGTACTGAACTAATTTTAGTAAAATTTATATAGAATAGAATAGAATAGAATATATTTTATTGTCATACAGTCACAGTCCTAACAATTTTATTTAAAATAATATTAAGGATGTTCCTGATATGGACTCGTCAGTTCTTCTACAATTTCTTAATATAATATTAATTGGAAATAATACCTACTTCATGCTTTGTATCTCACTCAAAAAACGACAAAAATATGAGGGTAGTTTGAAGTTGAGTTGCATTCGTGCAAAATAAAAATTACATAATATTAGCGGTTGTATAAGGACCTTTTCAGACTAGAACACTTCAAAAATGCAAAAAACTATGGATTATAAAATAAAAATTACGTTTTATAACCAGTTTTTAACTAAAACAATATATTGGCTGTAAATGGGCCTCGTCTGACAACTGAACAAAGTTAGTAAAAATACGTTACAAGTACATGAAAAGCGACTATAATAAATAATTGAAAAGTATTATAGTACAATTCTTAGAAATAGGATAATTTTATTATCCTATTTCTAAGAATTAAAATAATTAAAATTGATTAGCAATGAGGTCATTAAATTTTATAATTTATCAAGTCCACTACAAGATGAAAACTATGCGGCTTATACAATACACATCAACAAAAGTAACGTTTTATGACTAGTCCGTGCTAAAACATTATATTGGCCGTAACAGGGCTTCGTCAGATAACTAAACTTAAAAAACCTTATATGTACATGATAATTGACTGTAATAATTAATTGAACAATATTATTTAATAATTCATAAGAAATAAGATAATAAACTGTATAATTTGTAACCAATAAATTAAATAAATCATATAATAAGAGTAAAAAAGATTGTATATTTAATAAATAATATCTAATCAGTCTGTGTTAATAACAATTGAAATTCGTTGTAATCATTGGTTAAATATTCGGATATTGAATAGATGGATTTTGAAAGAAGTAATTTTTTCACATTCGCACGGAACTTTCCTTCTGTTTCAAGATGTTGGATTCGCTCCGGTAGTTTATTATATAGCTTCTGTCCCATCAATTTCGGTAACTTTCCAACCATTTTTAGCCTATGTGGTATAGGTAAAAGAAAATTGTTACTATTTTTACAGTTTCTTGTCTTTGGTTTATTTTTCTTTTTGTATTCATTAAATTTTGACCGAACGTATTTTAGAACCTCATAAATGTACACTGAAACTGAAGTCATTATCGATAGGTTTTTAAAATGATCCCTACAAGAATCCCTATATTTACTTTTGGTAAGTACCCTAATGGCTCGTTTTTGGGTTTTTAGCACACGCTCGTAATCTGTGGAGCAGCCCCAAAGGATTATGCCGTATGACATAATTGAATGGACATATGCAAAATAGGTATCTTTAAGTTGTGATTCTGAGGTTATATGTCGTAATTGTTTAAGAGCATATATTCCTTTTGACATCTTTTGACACGTAGTGTTGATGTGTTCTTTCCAGGTAATTGCCGAGTCTAGTTCAAATCCTAATAGTTTAGTTAAATTAACGCTTTGTAATCGTTCTGCAGAGCTAGTTCTCATGGGTATAGTATTTAGCACTGGAGATACCGCATTGAAAACTATTATGGTAGTTTTATTAGAGTTAAGTTTTAAACCGTTCATGAGAAACCATTCATTGAGTAGGTGGATTGTTTTTTCGATATTCTGCTGAAGGAGTTCTATCGACTCTCCAGAAACTACAACTGTTGTGTCGTCAGCATATTGTATAATGTCCCCTTTGATATGTAATTTAGCCATGTCGTTCAAAAAAGTTATGAACATAACGTTTCCAAAAGATGAACCTTGAGGGACGCCAATACTAATATGTTGTGCTGTAGATCTTATAGTTTTACCTCCTAA
This sequence comes from Lycia hirtaria, assembly GCA_947563715.1. Taxonomy (NCBI): domain Eukaryota; kingdom Metazoa; phylum Arthropoda; class Insecta; order Lepidoptera; family Geometridae; genus Lycia; species Lycia hirtaria. The sequence goes on along the minus strand of OX387381.1, from coordinate 37,079,441 downwards.
ACTAATTTCAACTGTCTGTTGCCTATTTGTCAGAAACGATTCTATAAGGTCCTTGATGTCATATTTAAAACCATAAACTTCGAATTTCTTGATAAGAAGGTCATGATCCACAGAATCAAAAGCCTTTGACAGATCCAGCAATATGGCTGCCACACGTTGTTTATTTTCTAAGCAGGTTGATACTTTTTCTACAATAGTAAGCATGGCCGTCGTTGTTGATCTACCAGGTCTGTAGGCAAATTGACAATCCGAGAGAGCGGAATGGTTATTTAGGTGTTTCATGACAGCTTCTGAGAGTATACTTTCAATTAATCTAGATATTGTTGGTACTATTGTGATTGGCCTATAGTTCTGGACATCCTCCGTGTCCCCTTTTCCTTTATACAGGGGCGTTAAACGTGACATCTTTAAAATATCGGGATAATAATTTGATTTCAGTATATTATTAATTAAAAATGTTAAATGTGTGTAAATAAAAGGTAATGTGTTATATAAAAGATTTCCTGAAATATCGAATAAATCTTTAGTATCACAGTTATAAATCTTAGTTTTCGCAAGTTTAACGAGGTCATCAGGGTAGATTTGTGGTACTTCAAAAAGAGGCAATTCAGACATAGAATTTTTCAAAAACTCTATTGCTTTATACCTATTCGGACTATTAGTTATTTTTAGTTCCTGTCCTATTGATATGAAATAGTTATTTAAATGATCAGGTATGCATTCGTTTAATATTTGTTGATTCGACTCCTTTTGTTTTAGATTCCAAATCCATTCAGCTTTACATTTATTTGTATCTTCTTTAATTATTTGCCAAACTTCTCTTTTTTTATTTTTTGAATTCATGATGCGATTGTCAACGTAATCTTTCTTTTTATCTAATACTTGTCTATTTCGTATTTGTATTTTCTGATCTATCAGACTTTTTACTATACTTTGTGGGTATTGTCTCTGTAATATGTACAGGTCATGAATATCATGTTGCATTTTAGTTAATTCAGGACATATCCACGGAGTGTTTTTCTTGTGTTTTTGTCTGATTTCTATTTTAGGGAAATGTATATCCATGTTCCAAATAAGCTTTGACATAAAATTTTGAAAAGTAGTTTCATCATATTCTTTAAAAATAGTATCCCAGTCATATGCGAGAAGGGCGTTACCAAAGTCTACTATGCGCTGGGCATTTATTATTCGTTTTGTTTTATCCATAGACTTAGTATTTTTTTTTGTGTTTATATCTGTTAGTATAATTAGCTGAGCATCATGATCCGATATGGCGGTGGCGAGTGATTCAATTGTAATTTCATTACTATTTGCATTAGATACCACAAAGTCTGTCGATGTTTGGGTTCCATCATCTATTCTAGTAGGAAAATCAACCAAGTTTCTAAAGTTATTTGGTATCATGACATCTGTCAAGGCTTTTTTAATACTGGAGTCTGTGAGAAAATCCACATTCCAGTCTCCTGTTAAAACTATTTTATAATCCGATAAATCTGACAATAAATCAAGCAATTTCGAGACTGTCTCTATGAAAATTTTGTAATTACCTTTACCTGTCCTATACAATCCTACCACTATTAGATTTTGAGTGTTATTGTGGTTAATTATTTCCACCGCTGCAAGTTCACAATGATATTCTATCGATAGCATGTCAATATCCTTACGTTTCTTAACTTTTACGTTGTTTTTTGTCAAAATGGATACGCCACCGTGGATCCGTTTTTGCCTAATAAAATAATTAGCTTGCTTATAGCCGTTTATTATAAACAAATCTACGTCATTTTTACAAAACCACGTTTCTGACAGAATTACTATATCCGGCTGATATGTTTCAACTACAACTTGTAATTTTAAACGCTTCTCCCCACTTTTAACGCTTCTACAATTTTGATGGATCATACTAAGTCTGCTTTTTGTTATAAGATTGTTGTAGCGATTTTTTCTTGATCTAAAAAAGTCTTACAACTGTCGTTTTCTGATTGAGATACAGTACAGTTTACATTACTAGAGTCCTTATATATATTACATGATAAATCTACTAAATTATTATAAAGATGTGTATATTCATATGCAGAATTGGTCATAATATTTTGGTATAGGAACTGCTTATAGTTATGTGTTAGATTCTTTGCTGGCGTAAATATTTTTTTATCATATTGATTAACATCAATAAGAGATACTCCTGTTGATCGTGATACGAGAGTACATAGTTGCTTATTAAGTCTGTAAATCTTGTCATTTAGTTTCGTATTTTTAATATTAGTGTATGGTATTGTTGTTATTTGCAGTTTTATCTTCCTATGTTTACACAATTCTCTTACATTTCTTATCAAATCTAGTCTATACGTAGTTGGGTCAGATGAAATTACAATCATGTCATCTCCTTCCTTTAGATCCTTTGTTTGATGCTCAATGTCAATGTCAAATAGGATCATCTATGAGGTATTTTACTTACTAATTAAAAAAAAAACATCAAAATATAAATATTATTGGCGGAGCAATCTCTGAACACACATACAAAAAACATACTAACATACAAAATAGTGGAGGTCGGTTAAAAATTATCGTAATTAAAATTAAGATTAATAAAAAAATAATTAAGTGGCAGACTATGGCCTAACCCTTCTCACAGTGAGAAGATGGCCCGTTCCCAGTAGTGAGACAGTTTGTACAAAGAGGGCTGATAAAAAAAAAAAAAAAAAAAAAAAACTAGACACATCTTACGGTTTAACCTGAAATCAAGTAATCAGTTCTAAATTATCACCAAGACTTCAATAGACAAATTCACAAATATGACAAATTTCATATCCGTATAATTTATTATAAACACACATACATATATTCACGTGGAAATGGGGAAAGTCATGGTTTTCTAATTTTATAGGATACGAGATACTAAATATATAGGATACTAAAGATATTATTATAAATAAAAAACATATTACAGGTAAAAAACAGAACTCAGGTCACAGTCCCAAGGCAACGTTCCCAAAAGGCTGGCGACATTGCCTCGTTGGATAGCAATGCTAATCCGTATAATTAATACAAATTCTAATATGTCTACATTACAACTGTGCTATTATGAAAACTAACGTGGTTGTTACACATTTTAATTTTGAACAAACGGGTTACTCACTTTTATTTTTGAGCCGAATTCTCCGACTATAGTTTCAATCGCATACGGCGGTCTTTTTCAAAAGGAGCAGCGCAGACGTCACACGCAAAGAATTAGTCCCGAAGAAGAATTCGGCTCAAAAATGTACGTGAGTAACCCGTTTGTTGAAAATTTAAATTACGTATTACGTAACTGTGTACGTTATTTAATCACGATAAAACATAAATGTGACCAACATTTTTTAAGTATTGACAAAATTATATTCTACGTAACTATACAAATCACTAAGTTATTTCCGCAGACTCTAGACGAAGAAAGAATTTCTTTCAAGCACTCAATTAAATATTAATGGGAGAAAATGTCTGCGTTTAAGTAAAATATTTCTCATGTCTGTTTGTGAAGGAACGGAGACACGAGAAATGCAAATTAATTTTCTTGAAATTTGTCCGCGTTTCGGTTGAAATGCCGAGATATAATTGAAGAGATATATCTCCCAAGCATGCATATTTTATATTGAGGAGAGTTAATCAGTATATTGAGTTAATCAGTATTTGTTCAATGTGGTTATAAAGTGTGTTATGATTTCCATGTTTAGTTGACTTCCAAAAAGGAGGAGGTTCTCAATTAGACTGTATGTGTTTTTTATGTTTGTTCAGTCAATTGGGGAAGTCCCCAATTATGAATTTAGTTGACGATTATTTTTTGTTCGGTAGTTCATACTTCAAATGTGGTCCCATATAAATTTAATCAAAATCGGTCCAGTACTTTGGTTTCTATAATAAAATAACTGGAAAATATGTCGTCCAAGTAAATGAATTAAGTATTTTGAAGGCAGTTTTTTTTCAGATTTTTAAACTATAATTATTATGAATACTGTATGATCTTATTTCTCCCTGCCCTTTATCGGACAGGGCATTATACAAGATGTCCGAGTGAGGCCCAACAATATTTAAACAGCACATACGTAGACTAGTCTAGAAGTCCCTCCGAGTTTTTTACTCCTCAGTCTTTAATATCGCGAGTTATTTAATGTCAAACTTTGATGTAAATTTGGTCCGGTTCAACCCTAAATAATTACAGTTTAAAAAACTAAAAACACGCTACAAATTATTGTGGTCAAAGTTCATTACAAGACTTTTCTAACAAATCCAAACACAGCTATGATACGATGTTCCATCATGAAGTTCTAGTTCATATCTTCCGGCTCCATCATCAGATCAGTTCGACAGTACCATATTATTGTATTGTCATCAGAACTACATACAGCTGCTAATTTTCATGACGCTACGATCCTTGGAAGATGGTTAAATTAGTTACCTTAGATTTCATTACATACAGGTCGACCTAATAAAAGCGTGTTAAAAAGGTTAACAGCTGACTTACGACCTTGACTGTCAAAGGCTAATTAGAGTACAGAAAGATATGTTTCTACTCAGTATGCCTACTACTACTCCCTGATACTACTCCCTATTCTATCGGACGCCAAGAACCTCCAATTTCCTCCTTTAAATTACCTCTAGATGATTAGACATAAACATATCATCATCATCATCATCTCAGCCATAAGAAGTCCACTGCTGGACATAGGCCTCCCCCATGGATTTCCAAAAAGACCGATTGGAAGCGGCTTGCATCCAGCGTCTTCCCGCCACTTGTATGAGGTCAAAAACAGGTCAGGTCATAAACATATAAATATGTTTAAATATATGTGTATGTATAATATCAAACGGAGCATCGAATATCCATAAACCTTCATCACAATGGTACTCAGTATACGTGCTAGTGCTCGTAAGTCAAACAGCACAGCGTAGATCCGTCAATACGCTACAGTCAGAGCTGCAGCTGCATATTGATTTATCGCCAGTACGTGCCATTCGCTTTCATTGTTCAACCAGTATATAGTATATGCAGTAGTTATGTATAGTGCTAGTGCGGTAATTAATTCGGGGAAAGATGATTGTTTAAAGTTGATGTAGCCTACGTATTGATAGGATAACATTATAATTTCACGAAACGCTTAAATTTCACTTTTATCGTGCGGACCGACTTCAAAAAAGGAGGAGGTTCTCAATTTGAATGTATTTTTTTATGTTTATTACCTCATAACTTTAGACTGGGTGTACCGATTTTGATGATTTTTTATTTTATTTGAAAGCTGGTGCTTACCGAGTGGTCCCATTTCAATTTGGTCCAGTTCTGACAATGGCATCCATGAGAAGTCGGTTGCTTCAGATTTTCACACTATAATTATGTTAGAAAGAAATTAATGTATGTGCTAACAATAAAGCATATCTTTACCACTCTCAAATTATGTGACTAGATGTAAGTCTCAAGCAGTACTTGAGCGATCGTCCCTCACGTAAGCATTCCATTTACCACAGGCTGTCTGTCCCGTTGCAAGGAAATGCACTCGGCCGACATCCCCCGCCTAGTCTAATCGCATCTCGTAGCTGCCTCTGACGTCATGTCATCCGGACGTCTTGGAAATCCGATCAATATTATGAGATTTCTGTTAGGTACACTGTAAAATGATTTTATATGAAACGAAAACAGTGAAATGATATTTTTATTTAAAATCAAACCATTGATTTACTTCTCCGTTGAAGTCTTTGATGACAAAATAATTAAGTTTAAAAATGGAGTCTGTTTTTGAACATCGCCCGTCAAGATATAAAATGACTGAATGGACCTATAAAAACAATAGTCAAAGACTGAACTAGAAAGTAACATTACATATTTTCGATAAAAAATTCACTTTGATCCAAGTTAATTTTCATACATAAAATTCATAAAGTCATTTTTACGTTAATAAAATTTGTAAAAATCATTTTTATGTATGGAAATTACCTTGGATCAAAACGATTTTTTTATTAGTCTAAAATATAAAAGTGATGTTGCTTGAGGTCTTTAATGATTGTTCTTATAAGTTCATTCAGTCATTTCATAGTATCTTCAAAAATTTATGTATGACGCGAACGAGATGAACGATGGTCTCACTACAGACTCTTAAGTAGTAGTAGTTTGGCACGAATACTTATCTGACTTTTTTTTTTTTTTTTTTTTTATAGAAGTTAGATCTACGATTGACCACCAACTCGCCTGATGTTAAGTGACGGTGTGGCCGAATATGGAGCTCGTCGATCTAGAAGATATCTATTCATTATGTTATAATCGTCTTTTGATGATAATTATAATGTATATGATTAGATATCCCTAAAAATCACTTTATAGACTAGAAAATATAGATAGAACCTTAAAAAAATATTTGAAATCAACAGTATTCCATTTTTATCCTAGCGCATGCACTACACGATGACATAATATGCATAGATTTGCTTGTGAGACAAACTGGCATGTGGAAGAGGCCGTTTCATTTACGCTGCTCTTTTTTTTTCGAGTGAAAAAGAGATAGAAGTCTTCGTAACCTTATCACGTTTTCGCACAACAAACAGTTTAGGGAGAGTTTTGTCACGATCGCATCTAAAGCCTCCTGCCTTTTTTTTCATTTCTCAAAAATTGTTTCCATTGCATCAAATTTGTACGCCATGACAAAAAATCTTTTTCAGTTACATCTACGGCAAACTATCGATATCAACTCGAGTGACTTTGTACTATTTCAATATGAATTTGAAGCAATGCAACATTCCGGGAAAACTTTAACAGTACATCTGCAATATAAAATTCTACGATCGACGCTTTCCGTCTACACTTTCCGCATTGAATAAAATAAAATTTGAAAGTGAACCTGTGTCAAGTCAACCGTGTAATAGGTCAACTGTACTGCATCTTGCATGAATACAGTTACAGTGCATAAAAGCAAGAAGTGCACGGATGCACGGATGCACGAATGCGGTGCCGCCTCACGTATGCACGAATGCAAGTACGTGCTTTCGACTCAGCATTCAATCTCGCGCGGGTAAGCGGTTACGAAAAACCAAGATGGCCGACCATACTGTAGAAACATGATTTGTGACTCGCTCCACAAAGTAATGCCGTGTGAGTGGTGCCAACATTCGAATTGGAAAATTTTATATCGGTCATAAAAGCCTTGACGAAAAAGCGCATACCTAGTCGCTTTTTGGAACGATTTGAGAATGCGGCGTGGTGCAGGTTTTGATTTGTAGACAGTGGACTAAGAAAACTGCTGCAAGTTTTGAGAATGGCAGTAGTTTTCTTTATATATAGAGTGTAATAAATAAACAGATGTTAAGGGATAACCATCACCATGACCATTGACTGGCCTTGTGGCTCAGTTGGTAGTATGTCTGCCTGCTGTGCCGTAGGTCGTGGGTTCGATCCCCACCCAGGGCAAACATTTGTGTGATGAGCACGGATGTTTGTTCTGTGTCTGGGTGTTTCTATGTATCATATGTATATATTTACAAAAAAAAAGTATATATGTATTCTATCAGCCATCTTGTTCCATAGTACAAGCTTTACTTATAGTTTGGGCTAGATGGTGTTGTGTGAAATGTCCACAAATATTTATTATTTATTTATTATTATTTACAGGATAATGCAATATGCTATAGTGGTGTTGCAGTTGCATTACTAGCCCATAGAGGTGGTTTTATTTACTCTATGGATTATGTCACAAGTCGTTAAATTGGTTATTGGTTATTTATGAATCCAAAATAGTTTAATTGAAATGAAAATAGTTGAATTGGTTATTTATGAAACCAAAATATTTAAATTAAAATGAAACTAATTTTAACGGATTTATTGCAAATTTCATGATCAACAAAACAAATTACAAATTGACAAATTTCATGATGATTTCATATAATTTTATGACCTCTAAATTTTATTTAAAAAAAACCGAATAACCTGCCCCGAATCAATCCTAGCGCAAAGGTGCCTATAATAATGGCAGAATTACCCCGCTGAATGGCAATGGCCAACCTTTGCACCAGAAACGAACCGGAGCGAGAGTCACCACCGTTATTTGCAATACGGCGCCCAATGTCAGTTATCAAGCCTTTGGCCTTTAGGCTTCAGGCCTTGTATAATAGTTTAAGTTTTTTTTAAGACTTTTATTTTGTGTGATATATTCATAAATATTTATTATTTAATTATTTGTTCCCAACTGTGATAAACAGAATATTTTTTTCGACTTATATACGGTTTGGCTTGACTTTTGACATGTAAAGTGTCGTAAAAATTTTATTTACTTCGTAACTTAAATAACTATAGTTAGCATTCCGAGTGACGCGAATATTGTAGAGTTTGCGACAATAGAGAATGGCCCGGAATTGCCATGACTATACTCGGGACTATCGAATCAGCCACGAATTACAGAATCATTAACATATTTTTTTTTATAACTTGTCAAGTTTTTAAATTAAAAAATCTCGTCTTTTTTGTTTAGTAAATATTTACTAATCTCAGGTAGGAAAAAACCTATGTAAGATTAGTGTGGTGACGCATAAAAGCGAATTAGGAGTCAACATGGTTCCGTGAGTAAAATATATTTTCTAAAGCACTCGTTATGTGATAACGTAATCTCAAGTTCGCGAAAACTCTCATATTGTTCCTGGAAATTAATATAAAGGTGGTGTTATACTAAAGCCCCTAACATTAAAATAAATAAAAAACGGTTGCTGCAAAAAAATCGACCACAACATCCACAAAATCATCTCTCCTGCACTTAGCGATATTCTATTTATAAAAACATGAAAGAAAATAAAGTAAAACAAATTTGGGGTCGGGGGTTAAAAATTGAAACAACCGACGTCGAAATATCTAATTCATTTTACTTGGATGATATATTTTTCCCGTTACTTTGTTTTAATAAATGTTCCTTGTTTACTACGGAACCCTAAAAACCAAACTACTTAACCGATTTTGATGGAATATTTTTAAGGGATCAATCTGAAAATACTTATATCCTTTCAAATAATAACAGATTGATTTACGGGTCCCGTTTTTTCCTTTTGAGGTACGGAACTCTAAAAAAATCAGGAAAAGCCACATCTCTAAATTTAAGTATTAAAACTAAATATTTTGAAAACAAAACGCAGAGCCCATCATTGCCACTGTGCATCCGTCCCTACCTTCAAAAGTGAGAAGGCACGTAATGAGATGACATCTCGAATTGTTATTTCGCCCCCGACGCGTCCCATCTGATTGTCACAAGTATTAAATAAACGCGAGCTAATTCAAGAGAAGATGCGCCCCGGGGCGAGAATTCTTGAACATTTAATGAAAGAAAGTCAAACGTAGGGATGGGGAATATTGATTTGGCCGGATACCTGAAAGTCATTTTCATTGATTACGCAAGGCAATGTAACCCCAGACGGAAACGATGCTCAGAGCATATGCAAGTAAGCTCCAATGCACGGCAAAAATAGTAGTAGGCATATTCACGCAGCGGGACGGGGGAAGGTAGCTGATTTCACTACGTAACTTCAAGACATATCACTCCCCCTCCCCCTGCTAATATTGCAAATAGAAAATTGACTTCTGGTATGCGTTCAAGTATACCAATTTTTGGTGAAAATGCCTGTATGTCGTACCTACAATGAAAGTAATGCTGTTATTATTTATTGTAGGTAGGTACATAGTGTGATCCGGAGACATAAGAGTCACCGACATAGCATGGATATTTTAACAAAATGAGAAATATTAATATTTACGACGGCCGCTTCTGCCTAGCTAAATCATTATATCCTTCGCAGTAAGCAAAAAGTTAGAGCTTCATGCTTCGAGTTTTTTAGCCAGAGGAAAAAGTCTTGGTTACAGTTTATCATCTGGTAAACTGTATTTAATCTATTTAAGTTGTTACAAGAAAGACACTAGATACTTTATGTAGATATCGGCATACTATTTACCCGACTGCGTAAGAAGGAGGGATAAGTTTTTTCGAGTGTATGTATGTATGTATGTTTATTTCTTTGACACGCCCTAGAGCCTAAACGGCTTGACCGATTTTGATGTGAGTGGTGTCAATAGATTCGTCTTAGTTGTGAGAGTGACACTGGGTATATCAAAATTAAAAAAAAATATAAGTTAGGCTGCAAAAACTTCTTTTCTGCGGTCGGGTATTTTGTTTTTCTTTTAACATTGATACTTGTTGATATGATATTTTACCACTAAAAATCTGTTTTGGTTCTTAACTGGCGGTTATTAGGCCAATAATACATTTAAAAAAAACAGTCAAATAAAAAATCTTCTTTTGTAGATACTAAAAACTGAATCTTGTGTGCATCACAAAGAAAAAAGAAAATACCTTTTGTGATGGTACAGTTTTTTTCAACCGAAAATATACGGACAAGTAAGCACCTCACCTCCCTTTCATTTAATGAAAGAAAGCCAAAGATGCCTTGGGCTATGGAGTCAGCGAAAATTGGCGCGAAGAAAAACAGCGATGTCTAATTCTCTTGAAGTGTTAATGTTTGTTTCTTATTATTTGCTAAATATATAGCACGGCGGATTAGCAAGTTGAAGTGGCAGTGGGCAGGGCACATAGCACGTAGAACTGATGGCCGATGGGGCCGAAAGGTTCTCGAGTGGAGACCACGTACCGGCAAGCGCAGCGTAGGAAGACCAGCCACGAGATGGACAGACGACCTCATACAAGTGGCGGGAAGACGCTGGATGCAAGCCGCTTCCAATCGTTTTTTTTTTTTTTTTTTTTTTGGAAATCCATGGGGGAGGCCTATGTCCAACAGTGGACTTCTTATGGCTGAGATGATGATGATGATTTGCTAAATGTTAATCAGTTTCATGTGATTAATATAAACATTAATGAAAAACTCTTGAAAAGGCTTACCATGATGAAATTATCGAAGCAGTGAAAATATTTGATACCTAAAGGTTTGAATTATTTGTGCAAGAGCGTGTCAGGCCACCTAGGTTAGAGTATGTTCCGTAGATGCATTTTACTATAATATGAGGACATGAATATACTATATACTATGAATACCTACATTGATTTAGTTCATGATATACCTATATGGAACTTAAAAGTAATTTGCCGGGTCAGCTATAACTTGATAATTTTAACGAAAAAGAAAAACTGTCACAGCTAAGTAGGCTTATTTAGCTTAGAAAAGTATCACACTTTAGTAAGTTTATTTACCTTAGAAAACTATTACAGCTAAGTAGACTTATGACACTTGACTCTAACCAAAATTAACCCTTCAAAGATTAATAAAAAATACTGCCAAAAATGCCATTAAGCCCACTGATGAAATAAGTTTTAATTTAAAACATCTTTTAAGATTTAAGTGAATTCGTGTCTATAGTTTGCGGGATGAACAGTTTATCTTGGACTAGAAACTGCCGCGGCTGCAACTGGAAATGCGGTCGACTGTGGCTACAGGTTGCACTGTCACCAGCAGCTCCGATCTGCAGCTCGTCGCGGACTTATACCTTTACTCAGCCCCGGATATAAGGGCACCCGCTCCGGGCGGCATTTTCAGGGGGTGCTATAACCATAATTAATATGATTAAAAATAAAATAACTTGCTCCACAAAGCGCCTAGAATTCGAAAGCTTGGTTGACTCACCATTAATTTTTAAGAAAAGGGCGCCACATAAATAATTATATTAAGTTTTTTTAAGTAAGTTATTTTAAGCGCTGGAGAGAGGGGCGCCACCGTCAAGTTTCTGCCCCGGTTCTTTGACAAATGGAATAGAGGAATGGGATATTCCGTTCGTCAGTCCCCAATAACGTCAGAGCTCAATGAGATCTAATTAAGACTTCATACACGGTTAAAATAATTTCGATTTTCGAAATAATTCGAAGCGGCAAAATAGACCGTCTCTAAACTTCTCAGTCTAAATTAGGCTTTAGCGTAGCGACATACGAGTCTTTATATCAAAAACTTTAAGTTCGTCGTTATTGGTATATGAGTATCGGTCAAGCCAGGACACTGTATTCGTGAATTTTGTTTTAGACTTTACGTCCACGTGATGGAAAGTCATTGTGACGGTGCGAGCGGGCGCTAATCTTCAATACACAAACGCAACCAAAGCCCGCAAGCGATCGTGACTTGCAATAATTACACATTAAAAAGCTGGCTTCATACACGCGCATATTACCTTAATCTTGAAAATGCCTATAAAATGAACTAGCGACTTGCGAACTTAAATAATTAATTTCTCAGTAAAAGCATGAGTAAGTTTATACTTAGCTAAGCATGAAAAAGTTAACTGGTTCTTCGTAAAAAAATAATAATACTTCTTAGTAAGCTTACTTACAAAACTACTTGTACCTATATAATATATGTGAATAGTAATAGGTTCAATGACTATCTATTACTTCTTATGTACCAGTGACTAAGCAGTAGTAAGCGGTAAGCAGTAAGAGGTATCTATGTAAAAATAAAAATAAAAACATTTTCCAGACTTAATTTTCTAGTCTTTTCTTTTTATTATTATTAGCCATAGTATAATCAGACTTAATATCTTAATATTAAAATAATAAAAAAAATAAAAATATAATTTTTTTTATTATTATTTTATGGATTTTTTTTTCTCTACCCCAATTACCACTCATATTGATCGCCCGTTTTAAAATGTGGTCCTCCTCTCTTCTCATGACGTGTCTGTACCAGGATAATCTATTGCTGGGTATTTTTTCTGTTATGGGTGCTACTTTTAGGCCTATATCAACAAAAATACTTAATCACAAATATTTTTATAGCAAGTAATCATGACATATATAATTATATTTTTTTATAGGTTCGCGCTTGACCGCCAACTCGCCTGATGTTAAGCGACGTTGCGGTCTACGATGGAGCGCACTTACCTAGAAGAAACCAATTCACTCGCGATTTAAAGACACCCAGATTATATCTATCGGAAAAGACCCACTCAGGAAGCGTATTCCATTCGTTACATTATCCTATTCAGACGAATTTGTGACATCATCACGATTTTATCTTTAAAATGTAATTAAAATATATCTACAAAATAAAATAAAATATTGAAATGAGTTCAACATGAATCAATCTACTAAATAGAAATATAAAAAAGTATAGAAAAAAAATCTTTACATACCCCATTCAAAGAGTACCTATAGATTACTAAAGCCTACAAAAATACACAGGGTTTGTGAAAGGCGAAAATACTGTACTCTTTATTAAGAAAAGTTTTTACAATGAGTATATATGTTACTGTAAAAGCCCGAACATTGGTAAATCTTAGGTTTTACCAGTAAATCTTAGGGTTTACCAACACGAGTCGGTAAATGTAAGAATATGTAAAAAAGAAACGATTTTATCGGGCTTTTAACATTAGAATTTAGTACATGCTAGGTTTTACCAGTGACGGTTGGTAAATGTTGGTTTTGGAAATAAAACTCATCTTTAACCAAAACCAACATTTACCAACCGTCACTGGTAAAACCTAGCATGTACTAAATTCTAATGGTAAAAGCCCGATAAAATCGTTTCTTTTTTTACATATTCTTACATTTACCGACTAGTGTTGGTAAACCCTAAGATTTACTGGTAAAACCTAAGATTTACCAATGTTCGGGCTTTTACAGTAACATATATACTATATATTTCTCGAGAAAAACTGTTTGAGTATAATAATATTATATGCTATAATAAATTGTTGTAGTAATGATAGTAAAAGTCTCTCAAAAATTGATATTATACGTAGCTTTTTGTGATACAAGTGATTATACAAGAATTGCGTATCAAAAATAATGGTCATTTAAATCAATTGTTCAACTTATTAGGTAAATTTACAAGCTCTGCACAAATATCCTATCTAATAATTATAATTCACAAAATTGAAAAAAAAAAAACTACTTAATATATATAATTTAATATTTTGTTATAGAAACCAAAAGTACTAAGCCAATTTTGATAAAATTTATATGGACCTCCTCTGAAGTATAGCCTACCAAATAAACAAGAATCATCAAAACATTATTGGCGAAGTAATCGCTGAAAAAAAGTACTGCACTGGCACCCGCGAGGCGAGCGACGACCGGCCGGCCGCCCTCGCCGCCGCTGGGCAGACGACATTACTGCCGTCGCCGGAGCCACCTGGACACGCACAGCACAAGACCGACAGGAATGGACTGAGATGGAGGAGGCCTACGTCCTAAATTGGACATCCCAAATATAGAAACATTAGTTCAATATTAATTTTGATTGCATGAATGTATTAAATAATTCTAATATAATAATATAATATAATAATAATTGTAATCGTATATCAAAATTGTAAATGGGAAATAAAAGTCTATTTTATTTTATTTATTTTATTAATCACTGAAAAAAAAAACACAAACAGTAGAATTGAGAACTTCCTCCTTTTTGGAAGTCGGTTAAAAATGTATACTCAATTTTATCCCATCAAACGTAATTTTATGATGAGTATCAAAATTCTGTTTCAAAATCCCAACAAGAGTTTGCAAGCGCTCGTTTTCCATAGCAAGAAACATCGCTAAAAGCCAGATTCATCTGGTCGCTCGGAGTCGCTGCGGCCGCTTTTACTCTCAATGTGTGAGATGCAAATAAATGCATCGATGCGAGTATTATTTTCTAAATGTACCAAACTATTTTGTGCAGTGAATTCTAGAGGAACCGCAAACGCTAAGAGTCCTACTCCTGTAATGTTTAGTTATTTGCAGAAAATATTTTACCAAAATTTTGACTGGCCTTGTGGCTCAGTTGGTAGTGTGTTTACGTCTACCTGCTGAACTGAAAGGTCGTGGGTTCAATCCCCACCCAGGGCAAACATTTGTGTGATGAGCATGGATGTTTGTTCTGTGTCTGGGTGTTTCTATGTATCATATGTATATATTTACAACAAAAAAAAAGTATATATGTATTCTATCAGCCATCTAGTTCCATAGTACAAGCTTTGCTTAGTTTGGGCTAGATGGTGTTGTGTGAAATGTCCACAAATATTTATTAAAAAAAAACAAAAAAAACCTATAATATTGAATTCACCTCCTTCTTTTTGGAAGTCCGTTAAGCGAATCTAAGTCTTAATTATGCTATTGTCTAATACAATGCTTATAGCCTTATAGCCTTAACCACCTCTGAGGTATTACCTAACAAACAAAAAATGGTTGTCTGTAAAGTTGGCTTACGGACGATAATTTTACGTGATAACATCATGATAGATGCGTTAAAAGCCGAACGCTTAGCCGCTTCAAGGTTGCCTTGAAGAGATCGCTTATAGCGATAAGGCCGCCTGTTGTATTCGCTAGCGTGCAAGCTTTCTCTTGTTAATTAATGTTTTAGTATAATGGAGTAAACAATAAAGAGTTTATATTCTATCTATCTTAGATCGTTCATATATACGTCGATCGTGCCTCACTATCGCTTGTTCCGCGCTCTCGCTCTCGCTTGCACGCTCGGCTCATGCGGAACGTGACAATGAGTCATGCTTTTTCGTGCGTGCAGCCGGCGTTCATCGATTTATAGACGTTATCACGTCAAAACAAAATCACCAAAAACAATTCATAATTGGCGGAGTAATCACTGAACAAACATACAAAAAAAATACAGTGGAATTGAGAACCTTCTTCTTTTTGAAGTCTATTAAAAACAAAATAAATAATCTGCGTACAAAACAAAAACTCATATACAGCATACAATATTCTATGTTATATTATATATAGTGCATTCATTGTTTACATAGCTTAAATTACTAATTCTAAAGGCAGTTGGCATCTACTAAAAATATATTTTTCCCACAAAGTACTACTACTACAGTTTTACAACAGTATTTACTATCAATTAGTATTATCATAGTATGTTATTTATTATAAGTACTTAGAATATTATTAAGTATAAGTAATATTCATAACTGTACGTAATCAAGGCCCCTATTTCAGCGCAAGTTAGTAAAACCCGCCGTGAAAACTGACCACAACTCTACACATAACTGTTCTACAGAACTTTTACAAAGCTCAAATGGAATGTAGGTGTAACATTTAATTTCCAGCAGAGAACAACTAACTCGTTCTATTTATTGTTTAGAATTGGGTTTTTAGTATGGGTTGTAAGCAGGATGAGACCAATAGGGCCTACTATTTTTCAAAGTCAATAAGAAATTTTTCAGTTTCATCTGTCAACAAGGTTTTACATTTCTTTAGTGTAGGTATGGAAAATCATATATCAAAATCGGTCCAGAATTAACGGCGAAATGAGTGGACAATAAACATACATACAGACGAACTTAATAATTTATCCTGTTTTTATTCTTTTTATTTGAAGTCCGTTAAAAAAGGCGAACCAGTCGAGTGCGCGTGCGAGTTTTTCATAGATAAGTTTATTATACTCCATCGCATCAAACATAAATGGTTTGTGTGAATACAAAAAAAAACTGGTTCCAGCTTATTTTACCATAAAATAGCCTAAGGCTTAGTAAGAATATGTAAGACTTACGACAATATACAAACAATTTTAAAAGATAAAGAAACTCAATCTCTGTGTATATTTTCATAATCATCTCAGTCACAAGAAGTCCACTGCTGGACATGGATTTAAAAAAAACTTGCTTGAAGCTTCTTCCTGCCACTTTTCACTTGTCTATTTTATCGTTATGAAATTTTGAATAACCGCTGGCTGTACCATTATTATTTTTTTGGTTAAAATTCAAGTATACCTATTTTATGTTTAACCTAATACTATCCAAGCATAACGTCACAGTAATTTATACGGTGCAAAATGTGATAGTGGCGCCACCCTGTAAATGCCCTATTAATAATGTCAATGACCTGATACAAGCAAGCTAATAAACTGAAAATGGACAATAGACGGACATGCTCAGTCATTACAGTCACTGTTTTATCCCTCACGTGTCGAACCACTGGACACAGCTAGTAATGAATATAAACGGTCACATAATCCTATGTACGAGTAGAATAGTAGACTCGCCCACGAGGGTGGCGATGTGTATCAATTCACAGGGGATTTACTTTTACTGCGAGGGTCCTGCATACATCCCTGGTTTTATACAAAGCTGGACAGGTGTAATTAATAGCCGACGCGACGTTGGCTGTCACGTGGTTACAACTTATACAAGTTTACTGACACGCGAAGGAATTTCCACTGCTTGGACTTAGACAAGGTATTCGGACAGAGTACCTACCTATTTTTTTTGTTTGTAGCAAGTTTTTGCAGTAATTAAGTAATTAATTTTGTTTTTTATAGTTCGCAGTCTTGGTTTTTCTACAGTCGATGTTTTTGGTTAGACGGGGAAAGTGGGAAGTTGGAGTTTGCAGAATACAATGCTTAGGCTTGTGTAAGTACACAATTCTTAATTGTACCTCGTATTTTATATAAGTAATGTACAACATTATTATTTGATGTCTAGCAGAGCCCGATGGAGACTGTATTGCTGGTTACAAGGTAGATTGGCTACCGCTACCGGTCTTGATAAAAAGCTGGAAACTTTATATCTGTTTTCAAGCGTAGTGCTATAAACCAGAATCTTTTTTTGTAGTTATTTAGCATGTTTTTATAGATAAGTTGGCGATTGGCGACATAAAGTGTGAAAAGTTCACGTAAAAAAAACAATAAGATTAGATAAGATTGATATTCCGAAAACACGAAGGAAACGCTTTGGCTCCACTTTCATTTGTACCGCCAAACTGTGGAATGTGCTTCCTTAATGGATCTTTCCGAATGGATATAATCTAGGTGTCTTCAAATCACGAGTGAATAGGTTTCTTCTAGGCAAGCGCGCTCCATCGTAGACTGTAACTGTCACTTAACACCAGGTGAGTTAACGGTCAAGCGCAAGCATATTTTCGAATAAAAAAAATCACACTCACGAAAACAGGTATGACATTTTTTCACAGAATAAAGGTGTGAAAATTTTGCAGGTAAGTAATTAATTTATTATTAATTACCAATTTAGTGTAAGTCTCCCTTCACATTAGGTCGCAAAAAGTGCGGTTGCCGCGCTGCCGTCCGCTACGACAAATGAGTAGCGCGGCTGTCGCACTGCTTGCGACCTAATGTGAAGAGAGCATAAGGCTGTATTTCAGAAGAGATTTCATTCAAAATAACGAGTTTAACATTCACAGTAATCCAAAATTATGTAATGAGCGTCAGATTTGGTCTATTTTCGTTATAACTAAGTTTTAATTGCTATGAAGCGCTTTCACACTAAGGTATTGAAAATAACTGCTTAGTTGCGATACTGATGACAACTATGAAACAAGACTATGAAAACTATAGTCGGATTTATTTAATCAAGACAGACGTAAGTGATTCGTAGATTTTATTTAAAAAAAGATGTTACCGAAATTTTTGTTTTGCTTCGTTTAAAACGTGATCGCTTTGCGGTCCTGGCCATTGACGTCAGAATGTGACAGCACATTCACTCACAATACTAATAATTAAGTTAGTAGGGGCCTATTACATCTATGTTATTATCTATGCGTGTATAAGCACAGTATACTTACTTATATAAGTATACTATTAATGTATCAATAGAGTGAGCTGTGATTGAGGATTACTTTTTCACCTCATTCGCGCACTGACTTTGCGTGTGCTCTCTCTATGTATAGCTGTATCCTCATCATTTTTATTCCATCGTTAATATTTTTTTCACATAAATTATTAAATTATCAATAAATAAAATATGTGCATGAACTTCATTGTGAAGACATCAACTGCTACAGCACTTCAGACGCGCGACAGAGGTGCAAATGTGAAAGCAACCACAGCGTATTTAAATATAAACTAGGTGTACCGATTACAACCAAGCGTGGGGTCTAATGTGAAAATCTGGGATAAACTTTTTCATCCTGACAGTTCCCAAAGCTTAGTTAGAAACTGTAATTAATTTTTAATCCGGTATTACTTGGTGGCTTCACATAATACATTAATTTCGCCGGCGTTTGGATGATAATCAGTTAATTCAGCTTCTCTTTGGCTGCGAAAGGATTAAGTACTGGATGGAGTATTGTTTTGATTAATTATTTTGAGCTCTTTAATGCGAATCAGAATAGGAAGGAAAATGCTATGAGGATTATTTTGTCCTTGATAAGAAGGATAATGAAATAGAAATGTCTCTTTGTGTCTATATGATGTAGTTTTTATTTTATTAAATTTTTTGTGATATTTAAAAATATGACTCCTGCTCCGGTTCATTCTTGGTGCAAAGGTTGGCAGTATTATGGACTCCTTTGGATCAATTCGGGGCGGCTTATTCAAATACCTGATTTTCAACGGAATCTTTAATGGTCAAAAATGTATTTATTAACTATAATTGAATAAATCTTTAAGACATTGAAAATTAAAAAACAATCTTGTAATACACTTAATAATAGTTTTTAACAATGCATTTAATTGTGTCGCTCATACAACTAACTTTATAGCAGTTTTGCTCGTCATAACGAACATCACAAATTAGATCTGTTCGGAATTAGTCTCAATTGTTTTCGCAATAATGTTTATAATTCACTGCATCCACCTACTCATCTAACGATAGCTACATGATGGTGCGATTTTATACTTGTTTCTCGTCTGAATTTCATTTTAATTAAGTAAGTATATACGTATGCTACATGTATTATTAATCTACTTTTATGGTAAATACACAGTTTAATAAAGAGCACTCTAAGAGTGGATTACGGGATCGACCACATCAATAGCATGTTATTAAACACAATATTTTCTGTAATCAGTAATGAGTGCCAAATAAACAAATAAATTCCGAAAGACACACTAAGTTAAAATTCTGATTAGTTTCTGTAATATTCTGCGCCGTGATGTCTGCGGCAGTTTATTTATATGGCGTCACAAATGGTCAAGCTACTTCGGGACTTTGATATATGCAGCGGTTGGAAAAATAGTCGCGTGACCATTTTCAATGACTTTTCTCATTAAAATTAGCCTTTTCTACGACCGTCCAAATAATTATCAACTTTGCTAAATTGCCAGGTTTGCGGCTGAGAAAATAAGTATATGTTAGAGACAGATTTTAATACTCTGGTAGGTATTTAGAAGTCTTTAGGGAAGCTTTTTGCTTTTGTAAATGACTTTCAAATATAAAGCCTAATTTATAATTATGTTTTTTTGTGCGTTAGAATGATTATAGAGCTTAAGCATCAAATATACAATAGTACCTACACCATTTTTTTTAAATTTTATAACATGTTGGATTGAAAAGATATTAGACATAAAATAAATAAATATTTAAATAAAATAAAGTAAATATAAATTAGGAGTTGTGTTGTTCTAATTAAATAAATAATAAATTAATATAGGAGCAACATATACCTGTAGATATACACTCCAAAACATAAAACACCTTAGTTCTGAGAGAAAAAATGGCGTCAAAGCGTCTGCACTCATTAAAAGCGCATAAGTTCAACATTTTTACGAACTTCCACGCTTCATTCACGCTGTAACGCAGTCCATTGTTCATAACCGGTTGGCAGTTTTTACGGGCTTTATATCATGGCATGACTTTTACAAGCACATTAATTCATACACTTGGGACACGGAACCCGTGTGCCTTTCCGATCCATCATCGTAAAACCCGGCCAGTACTCGCCGGTAGCCCATAAAGGAGCATGCTTAATGACTATTTTAATGAAATTGATCGATTTATATCCGGAGTTGAAATTGCGTGAATTTACTGGTTCATCTATTAGCTGTAATGAGTATTAATTACATAGTTACTGTTAAAAGTTAATTACATTTAACATACATACATAATTCACGCCCATTTTAGGCGAGCATAAAAGAGCATGAGGCTGTTCGATGACATATTTGACCGTGGTTAGAGAGTTAAGGTGGAAGGGAGAGGGTATTAGAGACACATTTCACTACAGAGCTAGCAGAAAGTCGGTGAATTACCACCCATTTCTCATAATTCCGTACTCAGCAATATCGATCCACATTCCTGTTGCGTACTGCGCAGGAATGGAATTGTTTGCCGCCATCTCTGTTTCCTGAGACCTACAATCTTGGAATTTTCAAGGCTAGAGTGAACAGATATCTTCTAGATCGTAGTGCTCCATCCTCAGCCAGTCGCTTAACATCAGGCGAAGTGGTGGCCAATCGTAGATCTATCTTGTATAAAAAAAGAGAGCTAGGAGGGTTTAGTTAGAGGGAAAGATATAATATTGGCTTGCAGTGACAGGGGTTCAGCCCCTCAACATAAAAGCCATTTTCTCTCAATTCACTTCTTACTTTTACAGTATGCTCGGAAAGAGAAGCACCTGGTAATTTTTTTAGTTTTATTTTTCTCCCAGTCTAGCATGGAAGCTAAATTATTATACTAAATATATTTTAAAGCTTCATATCAGGCGAGTTGGTGACCTACCTAATGTGCTGCGATCTACTTATTACAGTCACACGCTAAAAATCAATTTCTTACGATTTAAAGATACCCCAGTTATGTATATCAGGGAAAATCTCTCTCACTGACGAATACGTCTACATAGGACAAACGATCCGATTAGACAAGTCCAACTTTACGGTCAATCGTCGAATCCAACTCGGATGGGTAGCATTCGGGAAACTCAAAAACGTCTTTTCGTCTAATATACATACCTCAGTGCCTTAAGTCGAAAAAGAGGTCCGTAGACGTATGAAAGTCACCGACATAGCACAGCGGATTAGAAGTTGAAGTGGCAGGGCACATAGCACGTAGAACTGATGGCCGATGGGGCCGAAAAGTATCGAGTTGAGACCACGCACTGGCAAACGCAACGTAGGAAGACCGGACACGAGATGCACAGATGACCTCATACAAATGGCGGGAAGACGCTGGATGCAAGTAGCTTCCAATCGGTCTTTTTGGAAATCCATGAGGGAGGCCGTGGACTTCTTATGGCTGAGATGATGATGATGATTGCTACAAGGTCATTTGAAGGCCGATTTTGATAAACATTCGATACTTAATTCCAAATAAAAATTTAAAATATGAGCATTACCCTTCGCATTAACTTTTTGCAACAATACTTATTAAAAAATGTGTGTACTCGTATTTATTATATTATCCTGAAATTTGCAGTATTCGTAGTTTTTTAGTACTTCGAATAATAAAATAATAATAATAAAAAAAAAAACGAATTATAAAAAAATTGTGATCACTTATTAAATGTACTGCACAGAATAATCTTATGTAACAAAAAAATGTAAAATTTGTATAACAACCATTGTAAAATGACTTGCCTAATATGACAGACATGTTATAAAATGGCCAGTAAAGAATCAAATCAAATCAAATTAATACCTAAAGATCGCGTGCGCAACTAACGTTACAGTGTCACCGAGTGCATTGAAGCTGCAATAACTCATTTTTTTGCTTGCGTTTTACTGAGAACTTATTCAGTACTGGATAAGAATCTTAGCCTTATTTTCTTTTATCACTTGCATAGTTTTTCTGAAACAAAGCATGCAAAATATTTATTGTGAGGTGATGTTGAGGTAAACAAGTATCAATGTTAAAAGAAAAACAAAATACCCGACTGCAGAAGAGTGGTTTTTGCAGCCTAACTTATGTTTTATTTTTATTTTGATGTACCCAGTGTCACTCTCACAACTAAGACGAATCTATTGACACCACTCACATCAAAATCGGTCAAGCTGTTTAGGCTCTAGGGCGTATCAAATAAATATACAAACATACATACACTCGAAAAACATAACCCTCCTTCTTACGCAGCCAGGTAAAAACTTTATACTTTGTCACAATAAAAGGGTTGTTAAAAAGTATAAATGTGACATTAGCAGAAACTTGGGATAATTTAGTAGTCTTGATAATTATATCTTTTAGTGTGCTAAGCATAATAATGACCCGAACTCATTTATTTAATTCATCAATTTAATACCATTGAGCTGTATACGTACTTATATACGAGAGCAGACACCACTCAGCTAGTTTGTTACATTCAACTGCGGCGAGAGCGCCGCACCTCATTCAGTATCTTACTAGTGAAGTGAGTGCTTTCGATGTTTTGCTGGCGAGAAAACACAACATAGATGCAATTCTGCGCTGCAAGTATCAATCGTATCGTATAATCATAGATAAACGATGCAATTATTATTCCAGCGCTGTAACGCTGTTTTGTTTACTTTACCAAAAATGTGATAATAATTTTGCTTCAGATAGCTCCAATGGTACGGAAGTACATACAATGTTTAATACTCTTTTTGACGAGGGGCAAATATTCCAAAAATACCCGGTTGCGTTGTACGTTAGGAATGCAACCGAGTCATTACCCGGTTGCAGTTATGCTATGTGAGATTGTGCGCACTAAGCCTCCAGAGGACATCGGATTCTCGGATTTTTATTCTCGTGACTAACACATAACGTAGCCTTCAGCACTACGACACAGTTCCTTCTCAGTCTGCTAGCCTTACAACCGCTTAAGCCGGAGTAGTAAGCTGGATCCTGGCTTACTACTCCCAAATCCGGGTCCAGCCAGGCTACAGCCAGGGGATACCGATGTCGTATTCTAGTACCCCGGCATCAGGTTGGCAATTTAATATCCTATTTTGGTTGGAAATCATTAAAACTATACGAAAATTATTTTTTAAACTACTATTATTATTAACGGGAATCGGGATATTTACCGTGGTTCGCGTTAATTTTGAGCTCCCGATATTTCGGCACAGTTACATGCACCGTGTTCACGGGCGACTGAAGAATATGGGTGGATGATATCGGGAGCTCAAAATTAACGCGAACCACGGTAAATATCCCGTTAATAATAATAGTGCTTTATACGAAAATTATTCAAAAACGAACTACTTAATACCTGGTTATAAAAGTACCTACTCGCTCACTTTATCTCTTTATCGACCTTGCTGTATGGAAGTCGAGATTCCGCCGCCAAGCTCGAGTTTACCTTTAGACGTCTTAACGGTTATCGTACAAGTTTGGTCATAACTTATAATGAGCGTAGTTGCAAACTATAAATAACTTTGTCATTAACGAAATAGAACGCTATCTTTTTATATTGAGAGGAAGGGAAACAAGAGAGCTTTCTCTTGTTTGCGTTGTGGTGATTTTATTTTCGTGTAGTGATTATCATCACTACAATCTGATGGTAATGCCTTTTTCATATTACAATTTTTAATAAAAGAAATGATGGTAAAATCAGAAAAAAAAAAACTTATTCCTTCCTTATTCCTAAACTTATGTTCTTAATACTTTAATAGACGATTCTATTTTTTATGTTTGTTACTACCTAAAAACCACTCCGTAATTTATAAACCGATTTGAAAATTCTTCTTTTGTTTCATAATGTATATTTTCAGTTTGGATCCATAGATATTTTATTAAAATCGGCTTAGTAGTTTGGATATAATAAAAAAATTGCACATTTTCAAATCGGTTGTTTCGGTTTTTGAAACTAATATTTTTTTATCCAATTATTAAGTTTGCCGTTTTTGAATGATTGTTATTAGCTAATTTACCGTCAACTCAAATTGAACTTTCAAATATTGTTTTTATTTTATTTTCATAAGCACAAATCAATTGCATTAGGTACGTAAAAAGGATGTAGGCATTGTAGTTATTCCTAAAAAAGAAGGAAATAAGAGAGAAGGAAAAGAAAATCGTGAACTTTAGACCCGGGTTTCTGTACTCATTTTGACCATTATTTATAAATGATTACAATGCTTTGTCAATCCATTTCCATTCTAAATTGTATATTTATTAATCTTCCCTGATGGCGACGGTGTGGCCGAGGATGGAACTCGTCGATCTAGAAGATATCCATTCACTCTAGCCTTAAAAATTCTATGATTGTAGTTCTCAAGGAACAGAGATGACGGCAAAGAATTCTATTCCTGTGCAATAGACATCAAGAACGTGGACGTGGATTTGCTAATAATCTCAATTTTTTTTCTTCAAAAAGTGTGATTTACCGCCAATAAAAAACGAAATCATTTTTACAATTATTCATTGTAAAAGTATACTTTTTTCGAGCATATTTTTTTTTCTATAGAAATCGTACCACCTAAAGCGACTTTCTTTACGACCAGTTGCATAATATAAGGATCACAAAAGCTTTGGCTAACTCTAATATATTTTATGATGTCTAACATCAATATCCTCCTAGAGTTCCACGTCATAAGTTAACATAAAGATTAATGCGTTTGCAGTTGACAGGGCAATTAGCCAGCGTTCTGTGACATGGACCCAATAGGCTCGCCTTAATTAAACTAATAAGCATTAATTTGCTAAGATCACGACTTTGCTATTTAGTTACTAGTAAAAAGTATGCGTTACTTATTGCATGGAGTACCTACTATATCTGTATGCGTAGGTGTATGAAATTCATTAATTTGTTTTTAGCCGACTTCTAAAAAGAGGAGGTTATCAATTCGACCTGTATGTTTTGTAATATTGTCAGAACTGCACAATTTTTGTATATGTTAGTCTATACCAGCTTCTAAACATGTGTGCCAAATTTCATGAGTGTATGTTTGGTTGTATGTTTTTTTGTTTGTTTTGCATTACGCAGAAACTAGTCGTATTTCAAAAAATCTTTTTTATTGAATAAAGTATCTTTCAACTTAGGAGTCTGTAGGTTTTATCATAATCGGTTCAGTAGTTTTCAAGATATGGGCTTTTGAACACTTACTTCGTTCATCGCAACTGCAGAGCACTGTTTACACCTTATATTGCAATTGTTTGATAGACAGTGACATGAGCGGTGACGAGCTTTGACGACCGTTTTTAACCGACTTCATAAAAGGATGTTATCAATTCGATCTGTATTGTGAATACAATTTTTAATTTCAAACAAAACGAGTAAATACTATTAAAAAACAATAAATAAAAGTAATTAAAAAAAAAAAAACGACTTCAAACTGAAAAGAGAGAAATAACATAAAGAAAATTAGTACTGGGCGTCTACATAAGTAGGTACGTAAACCAACCACTTTTGTTGTCGGTTGAAGTCGGTTTATTTTTTTATATTACCTTTAATAAGCATTAATTTGATAAGATCACGACTTTACTATTTAGTACCTTTATATAAGTTTCCGGCAGCCTAGTGGTGAGACCGTCTGACTTGCGATCCGCCGGTCCTGGGTTCGAATCCCACGGCACGCACCTCTGTCTTTTCGAAGTTATGTGCGTATTGTTGATTGCCGCCAACTTCAAACGGTGAAGGAAAACATCGTGAGGAAACCTACATGTCTGAGAGTTCTCAATGATCTTGAAGATGTATGAAGTCTGCCAACCCGCACTTGGCCAGCGTGGCAGACTATGGCCTAACCCTTTTCACAATGAGAAGATGGCCCGTTCCCAGCAGTGGGACAGTTTGTACAAACAGGGCTGATAAAAAAAAAAATATATATATATATAAATTTGTTTTTATTATATTTAATATTTTGTTTAACGAAGGTTCTGTTTCTCCTGGTATATGTAATATGTTCATATAATTTATGAACATACATCCAAATATTATTATATTAATTTCTAATGCTTAAACGCATTGACCGATTTTTATATGCGAGGTGTTGTAAGACTTGTTTTTCTTTCCAGGTATCATAGATTTTTTTAAATAACAAAGCTCTTCCCAAGAGTAAAAAAAACTTTTTTAGCCGACTTAGAAAAGAAGGTTTTCAATTTGGTCATACAAAAATTAATTACATACAGTCGAATGTAGAGCCTTCTTTTTGAAGTCGGTTAAAATTATAACATTTCCATCCGCTCTAACAAATACTGTAATTTGTAATCTACATAATATATCTCCCACAAAGCGCACTCTACGACAATGGCAACAAAAAACGTGATTGACGTTCATCAAAAATTCAATTGTATGTAAAGTACTCCTGACTACCGGCATTTGATCAACATATCAACGATCTCTCATACATTAAGTACTATGATATGGACACACGATCTTGTCATTTACGATTGCTTTTAGGGTGAAGTCCCACTGCAAGGAGCTAGCGATGTAGGGCTTAACTATGCTATATGGACGTTTCCACTAATAAATAAATAAATATTTGTCGACATTTCACACAACACCATCTAGCCCAAACTAAGAAAAGCTTGTACTATGGAACTAGATGGCTGGTAGAATACATATATACTCTTTTTGTGTAAATTACATATGATACATATAAATTTATTCACTCTAGCCTTGAAAATTCCAAGATTGTAGGTCTCAGGAAACAGAGATGGCGGCAAAGAATTCCATTCAAATTCATTCAAATTTACAGTTCAATCCATAATCAAGATGCGACTCCTATTCCTTATGCAAGATTTGAATAGACAAACACCGGAACAAGCAAAACTAAATAAAGGGTAATAAAAACAGTTTCATCAAACTTGCTCCCACCCTAAGCTATGCTATATTTATCCTAAGCTATGAAAGTAAAGGTTCCACAGCGTAGCACAATGTGCTATGTGCTATATGCTATATGCTGTGCTATGTGCTATATGGTGGAAAAGCAGCCTTAAACTATTACGAACGTATACGGTTATAAAATAGCTATTGTGTTGTCCAATGTACATTCAAAGTGCATTGAAGGGCACTTGACCTATCGCCGATATTGACTTTCTGTTCCTAACACCAGCTAGCTATTTTGAATACTCAGATGGGAATTTCAACTTGACTGGTCGTTTTAGATTAAGAATCGTTTGTTTATCAAGTAACGTTTTAGTATTTAGCAATATTAAAGTCACCTGTGGTTTTAGTAAGTACAAATAAAATAATTAGCTGAAGCGATAGATACCAGTTTTTGTATTGTTATCAGTTCATACATTTAAACTAATTAATAACAACTTACAATATAAATATTGTTTATTTGATCATTTAAATATTTAAAATACAAAAACCGTATTAACATAATATTTTTGCTCCGAAGTTCAGAAACCTACCAAATTTCGTTTAAGCCCGCCCTGAAGTTTAAAATAGCGTTGATGAAACGTTTATATTTTAAAACTTAAAAAGTCCATATCTTGATAAGTACTGAACCGATTTTAATAAAACTTACACCGTTCCCTAATCTGGTAGATACTTTATTTAATAAAAAAAATTATTATTGCAATACAAGGACATTCTCGCGTAATACGTGGACAAACATACATACACTCATGAAATTTGGCACACGTGCTTAGAAGCCCATATGGTCTTATTTAAGAGAAAATTGTGCAATTCTAACAATATTTCATAAATACATATCAATCCCCTTTTCAACCGACTTCCAAAAAGGAGGAGGTTATCAATTCGACTGTTTTTTTAATGTTTGTTACATCAGAACTTACGACTGGATGAACCGATTTTGATGATTCTTTTTTTATTTGAAAGCTGGTGCTTCCCGTTTGGTCCGGTTCTGACAATAGCAACCATGAGAAGTCGGTTGCTTCAGTTTTTTAAACTATAATTATTCTGATGTCGATTAAAAAAAAACATTAATCAAGGTGGCAAACCAGCCAAGTTCTCATCCGAATCTACAAATTTTACGAGTTTTTCTTCCAGCTCGTTTATTAAAAGGCCCCGTGGAATGTACAGCAGCACCTTAAGCATCTCACGTTTAGGCGGGGAATGTGAGAAATGAACGTCTGGAGTGCACTCGTCGCGGACGGAGATGCGCTTCGCACGTGTTTTCTTGAGAGAACTTTCTGGAATTTATCGTCTGGATAGAGGCTGGCGTAAATAAAAGCTGCGAGGTATTTTTGTGTTTGTATTTTTTTTGGGTTAATTAAATATAGTTTATAAATATAATGTATGTCAATACATACATCATTGGAAGTCCACATCCAATGATGTATCTATGTGGACATTTATTTTATTTTTATTTTTGCGAGAGATTCTTATTATTACAAAAAAATATGGCCTATGACACTAAGAGTAAATACCAATCTTACGACATCTCGCACATCAAAATCGGTCAAGTCGTTTAGGCTGTAGGCGATCATATAGAAAGACACATACATACACTAGAAAAACATAACCCTCCTTCTTACGCAGTCGGGTAAAGATACGTAAATCGTCATTTGTAGGTTGCATTAATTCGTCAAATGACGCGACCGTGGACAGTACGCCTACTAGCGAGTTGGAAGATAAAATTATGAAGATATACATGACATTGAAATATTTTTATAACTGATGTTATATAACAACAATCAGGTATTAAATTATATAATAAAATTCCATACAGCATATTCGATTATGTCATGCGATAGAATTCGCGGTGGCAGTTCGGTCTGTGGTGTCAGACTGGATCAGGCTGACTGACAGTCACGAGTCAAGCTCAAGGCTGGACGCTGGGAGCCTTAACCCTGACTACCTACTCTTTATTATTACAGAATTACTTCAACTGGATATGGTAATTAATTGTAATCGATTATGAAGCTCGCACTTTTTTCTGAATCTGATATAAACCTGTTAAAGATAACGTCACGAATAAATTACCCTGAATTTGAATGAATACATGTAAACTTTGGGATATTTGTGCAAAGGTGGAAGTGTGCCTCACACAGCGTTGTATGGTAAAATTTGTAAGGAGCAAGATTATTGTGTTTTTCCATCTTTGTCGTAAAATTTACACGGTATCATAATCATCATCACCATCCACAGCCTTTTCTATTCCACTGCCACGTATTGGTCTCTCTCTTATCATGCCATCTGCCACGATCCTGTGCCAATCGAGTCCAGGTTTGACTCACGATAGACACAATATCATCCACCTTGCAACCGGATGACCTACGTTTCGTTTCCCTTGTTTTGGCATAGGAAACGAAGTAGGCAGGTACGAAGTACAATTATTTTTAACATAATATACTTGCGTATTATCATGACTCAGATTGTATTTGGTAAAACGATTAACTATATATCCTTAATTCTATGATCTAATCTTGATAAACTGTGTTAGACAAATATGAAAAAAAAACAGGGCTGATTTTGAGATAAATATACCTATATTAAAATTAATTCAGATATTGTAAGGCATCGTTAAAACTATAGGTATTATAATATATTAATAAATAAATAAATACATTTCACACAACACCATCTAGCCTTAGTTTGGGCTAGATGGTGGCAAAGCTTGTACTATGGAACTAGATGGCTGATAGAATACATTATATACTTCTTTTTTTGTAAATATATACATAGAAACACCCAGACACAGAACAAACACCCATGCTCATCACACAAATGTTTGCCCTGGGTGGGGATCGAACCCACGACCTACAGCTTAGCAGGTAGGTATACTACCAACTGAGCCACAAGGCCAGTCAAGAGCAGGACATATTATGTAGCATGCCGAGTCATTCCAGTAAGTGTCATCGACATAGCGCAAAGTAAGGCAATATTTGCAATGTCTGGATCCACTTTTGTTTATTGCCGTTTGTGAACTATAATATTGGTTTTAAGACGACTCAGTGTAGGCACTTCTAGCTAATTTATACCGTAGTACAATAATCTGCAGCTAACAGTCACAATTGGATTATTCAAATCTTGTGCAGCGGGGTGTGATTAGTTTACGCCCAGCAAACCTACAATCATGATGGAATTGCAATTTAGCAAACGCAATAATGCAAGTTGCAAGCATTTCTCAAATATTATAATATTTTGACGTGATAACGTCTTATAAATCGATGAACGCCGGCTGCACGCACGAAAAAGTATGACTCATTGTCACGTTCCGCATGAGCCGAGCGTGCAAGCGAGAGCGCGGAACAAGCGATAGAGAGGCACGATCGGCCTAAGCGTTCGGCTGTGACACATCTATCGTGACGTTATCCACGTAAAATTATCGTCCGTAAACCATTTTTTTATTGGGATTACGTTACATCGATCTCATTGTTAACAATAAAGAGTTTATCTATCTATATATCTATTGTTTTTCTGACCCGACTGCAGAATAGCTGTTTTAGTAGTCTAACTTACGATTTCGTTACGCTTGATACGCTGTTGAGTGTACGCTTTCTGTAAAAATGTATGAATTCTAAAGAATGCGAATTTAAAAGAATTTAAATTCGCATTCTTTAGAATAATATTCTTGTAAAATCACTTGTTTATTACGAAAAAGTTCGTTGGAGACTACGAAAAACTATTTTTTTTAATGAAAAATATATCCTAAGACACTCAGGGAGTAAAGGCGAATTTAACGACAACTCGCACATCAAGATCGGTCCAACCTTTTAGGTTGTAGGCAATCATATATATACCTAGAAACATACATACATATACACCCACATACATACACATAAATATACATACACTAAAAAAAATAACCCTCCTTTTTAAAAATACCACCAGTTTCAATCGTTTTCACAAATAGAGGAGTTTCTTCTTAAAATGTTTGTTCCATCATAACTCCATTATAATTATAAAAACCTATTTGGAAAATTATTTTGGAAGGCAGTTGTTTCAGTTTTCTAAACTATAATAATTTTACGTATGTAGATACGTCCTCCCTCCACTCTGAGCCGGTGTTAAATTATTGGTAAAGACAAAGTAAAAACCTCGAATATGCCTATGTACTAAATGCGATCAACCATACATGGTCAAGGCTATCATGATTAAAAGAAAAAAAAATAACAAATGGAGCAGCAGTACGTATATGCATACAAATACCACATTTTGTTTCGTAGAACTGTATCAAAGTATTATTTATTACCAACCGTAACTAAATGAGCAACAAATCATCCCAAATAAACAGAACAAAGTATGCCACCAATCGAGTTTCATACCGAATTAATTTCAAACCATAATAATTACGTAAAGGGGAGCTTTCGAAGTAGGCGTTATACGTTGCGTTTACACAGAGTATCGACGTCAAACTTTAATGATTGCTCAGTATCGACCCTATAAATATGATGCAGTATGGACAGATAGACACTTAAACTTAAATTACTATTTAATTTCTTGTTTTTCGTTTTTCGTGGGTCTTTCCCGATAGATATAATCTGGGTGTCTTTAAATCGCGAGTGAATTGGTTTCTTTTAGTTATGCGCACTCCATCGTCACAGACCGCAACATCGCTTAACATCAGGCGAGTTGGCGGTCAAGCGCGAACCTATTTCTACATAAAAAATAAAAAAAAATACTGTCGGACGGGCTTGAACGGATGGTGGATATTCCGATAATACGAACGAAACGCTTTAAGAAAATTGTTGTCGCGCGATCTTTTGCCAGCAAATTATGCGTTTTTCATACAACAAAAGAAAACTGTTTTCTACCCCAAAACATTACCGATTTAGATTTTTTTTATATGGTTGGAACCATTAATGGATATGCACAGTTTTTTTAATCAAAATAAACTCATTTAATTTGTGAAATTTAAAAAAAACCTGTGGTCTAACAGTTAATTTTACTGATACCGAAAATTCTGGTAAAATTCAAACTTATCTTTTATTATAATAACAAAATCTATCCACATATATCTGTAAGTTTTCCTACTAGATATTTACCTTTACTGTTAGCAACAGAATGTACGCAGTTAATTAATTTCCCATCGGTTTGCGGATGCTTCGAAGTTTATCATAAACACTCGAATCAACAAAATTCTTCTAACTTTTTGATCCAATTATAATTTAAATCACTAAAAAATTTAATTATAAACGAAGAGTTTTATAGATGTACGAAAGTAACCGACATACCACAGAAGATTAGCAAGTCGAAGTGGCAGTTGGAAGCCACATACACTCAGATGGCCGATGACTCGTTTTATTTTATTTATATTATAAGTAAAAGTAAAAAAAATATGTCAATTGACTTCAAAACTATGAACTGAAAAGGGAGAAATAACAACAGATGTTACATAATACCGAAAAGTTAAATCAAAACTGGGCTTCTACATACGTAGGTCTGTACGTACTCCAACTATTTTTTAACTAACTTTGGATATCAATATGTTTTTTTGCTAGTGTTGGTGTGTCTCAGCTTATCTGGGCACGGCAGCGGCCCCGGCCAAGTCGAGCGGCAATTCTATTTATAACATTAACTTACTTAAACTGTAGGTACACTCAAGGGCGTCGCCAAGGGGGGGCAAGGGGCAGCTGCCCCCCCCCCCCCCCCCCCCCCTAGAGATTAAAAAATGTAGCCAACTGCAAAGCAATCAAAGTCCTAAGTACCTACAATTCATCCTCCATAATATTAACTTGCCCCCCCTGGGCCATGGGCTGGCGACGCCCTTGGGTACACTCTAGGTGAACGCCTTGCATTTTAGGCTTTTCCTATTGCATAGAAAATACCATGTGAAGTTATAAACATTCATAGCATATTTCATAATTTAATTATTAATTATTAATTTTGCTAATTAGTCCTGTTTTCTGTGTTCATAATTATGTTGCATGCAGGTAGTACAGAAGCTTCGGTATGTGAATAAAAATCTTACATATCATACTTTACCAGATTTCTTTTTATTATAGTACGAGTGAATACTAATTATCCTAAATATTAATTTTAATAAATATTAAACTGACGGTAGGAATCAAACCACACGTACACGTATAAGTTTATAGTGACGTTACCTAAGTGAATAAAAATCATATTTTACCAGATTTATTTTTAAATCGTAAATATATCGTAAATATGAATTTTAATAAATATATAATCGACGGTAGGAATCAAACCACACGTACACGTATACGTGTATAGTGACATCACAAAATACAGACATCACGATCTAGCAACACAAAGCCAACATAACAATGTTGAATTCTTGTACTCCGCCCAAACAGGATACATTCACAACTGACAATAGGTGATACTTCCTACATCTTTATTTGTGCAGAAGGTGCGAATACACGACAATAGAATAGGTGTAACTTGTTTAAAAAAATGATTTTTTATATACATACATGCATATTACATACTTTTCTGTCTTTGGGTTTATCAAGTTAAGTGACATTATATTAGTGTTGCTATAATTTGCGCTTTACCGTAATGGCGAGGAAAAATAGTGATACATTCACAACTGACAATAGGTGATACTTCCTACATCTTTATTTGTGCAGAAGGTGCGAATACACGACAATAGAAGGGGTGTAACTTGTTAAAAAAAAAAGGTTTTTTATATACATGCATATTACATACTTTTCTGTGTTTGGGTTTATCAAGTTAAGTGACATTATATTAGTGTTGCTATAATTTGCGCTTTACCGTAATGGCGAGGAAAAATAGTGATGACTAGCAGCACTCACACCTTTGTTGGCGCGTAAATTTATGAATTTGATTTACTAAATCAGATAGCCATTTTTTTATGCTAGATCTACGATTGACCACCAACTCGCCTGATGTTAAGCGATGGTGTGTCCGAAGATGGAGCTCGTCGATCTAGAAGATATCTCTATTCACTCTAGCCTTAAAGATTGTAGGTCTCAGAAAACAGAGATGGTGGCAAAGAATTCCATTGCGATGCAGTACGCATCAAGAACGTGGACCGAAATCGATACAGAAGCCTAAATGCTTTTTAGGTTTCTGTCAATAGTATCTAATGTTTCCTAAAATTATCAAAAAATAAATCTACAGTTTTGAAATTGTTACTTTTTTAATAATGTATTTTATTTAATTAATGTATAAATACAGTCTAGCTGCACCCGCAACTACACTCGTGATTCGCGCGGTTTTTTTAAATATAATTCTTCAAACCTCACTTGGTAAGTCTGTTTAATTTTCAAGTCAACTTAATTTTTGTCAATTTTGTTATGCTTGTTATAAGGTACTTAAATTATAAATCCGACAAAGTACGAATTTCACTCGCACCTCGAATCATATTTTTTCCGGATATTTAGTTATATAAATCAAAGCACTGAAATGATTTTGATAAAATATATATATACTTATATGTACCACCTCTGAAGTATTATCTACCAAATAAAAAAGTATCATCAAAATCAATTCATAACTGGTGAAGTTATCGCGTAACAAACATAAAAAAAGATATAGCCGAATTGAGAACCTTCTCCTTTTTAAAAGTCGGTTAAAAGTAACACGATTCGTTTTTGAATGCTACTTTATTGCTCCAGGCGGTATGAGTCTCTAACAATGCATAGAAGGTGTAGGTAGATAGGTATGTATATGTGGTGACAGACGACTCAATGCGCTTGTCATCGCGTACAGGAAGACTCGAGGTGAGAAAAAATCAATTTGCTATGCTCTGGCGAATGGCATTTCCTAGCGAATGAGTTGAGATCAGCTGCCGGGGGCGGTAGCTGGATGAATATTGGAATAACTTATTTTGTGCGAATTGACGTTATGCAAATGTAGGTATTGTGTTTGTAAATAAATAAATATAAATATTTGTAGACATTTCACACAAATCTAGTCCAAACTAAGCAAAGCTTGTACTATGGAAACTAGATGGCTGATAGAATACATATATATACTTTAATTTTGTAAATATATACATATGATACATAGAAACACCCAGACACGGAACAAACATCCATGCTCATCACACAAATGTTTGCCCTGGGTGGGGATCGAACCCACGACCTACAGCTCAGCAGGCAGACATACTAACCACAAACTAAGGCAAAATTGTTTTATGTAATGTTTTTTGGATAGGCAGCAAAACATAAAATTTACTCGATTGGAAATAGTGAAAACATTTTATTTTAATTGATAGGGAACTCCGAAATAGATTCTCTAGAAAGATCAGACTTGCTGTCTTACAGCGGGATTTATAGTTAAAAGCTGGATTTAATAATTTCAATCTCCTTGCCGGAAATTAATACTAAAAAAATGTTTAACTGTGAGCTCCAAACTAGGGACTAGGCTCCCGAACTGCCAATTGAACTACTGGGAAGCATCGCATATTTTGGGGCAATAATTTTGATGAAACATAACTAAGAGTACTCTCGATGAATTCTTATTTAAATTTAAAAAAAAAAACTTGATCAAAAAGGTTCATCCGTTTGAGAGCTACGAATTACGATGTCACAGACAGATACACAGATATACACTTCAAATTTATAACACTTCTCTATTTGGGTTGGGGGTTATAAACTGTTTCCTGCTGATTTTTACTAAGAAAAAAAAGTACGATGCTTTGATTTCGTTTGCGCTTTCAGTGATTTTAAATTCTGAACAAACAGTAATCAACACAATTGAGGTAAGTAGTTTTTCATCATCATCAGCTCAGCCACAAGAAGTCCACTGCTGGACATAGGCCTCTCCATGGATTTCCAAAAAGACCGGTTGGAAGCATCCAGACCAGACGTAGTCTTTATTAATATAAATTCATAGAAATACTAATATATTATTTGACAAAAGGTTAATAATAATAATTGCATAATTATCTCTACCGAGTACATTAACATCTCCGTGCTAAAATAAGATAATGCCATAATCATTATCACTTCGTCATATTAAACTTAAAATGTGTCAAATTTAACTAAAAGGTGCGTAAACAATCGGTTGGTATTGACACTCCTGTTCATAAAAAAATGTTTTTGAAACTTGCAGCCTCGGTGTTTCCTAGTAAATACAACCTGGATATTTTCAAGACAAGACTAGATAAGATAAGACAAGATATAATTCAACTTTTATTTCACTCTCTTACTAACAGCCAAACAAAATAAAAATAGGCTCGAGCCAACTTTGTATGAGCGTAAAGCCCCAGATGATATTTGATCGCAAATTTTGAGTTTTACCCATAGGAAAAGTTTTTCATTATGTATATAATGACGTCCATTCGGCTTAGTACAGGGTACCCTAAAAACCTTGTACACGTCATTTAAAAATTAGCTAACCATTATTGTCTATAGGAGTGTATTTCACAATCTAGCGATTAACATGTTATAAGACCAGAAATGCATAAAACGAAGTTTGTGTTTTTATATAAAATTTAAACTCAAAATTCTGTTCTAACAACAAAAATAAATTCTATCCCAAAATACGAACAGATCAAGCAGCGAAATTACGAGATATTGCTTGAAATAATGAAGTGAAATATATTTTCTGCTGTAATAAACTATACAATGCTTTTCTTTGCAGTCATATAAATAACAATTACTAAAATCTCTTAAGTAGTAGAACTGTATCAAGATTAACGTTAATAATAAAATCGGATAAGTGCGAGTTAGCCTCGTATACTGCGGACACCGTACATTCATGCATCCTGAAACCTACATATGTCATCTGTATTATGTAATAGGTATAAATGTTTTTTTTTTTATATATGAAAAAACTTGTTAACTGTTATTTTACTCTAATGTATCTAGCTCTAATAATTCCTGAGATTTAAGTACATTTCTTACCGTTTCTACAATATAGCGGAAGTATATAACGTAATAGTAAGCAAGAACATGATTCTTGTACTGGGACGCATTTTTTTTATAAATCCATTATACTTATTGGCTTTGGGTTTGAGTGACTGATTTACTGATACTCAACGTGCAACCATCAGTAAACATGAGATTTGGAGATAGATTAGAATAGAATAGAATAACTTTATTGTACATCCATACAGAGTAACTTAAATATAGATAATAAACTTAATCGAAAGTACAACGGCGACCTTATCGCATAGAGCGATTTCTTCCAGGCAACCTTAGGGTGTATTCGAGACAGATCGCCAGTAAAATCGCGTGTTTTCCCTGATTGAGTTTTTTTTTTTTTGTATACGCTAATTGACTATCAATTAGGGTTTA
This sequence comes from Lycia hirtaria, assembly GCA_947563715.1. NCBI lineage: Eukaryota > Metazoa > Arthropoda > Insecta > Lepidoptera > Geometridae > Lycia > Lycia hirtaria. Next base: position 37,041,805 of record OX387381.1, on the reverse strand, counting down.
AAAGCTACAGCCATTTTATCGTCGAATAATGAGAGGCTTAGTAAAAGAGTCTGTTTTACAACCTTGAGGAACCCTAACCCTCTAACTGATACAAATCGTGGTATCTCATTCCATTACTCACACTATGTTGTTATCTAACAAGCATAATTGACATCACATAAGCGTATGTTTTACATAATTTATGACAACAGAGTCCCACGCCAGGGGACAAGCTATTAGGACCATTCTTGAACCGGTGACCATGACACGGCGTGGAATTTACTGGTGGATATTGTACTGGGTATTATCCTTTGACACTGCATAATAACTATTTAAGCCATAGCTTATAGTGACAAAGTGAAATGAAGAATGTGCCGAATGTAAAGTGTGGGAAATTATTGTTTTGTTTTCTGACCGTCAACCTAAGATCCGAAATATTTTTGTTCGAATTTTAATTATATTCATAATTATTTATTAACATCCCAACAAGTTTTAGTTACATTTATTTGCCCGAATCCCGAATCGTTGTTACAGCAACCGAAAATAACAGTGAACCGAAATAATTTTTGTCGAATCTAATTTGTTCAAATCCGTTATAAGCTGTCTGTGTCCAGATGTTCAGGTTTGATTTGTCTGATTCCATAATTTTGTTAGATATAAGTTTTAGTTATCCTAGTAATAATTTGAAACTTTATTATATTACATACCTACCAAACAAAAAATAATCATAAAAAACAATTCATAATTGGCGGAGTAATCGCTGAACAAACATACAAAAAAACATAATACAGTCGAATTGAGAATCTCCTTCTTTTTGGAAGTCGGTATGTGATTATTAATTACAAAAATATATTTTGACGTAAATTATCTTGGAACATTTTCCAATACGTATTATATTTATTGTAATCGGTACCTTGAGTATACGAATAGAATGCAAACCATGCGTGACCATAATAACAGGCCATAACAAACTTAATTTAAAACAAAGACAGCAGCTAATTCAGCTCAATTACAATAGGAATTAAATTAATGGAGTCACGACATAATTGACGGATTGAGACGTTCATTATGGTAATATGATACTGTTTTAGTCTGGTGCAAAATATAATCAATGACTACTCAAACAAATCTACAAAAACAAAACAATGTGAACTTAATTTCACAACCTTTACATCAGTTTTATCTGTCCCCGTGTCTTAATTCTTCTTCAATCAAATCTTGCAAGTTAAATTTGACCCACAGCTCACTTCCCGGCTTCGTTTTGTGTTTTGCATTCACAACGGAAGACCAGCGCTGGTTAATCAACCAGCTAATATGCCGAGTTGGTACTAGTTTGTGACAAAAATTACTTTTTGTTGTTTGTTTTGTTTATTGTTGTGGTTGTGTTTCTCACAAATAAAGATCATCAAATATATCGGACGATATATTTGATGCGATACGATATACGAAATGATATATTAATATGATAATTTTATTTATTTGCGAGTGAAGTCGCGGGATGTACCTAGTATCTTTATATTTTCTTGTGTCATAATAACTGCATTAGGTACATAGTCTCGAGAGGAGCGCTTTAAACCCATCTCGTAAACTAAGAACTTCGTTATGAAGTAATTTCAGCTCGAGGGAAACTTACACGATGGATAGGCATAGTTTTAAACTGAACCAAAATTAGTTTTAGATTCATGACACTAGTTTTAGTATCATTTCATATTTTTTACGAAATTACACGAAAACTTTTACATTCTAATTCTATATTTTTAAGAATAGATATCTTCTAGATCGACGAGCTCCATCCTCGGCCACACCGTCGCTTAACATGAGGCGAGTTGGTGGTCAATCGTAGATCTATAATGTATAAAAAAAATATTAAGATCCTCATATTATGTACTTACGTAATGTGATTGTTTTAGAATTTTATCTGAAATAGCTTTAGTAGCATAGTTATATAAATAAAAAAAAAAAAAACTATAAAGTTTATAGTTTTTTGGGTTCCTTACCTCAAAAGGAAAAAACGGAACACTTATAGGATCAATTTGCTATCTAATAGAGTCTTTATGAAAGGAATGAGGGTCCAAATTTTAAAGTGAGTTAACCGTATCATGTGTGGTATCAAATGAAATCTTAGAAAAAGGTTAAACTTGTTTTTAATTATTTTTACGAAGTTTAATTTTCGGATTATGACCAAAAATTTAAAAAATATACACAATCTTTTTCTCTAATCAATGACTAGCTTCGCCCGGTAATTCTTTGCCTAGTTTGTACTGAACCCTCGGTGGGCGACTCTGACTCGCAATTGTCCAGTTTTATTTATTTAGATATAAGTACAAAGGTCAATCTTTCTGTAAATGACGTTTGTCTTTAAATCTTGTACATTACAAGGCTAGAGTGAATAGATATCTTCTATGTCAACGTGCTTCACCCTCGGCCACAACGTCGGTTATCTTCAATTGGTGGTCAAACATTTTAGATAATACATAAATTAGGTAATCCCTGACACTGTCACAAACCGGCAAGCGCAGTATAGGAAGACCAGCCACAATGTGGACAGAAGATATCATACAAGTGCTAGGAAGACGCTGGATCCAGGCCGCTATTTCGCAACCGGTATTTTGGAAATCCATGGGGGAGGCCTATGTCCAGCAGTGGACTTCTTGTGGCTGAGATGATGATGATGATGATATCTGCCAGATTGGTCATAGCTGCGACAGATTGTCATTTAGATAATATCTATGGAAACAATAAACGCCAATTATTGAAAAAGCTTTGATTGACACTTTGTCGGTATGACTGATGTCAGATACTAACAGATAAGTAAGTAGTTAATCTTGTAGAATGTGGGCTAGATAAACAATGAAACAATAGAATAATTAGACGCGTATGCCTGCCCATTTCCTATCGAGTTAGTTTCCGCGTACAAATTTTGGTATAATTATAGCTTGATGGTCTACAGACATTAATTTGAAAATCGTGGCATGTCGTAAGTCATAACAAGTACAGGAATTAAATCTAATCAAGTAACAATCCGTTGTTGTTTTTAAAAGGAAGTTAGACATTATTTTGTATAGATGTTTTAGTATTAAAGTACGGTTTCATTCATTGATCGAGCGAGCGATTTTGACTGGTTATTAATTTGGTATCTGCATCAACTGGTAAATCTATTTTAATGTTTGCTAAGAGTTTCGCGATTAATATACGCGGTAAATCTGTTAAAAATTGTTTAAGCTCGATCTATTTTAATGTTTGGATGTTGGTATTATCGCAGAGGTAGCATTTTGAAACTAATCTTAACGATTTTGGATTACAGGTCTTACAATTCAATGCCCGTTTTTGCCTTCGGCGAGTTTAAAATGAGGTATTCCTTCACCAAAAGAAACAATTTTGTATCGCGCCGTTTAGTTTAGTTCAAATTTCGTGCAAATTCCACAAACCCTTAACTTTTATGTTCATAGTGTCATATAAGAACCATATTGTGTGTCCAAATATTGTGATGAGCAACTAAGTACAGGACCTACCATGCGCGGGCCTGATACGCATTTGATCGGATTTATATATCACTAAAAGCAAAATCAAAGATTAACCGAATTGTACGCGTGTGAAGTCGCGGGAACATCTAGTATATAATATATGACAAAACACTCAGCCACATCGTAAACATGGCCAATGGCATAACAAACATATCTCAGACCAGACACCCAAGTCAAATACACTGACTGCATTTAAATATACTCTCACTAATTTATAACCTAATCCTATCAAAATAACGTCCTATTTTGATTGACGATGACAGGGATATCTTTGGCCACAGCAGCTGCTGCATCTGCAATACATACTCTTGAATGATGGCAAACAAGGGTGCTATAGAAACTGAATAAGTACTCCAAAGTGCCTAGTAATACGAAGGGTATGAAAGTTTTAATGATGCAGGGGAAACTGTATTGAATGAAGTTGGTATACACTTAAAAGATCAAGTGCAATCCTAGGGCCCATGCAATAGAGTTAAAAATTCTTTATTCTGGAGAACAGTGAAGTTAAACAGAAAATAATGCATGTTCGCAATGGGACAGAGAATGACATATTTAAGTGGCGTAAGTGATATTTCTTGTTATAGTCTCAGAAAGTAGAGAGCGTATCTCAAATGGGAATTTTATGAAAACGTGGAAAAAAGTTGTACCTAAAATTACGCCCGCATTCAATCGAAAAACTCGGTCTAATCCAGACACCTGGGTCAATTTTGTTTAATCACCAAAAAAAACTAATCTATCAAATAAAAATGATATGTATCTCCTCTCATTCTGACAAGTAAGAAAAAGAAGATAACGGTTCAAAACCTTTTTTTTTTGTTTAAAAAAATGAAGCAACCGACTTCAAAATATGAAATTTAGTTAACTTGGTTGACATTTTTGCAGTTATTTTCTTTTAAAAACCAATGCCAGTACATTTCTTGTAAAAACCAATGCCAGTACTTATTTTGACTTTGAACCGATAAATGATAATGATAAATTCGTTTATTGAGATAAAAACGGAAAAAGACCAATTACAATTATCTCACAATATTCAAAAATTATTCTTAAACAATGTCTTAAACAAATGTCTGAGGATTACAAAATATTCATTATATAAATACAATATCATTACCGAGAAACCACCTCTGAACTATTACCTACCAAACAAAAAAAGAATCATCAAAATCAACTCATAATTGGCTATGTAATCGCGTAACAAACTTATTTTTTAAAAAAACAGTCGAATTGAGAACCTACTTCTTTTGGAAGTCGCTTAAAAATGCCAAGTACCTCATATTTGTCAGATCAGATATTTTGACAATTTCAAAGTGCTTAGCGATTTTCTTTTCATTATGAATACTCACACAAACTTCGACGGGTCTCATGGCTTACTGGCAGTATGTCTGGCTTCTGAGCTAGGTCGTGGGTACGATCCCCAATCAGGGCAAACATTTCTACCGAGCAAGGATGTTTGTTTTGTATCTGTGCGTTTATATATATCACAAGTATGTATGTATTTAAAATGTATATTTTTTTATTCGACGATAGGCTTGCGCTTGACCGTCAACTCTCCTGGTATTAAGCGACAGTTACGGTCTACGATGGAGCGCCCTTGCCTAGAAGAAACCTATTCACTCGCGATTTGAAGACACTTAGATTATATCTATTATATTATACAGATAGTTCCAATAGTACAAGCCTTGCTTATTTTAGGGCTCGATGGTGTTGCGTGGAAATGTCCTTGTCCAATACTTACAAGCCAATCTTTACAAAACCGGATAAATATACATTAAAAGCATTAAAGTAATTGTCAAAATATCAAGGAACTCTAACAAAGCTCACGAAAAGTCACTCAAAATCGTTATTCCCTTTCAAGGTGCTAACTCGTAACCTTGTAGGCTTAATAACCAATCATTAGGCATAAAAGTATCAATTAACACATTTAGACCCCATTAGTTATGCGTATAGAAGCTATTGAACAGTTTCGACGGTGCTTTAAAACACAAATCATAAACTTTTGGTTAACAATAAACATGACACTATTTCCTTGACTTTAGTCGCTGTCTACACGAGTGTGAGAAAAAGTTATAAAATAAAATAAACAAATATATATAAATATTGGAGGACATTTTCGCACAACACCATCTAGCCCTATTTAAAATCCTACAAACCCCAAGCAAAGCTTGTACTATGGGAACCATGGCTGATAGAATACTAGGTATACTCCATCAAAATCACCGAATCAAAATTAACGATAACCACAGTAAATATCCCTTTAATAATAGTGTTTTAATGAATGACCGTGATAGTTTAAAATGTGTTTTAAAATAAATAATTTTTATAATTTTTTTTGTAGATACCTACATACTTTATGATACATATAAACACCCAGATACATAACAAACATCCATGCTAGGCAGAAATGTTGGCTCTGGGTGGAGATCGAACCCACGACCTACAACTCAGAGGCAGACGTAATACCACTGAGCCATGAGGCTTGTCAAAATACTAAAAATTACTTATAAATAATACATCTAATAGGCCTAGGTCTAGCAGTGGACTTCTTGTGGCTGAGATGATTATGATGATGAGATCTTTTTTTTTTTTTTTTTTTTTTAACACGAATAAGTCCGCGTTTGACCACCAACTCGCCTGTCGGAAAGCGAAGATGTGGTCGAAGATGAAGCACGCAGACTTAGAAGATACCTATTCACTCTGACCTTGAAAAGACCAATGTTGTAATTCTCAGGGAACAAAGAAGCCGGCAATTTGTTCCACTCTTTCGCTGTACCGATAAGAAACGTAGAATTAAACCGTTTAGTACGAATATTGGGTAAATCTACAATATATGGGTGGTAGTGTGCTGATTTTCTACTAGTTCTGTGGTAGAAAGGAGATGGTAAAATAAGGTCATGCAGCTCAGAAGCACATTCTCCGAAATGTATCCTGTAAAAAATTGACAGACTTGCTACCATACGGCGGTGTTCCAGACTGAGTAGCTTTTTAGTAACTAGCTTATCGTCACCAATGAGTCGGACAGCACGCCGGTCTACCGATTCTAGAGCTTGGAGCTGGCATGGCTGGCATGGCTGGCATTGGCTGAGATTTGGCAGCACCGTTCCAAAGATGGCAGCAGTACTCCATACACGATCGGACTTGCGCTTGATACAGGGTGAGCAGCTGCCCCGGTGTGAAGTACCGCCGGACCTTGTTCAGAACGCCTAGCTTTTTACCAGCCAACTTAGCCTTTGATTCAAGGTAGGTTCCGTAGTTAAGCGTCGGAGTAAGGGTTAAGCCCAGGAGATCAAGCTGACCCGCCAATGGTACAGGAACATTCCGAAAAATTGGGGATAGTGTGAAGGGACACGTTTTAGCGGAGAAATCTACGATTGATGTTAGGCGACGGAGTATTAGTATAATTATGTTTAAGTGTCGACGATGTAGTCTAGGAAGGAGCTCGTCAATCAAGTCGTCAATCTCGTCAATCTAGAAGATATGTATACCGTGATATGTCTATACCACAATGTTGCTTAACATCAGGCGAGTTGTCGGTCAAGCACAAACCTATTACTACAAAAAAAAAAACACTCTAGCCTTTAAACTTCCAAGATTTTGATTCCTTACAAGTAGTTAATTGTGTGTTTTGACTTACTTTATTTTCTTTTCATTCAATGTTCATAAAAATGCGCGTGTAGACCGTAACTTAGATACTTCTACAACATACATTACTAATCAATTACAAAAATGATTATTCTTTTGTATATGGGCGTTTTCCTTGACAAGTCAGCAGTAGATATATTAAAGGAACCCAGGGGCAGGAAACAGTTTAAGCTACTAATTACTCCATCGATCTTACAATTGATTTCTCGAGACCATTTATCAATTACATTATTTTTTTGGTAATTACATATCGTAGTACAAAGAGTTGTTCTGTATCATGATTATAATATATATTTATACGCATGCGTGATTTCCTTGTTTCTATTTTTTTATTTTGCTTTTACATCAATATTTTACTGATATGTAAAAGTCGACCCTGGATGCAAGCCGCTTTCAATCAGTCTTTTTGGAAGTCCATTGGGGAGGCCCATGTCCAGCAGTGGACTTGGTCATGAGTGAGACCACGGACGCTGTGATCGAAACGTCAGGTCATAAAATTATGTAAAATATACGCAATAAATCCGTTAAAATTTGTTTAATTTTAATGTCTTATCTATTTCCTTGTTTCTCTCTTATGTTCATCTTGTGGCGTTTGCTGAAGCGTAGTCTCGTTCAAGACATTTTAATCAACCATTAGTTCTGTGTGCTATACAATCAAGATAAAAGCCTACTTTGAAAGTTTGAATAATTATAGCTAAAACAGGATCTTTATTTAAAGAAAACATAAAACTTCTTAGGGTACCGTAATTTTTTAGAAGAGTCACTAGATACTTCTGTACTATTTACTGTTCAGTCTGTCACTACTTAAAGTAAAAGCACAGGTAAAAGTCTACATTTTGTAACTATTCATACATTATATGTACCTTCTAGGTTTACGTGCTTCATCTTCGGCCACAGCATCGCTTTCCATCATACGTGCTGGTGCTCAAATATCATCACTATATTACATATAAAAATATCGAATCTACTATCTACACATCTATACTTACAGATAAAAATTACTAATTTTAAATTACTTTGTTTACTAACCCTGGTCCACTGAACCTAAAACATCGCATAGTTCCAATTAAAAAATTCTAACAACTTACAGTCAAAGTTTTTATGACACCCATATCTACTTCTTCCACGGCAGTAGAAAAACATGAATGCTGTATTTAGTATGGAACTCATGTTTATATTCCAATGTAGTCTGGTTAATATAAAAGGAAACAACAAATCGTTTATTTAACCGTAAAACCGTTAAATCGTTAAATTTCTATTGACATCATTCTAGGGTTAAGATGAATACCTATCAATTAGTTTAATATAATCAGATGTTTCTGATTCTTAAACTCAAACATCGTTGCTTAAACATGTAAAATTATTTATTTATGATGTCAAGATCTTAATGAATAAGAGCATGGATGTTTGTTCTGTGTCTGAGTGTTGCTATGTGTCATATGTAAGTATATATAAAAAAATAAAAAGTATATTTGTATTCTATCAGCCATCTAGTTCCATAGTACAAGCTTTGCTTAGTTTGGGCTAGATGGTGTTGTGTGAAATGTCCACAACTTTTTTTTTATATTGTGGCATGATGTTACTAAATTGTTAGCTGTACTCATTGATCACGTGATCCGCAGTTTTTTTACCCGATTGCTCATAGAAAGTAATATTTTTGGGGTATAAATATATTACGTAAGTCTTCGAGCATACATGCAATTTTAAATTGGGATTGAGAATATGAATTTAAGTGTTTTACTTTACTTTAAGTATATTACTTTAAACTGAGGTTTAAGAAAAGTACGACATATGTTTACCTGATTAGTATTTTTTTTTTTAATTTTGTAAATTACATATTACATTACATGGTTCGCAAAATAACAATATTAGTGAAATTAGTTCCGTAAAACAGTTCAAAATCAAATAAAAGCATTAAATAAATACCTGAAAATGTAATAGTTACAGGTTGAAAAACTTGCTAAGAAGAATCTGCTGTTGCGTAGAAAAAGTTGGTCGATCTCTCAGAAAAAAAGAAAAGGTTGACCCTGACAAAGCATGGAATAGCATTTTTTAACCCCCGACTTGAGATGGGTGATATAAGTTTGACGTGTGTATATGTGTATTTGGGTGTCTGTCTGTGGCGTCGTAACTCTCAAACGGATGAACCGATTTTGACCTAGTTTTTAACCGACTTCCAAGAAAAATGTCCGCTTGCTATCTGACTAATCCCTACATTCTATTCAAACAAAACAATTGACAATCAACTATTGACATTAATGAACTGCGCAAACACCAAATACCTACGCATTTCATTAAACACCAAAAACCTACAGCACTGGTAATTATCACAGGACATTACTCCGGTATCGCTGTATCTGTTTTTTGCTCTGAGACATGCAAATTTAACTATTGAGCTGATAATGTCGTGTGAATGCAATTAATAACATTATTACATAACTTACGTTACAAATACATGTATATAGTATATATACCTACTAACAATACATATGCATACCTACTTTTTCATAGTAAGTGCCTACATTCAAAAAACATTACGTGCAAATAAGTAGGTACTGTTTTCGGTTCTCTCGCTAGTCTTGTAAAAAGTAAGTTTACCAGAAATGTCGGCTCGTTATTTGATATGTACATATCCTATGTATTTATTAACTTATTAAGTTAATCAGAAATGTTGGCTTATTATTTCCTATGTGTATTCTGTGTATTTTACCCAACTTCCTAAGGAAGAGAATGTTTGTATATAATATACATCTGCTACACCTAAAAGACATGACCGATTTCGATGTACAAGCTTTCGTTAGTCATTTAGATATACAGATAAATTCATTATTGACACACCATTAAAATTAACAAAAACAAGTACAAAAGGAAATAAATTTACACTAATGTAACAACGGCCTTAAAGCTAAAAGCGATCTCTTCCAGGCAACCATGGGATGGAATGAAATTTGGAAAGAAACTAATTTCTTTCCGAACGAGCGTGCAAAAGATGAGATATATAATACTAAAAAAATACTACATAAATTACAGGAAGAATAATAAACTAATAAATATTATTTATAATATCGAAATACAATAAGTACCTATATAATAATCTTAAAATATTTTACGCCTGCTGTCATAGGTTTATAATATTAAAATTATATAATTATATAATTTTATAATTTTATAATTATACAATTTTATAAGTGCGTTCCATAACTGAACCGCCTGGAACGCAAAAGACTTCCCATAGAATGTAGCACAACGTGCAAGAGGAGGTACATGTATAGCTCAGATAATACCTAATAGCTCTAAAAAAAAAAAAAACGGGGCGATTTCAAGTTGAACACTGCTGATCCAGGGTTCAACTGCCGTATTGCCGTCTATCATAGTGAGCTCAACCAATTTTTAGTTCTTCTTACGAATTATATCAAATCTACACAGAAACTCTAGTCATGGAAAGTTACACATTCGTAAATATAGAAGTTAGGATTTAAGGATATATGATGGACAGACAAAACGAAATAGCAATTTACATGGAATGATGGAACATGAAATCATTTCAATGTCTCTCTAACTGTGAATGTTAAAGTATGTGAAACACTCATTTGAGTCGGACTCACGTCGCTAATCCGTAATAAATGTTTTTGACGTGATAACGTCTTATAAATCGATGAACGCCGGCTGCACGCACGAAAAATCATGACTCACGATCCGCCTGAGCCAAGCGTGCAAGCGAGACCGCGGATCAAGCGATAGAGAGGCACGATCGGCCTAAGCGTTCGGCTTGTGACGCATCTATCATGACGTTATCACGTAAAATTATTATCCGTAAAACGACTTTACATTTTTTTTAAATCTATACATGTTTTAATATTAATTTAAACAAATACAGTGACAAATGATAACCTCCTCCTTTTTCGAAGTCGGTTAAAAACCACAATTGGTTTGTCTTGAAACTGGATTCTTACCCGCAATGATAGCGCATTCACATAAGCTCGTATTTACGCCACTTACATCTGTTGTCACGCGGAACAACAAAACGTCCATAAAAACAACAACCACAAAACAACTGTTCAAATTCCGTGACACGACACAAAGTGACAACCACGTTGTTTGATCGACCAAGCGTACGGAGCGCGGTCAAACATCCGCCCGCGTTTTCGAGAACGTTGGACACGATGTTTTAATTGTTTACTGATTAATAAAGGGTTAGTACAAGAGCTGTAGCGATATTTTTCAGTAGTTGACCTGTTATAAAATTCCCAAGTTAGGTTTGAGAGAGTTCAAAGCTCATCCCCACATTTTTCGTAGCTGAAAATCCCATAACTTTTGCAACAATACTTGTTGCACAAATCCCTCAACAACCTCTTTATCGATTTTGTTCATTTTAAATTTAAAATTTTTGTTTAGAATGGGGTACTTATGTAAAGAAAAAATGTAACATATGTCGATTCCAAAACTATTTCGAGATTATATGTCTCTAAACCATATTTATTTACTTTGGGCTCTTAAAATGATGGTATGATGCGTATTTTTACAGAAATATAAAAAATATTTGACATTTAGTCGACCTTTAAATGACGTCACAGAACCGCCTTTTTATCTGTAGGTACCAAAAATAATTTTAAAAAGTTACATTATAAATATTTCATATTTTCGCAGAGCAAAAAACCAACAAAAATGTCACTGTCAATGTCGAGTAAGATTTTTTAGTAGGTAACCATGATATTTTTATATTTAGACGGATTTGTGACGTCATCACGTCTTTTTCTTTAAAGAAATATTAATAAATAACTACTGTAGTACCAAATAAAATATAAAAAAATACCGAAAACAACTATACATACCCAATTGAGTTTTAAATAATTTTATTATCGGTCAGTAAATGGCGCCACACATATTTCCCCCTTTTTAGGTTAAATACCGCTTAATTTTAAATCCCCGATGATAAAAATATATAAAATTGTAAAATCTGTAAATGTGTACTGTGTACACAAAGTTTCGTAAAAATTGTCTGGAAAACGGTCTGTCGGTACTCGCGTTCTCAACAAACATCCGGACAGACGAAAACAAATTTTCCAGATATTTGTTTGTGTAACTGGCCTCGTAAGTCAGTTGGTAGCAAGTATGTCTGCCTGCTAAACTGTAGGTCGTAGGTTCGATCCCAACCCAGGACAAATATTTGTGTGATGAGCATGGATGTTTGTTCTGTATCTGGGTGCTCCTATTTATCATAAGTATGTATGTATTTACAACAAAAAAAGTATATGTGTATACTATCAGCCATCTAGTTCCCATAATACAAGGCTAAATGGTGATGTGTAAAATATCTACCAGTAATTTTATATTTATTTATATTATTTAAATAAATCGGGTTATAATTTTAATTGTGCCGAAACCTTATCCGTTAACCCTGAACTCCAATAATTTCTAACTGGCACGTAAACACACTATCGTTTAATTAGGGCAGCGTTATAATTAAAGTTTGTACAAAAACACTCCATCAATGATAAAATCAACTTGCCTGTTATGGTTTTGACACTGGCTCGCTACCGATGCTTATCTCGATATCCCGCCTTTTATTTTTAGTAGGAAGGTAAATATTGTTACATAATACTTGTAAAGGTTACGCAGTAACTGTGCTGTATTCTGTGGTAAAGGTTAAAGCTAAAAGTCAAGCAACTTTGATGTAGAATGTCAGCGGAACAATGTAGAAGCTTGGTTTTTGTTTGATCTACGACTATGACAATGCACAGTTTTTGTAGCGGTGTCGTAGTATTGTTGTGATATTATGCAATATGGTGTAGGTATTTATTAGGTGCGTACTCGTTGGCGTTTTATTAATTTATAAGGTTCCGTAGTCAAAGTGATAAACGTGCTCTGATAAGCTAAGCTGCTGTTGACTACAATCATGGAATTTTAAAGGCTAAAGTGATATTTTCTAGATCGACGAGCTCCGTTCTCGGACACACCGTCACTCAAAATCAGGCAATTTGGAGGTCAATTGTAGAACTAAATACAAACTTATCATTAAAAAATATATTTATGGTCGTACCTAACTAGTCCAGGGTGTCAACCAATGCGAAAACTCTTTCATAAGCACCATAAAACACGGTCCCCAATTCCCATTATTACTATGCTAGACGAAAATGACGCTTATAGTAGCGACAGGGCAGGGCTGCCAAGAATCTCTGTTGACTGCTGTGACTGCTGACCACTAAGCGCCAGACGCGAAGGAGTCTGTTTTTTGAAAATAGTTGCCCTTGAGATGGCGCGCACGGTGACTCCTCGTCTCACTCCGAGAGGTTAGGGTAGAATTTCTCAGTTACGCCCCTACCTAAGCAGAGTCCAATGGAACCAGCCAGGTCCGTGGATGAGTCTTTATCGACCTTCCATTGGCCCGGTACATAGCTAGATGAGGTGCCGATGCCCCACGGGTGAGTAATCCGGTATAACCCAGTTTACTGGACGGGACTCCCACATAACCACGCACCTCCCCCGGGGCCCGGCGATACCCATAAAGCTTTCTGCTGGGTCAAAAAAGGCCATTAAGTTCCACTGACACTCAACATGAGACAGCATCGTCTACTGGAAGAACGATATTCACGAGGCAATAAGAAATAGAAGAGGTGAAAATTCAGCTGTATTGGTTTTAGTGAGAGCCATTTACAGCTGTAAACTACAACAACAAGTAAACAGGTTTTTTTTTATACAAGATAGATCTACGATTGACCACCAACTCGCCTGATGTTGAGCCGATGTGATGTTTCTTCTAAGTAAGCATGGTCCATCGTAGATTGCAACCTAGTATAATCTCAGGTGAATTGAAGGTGAATTGCAAACCTATATTTGAATAAATAAGCCAGTTTATCCATATCTGAATAAAGCCTTACAATGTCTTTATAAAACACTAAAATAATCCGATGCTTTGTCTCGGTTTTTATTCAAAGCTTACGAACTTAACTGTACTTTTATTGGCTCGTAGTCTTAGAGTAGGTATTGGTTAGGACCGAAATCCTCTCAATTCCAATATCGTATAAATCTAGATTTATAACTGTAACATTCTTTCTACTTTTATTGCAGAGTCAGATTGCTCTGAAAAATAAAGGTCGAGTTGTTACTGAATATTAAAATTCGTAAGTAACAATAAAGTTTCCGGCAGCCTAGTGGTGAGACCGTCTGACTTGCGATCCGCAGGTCCTGGGTTCGAATCCCACGGCACGCACCTCTGTCTTTTCGAAGTTATGTGCGTATTGTTGATTGCCGCTAACTTCAAACGGTGAAGGAAAACATCGTGAGGAAACATACATGTCAGAGAGTTCTCAATGATCTTGAAGATGTGTGAAGTCTGTCAACCCGCACTTGGCCAGCGTGGCAGACTATGGCCTAACCCTTCTCACAATGAGAAGATGGCCCGTTCCCAGCAGTGGGACAGTTTTTACAAACAGGGCTGATAAAAAAAAAACAATAAAAAATTAAATAAAATAATATTGTTATCATTTAAGCTTGAAAAATTATACATTATATGCTTAAAATTCAAGTGTTCAACTATAATTTAAAGAGATCGAGAAAAATATAATTTATACAAAGTTCACGATTTGAACCTACACTAAAAACAATATTCTGCTAATCTAAGCAAGAAGCATTTCGTGCAAACAATATTTAGTGAAAATGTAGGAAAATAATCTGAATTTGTAATAGTAGTATGCAAGCATTATTGCGGTTTTAGCTTATAGCGAATTGAGGTTTTAGTTTTAAAAAATGTTTTAGGGGGAATTCTTATTGGGTATTTGACAAAATTCGGATTACAATAATAATAATAATAATTAATAATTCACAAAATTACCTATTGCTGATAATGTTGCTTTTAACAGCATCATTACCATTTGAGATTGTTACTCATATCCAGTATATTCAAAGCATGCATGTAAATTTTTCTACTTTACAGTAATCTGTGAGTCCGATCCAAACAAGTGAGCCAATCAAAGCCTGCAGCCAATCAATATCATTTTCACTACTCTTGCTCTAAAAGTCCGTCATTGTAGCGTAGTAAATAAAATAGCATTTTAAGCTCTAGGGGATAAAGTTTTTTTTTTAAATTTTATCTTTTACCAAAGAGCCTACATACACGAAACAGTCTTTATTCAAAAGTAGAATAATCTCTTTGGAATATTTTTACATAATTTAATAAAATAAACTTTGAATTATTGTATTGGAGTATTTTATTTTCTCGCACTCGTAGTGAAAAGTAGAGTGTAACACACGGCGCTAAAAACTTGTAACTCGGTTTCTATTTACTCCCTGGCTAAAGCTCGGGAGTAAAAATCTACCTCGTCACAATGGGTCATTTTAGCCCCTTGTATAACAATCTACTATTAAAATTGCCCTTCATATCCAGTATGTCCATAGCATGCATGTCTAATTTTCCTCTGTTAATCTGCGAGTCCAATCCAAACAAGTAAACCTTCGCCTGCAGCCAAAGCGTACTCCTTCTATTATTCATACGCAAGTTGTCCAACCTGGAAGTTCAACAAGGGGTAATCAGGGCCGCCTCAGCTTCCTTTATATATGCATCGTTTTATCACATTATGCATTCACAGCCCCCTTGAGAAAGCAGTTCGTAAGTGGTCAGCACTGCATGGAGTTGGATGTGTCTAGATGTGAAATTATTATTTTTATTATAATAATGAAACTATTACTTAATTAAGAGTAATTACCTATTTTGGTTTCTTTTGAATTAATCTGTGGCACTTCTTGGTGTAATTTATGTTGCAGACGTGCGCTCCAAAACTAACAAGTTAAAAGAAAAACAAAATACCCTACTGCAGAAAAGCAGTTTTCACAGTGTAACTTACGATTTTGTTATGTTTGACATGTTGTTGAGTGTACGTTTTTTTTGTGAGAAAGTATGCGTAAAATAGCTGTAAAAGATTATAAGTGCGCATTCTTTAATATAATTGTAGTAAAATCACTTGTTTATTACAAAATGCTTCATGCTGGAGGTTATGAAAAAACGCATTTTTTCTTTTTGTGAGAGATGTATTATTATTAATACAAAAAAATTGCCTATGACACTCTGGAAGTGAAGATGAATTTAACTACACCTTGCACATCAAAATCAGTCAAGCCGCTTAGGCTGTAGCCGATCATATAGAAACATACAAACATACATACACTCGAAAAACATAACCCTCCTTCTTACCCAAGGAAAAAGAAAAACTAGCCAAGTTCAATCATAACGTACAATACAATACATTAATATTGCAGTAGGTAGTCCGTAATTTGCCGATAATTCTTTGCCATTAAGCAAGCCGTCTTTTTAACCCCCGACGCAAAAACGTCGGGATGTTATAAGTTTGACATGCTGCGTGTGTGTCTGTCTGTGGCATCGTAGCTCCCGAACGGATAAACCGATTATGATTTTGTTTTTTTTAAAGGTGAATTAGTCGGGAGTGTTCATCAAAACCGGTTTAGACGTTTTTTTGTCGGGGGTTTTTGAGTTTTCTAAACTTATTATCTGCTGCTTTTTGTATATCATATATGATTCAATAAAAAGTGTGTCTCACAGGATAATTTCATTTCATGTCTCTTCCAGTATCAGTTTAACCCTTGCTAAAGGGAGTAAACAGTGGCATTTTAGCGCAGTGGCAGCGCTCCCGCAGTCGATGGTGTTTCATTACATTGGACTGTGCAAATGCATCTGGTCCCGGGATAATCGAGCAGCTTAGGGGAATCGGAAAACAATACTGTCCTGCAATCCTGGGATTACGTTGTACAGTGTTGTGTTATTGTGCTGTTGTGGCAGCTTTATTTTTGTAGTTAAGTTTTGAAAATATGGAGACACTTTTTTTTCTCTATTTATCTACATGTGACAATTCTGCGTATCATTTTTAACAACAGAGTAGAGAGCTGGGCAAATTGATCGACAAAAAAAAAATAACAGTACTAAAATTTCCGTGAGTACCGAATTGATAATCTCCTTTTTTTGGAAGTCAGTTAAAAATATAACATTTGTTTTTGACAGTTTAATATTAGTAAATATTGATATTCAAGAATTGAATTATTACAATTACATATTAATATTTAATTTTATCCTAACTTAAAATACAAAAGCAAATGCAATTTTTGTCTTTCTGCATATTTGTTACCTTTTCGTGACGCTGGATGTAAGCCGCTTCCAATCAGTATTTTTGGAAATCGATGGGGGAGGGCTACATCCAGCAGTTAATTTCTTATGGCTGAGATGATGATGATGACTTTTTAACCAAACGGATCGTCATGAAATTAGGTACAGATATATTAGACACCGGAAATATACACAATACATTTTATCAATAAGATCATCATCATCATAAGTTTTTCATCACCACGCCGCCAAAACCACGAAATAGAGTCCACGCCACGACATATAGACGTGGCGCTTCAATCGCATTCCAGCCCATACATACTATTAAGGTATTCTGTATTCCAGCGGGCAATGGCAGCCTGTCAAACATAGTTCCATAAGTTCACCATCGGACTCCAGTAATGGCGTAGTCTCTACATATTACCATAACAAAATTGAAAACAAACCCCTCCTATCAAAACTATTCCTTAAGAAACAATTACCCTTTTACCGTAATACGACATCCTTCTACGTATCGTGTAGCAAAATGTCTAAAACTCAGCCAAACTACATGAATGACGGGCTCGTTATCTCGCGTCTCCCATCGCATGTTACCTGAGATCTATTATGATGTTACAAGTTTCCAAAACCAGCTGCTCCCGACTCTGCAGGGTCTGATCTATCGCCCATTTAACAGGCTTATACGAGCGACCTGATATGGTAAGGCGTACACTGCGTGACATGAAATCTACCGACACTGTGTATAAAATTAATAGAACGTATTTTGCTTTTACTATTATAGTTGTAACTCAATTGAGCGTGATATTCTTGCAATTTTCATTTATTGAATACATATAAGCCATGGCCGGAAAAAAATAACCGGCCAAATGCGTGTCGGGCCACATGTATGTAGGTTTCCGTACGTCCTCCGATCCAGGTTACGCGTTCCGACAATATAATTAATACAGTCTAAAACTTATTACACGACAGAAGTGAAAACCTTATCAAGGTGAAGTTAATAATACGAAATAGCAGTATAGCAATGACGAGTTGACTAGGTATATCCTTCTCGCTCACTTAGTCGACTCGAGCCGACTTTACTCATACGAACTTTACATATCCGAGCGTGACGGCTCTATCTCATTCAATACCTACAAAATGAACTGCTCAGCGCGCACAAAAAAGTTTTCATTTCAAAAATACCAACGAATAGAGAACTTATTGATTTTACCTAGTTAATAATCTCTAAAAATAAAAATATTTTCACTGGATTCAGTGATTTGATTGAGTGAAGTGCGTCAGATTATAGAATCGCAGAGTTCCACTGACACGTTTTTCTTTGTAAAAATCTCAAATGTTGAGAATTATCGTATAAACATCTGCACATTTTTTTATCTTCGAAGACGAAGCACTTGACATTCAATGACAAATCTCATTCTTGACAAAAAATAAACTAAAATAGTTTAAAAATTAAAAAAAACACGCCCAATCTTATCAAATTATTGAATTGGAATCGGTCCTCGATACGTCTACAAAGTTTCATTGAAATCTGACCGTTTGAAGTGGGTCAAAATCATGTTCAAAGTTTCCGTTACATACATACCTACTAACATTCGTATGAAGCTATACAAGCGTGTTAAAAATAGCTCTTCTCGTGCCATAAATACCCAAGAAGTGTCAAGAAGTGTAAGGCCATGACACCTGATACACACTGGCTTTCCATTCCCTATTTACGAAAAGGGTTTATCTATTGCTAGTGACGTCATGCATTTCTGCGGGCTTATTCATAATGGGATAAAAGCTAAAGCCGGTGTTTGCGTAAATTTCTATTGGATTTAGTTGATAATGTGTACTATAGCTGCGGTGACAGGTGCGGCGCTGAAATTGGATGTTGATATTATCCGGAATACACTATGTATCGCATGTAACATAAACTAGATAGCAAACTTAATTAAGGATTTATTATATAATTTTATATAATTTTATATGTTTAAAAATGTTTTGATGCGCTAAAGAGAGCTACGCGCTTTAATCTCGCTCGACCTTAAGTGATAAACAAAGAGCAAGCTCTGATAATACCGACTTGATTAATGTTGAATTGGTTTTCTAAGGTTTAAACTAAGCGACGATGGGGCATACTGAGTGCGCAGAACTTGGAAATGACAACTTTTTTGTTAGAAAACAATAAATTATACTTAAATCGTATTTAGCTTAAATAAGTAAGGATAGAATTGAGATAAGATGTAAAGAACTATATTATTATGTTTTCTCTGTATTTCTTTTTATGTATTTGTGGTCTTTTAATAAAGAGTTATCTATCAGTATATCTATATTTTTAATATCTAATTATTATCAAAATAGTGAAGAAATAAATGTGATTGTATGATTGAATTACTTAATTTGAGCAAAATCTAAGTCTGTGTTTTGTTTATTTTTAGTTTTTCGATTTGATTTGCTTTTAAATTTTGTCTATTTATTTTTATACGGGTACTTCGGCGTTTCGCACCGCATGTGAATTGCACCTTGATGAGACTGAAAAAATTCAAGCAAAACTATTTGAATTAGACGGATTATGTCGTGAGACCAACTTGATATTTTACACAGTCATAGGTTTATGATAGCGTTAACAACATCCCTTAGGTTTGCTTGCTTCTATTAGGCTCTAGTATAGTAGAATGTAGGGCCTGACCCCAAATAAACCCTAGGTGGATTATTATTTAGAGTGGATCATACACTCGCATGTTAGAGTAGACTGAGGACAGCATGAAATCTGCCCAGGAGAGCTATTGTTGTGTTGAGGTTTCCGATGCATTTATGATCCATTGATTTTGAGTCTGTTTTGGCAATGCACTACGTTTGTCGCTCTGTGATTCCGTCGGATGCAGAATTTGGACAGTCCGCAAATTTGTAGAAAATTTGCAGACAGTTCAAAAATACATAAGTGTGGAAAAACACTTCAAAAATTTCGATTAGGATATAAAAACTGCTGCTACTATTATTAGCTACGGGATAAACGTGGGCGAAATCTGCTTATATCACAGAATCGTGCTAAAATGATCAATCTGGATATTTATTGACAATTGCAAATTATTGTGTTCGATATTCCAAAAATAATCCTACTGCTACATGTACCTGCATCACTTAAATAAGGATCACTTACCGTTCAAGCAACCCTGTGTCGCAAAAACAAAATTGTAGCACCAAGTTTCAGGGTCTGCTAGACAAGCTATTAGTGTATGCCACTTACTTGCAGGTGAACAACACTTGGATGAGCGGAAAATTCAAGTGAAGCTAAAAAGGACTTTATTTTATGTAATTTGGCTGCACCGGTGCTTGTAGTAGTATAACTTTTAAAGAGTATTATTAGGTTTTCGAGATCGTTTAAGAAGACGGTTGTCAGATACCTATGCATGCGCAATATAGTAAAAAAACTTAACCCGACTCTGCAAGATCTGTCGAGTCGAAGCGATATCTCCGCGCGAAGGAAACGTGCGGATAATACTTAAGGTATTCTTTTGGTATATTTTGACATAATTTTAAGACCTCACATATCAAACACTTTACAATATTCCTAATATCTGGTAAGATTAAATGACAAGTGTTTTATTTCAGTATCAATAAAACACCACTGCCCCCACTTATATTTTGAAAATTATGTTTTTTTTTTTTTTTTTTTTTTTATTAACAAATTTATTCTCCACAGACTCCAGGGTCCGTGTCTTTTATGAACTAATATATGCATTTATAACTACTTAATTATTTTTTTTAAGTTATGCAAGAGGAAGACAAAATTTTAATTTACACTTAACTAACATGCATGCGTGTATACGCCGAGCAGTCCAGCTCCCGCAAGCAGCACCCGTTCACGAGTTGACGCATGTGCCAGCCATCGCTCTCCTCAACCATGTTTGAGGGAAGAGGGCGACCCGCCACACGACGCCGCCGCATGAAGAAGCTTTTTAGTGAGCGTGAGTGCTCTGAGTATACACGCTTTCTTATTATTATTAAAATAACACAACGGGGACAAATAATACATACAAGAATTTACAAAATTAGGGACAGACAACTAAAGAATAAAAATAACCTAACACCTAACACTTTTTTTTTTTTATAACAAACAGCGAAACTTTCCATTCAGGGCCTCCACTACCGCCAAAATTATATGTGATAGATCCATTAAAGGTAAGTATAGTCCATTAGAAGAATTTAATCAGAAATGTAAGGCCTGCAAACCCCAGGAGATGTAGTGAAATACTAGCTGCAGTAGCATTTCCCTAAATTCCAACAGTTGTCACAGGCCACATTCCTACAACAAATTCCAAGTATCTCCAATTCAGCACATACCCTCAGAAAGGAGATCCGTTTTAGTAATCGCTAAGTAATTCCATAGTTAGGATGCTCTAGGGCGGACATTTATCATTTAAGCCCCAACTCCCGTTTTACGACACTGACGTGCCTAAGACCAACTGAGGACCGCGCTGCCCAGGCTTTCTTCCTACTGATATATAAAGCCTTAAATTACTAAGGAGCCGATAAAGGTTTATAGCTTTTGCAGCTGATCCACGACACATCGACCCTTATATCACCGTCATAAGATCCAATTCCTCTTGTTAATCTGTTTGGTGGTTACTCTGTTTAGTATGTTAAGGTTGTAATATAGCGATCAAGGCATATACGGGTTACGACATGTCTTAAACTAGCTTTGTTGCTTTCAACGATATTCTTTAGCAGGGTTGTAAAATTCAAGTTTGGATCTCCTATCATCCTATTGTAGTTGAAATTTTATGCGTCTAAATATTCCTTGGGTAGATTTTATAAGCACATTATTCAGTCTTGAGATTATAATTTTTGTTTTGTTTGATTTATAATATTTACTCTTTTATATTTCGAGTTTTTTTTAATCGTTTGGTTATCTATTATTTGATAGAATAGAAAAGAGTACAGAAAAGAGAATATAACAACTATTACGAAATTTTACGATAATCTTTATCCCACTGGTAGAAAGCAATTGTTTTTAGCGTAATATGACTACGATGACCAAAAAGAATGATGTGTTTTAATGTAATAATTATATTCTATTCATGTGTTCAGCATAACGTCAAAACCATTTGTCGTAATTTGATAAACAAGGTATCATTAAAAGTATTACGATAGCCCACTTGTTATGGGTTCTATGCCGTCACACTAAATTTAATCGACGCCATTATAGTAGCTTCGCAGTGATTAATAATTTTTCTATTAAAAAACCGACTTCAAACGCAAATTACTAAATCCTTCGCGATTGTAAACTTTTTAAAGAGACCTCTCTTCACCCGCTCTTTTTTTTTCTTTTGTCAAGAATGCAATGATAAAGGTCATTGAATGTCAAATGTTCGTGTTTGAAGATTAGAAAATGTGCAGATGTTTATACGATAATCCTTAATATTTGACACTCTTGCAAAGAAAAACGTGTAGGTGGAACTCTGCGATTCTATAATCTGATGCTAAGTGCATCAGATTATAGAATCAGAAATACAATGAAAATATATTTTAATTTTTAGAGATTATTCAAAAAGTAAAAAAGCGATGTTTATAAAATAATTAAGGGACCAACTTGGGAGCTTTCTCTATACTTACACCAATTCAGGAAACACAAAAATTGGTTCTCGAATGACGGAGTAATTCGTGTATATACATAAAAAAATATACGGTACGAATTGATAACCTCCTCTTTTTCGAAGTCGGTTAAAATAGCCTATGACCTTCTTCAAGTCCTAAAGAATCTCTGTGCCAAATTTCATAACGATTGGTTCAGTCGTTTACCTGTAAAAAGGTAACAAATAGACAGAGAGACAGACATAATATAAGCGATGAAGTTAAGATTATCTAGAAAGGAATAAAGTCAATTATTTATTAAAAAAGAAAAATGTTATGTTAGGTATCAACTGAAAAGGATTAATTAACACGTTGCAAAAAATAATTATTTACATACGTAAATGCACTCATATTGAAATAAAATTTAATTAAAATCCCATAACAAATTTTCAGAGATAAACTTTCTATTTAAATTTTAGGTTGTTTTTTATTAGATGTTGGAAATCAAATAGTATTAGTTTCAATTAAATATACGTAATCTTATAAATAGGCATAATCATAAGCATAACGTATCAACGACGCTTTAATAATGAAAATACATTAGTGACAATGGCTTATTACATCTCGTTACGAATAAGCTTATTACTGAGCCCAAAGTTATAAATTTGATTTGCCATTAATTTCCTTACATTCTGCTTCAGAGCTGAAGCAGAATGTAAGGAGATGAGCAGAATGAGCCTTTCCCTCAAATGATGTGAGAGTGGAAAATCAAATCCACTGAACAAATTAGATGAAATAAAGTGCTTTTTTTAGTTAAGTATTCTATTAGAACATTTGTGTACGAACACTGACATTGTCCCAAGTAGATTATCAGTAATTTATGATTATATCTGTTATATTGATATTTTTTTATACTTATGTGTAAGGCGCGTCGCCCAAACGAGATGGAGTCGAGGCGGCGTCGAGGCACGGGCACACTAGCGGCGCGCCGCTTCTACGTTTCCTTCAGGTTCAAATGGCAGTGCGCCCACACACTAGAGTCGCGTCGCAGGCGACGTGGAGTCGAGGTGCGGTCGCGGCGGTGTCGCGGCAGGGGTGCAGTGCGCGACCGCGCCGCGACTCCACCGCCATTTTGTTATTTTGTTTCGTGCGCAGACGTGTTTACACTGTAGTGTGTAATGGAAGCATAGCCGCCCGCGCCTCGACTCTAACATAAACACGACGCCTCGACTGTGCCGCGACGCCGCCGCGACCGCGCCTCCGACCGCGCCTCGACTTACCAGTGAGCGACGCGCCTAAGTGTAATAATTTGTAATTATTGTGTCGTTTTCCCTTACGTGTCGTCATTAACTACCTTTATAAGTCCATTGCTAGGCATAGGTCTCTATTTGATTATGGCATTTACTTCTATCTTACTTCTCTCTTGCTCGTTTCCATTCATATTCTATAGTTTTCGGTTGTCAAAATGTCAGACACCGTCGGCCCAGCCTGTCGATTCTTTAAGCTAAGTGACCGCAAAAGTGAAGTGAGGTTCTAAGTAAACTTGTATTTTTCTTATTTATTACTGCATGAAATATCAAAAATAAATAATAATAAATAAAAATATAGAGTCGAAAATGGAATTGGCAGCTACTTACTTGTGGTCACTCGATATTTTGACATTTCTCTGCAGTTTCAGCATGAAAAATGGAAATTCACTTAGTCCGACCTCACTTCACTTGAGCGGGCATTTAGCTTAGAAAATCGACAGGCTGGTTTTTAAGGCTATAACTATTTATTACGGGATTAATAAATATGAGATCCACTTGTCACATCTGACGATGGTTGGAAGGTTACAATATACATATACAATGTCTGTTTATAGTAATAGATGGCTAGTCCAAGCAAAAATACCAATTTCCGCAATATTATTGTATTTTAATTTTACATAATAAATAAATAAATAATAAATATTTGTGGACATTTCACACAACACCATCTAGCCCAAACTAAGCAAAGCTTGTACTATGGAACTAGATGGCTGATAGAATACATATATACTTTTTTTTTGTAAATATATACCTAAGATACATAGAAACACCCAGACACAAGAAAAACATCCATGCTCATCACTCAAATGTTTGCCCTGGGTGGGGATCGAACCCACGACCTACAGCTCAGCAAGCAGACATACTACCAACTAAGCCACAAGGCCAGTCAAATAATAACATTTCTTTTCCGAATTTATTACAAAACAAAAATATACTTACAAACTTATTTTTTTATACTTTTTTTTACTTCGGATCAGGTGGATAAATACCATGTCATTAAAATCCTAAAACCTTTGTTTTTGTTAATTTAAAACAGTCACAGTTAAAACAGAGCACTGCTAAGTCAAAAATAAAAGTTTTACCTGCATCCACATTTCACGCCCGCAATACCACCGTTTCACAACCAAAATACTCCGCATACACTTTTAGGATCAATTCACATCATACGACGGTTAAAAAGTAATAGGGTATAAGCGAAATTTTAGTCAAAAATGAGTTATGAATGCCATCCTACTTAATTATTTTTTTCATTTAACATTCATAACTCATTTTTGACTAAAATGTCGCTTGTACCCTATTACCTTTTAACCGTCGAATCAAGTCCGAATCTCGTACAAACACATGTGTGATAATGGCTGCAGCCTATGACATTACAGAACCATTAGCATAATCACCAGTAGCTTTTGAGTCTTTTGATGAACATTGTGATTATCATTTCTTATAAAAAATAGTGTAGAAACCATTAGCAAATGTTATTTGTGCAATAGTTTATATAAGGTCATATACATATGTCACATGGATTGGATTCATATTTAAATAATATGTAAACAGACCAGATGACCTTATACAAGGGGCGGGAAGACGCTGGATCCAAGCCGCTTCCAATCGATCTTTTTGGAAATCCATGGGAGAGGCCTATGTCCAGCAGTGGACTTCTTGTAGCTGAGAAGATGATTTATTTTATTTTGTTTTATTTTATTTGGGAAACAAACAGAGTTATTTTAACTTAATGTACTTAAAACTATTAGGGCATCTTAGCTCCATTTACATGTGTCTGCATACGTTAAAATGATAATGATGAATAAG
This sequence comes from Lycia hirtaria, assembly GCA_947563715.1. Taxonomy (NCBI): domain Eukaryota; kingdom Metazoa; phylum Arthropoda; class Insecta; order Lepidoptera; family Geometridae; genus Lycia; species Lycia hirtaria. The sequence goes on along the minus strand of OX387381.1, from coordinate 37,015,883 downwards.
TAAAATTAATTTTAAACAAACCCGAATGCGTGTACATAAACGTACTGATACACATGCTCATTATTAGCACTAAAGCATGACATTATTGAGCAATTGCTACTTAGTAGCATATGTGTCAAAGCATTGCTAGAAATAAGCAAGCTCATTTCTAGTATGTATTTCTTGTATGTATTTCTTACGCATGCTAATAAGCATACTGTTTTAATAGCAAATGTATCAGTACCTTAGACCAAAAAAATCATTGAACGGTGCTAGTTGGACTATAGTATACGACCCAGAGTTCATCAAATGATGTCTATGCCTAAAAATGTTATTTTTTATTGTAAATATTTTTATTACTATATAAAAAATATATAGCTTATATGGCACTCGTGAAGTACTGATAAACAAACGATACTTGCACCTTCAAAGTGGTCAAGCCGTTTAGGATATCTAGGTACAAAGGTCCCGTATCAAGTATTATTACAGGGGTATACTTATGTACATTTTTATACTCTCTACTCCCGAGAAACATTACTCTCTTCTGGAACAGATAGGTTAAAAACATTTTTAAAATCGGTCCGGCCTTAGTGAATCTACCCTAACACTAAAATAAAACATCCAACGCGGCTTAAAAAAATCGGTGAGACCGCATCTAAAAGTGTGGCGTGCTTAGGAAGATAGTTGGACTGAAAATTCCTTTTTGAGAGGGAGAATTTTCAACGCAGAACAAGGCGATAGATAAAGTAACAAGTAATATTATAATAGCAAAAATCCGACGGCGAAATGTAACTACTGTACACGTGACAGTCGAGAATTTTGTTTCAGAAGGTAAGTTTAACAGACTCTTCGCATGCACATCAAAATCGAGCAAGTCGTTTGGGCTACACGACTAATACTGTGCGAAAAAAGTAAACTAAGATATCTGTATCACCCGGTAAAATTTTGCTATCAATTAGTTAGTTATTTTCTATGCTAGACAAGGGATGAAATGAAAAATATTTAATGAACCAGCTGCTTCTCTTCCCGGGAAAATTGTAAAAGTCAGTTAAGGGACATAAAGGATTTCTTTATCTTAGGTTTTTTTATAGGTTACTACACCTCCCCTACAATGGGGATGATTTTTTTTACTCTGTTCTACCCCATAGAACGGGGTGTCGTTTTTTAATTGAAAAAAAAAAATGGATGTGCAGAAACCATTTCAAAGTTAGGGATCTCTTTCTGAAATATTAAGCTATAATGTGATGATTTGTATCAGAGCCAGGTAGGTATAGAGACATTTATTTTTGGTTTTATAACATTAGTAAAAATTCTTGCGTTATCTATTCCTTTTCTCTATGGTTTTCACTCTTGCTTCCTCATTAGCGTAGAGGAAAGCTTTTTGAGTAAACGTACATCCCACTTTGAGTCTCACATTTGCACGTTCCCGTTTTTTTTAATGAAATTCGGTTAGTTTTAATCCAGCCTTAGTGCTCTCAATGATTAGTTCATTTAGATGTTAATTTAAATGATGTAATTTTTTTACTAGACTACGTAGACGTATATTACTCTGATAGTATATGAATGTTTTATGTGTGCTCTTTTTAGGGTTCCGTACCTCAAAACGAAAAAACGGAACCCTTATAGGATCACTTTGTTGTCCGTCTGTCTGTCAAGACGCAAGCGAATCAAAACCTATGGGGTACTTCTCGTTGACCTATAACTTTGAAATTTGGCAAGAAGCAATGACATATAGTACACATAAAGGAAAAATTCCGAAAACTGTACATTTTTTATTTAATCACATAAAATCAGCCGAATATGTCGTAAAAAACGCATATTTCGACACTCGCAAGGGAATCAAAACCTATGGGGTACTTCCCGTTGACTTATAACTTTGAAATTTGACAAGAAGCAATGTCATATAGTACACATAAAGGAAAAATTCCGAAAACAGTACATTTTTTATTTAATCATATAAAAAAGGGTCTTTGTGCAAGGAAGCAGGGTCCAAATTTTAAAGTGCTTTAACCGTATCATGTGGGGTATTATATGAAAGAGCTTAGTTAGCACACGCTAAAACAGGGTTTGAAATATTTTAACGATGTATATTTTTCGATTTATGAAGGGATATAAATATAAAAAGATATAGGTATTTTCCCCTTTTATCCACTAGTTTGTATGGAACCCTCGGTGGGCGAGTCTGACTCGCTCTTGTCCGGATTTTTAACCCCCGACCCAAAAGAAGAGGTGTTATAAGATTGACGTTTCCATCTGTATATCTGTTTTATCTCTATATCTGTCTTCGGCAACGCAGCTCTTACATGGATAGACCGGTTTTGATTTCGTTTTTTTTTGAAAGACGATTTTATTGAGAGTATCTCAGCTATTTTTTTTAATCAAAATTAGTTCAGTCCTTCTTTTGTCGGGGGTAGTTGGGTTTTCTAAATAGTTATTCTTGTAATTTTATAAAGTATGCTCAGTTTTAAATTTTTGGGGTGCAACTCACTCTCCACTTGTCATATCAGGCCTGGAAAAAGTATCAACGGGCTGTAGCGTCAGTCCTCAAAAACGTCCGAGCTCAATGAGGTCTAATTAGACTTCTTACACGATTAAAATAATTACTATTTTCAAAATAATTCTAAGCAGCAAAATAGACGTATCTAGACTTCTCAATCTAAATTAGGCTTTAGCGCGGGAACATAAAGTATTTTACTTAATTTTTTTTTTTAATTTATGCAAGAGGAAGACAACATTTTAATTTACACTTTGTAATAAATAAATAATCTCCCTCATTTTCAGTTGTTCAATTAAAAATTACGATCGGGTGTCGGTAATTTTTCATTTATGATGACCCAATAACTTTAAAAGGCGTGTCGATAAATTATTTTCATTTATTTTTTGTAACTGACGATTGAAACATGCGAACTACCAACGTGAGACCGATTTATTGCTTGTATCGGAAAAAAATCAAGGGTTTACTTCCGCGTATTGCAAGAGTCAAACATTAAAAGGAAAATAAAATACCCGACTGCATAAAAGCAATGCGTGCGGTGTAATTATTCCACTTGGTACGATATTGGGTGCACTTTTGCGCGAGAAATTACTTGCAGTCTCGCTTTATTAGGATACCCTAGTAACTACGGGGAACCCTTGTAAATTAGCCTTGTCCGTCTATCCATGTCACCGAAATTTTCATCATCATCATTATCTCAGTCATAAGAAGTCCACTGCTGGAGACTACACTGCAGCCTCCCCCATGGATTTCCAAAAAGATCGGTTGGTAGCAACTTGCATTTAGTGGCTTCCTAGTTCCTGCCCTTTGTAATATGTATTCTATCCATCTTATAGCTGGTTTCTCCACAGTTCGTTGCGTGACTTTCATTTTCCTTATAAGGCCCATATATGGGGTATCGTTGAACAAATTTAATTCCTAAAATTAAAAAAAAAAACGTTTTTTTTTTTTTTTTTTTTTACATAAAACAAAGGTTTCTTATATCATTTTCTTCTTAAATGTGATATGTGCGAGATATAGACGGCCCAATGTGAATAGCGGTGTCTACAGTATTACAAGTTTACGTTTAACAAGTGTGCTTTAAAATCATTATTGCCTTAAAATCTCTTAAATATTTTTCACAGAACATAGCGTAATAATTTTGATTTTGTGATAAAGTTTTTTGGTAAAAAAAAAAAACTATTAATGACACTCGAGAAGTACCTAAATACTTAAGCTAACACTTTGCATATCAAATTGGCCAACCCGTTTGGGCTATATGTAATATAGAGAATATACACCAGAAAAATATTAACCTTAAGGCGCAGGCGATTAAAAAGTTGTGCATATCGACGAATACAAACATTCACTGATGTATCTTCGGTGTTCCTTCATATTATGTTCGTAAATTCGGATATGTGGTAAAATTATAAATTAGCAGAAGTTAAAAAAAATAATTAAGCCCATGTCCGATAGTCCGAAAATTATTTAGCACATGATATAGCTTACATATTTACATTTTAAATGTTATAGCTTACATATTTACATTTTAATTGTTATAGCTTACATTTTTTTAACATAACAGCCGACACAAAATTATCAGTTGGCCAACCGAATGAAATATTACTTATCCAAAAGCAAATTGTTTAATTACAATTGAACAAATCAGCCGTGCATTATTCGCAGCTGCAAGGAATAACATTGTAAATTAAATTGTAAGAAGTGAACGTATTCGTTGGCGCTACATATCCAAATAAAATTAATGAAGACAAATCGCAGTTGTTGTAGGCTTAAGATATAGCGTGGCCACGTTAAGGTGAACCTTATAATAATATATAGGTATATATTTTATTTTAGCCCTGCATAAATAATTTAAATTATACACTGAAAGTTTAATAAATATTAATACAGTTGTATACATTTCACCAGATTTTTTTTCAGCTTACCTATACCTTAAGTCACAGTGCTGCATTTCCATTATTGCGACAGGTGCGACTGTAACGCAACTTACTCAGCACGCTACACAGTTTCATAAATTTATTTTGACTACGCAGGTGTGTCCCCAGACACGTCTTGTATCTTGCCGTGTCTACTGCGACAACAAAGCGATTTGCTTCCACCTTCCTTATGCGAACCGCTCGGGAATGGAATGCCTTGCCGCTGTCCTTGTTTAGCTATAACCCGGGTGTCTTCAAGTCTAGAGTGAATAAGTTTCTTCTAGGTCTACGTGCTTCATCTTCGGCCACAATATCGTTTTCCATCAGGCGTGCTGTTTGTCAAACCTAGAGCTATTTTATATTTAAAAAAAACGTAGTACGCAAATTGTAGTACAAAAAATTTTTGTGTCCTTAAGACCACAAGACTGAAGCGAAATAACAGTATAGCAGTGACGCGCTGAATATAATATAATTTATATATCTCTTGTTCTTTTAGTCGCTCCGAGCCGACTTTACTTCATCCGAGCGTGGCGGCTCAGTCTCATTCAATACCCACAAAATAAAGAGCTCAACGCGCCTAGAGAAGCTTTCACTTCAAAAATGTATAAAAAAGTATAGTAACAGAAATAATAAAAACATATTGTTCCTTGTTCATTGATCAGCGATAAGCTTGTCCTTTTTCACCAAGTCACTGGCGGTCTACGATGAAGTATATATGTTTGTCTTCTAGAAACAGTATAACTCGAGTTTTTTAATTACTTCCAATGGAAGAGGTTCTCAATTCTAGTTTTTTTGTGTGTTTTTTACGCAAATAGTTCGTCAATAGTGAATTGTTTTTTTTATTTTTTTTTTTATATTTGTTAGGTAGGTACCTAATACTTCAGAGGTAGTGGAAATAACGGATTTTGAAGTCGGTTGTTATTTTTTTTTTATTATTATTATTAGACGTTGAAATACCAAAGTAATTAAATTATCTATAAGCGTAGCGTTTCGTGGGTTGTGGGTTGTATCTAGGAAACAAAATGAAGAACTTGCTGCGACCCGGCGCGCCTAACTTTAGGGGTTGTCGTGTCAGATGCGACTATCGCATATTATCGCATCAGGGCCCTTATTCCGTATGACCATCGGCCGCGTAACGCGAATTTGACGTCAGTGCGTCTACAATGAAAATTAGACTTTAGCTTCTTATACTTAAAGGCTAATTTTCATTGACAATGCACCCACGTCACGTTCAATAATGGCCCAGCAGCGACATTTATATTAAAATCATATACATATATATATGTAAAGACACAAAATGATATTCATAGACATTTTCAGTAATGTATAAAGTTAAAAGTAATATTTTATTAATTTACGAAAACTTTGTCTCCTTCAACGTGGTTAAACTTACACAAGAATGCATTCCGGCTAATTTCTCGCCATTACAACAATGTTGCGAGGGCTAAAGCATTTTATATCGTTTTAGGAATTTTATAGCAACTACTAAGGAAGTGTTTTAGCCTTTTTGTCATAAAGATAGCAGTTACAAAGTTTACATAAAACTACGTTTTGTAGCTCCTTAAATGGCTTGTGCAGCATAAATTCTTCGAAATTACCTGAGTATACCTGATTTTTACAATCTTTTATGTTCAAACTGTAGGTAGTACCTATTTAATTTCAATCTACGAATTGATTTTTCGAGAACTTTCATCGGATGAATCGTACTGTGAAATAAAAGAAACGTAAATTTTGAATAATGTTCTTATTTTTTTTTTATAAATGTAGGTATATTTTTTACACAAGGATTTTAATACCTAGCAAAAACACAGGAAAAATTTGTTTCTTATTAATTTACTTGTCTTTAAAAAAATCTTAATAATTAGCTAAATTGACTTTTTTAAAGACTTATATACATAATTAACTTACTATATTGACTTATGTATTATTAATGTTTATTCTCAAGGCACTACAAAACTAATTAGAATTCCTAAAATGACTAAATGTTAAAATGGAATGATATTACCATACAATGTTTTTTTTTAAATTTAGTTATTTAAAAAAAATACATTAGTATTTTCTGAGTGTTGCCTTGAGAATTGACTCCATTATAACAACATCAAATATTTTTAGACATGTTAACACCAAACGAGTTGGTGTTAATATGTCTAAAAAATACAAAATGACATATTAATATAAAAATTGAATTGAAGTGGTTTAATGGTATAGACTATATACCGGTATTATTTCGCAATCTTCACCTTTGATTGACAGACAGTTAAACATAACTATCAATTTAGCATAGTCGCATGCCATGAGCTTCCATAAACAAACGTGATATGCAACAAACAAACATCCTTGCATCAACTAGTTTTAATGCGGAAAATGTAACAGTGAAAGAAAAAGCGCTTAAGGTGAACAGGATAAACTAGAGGGCAGCGATGGACGCCACGGTTTGCGTAAACGGTCTCAACATAACAGTATAACAGGTTGTTTAGTAATTGCATATCTAATCGCTTTATCATATTGTCACGAACGCGCTTGCGTTCAGATTGTGCCTGAATTGAGAAAGAATCGTGCATTGCAAATTTTGAGGTGGATTATAAGAGCATAATCGCTTTCGGCGGCTTTTTTGCCGCGGCGAACAAAGCAAGTACAATTGATTTATAAACCTAAAAAAAAACGAGAATTAATGACAATTAATGACAGCTACATTCCAATACTTATTAATTATTATTTTTGACCTTAATGTTAGTAACATGCAAGAATTCGATTCGATATAATAATGGTCTTTGTTAAAATTTAATTTATCTAGTGCCAGCCAGCTAGTGCCAATTGGTCGTACAGTTTGTACTACACAAATTAATGTGGAAACATATGTTTTTACAATACAAAACGTTAAAAATATGAAAGAGGTTTGTGTAAGTGTATGAAAACTTACGATTCAATGAAAACAACCAATATTTTTTTACCATATTTATCACCACCTGATATGATATTATACGCGCATCACACCTTTGCCCAAAACAAATTGAATCGCAATTTAAAAACACTCAGTTAGTAACTGACCTATTGACCTGGTCAGAAAACAAATTCCACATTCTACCTAAATAGGTAAAAAACAATAATAAGTACAAATGTACCTCTTTTTTTTTCTTCTCAAAAATATTTCTGGTATCAACTACAAATGCGATTACAGCGCGCTAACTAGAAGGACCACAATCTCTGGACGGACGTTAACAAAACAACTCCACATACGTCATACAAAAACATCAAGCTTCGTCTATTAAATACGCTGTCCGCTGTCAGTTCCACGTCGCCGTGAAAGCACGGCGGCACAATATTGTAAAGTGGCCATGTAAACTCCCTCAATGTTCGCAAACATAAATATTTTCATGTTTCTCCACGTCGGTGCGGCTGAGCGTCACCTCAGCTTGGGAACACATTATCATTAATCTTCTGGAAGCCCCGCTAAAGATAATGTTCCCGAGACTTCCTATAGAAAAACAACAGCCTTATATCGAGATTCGTAGAAAATAAGGGGAGTATTAGAGCTTAGAGCCCGTTTGGGGGAAATGTGTTGTTCGTTGGCGAATGTTGACTTTGTCGCATGGTGACGAGATTGTTATTGGGGAGGAAATATGTGTGGAGAAGATGGGGGTGATATAATTTCAATTTTATAAGGTTTTTACCTTGTAGACTTTATATATTTGAGTTCATTTTTAACCGACTTCCAAATAGAAGGAAGTTATCAATTCGGTCTGTATGTTTTTAGGGTTCCGTACCTCAAAAGAAATAAAACAGAACCCTTATAGGATCACTTTGTTATCCGTCTATCCGTCCGTCCGGGTGTATCTCGGGAACGCGTGAAGGTATCGAGTTGAAATTAAAACCATATACGCAAATCTATAGTCTCTTGCTGCAGAGAGATAAATCAAACTTCTGAGATTCATTTAAAAAAAGTTACAGTCAAATATGTCGTAAAAAACGCATATTTCGACACTCGCAATGGAATCAAATCCTATAGGGTACTTCCAGTTGACATATAACTGTGAAATTTGGCAAGAAGCATTGTCTTAGAGTACATATAAAGGAAAAAAAACGAAAACTGTACATTTTTAATTTAATCACAAAAATAGGGTCTTTATGCAAGGAAGGAGGAATATTATTATTGTTTGTTATTGGGGGGAATTTAAATTAAACAAAACAATATAAAAATCAATTATCTTTTTTTTTATCATAATTTATTACTATCGCGTTAATCTGACCATATAACTAAAAACTGAACAGTAGAACTCCTCAATAGCTACCATTAATTTCCGCGTGTGTTTGCTCATTTGGTTTATTTTATTGAGTGCCGTAAATTACAATTGGCGACGAGGGTCTGATGGACCCGGAATAAAGACGGCGGAATATCTCTGCAAGTGTGCTCAAATTACGGTTAATTACCACAAACGTGTTATTTTAGTTTCTTAAAATATACTGGCATTATTATGTAAGTATTATGGATATACATCTTCCATTCTGGACTTGGAGAAAAAGAAAAACATAGAATGTACCAGCTGCTTCTCTTCGCGGGCATACTGTAAAAATCAGTTAAGAGACTTGAGGGAAATTGGCATTTCTGTAGGCGATAGGCTGACCCCCTGTCACTCCAAGCCAATATTACAACTTACCCTTGTATCCCGTCTAACCCCCTAATACCCTCTCCCTTCCATCTAACCCTTCTACCCAAGGTCAAATGTGACGTTAAGCCTTTGTCTGTCTTTGACGCTCTGCCTACCCCGCAAGGGAAAACAGGCGTGATTGTATGTATGTATGCACATACTTTCATCGTGCGGACTGCTAGAATATGGAATACGCTTCCTGAGTGGGTCTTTCCCGATAGATATAATCTGGGTGTCTTTAAATCGCGAGTGAATTGGTTTCTTCTAGGTAAGCGCGCTCCATCGTAGATCGCAACGTCGCTTAACATCAGGCGAGTTGGCGGTCAAGAGCAAACCTATTTCTATATAAAAAAAAAAACATATACATATATATAATATATATTATTAATTTTAAAGCTATTTACATATTACCAACTACAAACTATCTACACATTAAGACTATTAAAAAAAAAACAATTTTTAAATATATATATACAGAAAACAAATAAAATAAAAACTTACTCAAAAAGTCCACTGGTAGTGGGAAAAGTGGCAAGAATACAATTATAATATATATTTGTCATTAGCACATTTTGTGCTTTAGCTGCGAAATCCCCGTTGGAAAGCAAAGATGTAACGTTAATGGGCAGTAAAAATAGAGATTTAAATTAATCACTCTAGTTTTCTAAGAATCCTGATATGTTTTACTGTGACAAAAATCACACAGAAATTGACAAACAATATAAATAAGTTTTTTTTGTCACAAACAGGTATCAGCTCAGCACACAAGGAACATGTATGTACATTTCAAAAGGAAAACTACTAAAGCATTTCTCCATCGCGAGTGAAACCACAAGATACCGCTAGTATGCCGCTCCAAAAAAATATACTTGACAAGAATTTCGATAGAAAATAATCTGTACTCAGCTCGATCCACATTCCTGTTGCGTACAGCACAAGAATGGAATTCGTTGCCGCCATCTCTATTTCCTGAGACCTACAATCTTGGAATTTTCAAAGCTAGAGTGAATAGATATCTTCTAGATCGACGAGCTCCATCCTCGGTCACACCATCGCTTAACATCAGGCGAGTTGGTGGTCAATCGTAGATCTATAGTGTATAAAAAAAAACAATCTTAACTGACATTTTAATTATTTTAATACATATCCGCTAAAACTACATATAATATACTTTTGTATGTTACAAAGTAAAAAAATACATGAAACTTTACAATACAGTCTTTCCAATATAGACAGGCCTCATGGCTGTAGGTCGTGGGTTCGATCCCCACCCAGGGCAAACATTTGTTTTCTAACACTTTGGACCGAGATGTCTTTCAATAAAATATTATGAATTTTTGAATTTATCTGATGACTATGGATGTTTGTTCTGTGTCTGGGTATTTCTATGTATCATAAGTATGTATTTACAACAAAAAAAAAACTATGTATTCTTTCAACCATCTAGTTTCCATAGTACAAGCTTTGCTTAGTTTGGGCTAGATGGTGTTGTGTGAAATGTCCACCAATTTATTTATTATTTAGTCAACAAACAACCAAAACACCCAAAAAACAACATTTGATACAAAATCCATTTAAACATTTTCATTTCTATTCAAACCATATTTTTAGTGTAGCAATAAAAGGCCGCGCACGGTGGCTGTACCAAACTCCCAATTTATCTCGTCAGGGACCGGCCCAATTATATTTTTTGGGTTCCGTGCCTCACAAGAGAAAAAATAACCTTTATTAGATCACGCCGCGCCTGTGTGCGTCTAGTTGTCTGACAAGAGCATTTTTTTTCTTCAGGAAATGATTTATTAATATTTATTTCATTAGTACGGTAAACCTTCAATTACACTAATAACAAACTTAATAGATTGATAATAATTAATACATTTTTATATAACTTGTGTCCCCTACAAATAAATATACCTATGTATATTGTCTATCTATAAACTATACTCTATTGCATACATATACAGTGACCTATTTGACGTTTGAGCAAATAAGGTTTAACCACATTTACATAGTCAATGGTTTTAACGGGTAATTTATCTATATGTCAGTTCAATCAGACTTATATTTTCATTAAATCAATATTCTAAGCTTATAGTTTGAGAACTTATAGTATAATTATCTGCTTTAATTATACGGAAGCCTCGACGTTTAAGTTAAGCTAGCACTTGGCCGGTTTTTTGCCATGTAGACACATTGGATTCGAACATGGTAGTGTATATTTCGAATGTCCTGTCGCTTCACTGATTTTATCCGTTATTTTATGGGCAAAAATACGCGTACTTGTTTCCGCTGTTAGTGATTGTATGCCATTTTTTTTATGGGAAACAAGTGACAGCTAACAAAATATGAATTATGTTAAGTTATATTTTATGAATTAGTGTTTGTCTGATTTGTTTCTTATAGTTTTTTCATACAAATACATTTTTAAACTCCAGTAAATATTTATTTAGTTACTAACGTTTTCTGAGAGATTTTGGGGCATAAGAGTGGTAGAAGATAGAAGATAAGAAAAGTAGAAAAAAATCTTGCAGAATCCAATCTTACAATTTTGACCTACAATCTTGGAATTTTCAAGGCTAGAGTGAATAGATATCTTCTAGATCGACGAGTTCCATCTTCGGCCACACGGTTGCTTAACATCAGGCAAGTTGGTGTTCAATCGTAGATCTATCTTGCATATATACATATATATAAGTATATATATCTTACCTTTCTCATAAAAACAAAACAACACCATAAAACAGACGTAAGCATAAAATAATCACACAATCCGACCGACCTCGAGCTCGGACCATAAGTGTGCCTTTACCATGTCTAAGGTTACAATATCCTTTTTCCGGCATGTAACTTCACATTATGGTACAAAAAACGTCCGAGTGCAATCTACAATCCCAATACAATCGTTATGCAGTTAGAATCACGATTTAGACAATAATTTGCACACTACTTCCCTATATATTAAAGAATTGGGTTTAAAAATATATTAAACCTAATTCTCTAATATTAAGGACGATTCCCAAATCTAATTTTATTGGATGTGGTTTATTTTTAAGCAGTTCTATTGATTGAATGAATGAAATGTATATTAACGTTATGTGTTTCTATAAATACCTATGTGTACCTATTTACCACCGGTGCGGTAAATTGTTGCACAGTGTCCAAAGTTTTAAGTGGCTCTGGTCTGTTTTGAACAAACCAACATTCAACATTTTGAGACAAGAATTGAAAGTCACTTCTGTAAGTGACATTCAATAAAATTCTCGTCACTCAATTACATAAAAAATATGAACTATTTATTGACCGTGGATCTTTTTGTTGTCTTAGGCTCCCTTCACATTAGGTCTCGTTGCTTGCGACCTGATGTGAAGGGAGCCTTAGTGTTTACCTTACTACGCATGTGATGTTATTAGAACTAGGCTGTAATAGTAGTGTCTTGTGCACTTAATTATTTTCTTTACTTTCTTTTTCTTTTAGCTTCAGTTTTTAATCGAGTTCAAAAAAGATGGTTCTGTATTCGGCCGTATGTTCTATTCTCTAAGTATGTTTATCGATTTCCAAAATTTTTAATTATTCAAAATTATTTTTGCATTAGATTTAGAAATGAGAAAATTTTACGAATAGTCGCTGAGTAAGCAAGCATCTAAGATAATGAAAACGAGAAAAGTGCTCAAATCTACCTGCACGAAAATAAATTCCGGAGTAAAGAATAAAGAATAATAGTATAAAGTTACCAATTAAAAGTGAACACGTTTTCATAAACATTTTCAAAGTGTAACGTGGAAAAACAAGCGTTATATGTTGAAAAGCACCAGCTCGACTTGGCATAATTTCCCACATTCTCAAAAGCAGCTAACTTGAGCAAGTGTGCTAAGAGCAGATAGTGCATGTTAGTTACCACGGAGATAATATTGTGAAGAGATGGTAGGTATATATAATTATAGCTTAAAAAACTGAAGCTTTTGAAGTCGGTTGACTTCGAAATACGCAATTTCGTTTGGTTGAATGACATTTTTCCAGTTATTTTGTTATAAAAACCAAAGTACTGAATCAATTTTAATTAAAATGTAGGGACCACCTCTGAACTTAAAAAACTTAAGTATGATTTTTCCAAAAAATTTGTCATTTTGAATATTAATAGTATTAAATGGTGGTAAAATAAAGTGATAAAAATTAATCATTTATAAACAATTATTATTAAACTGCAGGTAAACTAATAGAAACTACCGGTAAAGTCACCACGTCTATTCTGAGGCATAGCTAGGAGTTGGACGTTACTTAAATAACTAGATTTCGTCTATAACTAGAATTCTATTCACGTTATATGAAGGGAATAGGAAACAAAAATAAAGAGGCATAAAGGACTACTATCCAATTGCCGTAAAATAATTCAAATAACACAAATAACTTAGTTTAGGTACTTAAATTGAAATCATGTATAAAATTTAAAGTATTTGTCACAATAAAGATCTTGTCTTTTGTCTATTGTTTTTTACAAATATATTTATTACTCCGAACTTTAAAAAAAAACTATAATAATAATGGAGAGACAGTGCCATATTCTACTCGTATGCGAAATTTGGAATGCTTAGACACTCCAGTTACATTGCCTCTTGGAATTTTCACCATGTTCGTTAAAGCAACAGTTACATCCAGGACCTGTAGCCAAGCCCTCCACTCGAGGGTCCTGCAGGCTTGCGTACTAAAAAATCTCCAGCTCTAATTGGATTGCCTTTTATTAGCGTAATAAAATTGGATTTACTCAGTCTGGCCGCGTTTGAACGCTTGTTTCTCTATTCCCGGACGGAATATTTGGAAGAGTTTTATTTTTAGGTGATCATGTTTGGATCGCCGATCAAACGGGTTAGATAATTAAATTGGGAATTATTTGTGTTGTTTTTTTTTATTTCATTCAAAGTTAATGGTTATCTCGAGCTGACCTTTTTGACAAGCTTTATATAATCTAAATAATTATTGCTATTTGAAATAACAACAATATAGGTATTACACAGAAACATAGAATTACATAGGACGTCGAATGTAACACATTTAAATGTCGTCATGAGTATGTGTCTAAGATCATTATGAGTGCTTCACTACTTATAAATAGTATTGAAATAATACTATAATCTATAATTATGTAAACTTAGGTAAATTTAGCCCACTTTAAAGTTTTTGCCAGAAATTACTGCCGACGGAAAGTGTCTGAAAATATTGATTATTAACTTCTAATGATATTGTGTATAAATTACATTAAAATTAGCCATCAGAATAATAATAAAGCCAGCCATATTTTTTTACATATTTAGCGGCGAATATTTGTACCTTCAGAGTCCATACAAGCAATACTCAGTACCTATGACACATTTCGTTCGTCACAAAATAAGTAACGTCTAGAAGCCTAGGGCTCTTTGACCATAATATCAAATTAAAAGAAAATATTTAAATAACCAGTTGCCATGTACCTACGCCGTATAATTTGGATGAATGCTGATTAGTTACTTGTTCTGAAAGCCAATTAAATTACTATGTCACACATCCCAGACTATCGTACGCAAAACACACAGCGAAAAACAGAACCGTTGAAAATCAGTCAAAAACAACATCGCTCTCTACGTATGTTTAATTAAAATCCACGAAAACATGCTCAAAATGAATCGGTATTATAGCAAGCACTTGATTTCACTTGATTGCTCGGCGTTAATCACAGCTCACAGTTGGTGCCTTCAATATTAATCATACACTCGTTATCTGCAAATCTGGATAAACCGAACACTAGTTAAATCGGAAATGGTTCGACCGACGAGCAAACGTTAAATTTAACTCTCATTTAAATCGTGATTTTTTCACAACAATCATTGGATTTGTCGAGGCAATTTCGTATATTTGTATCTAAACAAGTTGCCATTGAGGCAATTGGAATCGGATTTGGTTGTGAATGTATTCGACAGGCTAATTTCTAAGCAGTTGCGAAATTTGTACAAAATTGAGTCAATCAGCTTTATTGTAGGTTAGTTATTTTGCATGAATTGAATTGCCGTGAATTGCGAAACATTTTAGCTACATTGATAATGTTTAATAGAAAATGGAAGTAAGAACTGTTGTCAAATTAATATTGGGCCTATGTAATCATAGACGCTATCAAAGACCGATTAGAGTCAATTACAGATAATGTATGTTATACTTATCTAACTTAACGCTTGCTTATCATATTATGCTGTCTATAAAGCTAGCATATACTGCGTGATCAAATTGGCTAAGCTATTCTTTTTATGCAAAATCATTATATTATGCCATTACAGACCATTTTGCAAAAAATACAGTTGGCGTGAGAACTTCCTTTTTAAAATCGTTTAAAATATAATAATAGTCATAAACAATTTCACATCCTTTCCCGCTTCTATCAAGTTAAAAAGGGAAAAATAAAACTCACAAATGCGGTGAATGAATGAGCGGGGGTCATCACATTGAATCTACGTTCTGTCGTATGAAAGACTGCAGAGTAATGCAGGTCTGGTTTCTTCCCTCACTAATTGCTTCCGAGCCTGCGATCCGCCTATTGTCGGCCCAACTCTGTTTTAATGAAGCGCACTTCGAATCTTTTCCACCTTCACAGAAGGCGTTAGCCGAGGTAAAGCAATTTTAAACTTTACCACCGACACGGAAGAAAATGGCCGGCGAAGTTTGACTGCTCTTAATTATTGTCAGTTGATTATCGCGGCCATTTTGCTAGTTAGAGGAAACTCTATTAGCGTATATCACGGGGATTTTAGAATAATTTTGGTGAGAGAATTTTTGAGGTATTTTAAGTTTGGCAATGATATTAGTTTTTAATCAAAAGTGATTTATGTAATTACAATAAAATAATAATTGTACACATTACTATACTAGATTTAATCCTAATTATCCTAAGATAATTAGGATTAAAATCTTCTGTGGTAAAAAAAAGTGATCGCAATCTACGTGCATGCATGACAAACGAAATGAAAAAATAGAAATACACAGTTAGGACATGATTATAGTAATATACATACAATACCTACAACTTCACTTTTTAGACTTCCCTACTAAAGGTGTAGGAGCCTATTCGTGAGGCTACGTGTCTGTCTGTCTGTCCTATACCTACACTTAGACAGCTGTATCTTTTGAACGGTTATAGATACAATTCTCAAAATTGCCAAAATTATTCGGTTTACTTTGATGTACAACAAATACTAAAAACTGGTCAAGTGCGAGTGAAGTTTGTGTAAATAATGTTTGAAAAATATATTTCTGATAAAGCCTTGGAAATTACACAATAAAAGAAACAAAAAATGACACGTGACCGTTTCATTGCCGGTGTCATGTGACATAAATTTAAAATAGAGGAAACGGTAGTAATAAAATCTCTTTGGATAAATAAAATAAGTCTTAGACTTACTAATTTGAACATGATGGTGTATGTGAACGCCTAGCATTTCAGGCTATTCCTACTGTAAGTTAATACTGTGAAGTTTTTTTTTATTTTATTTAATTTTTAGCTCGATAGACACCGGGATCCGTGACCTTTGCCAATTTTACCAAATATTGCTATTATATATACATTGTTACGGGAAGACAAGATTTCCTTTTTTAACTTACCTAACTTATACTATATTGAATATGTGAAGTTACAAATATTCTTAGAGATATTGAACATTTTGTTGAGTAATTAGCCCTGGTGTAATGTATGTATTGTGCCATGCAGAGGAGTAGGTACGGAAGCTTCAGTGTGCTAGTGAAATTTGTTCTTTGCCAGATTTATTGTTTATCTTATTTAGTATGTATTAATTTGACTAATTGATTTGTGACTTAAGTTTTGACAGACACTTGGCTACCTAGATGACGCAGGTATTAATCGACCTTATTGCTGATTTGAGCGATATGATTTATTGGTACTTATCCTACCTGAGAGGTCATAAGCCTCCCCGTCAATGGGATTCTTACGGATCAGTTGTAACCTAATCAATTATATTGGCATTGATCTCTAGAGATCTTAAATATGAACTAACAAACAAGGTCTACATGCTTTACATAGGAAAATATTATATGAATAGCATTATAAGCATTGCAAGCCAAATGACATTTGTGATGAAGTGGGCTGTGCATCCGCGGCAGCTTGCGTCTAACAATCTTAGACAATTGCCAATATGGCCTCCTCTTACTTAACCTCCTTGTGTGCGTCAATATTGTCACGCCAGCGCTTTTAGGTATAACCGGAAGCATATTACCTAAATTTAAAAATCACAAAAAACATAAACACTAGAAATAACTAACGTATTTTTATACACGCGTAGGTAAAATACATAAATATGTAATAGTTATAGTTTTAAACAATGAAAAACCGAAAAGCCGACTTCAAAATACGCAATTCGTTTACTTGGACGACATGTTTCAGAAATTTTGTTATAAAAACCAAAGTATTGAACCTATTTTGATAAAATTTATATGGGACAACCTCCGAAATATTACCTACCAAAAAAAAAACAATTCATAATTGGTGGAGTAATCACTGCACAAACAAATAAAGAAAGAGGTTCTCATACAGTCGAATTGAGAACCCCTTTCTTATTGGAAGTCGGTTAACAAATCAAAATACTTCCAATGAATACACGTCATTTCCGACCTCGAACCGGCACGTCTCCTTGCAAAATTATAATGTGCCTACAAAGTCGTAATTACGTGATAAAGTTGGGCACGCAAGTGATTTCTCCCGCCAGCATTTAATTACCGTAGCCGGCTGAACACAGATTACCAAATTACTGGTTAAGTACTGACATTATGCAGCAATTAAGTGCGGTTCGCATACCGAACTAAACAAGCTGTAGTGCAGTTGAATGCTTTATCATCGTGTTGGGTGGTTGTGTGACCGCAGTTAGGATCATCGATGTCAATATCAGTATGATATCATTCAAGTATGCGGTGCAGTAGGCTCTATTCTACAGACAGTTGAGATCCAATTAGGTCGTAATCATCGCTATCCATCAGGCGCGCTGCTGGTCAAACGTAGAGCTATTCCATAGGTATAAAAAAACTGAGTAAATGCAGTGCAGCGTTTGCTAAATGTATGTTGTACTAACTGAGCCCCGAGGTGTCACACACGCAGTGATGAAAAACGGTGATGATGATACAATGCGTGTGTGAATAAAATGTAGCGTAAAATGTGTCCTTTTCTAGGTCTTAAAGAATTTCTGTGTCAAATTTCGTTCAGCTGTTTAGCTATGAAGAGGTAACAAACAGAATGAAGACAGAGTTAATTTTGCTTTTATAATTTTAGAATTTATAAATATAAATAAAGCTACAAACTAAACATAACTTGTACTATGGGAACTAGATAGTTGATATAATACAATTTATATATTTTTTTAATACATACATATGATACATCGGCAGCCTAGTGGTGAGACCGTCTGACTTGCGATCCGCAGGTCCTGGGTTCGAATCCCACGGCACGCACCTCTGTCTTTTCGAAGTGATGCGCGTATTGTTGATTGCCGCTAACTTCAAACGGTAAAGGAAAACATCGTGAGGAAACCTACATGTCTGAGAGTTCTCAATGATCTTCAAGATGTGCGAAGTCTGCCAACCCGCACTTGGCCAGCGTGGCAGACTATGGCTTAACCCTTCTAACAATGAGAAGATGGCCCGTTCCCAGCAGTGGGACAGTTTGTACAAACAATGCTGATAAAAAAAAAAAAAACGAGTTGTAACGCAAGTCAAATAATATGCATATTTTAAAGACCACGATATACTACGAGTACATCCACAGCAAAGGAAATGTTTATTTCTTCCTTTCTATTTACCAGTTATTCTGCGAAAGGTATGTCACTGCCGAAATTTTATGTTAAATATTACTAAAATCATCCGATAGATGACCCAATATTAAACTCGCCCTTTTGAGACTTCACAAGCTTACCAGCTATACAACCAGATTAATATAACCGCAAATACTGTCTAAATAATGATTCTATAATAATTGCTGTGAACTGAGAACTTTAGAAAATGAAAAATATTACCTAAGTAATTTCTATTCATGAATGGCAAAGTAACAAAATGACATGTACCTATATAATATTAGTAGGGCAATTTATCTAAGCTTGTTTTCTTTACTTTCTACTTATCAAAGTTATAACACTAGATACTTCGTCGTCTAGAGCCGTCATACTCCAGGTTCCGTCGCAAGTTACGTTTATTAGTGCGATGGCACCCGCGTCGAGCTCGATATTCCCTCTAAATTATGCATGAGACCTGCGACGCCGCTGGGATACTTTCAAACTGTTACACTTACCTCTTCACCTTTGAAATGTTTGGTAATTTGCATCTGTACTGCTGAATGGGCAACGTTACAGGGACTGTGCTTATATAGATGTATGAGAATGTGTTGGTTAGGTTAGCTATGTGGGGTGTAATTTTTATTTAACCTAATTGATTATAATTCATACTTATATACTTTTATAAATTATACTAAAGCTAATAAATAAATAATTATAAAGCTAAGTGATTGGACATTATTTAAAATATCCATAGGCAACAAAGCTTATGGATAGTTCAAACAATCTCCAGATTCAGGCAAATTTGCCCAAAATGCTGGCCGCATTTCCTCACTGAATGGTAATGCATACTTTTTGTACAAAATAAAGGCCAGCATTTGGGCAAGCAAAGAATTCTTCAACCTCCCCGACAAATCTGTATGTATATGTATGTAGAGTGTGGGTAGGTATATATGTATTCATTTTTAACCGAATTCCAAAAATAAGGTTATCAATTCGGTCTGTTTTTTTTGCATTTTTGTTCACTGATTACTCAGTCAATTGTGCATTGATTTTGATGATTCTTTTTTATATATGGTAGGTGATTCCACATAAATTTTGTCAAAATCGGTACTTTGGTTTTTACAAGAAAATAACAGGTAAAATATTATCCAAGTGCCTGTAGAATAGTGAACAGCAAGTCATACATCATACATGTATTGTTGTTACATATATTGTTACATGTATTATTCATACATGTAGCAGTACATGTACACATG
This sequence comes from Lycia hirtaria, assembly GCA_947563715.1. Lineage (NCBI taxonomy): Eukaryota > Metazoa > Arthropoda > Insecta > Lepidoptera > Geometridae > Lycia > Lycia hirtaria. Next base: position 36,995,804 of record OX387381.1, on the reverse strand, counting down.
TATTGTTTTGCGTATTTTGAAGTTGATTTTTAACACGCTTTTATTAAGTCGACCTGTATGTAACTAACTACGAGTATGTTATGAAATCTAACTAATTTAACCATCTTCCAAGGATCGTAGCGTCATGAAAATTGGCAGCTGTATGTAGTTCTGATGACAATACAATAATATGGTACTGTCGAACTGATCTGATGATGGAGCCGGAAGATATGAACTAGAACTTCATGATGGAACATCGTATCATAGCTGTGTTTGGATTTGTCAGAAAAGTCTTGTAATGAACTTTGACCACACTAATTTGTAGCGTGTTTTTTAGTTTTTTAAACTGTAATTTATTTAAACTATAATTATCTCAGTTAAAATGTATTTATACAGGCAAATTCTGTAACACTGTCTCACTCGGCGTGTGTGAACACTCACTCTCCTAAATCAATGTCTCAGCCAAGAAGCTTTTTAAGGTCTTGCCACTCCACTTGGTACGTGTGATCACGGGTGATATAGAGATATTATGGTGACCTGTAACATTCTCTACAAAGCCAGATGGATTTTTTTCGGTCGTAATTATTAACAACTTTTTATACACAACGTAACATTTTAGAAAATAATTAAGTATCACGGTTTAAAAAACTGAAAAACCGACTTCAAAATACGGAATTTCTTTTACTTAGATGAATTTTTTTTCAAGTTAGTTTGTTTTAAAAATCAAACTACTCAACCAAATTTGATGAAATATCTATGGGGCCACTGGAATTATCAAATATTATATAATCCTTTTAAAAAAATCAGTTTATAACAGTTACCCGGTAACCAACATTAAAAATACAACCGATTTGAGAACCTCCTCCTTTTTTAAGTCGGTTAAAAAAATCAACTGTTCTATAAAAACCAAATGAACCACCGAAACAAAATGTAGGTAATAGCTGTTTTTATGTAAAATATTCTTCCACTAACGGCTAGCAAATTAGGGCAAAAAACGGCATCATGCTGTTTTTCCACAGTCCCGTCAAAAGTCCAAACTATGAAGTTCATGCTTGAAATTAAATCCAAAATTGTTATTTCTATCCAGTTTACATAACGATTTTCATAAAAAATGTTTGTCTGTTTAGTTCGCAAATTAATTCAATCTACTCTTATTTTTTGTTTCGCTAAATGTCTATACCAAAAGAATGATAGTAAAAATAAACATGAAACTCATTAAAACTTTCAGTTGTTCGCATAACTAAGTTTGAAAAAACAAAGGAAACTTCGTTGAGATTTTTTTCTCATTTTTTCTCGAATTCTTACGAAAAACATTATGATGCTAGATTTCAGCCCGTGACATTTGGGTCAGACACCTCTTCATAATCATTTATTCTACTTAATAAATTGCCTATAAATTATCGTCCTTTGTATCTTTACCAATTTACAATAATTTTTCTATTCATTTTGCAAAATGGAAATATTTATTGAACAGAAGTTACTTACGTTATGGGTGACTTCGTCCACTTTTTTCTCTTAGTTTATTTATTAGGTCAAAGTCTAATGTAACTTACAATTTTATTGAACTTTTATGATTCCAATCTTACACGATTGCTATAATGCGATTTTTGTTCTAAGATTTAAATTAAAACCTATCTTAGTAACTCATCTTGTTCTAGATCTTGGTAAAGCATTTACCAATCCCCGCAGAAGACTGCGCAATTTTATCTTATATCTAAAATATAACAGTAAAATTGAAAAGAGGTGTTAATCGAAGTGCAAGACTGTACTCTTTGCGAGTTTTGTGTGTTCAACCCACGCGCACGTATTTCAAACGCTCTGCTCATTTCGCTCCGCTCATTTCGCTCCACTCAACTCGCTCCGCTCACGCTATATACAACGCGCTCTTAATATCACTACTCGAGCGGAAAATCCGATATCTCAAGCTGAACATTGATGAGTGCTCAAATATTCATGAGAAGCTTTGTACAGCGCAAAATGACGGCTGTCGGCGAACCACCATATCGCTCATGTGCAACGTGAGCTTGGTGGCTTGTATGGATTCGGATATAATATACATACCTATAATTATCTATATTTTAGGTGAATCATTTCATGTTAAATTTAAATTAGCATCATTGTACTTTGAAACCAACTACTATATATCCGTTTTGACAATTTCATTCTGAACTTGACAAACGTAATGAGTAAAACGTTGTGTTATGAATGCTAGGTGAGGCTACTTAAATTTTACTAACAAGTCATTATATAAAAAAAGTAGAATTATCGGTATTAATTTTAAGAACATGTTTAGTACAGTACACAAAAATGTCTTCGATCGCAATAATTGATTATATATGAAGCTCTAGTAAATAAATAAATAAATAAATATTTGTGGACATTTCACACAACACCATCTAGCCCAAACTAAGCAAAGCTTGTACTATGGAACTAGATGGCTGATAGAATACATATATACTTTTTTTTGTAAATATATACCTAAGATACATAGAAACACCCAGACACAGAAAAAACATCCATGCTCATCACACAAATGTCAAATGTTTGCCCTGGGTGGGGATCGAACCCACGACCTACAGCTCAGCAGACAGACACACTACTAACTGAGCCACAAGGCCAGTCAATAGTAGACAGTCGAAGTGGAAGCCGCGTAGTTGTAGACGGACGACTAGTGAAATCTTGCGCGTCCGTAGGTACTTCTGACCGGCTTAGCTGCAGTCACAGAACATACCTATAATAATACTGTTGTACTCGAATCTTCTCGAGCGTAATTAGAAACCGTTTTTTCGCGTAAATTATTAAATATTTTCATAGTAGCTTTACATATTTATAAAATTTACTGGATGATTTCTACATTTTTCCTTTATTTTATTTCATAGCGCCACCTTATGATGAATGTCTTTCAACTAAATAATAATGACAGTCTAAAAAACAACTGACTTCTTATTTCTTATAGCTTACTTCATAAGATAAATATGGAAAATGTACTTTTTTTTTTTATGGCAAGCGCCTTTATTAACTACAACACAACAATATACAGACTCAACTAACTAAACTACTACACAAAAAGCACATCGATCACCCCAGACCGATAAAGGTCTAAAGATAATCCAAATGCTCAAACCCACTACCAGTTGGCAGCGTACCCAGCATGCTGCCGCATTGCCACGTTGAATGGCAATGCTTATGCGTTGGGCCAGATACGCGCCAGCATTTTGGTCACGCGTCGCATCGATCAAAATGTACTTACATACAAGTATAAAGAGAATGCAATATATTCATGCACGCTAAGCTGTCCAAAATCGAGATCCATCCTGATCCCTCAAAGGAATACGCTTCGAACCGTTGCATTTGGGTACCAAAATATTTATAAGGAACGGTTCCGTACATTTTGGGACCTACTCTCTGGCGAGACGTCTGAATATACAATGACACTAAACACTGGCTTATGGTTTCTGCAAAGTAAAAAGTCTATGTTTGGCGGGTAACATTAATGGTGAATAAATCTTTATACAAAAAAATAAAACAAGCAACATATAAGTATACATTGAGGCCTGTCAAACTTCTGCAAAAACTAATTGTCAGTTATTGCACAAATCTTTTTAGGGTTCCGTACCCAAAAGGTAAAACGGGACCCTATTACTAAGACTCCGCTGTCTGTCCGTCCGTCTGTCACCAGGCTGTATCTCATGAACCGTAATAGTTAAACAGTTGAAATTTTTACAGATGATGTATTTCTGTTGCCGCTATAACAACAAATACTAAAAAACTCCCATACAAAAAACGTGATTTTTTTGCTCGATATTGATAACAGCAACAGGTAGACGCTTGAAATATTCACAGAATATTGAGTTATATTATTCACTTTAAAAATAAATAATTAAAATAAAATTAGTATTTAAGGGGGGCTCTCCCATACAACAAACTTGTTTTATTTGCCGTTTTTATAGATAATGGTACGGAATCCTTCGTGCGCGAGTCCAACTCGCACTTGGCTGGTTTTTTTAAAGCAATTCTAAAAAAAATATACCCAATATCGGTTCTATTTGATTGACCAAATGACCACGTGCCACGAAAGCTTTTTGCATAAATTTGACAGGTTGCAATTAGGTCACAATTTATGCAGTAACTGTGTTATTACTGTTGGTAATAAATACTTTATCTACTAAGAGATAAGGTAATGAGTTTAAGCAACTGCGTACTTAGTCACCATGTTGAACAAGCGTACTTATGCGGTAAATGATTCTTAACGACCAGGTAGGCAGTGACGTATGTACACAGTAAGTTGGTTAAGTAGGAAAGATGACGAGGCAGGATTTTTTTTTATTCAAAAATAGGCTTGCGCTTGACCGTCAACTTATTAAGCAACAGTTACGGTCTACGATGGAGCGCGCTTGCCTAGAAGAAACCTATTCATTCGCGATTAGAAGACACCTAGATTATATCTACTTATTCGGAAATACCCATTCAGGAAGCGCATTCCACATTTTGTTGGTACGCTCTATAAAAGTGGAGCCAAACCGTTTCGTACGGGTTTTCGGAATATCAACCATGTAACGATGTCGCTTTTTGGTGCTTCTTACTGTCCGATAGGAAAATGGGCATGGGGGAATGAGATAATGCAAATCAGACGCACACTCACCGAAATGTATGCGATAAAAACCGATAAACTAGCAACTTTGCGACGATGCTCCAGACTTTGAAGTGGACGAAGTCGCCCTGAACGGAGAAAATTATGTAACCAATAGTATCAAATTAAAAAGTAGTTGATAATAAAATAAGGTTAAGAAGTTAAAGCCGTAGTTCGATCATCGGCCGTCTTGCTCGCACATACACACATTTTTGAAGTTATAAAAAGACCATGAACTTAAAAAAAAACGTCGTTTGTAAAACTAGAAAACAAAATCACAAATATTCGACAATATTTCAATTTAATCCAAGTAATTTTTTTTACGTAAACTTATTCTAATTCTTACATAATTATTATTTTTAGAAATTAATAACGTAAGTATAATTTTTATGTATGAAAATTAAATTTGATCAAATTGAATAATTGAAATATCTTCAAAAATGAGACGGACGTTGATCGAATTACGGACTTTTAGTAGTTTCTTACGTTTTTATATAATTTCTATTGTAAAAAACAAAAATGAAGATAAATAAAAATATACGAAAATAATAATAACAAAAGAAAGTCTTCTTACGCTGATTTTGTTACTTTGTTTTTTTTGTCATAACCTACTCTTTAAGAAGAGTAGGTTATGACAAAAAAAAAACATAAAGTAAAGTAAGTAAGTAAAGTAGTTAAAGTAGATTATTACGTGACTTTTCTATTGAAATTTGAATTACTTAATTTTATTGTACTTAGAGTAGATAGAAATCACACAAACGTTGAGTTGTTTATTATAAATTAAAATAAATAAAACACACTTATCTTACAACTAACAAATTCATACATCGGTTTTCACTCGTGCACCACTGATTTGTCGCTAGGAAAATAACGTTGTCTGCATACAAAACGGCTCACTAGCAATCACCCACCGACATTTGCGAATAAATTAAAACTGCATTCAGATTCAAAAAGGATAATCATAATTTGAACCAATATTAATGTAAATGGCCTCTGTTCCGTTACATAAACTTTATCTTAGCCACAAAAATAGGTATATTGGCCTGCATTAAATTCGGCTGGCATAATAATTAAGTAACAGGCACTTCAAGGTTTTGTACGCTTACCCTAATAGCGGTGTTGCAATAACTAGATCCAGTTTTCTAGCCCAAAGTCAAAGTACAAATAGTTTAGGGCTTGAATGTTTGCTGTCATAATATTTTGACTAAAACAGTCGAAAATATCACATAGGTATATTGCGGAAATATTGTAGGTTTGTAAAAATGTTTGCAAAAATTACTGATCCAATTCTCTAAAGCATATAGAACACATTACCAGCCTTTTGTTTATGTAGGGCTATAGTCTCCGAGTAAAATGCTAAAAGTAGGTTTGGGGTAGAAATGTCTTCCAAAAAACGGTTATCGTGTTTGCAGGAGTAGGAAGCATAGAAATGTCAGCCTGTTCTTATCGCGGAATAATGACCACCAGGTGATATGACGGTCAAGCGCAAGCCTATTGTCGAACAATAAAAAAAAGTAGGTAATAATAAGTAATTGCACACACGACATCTGAGCCTTTTCTACGCTCTCATGTGAACGGGATGGTAGTGAGATTGTTTTAGGTACATGAAGTCACGGGTACACTACAGGTGATAAAGGAATCTTACCCAAAACTAATACTAGGATATTACTTAGGAGTATTTAGTCTGTGTCAAACGTTGAAGTTTGGTGATAAATAAGGTATAACAATTAATAAACACCTGGTTGGTTTTAGGCTATTTGAAGGTATTTAAACGGGCGTGGTGGAATTTGCTTGTTTATTGGGCTGTTTCAGTTTTACGCTAGAAACGATAAAATAATATAATTTAATAATATAATAATAATAATATTAATTACCAAAAAAGAGTACAAGGATATTATATATATACAATGTATTGGGATTAGAGCTACTTAGGTTTAAAATAAAAGTTGTTATTAATCAAAAATCATTTGACAAGTACAAGAATCGATCTGATATTAACGGTGAGCCCCAAACTAAGCATAAAGCTTGTATCTATAGTAGTATACATAGAGTAATTACACTTAAAATGATGGTCACTTGAATTTTAACTACGAAATTTTTAAATTTCGTTCACAGAAAAGCTTAAAATCTATAAAATGCACGCTTATTAAAGTACGTAATGTAACGGTTAGGACATTCATATGAATGTTCCAATGATTTTTCAAATGGGAAGATGTGCTTATGACTCTGTTAGTCAAGAAGTGAAATTATACCAAATTTTAATTACTTATCTTGGGCAACACTGACGTATCTAAATTCAAAAGACTTGCTTCGCTTCACTGGGCGAGGTGCGACTTGTATTCTAAGCTTATTATTTCTATGGTTGTAACTATTTCCAGTGATAATAGTGTCATCATCATCATCATCTCAGCCATAAGAAGTCCACTGCTGGACATAGGCCTCCTCCATGGATTTCCAAAAAGACCGATTGGAAGCGGCTTGCATCCAGCGTCTTCCCGCCACTTGTATGAGATCATCTGTCCATCTCGTGGCTGGTCTTCCTACGCTGCGCTTGCAGGTACGTGGTCTCCACTCGAGAACCTTTCGGCCCCATCGGCCATCAGTTCTACGTGCTATGTGCCCTGCCCACTGCCACTTCAACTTGCTAATCCGCTGTGCTATATCGGTGACTTTTGTACGTCTACGTATCTTTTCATTTCTGATTCGATCTCGTAGAGAGACTCCGAGCATAGCCCTCTCCATAGCTCGTTGCGTGACCTTGAGTTTCCTTATAAGGCCCATAGTTAGGGACCACGTTTCAGTGCCGTATGTCATCACTGGTAACACACAATGGTTGTATAAATACTGGTTGTATAGTTCCATAAATACCTATAAAATATTGCTCGAAATTATAATAGCAGCTCTCGGTGGTTAGCCAATATCTGAGATCATATTATGTTATTCATAACTTTGACCGGTTTAAATTTATTATCAAGCTGCAGGCCATTTTCAGGCGGTTGTTTCTGCCCTATGTACCTTCCATTGGGTAGGAAATGAAACAAAAATCAATATCAATTAGAAACACTAGAATAGATTTAGCATACATTTATTCAATTTCAATTTACAAGTTTCCGGTAGCCTAGTCGGGAGACCGTCTGACTTGCGATCCGCAGGTCCTGGGTTCGAATCTCACCTCTGTCTTTTCGAAGTTATGTGCGTATTGTTGATTGCCGCCAACTTCAAACGGTGAAGGAAAACATCGTGAGGAAACCTACATATCTGAGAGTTCTCAATGATCTTGAAGATGTTGAAGTCTGCGAACCCGCACTTGGCTAGCGTGGCAGACTATGGCCTAACCCTTCTCACAATGAGAAGATGGCCCGCTCCCAGCAGTGGGACAGTTTGTGCAAACAGGGTTGAGAAAAAAAAATACATTTATTAATTTATTATTTAAGAGCATGGCTCTTTTTGCAGGAGTAACTGCCTTATTCCTTTGTCTACTGCCAGCATTTTCAGCTCCCTTTACGATAAGATATTGGTATTCTCTTCTATTTGCTCTACGTATGTTTTTCTCGGTATTTCTCATCTTCTCTTTCTCTCAATTTTACTATCTATGATGTTTTTCATTAATTAATGATGTCGTATAAGGTAGCCAAATATTTTGCCTCCTCTGATTTCTATGAGTTCTATAACATTTTTTTTTACGGTATCTTATTACATAAGGTTATTATTCTACACTAAGCTAAACGAAAGGATGTCATTGAACTCAACATTTTGAATAACTTTTACAATGGACACAACTTAAAATTAGCGCGAAAAGAATGTTACCAAAGAAAATTTATTGTGGCTTTACTTGCGCAAGTTGGTTTGTTAAGTCCCATGTCTTACTTAAAAATTAAATGTTTTCGAAAATTAGTCATCCGTAAAGTTACAGCTGATTTAGTGAAATTTTTACATATATTTTAAATTCAGAATGATTCTCACTTTTTCTCCTCTCTTGCTCTTTCTCTCTCTCCTTTATGTCACTCTTGTCATATCGTCTAGTCACTCAGTTGTATTCTCTATACACCTACCATTATGATTTCTTTCACTACATTAAGACTCTTGTGTGCTAAATATAGCAAAAATAAAAATGTTCATAGTTAAAATGTTGCAACTATCTTCAGCCGCACCAATTCAACTGCAAATCATTGTCATTCTTCAAGCTATTCGATATTCGAACTTAAAATAGTCTCGATTTGAATAGCACGTGGATTGAGGCAACTCTTGCGCAAAGCGGCAAACATAGCGGCAGGTGCCCGCGGGAATTCACGAAACACGCTCAAATGTTCCAGTTAAATCACTTTATTAAAATACTTCACAGCAATTAACTCCAATAACGGTCCGTGATTGTTTTTGCGAAATGATTTCGTCGGTCGACACGTTTACCCATTATCCCGTCCGGTCGAAATCAATCAATAAAATAATAAGCCAGCAATTAATAATAGGTAATTATTTAAATTTAAAGGTTTTAGACATCCGTGCCGGTAAAGCACTGTACTTTTAGTAATATCTTTAGTCTAATCATGTATTATTACTTACGAGCTGCGCAAACGAGATACTTGGGGTCGATCTATTTCGACTTTTCGACGATTCGATATCGAAAACCAGATTATCAATAGATATTTTGTTATCGTAAGACGTTAAGAGCATAGTTGTCACAAAAACGTTCATCTACCTAGATGATATTACGTGTTTTCTTTTTTTTTGTACAATACTTAAAAACAGTTTTCTACTTTTTTTATTTTTTTTTATAAGCCCTGTTTGTACAAACTGTCCCACTGCTGGGAACGGGCCATCTTCTCATTGTGAGAAGGGTTAGGCCATAGTCTGCCACGCTGGCCAAGTGCGGGTTGGCAGACTTCACACATCTTCAAGATCATTGAGAACTCTCAGACATGTAGGTTTCCTCACGATGTTTTCCTTCACCGTTTGAAGTTGGCGGCAATCAACAATACGCACATAACTTCGAAAAGACAGAGGTGCATGCCGTGGGATTCGAACTCAAGACCTGCGGATCGCAAGTCAGACGGTCTCACCACTAAGCTGCCGGGAACTCCTACTTTCTACTTTTAAATATATTGAATTCAGAGTTACAACGAGATTTGAAAACAGCAGAATATAGAGGTTTAGCTTTATGAGTTAGAGGTTAGCTATATAGAAGTGAATCTATTCTGACAGACATAATTATAATCTAGCCGTCTTTAAATCACTACACAAGTGAATTGGATTCTACTAGGAAAATATGCTTAATCATGGATCTTAATATCAAGTCAGTTAGTAGTCAAACGCAACACTGAATAAAAAAAACTTCGTGATGAGTCTGTCTCCGGCATCGGCATTGCTTTTGTTTTCTATGATGAACCTAGCATTCTCATGTGATATTTTGCAGTGTTGGACATCAGAATTTCTCGCTATTAGACATCGTTTGCGCAACTCTTGATCCGTCTTACTTATAAACGCATGTTAAAGTCTTATTCACTGAATAAGGGCTTGTCACTTTCTGTCAGATGGGAACTGTCACGCGCGAAAACACTGTTAAACACTGTTTAACTAAAATGCGCTTATTCATAGTTTATAAGTAAAACTGAGCACGGCGTACTGAGTTTCGACTTGTTTTCAACAGAGAACATTGGTTTCACCTTATAATTGTCAATTTCGGAGAGCTGCTGTTTCCGATCATTCCCGAACATTTCCGATCTAACCGGATAATATTCAAATAGGATAATAGGAAATTCTAGAGTTGCCCGCATTAGCCTTTCCAAATTGCTGTATTGAAAATGTTGCGAAATAGCGATTTGGTTTAAATACTTTGCGTAGGCAGTACATAAATTTGCGTAGGCCAAAATGTATACTACTCTTCTCTATAAAGCTGATTTTAGCGAGAAAACGCATTAATAACTAATAAAAATAGATTAACTCTTAAAACAAAAAAGGTGGTGGCAAAAAGCTTTCATGTCAAGCGGACTGTCAAGTATTTTTTAGCAGTTGGTAATTACCGAGTAAAGATAGATAATCTGTATTTTTGGCATACCTTATAATAGGTATAAATAATAAGGACCGAGTGATTATGGTGACATAGATTTTATTTTTAATTTTTTCAACACCTTACTTTTGCTGTTAGCTGGGATCGCTTTGAAAATATTTATATAAATAATTGCAAATATGTGTTAAAAAGTGTTTTCCGAGTTGCTAGCCCCGCTGTTAGTATACGAAAGCCTCGGACATGCGAGTGAAATTTACTTTGCAGATTTATTTATTCATAAATAATCTTGCGCTTGACCTCCAACTTACTTGATGTCGATAGACCGCTGTAGTCTAAAATTACCTATTTTAGACTAATGTAGGTAGACTAGTCAAATATGAATTTATCAAATATTCATTTTTTTCTTACTTTTTTTTGTAGAAAGTTTAACAACTGTATGGTACAATAGCACCAGTGGGAGTATTCGAGGTTAGAGGCAGGACGCCCGCACCCAAAGGTTTGGGCTTTTGGAGCAGTTAGCCTTTAATCGGACAAGTTTCGACTGGGCCGTTCTGCTAACCTATTACTTAACTTTGCCACGGTATGCTCGCCTATTGTATAGAAATTATATTATAGGAATAAAACAACTAATGTAGGTATTTGATATTTTTGAAGTATTTTGCCATACATATATGGATCTACAAATTTATAGAAGCATGTGTTACGGGTGGCACCGCCAACGCTTGATTGGTTTAAGCAAAAAATAGTAACTATTCGATAGTTTCGTCCACCCCACGTGACACTTCTGTGACCAAAATAGTGGTCTTCTAGTGAAGTGTAGTGTACACTTCACTCACGGGAATAATTTTTGTAGTCTATATGGGTGGCCTATGTCCAGGAGTCATCATCATCATCATCATCTCAGCCATAAGAAGTCCACTGCTGGACATAGGCCTCCCCCATGGATTTCCAAAAAGACCGATTGGAAGCGGCTTGCATCCAGCGTCTTCCCGCCACTTGTATGAGGTCATCTGTCCATCTCGTGGCTGGTCTTCCTACGCTGCGCTTGCCGGTACGTGGTCTCCACTCGAGAACCTTTCGACCCCATCGGCCATCAGCTACATGCTATGTGCCCTGCCCACTGCCACTTCAACTTGCTAATCCGCTGTGCTATATCGGAGACTCCTGTACGTCTATGTATCTCTTCATTTCTGATTCGATCTCGTAGAGAGACTCCGAGCATAGCCCTCTCCATAGCTCGTTGCGCGACCTTGAGCTTCCTTATAAGGCCCATAGTTAGGGACCACGTTTCAGTGCCGTATGTCATCACTGGTAACACACACTGGTTGTATGTCCAGGAGCACCTACACTTTTTTCACAGATACTTTAGTTATGTTGAGCTACCCTGCGTTTCACGATAGAACGCGCTTACTTATTAAGAAACCTATTCACTCGTGTTTTGAAGATGCTCAGGTTATTTATATCGAAAAAAGCTCACTGAGATAGCATATTCCACAATTTTGAAGTTCGTGTAAAATACAAAAAAAAAAAAAAAAAAAACAAATTGATAACCTCCTTCGTTTTGAAAGTCGGATAAAAAGTGGAACGCTTCGTTGAAAAAATATGATATATTTATCTAAGTATATATGATGTCACGATCATTAATCAGGTATATGCAAAGTTAGTAGCATATATAAAACTTTAAATAACAATCAATTATTTCACAAACCATTAATTGTACAGAATACAATATTATATGACAAGTCAAAGTCACCGCAAGCAACGACAAAAAAAAACAATTACCGGCCAAGAACGTATTTCTTTCGTACACCAATGTTTTTATACCCCTATCTTCCTCACAAGCTACGTCACACCGGTTGATAAGCCCAGTTGGTAAGTTGGATATAAGAGTTAAGTTTTCAAACATAACTCTTACATCCAAACACTCGACTCCTCCTCCCCCTTATCCCTCTATTTTCTCCCAACCTCCTGTTAGTATCCTACTAGCGATTTCTATTCCTTGTTATCCTCTATTTGGGGAGTCGGGTAAAAACAATTCTTACCTAGATGCTCTGTGAAAATAAAATTACCCCATAATAGTGGTCGGTAATATTTTGGAAGCTACTTTACGTAAGTGGACAAAAGTACTAACCTTCATAAAGGGCGTCTGTTTTAATGTTTATTGACCGACAGGTAACCTAATAAAGGTAAGTACAGTCTCATATCCAGGATTAACATAAAATGGAATTACCCTAATAATTTTGTACGATACCCACTTCTGCCCGTGGCGTTACCTGTTGTGTTAGAGATACGAAAGAAAGAGATAGATTTTTTGGTAAAGTAAAAATAAATTCAAAATGTTAATAAGCACCATAGGCTTATCCATCTGAAATAAAAATAATGACTCTACTTTTAGTAGGTAATTTTTCTAAGGAACGCGGTTGTGATAGTAGTGGAAATGTGCAATATTTTTGTAAAAACTTCTTTAGCGGCGTTGTGCATTTTTGGGATGGGTTAAAAAATGTTAAACTCGCGTCAGATCGTAAGACGGACAGTCAGAAACTTATTCTAACGTTCTGCATTTAAAGTTCATTATTGTATGTACAAGTTTGTCCTTCTAGCATGACGTCATTTCGTTGCGCTGAATGCTTATTTTCGACACATGCACGTAAGACTCGCTAGCTCAATAGGTTAGAGCACCGATATAAATTTCAATTTGTCAATCGGAGGGCGGAGGTTCAAATCCTTCACGAGTAAGTCTTTTTGCTATTTTATTTTTTAGTTTTCACTTCTGCCGGCACTCCCGGAGTGCAACTCGTTGTTTTTTTTTTACATTATTAGTATGAAATACTATTCGTGTTTTCTCTGGTATTACTACAGTTAGGTAGTTAATAAGTTAAAAAAAAGATTCGAAGGGTTTCGAACCCAACATCCCAATAAGTATTGGGAGCATCTGCCAATTTGGTATCGGAAGGCCATTCCCGTTTGATGTTGAAATTTTTGACCTATCAACACACTGTAAATACTGGATATATCTATTGAAAGGATGACCATGCCACTCACGTCAACTAAGACTAATATCCATAGTGCACGTCAGCGCGTTTGCCCGTGAAATGCTAAGTTCGGACATCGTCCGAACAAAAAAATATATGATTAAATGAACTTATAAAACAATCATAAATGCACTAGAAAGCAACAAATTTTCGACAAAAAACCATTTTGATCCCAGTAAATTTTCATACTTACACATTTTATTTTATTTTTATAATTTGTAAAAAAAAAAGATGTTTGGTCGCTAACTACTCAATTATTTGATTGTATTAATGAGTAGGACTCAATTTGGGAAGGTTAATTCTATAGTGGATATACGTACCACTTTCCATTCCACATTTCAATTTCAAAATTTCACTATGGCCAGACGCGTAGTTTGCAACCGTTAGTTACCTACATCAACCGCGACCTTCAGAACGCTAGCTTTGAAGTGGACGAAAATTACGATCTTTCTTTCCCGACGTAAAGTTTATATCTTAAAAGCAGTAGCTATAAAAATAAATCATTAAAATAAAGTTCTTAATTAAGAATTATAATTATTAACAAGTACTAAAATAATACCAGTTGCAATTATTTGCGATAAATCACTCACCGCAAAATTTATCTATCAGCTGTTTAATCACAGGGCGTGACACGTTAAACTTACTCAGCGGCTTAGTCAACCAAATAGATAACAGTTAAACAACTATCAAATTTTGTACTGTAAGTTATTCAGGCATCAATACCTAAGGCTCAGAGTAATGAATGATAGTTTCATTCCAAATTCAGTCAATTGGTGAAGCCAAAAATCTATGAAAATGTGTGAATGACCATATTTAATAGAACAATTGTCAATATGGAGTTTTGGCGGGAACATCTTAGTAACGTGTTGTTGCTTTGTTTTATTTTCCTAAACTTGTGTTATTTTGAACATTAATGCTATAAAAATGGTGGTGTTTTATTCATTAAGTGTTCGATAAAGTGCGTGAGTGTGGGCAAGTGAAATAAAGCAGTAAAACGTGCGATTTTTCGTTGTCGGCAAAATTCCATAGAAGCTTCTAGTAAAGTTGCCACCACATTACTGAAGCAGGACTCGACTTATAAATTGACTTTATACGTGACTTAGATTGTGACTAGAACATTTACAACTTGTTTTATTCAAGAAACTTGAAAAAAATCTTAATATATGACACTGGCAAATGCTTTAATGTGGGTCCAATACAAAAAGAAGAAGAAGAATTGTCAATATAATATATGTATGTCAATGTCCATCACGTATATATTTTCTTTGATATTTTGATTTGAGCTTTCGAAAGATTACATTGAGCAGACGACAGCTGGAGACCGGCCCCTATTTGTGATGCGCGAATGAGATAGCAGCACGTTTTCTACAGTATACTAATATTATGAAGAGGAAAGATTTATATTTTTGCCCGACTGCGCAAGAAGGAGGGTTATATTTTTAGAGTGTATGTAAGTATGAATGTTTCTATATAAGAACATCTACAGCCTAAGCGCCATGACCGATTTTGATGTGTCGTTAGATTCGTCTTCACTGCCTGAATGTCTGTGTGCATTTTTTGTAATAATAATAAAACATTTGACAGAAATAAATAAAAATGTGCTATTTCATAGCCTCCAACGAAGTTTTTCATAATAAATATATGATTTTATTGGCATTATTCTAAATAGTGCGCATTTATAACATTTAAAAAGAGTTTGCCCAAACTTTCTTACAAAAAACGTACACTCAACAGCATATCAAGCTTAATGAAATCGTGAGTTAGACTACAAAAAACGCTCTTCTACAATCGGTTATTTTGTTTAACATAAATGGATATTTCATGTATTATATAGAATCAGACAGTTCTACTTCTATGAAACGGATTCGGGCAAGTAAAATTCATACATACGAATTTCGGATTATAGGTAGGTCAATAAAATTATCAAAGACGAAGTAAAACCGTAGAGTAAGACCATAGATTACGTATATTACAGCCCGCATTACCCTTTGCCGACAACCGCACTCGGGTCCGGCGCAAACAAGAAACAATCAAACTTACGGACGGTCCCCACGGTAAGGATTCACGGTCTATCCCTATTTCTAGTACCTAAGTAATACATAATACGAAATTGGAGGTCTGGCATCTCGAGACTAGGGTATTAGGTACATTTTACTTTTGTATTGTAACGGTTGTTTTTTTATGTGTGAATAAGGGTGAATGTATGTCTGTGATGATCATGATGATGATGGAAAAAGCAATGTATCTGAGTGTGATATTCTTAAACATGTGTAAAGTCTACAAACTCATACAGCCTTGTAGAAGACTTTGGTTGTAAGATAGTGTTTCGAGAGTCGTCTGACGTGTATTTTTTGTAAATATTATTGTCAAATAATAATATTGGATAATATATTTTTACATCTAAATTATTATAGTGAAGATATTAAAATGTATGAATAGCATTCCGTGATTCACGGCCGATACAACGGCTCCGGTTTGATAGGTTAGTTTCAGTTTTTAGTTTAGTATTTAAAGTAGTTTAATTTTTATTTTTTAGTCTTGTTGCTATTTACAGTACCAATTTTTTTTTTTAATATGAAATAAATTAATATCGTTTTTTAGTACTTACTGTATACTTTATATAGACATATAAATATCTCTTTATTAAAGCCTATTATTACTATTGAATAAAAATCATGCATATACTTTAAAACCTTTTGACATTGAATTGAAACCTTATTACTAGCTAGGTAGCCTAGCCCAAATTAGGCATTAACGGGAGCCAAACTTTAATAGTGGTGAGTAGACTGTTCATGGAATACTTTTTAGGGTTCCGTGCCTCAAAAAGGAAAAAACAGAACCCTTATAGGATCACTTTGTTGTCCGTCTGTCTGTCTGTCCGTCCGTTCGGGTGTCAAGACCTGTATCTCGAGAACGCGTGAAGGTATCGAGTTGAAATTAAAACCATATGCGCAGATCCATACTGAATAAACATAGGTGAATTAACCGTATTATGTGGGGTATCATATGAAAGAACTTCATTAGCACAAGCTAAAAGAGGTTTTTAATTATTTTTACGATGTGTAATTTGCGGTTTATGACGAAATATGTAAAAAAAAAAAACTCCCTTTTATCTACCTACTAGTTTATACGGAACCCTCGGTGGGCGAGTCTGACTCGCACTTATCCGTTTTTTTTTTACTCCGGCTACGAATAAATATTCGCGACAAAACGAAACTAACATTTTATCCGTTTTGTTTTTAGGTGAAGTTTTTTTGCGTTTAGAATACTTAACTGCTGCACTAGTTTAACTTGGACAGTTAGTTGATTTTGAAATTGGTTAGTGCTATAATAGTAACTGCCTAAAGTTTTAACGGTTTTACCTACCTCGATCCTTAATTAAATGCTAACGTTTATTATTCTGGGAAAGAATGATGAGATTACCTTGATATATTGTAACTAAATATCTACTATATCCCATCAAAAACATATAAATATACAAAAAACCAAGTCTCGCAACACAGCTCTTCTGCCACAAAAAATGTGAGATTTAAAGTAAAACCAAGTCGGTTAATTAATTTAGTACGTATGTATGGGAGCATTTATTCAACTATTTTGTAAGAAATTTTCATTTTCATTATCACTACAACTTTTGTAGTGACCGTATCGATTTAAGACATCTTTATTTCTTTAATAACTAGAATGAATTTGCCATCGCACGACAACACAATCACATAAACATTGATCTGTTGTTTGAAATAGTCTTATCTACACATAGCACTTGCGAGCAAAATTTATGGAAATAATACTCTATAACCATGTCCGAACGATAACATTATTTCTCAAACCTATACGTAATGCCACTAAAATTAAAGCAATTGCACCTGTCGTGTACTGACCGTAAAATATAAATAAATAAAAAACAAACAAAACTGGAACCGGTAGCGCGCATACTCCGATATCTTAACATCATTAGCTGTTCTGGAACAACACAACGCTTGAGGTAATCAGGACCTGATAGCATTTGCATGGAATTGCTGCGAACTAATTACCTATGGGTAGGGCTTCCACCTACGAGATAATAATGTTGTATTATTTAGTAATGAGGATACAATTTTGAAAAGATGGAAAAAATATGGTTTAATCGTCTTAAAAATGAGAAGATAATTGGAGGTCCTTTGTGTGACCTGCATGATGTGGTAAACCTATTTAAAATTTCAAGACTATTTTGAAGAAGATGCGTGAAAGGCATGGATGAATAATTTGCATAGTATTAGTGCGTAGCTGATTTAAGTGATAATTCAATAAGAGTTAAAAAAAAAAATGTGCTTGGTAAAGTACACAAAATGTATGTTTATTAGTAAAAACTTTCCTCTTCATTTAATAATGAAATAGGGGAAATACTGCTTTTTGCCCAAATATTATTTTTCAAAAATTAACTATATTACCTACATGCCGAGATAATAAACACTTAACATATTATGTTCATGTTACAATAGAGCAGGATACGCTAAAAATATACACAACTTAGCTATGAATATCGCTAAATTGTAGAATAAGGTTTAGGTTTTCTTCCTTAGGTTTTTCTCAATAAATATTTGGGTTTAGTTAATCGATTTTTTCTAGGATAGTAGATCGTAGATCATAATGATAACACCATTTAACGCCAGTTAAGTACCTGGTCAAACGTAGGCCTTCCCATGAATTAAAATGTGTCGTCTTGTTTTCTTTAACTTCCCGGCCGTGAGACAGCCCTATTTGAAGGAGTGTGCAGTTAGCGCGGATGCAGCTTAGCTAATAGTAGAGTTTGTATAACAATGGGAAAGGTTAACGTGACTGTAGCGGCGTTGTTGTCTTTGCCTTACAAATATAATGTACTCCAGAAATTGCAGTTAAAACTTTATTTTAATATGTAGTTTTGGATACAAACTCTTATATTATTATTTTAACGTTCGACTACAGTACAATGGGTACAAGATCAGTATTATCACGCGAATCGCGAATATCACGAAAAAATAAAGGCAGTATCGAGGCGTATCACGGCAATATCTGATACCGTATTTAGATATCATGATACTGAGGCCCAATACAGTTATTCAAGACCGCTCCATAGCCGAACCATATGTGGAGCGTTTCCAGTCGGCCGCCATCTTTTTTTTTTGATTCAGTTACTTCTAAGTCATACAATTGACATATTTGATGAAAAGGACACGTCCTTCGCTCGTTACTAAATCAAAAAATAATAATAGCCGACAGGAAATGCTTCGCAAAAGGTTCAGTTACGGATCGGTTTTGATTAACTGAATTGCCCCCTATTATCACGCGGTTCGCGAATATCACGAAAAAATCAAGGCAGTATCGAGGCGTATCACGGCAATATCTGATACCGTATTTAGATACCATGATACTGATACGATACTAGGATCGTGATAATATCTATTTACCGTGTAATATGTAATATGTTTTCTTATTTTTAGGGTTCCGTGCCTCAAAAGAAAAAACAAAAAATAATGTTTCTAAGTTATCGTAAAAAAAATACAGCCGAATATGTCGTAAAAACGCACATTTCGATACTCACAAGGGAATAAAAACCTTTGGGGTACTTCCCGTTGACCTAGAATTATGAAATTTGGCAAGAAGCATTGTGTTAAAGTACACATATAGAAAAAACACCGAAAACTGTTTTACGAAACCCAATTTTAAAGTGAATTAACCGTATCATGTAAAAGAGCTTCATTAACATAAGCTAAAACAGATTTTTAAATACTTTTACGATGTATATTTTTCGGTTTATGAAGGAAAATATAAAAAAAACCCTCATTTATTTATCTACTAGTTTGTACGGAACCCTCGGTGAGCGAGTCTGACTCGCACTTATCCGGTTTTATTTATCTGATGTTTTTCTTGTTATTATAAAAAAAATACTGTAAGAATATTAATTCTCATTTATTTTAATGTAATCCGTTTCACAATATTTAAGTAGAAACTTTAAACTAAGCTCAATATTTTCCGTCCAATATTATTTTCAAATTATTCGCTGATATAAAACGTTATTTATTAGCACAACCAAAGGTTTATTGTAAATCACCTAAAAACCAGTCGATTTAGCTTTTCAAATGTTCTCATAGATCTTAAAATGAACGCACCAACTGTTTATAAATGCCAGTTTTTGTCGAGACGTGTATCCGTTCTCAGTAGCCATTTTTAGGGCGAAATACAACAAGAGCTCAGCGCATTATCGCACACTTCTAAAGGTCTCCCAGTGCTAAATACATAATTCATTCGTATAACTTTTCGAACCCGAAACATATATACTTTTTTAATTACATTTAATAATTTTACGCGCTCAATGATATAAATTTATCTAATAAGTGCACGTACTAATAAAATTAAATAAATTTGACAAAATGTTCCAGAGTGTTCTTTCTTGCTACTTTGAGCTTTTAATTCATAATCGTGCTGCACCATGTGTGACCCTGTTATTTTAAGGGCTTGGTACAATAGAATTTAGCAATTAGCATTAATATTTCAAATAGCTCTGGTTGCCAATTTATCTGTCGTCGATCAAAAAGTTTGGAATGTTAAAATTTGTACGAGTTATATTAAATTTTGTAGTAATTGATTAGCAGGTGTTTGGAACTTATACGTGAGTATAATATCCAACTAAGTTTTAATATGTAACACTGATAATTAAATTAAATGTCTCTTTTAATTTTAGATTTAGTTGAGGTGAGTACTCGAATCAGCGAGATATAATAATTAATATCAGAATAATTAATTTGAATAACTTGCCAAGAGTGTATCGGAATCACATGGTAGAGCACGGAACTGTACTAGTCAAAAGAACTCAAAATAAGACTAATAAATAATAATCACCATTGAGTGCGTTTACATAGAAGATATCAATTTGCTCATGATTTACTTGCGATTGATTCACTTGCAGATATATCACAGACAGTAGATGTAGTATGCGCCTTCATTTATATGAAAACCTCGCGTGCCACATTTTTGGTAACTGTGACGTCACATAAACGATTTTGTAATGGAATGTTCCATCCGCGGGAAATCTATTCAACCCAATGCATCCGCGCGCTTTTACGCTAGTAACTAATTGACAAAATATCGAATTGGAAGTATATTATATCATCACCTGAAATTAAAGAAATCTTGGTCCTCATGCATGAACCGTGATAGTTAGACAGTTGAAATTTTCACAGATGATGTATTTCTGTTGCCGCAACAAATACTAAAAACAGAATAAAATAAATAATTAAGAGGGGCTCTCATACAACAAACATGATTTTTTGCTCGTTTTTGCTCGATATTGATAACGGCAACAGGTAGACGCTTGAAATATTATATTCACAGAATATTGAGTTATATTATTCACTTAAAAAATAAATAATTAAATTAAAATAAAATTAATATTTTAGGGGGTTCTCCCATACAACAAACGTGTTTTTTTTTGCCGCTTTAATAGCTAATAACCGGCCAAGTGCGAGTCCGACTCGCACTTGGCCGGTTTTTTTCAATGTCAATATAAATAAAATTATTCAGTATTTGATAATTTTATGTTAAGTTTCCAAGGTATCGTTCGTTCTTGACAGCGTGTCAGTGCTTTATTACTTTGTTGCTACACTTTACTAGAAAGGTTATTGACACGTTCGAATTCGAAACATTTTTAACCGACTTCAAAAAAGGAGATATTGTAATCTATATATTTAAAATTCAAAATCCAGACTGACTGATACAACAATACAACCTAAACAACTGGTCGTAGAAAAGAGACATGAAGTTAGGAGAGTGTAGCGTGCATATAGCATAGGCACCTATCTAACAAGAAAGGATCTTTTGAAAATCTACCCCTGAGTGGGTGAATTATGGGGTGTCAAAGTTTGTTTGAAACTTTTTAACACGCTTTTATTAGGTCGACCTGTATGTAATGAAATCTAAGGTAACTAATTTAACCATCTTCCAAGGATTGTAGCGTCATGAAAATTGGCAGCTGTATGTAGTTCTGATGACAATACTGTCGAACTGATCTGATGATGGAGCCGGAAGATATGAACTAGAATTTCATGATGGAACATCGTATCATAGCTGTGTTTGGATTTGTTAGAAAAGTCTTGTAGTGTGTTTTTTAGTTTTTAAACTGTAATTTATTATTCTGGTGTTTGATTACTTTGAAATTTCATATGTTCATTCTTTGGATAAAAAAATTGGTTGTCTGTAAAGTCGGTTTACGGACGATAGTTTAACGTGACAACATACGTCCGCGCGCGAGCTCCGAGGAATGATAATTGAAGCGACGGTCGGGCGCGGCGCACACCCGCCCGTTTCCTCAGCCACCGCGCGCGGTTGGGACAAGGAGCGTAACGGGACAATGAGTCATACTTTTTTGTGCATGCAGCCGGCGTTCATCGATTTATTAGACATTGTCACGTCAATAAAAATAGATGTGTACTACAGTTTTTACGAAATAACTATAATTGTAACGGTTAAATAAATGTCAAAATGTATAGTGAAAAGAATCGATAAATTGAAGTTCAAGTCGAACTCTGCTTAGACATTTGATATTTTCAATATATTTTGTTTCAGATTTACAAAATAAGTTAAGAAAAAAATCTAAAATAACGACTACGGATGAAATTGTGTATTTATTTTATCTAAATTAATAAAGTTTGTAAGCGTGTAAAAGTGTAAGTAAAAGTGTGTGAGCAATATGATATTTTTTGTTCTAGCGTTTGTTACATAATACTTAACTGTGTGCAAAATATAATATACCTTTGTTTTATAATATTTTTAGGACACTCTCACAGGATCTTAATTTTAAAACATATTTTTTTATCGTAATATATGTCTGGATAAATATTTTTAGTGAACGATTATTAATTACGTGTGTGAAAGTATCTTAGATATATTAAATAATATCTTCACATACGATAATATATTCATTTAATAATATATTCTCTCTACGAGATCGAATCAGGAATGAAGAGATACGTAGACGTACAAAAGTCACCGATATAGCACAGCGGATTAGTAAGTTGAAGTGGCAGTGGGCAGGGCACATAGCACGTAGAACTGATGGCTGATGGGGCCGAAAGGTTCTCGAGTGGAGACCACGTACCGGCAAGCGCAGCGTAGGAAGACCAGCCACGAGATGGACAGATGACCTCATACAAGTGGCGGGAAGACGCTGGATGCAAGCCGCTTCCAATCGGTCATTTTGGAAATCCATGGGGGAGGCCTATGTCCAGCAGTTGACTTCTTATGGCTGAGATGATGATGATTAAATAATATACCCATGTCCTGCCCTGTCATTTGTGTCCTGACCTGTCTACCTACTGCGCATGTCATGCATTCACCCCAGTAACTGTGAGAAAATGAACTCTCAGAGTTGTTGACGAATACGTCTATCTATAGGACATACAGTTCAACTGGACAAGCCCAACTTTGCGTAAGAGGTTTATCATCCAAATCCAATTTTGCTAGGCAGCGTTCAGGATACTGAAAGCATCTCTTCGTCTAATATACCTCAGTGCCTGAAGTCGAAAGTTAACTTTTAGTAAAACTTAAAATAAATTAGGCAAACTGTATGGTATGACCTATGTAAAGAATGGAATTCTTTGTCGCCATCTCTGTTTCCTGAGACCTACAGTCTTGGAATTTTCAAGGCTAGAGTGAATAGATATCTTCTAGATCGACGAGCTCTATCCGCGGCCACCAGGCCTGTTGGTGGTCAATCGCAAATCTATAATGTATAAAAAAAACGACTGCATTCTGACTTGCGTTTTATTTGATCGTAGCTAGAAACGCTATTTAATTATATGTGTTTATGGAGATAAATCTATGTAGGTATTGTATACTAATAGGTAAGTATTCTTTGACCACATTAAATAGGTATTCATATCGATGAATACAAAAATCCTCAAAGTGTTTCTGTCATTTACAGATACACCATGTCATCATCATCATCTCAGCCTCGAGAATTCTTCTGCTGGGTATAGGCCTCCCCCTGGATTTCCAAAAAGAACTGATGGAAGCGGCTTACATCCAGCGTCTTCCTGCTACTTGTGTGAGGTCATCTTTTTACCTTGTGGCTGATCTTCCTACGCTGCGCTTACTGGTGCGTGGTCTCCACTCCAAAAAAATGCGGCCCCATCGGCCATCAGTTCTACATATATGAGTACTGCCCACTGCCACCTCAACTTGCTAGTTCGCTGTGTTATGTCAGTGACTTTCGTACGTCTGAGTATCTTTTCATCTGTGATTCGATCCTACAGTGAGTCTATGCTTATGCTTTATAGGGCTATGCTTTGTAGCATAGCCATCTCTATAGCTCGTTGCTACTCTGTACTTTTTGCATAAATCTAAGCACTACAAGTATGTCACCATTGGGTATGTATGTATTAGGTTTCTATAACGTGAGCTAGCGTGATTATACCGACCTAGCAAAGGAAAAATCTCTCAACGGATGGCGGCAAAACGAATATGAAATGAGAAAAACGGGAAACAAGACACAATACCGTCTCGCGAACGTGATAAGAGCCGTCATGATGCTTCAAGAAACGAACAAGAAGAACATTCTGTCTGAAATAGCTGAAAATAAGGGAATACTGATGTTCTGGGAGGTTAGACTTTACAGAAATGTTAGATGCAAGAACATTCATATGACATGCGCGGATCCAGTCGAGTGGGCATGGTGGTAAAAGGAAAAAAAAAATATAGCCAAGCACAGCTTCGACTTGTGATGTGGCTTGCGTATAATAAATAACTAATTTAGTTTTCACCTCTTTCATGCTCGTTTGAGAGAAAAGAAAGAAATAATTTCTCTCCAATCCTCTAATATCTAAAACATACAGTCGAATTGAGAACCTCCTTATTTTTTTGGAAGATGGTCAAAAATAATACAATCTAAGTAGATTTATTGAAATCAATATTTAAAAAAGAAAAGTGGATTCTATCGCTATTAACAAAATTACAATTTTTAATGAAAGTTCGTACCTACCAAAGTATCATTTTCTAACTTATTAGCAATATGAATTAAACAAAAAAATATATAATTGACCTAAAAGCGATACGTAATTTAGAAAAAAAAAATACATTTAAATTAAGTGAACTAAAAAGAAAGTAGAAAAAAAATAATGTACTTCGTGATATCAAATTGCCCTGGGACCCAATCCAGTTATTCAAGACCGCTCCATAGCCGAACCATATGTGAACCGTTTCCCGACGGCTGCCATAGTTTTTTTAATTCAGTCACTTGTATGTCATACAATTTACACATTTGATGAAACGTGGCACGTCCTTCGCTCGTTACTAAATCAAAAAGATAGCAGCCCACAGGAAATGCTTCGCACAAGGTTCAGTTACGGATCGGTTTTGAATAACTGAATTGCCCCCCTGGTCAAAGAATCAATAGCCTGGGTTCCGTCGCTAAAAAGTTGACAACAGCTGAGCTAACTTATTCATAATTTACTATCGCTTTGACAATGGAATTATCAATACATCTTGATTGATAATATTGGTATCTCCTTAAATGTTCAGATAATCTATTTAACGTCGACAGAACCTGTACAATAATATTAATTAATGGTAATTGAATTGGGATGTCGTACTTCATATCTATGTGCGTACATATACTGCCACCATTACCCCCCGCACCTTCGCTGAGGTCGGAGGTTGTTATTGTTGCTCCGGGTATTTGCATTAAAAATAATTAGTAATGTCGGATAAACAAGACGATCTTGCGATTCGCGAACTCACAAAAACGGTGCTTGCTATGGAAAAAAGAATTATTTCACTGGAGAAGCTAGTATTGGATCAAAATGTGCTCTTAAAGAAGATATTAAGTGATCAAGAATCTGCGGGTGCAGTGAATTCGCACGAAAACGACACTGAAGAGGGTAGATCCACGTCGGCGCCAGTTGTCAAGCGTCCAATGCGCGATGCGAAACTTCGAGCTACCTCCGCGCTCGCAGCTAATGCACGGAACAAAACGAGAGCACGCAATGTATCGCCCGCTCTTTCCTTGGTGAGTGCAGGTGCCCGCGTTCCCGAGTCGAATGCGTCATCGAGCCGCAGCGCGCCCCCCACCCCGACTACTCAGGTGTCGTCGCTGCAACAGCCTGCGATTATGTCGCAAAATATGCCCATCGCAGCGCGCCCGGCGGTGAATCATACGCAACAAGACGGAATGAACAATAACAACACCACAGATTGGACTGAAGTTACACATAGGCGGTCTCGTCGTCCTCCGAGCAACGTAACTCGAGGAACGGCCGTCCATGGGTCAGCCGTATGTGTAATAACGGCCGCGGACCGAAAATCTTATCTGCATTTGTATTTTGTTAAGGTTGGCACAACAGCTGAACAAGTTTTAATACACTTGCGAACCATCTGCCCCAACGATAATTGCTCAGCCGAGGTACTTAAGTCTCGTGGCGATTATGCGTCATTTAAGCTGACTGTCCCCACCAAAAATTTGGATGAATATTTAAAACCTGACTGCTGGCCGCAAGACGTTCACATCAAACCATGGCGAAGTGGATTTCGAAACGAGCGGCAGCAAACGGCATAATAAAAACAATCGATTTAAGATATATACGTTATTGTATCAGAACGTTAGAGGTCTAAGAACGAAAGTCGATGAATGCAAAACAGCTATTTTAATAGGTACAGCTGACATATATGCCTTCACGGAGACTTTTCTTATTAGTAGTGTAGATAACGCAGAGTTGTTTCCCCCGGGATATACTGTTTTGCGTCGCGACCGGACCGTGCAGAGGCGCGACCGCACCGTCGTCGACGCGGGCTGGGGCGGAGTGCTGCTTGCGGTTCGTGACTGCTAGACTGTTACGCAGGTAACGGATGTAGATGGCTATAATGAAGATGTTGAAGTTGTGATCGGTATCGTATCATTTAAATATAAAAAAATCATCTGTTGCGTAATTTACATTCCGCCTAATTCGATTGATGCAAAATACATAAATACTTTTACAGTAATAGAAAATCTTGTAGTTAAATATCGGAAATTAGACATATTAGTATTGGGCGATTTTAATCTGAACTCTTGTAGCCAAAATGTTGTAATGCAATATAACTGTTTTTAGAGTGTTGTAAATTAAGGCAACATAATTCGATATGTAACGAATTTGGTAACATGTTAGACCTGGTTCTGAGTAATCGGTGTGATGAGTGGATTATGGTTAGCGGAGACACAGATCCGGTGGTCAAAATAGATTCACATCATCCCCCGCTCGAGGTGAGTATACGTTGCGAGCGCAGGGGGCGGCCGCGTGCGCTGGCTGCTGACGCGTGGCTGCCTCAGCCGCAGCAACCCAGCGATGACTCGTCGCATCAATGGAATTTCAGGAAGGCGGATCTTATAACTTTGTACATAGAATTGGGCAGTATCGAATGGAATGACATAGTTTTAGTTTCTGACGTAAATCAAGCAGTCGATTTATTCTATGATAAATTAAGAGAGTGCTTCGATCGAAGTGTCCCCTTAAAACAAAACAGAGGATATAACGGGAAATACCAATATCCTATTTGGTTTGCGCCTGAAATAATAAACGCTCTAAAGAATAAGTATTTCCATCTAAAAAAGTATAAACAATTCTCCTTAGAGTTCAATCGAGAATTGTTCAGATTTTATAGACAACAGGCAAAAGAACTTATAAATACAACGTATAGGAACTACATTCGACGAACAGAGTCGAATATACGGAAGGACCCAAAAAGTTTTTGGTCATTTGTTAAAGACCAGCAAGGCTACAGACAATCTATTAATGTATTCGAATATAATGGACGTAGTGTATCCGGAGAAGATGCAGCTAATGCGTTTGCAAGTTATTTTAGCTCAGTATTTTTGTCGCCTCACAATACTTTGTCTGCATCTAATGCCGAGAGTGAGGTGGCAAGCTCAATGTGTTCGTCACGAATCTCGTTGGATACAATCAACCCAGCCGATGTTACAATAGCTATACGTCGTTTAAAAACGCATTCGTCTGCGGGACCAGACGGGATCCCACCATTTATTTTAAAAGACTGCTTATCAGCTCTCATGGTGCCACTTCTACACATTTACAATCTGTCTCTTAGTTCAGCTACATACCCGAATAAATGGAAAATCTCCCGAGTCACGCCGATACCCAAGAGTGGCTCCAGATCGTTAGTAGAGAACTATAGGCCTATAGCTGTTCTTTCAGCCCCTGGCAAGGTATTTGAATCGATACTGAATCGCCACATTACTGGGCAGGTCCGAACCCAACTGAGCGAAAGTCAACATGGCTTTAGAGCTGGTAAGTCTACGGCTACGAACCAGATTAACTTTGTTGACTATGCAGCCACAGAGATGGATAGAGGTAGGCAAGTGGACGCAGCGTATTTTGATTTTAAAAAAGCTTTTGATCGCGTCGATAATTATATTCTGTTAAAGAAGTTCGCTGCCGTCGGATTTGCACCTAAGCTGTTGCAATTATTTGCAAGCTCATTCAGTGGTCGTATGCAATACGTACAGCTCTGTGGACATCGATCTTTGCCTTATTTGACGTCTTCAGGAGTAAGTCAAGGAAGTACGCTTGGACCTACCCAGTTTGTTATCATGATAAACGACCTGCCCGAGGTCGTCAGAACAGCTGAATGTCTCATGTTTGCTGACGATTTGAAGTTATACTTGGGTATACATGGTATGGAAGACTGTGAAGCGTTGCAAAGGGACATTGACAGTGTAGTGAGATGGGGAGAGATAAATCATTTGGAGTTTAACATCTCCAAGTGCAAAGTTATCTCATTTACACGATCACGCAATCCAATTCACTATGAATATTGTATGCCCGGCGGGAGTATAGAGCGCGTTACTGAGATACGTGACTTGGGAGTCACATTGGATATAGAACTCTCATTTAATCGACATATTGTAGACGTTTGCAATAGAGCTTTCAAATCTCTCGGCTTTGTCATACGGCAGACTAGCAGATTTCAGGACAGGGATGCTATTGTTACATTATTCTATTCATTTGTGCGTAGCAAACTGGAGTATAACTCCGTAGTATGGGACCCGCATGAAAAAAGCTATAAGCTTATGCTAGAGCGAGTACAGCGAAAATTTGCTAGGTACTTATATAAGAAACTCTATGGATATTATCCCTTTATGTATCCGTCTCTGTTTGTTAGTGGAATGGTAGGCATCAATACTCTGGAGCTGAGACGGAAGTGTGCGGTATTGGTGCATTACTACCAGCTCCTCAATGGGCAGGTCGACAATCCCCACGCTCTGGCTCGTTGTTCTTTAGCTGTGCCAGACCGTGTGCGTCAGTCGCGCGCATGCAGCATAAGGAAATTATTCCAGAGTCCACGCGTGCGCACCAACACAGCTCGGTACGCTCCCTCTACCCGTGCCTTAAATCTATTCAACGAGATGATTGCTCAGAATCCAGACGCTGACATATTTTTTGATAGGTTTAGCGTAATGCTAGACATTTGTATGCGTTTCTCGGCTACTTCTTAAGTATTATTATTGTTATTATTGTAATTTGTTATTGTTATTTATTATTGTAATTTATTATTGTAATTTGTTATTGTAATTTATTATGTAATTATTGGCTGCTGTGCGCTTTGGTTCTGCTGTAAGCACAGTAAGCATTTGAATAAAAATAAAATAAAATAAAATACCTCACGCTCAAGTTAAGTGCCTATATGTCTACATAATCTACATAATTTGTATATATGTGTAGTTTATCTTGATGTTAACTGATATTGGAATATATTTAAAAATTATAAGATAAGTATTCTAAGTATAATAGCTGATGTTATAAAAATTACTGAATCAGCTGTTACTTTGCGGAAACTCATACTCAAAAACTTAAATCTAACTTACATAACTAGTATGTTTCTGCTTCTTCGGTGTTCGGTCTTCAAGTTGGTACTCTTCTGCTTCGGTATCTTCTAGCTGGTACTCTTGCCTACTTCGAAGTCTTCAAGGTAACTCTTGTCGACACATGTTTCACTTCCTCACGAGGCATCTTCAGGACTTCTTGATTCTTCGACCTTTTGCACGAGAATCACCACAAAGCCACCAGCCTCAGAGTACCAGTTTGAAGACCTCGAAGCGAAAAAACACTAGTTATATAAGTAAGATTTAAATTTTTAGGATTCCGTACCTCAAAAGAAAAAAACGGCACCCTTATAGGATCACTTTGTTGACAGTCTGTCCATCTGTCTGTTCGTCTGTCCGGGTGTCAAGACCTTTATCTCAAGAACGCGTGAAGGTATCGAGTTGAAATTAAGACCATATACGTAGATCCATAGTATCTTGCTGCAGAGAGAAAAATCAAACTTCTGAGTTTTCATAAAAAAAAAAGTTACAGTCGAAAAAAACGCACATTTCGACACTCACAAGGGAATCAAAACCTATGGGGTAATTCCCGTTGACCTAGAACTATTAAATTTGGCAAGAAGCATTGTGTTATAGTACACATATAGGAAAAAATCTGAAAACTGGTAATTTTTAATTAAATCACAAAAAATAGGGTCTTTAAGCAAGGAAATAGGGTCCAAATTTGAAAGTACTTTAACCATATCATGTGGAGTATCATATGAAAGAGATTAATTACCACAAGCTAAAACAGGTTTTTAAATATTTTTACGATGTATATTTTTCGATTAATGAAGGAAAATATAAAAAATATATAATTTCACCCTTTTATCTACTAGTTTGTACGGAACCCTCGGTGGGCGAGTCTGACTCGCCTCGTCCGGTTTTTTTGATTATAAATTTTATTAATTTACTGATGAATATTCTATTCACTAGTGTACGCCTACTCTCATATTGTAAATGTAGGTGCTAGACATACTAAAATCCACTGCCAGTGACTGAAACAATGTCGCCTTGCAGATCCCATACAGTGATCTTAACTTTATGGCGACAAATAAAGCGTAGTGTTCTGAATTATGTCACGCTTTGTAAGCCGCTACAATGTTACCCTTTATTATATTTACTCTATGTCATGAATCAAATAAAGATATGTATTTCATCTATACTCCTCGTCGTTTTTTTTACTGATTAAAGAAACAACTTCATCTTTTCCGTCTTAAAGTTAGAGCCAACAAGTTTTGAAAACTTAAAACCCCTGACATAAAAAAATAATATGATGCTACATAGCTAATACCATTCTTTTTTTTTGTGGCAAGCGCCTTTATTAACTACAACACAACAATATACAGACTCAACTATCTAAACTACTACACAAAAAGCACATCGATCACCCCAGACCGATAAAGGTCTAAAGATAATCCAAATGCTCAAACCCACTACCAGTTGGCAGCGTACCCAGCATGCTGGCCGCATTGCCACGTTGAATGGCAATGCTTATGCGTAATAATAACATTCATGAACCTCCTCTTTCAAACAATACCTAATAAACTAGATCTAAATCGGTCCAGATAGAAATTCAGAAATCCGCCGAAAGAAGTTTAAAAATTTGGACGAGATAAACTGAGTGAAGCGCTGCATTGCCCTTCAAATTTACATTTAAAAGTAGCTCAAATTACTTAAAATTTTGAGCTAGTTAAAATGTCGTAGATTTTTCAATGGTTTGAATTAAAATTATTATAATTTAATTAACTGAAAAAACCGACTTCAAAACACAAATTGCGTATTAAAAATCAATGAACTACTGAACCGATTTGGATAAAATATACATATATGGGAAACCTCTGAGATATTACCCATCAAATAAAAAAGAATCATCAAAAACAATTCATAATTGGCGGAGTAATTGCTGAACAAACATACAAAAAAATGCAGTTGAATTGAGAACCTCCTTTTGGAAGTCGGTTAAAAATTCGAAACATGCTGTCGAAATTATTATCTCACCAATTTTCTCAGATTTTAACTGACACGGAAAAGTCGGCAACGTAAGTAATTACTCTGGAAGGTGCACATGACGATTACCATCATTATTACATCACAAAGAACTGCTTCTCATAATACACCAAGAATCGCATTTACTCTTTATTACTCAAGGCGCAGAGTTATTTTCGAGTGACAACTGGTTAACTAGTTTACCAAGTCATAGCCGGAACGTAATAGTCGCACTAAAATGAAATTGTAGCGTAAGTGGGTGTTACTTGTTCCCGGGATGCCAGTTAAAGTAGGCACGGGTTCCACACACTGGAATAAAGGGCTTAGCTAAGCGGCTTTTCTTAAACACTAATGCCGTATTTACACAATACTGCAACTAAGCATCGAGCGAGTGAACGAACGCGTGCGAATAAGTGTTTTGTTTGTTTGTTGTGTATGTGGTTTTTCTTCGTATTTAATGAAAAATATTTGAAAGTTAAGCAAGGTACACCCAGGATTTATTATTTGTATTATGTGATATAGCACAGAGGTTACAGTCTTAACGTGTAATGGATTGGCCTACTTACATTGTAATAAGAAACGAAACTTAGCGATCGTAGTGTCTGTGAATAACAATGGAATGGGATCTTTTTTGTTATTTATTTATTGCAATTACATTGTTTCCACTATAGTTTCGCAATGCTTAATAGAAATTAAATTTAAATACTAATAAAATTATACATAATTCATCACCATTATCATCTCAGCCATAAGAAGTCCACCCTCCCCCATGGATTTCCAAAAATTCTTCCTACGCCGGTTTTACTGCCGGTGCGTGGTCTCCACTCGAGAACTTTTCGGTCCGATCGGCCATCAGTTCTACGTGCTATAAGCCCTGCCCACTGCCACTTCAATTTGCTAATCCGCTGTGCTGTTTATATATAACTATAAAGTACTAAATAAATAAAATAAAATAAAAAATGCGGCTTTGTAGTCGCTATGTCAGTGGTTACCGTTCCATACAGAAACAAATAAGAATCCAAACTAACTCACACTGTACGCATAATATTAAATTTGTAATATAGAAAAAAAATAGATGACTTATATCTTATATCGTATTTATATTTTCATAATATATAAATCTCTTTGCTAATCAATTCACCCAATAACTTAGGTCACCTTGCATGCGAGCACTCTAAACCTTATTTCTGCGGTTCAACACGAATTTATTTGAGTCTCGAGACGAACTGAGCGCATGCAAGTGTAAACGCGGCTTTTGAGCCAAAAGCTGAAAGACTGATGTACAGACGTAGTGAGTAGCTGATCTGCTAAGCTGACGTATTGAGTGGATTTGTCTGAGCTCGCAATTGACGTGGAAAGATTTTCTTGTCTTGCCTCGTTAGTGATAAAACTTAGGAGCTTGTGTAAGCAATGAGATGAAAATAAGGATTTGTGTTGTTGGAATTCAAATCAATCTAAAATAGATGGTATCTAGATTGGAATACATATTTTTTTTATTCGAAAATAGGCTTGCGCTTGACCGCTAACTCGCCTGATGTTAAGCGACGAAGGAGGATGGAACGGAAGAATCTGACGGTATGAAATGTTCACTTAATAAAAATATGTGATTGAGCATTTTAGCGCTTTTTCAACTAATTTCAAAAAAGGAGGTGGTTCTCAATTCAACTGTACATTTTATTTTTTTAATGTTTGTTACCTTAGAACTTTCGATTGGGTGAACCGATTTTGATGATTCTTTTTTTATTCGAAAGCTGGTGCTTCCCGTGTAGTCCCATTTCAATTTGGTCCAGTTCTGCCAATGGTATCCATGAGAAGTCGGTTGCTTCAGTTTTTAAACTATATTTTTTTTATCAGCCCTGTTTATACAAACTGTCCCACTGCTGGGCGCGGGCCATCTTCTCATTATGATAAGGGTTAGGCCATAGTCTGCCACGCTGGCCAAGTGCGGGTTGGCAGACTTCACACATCTTCAAGATCATTGAGAACTCTCAGACATGTAGGTTTCCTCACGATGTTTTCCTTCACCGTTTGAAGTTGCCGGCAATCAACAATACGCACATAACTTCGAAAAGACAGATGCCTATAATTATTAAATACTTATAATAATAATATAGCCCCACCCCGCTGCCGGCGGCATCCTAGGTTTTAGTTTTTTTAATGTTTTTATTGTTTTTTTATATAAATATTGTAAAAACTTAGGCTTAAGATTAGTAAATAAATATGTGAATAATAATATAATACCTATAATGATTAAATTGTATCAACTGTCATTTCATTTTCAGAACCAATCCTCAAGGGCTGGCTTAGCTAAGAATGAAAAATAGACTGAGACCGATTTGGCAGCTAGCCGAATAAATATAAAGTAACCTGTTATAAATTATAGCATACACATTTATAGTGCTGTGTTTCTCACAAACATTTGTGGTAGTTGACGTGCAAGTAGAATAAAATATCTGAGCGCCTGATCGATGCGACGCGTGACCAAAATGCTGGCGCGTATCTGGCCCAACGCATAAGCATTGCCATTCAACGTGGCAATGCGGCCAGCATGCTGGGTACGCTGCCAACTGGTAGTGGGTTTGAGCATTTGGATTATCTTTAGACCTTTATCGGTCTGGGGTGATCGATGTGCTTTTTGTGTAGTAGTTTAGTTAGTTGAGTTTGTATACTGTTGTGTTGTAGTTAATAAAGACGCAGTAGAATAAAATAATTATACAACGTTTACGTAATTACATCAAAGCGTAACCACAGCCAGGATATTTGCTAGAATGATGAAAATGTCACCGGACTATTAAATAAATTCTACTTAGTATAACTACATTCTTTTATTATTCCTTCCTTCCTTGCCTTCAAACCAAATATTGCTATAGAGTTTTAACCTAGTAGGTAATACCTAACCTATGGAGCTGAATTTTTGTTTGGATGTCAATATGGATGGTTCGCTAAGTCACATCATTCTAAATATACAATATGGTCGACTTCCAGGGATGGCGAACCAATCATTTTATAAAGAATAATGGTCCACGATCCTTGAGAAGAATACAAAATGCTTATATTTAAAGAGTTTTTCTTAAATTGTTGTTATTTAAATTACGCATCTTACATGTATATTTCACTTAAGTTTTTATTGTTTCTCCTTAACCGAATATTGCTTATCTATTAATGGACTTATGAGGTTGTGGAAAAAAATGTATGGGGACAGGTAACGTGTTAAAGAACTTTAAAATTTGAACCCTCATTCCTTGCTAGACACTATTATTTTGTGATTGTCCAGTTTTCGGTTTTTTTCCTCTATATGTACTCTAACACAATGCTTCTTGCCAAATTTCATAGTTCAAGGTCAACGAGAAGTACCCCATAGGTTTTGATTCCCTTGTGAGTGTCAAAATTTGCGTTTTTACCCGACTGCGTAAGAAGGAGGGTTATGTGTTTCGATTGTATGTATGTATGTATGTATATTTCTTTGGCACGCCCTAGAGCCCAAACGGCTTGACCGATTTTGATGCGAGTGGTGTCGATAGATTTGTCTTAGTCGTGAGAGTGACACTGGGTATATCAAAATTTATAAAATAACAAAATTAAGGATTTTGCGCCAAAAAGTAATCTCAAAATTTTTTTTTTCAAAATACATCGAGTGTGGTATCAAAATAAAGAATTTTTAACGGTGATTACGAATTTATATATAACTTATGTGTTTTACGCATACTTTCTCACAAGAAACTTATATTCAACAGCGCATCAAGCGTAACGAAATCGTAAGTTAGATTGCAAAAACTTCTTTTCTGCAGTCGGGTGTTTTGTTTTTCTTTTAATATAGATACATATTCGGCTGTAACTTTTTTTTACGAAACTAAGTAAATTTATTTTCCTTTCTGCAGCAATAGACTATGGATCTGCGTACCTATATGGTTTTAATTTCAACACGATACCTTTACGCGTTCCCGAGATAAAGGTCTTGACACCCGGACAGACGGACAACAAAGTGGTCCTATAAGGGTTCCGTTTTTTTCTCTTGAGCTACAGAACCCTAATAAGCAATAAAATTACACAGTTTAACGCACGTGTTTACTTGCACCCATAAACAACGCCTCGGGCGTAAAGCCTAACCAACGGTTAAACTCCGATAATAATCGGCACGTAAATCAAACCACGGGCCTCGATTAATTGCTCCAATTGTCTGGATCAGTTTGACATTGCACGAACAATCTGTGGACAAAGTTTTCACGCAAAAGTCGCCATTAAACTAACTTCACGATTGGGTTGTCTACGGGACGGAGTTTGATAGCTTTGAGGGTAGTTAGATATAAGTTTGTATGAATTATGGGCCTTACAGTGTAAGGGCCTAATTCAGGAAGTTTGTACCTTAGGCTACTCTGTTCGACGGTATTCATCATAAAAAGATTATTCGAAGAGTCA
The DNA here is from genome assembly GCA_947563715.1 of Lycia hirtaria. Classification (NCBI taxonomy): domain Eukaryota; kingdom Metazoa; phylum Arthropoda; class Insecta; order Lepidoptera; family Geometridae; genus Lycia; species Lycia hirtaria. Next base: position 36,959,892 of record OX387381.1, on the reverse strand, counting down.
AAATGACGCTCTATAGTTGTGCAAATAATGGATGCCGCGAGTATAAATACTATTAAGTCTGCAAAATGTGCATATCTTAGGAATATATTAATTCATTTCAAAATAAACTTCTCGACTTTGATCTTCATCGATTTTGGTTAAGATCTTTTTACTTAAATGACATCGCAGCAAAACATCCTTTTTTCTTCTCTATTTCTCCCTTTTGAGGAAATACCTCCCTAATCAAAACTAACTGACAAAAAACCTGTGAAAACTGCGTACCAAGTTTCGTCTAAATTGGTTGAAAAATATGATTTACAGATACGCGATTTTGTGCGCAGATGAAAATAAATTTTGACAGTTAATATAGAGTACTCCATGGGGGAGGCCTATGTCCAGCAGTGGACTTCTTATGGCTGAGATGATGATGATGATAGAGTACTCTCTTCTCTGTGCTCGCTCGTTTCATAATTACTTAGTATATCAATTTATATCAATCATACAATTTTAGAAATCTATCACAATTACCAGGAAGATTTAGATATGCCACAAAACGACGCGCATCACACGACAATGTGCACGATTGGATTGTTAGACTGATCTACACTTAAACCAAGCTTCACTTAAGTATTGCTTCTCCGTGCCATACATTACCACGCCAGCAGCGAACCAAGGTAACATCTGAATTGCCGGTATTCATTTTATCCGATATAGCACAGTAAGTTAATAGACAGTGATTTACTCAGACCATGGGGAAGTCGAATACCAATTGTCAGCGCAGCGTGTCACGACTTTACCCGTACCATGGTATCATAGTGTGATCAATGTGGCTTCACATCAACGGTTTGCGCAGAACTATAGACAGATTTGTAAAGATCAACCTTGATATGCGATCAAGGTTACTATAGCTATAAATGTACATATATTATTGTGTAAGTACTTAGTAAGTACCTACATGGTGTGCGTTTGATTTGCTTGTCACGAAAATCTTTTAGTCCATTCTTCCTTGTGAATCTTTTTAGGTTAGGCATAATTTTTAACCGTGTATGTAATTCCAACAAATAATAGCTTCAAAACCTTATTAATTCAATGCATGCTTCACGATAAGTATTTCAACATATAAGAGCGAAGTTTTGCATTACTTTAAGCTAAACCTAATAATACTGTTTTGGACTGTGAGCAATACTTGAAAACAGTTTAACATATATGTATTTTTCCTGTAAAAAGATATTAGGATATAATAGATCAAAATTTGCAAGCATAAAAAGAAATTATTATTCAGTAATGATGATTTTTTTTTATTTCTTATTTTTCAAAACTTTGAAATAATCTTGTAAATATTTTAGCGATTAATGACTTTTTTCAGCATCATGATTAAACAAAATTAGCTAGATTATCATATCACAGCGTAAAAATATATAAAAAGAAACATTGACCAATGTTTCTTCGGTAGCCTAACAGCTACCGGCTAAAACTGACTTCAACGCGAAAATTTTATTATTCAAGTTAATTTTTCTATTACGAAATGTCGATTAAAATCACGAAATATATTATATGTACGTAAAAATCACTATTATCTCCTAATATATCCCGTACGAATAATGGTGATACTGCATAGACAAGAAAAGAAAACTTCGATTTATAAAAAAATAAATCATTTATTACATCAGGCGAGTTGGTGGTCAATCGTAGATCTATCTTGTATAAAAAAAATCTATGAAAGATCAACAATTCAATTAATAATTAATATGCTTAGTTAACATAAAACAATGAAGCGTTCTATAGTAAGGGCCTTAATTCCCAAGCTGTGGGATAAAGTTCAAAGGGCGCAACTATCAGGCCTTTGTGTCTTAGGATGTGGTTTGAAAGTAGCTGCGCGCTGACACGCTTACGTAATCTCCATATTTCAAGTTAAACGCTGTTTCCAGTAATTACGAGTAATTTATTTAATGAATCATAGTAAATATGTGAATCGTGTGTGAGACACACGTATAAATGCAGGAATAGGATATGAGTTGTTACAAACTATTATAATGTTAATGTATGTGTTTTATGCTTTTTTGAAGTGAAATTAATTAATCATTAAAATAATTATTAATTTATTAAATTAATTATTAAGTAATTAATGTATTTTATGCTTTTTTGAAGTGAAAACTTCTTTGGCGGCGTTGTGCATTTTTGGGATGGGTAAAAATGTTAAACTCGCGTCAGATCGTCAGATCGTAAGACGGACAGTCAGAAACCTATTCTAACGTTCTGCATTTAAAGTTCATTGTTGTATGTACAAGTTTGTTCTTCTAGCATGACGTCATTATCTTAATCAGAAACCTATTCTAACGTTCTGTATTTAAAGTTCATTAATGTATGTACAAGTTTCTCCTTCTAGCATGAGTCTATAGTCTATAATCATTTATAATCATTCGTTGCACCGAATGTTTTTCGACTCATGCACGTAAGACTCGTTAGCTCAATAGGTTAGAGCACCGATATAAATTTCGCGGAAGTTCAAATCCTTCACGAGTCAGTCTTTTTGCTATTTTATTTCTTAGTTTTCACTTCTGCCGGCACTCCCGGAGTGCAACCCGTTGTTTTTTTTTTCTTTTTTTTTTTGTATCTTTGAGTACAGTTTTTTGCCATTTCAGTTATAAATGGGTAGCAGTGTGCTAGTCTTGTAGTGAATTGGGGAGGGTCGAATAAGGTTGTGAAACTCCTACAGTATTAAATATACATATTTGGAAATATTTTCAACGTTCTTTTTTTTGGAGGATCGAGCAAGCGCATTGTAGGATGACCAACCCACAGACATATTTATTTCGCTACGATGTCTGTGGACCAACCACAAGGTAGACAGACAACCTCATACAGGTGGCAAGAATACGCTGGATACAGCCGGCTTCTGACCTTTGGCCTTGTAAGAAATCTATTATTATATTCCGTGTAAGTAATTCCCACAAAATTAGAAACAGTCTTATCCAGTGGTAAAGTTTAAATTGTGATAAATGCGAAAACGAATTTTAAGCTAGATTGGCTGACCTGTATTCCGATATAGGTAAATTCAGCTTCGTTTCGACATCTTAATCCAAAAGATTTAAATATAAACTCAAACAGTAACTCAAACTTATATGAAACGTATGACGCTATGCAATGACTGTCAATTTAACAAAGACCCTATGTCATAACAGAGAGGCCCACATTAACTGATTTCATAATGATTTATAACTAAAAAAAAAAATTGTATTTTATTTTGATTTTCTATGGCTTTAAATAAAAAAAAGTCTTTTTTTTTTCATATCAAATTAAAATATAAAATAAAAACGAAGTTCGTTTATATTAGTTTCTATATTTTTATAAACCTCTTTTTTCAAGTTGGTTCAAAATTGTGATTGTGATGAAATTTATAAGCAATAAAAGTTTTTCTAGAAACTCTCAGCTCTCTCACGCTACATAGTTTTGTTTCTATACAGATTGTAGCCTAACAGGAACAATATAGAAGGTCAAGTGCGAATTTTTCAGAGTTATTAACTAACTAACTCAATCTCGTTGAAGTCAACTACGATTCCGGCTCGTATTTAATACCATTCATAACAGACGGTACCTCGATCAAGAAGGCTAAAAACAATATAAAATCTTGAAGTTGAGCTACTGCATTTGTTTTATATTGTGCCAACCACCGAATTTTCAACAAAAGCCGTTGAACTTCCACAACGGGCGATATTTTGCCAAGTTGCTGATAACCTACAGAGTATTCTGGTGATTCCAGAACTTTGTTACCTACTTAACTATACGTAGTGCAGATTAAAGAGAAATAGCGCTGTGGTGAGAATTTTCACTTTATCTCTGATGGACTTTTGATTAGTTTTATAATATACTAAGTAGTGCTAAAATATTAAATACTAGCAACACACTAGAATAACGGTGATGAAAAAATTATAATAGTGAAGAAAAATAGACTGTGTCCGTTTCCAGATTTACAGCTACTTACATCAACTTCAACTTTTAGTTCTGATAAGACAAACATACAGAATGACAGACATTACATGATAATATTAGCTAGAAACGTATATATCAATCAATTTTAAGCAATACATTTAAAATATGAGCAAAATTGGTCAATAATATAGTATAATACTCTAATATTAACCAATTTTGCTCATATATTATACAAACTATAGGTTGTCAAAGCAAAGGTTTTGAAATGTGTCTAAATCTATGTGTCTTCAAATCACGAGTTAATAGGTTTCTTCTAGGCAAGCGCGTTCCATCATAGACCGTAACTGTCGCTTAACACCTTTGGTACCTACATTAGCTGTCTTATTGCGTGATCGCACACAACATTTAGTCATGTTGTGTTGTTTGTAAATAATAATGTAAGTAAATGTAATATTACGAGAACAGGTCACCTAGATAAACCTTAACTAGGTTTTTAGATGATTTTATATCAACGTGTATTAATTTTATGTATAAATAAATAAATTAAAAAAAAAAAAAAAACACCAGGCGAGTTGACGGTCAAGCGCAGCCTATTGTTGATTTAAAAAAACTCTGAGTTTGCTAGTAGTCATGCCATTTTTCATCCGATTTTGACAATATTTGGCAGAAGCACGATACTACATTCTGAACGAGAAATTCGATTAGCAGTAATCTTCACATATACAAACTTTTTAGAACAAGTAATTTAGCAAAAATTGTGCTAGCAAGTCCTACAATTCTTAGTACTACCTATAGTAATGAACAAGACAAAATAAAACCAGACTTGGTTACATTATTAAAACGTATTTTAATGTTTCGTAATTACTGAACCATGAACCCATATTTAACAGCAATCGCTAGTTAACATAACTCACTACAAGGGCATTTTCTGATTAACTGTCAAAAAGAAAATACTTTTTGACCTTTTTGTTCACGTAGGCAGCTCAGTACATTATTATTACATACGCGTGGGTTTTATTATGTCGTACCACCTCCACAGTTAGCTGTAATAATTCATTTGCCATATAATTTATATATCTCCTATCTAAATATAAAATCTCCGATCACGTGGGGAAATGTTCCCGATACATGTCCGCATTGTCTCCATCGATCATAACAGGAGGTCACAGGTGTCTATTGTTTCTTAGCCTTTTGTGTGAAATTGCGTCATATTTTCTGGCTTATAGATTTACTGATACTTTTTACCTACTTTGTTACACTTAATAAAATAAATATTGGTGGACATTTCATACAACACCATCTAGCCCAAACTAAGCAAAGCTTGTACTATGGAAACTAGACGGCTGATAGAATACATATACTTTATTTTTGTTTATGATACATAGAAAAATACCCAGAGACAATCAATTAATTAATTAGTTACAATCGCAAAAACCTTAGAAAATATTTATCAGTGTTTATTGAGCGTATGTATTTGTGCGTACGTGGCTATGAAAGCAGGATATGACTGTCAAGATACGCTTACGAAAAAAGGATTAAATAGACCGAGTGAGCGAAGCGAACAAAGATCTTTGCTTCAACTAGCGACATTTTATTTCAATTGTTCGGATGTTTGTTGGTATTTGCGTTCAGGTCGCATAACTTCAAGTTACGGGTTTTGCAATTTTATAAAAAAAATGTCGTCATGATTTTTTAGTTAAGGGGGTATTTCCCCCAAAAAGACAGGAAGTTTACTGTGGCACCTTTATCGGTTGCCAAAAATCCTTTATTTGTATATTTCGTATACAAACCTTATTGTATAAACACCTAGGGAAAAATAACGGACAATAGATATCTACTGGAAGTTACTTTTAACGTACGTATTTTGTTCCCACGACAATACCGGGAGTTTCTCTATTCAATTGCTTATTGAATGGAATAATAGGAAACCTTTTTGTTCAATTTTATCGTCCCTTTAGTATTTAAGAAAAAAAATATAGATAAACATTGTTATAGACATAAAGAAATAAGAATTTGTGAGATATTTAATAAATTGAAAATAAATCTAACAATATGTGTTATTCCAAAATAAATTGATATATATTTCTAGATATATTTTTGCGGGATTCGAGAGTCATTTTCGTTTATTTAGTTTCACTTTTATTTAGTTTCATCTGTCCGGATGTATGTTTGTCTGTAATAACATTTTGCAAGTTAACTTAACCCACTTGTCGGTTTCTGATTGAGCTGAAATTTTGCATGCATATTTAAATCGGATGAGAAATGCAATATTATTTTAACATGGCGCTGATTAGCTGATGAAACTGGGACTAGAAATTCCTGATGGAAAGTGGTAAAATAGTCGCGTTCGCGATTAGGACTTTGGCTCGTTAGATTTTGATTTTTGGTACTTTCCATTATACAAAATTGGATCATACAATATCTTTTTTATGTACGTCATCTGTGATTGGTGTGGAGTCAGGACTAGTGGTTAAAGACGTTTACTATCAACGACTAAATATGCCTTAAAAAACGAACCGCCCAAAAATCTGTGTTTGTTTCAAAATTCGTTAAAATTAATACGCGAGAAGATCTTGACCAATTAGAAATATTTTTTTGACGTGAGATCTTATAAATCGATGAACGCCGGCTGTACGCAAGGAAAAGCATGACTCATTGTCACGTTCCGCCTGAGCCGAGCGTGCAAGCGAGAGCGCGGAACAAGCGATAGAGAGGCACGATCGGCCTAAGCGGCTTGTGACGCATCGTTATCACGTAAAATTATCGTCCATATACCGACTTTACAGACAATCATTTTTTTTCGACATCATGAGCTGTCATAATCCATAAAAGCATCTAAGAAATAATGTCACTTTTGTTTTTGTTGTTCTCTTTGTATAAAAAAGTCTTTATATTTATACGCAAAAAGAACATCTAAATCCACTAACGTTATTCGTTATGTCCGTGTGTACACAGAGACATATGAGAATATTTTTCATAAAAGCTCCAAGCAAATTAAATCAAGCCTATTTTTCTGAAGCTCTCTTTACTTATTTATTTTCAAAATAGCTAAGGCGAGACTAGCTTAGTGTTCAGTATATCTAAACCTGCTGACGTACCTACTTGCGTCGTATGTAAATTGGCTTCTCAAAGCTTGTTAGGGGTAGTGGTAGCCTGTGAAAACGGGCTTAGTTACGAATCTTGTATTCAAGCCTTATTTGTACCTGAATAAGTAATGCATTTATATATGTCTCTTGAGTTATTTAGTGTATTGATTGGTAAGAGAAGAATGCAGTTTTTTTTATTATAACGTTTGGATAAATGTCCAGCATTTTTTATATAATTACTATATATTATATTTTCAGAAAGAACATGTAAGTAAATATTGTATAAATATTTATAGAACGAATATTTTGTCTAAGTGCTTCCATTATCCTGGTATGATAAGAGTAAAATTTAAATTTTGTCAGTTGAAGATAATAGTCTACGATGGAGAACGCTAACCCATGCTTGATGAAAAATCCACACATAATATATACATGCAAGCATACATGAATTCTAACATGTTTAGAAATCTCAAAACCTACACATAAAACGGCTTAACCCACTTTGATTAAGCATACCTAAAAACACTCCTGATGAAATTCTCTTTTAAACAGAAAAAAAAACATATCCAAATCGGTCCATCCGTTTGGGAGCTATACCACAGACAGACACACAGATATACAGGTACACACGTTAAACATACAACATCCCTCTTTTTGGGCCGGGGCTTAAAATACCACTATCCCACTCAAATTTCATTGAACGATTACAGCTTCAAATAGCAAAGAACGTGTTCCACATAAATATTCACACTCAAAATAAATGTTAGTGTGATACACGTTTACGATTCCAATAACAGGCCACTCGTATAGTAGACTAAAGCTTACTAGACCATGTTTTTCTATTTTTATCGGCTATTTTATGCATGTCCATAAAATACCAATTCGCATTGGACGCTATCATGGACCTGCAGGATGTTATTTAAAACCAGGTTCCTGTTCGAGCTGGGTCATTCAATTGGTTTTGGACTTTACAAAGCCGTTGCTTTTTTGTTACTTCACAAGGCTTTAATTACGGAAAAAATACATATTCTGTTGGCAACCGAGAGAGAAGTCCTTCAGAATGGCTAAATAAATAAATCAGAAAAATTAAGCTACTTTTTTTTCGGGAGCTAATGCATTCTCTCAGTAGATAATTGTATGAATTACTTGGTAGGGATATTAGAAAATTGAGACATGATTTTGTTCATTTAGATAGAAGAAATATATAAAAAAAAAAACTATGATATATTTGAACTTGACTGAGGAGTCGCAAAATATTATATGTTTTTTACTACTCCTTTGTCTATATTAATGCTATCTGTTTTTTTATATGTCTCCTATCTAAATAAACATATTTATAGTTTAAAAAACTGAAACAATCGACTTCAAAATACGCAATTCGATCACTTGGATGACATACTTTTCCAATTATTTTGTTATAGAAACCAAAGTACTGAACCGATTTTGATAAAACTTATACGGGACCACCTAAGTCAAACCACCCAAACCACCTAAGTCTAAGTAGTGTACGTTTCTAAGGTGTGTACAATAAAGAGTTTATCTATCTATCTATCTATCTCTGAAATATGATCTACTATACAAAAAATAATAATCAATATGAATGCATAATTGGTGAAGTAATCTCTGAACAAACATACAAACAAATACAGTCGAATTGAAGACATCCACCTTTTTGGAAGTCGGATAAAAATGATGTCTCACTTTTCTAATATTCCTGCTCAATTATTTTTTGTGTTTAAAAATATTGCGATGTGCGAGAGAGATAGCGCGCTTTAAGCTCATCCTGAAATCACTGAGCTAGAGACGACTCTCATGCTAAGCTATGCTTATCATACACTTTTATGACATGACGATTTGATTTTAATGACAATTTTATTTTGTAACTTGCGTTCTTCGATTTCGTATCTGTTACCAAGGAAGCTAAATCGGCTTAAACCTCACATAATCTATCACCTATCATGTACTTAATTAAAATCAAACGTATCAATTATAACACTTCATTATATTTTAATTTAATTAAGAGCAAAAACTAGTTTATGTATTATTAAACGCCTATCATGTAACGCTAATGATGCTGTTTGAGGTGTGAATATGTAATGAGATATCTGGGTTGTTAATCAATATTTATGTATTTATAATTTTGATTGTTTTTTCATGTGTAAAATTTGGTATGCGGAAATGTCCTTGATATTGGAAATTTCCAAGTATATTGACCTAGTTAGTTGCACGTGTACATATCTTACAATCTGTTGTACATAATATTACTTTATATATATCATAATATCATCATCATCAATCTATTGGAAACCGTCCGTCTCGCTCGCGAACCCCAAAAATGTTGAAGGTATACATTGATTTAATACCCAACCCTGCCAAAAGATGCAGTGCGATCCTGTTACTGTGCCAGCGTGCAACCTCTGCTCCAGTATGGCTTAGAATTCTGGGGACGCGCTGCTGACTGGATGCGGGTGTTTAGATTGCAAAAGAGGGCCGTGAGAATGAAGGCACATATCAAGCAGGATGAATCTGCCAGGCCTCATTTTATAAAGTTTAAAGTATTGACATTGCCTTGTCTCCTCCTCCTGCAAGCTGCATTATATTTGAGAGAGAATATAATTTTATACTCTAAGCGAGGTGATAGGCTACCGCGCCATACTAGGTATGGAAGTAAATTAGTTACTGTGCCGCGACTATTAACGAAGTCTGCCAAACAGATTCACGTGATGGGACCTGATGTGTACAATAGGCTCCCACAAACGGTAATTGATGCTCCGAGCTTCTTTTCATATAAATCAAGGTTGAAGAAATGGCTTACTAGACAAGCGTTTTATAGTTATGAAGAATTTCTTCAAATAAAAGTTTGTATGTCTTAAAAACTGTACGTAGGTACTAAAATTTTAACTAAATAAGTACTTATTTGAAATCATTAATTAATAATTATATCTAATTTAATTTTATAGTGTTGACTTGTAATTGAATAATTATCAATAAAATATGTCTATGTCTATGTCTAATAAACTTACAACATTACTAATTTTTGACAAATATTTCATATTGATTCTGGTAAATTTATATAGGTAAAAATAATTTTTATGTTGTAAAAAACATATTTACTTATGCAAATTAGATTGTACTATTTCGACTCACTTGAGAGCCAGTTCTAATTCCACGCTAGGTATGCTTAACAATTTAGCCTATCAAGTAGAATAAAAACATGACTATTATCTAACACAAAACGAAATAAGTTAGGTTAGGTTAGAGAGTACAATATATTTACCCACTTTTACACGTTCAATTAATAGTTAAAGCGCTTTATAAAGCTCCCAACACACGCAGAACTTTCCAAGAAAATTTTAAAGTAGTTCGTAGTAGAGCCCTAATCCTTATGCATTAAATTACAAACTAAGCTTGTATAGAGCGCACAAACTTCACCTCACCTCAGCTCACTATGAGATATTTGCATTATTCAAAATGTCGGGACTCTTGCTATATTTGCACTCAAAACTTCGGATAAACCACTCAAGTGATGCCAAGAAAATAATATAAGTTTTGTGGTTGTTTGAATATGTTATGTTGTGCCGCGGGGATTGTATCTGTCGCGTGCGCCTCATGAAACTACATTGTTAAGCCAGAAGACTTATTCCTGTCATAACGAAATATTCTTCGTGGATGTTGACTTAAGTAAATTATTTATCATCATCATCTCAGCCACACTGCTCCCCATGCATTTCCAAAAAGACCGGTTGGAGCGGCCTACATCCAGCGTTTTTCTGCTACTTGTATGAGGTATGCCGTGAGGTACCGAGTTAGAATAATGCCTCTCCCTCTCTTCCCGCGGGTGCCGTAAAAACCGGCAAAGGGAAATACTGCCAGAGGTGGGCATCATCACCTTCTGCGTAAAAGGCCATCTACTGCACCCACCAATCCGCTTACCGCTTAATTCTGTTTACCAAGTTTTTGAAGTAAGTACTCGTAATTTATATCTGAGAGAATTATAAAAATACTCTCAGAGCTACATTTTTGTTAATTTATTTATGTTTTTCAGTTTTTTTTTTTTAATAATTAATAAATAAATAAATATTGGTTGACATTTCACACAACACCACCAAAGTTATCATCATTATCATCACCGTTTTAATCACTATGTGGGTGAAAACGCGGGGCGCATCTAGCATTGAGATTTAATCTTTAGAGAGGTTATACTCACTGAATGTGAAGTAAAAGCATGGCAAATCTCCGTTCCCAGCAATTTCGAGGATAAAACCACATTCGTAAGGTCTTTTGACTAGCCTTGTGGCTCAGTTGGTAGTGTGTTTACGTCTACCTGCTGAACTGAAAAGTCGTGGGTTCAATCCCCACCCAGGGCAAACATTTGTGTGATGAGCATGGATGTTTGTTCTGTGTCTGGGTGTTCCTATGTATCATATGTATATATTTACAAAAAAAAGTATATATGTATTCTATCAGCCATCTAGTTCCATAGTACTTACAAGCTTTGCTTAGTTTGGGCTAGATGGTGTTGTGTGAAATGTCCACAAATATTTATTTTATTTATTATTAGTATCATGACCTTATTATATGTTAGTGTTGCACTTTTTTTTTTATACACTATAGATCTATGACTGACCACCAACTCGCCTGATGTTAAGCGACGGACTTTCTAAACACTCAGCACGGTATTGTCACTGTTTTCAAGTCACGACACACGTCTAACAGTGTTGCCTGACGTGTCGTGACTGAAGACGAGTTAGGCGATTACCTTACTTGAGCTTTGCCATGCAGAGCCGGGAAAACCTATATATCTCTATCTCTATATATTTAAAAATCAATTGCCGTTCGTTTGTCTCCTGTGTTTGTCTCGCTTAAACTCGAGAACGGCTGGGGCGATCTAGCTGATTTTGGTTTTGAAATGTTTGTCGTAGTCCAGGGAAGGTTTAAACGTTGAGAAAATATCGGATCCACTCATTGATAGGTGATACGAAGTACGCCGGGTCAGCTAGTGCATAATAAATCATTGATAGCTAGTAAATAAATAAGCCCAATTGAAAGTTATTTAATCATCTCGCAACCTACCTTCGCCGTGAATTAGGTGCGATTGTCATTGATTACATGGTATGTACATTAGTTTAACATCGGCATAATCAATCAATACACGTCATTCATACCACTTACCGACATTACTCTATAGGTAATATAGGTAATTCACATTAGGTAAAATTCAATTCGATATCGTAATACAAAATAATTTATTAATAACTCCATAGTTGCATGCATGTAATATTTGTCGATGGATATAGTGTCAGTTTGTTGTATACAAAAAAAAACAAAAATAATTTGGAAGTTCAGCCTTGTTTCACAGTTCCCAGCTAGGCTAGACCATCTTCGATCACACCTCCGCACAATCAGCTAAAATATCTGGCAAAAATCTGGCTGTGGTCAAAATATTTGCCAAAAATATATATAAAATGTCGTACAAGTAAAGGAGTTTTTTTAAATATAATTATTTAATATTTAGTATTATGTACATTATTTATGTTGAATATTTTATTTTACAAATAATATAATTCCACGTAGAACGTAAGTTGTATCTCAAAGATACTATCGTAAGTACTAAGAAGAATGAATAAAATTTAGGCACCATGAATTTAAAAAAAAGGTAAAACAAGCTATGGTGTAGTCAATAACAAAATTGACCTCTTATATTAAGGTTAAGCATTGCTTTTACAGCTTCATTCTGCTACATTAACTTATTTGATTGCGCTTAGTCTATCAAATTGTATTTTATTGATTCTAATGATTAATGGATGATTTTATCTATGTTGTAATTTTGGCCATTGCACTATAATGTTGATAAGTTTTTTACACAATGTAGCTATTTACTTTTTTTTTTTTAAATCTAAACTCGATATAGTACTGTCACCGTGGGTAACTATAAATCCGTGTCAAACATTGTACTTACATAGATTTTTTCGAATATTCACGATTTTTTTTCAAAAGAATTGTGGTAAAAATTACTTATTAGTACATTAAGTAATTTGACTACTAATTTTTGGAGAAAACTTCGACACAAGCTATGTACAATGTTTAACCCGGATTCAAAGTTTCTCGCGGTGACTGTACTTTTCGATTTTATTGCATTTTTCTGCTATAAATTATACGTGAATGTGTCGTGACTGAAGATGAGTCCAGCGATTACCGTTCAGAACCAGGGAAAACCTATCTACGCGTAATACATCGTATGCGTAGAATTTTTTTATTTACAAATTTGAGCTCCACAGACTCCAGGGTCCGTGCCTTTTTTAAGCTAATACATTTTATTTTTAACTAAGTTTACACGTTTTTTTAAACTAGCATACAAGAGGAAGGTGGATATAATGTTAACACTTAACTAACATGCATGTTAGTTAAGATGATGGCATCCCTATACAGTAGAATTGAGAACCTCCTTCTTTTTTGGAAGTTGGTTAAAAATAAAATAACCACAATTTCACATTTACATCAAGTTAAAACACAATCACACTTCATAAAAACCCTAACTTACTTATATTTATAAATCTCAAGTACCATAGATATATTTTTTACAGATGTAAAATGTTTCACAAAGCTTTTAGCAAATGTAAATTAAGTAAAAAAGAAAATTTCGGCTTTACCTTTCAAGTTATTTCAAATTATCTAGCTCAGTTTTATAAAACCTTCTGATTTAAGTTAGGACGAATATTTTAATACGATTTGCCCTCATTTTGACATTATTTCGCGCTTCAAAACAAAGCAATTTGCGACAGACTGAATATGACATACACTGCTGAAATTTCATCCGAATTTAATCTAGATTTCTATTAGTCTGTAAGTGAATTCGTCACTCTGAAAATCTCAGACAACGCTATATTGTCACATAGTTTGTATTTTGTTAGGTACTACGACATTTCTTCTTCAGAGTGTAGATATGACCATCAGACAAAGATTTTCTCTTTGTCTATGGTATGAACACACTTCTTGACCCCAAATCTACTTGTACCCGTCACAAAAACCCTCGAAGTGGATTTCCTGTCGAAATGTAAGGCCATTCTATTATATTCAATATAATATCTGAGAATGCCATTGTCATGAAAAATAATTCTTTATCCCTCAGATTTTTCTGAGGAGCCTGTAATCTGTGATTACTTGCTGTTTCATCAGTTTGTACCCAGCATAAAAGTTAAAATACGAGGGGAATTATGATGTATATACATATAAAATATACACTGGCCAGATACACTATACCAATAGGGTTAATTGTGCTTGTTATTACAATAATTAAAATGAGGGTAGTTACAAATGTTTTTTAAGTTTATGGAAATAAATGTATACAAATCGTAACCTGTACATTAAAAGACGTTAATCGTTGCATGTATTGCAACGTTGTACAACTTTACACTCACTATCCTGCAACCTTGCCCTTTATTTTGCGTGGTTATGTGAGAGTTTCGTCCAGGCAAGTTGCCTGGTGTATCGATTTACCCACTGAAACCCCTAGAATGTTTCGTCCGAGGTACCGAAGTATCTTAGAATGACGTGCCTTTTTCATCATCATCTCAGCCACAAGAAGTTGCCTGCTGGCCATAGACCTTCCCAGGCCTGCCTACTTCAATATACTTTGTGATTATGATTTATGATGTAAATGACGTCGCCAAGCGTATATTATGTATACCCAAGGCCCGAAATAAATGAATTGAATTGAAATTGAATTGAACATATTTGATAACGAATCTATTAAAATATTATGAAAGTTGTGCCATTTCCAACGTATTAGTATGTAGACTGCGCATATTTTTTCTACGCGATTCAATAGGCCAACTTTGCTAGGCCAATCGCTGAACTATCCCACTAAATATTAGGGGGAAACTTAACTATGTACGGTTTCATTGGGGCTAACAAAAACTAGTGTAATTTATAGTCCCAACTTAGAGGGTTAAGATAATAATGGATAGCTAGATGAGGTATCAAACTGCCGTTAGTTGTATTCATTAAACCAGGGTTTCTCAAAGTGGGGTACACGAACCCCTAGGGGTTCGCCATTCGACGGTAGGGGGTTCGCGACAGATTTATTTAATGGTGGCTTGATGACAGGCAGGCACGTGCGGCACACATGGTGCGCGCGCGCAACTGAATTCGGTCGCTCGCTCTCGCACGCCGAGACAAGAAAATGTCCAAGTAATATAAGTCTACTCAAATTGCGTCTACTTATGCTTTAGTTCAGAGGTTCGCTGTCATCTAAAACTTTAACAGGGGTTCGTGGAGCCAAAACTTTGAGAAACCCTGCATTAGAGGCATAGATGGGCAATTGGGCAGTAGCGGTGTGTTTGAGGCAATTTGCTCTGTTTGTGGTGTCTCCCAATAAACATAAATCTACGGTGTCACTATCAAGGTACAGTGCTTATCTCTGTATTAAGTTTTATTGTTATTACTGTTTAGCTTACAACCTGTTTTTCAGTGTTTTCGTCTTCTCTCTATGTCGTCACTTTATTCTTAACTGACTTAATAGGGGGTTATCAATTTGATGAGTATATGTATATGATATTGTAAAAATTGCACGATATTTGCATATGTTAGTCTATATTATGGGCTTCTAATTACGTGTGCCAAATTTTAATAAATTGTATGTACTTACTTATGTTTTTTAAATTTCATACAGTTTTTTTCAACTTAGAAGATATTCAAATTAAATCGTAATTTTAATTTAATATTTAGGTTCTAGCGTAAATATGGAATAGTAAATCTAGCGCATTCCATATTTTGGCGGTACGCACAATGAAAGTGGAGCCAAAGCGTTTCGTACGTGTGATTTAAATGGTTACACCTTAAATAAAGCAATGTTATCTGTGAGACACGCAAACATTTGGCAGATAATTACAGACGAACTATTGCAAATGCTCCAGGCAGACCTACTGATTCACTCATAATTGACAGCTAAGATTTACTTACCTTATAAATTCGGACCTTATACGGACCTAAAATTCGGATTATGTTTGTTTCGGTTGTGGTGATTAAAACACCTGTGAAATCTATATATTGATTAATTATAATTAAGCAGTTTTAAGAGTAAGTATGAGTATAATACGGTATGAGCAAGTATCGTGAGCTAAAAATTTTAAGTCTTCTGCTTTTAGGGTTCCGTACCCAGAGGGTAAAACGGGACCCTATTACTGAGACTCCGCTGTCTGTCCGTCCGTCCGTCTGTCACCAGGCTGTATATCATGAACCGTGATAGTAAGACAGTTTAAATTTTCACAGATGATATATTTCTGTTGCCGCTATAACAACAAATACAAAAAAACAGCATAAAATAAATATTTAAGGGGGCTCCCATACAACAAATATGATTTTTTGCTCGATATTGATAATGACAACAGGTAGACGCTTTAAATATTCACAGAATATATTATTCACTTTAAACATAAATAATTAAATTAAAATAAAATTAATATTTAAGGGGGGCTCTCATACAACAAACGTGATTTTGACAGACAGCTAAAGAATAAAAATAGGAAACAAAACATAAAAAAAGACAAACCCTAACACTTTTTTTTTTTTTTTTTATATCAAACACCGAAACTTTCCATTCAGGGCCTCCACTACCGCCGTGTTGCGATCGTTTGAAGTTGGCGACAATGAGCACACAAGACATATTTGTTATGCACGCAAGATATATTTGAATTCTAAGTATATAGCCGTGAGCACCAGAACTTTTAGACTATTTCATTCTTTTAAACTATTGATCCGTTAAGAAATAAGGAAGTTATTGAAGTTTTCTCTTGCCTCGTTTAAAACATAACCGCTTTACGGTTATGGGCAGTGACGTCGGAACGTGATAGCACACTCACTCGCATTACGTCAGTAGGTATGTGTGTGTGAGTACAGTTTACATTATAAATCAAAAATACTTACAATATGTAGGTTAACAAGAAAACAGGTAAATAAATTGATCGATTTTGTTTTGTCACACAGCCTAGTTTTATATGAATTCTGTTATGCTCAAAACGATTTGTTATTTTATCTGACAAAGAAACTTCATCCAAACGTGACGCCATTTCTTTATCTCCCTCACCCGCTCCAGCCCTGCTAGCATGGAACATGGACTACATAGTCTTTCACCAATTTTATCCACCCTTCAGAGGAATTATAGTATGTACTGACATTGACAACTGACATAACAACGTGGACAAAAACGTTTTATCTACCATGCTAGCAGGGCAGATTGTTCAATTCCCCATAAAAAAAGTAATATAGGAACTCAAGTGAGATTACCCTCAAAACTGAATTTCAATAAAGGTGACTCAGTTTCGCCGACTTCAGTATTTGCGAAGTTTTCAAAGGGGTAGGATGGAATACCTTTTAATACACCTACTGATTCCGAAAATACACGGAAAAGGTGGTGCGTGGTTGTGACTAATGAAATCGTATTTCCAATAGGCAGATGTGCCTTTACAAAGCTTTGATAAACTTTAAAGCTCGTTTATCGTATTGGTTTGTTTTGGAAAACAACGGTAGGGGAAGATGAAGTTAGGGAGAAGTATTTTCGGCGAAAGTTCATGGAAGCTATCTAGAAAAATCTGGAGAAGTAAATTAACGCCAGGTAACTACTCGTATGCATGCTAAATAAACATAGCGCAGGTTTTATGATGAGGGTTCGATTTCAGTCCAGGGTCTTCTTTTGATATGAATAGAGTATATTTGGATAGAGAACTATCGTGGAAAAAATGAGAACTAAAATCCCGATTCTTTTTTTACCCGACTGCGTAAAAAGTAGGGTTATGTTTTTCGAGTGTAAGTAAGTATGTATGTTTCTAAATGACAGCCTACAGCCTAAACGGCTTGACTGATTTTGATGTGTCGTTAGATTCGTCTTCACTTCCTGAGTGTCATAGGCAAATTTTTTTGTAATTATAATAATACATCTGTTGCAAAAATAAAAAAAATGCGTTTTTTCGTAACCAAACTGGAGTTATTATAGTCAATATTTTCTTTAATTCCTGAGATAAATTCATTTTCATTATTCAAATATTTTGTAAAACTACTTTATAGGCACTAGCTATAATTCACCCACTGTCATACAGAAATTATAAATTTTTCGGAATTAAAAATATCTTTGCTAATGCTACTTCGGCTTAAAATTTAATAAAAAATATGTCTTATAGACAAATTCTCACATTTCTTTTCATGATTTTAGGTTACTTTAGGTGCCTTAGGTGTTTTCGTTTACTTTGCTACTTTTCTCCAGAATAAAGTCTATATTTTGCTCGTTTCACCTTACTTCAACGTCTTTTTAGTTCTAATTTAGTTCACTTAAACTTTATACAAAGTAACTTTTGTTGTCTTGTAACTTTTTCAGGATTCATTATATTTTTCAACGGAATAAGTCCGTTTCCAACATAAAAAGAAAAAAAGATAAAGAGTAAATTCTAAAAAGCTACATATTCAATTATAATAAATTTAACCGTGGTTGTAGGAGTGACTACTATATTTTTACTTTAACTTATTCGAGAGTTAGGGAGGGTCGACAGCGGACTTTTTTATTACAAACATCTGCAGAGGTTTCGATTTTAAGAGATATCCCAAACGGTATTTTGATATTGTGAATATATTCATGATCTTGCCTTTTTAGCAAAGGGATACCTGTAATTCAGAATATGCTGTTAAAATTGGTGATTTATTGATATTATTCAAGTATTTCCTGTTTAAAAAGTTGTATCATATTCTGCAGTACAAATAGCAGGAAAATTACTTACGTGTAGATTCATGTGTGAGCGGGACAGCGCAGTCCAATCACATAGCGACTTGAAAAGACCACGCAAAAGCGTGGTCTTTTGTCACTAAATTACGCGTTTTACATACAAAGGAAAAAACTTTACACGGTTAAAAACATTAATGTTTGTTATTTAAAATTTAAACATTATATCTTTTTAATTATAACCGAATCTAGACAAAAAAAATGGCAAACCGTAGTAGGTAGAGGCAGGGTATATACTTATATTTATTTATAATATATCGCCCTATCCGTGGAACGCATCCACAGTGGCCGTTAAGGTTTTTTGTTTTTATTGCATTTTTGAGTTTTAAGAATGCATTTGCATCTATCCAGATCGAAAGAAAATTCAAAAACCCTTAATTAGCCTTAAAAATACTTTTTCATTTTTTTTGCCAAGAGCCACATTACAATACTGTCCGTAGAATAGAGCCACTGACGCCACTGCTTCCAATTTTTGCTGTCGCAAACGGCCACTAACGCCTGCACGCTGTATTCCACATTAAAATTGCTACGAGAAACTCGCGACTGTCGTCGAAAAAGGTCGTAACGTCTATTAAATTCAAGCGTATACCGCATTTTTGCCACGGAATAGAGCCATAATGGCGATTAAATTTACGTGAACGTGATAAAATCCCGTGGAATACAGCCGTAAGGGACAAAATATATATAAAATCGTGTATAAAAATAAATAAAAAAATATTGTCAACAGCCTGTTGTGTCATGTATTAATTTAGAATACAAAAAAATATGTGTTATCTAAGAAGTTTTAGAGATAATCAGAAAAACCTCCTCCTGGAAACCCAGGGTCTTGTGATTGTGGCTGTCTTCGACGGATACGTCGATTTAGAGGTTTATATTTATGATTTAAATCAGATAAAAGAAGAATAACCGGATTCGATTAATGTTTAAGGGCCTACCCTTAACAGTCTAAACCTAAACAGTTGTTTTCTCCTATTTCTATGGAAGATCGCTCGATATTCAACACTTCTCTTAACATTGTGTAGATAATTTTTTACTTTCATTCTTTATTTTTTAACTTCACAGATAAAGGTACGAACACTCCTGTTTACTCAAAAACAACTCTTTTAAGGCAAAAACCTATTATCATAACCATTCCTGGAAAGTTATTTTACAATGTTTTCTGTCCTCCAGAATTCCCTGTGGATTACTCGCCCTTAAAATTTATCGATACTAAGAAGACTTTTAATGAAAATTTCTATTCAAAAGCGAACAGTTATTGTATAAAACAGCGCAGGTAATGCGCGATTATCATAATGAAATTGCGCAGCATCGTAGACTATAAGAAAAATGGTGAAATTTGTGGTGTTAAATAATATCGTTAAGAGTGGAGAAAAATGGGAACGCCCTACAGGGTCGGAGCCCAACGCTTCTCTCTGAAATTGCAAGTCGTATATTATACGGGGAATTTTCAATTACGGCAATCCTGCGGTTTTTCATTCGTAATGTGACTTTTAGGCAACGCTTCGAGTTGGTCATTCATAACTGCCAGACCATAGACTAAAGATTCTATAGACAAAGGTTGTCAGAGACGAGACTCCACCTAGCAATAATGCGTGCGCAGCTCTTTTGATAAAAACCGCCGAATGAGGTTGAAACGAGAATTTCTATTCCAAATAGAGGTGACTCTACCAAAGCCAGAATTATTTATGTTAAATCACAGAAGACATCAAATATGGGAAAATACTATATGTTATTGTGACATAACAAGATTTACTATTTGATTAAATGTGTTTGGAATTGATTAATAAGTAAACATTGGTGGATTGTTTTCAGACAACCCCAACTATTTACAGAGTAAGCATAGCTTGTACTTTAAAAACCAGTTATTAGATATAATAAGAAAGTTTTTTTTTTTTTTATACATACATATTATATAATCCCCAGTCGTACAGTAATACATATAATAAATCCATATAATCCCCAGTCCCTCAAGCCGAAAGTGTACAACCAGTGTGTATTACCAGTGATGACATACGGCACTGAAACGTGGTCCCTAACTATGGGTCTTATAAGGAAACTTAAGGTCACGCAACGAGCTATGGAGAGAGCTATGCTCGGAGTCTCTCTACGAGATCGAATCAGAAATGAAGAGATACGTAGACGTACAAAAGTCACCGATATAGCACAGCGGATTAGCAAGTTGAAGTGGCAGTGGGCAGGACACATAGCACGTAGAACTAATGGCCGATGGGGCCGAAAGGTTCTCGAGTGGAGACCACGTACCGGCAAGCGCAGCGTAGGAAGACCAGCCACGAGATGGACAGATGATATCATACAAGTGGCGGGAAGACGCTGGATGCAAGCCGCTTCCAATCGGTCTTTTTGGAAATCCATGGAGGAGGCCTATGTCCAGCAGTGGACTTCTTATAGCTGAGATGATGATGATGATGATACATATAATACATATATGCAAATCCAGATACTGAACAGACTTCATTATTAATCACACAAGAATTTTCCCTGGGTGGAGACGATCGAAACGACAACCTACATCTTAGAAAACACGTAATATCGACTGACTTATGAGGGCAGTCCAATGCCATCCTTCCTACAATTCCTATTTTCCTGAAAAGTTCGTCAAGCTTAAAAATCTTAGTCTGCTTTCAAATCACTCTCTAAGCAGTGAACTCAATGCTTTCAATAATATTTTTATATTAGTGCAAATGGCGTTTCTTTGTGAGTCAGTAAACTGCCTTCGTCGCTGGATAAAATCTTTTAATTGAATACCTAGATCTGCCGTGTCTAAAGATCATTATGTTTTCGATGGTGATTGAACCAAGCTTTGATCGGTAATTTACGTTCCTAAATGAGATTTAATTAATTTTCTGGGCCATTTAAGAAACTACTTTCTTAATGAAAAACGATATTTAAAAAGTTGCTCTGCGTCTGTATCACATGAGTTCTCATTTCTTAATACGGCGAATTATCAATTCGTGATGATTTTGTTTAATTAATCCTTTCTCGATGAGTACTTAAAATCCTGGCTATATCTGTTCTTTTTCTAGCTTTAAAAGTTTACTTAAACAAAAGCTTGTTTTTACCCGACTGCGTAAAAATGAGGGTTATGATTCTTTGCCGCCATCTCTGTTTCCTGAGACCTAACAATCTTGGAATTTTTAAGGCTAGAGTAAATTCTAGAGTCTTGTAATTTTTAAGATATCTTCTAGATCGACGAGTTCTATCCTCGGCCACACCGTCGCTTAACATCAGACGAGTTAGTGGTCAATCGTAGATCTATTTTGTGTAAAAAATAATATTCTTAAAGTGTATGTATATAATATGTGTGTGGGTATGTATGTATGTTTGTATATGATTGCCTGCAGCCTGACCGATTATGTGTGAGGTGTTGATACAGCTTGACCGATTATGTATGAGGTGTTGTTAGATTCGTATTACTTTCAGAGTGTCATAGACTATATTTTTTGTAATAATAATAATACATCTTGTACATAAATGAAAAAAACCGGCCAAGTGCGAGTCTGACTCGCGCACGAAGGGTTCCGTACACCGTACACATATAAGAAAAAATCCGAAACTGGACAGTTTTAATTTAATCACAAAAAAATAGTGTCTTTACGCAAGGAATGAGGGTCCAAATTTTAAAGTTCTTTAACCGTATCATGTGGGATATCATATGAAAGAGCTTAATTAGTATAAGTTAAAACAGGTTTTTAAATATTTTTACGATGTATACTTTTCGGTATAAGATGGATAATATAAAAAATATGATTTCCCCCTGTTATCTTCTAGTTTGTACGGAACCCTCGTGGGCGAGTCTGACTCGCACTTGTCCGGTTTTTTATTTTATTTTCTGTAAAGGGCCTCTCAGTGTTGGCTTTGGCTCCACTGATGCCCATCAAAGGACCGAGCTGCGACCCGAGATTTAAGATGAATAAATAGCAATATAATAATGCTATTAAATAATATTAAAATGTGATCAAAATAATTTTTCTGACGTAGATAATGTACGTCACCTCCACCTTTCATCTGATTTTCGAGAGTGACTGGAAAAATGTTATCGAAAAACATGATTATTGGCAAACCTCTTTGATGTTTTTATGATGAAGCCTTAAAGTGTTTTTATTATACCTACTCCTTTCATATCCAGCTCGTTTCAGGTCTATATTGAGTGAAATTGCGACTTGATTTTCTTTTCATTGGATATGATAGGTACATAAAAAGTTTGTCAAGTCACAGTATTTTTGTTTGATGAGGGTTCCTTTGCTTATTAATGGGTATTTTTTAAATGACAGAGTGATTTAAGGTTTTTTTTGCTAAGCTTGTGAAAAAGCTTGCATTTGACAGCACTTTGTGGTGAGGTCTACTGACTGAACATTTATGTGATTTTCGGAAGTACTTACCTACTTGTTTTTTATTTTTATTAATTTGATTGAAACTTAAATCCATATTTTAGTTCTAAGTAAGAAAAAAATTGCCAAATATAATAAATAATAAATATTTGTGGACATTTCACGCAAAACTAAGCAGCTTCTAGCCCAAACTAAGCAAAGCTTGTATTTTAGAAACTAAATGGCTGATAGAATACATGTATACTTTTTTATGTAAATACATACTTATGGTACTTATAAACACCAGGACACAGGAGAAACATTCATGCTCATCATACAAATGTTTGTGCTGGGTGGGGATCGAACCCACGACCTACACATCTTAGCAGGCAGACATACTACCAACTGAGTAACAGGACTAGTCAGGCCAGTATTGCTGAAAACTTTACTTTATTTTCCTATACTTATCATACGTATTTTTTGTACTATTAATATGAAAATGATGATCTATAGCCTAATAATTAACATAGTAAGTTTCCGGTAGCCTAGTCGGCAGACCGTCTGACTTGCGATCCGCAGGTCCTGGGTTCGTATCCTACGGCACGCACCTCTGTCTTTTCGGAGTTAAGTGCCTATTGTTGATTGCCGCCAACTTCAAAACGGTGATGGAAAACATCGTGAGGAAACCTACATGTCTGTGAGTTCTCATTGATCTTGAAGATGTGTGAAGTCTGCCAACCCGCACTTGGCCGGCATGGTAGACTATGGCCTTACAATCTCATAATGAGAAGATGGCCCGTGCCCAGCTGTGCGACAGTTTGTACAAACAGGCCTGATAAAAAATAAAAACCTAATAATTGACACCAAATATATGCTTTAAGACTTAAGACTCAGAAATTAGATAAGATAAGAAAAGTTGACAGTGTTGTTACTTTCTGTGACAGTTTTATAGTAGGTCTTGAGTTTGCTATGTTGTCAAAAAGCTTATGACATGAGACAAACGTAAAAGTTTTCAATTTCTCTGGATCAATTGTCTATCACTTACAGCAAAATGCCACTTTCCAGTCTAGGAGAATAATTAAAAACAAAATCAGGGATTCTTTTTTTATATAAAATAGCAACAGAACCCTACAGACGTACACCATTTTCTGCGTCATCTGTCTAGCCCGAGATGAAATTAAATCTGTTATCATCGAGATAAAACCTGTTACCTTTTACCGTGATAGGTTTTTTGATAGACCCGTTATGTTTCTGTGGAAAAAAATTGTACAAGATATTTTTCGGTACTTAACAGGAATATTAAGGAATAATAAGGTAGTATTGATGCTCATAGTTTCACGTATTTTTTTGCGTATAAAACTTATACAATAAAAATAGTTACTTTAGTTTAAATTGAGTTTATAACATTGAAATATCCGACTTCAAAATAAGCAATTTCGTTTACCTACTTGGGTGTTGCTTGGTCGATTTTATTGAAATGTGGGACCAATCTGAAAGTATGTGCTTCCAAAAATAAAAAAACAAATCCTTTCATAAATTACGGAGTTATCAGGTAACAAACATTAAACATGTGTGTATATTATAATTATAGTTAAAAAAACTGAAGTAACCGACTTCTCATGGTTGCCATTGTCAGAACTGGACCAAATTGAAAGGAGATCACACGGAAAGCACCAGCTTTCAAATAAAAAAAAAACATCAAAATCGGTTCACCCACTCAAAAGTTATGAGGTAACAAACATAAAAAAATAACTAAAAAAAATACAGTCGAATTGATAATCTCCTCCTTTTTGTAAGTCGGTTGAAAAGTAAAACAAAATACGCGACTGCAGAAAAGCAGTTTTTGCATTCTAACTTACTATTTTGTTACGCTTGATACGCTGTTGAGTGTACGTTTTTTGTAAGAAATCGTGCGCAAAATCGCTGTAAAAAAATATAAATACGCTTTGTAATAATTCTAGTAAAATTACTAGTTTATTAAGTAATAGTTCGTTAGAGGTTACGAAACAACGCATTTTTTTATTTTTGCAAGAGATTTAATATTATTATTATTACAAAAAAAAATAGCTTATGACACTTTCGAAGCGAAGACGAATCTAATGACACCTCGCACATCAAAATTAGTCAAGCCGTTTAGGCTGTCATATAGAAACATACATACATATATATATGTACATTCATACTTACATACATACATATAAATATATATAAACACTCGAAAAACATTACCTTCCTTCTTACGCAGTCGGGTAAAAATTGATTTGATAACCTCCTCTTATTTGAAGTTGTGAAAATATGAATACCTACTATAAAAACTTTAATGCTAAGATGTTATTGGTAGCGAGGCAGGGTTTAAGCGTAGTTATTAGCGGGCATTAAAGCTCTGGCAGAGTAGGTATAGTGACTTTTAGCTTTTGTGATCGATGTCATTGCGACTGCATTCATGCTATAAGGTAGATATGACTCGCTGTCAACAGCAGTGTCGTTCTAGTATCCTAAATCGTGCGAGCAGTGCGCATTGAATGCATTGAATGATTGGATTCAATATGGAAAGAGCTTTCGATAGCATCATTTAGCCTTTGAAAAGGGAAATAAATGTCCGTTTGCCCGAACACAAAAGTTATTTGGGACTTAATTAAATGCCAAACTACGGTAAATGCCCCGTAGACGATAATATTCGGAAAAAATTCGTCGTGTTTATTAAAAAAATAAATGAAAACAAAACTTTTTTAATATCTACAAATCAAATTATGAAACATATTTCTCCAAAAATAGTTAAATGGTTAAGCCATTATTTATTTCGAGATAGAATCGCTACACCTTTGAATATCTCAACTTATTTCTCGACTAAAATTATTTCAAAGAAAGTGGCCATAATTGCCGCGAATATTTCTTTTCTAAAGTGAACCACGACGTAATTAGCCTCTTTGCAGAGCGTGCAGGTATTTCTTTTGAAAGTAGAATTTAATTTTCTTTGCCTTTTTAAGTGTGACTCTTGCACTATATCATACCCTTAAAATGTTGTTAGGTAATTTGGAGGGCCTTTGAGCTATATTACTGTAAATCTGGCCACTCAACTTGTATAAATTTTATAAGCATTATTATTATAAATGCCTAATTTATTAATGAATCGTTATTTTTGTTTTATGAAATCTAGTCAATTAACTGAAATAATTATAGTTTAAAAACTGAAACTACTTCATAATACGCAGTTTCGTTTACTTAGACGATTTTTTTTCCAGTTATTTTGTTCTAAAAACCAAATTCTTGAATTGATTTTCATAAAATTCATATGCAACCTTTGAAATGTTACCTACCAAACAAAAAAGATTCACCAAAATTATAGGCAGTGGGACAGTTTGTACAAACAGGGCTGATAAAAAAACCAGGCTTAGTGCTAAACAGAGGACTCCGGGTTCTCGTGACGAACAAATATTGGAACCCTCAGCACTGCTACACAGTTCCTTTCGAGGCAGCCTTCTCACCCTGCTAACCCTATGACCGCGTAAGTTTGAGTCCAATTGAACCAACCCAAGCCCAGAAATCCTTTTAGCAAGCTCTTACAACAGGAAAGTGATACCTACCTATGCCGCATTTTAGTGCCCCAGCATTTTAGAACCCTATTTAAAAATAAAATACGGTTGCAAGTAGCGGGAAGACGCTTGATGCACACCGGCTTCAGTCGTCTTTTTGGAAGTCCATGGCGAGGCCTATGTCCAGCAGTGGATTTCTTATGGCTGAAATGATGATGATTGCAATTATGCCTGGCCATATAACTGGCATTAGAATGTGTGTCTGTTATTATTCTCTACCATTCAATAGCACTAAAATGTGAATAAGTGAACTGCAAAGGTTCAGGCTGCATCGAACAATACGCTTAGGTCATCTGAGCTGTCTGTTGAAGTAATAAGCCCTGTAGGGCATTGTTGATTGACTGGATAAGAAATACATGAATGCTAGAGTAATCATAATTTAAGAACTTCGGTATAAAGGCCGTCACAGACACAGCTATAATTTATATTAATATATTTTATAGCTAAACATATTACCATATATTTTCTATACAAATTTTCGAGTGACCGCACACGCAGCTATAATATATATTTCTATGACGTAACCAAACTATACCGTAATTTATATTATTGCATATTTTTATATTTTCGCATATTAATATAAATTATGGTATAGCAAGACATATTTTGAATATACAGCATGTTTCAAGAGAGTTTTGGCAGGAACGTCATCGAAACATGTTGTTGCTTTGTTTTATTTTCCTAAACTTGTGTTATTTTGAATATTAATGCGATAAAAATGGTGGTTTTTTATTCAAATACAGATACATTTATTTCCATAAACTTAAAAAATATTTGTAACTACCCTCAGTTTAATTCGTTAAGTGTTCGATCAAGTACATGAGTGTGGGCAAGTGAAATGTAGTAGTGAAACGTGGTCATTTTACGATTTTTACGTTGTCGACAAAACTTCATAGAAGCTTCTAGTAAAGTCGCCACCACTTTACTGAAGCAGGATTCGACTTATAAATTGACTGTATACGTGACATAGATTGTGACTAATTTTTGTGCCTGACAGGGCAACTAACATCTCTAAAGCAACATCAGAATCTTCGTCTGAAGAACTGTCAATTCCAATAACAATGCACTTGTTGAATTCATAATTACTGTGTTTTAAAATCACCCTTTATTACAAAACACGTGCAAACGCTAGGCCGACCATCAATGAAATGAAGGCAAAATATATATTATAGCATCATCTCCGTGTGTGGTAGCTTGCTATAATATATATTATAGTACGGTATATTAATATATATTATAGGTGTGTCTGTGACGGCCTTAATGTTGTATTGTGAAACAAGTACCTAATGATAGACAATGACGAAAACGAGACGAAGCAATTTCATTAAATTACTTTCTTTTTTTTTTGCTGCAGGGCTTAAGACAGGAAATCTTATATTCGATATTTCTTAGCTTTAGTATCTACAAATTTATAGCCGTTAAAAAATTACACTCATCCGACAGGACTTGACCCGCATTATCCCGATCTGTACCTGGGAGCCTTTACCAGTTAGAGATCGGGACAATGCGGGTTCAAGTCCCATCGGATATGTGTAATTTTTTAACTGTCTATAAATTTAGAGGAAACCTTGTTTTCATTGGACGCGGCGTCTGTTTATTACTCTGCCTTTGTGTACTTTTCCACGACTGTGCATGCAGCACACTAATTGCTACGTGTTCTTACGGTGATTTAGAAATTAACCAGTAGTAGGATCGTTTGATTTTAATATCTTAACTTATAGCACTAATTGCTGTTTTTAATATCGGACGACTAGAAGATCGAAGAAATATAATGTCATTGCTACATTATACCGGTATTCAGAATATTCGAACAAATTACTTTAATTCTATTTTTTTCGTACGTCTGCTAAAAACGTGGCATACGCTCCCTGCTCGGTCTTAACGGAATCTGTTTATGTTTATACCATGATTAAATCGTTTTTTTAGGGTTCCGTACCTCAAAAGGAAAAAAACGGAACCCTTATAGGATCACTTTGTTGTCCGTCTGTCTGTCCGTCCGTACGGGTGGCAAGACCTTTATCTCGGGAACGCGTGAAGGTATCGAGTTGAAATTAAAACCTTTTACGCAAATCTATAATATCTTGATGCAGAAAGAAAAATCAAATTTCTGAGTTTTCGTAAAAAAAAGTTACAGCCGAATATGTCGTAAAAAACGCACATTTCGACACTCACAGAGGAATCAAAACCTATGGGGTACTTCCCATTGACCTAGAACTCTGAAATTTGGCAAGAAGCATTGTGTTAGAGTAAACATATAGGAAAAAATCCGAAAACTGGTCATTTTTTAGTATAGTAATAAACGTTCGCTCGCTCGGATCCGAGTGGGAGGCGCCGCTACTATATCTCCTACTCGGATCCGAGTGGTGAGCAAGGAATGTGTTAAATATTTTTACGATGTATATTTTTCGGTTTATGAAGGAAAATATAAAAAAAAATATGATTTCCCCCTTTTATTTAGTTTGTACGGAACCCTCGGTGGGCGAGTCTGACTCGCACTTGTCCGGTTTTTTTTAAGTAGGCGCGTACCATCATGGACTGCAAGGTCGTTTAGCATCGTTAGAGTTGGCAGTAAAGCATAAACCTATGACAAAATAAAAAATAATAACTTCCAAACACTTAGAGACCAAAAATTAGCTAATAAGGATTGGATGTAACGACTTGTTACTCCAAAACACTACATCGCGTCTAAACGTTAGCAAGGTGAACGTATAAAAAAGGGGTAAAGGGGTAAACATAGACACCGGCGACTTATTTTTCCTCTATCGCTCGGTTTTCCAGTATCGTCGTAATTTTGTTTCGCAATTAAGACCCACCTTTTTCTTGTTCCGCTTGAATTACTTTCCCTTTCGCAAATGGATGCAGAAACCCGATATCTTTATTTAAATGTCGGGAAAAAGAGAAATAGGATGGAAATATTGGGATATAACCTTACGGATTATTTGTTTTTCAGCATTTCGTGGTTTGCGTTCAGAAACATTGTTTTCCGTTTTTTTTTCAGTTATTATTTTTACCTGCCGACGCAAAACGTGGATATAATACAAGTTTGACTTGTGTGTCTATGTAACTGTGTATCAATCTGTGATTTCGTAGGTCTTAAATGAATGAACCGATTTTGATCTAGCTTTGTTTTGTTTGAAGGAATATTTGATCGGGAGTAACATAACTATGTTTCAATAGAATCTATTTTATCATTTTTTTTTAATTTATAATATATATATTGTTTTTATATTTGTAGTTTCGAATTGTTATTTTTTTTGTATTCGATCTTTTTGAGTGTTTTATACTCTGAAGTATTCTACAATAGACAGCTAAAAAATGACATACATCCGACGGGACGTGAACCCGCATTATTCAGATCTGTACCTGGAAGCCTTTACCATTTTGACAACGCGAGGTGTCATGTGGAATGGAAACTTCCAAACAATCTTTTTTAGCTTAAATCCCATCGAATGTGTGTAATTTTTGAATTGTGATTTATTTGTGCTAAAAAAATGATCTATTTTTCATTCCATTATTTTTGCGAAGGTGTTAACTTTTTTTAATCTCATGCCGTCTTCCCATTATTCAAACTTCAACTCAAATTACTACATCTATAAATATGCATTACATAAAAAAAAAACAGACAAACAAATAACAAGATTATCCCTCCGAGAGAAATAAATAATGTTGCCGGAGCTAAGAAACTTTTTAACGCTCTCTTAAAAGTTTTCCTTGTGCTTAATTACATTTTCATTTATCTTTTCCCTTCATCCGTCCAGTCTGGCACAGTGGTGGACTCAGGCCGGTCTATAGTTTAGTAACAGCTTTATTCACCCCTTTACTAACTTATCTTATCTTGTGTAGTCACAGCGTGGGCCAACAAACTGGTCAGCGACAATTTGACCCATGAGGATCTTTTGTGTGTGTACACAAAAAAACCTCATGGGTCCCTAGACCCTTACCACACCCTTAGCGGAAAATGTACTCGATTAAATCGAATACGCCGTGCAAAGGAGTATGTCTGTAGTCCTCCGGCCTAGGATAGGCCATTCCGAGGATGCTCATCATTTTACCAGCAAGGACATCACAGTCACATAATAAGTGTGACATCGTTTCCACTTCGTTCCCACAGGCTCTGCATCTGTCGTCTAGACTTAGTCCTAGTCTGCATAGTTATTTTGCTGTGGTGAAGTGCCCCGTCAGGGCACCTGTAAGTGCCCTTGCCTGTCGTCTGCACACACGCAAAAAAAACTTTACGGTGGTAGCAGTGTTCTTGCCAATGAAGGTCTTAGAGTGATGGAGCCCTTCTGTGGTTATTCATTCATTCCAGTGTTTCTCCTTGGCTGTAGCTCTGATAGCATCGTTTATCACAGGGGAAGTCCTATGCCTGGTTTTGGTCCATGCAGTGCTCGCGCAGACCCCATTCTGGCCAGTTCGTGAGCCAACTCATTGCCCATGTGTCCCGAGTGCCCTGGTACCCAAGCTAAGCGCATCCTGTTGTCGCAGCCCAGTTTGTTAAGGGTCTTGACACAGTTAAGCACCAGCTTTGAGGTTCCCGAATCAGAGTCCAAAGCCGTGAGAGCTGCTTGACTGTCACTAAAAATATAGACATTTTTGTTTTTAACACCCCTGTCGATATTTTCTTAAGCACAGGCAATTAAGGCATATGTTTTCGACTGGAAGACAGTTGCCATTTGCCCTAGACTGTAACTTTCATTAAAGTCCTTTGCATAGACACCGGCGCCCGTGCCGTTCGGTATCTTGGAGCCATCAGTGAACCACAGTAAAGTGTCCGGTCCAAAGTTTTTCAGGCTATAATTCCTTTTGAAGATATGTATGGGTGGCCTTCTATCGCTGCCCATGCATATAATCCTGTGGAGATCAGAGCTAATCTCAAGATTTGTATTCCTAGTTTCAGGTTTTTATACGATTGGGCAAAGTACAGCGAGTTTTGAACCACGATAATAACTTAAACAAGGTTTTTTTCCTTAGTCATTTTTTGTTTTAATGTTTTTTTATGCTCAATTTTTTTTTTTACCGAGAAACTATTCTAGGATAACTCCTCGTTAATTTAATTTATCTTGAATATTATCTTAAAGACATCCAGACATGTAACAAAAATCAATAACATTTTATTTTTCTTTATTTAACACTGGCTGAAATTACCTACAAAGAAATTAGGTCTGTCATAAAAAGAAACTTTCCAATTAAAATTCAAAACTAATTTTGCAGATGGCCCCAGTAAGTTCGAATGGACCTAATCAACGGAATCTCAATTAAAAAGTAAACGATTACATTTCTTCGCGAAATGAGTGTTTCTTATCTCTGGAACTCAGGAAGGTGGGGATCGTCTGTCGAATTGAACCTGACGTGAGTAGAGATGAGGTAGCCCCTTTCTTACAGTTGTACGGGTACATTTATCCGGCCACCTATTTTCCCAATAAAATTGTGTTTCTCAAAAAAAACTGCGATGCAGAAACTTTTTCTATACTACACGTTATAATATAGAAGCTAAGCATAAAGTAAAATTATAATGTACAACCATTTTTTGCTAAACATTTTCTAATGTGCTTTCATTGTTGTTATGTTTTAATAGCGCACACTATTCTTTAAAGCGTGGTACATACAACCATTATAAAGAGATGAAGAGACTTTGATTTACGGTAAACATCAATCTTCATTTTAAATACTTCTTATCAAGCGTTATTGTACACCTAATGTAGTATTTTTAAAACTAATCTTATACAATCATCAATTGCTTACATCTACTCTTTTATGTATTGGATAATCGCGGACAACTATAATAAATGGCTTGAATGTTCCATACGTGGTCATCTATTATGTTTTTTTTATTTATTGCACATCAACTCCCAAACCTAAACAAACATGCAGACTGTGATATTTTTTCAACTCCTTATTACGTGCAAAATAGGTATCTCTCTCTGTTTGGCAGTAGGTACTTTAGTCTTGCTGATGTAGATGAATACTAAAATGTATCACCTAGCTAAAAAGAAACAACTTTAACCATTCAACCGGCTAAACAACTAGTAAGTTCGGCTTATCCGGCTAAATAGTAGTCGTGTCATCTCTATTAAAATTGTAAGTGACGTGAGCTCAGCACCTGGCCGCTTTCGACGAAATTAAAAAAGTTTCAGCAACACAAGGAGTTTTCTGGACCCGTTCATTTAAATGCTAAGGTATTCCGCGTTAGTATTCATTGTGAGTTTTGTCATTCAGAGAAAAAGTTTTTGTTTTCTACCTGTTTTCATTCGCAAAATTTGCAGGTCGTGCCTTTTGTGTATTTCATTTTGTGTCAGCAAAATGCGTAATGTTGTTAGAGAATCACTTTGGACCATTTTACACAATGCTTTCCAACGCGTAAAATGTAAACTTTTTTAATGTTGCCTTTGGATAATTGTAATAAGTACTCTAGTGATGCAGCTGACGATGGGTAATCAAAAAAACTCAGTCACGCAATAAGCTATGGAGAGGGCTATGCACGGAAACTTTTTGAGAAATCGAATCAGAAATGATATCCGTAAACGTACAAAAGCTGACATAGCATAACTGATTAGAAAGTTGAAGTGGTAATGGATAGGACGCATAACTCATGGAAATAATGGCCGATGTGGCTGAAAAACTCTTGAGAGGAGCACACGCATCGATATTGATGAAGTAGCTAATGCATTTAAATCCGAAAGAGGTTCTTATAGATAGATTTTCTGAAATTTTTCGTGAGTTCTGAATTTTCTTTAAAACGACGTAAGCGATTGTCAAATGCACATACTAAACCAAAATAATAGAATCAACAACAACAACATTAGGCGAGTTGGCAGTCAAGCGAAGGTTTATCAATGAATAAAGAAACAAAAACTCTGTAGATGGATGTACGGTTAGACTGTAGATGATGATGATGATTGATGTGCTGAATCTTATCTCATTCAATACATCATCAATTAAAAAAAACAAGAATTATTGTTTGCTTGTTTATTATGTGTAAATAGATATTTTATGTATTTCAGGAAAATAATGAAAAGCTTACATATCTGATGTTATAGCAGTTCTTATATAGTAAAGTATAATCATACTTTTTTTTCTTAATTTTGAGGTAAATAGCTATATAAAAATAAAAATGATTATGTATTGCTTTGTCCTAAAATAGAAATAAATATAAATTCAAATTAACATCAAAATAAACATTGAAAAGACTTATGAAAAGAGAGACTTGAAAAAAAAATTACAATTACTTAAAGTAGCCAAATTCTTGTAGCTTAATGAAGCCGTTCTTATTAATCTTCTAATTAAATACTTTCCGTTCAAGACTTTCTTATTATAATTAATTATTTATGCTATTCATCAGGGATACAATAAAGATTACTCAGAAATGTTCCGAAGTACGAGCACTCATAATTATATAACAGTGTTCGTTAATTATTCTCTCACTTAAGAACTTTTCAGCGTTTCCTCTAAGTATTCATAAATTAGTTAATGTAGATGAGTTGTAGATGAGAGAACACAAGTTTTATGCCTTGATAATAGTAATTTCAATTTAACAGTGATGATGGCATAAAAGAGAAGAAGATGACAGTTCGATAAATTTCCATCCATTCCAATTTGTTCCACTCCAATCATAAATTGCTTTTATAATCGACATGTATTACAGATTTAAGGACTATAAAACTGTCTTTATTTTACTAGGAAGTCATAATAAATATTTATGTTATCAAACTACTCCGAAAGTATTTTCCTCTTTGACAAAAGCCAGAATTTCCTGATAATATGGTAAGCAATTATCGCTAAAATACACCTAAATACATATAACCTACATAGGAAATTAAAAAAACAAATTCATACGAAAACTAAGCCCTTCCGAAAAGTATAATAATAAATATAATAAATAATAAATATTTGTGGAGATTTCACACAACACCATCTAGCCCAAACTAAGCAAAGCTTGTACTATGGAACTAGATGGCTGATAGAATACATAAATACATTTTTTTTGTAAATATATACATATTATACTCGTACATAGTAACACCCAGACACAGAACAAACATCCAAGCTCATCACACAAATGTTTGCCCTGGGTGGGGATCGAACCCACGACCTTTCAGTTCAGCAGGTAGACGTAGACACACTACCAACTGAGCCACAAGGCCAGTCAATGTAGCATTGGTTTGTCTTGAGTCAAGAAGATTTAGATTTACTTCAATTAAACTCCAGAGTGAAGTCTAATCCATCTTCTAATTTCTAAATTGGTGATGTTCGTGTAAAAAGCAGGTGTGGTGCATCCATAGCCACTGGATATTATACCTATTTGTCTTCCTCTGCTCACGGCTGGTCCGCCAGAATCACCCTGAAACAAGACCATAATTGATGATGATGAATCAATTAATCTATCAAGCGAAGCGAGCTGAAGTCATGTCTAGTATGTTTGTTTGTTTCAATGTCAGGTAGCCGTATTTTTTCAATTAATCTTAACGAAACTTATTACTTAGAAGGGGTGGTATTTCCTTTAATTCGGAAAATTTTACTGCGGTGCCGATCATTGGCTGATTTTGATAATATTTAGCAACATCACTAGGTTTACCAAAATTGAGTATCTCAATTTTTAACAAGAGAATATGAGTCAAGTGGTTGTCAAGATATAAGGTCGTGAAGCCTTAGCAAAATATTCGTGCTCGCATGCTCTGCTGTAGCAATAGTACATTGTTACCCTTAGGGTGAAAGTAACTTACTTAGTCCCGAGACGGAGTTAACTATTATATAACTCGAACTATTGGCGCCCTCACTTCGTTCGTGCGCCAATAGTTCGAAGGACTAAAGAAGTCTTTAACCCGAGGTAAGATGTGCTTTTCATTACGAATACAAGGAAAGTAAAAATAAAAACATGAATTAGCTACAGAAAAAAATAGTAAATGAAAAAACAAATGATGATCGGACTGCTGCTTTCCCGCCTATTTTGTTTTTTTTTCTGTGGCCGGCAATCTATTCAGCCAATATTTTTCATTTTCATCATTAAAAATGGTAAATATTTTGTCCAAATCTATGTTATTTTAAAGAAATTGTTGAAACTAAATTGTAATAGTTAGTTAAAAAATATATATTCTCTATTCAATACTTATCTTTATGTTATTTCAATTTTACATCGCGCTGTAATTGAGTGGCTTTAAAGAAAGTTGGACATGGCTCAATAGAAACGTGAAAATAGAACTAGTTTTTTATTTTTATTTGACAGCTGGCAGTTGAAAATGATTCTCCGTAGGGCTGAAAGTATTACTTTCAACCCGCTCCTCAGGCAACTTCAGACCTACTTTCAGAGTATGAGTAATGAAAAATCATAATTTATCGTGTTCTTGATACCAGGCAATGGCCGTTGTCACTTTCTGTCGACCCAGCACAGAATATTCGATCCGTGACAGCGTCTTCACCATACAATTCTTGACAATCAGGGTTGGAAAGAGTTGCGACTGATGTTCCCATTAGCATCTCAGTCTCTAAGCTATCTTCCTGAAAACGAAAGACCGAATTAGTGTATCAAAATAAGAAACCGATATAAAATAAATAAATAAATAAACATTTTGGGGACATTTCACCAAACACCATCTAGCCCAAACTAAGCAAAGCTTCTATGGAACTAGATGGCTGATAGACTACATATATACTTTTTTTTTTGTAAATATATACTTAAGATTACATACAAACACCCAGACACAGAACAAACATCCATGCTCATCACACAAATGTTTGCCCTGGGTTGAACCCACGAGCTACAGCTTAGCAGGAAGACATACTACCAACTGAGCCACAAAGTCAGTCCTCAACATTTACTCATATCTCTTAGCGGTACAAAGTTGACTCACGCCCGCTTTTATCTTGCTTTTTCTGGATATCTACTAAACTATAAAGTTTTATAAGGTTTTCGCGATTGTTACTCATTGAAATGAAACCAATTTTAACCAATTTTAACCACTACATCGGTTTCGATAATCCTCACTCAAATCTTGGCCAGAGAGTTGCGATGTACCAAGAATGAACGCAAGGCTATTCAAATTAAGCAATACCAGAACTTTGATAGAGAAGATAGTTTAGTACCACCTGCACGGGACCCGGTCATCAAATTAATAAAATCTCAGCCTCAGAACAGATCTGCCATGCCTGTTGACACCGTGAGCGATTTCTGCGTGTATAGGGAACGTTTAGAATAAAATCAGATAGTAATTAATATTTTTATAACAAAAATGGCAACTGTCATCTAGTCTCACCTGGGCCCTTATTCCGTATGACCATCGGCCGCGCTCACGTACGTGACGTGCGTGCATTGACAATGAAAATTAGCCTTTAAGTTTAAGAAGCCAAAGTCTAATTTTCATTGTAGACGCACAACGTCAAATTCGTCAATACGGCCGATGGTCATACGGAATAAGGGCTCTGTTGCCACAAACGGTGTAAAGTTTTCGAAAGGTCATAAAATTATGTAATACATGCGCGATAAATCCGTTAAAATGTGTTTCATTTCAATAATCTACTAGGCCAACGTGCTCTAATCTCGAGCACACCATCGCTTACCATCAGTTGAGTTCATTAACTCAAACGTAAATCTATTTGGTAAAAAAAAACCCACGCTAGTAGCGCCCCATCCTGTAATATTCATAATGGTGTACGGTGGGATGACACTTCCGCCGCGAATTAAAGGCACGCTAGTAGCATTAGCACCGTCCAGGTCCATGTCAGGAACTCTAATTAACGCTACGTCATAATCGTAGTTGTCTGGGTCGTACGAGTGGTGCTCGTACAACCAAGTGGTTCCGTACGTCATGCCACCACTATTAGCATTCGCGCTTCCTATTCTCACGGTCACGTTCACAATTCTGGAATAAAATGAAATGAATTAAGTATGTTAACTTGTTAATTATACTTAGGTACCGGATTTTGTATGTCACTACAATTCACTAGAATACACATTGTTGATTGTTTCATTTAATTGTACATCATTTTACTACAACAGTATTGTATTATAATGGCTGACGAATACATAAGGCGACGGTTTCATTTTCTCAAAGTTGGAGAAAGTACACAGATCGAGCTCTATAATTGTTTCCCGCTATACCTTAAACAAGTGGCAGGAAGACACTGGATACAGGCCGTTTCTTTTTGTAAATCCATGGGGGAGGCCTATATCAATGTAAGGCGGTGTATGTAAGAAAAATGGGTGGTAATTCGCCGACTTTTTGCTTGTCCTGTAGTGAAATGGGTAGGGTGGCTGGAACTTACTCTTCAAGGCAATGCGCAGCTGTCAATATATACTGACTGCTAATAATAGATCCTCCGCATAAGAAGTAGTCAGATCCGTCATACAGCAACAGATATGCCATGTAAGGAAACTGTTCGATTTGGACTTCCATTCCACTAACGATCTTCCCATTTTGTCCAATCTTCAGCAGCTCCCGAGCTGATATGGTATCTGAAAGGTAAACGGTATCCCGAGTAAGTATTACATTTTCTAACTTAATTCTGCATTGGGTTAAAAATTATTTAAAATTATATATAATTTAATTAAAAATTATTAAAACGAATTACCTGTGTCTGTCCGACGTGCTCAGTCGCTAACTGTTTTCAAAAATCAAGTAAATTTATTTTTCACCTCACAAGCTCGGAAAGATTCTGTTTGTCATTAGAAATCTGAGTGGAAAAGTGCATTTTGTCCGCTAGCGTGGAAAGAGTTTTTAAAATTCGAACCTTTCTATTCCATACTTTTCTATACCGCAAGTCCACTTAAAATGCATTAAATACTTATTTAATGTCAGTGCGCCAACCTCATTTCTTTGAATAATGGCACTGACCAGCCACAGGTGGCAGCACTGGACTAGCGTTTTCCTCGCTGTAGTGAGGTGAAAAATTTTGTGTTTTGCTCGGCAGCAAAGTTATTTTGCATCTCGTACTTTTGAAACCCTCGCTACGCTCAGGATTCAATACAAGTACTCGCCCCAAAAACCAACTTTGCAGCCTTGCATAACAAATAACTATTACCTCTCTAAGGCCTTACCCTAAAATACGTTGCTTCGGTACTATTTCTGATCTCTTATTTATGTAGGCACTTTTCGGATTTTCTATATATGTTTGAAATATTTGTATTTATTGTATTATATTTATTAGTGTATATTATTATTTTATTTAAGTATTTTGTGTTTAATTTGATTAGATTGTTTGGTATGATTATATTATAGCTATATCCAGTGTCTCTGCTATTGCACACCCGCTTTACTTTTTCTATGAATTGATCTCCATACCACGGTTGCCTGGAAGATATCACTTTTAGCGATAAGGCCGCCGGTTGTCACACTAGTTTTGTAAGTTTCTCTGTTTTGTTTTTTGTTTAATAGTGTACAATAAAGAGTTTATCTATCTATCTAAAGTCCTGTAATATTGACGACGTCTTACTAAGTAACATGCCTATTTTTCTGCATGATTGTGTACTTTTTGTTTTTGCCCTGAATAAGGTGTCCCACACGGAGGGAGGGGGTGAAGTATGCATATCTTTTGCTTTTTTTTACTGATTACTTAAAGCTACTAGGGCTTGTTTGAATCGTTTTCGTATAAAATAAACATGATAAATTCATTTTTAGTGCCTAACAGCTATAATCAAAAAACCTAAAATGTTCACAAACATGTAAAAATCATCTCCACATCTTAAAATCCTTGTTATTGGGTACCTTATTTTTCACCCCACTTTATTTTATGCTTTTATCACGAAGTGCACAATTCGGCTAAAATTTGCAGCGAAATAGCCCTAATGAGATATAAATATCTATTTATTCCGTCAGTCACTGCCATCTACTGTGAAAATTGTCCCATTTACTTGAAATTTTGAACATGTTCTTTTACATAGTTGTTGTACACCCATTGATAGTTGTTTTACAGATTATTTTCCCTTAGCAGAAACGACGAGGCCTTTGACGCCACATTTGACAGTGGTTAGAAAGTTAGACAAAAGAGAGAGGATGTTAGAGGGTAATATTTATTTATTTATTTATTTACATACACAGGAAAAACGATCTTATATAACATTTGCATAACAGTCCTCACTAGGATACCCCGTGTCGAGGACTGCTAAGTACAGTCCGCTCCCCAATACAAGCGGAGAAAAATATATACAAATGTTGACTTGCAGAAGTTTAGGTCATCTCTTACATAAATGGATCCCCGAGAAGAGGTGCAAGTAGTTCATTCTATATTTTTCTTTTTCTCCCAATCCAGTTGTTATCTTGATATTAACATATATTTTTTTACATCTATTATTTTCTTACAGAGATGAGCTGTATCTTACAGCGAAACGACAGCCAAAGTTATACGTAAGTAACTAAGTACCTACAAATACATAAAAAAATTAAGTGCATTTATATATTTAACTGTTGAAAATAATATCACTTAACAACTTACCATAGCTCAGAAAAACACATATTAACAAGGCGAAGTAAATCATATAACCCATATTGTACTCAGCTAAATGTAGAGATAGCAACACATGGAGACGTTTAAATACATTTACATCGTAATTTATTCATATTCATATCTCGGCAATTACCTAGTTGTAATTAGGTACAGGTTATATTAATATAAGAGTAAAGTGTGCGAATGAATTGTGTCTGTGAACAGCATGAATAGTATAAGAATTGCCTAAAAAATTAGTTATTTTAAATAACAACTCAATTTTGTAACGCCATGCATCTGTGGTTATTTATTTTATTGTATCAAAAAATGAATCTTCTCTGAATTACCTATTTATTAAAATTATTTATTGCACTGCGTACAAATTGCATATAAATTATTAGGTTTGTTTGTTGAAAATTAAATTCCTAGTTTTTTGCAAATATGATTTCTAATAAGTCTGTTCAGTGATTATATACCAATAAAAATATAGCTATATAGGCACGAGCGAGACAGAAGATCTGCTACCGAAGATGCCTTACGAATAAAAAAGTCCTTTTCAGAGGAACATACATACATATATAATATATGGAAAGAATGATTATATGCTTATACTTATTAACCGATAAAAATTAATTTCGAAAAAAAAAACTTGTAAAACACCTACTTACAATTGTTTGACGTAGCAGTTCTCACATTTAAACGTTTGCAGCTCACAGCACAGCACAGCTCCTCTGGTATGTAAGTAATGATTAAAATGATTAAAACTAACAAAATGTTATGTTCAGAGTTTTACTAGCAAAGTTCTTTAAATTGTGTGCGAGAAATTTGCGTACGGATTTAACTGACTTTCAAAATAACTTTGAAGCTACTAGTTCTTTAACAAGGGATCTAATTCGTGCTTTTACTGAATTAGCTTAATTTTCAGGAGAGACAAAAACTGTTTTCCATCCGAATTATATTTCAGAAATGTGTGATATCCAGGAATGATTTCTAATAAATCGGAACTACTGAACTTTGATGAAACATAACTAATAACACTTTCGATACAATCCTCTTTCAAGACTTAAAAAAAAAAACTAGACCAAAATCGTTCCATCCGTTTGAGAGCTACGATGCCACAGATACACAAGTCAAACTTATAACACCCCTTTTTTGGGTCGGAGGTTAAAATATATTTCCGTGTAGTTTCATTTAATGTGCTTCAAATACGTGTATCGAATAATAAATAATAAATAAATATTTGTGGAGATTTCACACAACACCATCTAGCCCAAACTAAGCAAAGCTTGTGCTATGGAATTAGATGGCTGATAGAATACATATATTATACTTTATTTTTTGTAAATATATACATAGGAACACTCAGACACAGAACATAATGATCTATAAATTGTCACTGGCCAATTTTCAATTTCCGCGATACCTATTGTTTTAAAAGCCACGATATTTGCAATAGATTTACTATTGCAATTAACTTATACTATTAATTTATGATATATATTATTAATTTAAAACAATAATGTTACCATTTTTCATTGCTTTTAATCTATCTCAATATAGGAACCTGTTGCCGCTATAACATCAAATACTAAAAAACAGAATAAAATAAATATTTAAGGGGGCTCCCATACAACAAACGTGATTTTTTGCTCGTTTTTGTTTGATATTGATAACGGCAACAGGTAGACGCTTGAAATATCCACAGAATATTGAGTTATATTATTCACTTTAAAAATTAATAATTAAATTAAAATAAAATTAATATTTAAGGCCCCCCTTAAATATTAATTTTATCTTAATTTAATTCCCATACAACAGACACGATTTTTTGCCGTTTTTATAGATAATGGTACGGAACCCTTCGTGCACGAGTCTGACTCGCACTTGGCCGGTTTTATTTATTGAACTATCAAGTCACTTAAACGGGATATGGGGCCCTACTTCCGAAATCTGGCAGTATAACCAGTGTTGCCGTCTTGTAGAAAAATATTAGTAACTATATCTCTTACCATCAGGCGAGTTGGTGGTCAAACGTTGATCTATTTACTACTTTCATCAATGAAAGCTTTTGTTTTTGGTAAAATATGAGTGGTTTTTCATTATTGTCTTGCCCTTTTCCCACTAGGTGGGGTCGGCAGAGCACGTTTCCTTTCGCCACTTCACTCTATTAGATATCATCACCACCAGCGCTGGTTGTTTACAACTAGCAATATGCTGACCTGGGGCCGGATTGTGACAAAAACATTATAGTTAGGTACCTATTTTGTGTGCATGATTTTTATTTTCTGTTGTATGTTTTTTGTTACAATAAATTTATCTATATCTATTTAATTTCACACTTAATTTATTAATTTTACACTCACACTTTTCGCACATATATCATATTTCACACAGTCCATTCACACTTTCTTAGGTCTCCTTCTCCCGGCCCTACCGCTTACCATCATGTTTAGGGCCCTCTTGCATACAAAGCTATCCTCCGTTGTCATCATATGTCCATGCCAAGACAGTCTTTCACCTCTTCTTATTTTTGTTTTCTTAGGTTTTTGTAGTTGTAAAATTAGGAAGTTTATTTTTTGCAATTACAATACATATTTAAAGTTAAAACTTCTGCGCACTTTTTTGTTTGGGTACTGAATGAGATTGAGGTATCACGCTCTGATATGTAACGCTTGTTAGGGTAGATTCGGATCAAGTCGATTTAGAGAGCGAGAGAGATATAGTCAACGCGTCACTGCAATACTGTTATTTAGTATTATTAATAATAGTATTGCAGTGACGCGTCGCCTTGATGAAGTTTTCATTTCTGTCGCTTGTGATCGTATGTTGATTGTGTTAAGACCATACATTTTTTCCCCTTTTCAATTGCTCGAAGGTAAATATGAGAAAATAGTAAAATTTGTATATAAATAGGTCGTAAAACAAACCGACAGACATCACTAGGTTCATAAAAAAAGTCTTAATTAACTTTTGCTATGTAGCCGGCCATCATCATGCTGGTACGCATACTTCACACAATATTTTCTTTGTTAACAACACGATAATTAAAACATTAAAAATAGTTCCTATATTGAGATAGATTGAAAGCAATGAAAAATTGTAACATTATTGTATTAAATTAATAATATATATTATAAATTAATAGTATAAATTAATTGCAATAGTAAATCTATTGCAAATATCGTGGCTTTTAAAACAATAGGTATCGCGGAAGTTGAAAATTGGCCAGTGACACTTTATAGATCATTATGTTCTGTGTCTGGGTGTTTCTATGTATATATAAAAAAAAAAAAGTATTATAATATATGTATTCTATCAGCCATCTAATTCCATAGTACAAGCTTTGCTTAGTTCGGGCTAGATGTTGTTGTGTGAAATGTCCACAAATATTTATTTATTATTTATTATTCGATAAATGTATTTGAAGCACATTAAATGTAGTTTCACGGAAATATATTTTAACCTCCGACCCAAAAAAAGAAGTGTTATAAGTGTGACGTGTGTATCTGTGGCATCGTAGCTCTCAAACGGATGGAATGATTTTGGTCTAGTTTTTTTTTAAAGAGTATTGAAAGTGGATTGTTTCGAAAGTGTTATTAGCTATGTTTCATCAAAGTTCAGTAGTTCCGATTTATTAGAAATCATTCCTGGATATCACACATTTCTGAAATATAATTCGGATGGAAAACAGTTTTCGTCTCTCCTCAAAATTAAGCTTATTCAGTAAAAGCACGAATAAGATCCCTTGTTAAAGAATATACTGCTATTATATCTAAAGATATCTGCTAGATTCGAAATAATATTCTGATGTAGCTGATGATGAGTCTTAAGTTCTTATAGTAAATAAAATACCGAAATAGATGTTTACACTTTTATTTGTAATTAAAAAAATGTTTGTGTAGCTTTAACAAATAATTTTATTCTTTTCCTCAATTCCTTGACATGTAATTTTTATATTACTAGTGAGCCTCAATACACATTAATATTTTTTTGCAAAAGAATTTGCTCGCTATATTAATTATTAGTAATTCAAATAATTTGGTAACGCAACTAGTAGCTTCAAAGTTATTTTAAAAGTCAGTTGAATCCGTATGCAAATTTCTCGCACACAATTTAAAGAACTTTGCTAGTAAAACTCTGAACATAACATTTTGTTAGTTTTAATCATTGAGCTGTATATATGTATGTACTTACATACCAGAGGAGCTATCTGAAGCAAATATCACATGTAAACAAAACAGCGTTATAGCGCTGAAGTAATAAATACATCGCTTATACAATTATACGATACGATTGATACTTGTCTCGTGACGGGCGTTCGTTGTACGTCAGCACGATAGT
The DNA here is from genome assembly GCA_947563715.1 of Lycia hirtaria. Lineage (NCBI taxonomy): Eukaryota > Metazoa > Arthropoda > Insecta > Lepidoptera > Geometridae > Lycia > Lycia hirtaria. The sequence continues at coordinate 36,915,455 of OX387381.1, read as the reverse complement.
AATTAATTTATATAAAACTAAGCCATAACATTCTGATAACGATAATATGTTTAGTCTGCGTAAGCGACCCAGTCTAAAATCAACGATAGAGAGGCACGATCGGCCTAAGCGTTCGGCTTGTGACGCATCTTTATCACGTAAAATTATCGTCCGTAAACCGAGTTTACAAACAACCATTTTTTTAATTATCAGTATAAGTTACTATTTTTTACATAATACCGTTAACCATTTTACATGTCTTCCATTAGCGATTGTTTTCACCTTCATTATTACACAACGGTGTTCCTCTGAATCCAGTTCCTAATCGCAGGGTTGGTGATATTGGTGTAGAATCCAGGTGTTTCAGGACGGGCGCATCCAAATCCACCAGATACAATACCAATCTGCTTTCCATTCGCCACGGCTGGGCCGCCAGAATCACCCTAAAACAAGATTATAATATACTTTTACTATGGATTATTAACGTGGTTTTCACACATTTTTAAATAAAAACTACGGGTCACTCACGTCTGTTTTGAGCCGAAATATCCGACTATAGTTTCAACCGCATTCGGCGGTCTTTTTCAAAGGAGCAGCACACACGTCACTCTCGGTCGGTGACGCGCCTTGCACTGCTTGGCTCAAAACAGACGTGAGTGACCCGTAGTTTTTATTTAAAATATATAATATACTTAATACAGTTTTCACACCACTGAAATTCCAAAAAAATACGACAATAAATAAATGCTCCTCACGGTCACACATTCTGTGTTCATCATCTAGACACGACATGTGTTTGATAACTCGTAGCATAATGTATATCAACGAAGACTGAACGCGCGCTCACTTAACCGATAAATACCACTGTACGGTGATCGAAACTATTTTCAATACCAAGATTCACAGATTGCTTAATAATACAACTAGATTTTTGTTTTAAAAAAATCTGGCACAAAATAGTGAAGATTTGCTTCGCAAATACATTTAATTAAATTGCGGCGCTTGTTATGACGCAATAAAGCGCTTCAGCTTGTACAAGCGCTATGTGTCTACTATTATATTAATCTTCAGAAACAGAGTACATATCGTTCTATCGTGTAGCCTTTATCTCTGGCACACGGCAAAGTACTGCAGTGTCCGGTCAAGCCGGCAGACTGTATGTACTTGTAGCATTATACCTAAACTGCAGAGAGTTTCTAGTCTGATTTTAGTCCAAATATCCAAATGTAGTGAAGAGTGTTCTAAGCCCGTGTCACATGTCGTACACTCTATACAATGGCAGGCTAATCAGTGGCACATACGTAAATTGACGTCTGTATATAACACATACATGTATAAAGTTATGGTTGTCGTCTGATTGTCGTTTGTTCGTTCAATTGGAACTCAAACGCTTGAAGCCCGCAACGCTTGTCTCAACTGACAACCGCGCCGCAAACTGGCAAGCAACAGATAGAAGTCGGGGAGGCTGGAAGCGGTTTTGTGCCCGTCCATAACATAAAATGTGTGATAATGATTTATAATACAGTATATAATTATGTTTGTACCTGACATGCGTCCTTGCCGCCTTCATCTTCACCCATACAGATCTGTCGGTCGGTGACCGAGTTGTCACCGAGCATTTCTTTACATTCTTCGTTGGTGTAAGTGTGTACTGTCGTTCCCATCAAGGTGCTAGATCCCGTACCACCCTCCTAAAAATAACCATAACCATAATAACAATATATTCTGAAAAAATGCCTTTATAGATAAAATGAAGACTGCTTAATGTGACTAAAAAAATGGTCATAATGTCATAAGCTTTGACTGTGTTAACATTTACTTTTAAAGAGTTTCAGTGGCAATCGCCCGGCCCCATCTTCAGGCCATAGTAATCAATGGTACTTAAGAAAGTAAGCCAGCCTCAATTAGATTAACTCAATACTTTCTATCTGTAATTTCAAGACCAGCCCGTATATCCTCATTCTATCAGATCAGCTTCATGTCATAAAATGTTGCATTATCATCCAATTTACATTATAATCACCATCTTAGCCAAAAGAAGAAAGTATTTGCTAGACATATACCTCCCCCATGGATTCCAAAAAAAACCGGTTGGAGAAGGCCTTTCGGCATGAGGCTGTCCAACGCTGCGCTTGCCGATGCGTTGTTGATCATTTAAATATGATTAGTAAAATTTATAGAAAAGTTGTAAAAAGAAGAAGACTTAGTTAAACTTACGCTAGTATCACCCCATCCAGTAATGTTAACAGGAGTGCCTGCTGGGATCATCATTCCTCCTTCAACCAACGACACCATCGAAGAGTTGGTACCGTCGAGGTCCATTCTATTTGACGTCCTGATCACTGCCACGTCGTAATCTAAGGTCCTCTTGTTGAACCATTCGTGTCTCATTAACCTGCCTGCATTGTATGTCTTCCCGCCACTCATAGACTGTGTACTTCCGATTCTGACAGTGGCGCTCCTGATACTGCAAGACATTAAATTAAATTTTAGATTTTACGAATGAGTAATATGTCAAGACGCTCATTGCAACCGGCTTTTCTAGGTATATCATTAGTACAACGCGGGCTTTTTCTGTATGGAACCACTGAGCAACTTATTTATTTCTACACCTAAACTTTATCCATTTTCGTTATAAAACAAACATAATTTGAAGTACAAATTGTTTTTTTCTGGTTAATCTGTTTCATATTCTTGACTAACGACTTAATAGTGCATGTATTAGTATTAGTATAATATTAATTATCAGTAATTAGCATTTATATTTAATGTAGTGTATATGTAGATGTATAATACATCATAAAATATGCATGCTGGCTTTACCAGTCAATATAAACTGTGAGCTGTGAATTTTTCAAAACAACTGAATAAATTTTTATTGTGATGCATAGTATCATCAGCATTTCCTACAGATTTCACATTAAGAGGACATAGGTAATTTCTAGGTCTGCGTGCTTCCTCTAAGACCATATTTTTAGTGGACAAACGAGTTATAGGCGAGCTGGAGTTATCGCGATTACAAAAAAAAAAAACAATTAAATATAATCCGTTCACACGAACAAGTAAATACCGATATTTCGGAAAGCCTACCAATAGATCAAAGTAAGATAATCTAAAAACCGTACCCCTCAACGCAATGCGCAGCAGTCAATATGTACCGCCGGCTGATGATGGAGCCTCCACATTCGTAATAGTTCATTCCGTCGTATAGCAAAAGGTATGCCATATACGGAAACTGTTGGATTGTGACGCTTGTTCCACCGACTATTTTGCCATCTCTGGTCTCCAGCAGCCTCCGAGCTGATGTATCTGGAAGATATAATGAAAACATCATCATCATAGTCTACAAGAAGTCCACTTGCTGGACATAGGCCTCCCCCATGAATTATAAAAAAATCGGTTGGAAGCAGCTTGCATCCAGTTTCACAGAAAACACATATTCGAAATTGCGTGCTGCATTTTGAAAGATAGTTAAACGTGCTATGTATGGTAGAGCAACTACGTTTGTTCGCTCCTCAGCTGGCGAAACCGACAAATTCAATGTGGCTGTAGGCTTACATCAGGGATCGGCTCTAAGCCCGTACTTGTTCCTCCTGGTAATGGATGCATTGACATCAAACATACAAGAGGAGGCAACCTGGTGTATGCTGTTCGCCGATGACATTGTGCTTGTCGGAGAAGATGGGGCTGAGGTACAGAGAAGACTGGAAAAATGGCAAGAGAAACTGGAGAGTGTAGGGTTGAAGAACAGTAGGACCAAAACAGAACATTTGTTTTGTGATTTCGGGGGTCCATCTAGTTTCATTCCAATTGCCTTAAATGGTGTATCCCTTCCAGTCTGCTCCGATTTTCGTTACCTCGGCTCTGTCTTCCAAAACGACGGCGATATTGACCGAGATGTAAATAGCAGGATAAATGCAGGTTGGATGAAGTGGCGGCAGGTCTCGGGAACTATTTGCGATACCCGAATGCCCCTTAAATTAAAGGGGAAAATTTATAAAACCATGGTAAGACCTGTCGTGATGTATGGATCAGAGTGCTGGGCCACCAAAGGGGAGAATGAAAGGAAATTACATGCAGCGGAGATGCGAATGTTGAGATGGATGTGTGGAGTAACAAAATTGGATAAGATTAGGAATGAGTATGTTAGAGGAAGCCTGAAAGTAGCACCAGTCACCGAAAAGTTAAGAAGTGGAAGGCTGTCCTGGTATGGGCATGTCATGAGACGGGAGGAGGGCAATGTATGCAAGAGGGCCCTAAACATGATGGTAAGCGGTAGGGCCGGAAGAGGGAGACCTAGAAAGTGTGGATGGACTGTGTGAAAGATGATATGCGTGTGAAAAGAGTAAGTGTAGAGATGACGTCTGATAGAGTGAAGTGGCGAAGGGAAACGTGCTGTGCCGACCCCACCTAGTGGGAAAAGGGCAAGAAAATGATGAGCTAAACGTTATATTTATTACAACTTGGAGTCTATAAATAATGCACCAGGAGTTTGTCTGTTTTGGTTTTCCTTTTGTGCTTACTTTTTATCTTATAATGTAAGCTGAATCGAATGTCATATTTATGTTGTTTCAATGCAAAAATATACCAAACGGTATTAGGTATATTTTACTCTTAACGGATGAAGTTTCAATTCGGATGTTGAAAATTTGGTGTTGAGTTTTTGAATCAACCCTTAGATATGTGAAGTTCTTGTCAGGAGACCAATATTTCTTGGGTAGTTTTTTGCTAAAAAAAAACTGAAAACTTCATTTTACACAAACATAAAAAATGTACCAAGTAACAGACTGACTGAAATAAAATTCATAACCTAAATTGGTGGTTATAGATGTCAAACTTGGAAAATTTGAATATTGTTATTGAAGCTGGTCAAAAAAGAGAATTTATATGGACCATATGATACCTTTAGGAACGATGGATCATCGAAATTAATCAAAGATATCAGAGAACACACTCCCAAAAAACGTAAGTATGTAACTTTTTTGAAGTTTTAATTTAATTAAATTAAATTTAACTCACCGCAACTCAGAGCAACCAAAACAAAGAAAGCGAAGTAAGTCAGAGAACCCATGGTGGACTTTGTGAACTGTGAAGATTTCTTTGAAAATAGTAGTTTAAATACTTTTTCGTGTTGTTTTAGTTTCATTATCATGGTTAATTGTTGATCTCCGTAATACGAGTAATTAGGTAAAGGTCCCATCGATGTAGGTAAGGATTTACCTATTGTTTGTGTGCGCATGGTGAGTATAACACCATAGATTAAAACTGTCAAGAACTATAGTCGTTATCAAAAGTTTGTACAGTACGGTAACTACTTGCATTTCACGTATATATAATGAAAATGAAGATGTGCATCTTTTTCGGAAAAGGGATACACGCGCGAAAATTGATCGACACAAAAATTTTGTAGGTACAAGAAACTACACCAATAAATGGTGTCTCTATAATCCACCGCTGCACGCCTACAGCATCAGGTGCGACACACAAAGCACGGCACAGAACTTCTGCAAATATTTTATGCTGTTCGTTTTCTTCAAGCAGGTATAGTTAAGTATCTTGGATGGATGATCCGGTGTTCGGTGATCCGGCGAGGTAAGACCGCAACGTGCGTCGTATGCTAAAATCGTCAACCGAAAAACCGTTTGACAGCAGTCAAAATATAACTTTTTTTATTTTTTTAATAATAAATATTTGTGGGCATTTCACACAACACCATCTAGCCCAAACTAAGCAAAGCTAGTACTATGGAACTAGATGGCTGATAGAATACATATATACTTTTTTTTTTTTTTTTTTTTTTTGTAAATATATACATATGATACATAGAAACACCCAGACACAGAACAAACATCCATGCTCATCACGCAAATGTTTGCCCTGGGTGGGGATTGAACCCACAACCTTTCAGTTCAGCAGGTAGACGTATACACACTACCAACTGAGCCACAAGGCCAGTCAATTGGTTGTACTAAGTAAAGATTTCTATCTACTCTCATCTTGCAAGGTTCTAACAGATTAAATCAGCACCCTACTCACATTGTTGCATCAAATAATAGCATTCTATAAATAATAATAACAATAATTGTTTTACAAAATATATTCATCAATTTTATTTAATCTTTATATTATTAGGAATAAAAAAAACACTCTTTTTTTAACAGCAGTCTAAATCAAATCATATCATTGCATGTCATCGCTTATTGAATAGCTCATATGATTTGAATGATAGCACAAGGCTTACAAAAGCAAATGTCTTAATTATCTCTAGTCTAGCCTAACCATCACAATGCAGATGCTTGACATGTTTTCTATGATAACAAGGGCATTCTAAACAATACCATATCAAGTCAAACAAACAGATCTAATAGTGACATTGAAAAGCATAATCTAAAAATTATATTTTGAAGGTTGGTCAAAAATTTAAGGTCATAACGATATAGCCATTGCCTTTAACTTTGTATGCGTAGAAAAAAAAAACACTCAAGTGGCTTTAGGGGCAGGAGTGATTTTTTTGTTCCGTATCGCTCTGTTATACACACATTAATACTATTACTATTTAGATTTTTATCCCATTTGATAGATCTTAGTTTAACCACCAACTAGTCTGATGTTAAACATCAGTGTGGCCGAGGATGGAGCTTGTCAATGAAGAAGATATTATTTGGCTATTTAATTACAATTACAATTTCAAGATTATAAGCTCTCAAGAAACAAAGATGGTGGCAAAGGATTAATATATAATTCATTGATATATGTGTATTTAAGCTGTGCTATAGTGATATGTCCCACTCATCTACAGGTACAATAATGTATTTATTTATATATTGCAATCTCCTTTTTAATTTCGTTAAAATTCATTAACCCATTTTAGCAAAACGAAAATGTCTATTCCCTCTGAAACATACCTACGTTAAATACGATGTTTCAATAATTTTTGAGTTACTAACATCTATCGAAACGCATTTCTTAAGAAAATAACAAAACAGGGATGAGTGAAGATAGCGCGTTCCCATGTATAACATCAGTATATCCTGAGTCCTGAACCATGAGGCTTGAAGAACACCACATCGCGAAACGCGATTTTGATTGACGTTTGACCACCTCACCCATTCTCATGGATCAGCAGGTAGAAGGATGAGCTCCTGCTCCAGCAATGGCCGAACCTGCCTTGCGGTACAAATTGACAATACTCTATTTTGGCCCAAATGTTCTCTTAACACGAACAGTCAGAGTAGCTAGTTGTAATCAGTCGTCTTGGTTTCCTTTATCTATTCCTCATGAATGAGCGGGGAACATCTTTACGTCATTCACAAAGGTGTTCTCTAGGCTGATGAGGTCTGCAGATAACAGAACATGGTATCTAGGTAACATGGTACCACGGTTTTGTATCTTTGGAAAGGCACAGATAACCGTGAACTGTCTAGTGAATAAATCATTCCGGGACGCTATACCACTTGGTAAGTCGATTATCTGAATAAAGCATATCCAAGGTGAGGGGTTCATGGCAAGTCAAGCAATTATGGAACCGATTAAGCCATTTTGTTTATAACAATAAAATTAAACATTATTTACAAGGAAATGAAACACATTTATAGTAATTAGCTGTATCATTTTATTTTCTTGCTTAAAACCAGACAATATTTCGTATTATAATTATAATAAATTTTAAATAATGTAATTTGTAGACTTTCGGCAAGTCGAAAGTTAATGTGACAGAAGCGCATAAAAGAAGTGACGTGTTTTCGACTACGCGATTTTTTCGTGCATCGTTACTGTAGCTACAACTCTTGGGACTCGTCAGATAGTAAATTATACAAATATACATATGACCCAAATTAAATGAAACTGAGCATCAGGTCGTTTTCATTTTAAACACCAGTATTTCTATGAATCCAGTCTCTAAGATCGGTAACATTTAGCAGGATGTCTGGACTGTCAGGTTTCGCACACGCGTAGCTAGCAGACACTATCCCGCCTTGGATCTTGCTGTCTGATAGTACTACAGGTCCACCGGAATCTCCCTGAAATTATAAATATTTTTAGTATATAATATTTTTTAATAATCACTCTGAGATATGAAAGACTAGTGAACTAGGGGTTAATTTTATCATATGTTTTAGTATTATTCCAACAATAAGGAGACACGAGTATTTTAGTCTTGCCAGTGGCCACACAATAAACATAACATAATTTGAAAGACCACATTTGAAATTATGAAAAAAAAAGTTACGCGATTAATACGTTAAAAGTTTTTTGATTTATCAAATTATACAATAAATATTACCTTGCAACAATCTTCACTGCCATCTTCTAGCCCAGCACACAGCTGTCTCTCACTAATGCCTCCCAGCTTTTCGGTACATTCTTCATTTGATATCGTATACAGTTCCACATCTTTTAAAGTAGGATTTAATGGACCTCCGGGCTGAAACAAATTACACCTTACAATCCTTCAATAACAACGTAAAAACATCCAAAGTCTGGAGCATCGTCGCAAAGTTGCGAGCTTATCGGTTTTTTATCGCATACATTTCGGTGAGTGTGCGTCTGCTTTGCATGATCTCATTCCCCCATGCCCTTTTTTCTATCGGACAGTAAGAAGCACGAAAAAGCGACATCGTTACATGGTTGATATTCTGAAAACACGTACGAAACGCTTTGACTCCACTTTCATTGTGCGTACCGCCAAAATGTGGAATGCGCTTCCTGAATGGGTCTTTCCGAATAGATATAATCCAAGTGTCTTCAAATCGCGAGTGAATAGGTTTCTTCTAGGCAAGCGCGCTCCATCGTAGACCGTAACTGTCGCTTAACACCAGGTGAGTTGACGGTCAGGCGCAATCCTATCGACGAATAAAAAAAAAAACCTAATAACTACAAAACATGGCATTATTTTATATATAGCCTTGTGGCTCAGTTGGTAGTGTGTCTACGTCTACCTGCTGAACTGAAAGGTCGTGGGTTCGATCCCCACCCAGAGCAAACATTTGTGTGATGAGCATGGATGTTTGTTCTGTGTCTGGGTGTTTCTATGTATCATATTTATATATTTACAAAAAAAAAGTATATATGTATTCTATCAGCCATCTAGTTCCATAGTACAAGCGTTGCTTAGTTTGGGCTAGATGGTGTTGTGTGAAATGTCCACAAATATTTATTATTATTATTATTTATTATTATATACCTAGCTATCTAAACTGCTATACAATAATACAATGAGATTACCCCAGAGTGCACCAGACCGACGACGATCTAGAGACAATTCAAATGCTCAAACTCACTACTTGTTGGCAGCGTACCCGGCGAGCTGTAGTATTACCTCATTAAATGGCAAAGTTAATGTGTTAGGTGGGCCAAATATCCACCAGTATTTTGGTCGCATGTTGCGTCGGCTTCTCAGACCCGTAGTTAGTATGGCTTAATAATTTAGTCACTATAAACTGGATCATCACCTATACGCCAGTAACGGCTAAGACGGTTGCTTTCGTATGGTAAATCAAAGGAATCTCGGTGGCATTTTCTAATATAATTTCTTTCTTTCTTTTTAAAATTTTAATATCCTGGTATTGTATTATATGTACTGTATATTCTTGTGGTGATGGTCATAATCACTATCAGTGTATAAAATACTTAAAATATTTACTACATGATCACTCACTGTGATTCGTCCCCATCCACTAACTGTAACTGCGGATCCTGAAGGAATTAGAGTCTTCCGTTCGATTAACGTAATTGTTTTTGTTTTCACTCCATCTAGATTCATTTTCTTCAGCGTTCTCATCACAGCAATATCGTAGTCTTTAGTAACTGTGTTGTATTTAGCATACAAACACTGACCAGTGATGCAATATTTAATAATAAAGTCCGGCTCTTGTTACTGGACAAGACGATTTACACCATAAAAGAATATCTAGAGAATGACTACCATTGATTAAGTTATAGTTCTATCCCTAGCTATTAATATACAATTTTTCATATCCTTATAAACTGTGCCCCTCTACAGCAAGTTTAATAAATATTTATTTTTTAAGAAATGTAATTAAATGCAACACATAGTCTTTGAATATGATGCAAAATGTAAGTTATATAATGACGAGACACAACATGTGCCACATTAAGTATTGTTTATATAAAGATGATATAATATATAAGTATATGAATGTGTGTATCATGTTATTTCAATAAAAATCTATCTATACTGTACCATGATTGGCAGCTTACGAACTATCTATCCTGGCTTGGGCCTCGGTTGCACTTAAATAAATCACAAGTCAATAGTAAATTATAGGGCTCCTAATCATTTTTTGGCTAATTGATATATACAAATGGTTACGAGTTTCACTCCTATACCTTTCCGTATATATGCAAAATCATGAACATGAACACTGACACCAGGGCTAATTACTCAGCGAAATCTGTTTTATATCTAAGAATATTTTTGTAACAACATTTGGTATTTTATACCTAGCCTGAGTTTCACAGTTTTCGTAAAAAAAGTTACAGCTGAATATGTAGTAAAAAAACGCACATTTTGACACTCACAAGAGAATCAAAACCTATTGGGACTATCCCGTTGACTTAGAACTTTGAAATTTGGCAAAAAGCATTGTGTTAGAGTACACATTAGGAAAAAATCAGAAAACTGGACATTTTTTATTTAATCACAAGAAAATAGTGTCTTTATGCAAGGAATGAAGATCAAAATTTTAAAGTGAATTAACCGTATCATGTTAACCGTAGCATAAGCTAAAACAGGTTTTAAAATATTTTTACGATGTATATTTTTCGGTTTATGAAGGAAAATATAAAAAATACATATGATTTCCCCCTTTTATCTACTAGTTTGTACGGAACCCTCGGTGAGCGAGTCTGACTCGCACTTGTCCAGTTTGTGTATTAGTTTAACTACTACTTGGTAGGTATGCTCATCATAATGCGTCATTTAGATGCAATTCAAATTGATAAGACAGACTCCTCAACGGCTTCTAGTATTTTAAGACTTTTTCTGACTCTGAAACCACCTAAAAGTAGCTAAGTGGTGTTTTTGTTCAGCAAAACAAAACAAATACAATACAGTATACGAATAAGAACCGTTGCCAATTTTGTGTATTTTGGGTGACGTTTTCTGCTCATCTTTGTAACTTATCAATGCTTAGCCCGTAACAGACTCAGATTTTGTCTGTTTCATGCATCTGTCGATTTTCACATGTCTAGCATTATACCTATAGTCGTTTGTTGCTCTCACCCAGACGATAACAATGCACACACAGCACAATAACACAAAGAATATAAAATTTCATTATTTTGTACCTGGCAAGTATCTTTGCCTCCTTCTTTGTAACCACCGCAAAATTGTCTATTGGTCACAGTTTCCTTTTCATTGCATTCTTCTTTTGACAATGTTGGAACTTCTACGGCCATCAAATTTTCAGGCGTATCTCCACCTTCCTATAAATAAGAAGAAAAAAATATTTTTTTTTGCTTAAAAATAATAATAATTAAAGAAAATTCCGTATCATAAATACTGAGCAGTAATTACGATTTATTTTTTAATCTTATACATACGTTCAAGAGAAAAGACACACTAGATATTCCGAGTCGGGGTGGAGCACAGCGAAACTCATTTTACAAGGTGTATTGTAAAATTGAATGACAGATTGAATGTTGCCGCTTTTTTAATAAATGAAAATAGTGCTGCGCTAAAAAGAGCTACTAAAATGAATTGATTCAAATTAGTGATCTATTTCATTACGTTGTATTCTAATTATTTCTATTAAATCGAAATTTCTGTTCATAATGTGTATTTGTTAGCTAGTAATGGACCTATCAAAGATTTCAAACTACGTCGTTAGTTACGAAATAACTATTACAAGTATAAGTATGGAGAGAAAAGTACAAACAAGGGATTTATTTCTTATCTCCACACTTGGCTCAAAAATAACATTTTAAAGTTTCATATTTTACAAACAGTTCTCTAAATTTACATTTACATTTTTTATTTAAAAAAATTACACTTACAATTATTATCAATTACCTATGCAACGACCCCCACTACAACTGAGAAATACTATGAGGCAACTGAGAAAAAAAACATCTCCTATTACGTGTAAGGAAGGTAAGCACCTACCGCAAAAAAAATGGATGGAGCCGAGGATGGAGCATGATTTACAAGACATGATCTAGGAAAGGCGTTATTGTATTAATTTATTGTGTAGCAGTTTAGATACTTATTTGTTTAGTTTGAAACAACATACATATTATTTCGTTGTAAATTATAATAGAAACTTGCCCTATATAATTTTGTTTTTAAACTTAATAAGTAGAAGACGGTGTCTAATTTATTGAAAGTGAAGAGCTATATGACCGCTTAGTGCGAAATCTCGCACAAAGAATATTAAATAATGACAAGGTATACATTTTAGAAAGTGAAATAAGTTTCACATACTTAGAAAAGTATTTAAACAAATAAATAAACAAACATTAAATCCAACAAAAATACCCGGGTCAAAATAGTATATCGGCCGGTTTTACCCCGTACGATTTTGACTCAAAACATAACAATAACAAACATTGGTTTGCTGCAACTTCCGACTAGTTGGCCGTTCAAATATGGAAAAATACGAGTAGGTAAGTATACATAATTTAACGTAGTTAATAAGACACTCGCCTGTAAATTAGGTAACTAAACTGTGACGCATACAAATATACAAAATATTACATCAAATCCACTTAAAACAATAAATAGTTATTTGTTATGCAAGGCTGCAAAGTTGGTTTTTGGGGCGAGTACTTGTATTGAAACCTGAGCAAGCGAAGGATTGTAGGATTGAACCACGAGCGAAGCGAGTGTAGTAATCAGTGAAGGAGCGTTTCTTTTGTCGCCTGCACACCCACGCTCGTCTGCTATGAGACAGTACATTTCGCGAAGGTGGGGGGAGGGGGGAGGAGATCGAGGCTTTATAAACGCCAATAATCTTTAAAAACATGAGGTGTGCAGTCTCAGTAATTATTTCGGCACCATCGGGTGTGGACTGACGCCTCTCTCCTTGGCGAATGAGAATTGGCGCAAACCGCCAGTCGAAACATTGAAGACCGCAAGGCCGTATGGAAGAGCAAATAGCTGAACTGGTGATTCTATTGAGCCTTAACAGGGCCCGATTTAGACCTGTCTGCGTCGTTGAACTGTCTACGCTTCGGTGACCTCTTTGGGGAAACTAAAAGGTTTGCCAGTGCAATTGCAGATGAAGTGATGCCAAATGCCGCTAAATGACCAAGTGGCCAGAATCATCCACCAGCAACTTTCCCTTCAAAACAGCCTTGTCGAGTCCGAGGTGCCGTACTATCAGTACTAATGGCACGAAAATGCCCTTGATTTGTGCTACTGGAACCGTTAAATTATCACGTACAGGGCTGTTGTTGGACCAATAAGCCTGATATCGTGTTCGTAGATCGGTCAGCACCATTGTTTGTCGACATCACCAACCTGCATGATAAAAATCTAGCGAAAACCGAGAGTGACAAGCTCAGCAAGTACCTTGACTGCGCTCGCGAGATAACTACCATGTGGGATGTTGACTCGACAATTATTGTCCCGATAGTCGTTTCGGTGAACGGTCTAGCTTCAACCAATATCCCAAGAATCTTTCGTTAGATGGTTGTGTTAGGGTCAGATACAAAAAAACTTAAATTTAAGAAATCAAATAAATAAGTTTTGTAAAATAATAATATGTAATTTATATGTATATTCATCAAAATTGTTCAAAATTATAAACATGAAACATTCATAATTATGTAGTTACTTACTTGATATGAATCTAAATATTTACTATGTTATCTAGTTCATACTCGTATAAATTTACAACTCAATTATGCGTTTATTTTTCTTACTAAGCCTTTTAATAACAAACCTTATTAATTAATATCTCAAGTTAGATTTAGCTTAAGCAATCTTAAACTTTGATGCAAAGAAAACAGTTTGAATTCGAAACAGTGAAACAAGTTTGTTTGGTAAACAGTGCCTTTATTATAATAATAATTTGAAACATCAAAAGTCGTAATTTTCCAGTCAACAAGAGCATATTGTGGTACACAGCAAATCGAAAGTTTTGCACAAACAACTTGTTCTAAAGTATAATATTATTGCTAAAATCAATTTGGGAACAAATCAAAGTCGAATTATCTTACAGTTAGAACTGTTTCAAGTACCTATTATTGGAAATTGAGAACTTTCGTTGTAAGTTAATCGCTTGGTAGCTTTCTATGTAACTAATTATCTTGTTGTTGACGCTAGTAGAAGTTGGGAAGTTTTGTATACAATCATTTGAATATCTCAGAATCTAGGAATAAATATCCCACCAAAAACATTTCATGTAAAATTGGTTGCCATGTGTCGCAGTGTCATGCCACTTTCACTGACAAAAAGATATCAGATGAGATCTGACTGAATCTGAAGAGCCAAGCCGCTAACTCTACAAAATCTAAGGCTACAATACTTATCTCTGTAAACCTTCAATCTTGGTAAAAAAGCATGGCTTGGCCGTTTTCCGACGGTCAGTTACAAACATTTATGTCGCATAACATGTCGTACATGGACAAGGAAGAAAAAGAAACTAAAAGTTCTGCTCTTGAATGTTGTATAATTGGAATAGTAATGTAATAGTTCCATGAAAGTGAAACGACCAAGCCATGCTTTTTGACCAAGATTTAACGTTTACAGAGATAAGTATTGTAGCCTTAGATTTTGTAGAGTTAGCGGCTTGGCTCTTCAGATTCAGTCAGATCTCATCTGATATCTTTTTGTCAGTGAAAGTGGCATGACACTGCGACACATGGCAACCAATTTTACATGAAATGTTTTAGGTGGGATTTAATTTCTTTTTGTAAAGGACCCTGTAATTTCTGCAACGTTTTGTTTTAACGGAATGTATTTCCCTGTGCATCTGTTATCATTTCTTTAGCAGTACACTCTCTGTCATAGCCTGTTTTTCTTGTTGACTTATTACTTAAAATAGATGATAGCTGCTGTAACCTTCAATTCTGATGTGGCGCCATACTATAGCGCGTGAATAAGAGTCGGTTTCCAGATACACTCTTCAGCACAAGTATAAAGTTGCAAATCGTCTCAATATTCTACAACATAACGAACAATAGCACACCTTAACTTGCAACGCCACATCAAATACGGTCTTCTATAGATTGAGTAAATGTCAATGAATGGAAAAGGCATGAACCATTTCCAGGCATACTATGAACTGTAGTATAGACGATAGGGCCCTAGCCCTTCTCCCAAAGAAATTGTTTCGTTACTCATATTGTTCGTCTTATTTCCTTTTTATAGGAATACGTCCACTAAACCAACTTTAGATTATTCTTGTATCCAGACTATTATTCAATAACTTAAATTCTTAACCTATAACCTAATACCCCTTCTCTAACAAGATCGGTCCCGAAACCAAGCTTCTAAATAAGCTCTCGGTTGAAAGTATTATAATTTTCTGTGTAAATAAGTCCCTAAGCCTAAGTAAGTACTACCTAAAACAAACCAAGTCATCAATTAAAGTCGAATAATGTATATAAATACAACATACAAACCTATAACCTAATGTATATATATAATACAAAATTACAAACCCATATTTACTAAACAAACATGAAACAACGAACGAAAACGATACTATTTATCCTTATACCAAACAAACCGTTATCATAAACGAGAACCAAATCAGAACGAACGAATACACAACACAGACCAACCATAAATACGGAATACCCAGGTGCCTCAGCGTGTTGACTTCCAAAATTGATTTGCGACAGAGCGCGAGAAATTATACCGTGTGTTAACTTGAGGCGCACGCCATCTAGTATCGCCTTTTGAAACTAATTAGATAAACGATCCTCACTGAGTGCTAAAATTGTCGTATTTTAGATGTGAATCATATCTAAAGTACAAAAGCTAAATAAATGAAACTTTGTATGTTTTATAAATGTACTGTCTACTTTTTATCCTGAAAATTTGGGCTCTCTAGTATTATCCATATCGAAGTTATGTTGTGTTACAGAAATATAGACACACACACAAGAACACACTTTAAAAGGGTTGGAGGGTGAAAAATACAAATATCGTAATTTTTCTGTTGTTTATGTACCAATCGTAGTTTGCATACCAAATTTCAGCTTTCTGAAACTTCAGGAAGTACCCTATCTTTTTGATTACACTCAGGGGGTGTGCTCCCACAAATAAAGGGTTGGAGGGTGAAAAGTAATAATATCTTAATTTTTTCGTGGTTCATATGTAAATATTAGCTTACACACCAAATTTCAGCTTTCTAAGACTTCAGGAAGTACCTTATATTAATTATTGATGAGAATAACGTAATAGCCCCCAAATAAGGGTAGAGGGTGAAAAATACAAATATCATAATTTTTCTGTTGTTTATGTACCAATCGTAGTTTGCATACCAAATTTCAGCTTTCTACTACTTCAGGAAGTACCCTGGAATATTGATGACGAGAACGGGATAACCCCAAATAACCCCAAATAGGGGTTGGAGGGTGAAAGTTACAAATATCTCAATTTTTCTGTTGTTTGTGTGCAAATTGTAGCCTACATACCAAATTTCAGCTTTCTAAGACTTCAGCAAGTACTTTATCTTTTTTATGATCATCAATTAATTTGTGCCAAATCGGCGTATTTTAGGTATTAATAAAATCGAAAGTATAAAAGCTAGATACATGAAACTTTTAACATTTTATTAGACCGTGGACCACACTTGATCCTGAAAATTTGAACCCTCTAGTGTTATCGAGGCCGAAGCTATGAGGGTCTAAAAATCCGACGAATGTGTTCGAGAAAAGATAGTCCCGGCCGTACCCGCTGGCTCACATGGCGGGTGCACGGCCGTGCCCCCAGATAATAAGGACCGTGGTGATAGCAATCCAATTATTTAGTTAGATAAAAGTATAGAAAATTCAAATTTCTGGTATATATTGTAATTGATCAATGTATACAATCAATCTAATATTATTCTTTATATTATATAAATTATATTAAATAAATAAATAAATTATAATGCCATTTTGTTTATCAAATTTATATCGCGTTACTTATACTAGCTTGACATACAATTTTTTCAATTCAAGCATCTTTTAGGGATATGTACAAAGCAACGAGGCACATTATTCATAGTTAAATTGACGTGATAATTAAAGAATAATCTTATATTTTCGCATACATAATCACTTTTATAAGCTAACAAAATCTGCGTAACCATTAAAAATAGTATAAAAGGGCCAATAGACCCATTATGGCTAAAATTTATTTCGCATTGGTTTCGGACGAGATTATTCACAAAACAAACCCAATACTTTGTCTTCGTAACTATAGGTATAAGGGCTGCAGGAACGTTGGTGAATAACTTTCTCAGTTACGGTATCTTGTAAAAAACAATTAACTTTTTTAAGCGGGCACCTTAGTCAGAATTTATTTATATAAATATTTACAATATTGACATATTTAAATTCATTGAATTGTCACAGATTATATTAAGATAGATTAGGTATGCCACAGTGTTCTTTTAGCTCGTTACTTTAATTTACACTCCCGAAATGGTCTTTATCCAGGACCTAATAGCGCTATCAGCCACTCTAGTGTAGACTCCTGGATAACCTGGTTGTGCGCATCCGACGCCAAAAGATACAATTCCTTGTTGGACACCAGCGTCACTCACAGCTGGACCTCCAGAATCACCCTGGAAATTAGAAGTAAAGTAGAATTTATCAATGCAATAGACATTCCAAGATATCTATCTCAAAATATCTTTGGCAAATAAAATAAAAGACTTCTAAAATTTGTAGTCAAAGCGGCAACACAAAATAAGAATTACAGTTGTTTTGTTTTATTTTCATTTCCAACTTAACAATTCTTGAGAATTTTAGATAAATTATATGTACATAACAAGATTAAAATCCAACATTATTGTATTGTTTCCAGCCAGTATTCATTTTAATCCGATTGTAACACCTTGCAACATTGTATTGTACAAATAATTTAAGAATAACCAAAAAGTCTGAAAATAGTTTACAAACTTACCTGACAAGAATCTTTGCCTCCTTCAGGTAGTCCAGCGCAGAACATCCGGTCCATTATTCCACTCATCACGTTGCTGCAATCCTCATTCGAGATAACGGGAACTGTTACTGCCATCAGATTATTGCTGGTTTCACCACCTTCCTGTAAAATACCAAATGAATTTGTAATCTTGCATGTATTACAGGAGGCGCCACTATCAAGTTTGATTCAAACAAAAAGATAACTCCAAAGATACTGGCGTATGTTATTTTTTTATTGTCTATAATATATCAGTAATATAATCATAATATATCAAAATATTATATGATATATGTATTGAAATATAACAGTATATTATTTTTGTAGTCTTTAATTTCATCATATTCATCATCATCATCATCTCAGCCATAAGAAGTCCACTGCTGGACATAGGCCTCCTCCATGGATTTCCAAAAAGACCGATTGGAAGCGGCTTGCATCCAGCGTCTTCCCGCCACTTGTATGAGATCATCTGTCCATCTCGTGGCTGGTCTTCCTACGCTGCGCTTGCCGGTACGTGGTCTCCACTCGAGAACCTTTCGGCCCCATCGGCCATCAGTGCTATGTGTCCTGCCCACTGCCACTTCAACTTGCTAATCCGCTGTGCTATATCGGTGACTTTTGTACGTCTACGTATCTCTTTATTTCTGATTCGATCTCGTAGAGAGACTCCGAGCATAGCCCTCTCCATAGCTCGTTGCGTTCATCATATTGGCCCCTCATAATATTTATTAATAAATAAAATAAATATTTGAGGACATTTCACACAACACCATCTAGCCCAAACTAAGCAAAGCTTGTATTAAGGAACTAAATGGCTGATAGAATACATATATACTTTTTTTTTGTAAATATATACATATGATACATAGAAACACCTAGACACAGAACAAACATCCATGCTCATCACACAAATGTTTGCCCTGGGTGGGAATCGAACCCACGACCTACAACTTAGCAAGTAGACATACTACCAACTGAGCCACAAGGCCAGTCAAATTATTGTAATTATATTTATAAACAAATGGTTAGGCCAAATTATAAGTCAATCTTAACTATCCTAAAAATATAAAATTTAAAGTAACTCTGTATCTTTGTTTGTTAACATATCAGAACTAAACTGTTGAACCGATCGTCGTGAAATACAACTATCGGTACTGATCCATACAGAAATAGCTATGAGCCTGCTACTTTTCATCATTTTCACCATTTTTCTTCACTTGATATTCACTTCCACTCACAACTGCTAGGCACATCTAGTAAATTTATGATAAAGTTATTTAAAGCATGCTTTCTTTGCTTCAAGTTTGACCATAAAGGCTATAAACTCACAGTTGTGGTTCCCCAACCAGTAACAGTGACATTAGACCCAGGGGTCACTTCAGCATTTTTTTCTGGTAACGGAATTGTTTTCGACGTTTTCCCATCCAAGGTCATACTCCGAGGTAGCCTGATGAGTCCAGCGTCATAATCAGAAGTCATCGGGTTGTATCGAGGATGTATATACAGTAAGGAAGACTGATATTGTTGACCACCACTGTCAGAATCTGTACTTCCCACTCTTACGTAAGCTCTTTGGACGCTGGAAAAATTGACCACATTAGAATCCGTACACATATTATAATTATAGAAAAAACAGACTTCAAAATACGCAAATCAATACATATGTACGCGACTTGCTGTTCACTTTTCTACAGGCACTTGGATGATATTTTACCAGTTATTTTGTTATAAAAACCATAAAACATAGGCCGATTTGGTAACCTCCTTATTTTTGGAAGTCCTAACCTTCTACCCACGATCAAATATGCCGTCAAACGACCACTTGGTCTTAGATGCTTTACCTACCTACGCATGGGGAAATAGGCTTGATTGTATTTTTTTATTTTATTCAGAAATAGGCTTGTGCTTGATCTTCAACTCACCATCTTTTTTTTTTATTATTTGACGATAGGCTTGCGCTTGACCGTCAACTCATCTGGTGTTAAGCGACAGTTACGGTCTACGATGGAGCGCGCTTGCCTAGGAGAAACCCATTAACTCGCGATTTGAAGACACTTAGATTCTATCTATTCGGAAAGACCCATTCAGGAAGCGCATTCCACAGTTTGGCGGTACGCACTATGAAAGTGGAGCCAAAGCGTTTCGTACCTCGTGTTAAGCGACATGTAATATGTATGTATTGATGGTTTCCAGGATTTTAACGTGTGTCACCCACCCGTACTCAAACTTATGAAGTTGTGATATCTCAGCATTGCAGAAGTAATAAGATCTTACCCTGAAAGACAATGAGCTGCCGTCAAAATGTACTTATTACTGATGATGGAACCGCCACATTGATAGTAGCTCAATCGCTTCTGTAAGAGCAAGTACACCTGGTAAGGGTGTTCAGATATGGTGGTGTTGTACCCTCCCACTATTTTCCCGCCAGTTTCTTCTTTCTCTATGTGGGCATGTTTCTTGGACCACACACCTGGAAACAGTATCAAGTATTCATTGAAATTAAACAAGTTTTAACGAATTTAGCGTTAAATTACATATTAACTAATTAATATTTTAATTATCTGTCAGGTCTTATAATTAATTATTAATAATAAGACCTGACAGGTGACTCACCTATAATCGCGAACGCTACAAAATGTTCGACACAATAAGGTATTAAAATTATGTAAAATATACGCTACGAATTTATACCCCTTTTTTTGAAGTCGGTTAAAAAGATAATATTAATAAATAAAAACCAAAGTAACTCTCTCTCTCTCTCTTTCCCTCTCTCTCTCTCTCTTTCTCTCTCTCTCTCTCTCTCTCTCCCTCTCTCTCTCTCTCTCCCTCTTTCTCTCTCTCTCTCTCTCTCTCTCTGTGCCTGTTTGATATGTTATCACGGCAAAGCGATTGTCGTTAACCAGTCGTTATGAAATTTAGCATAGAAATTAATTAGGATCTGAAAAGGCCATAGATTGTATTTTATTAACCAACTTCCAAAAAGGAGGAGGTTCTCAATTCGTCAGAATCTTTTTTTAATGTATGTTCCCCGATTACCGGAAGATACCTGGACCGATTTTAAAATATTTTTTTTTGTTGGAAATGGTATATATACTTCTCAAGTGGTATTCCCATATAAATTTTATCAAAATCAGTTCAGTATTTTGGTTTTTATAACAAAATAGCTGGAAAAATATGTCATCCAAGTAAACGAATTGCGTATTTTGAAGTCGGTATTTTTTAAACGATTACTTTTTATCATCATCGTCATCATCGTCGCTTTTCATCACTGCACGGGTGAAACTGTGGGCCGCAGCTAGTAAAGAATAATGCAATGTGTGCATACTACTGCATGTTTACAAACAACTAATAGCAGATTTTTTCTATTTCCATTACAGATAAAATATCCAAAAGATTTATTTTCATAAAACTCCACACATAACTGGTAACAGCGCTTGATTTATCTCGTACAAGCAAATACAATTCCTCTTAACAAACAAATTTAAAGCAAACATACCTGAATTAAAAAGTGCACATAAAAATAAAAAACAAACTGGGACATCCATGTTTTTCCAATACCACACAAACTATGAAAGGATTTTCAGTCTGAAATGTTTAAATACAGTGTAATGTATGAAAAAAAAACGTTAATTGACATTGGCGTTTATCTACACTATTTAGTTATTAGAGCGATAAGGCGATTGTCATAAGTCGATCACTAAGCATCTTCTACCAAAGAAGGTCGTTTGCTGAACAAACTACAAGGTAATTTCTCAGTAAAGGGCGGAAACTATTAAAGGCAAATATGTATTTTCTTCTTATATTTACATTTTTAACTATAGTTCATAAGGAGCCGTGTCATTATTGTTTTCCACACCATACCATACCGATATGAGCTAGTGAAATAGCGGTAAAATAGCGGTAATCTGTCAAATACTATAAAATATATCGGTGTTTGCATACCTATAACTTTAAATGTCTGTGGTTAACTATAATAAATTGATATTATACAGATAGCTGTATGATATCGTTAATTGCTACATGCGATATGCGATAAAATAGCGGTACTGCAGTGTAAAAACAATTAGACTGACGCTATGGTACCGCTATTTTGGACTGGCCTTGTGGCTCAGTTGGTAGTGTGTTTACGTCTACCTGCTGAACTGAAAGGTCGTGGGTTCAATCCCCACCCAGGGCAAACATTTGTGTGATGAGCATGGATGTTTGTTCTGTGTCTGGGTGTTTCTATGTATCATATGTATATATTTACAAAAAAAAAAAGTAATATATGTATTCTATCAGCCATCTAGTTCCATAGTACAAGCTTTGCTTAGTTTGGGCTAGATGGTGTTGTGTGAAATGTCCACCAATATTTATTTATTTATTTATATTTTAATGCTGCATCTAGAAGCTGAACTAAGCATAGACATAAGTGCCAATATTCTGACAGATACAGTATGACAGGACCAGATATTAACAAATCATTATTAAATATCAAAGTTATGAAGAATTCAAGAAGAATTAGTAAGTTAATTTTAGTGCACAAAAACTGCCAGTTATAAAAATGTATATTTACGTGTACGACTGTACGTGTCACCCGGAGCTCAAAATTTACTCGAACGGATTTTTCTTTATGTTAACAGCGTTAATTTTAACAATTTGAATTCCAAAGATGTACCTAATGTTATATTGTCGAATTATACATGTTATACAAAATTTGCTTATAGCTCAATGTGTAAAAAATTAAGGGAAAGAAGAGTCTCTATACTACGTCGAGTCAACTTTATAAAAGAAGCCACTGAAGAAAAACTATTTTGTCTTGTACTAATCAAGTTTTTTTTTCGTACACAATGCTTGGACAACGGTTATTACAAGCACCAAAGTCGACATAATTAAATAGGCATGAAAATAATTTTCAACAGTTCTTAACCTACTAATTTCAGAAAGTATGTCTTTTGAAATTAGTACATAGTTTAAAAAAAAAAAAACTTTCACTTCATAAAAAATTATGACAAATGACAAAACCATCAGCATCACGAGAAGGCAGTTGCAACCGCATTACTCCAAAATGAGAGGTTCAAATGATTCACGAATTCAAACTTTGACCCACCTGAGTACCAATTATTTTACGCCGAAGATATTGTCACGTACAGAGAGACCTACTCACAAACACTTTCTGGGTTTGGTATCGTTTTTTTTTTGTCATTTGTAACTAGGAGTTGCCTATTTAGACTTGTTTACATATTAGGATAGTAAGTTAACTAACCTACCTAGCTAGTCATTATCAAGCACAAACGCAGCGTAGGAAGGCCAACCACAAGATGGACAAACGACCTCATACAGGTTGCAGGAAGGCGTTGGATGAGTTGCGCGCCAACCAGTCCTTTTGGAAACACATGGCCTATGTATAACAGTCCAGCAGTAGTCTTGTGTTGGGTAAAATAATGATGATAATGGTGATGATTTGCAACTGATGGATTACGTTACATTTAAAAAAAAAAATTCGTATCCCAAACACATTAAACTTTCAAAGATAACCAAGTCAAAAATACAAGCAAAAGATAATAATATAAAAGCATAGCTAATGGAAATATATAATATCTGATTAACGTAAACGTGGAAAAGGCTTGATTGTATATGCAATCTGTTCTATCATCTATTCAAAATCTGAGCTTGAACTCGGAGCTTGCAGACTAAACACATGAGAAACAACCAACTGATTACCTTTTGAATGATGTGCATTTGATACTTTCTAATAGCTATAGTCAAAATCAGTTTTCAATATTCTGTCAAATGTATAATATTATTGTATTATTCTAACTATTTCACTAACTTTTTTTACATAGAATGCGATTTCAGATACACACGTCAAACTTATAACACCCGTCCTTTTTGTTCGGGGGTGATAAAAGCATAATTCAATAGAAGACACCAAACGAATCGAGTACATACTAGTAAAAGTCACAAATCCCTACAATGTTTGACTTCATTTTGATTTATTCGTGAATATTTTATATTATATAAAACATTATGTACTTTCTGACTAGCCCACTGCGTTACTTCAAGTCATGAAGGTCACTGTCTTGTGTAATTCACGCATGGAATAGAACATGTAGTAATTTGAATAATTTTATAAGACACAGTTTAGTCATACGTACCTAATTTCGCAGTTTTAGCTTTGTGTAACAGTTGATAATAAAACGAGTGTGACGAATTAGTTGATTGATTGTTAGGAGATATATTGATCGGGTTATTTTTGCTAGCTATTAAGATAATGGAACTTATATATTTTTATAAGGAGGATTATAAGTTACAGAAGACTTTAATAGTACTAGATACTACTTTAGCTTGTAGCAAAAAAATACATTTTTACCAGACTGCGTAGGCGGGTTGTGTTTTTCGAGTGTATGTATGTATATTTCTATATATTTTCATACACAAAACGTTTTTGCGTTAATAATTCCTAAAAATTATTTTTATGTATAAAAACTTGGATCAAATTGAATTTTTTGTCGAATATTTGTGATGTTGTTGTCTAGTTTTACAAACAACGATTTCTATAGAAGTTAATTCAGTCATTTTATGTCATCATATATGTTGGTATGTGCGAGCGAGACGGACGATAGTCGAACTACGTCTTACGTATACAAAGTACTCTTAAGTATACAAAGTTTTAAATTATGGAAACACGAGTGGGCTTTTCTGGTAGATATATTCACAGTCCAATTGGATCTCCAGTGAATAGATTTCTTCTAGACAAGCGACATCCGTTAAAGACCACAGTATCGCACAACATCAGGCAAACTGGCGGTCTAATTCAGACCTATCAATGGATAAAAAAAGATACCAAGTATTTTCCTCGCAAGCAAGATGAGCTCAATACATATTCATAAATTTACTTAAGATGCACATTAAAGATTCGTTTGTAAACTTAAAATACAACTTATTTAACTTATTTGCCTAGTAAAATAAACAGTTATTCTAATGGCGCAATAGACCGAAAATTTTCTCGAGTCGGTATTTTGAGTATTTTATTTGATGCGTCGAAATATTGTTTATTACTCAAACTCAAATCAAAATCAGCCCTGTTTGTATAAACTGTCCCAATGTTGGGCACGTGCCATCTCATAGTGAAAAGGGTAAGGCCATAGTCTACCACGCTGGTCAAAAGTGGGTTGGCAGACTTCACACATCTTCAAGAACATTAAGAATTCTCAGACACATAGGTTTCCTCACAATGTTTTCATTCGCCGTTTGAAGTTGGCGGTAATCAACAATACGCACATAACTTCGAAAAGACAGAGGTGCTTGCCGCGGGATACGAATCCAGGACCTGCGGATCGCAAATCAGACGGTCTCCCGACTAGACTGTAGGATCTTTTTATTATTATCCCACTTTATATTTTATCATAAGTTAGTTACTTCCGACACGTTCAGGTAGAAATAGATAGTGACGTCAGCATCCGGGGAGGCGTGAGCCGCGCCTATCGCACCGAAATCGTTTTAATTGGCGTCGGGAGGAAAACGTCTAATGATGCCTTGGAGACACACAGACCTGAAATACAACAAACAAACTAGAAACACAGGTTTTCCGTTGATTTATCTAAGAAATATGTGATTTTAAGTTCTGTCCATACCACCACGTCCTCGTTGTATGGACACTCCATACAACGAGGCACTAATCAATTAAACGGAAGTTGACAAACTGTATGTATGTGTGTGGGTCGTCGTTTGGTTGCCGCTCGCTCTAGACTTCAATTACCTAGTACTTAAACTCTAAAAACCCGCAACGCTTGCTTTGACTGACGATAATGTTCAATGCAAGATTAGCTGTTTTTAATAAACTTCAAAAATAAAATAGTTTTTTTTTATCGGTTTTAATTTCGATACTTTTTGATCGTTTATTTGTTCGATAAAAAATACGATATTTTTTTGTTTTTGATGATAATGAAAATGAAGCGCTTAAAACTATTATTGTCGACTTCGTCTCAAAATAACCGTCGTCGTTAGTAACCCGTGATTTCAAATAAAAATGAATGAATCAATTCTGCGATCAATGGACATTCCCATCCCATGTATGTATGTTTCCTATGTATGTATGTTTGTTTATATGTACCTACAGCCTAAACAGCTTGAGCGATTTTGATGTGCAAGATGTCGTCGAATTCGTCTTCACTCCCTGAGTTTCATAGACTATATATTTATTTTTTTATTATAATAATATTACAACTCGCGTAAAACTAAAACCGCATCTTTTTAATCCGGTTTTTCGTAGCTTCCAATGAAATTTTTCGTAATAAATTAGTAATTTTACTAGAATTACTTTAAAGAATATGCATTTATAATTTTTACATCAATTTTACGCATACCTTAACTCAAACAACGCATACTCAACAGCGTACTAAGCGTAATGAATATAATAAATATGCATACAAAAAAATAAAATAAAAATAAGCCTAATGAAGTCGTAAGACTAGACTTTAGACCGCTTTTCTTTTAATGTAGATACTTATTTAAATATATATAAGTGTTTGCCATTCGTATTATCAGTGAGTCTAACGTTACTCGTCTTCGGGAGTCAATCGAGCAAGTCTTGTGTAAAAGATTTTTATCGTTGAGATTCCCCTAATCCGATATTCAGAGATTAATCAAAAACGGACGGTATGAACAATACCTATTGACCTGTATTATGGCTAAGTTTTATGTAAATTATTAAAGAGTCTTGTTCTTGTTTAAGTATAAATAATGACCTCTTAGCGGCCTGTTTGAATATAGAACGCTATGTCGTTTACGCATAACCATATATTTGAAAATATAAATTAACTGAAGGCATGGACTTACAAATACTATAAACGACCACGTGAAAGGGACAAAAGGATGCTGAATGCAAGCTGCTTCCAACCGATCTTTTAATATTTTATTTCATTAGAATTAATTTTAAGTAGGTATGATTTATATAAATGATTTGTTTTTGTAAAAATTTTAATCTTTAAATTTGGCGCAGTGAAATAGAGTTAACAGTTAATAATTTATTTTTTTTATAAATTAGGGTAGTTGAAAATATGCCAATCCACGTTTGGCCTACGGAACGAGAATGCTGTCAATAATTTCAGTAATGCTGTCAGTACTTTCCAACTCACTGAAGACGGCCGCGCAGTCTGCGAACCATAATTTTATTGTTAAACATTTTTAATTTATAAATATGTCTATAATACGTGCGTGCATTTTTTGTGTTGCTTATAGTTTTGTGTTGTGCTTCATCTCTACTTGTTTTATTGTGTTCAAGTAATCGTAGTTAATTTTTTTCACGGTGTGCAATGTGCATAGCTGGCAGCTATATGCCTTTCCGCCATTGTGTACTCTCTCATTTTAATCTTGGACATTGACTACCTACAGGACGCCATCGCCGCTGGATCGGTATGTTCTTCTGCCTCTTTCTTAAACTTTTTTAAGTCCTTCAGTGATGATTATAGCTTCCAACGCCAGTGATATTGGTCCACGTTCTTAATGTGTACTGCACAAGAATATAATTCTTTGCCACTGTCTCTGTTTCTTGCGAACTGTAGGTAATCTTAGAATTTTCAAGGCTTGAGTAAATACTTAGACATTTTCTAGATAAACGATCCATCCTCGGACATATCTTAATATCAGGTGAATTTTTGGTCAATCGTAGATCTATTTAAGTTTTTGTTTTAATATCATGGGTTTATATGTGTTCTCAACTTGTACTTGTTATTAATTAATCAAATTAATGCAATTTTAAACACCCCAAGCGGGACGTCAGTATAATACTTATCACCTCAGCTTCAAATTAGAATTAAAATTAGATGCAATTTTAATGAAACGTAAACAACGTTCTATTCCATAATTCTACAAAAGGTAAATCTTCCTATTACTCAAGCCGTTAACAATCTCAGGGATAAATCCAATCACGACTGACACGATTTGAATTGCAATTATTTATACCTACCAGCACAAAGATCTTTTACGCGAATTGACATTTTACGTTCTAGTTATATTATCTATATTTTATTACTAGCTGTGCCCTGAAAAACCAAACTACAAACCGATTTCAATCAAATTTCTACAAGACCAATTTGAAAACATATAATGTACCTACTTTTAACTTTAAATTACAAGAAATTATCTTTCAAATATATTTATAAACAACGAAGTTACTAGGTAACAAAATAATTATAGTAAAAAACTGAAGCAACCGACTTCTCATGGATGCCATTGTCAGGACTAGACAAAATGAAACCACACGGGAAGCACCAGCTTTCAAATAAAAAAAGAATCACCAAAATCGGTCCACCCAGTTGAAAGTTATGAGGTAACAAATATTAAAAAAAATACAGTCGAATTGAAACCCTCTTCCTTTTTTAAAGTCGGTTAATAAATACAAACGAATTGAAACCGCCGCCTTATTTTGCAGTTTTTCTCGTATGAAAATAATCTCAATCTACTTATATAAATTTATCGAACTTTTAGCACAGAATTTCAAGTAAAACTTTATTACGTATTTAGTAATTTACATTTATAATCACCCACAATTATAACTTAACCGCAACTTGAATCGAAATAACGTCAAGTTGACGCGCCAACGACAACAGTGGTCACGAATCCTTCACAACTGTCACAAGTTGCCTCATCCATTACCTTGGGATAAAAGTTTGGGAACTCCCGATACTGCAGGCTGTCCTCTAAATCATAAAATCAATTTGTGGAGATAAATCACACTGTGCTAGTTGCTGGGGGCTGAAAATGCTGCGAAAGCTGGAAAGAATTTATTGAATTAAAGAATTACTTTCTATACATATCTTACTCGTTATCTATGAAAATCTTCTGTGTCTCAGTTTTTTCTTGCAAGTTCGTAGGCGGACTTACTGAGGATTTTAATTTATTGGGTGGAACATTTTTTTTTTCTTACACTTGACCATATCCTCATGTAATAATAAGAATGGGCTGAACACACACAGCTATCTCTCGCGCATCACAACATTTTAAAACATACCATACATATGAAATAATTGGTTAGGGATATTATGATAAGTATTAAAAATTTAAGAAATGAGTTTATTTATTTAGATAGGAGAAATATTTTTGATACCTTTTAAATTAGCTGAGAAGTAACAAATATATGTTTTTTTCACTACTTCTTCGCCAGTATAAATAATAATTATCTGAATAAAACCTTTTTTATTTCTCCTATCTAAATAAATTCGTTTCTCACTTTTTTAAATATCCCTAACCAATGATTTTATATGTTTAAAAAGGTTGTGATGCACGAGATAAATACCTTGCGGTCCACGATGGAGCGCGTTTACCTAGAAAACCGACAAACACGCGATTTAAAGATACCCAGATTATATTTACTCAGAGAGCGTATGCCACTATTTCACATCCGGCACAATAAAAGTGGATCTAAGTAGCACTGTTGTCTTTTCAAAATTATGTTTTATAAACAGAATTACTTATTTCGTTTTTCATATCGTATGCATACTATGCCTTGGTTGGCTTAGGTTATATCCAAGTACCTACTGATTTAAAAACACCAGCTAGTTTTTACAAAGTTTTTTTTTGCCTTGCTTTGCAAATTTCAAAATTCTCGGGAAAAACAAAAGGTGGCAAAGAAATCCATTCATGCATCCATTGGGTCACGCATCAAAAACATGGAAGATATTTTGATAACCAAAGTGATTGTCACACACATTTAATTAAAAGTATAAATAACATATGTATAATATACGAATATATCTGAGATTTGTAGGTACGTCAAATAGACATACTATTTGACGTACATACAAATCTCAGATATAAATTTAACGGAGTTCGGCTTCTTTTTCAAAGGATCAACGTCACAAGTTATTTCCGGGTCGCATCGTGTTTTGCACTAATATTTGTTTGTAGTAACTGTAGTTTGAAATTATATTAGCTGAAATAAATCAAGAAAAATATAGTTATCACTGTTCTAAATATGTGGCATACAAAATAAAACTGAAACATAAAAACCTAACTAGCATCCATCCGATTAAATGCAATAAAATGGCTAAATGGCAAGAGCTTCCGTACTTTAACTGCCGTAATAGCATATTTTTAATTGCCAGTATCCGTCTAGCAAATTGAGATTAAAAATTTAAAAATATAAAACGAATGCAAATGGTTAAACCGGAGAAGTCTCATAGAACTTTACACATAGTTGAGACATAATTCATTTTGATGGCGTAGTCTGTGGTACAACGCCCGTAGGAGAAGGGAATGGTGCATCTAATGTGGAAAATTTAAGAATTATGTGCACGCAAATAGTGCCTTCGATGGGAGATACCTACAGCTCGCAGCGCTAAAGTCCCTCGAAACTTTTGCCAGTAAAAATTTTATATCACAATGTTATACATAAAATTTAGAAGTTAGTTTTTACAGTGTCGTTTGTTGAAGGGTAAATAAATCAGGACGCTGATGAGAGCAATTAATTGAATTTCGAACTGATGAAATTCGAAATTTGAAGTGTCATTATCGAATCGTTATGAGCAAGAGTGACAGTTAAATGACTTGCTTGCTTCGTCACTTGCTTGCATAAATTTATTTTTTACGAAATTAATTATAGTAAAACATAAATTAAATTAATAATTAATGACAAATCAAAAATAAACAAATTTTACTTGATTTTTTTTCATAATTTATCTTTCTAATAATTATAATTATCTTACATTTAAAATGTAAGATAATTATGGTTTGAAAATGATTCATAATACGCGATGTCGTTTATTTTCACGACATTTTCCCAGTTATTTCGTTTTTAAAACCAAACAGCTGAATCGATAGATACTGATGGAATTTTCAATAGTCTATGGTATCAGTCACAGAGTATAATTTTTGAAATAGAAGAATTTTCCAAATCGAATTATAAATGACAGATTTCAATGGTAACGAACATTTTGATAAAATACAACCGGATTTAAATATCCTTCTTTTGTGAAGTCGATTGAAAAGTAAATGCTATTGGTAACAATTTTGTTATATGGATGGAGGATACCCATAGATTTCCACATTCCTGTTGCGTACTGCACAAGAATGGAATTCGTTGCCGCCATCTCTGTTTCCTGAGACCTACAATCTTGGAATTTTCAAGGCTAGAGTGAATAGATATCTTCTAGATCGACGAGCTCCATCCTCGGCCACACCGTCGCTTAACATCAGGCGAGTTGGTGGTCAATCGTAGATCTATATTCTATTAAAAAAAAAAAAAAAAAAGTGTATAATAATACAACCCTTTTGTCAAAGTATTACATCCAAAAGTTACTATTTTTGTATATACGAGCAGCCAACTGTCTTCGTCCTTTCAATAACAACGGGAAAATAATGAAAATCCCACAAAGTTTTCGCTAAAATGCCTGTACTGAATCTCGAATAAAAATATGTAAATAAGGCTCGTACCTAATTCGAGTGGCATACATTCCCTATTTTATCTTCCTAAGCCGTACACAAAACGTTTTATTCAGGGAGTGTTATTTTTTCCGACTGACATAAAAAATTTGACAGCGAAATGTTCCGAAACTTACTGAACGAAATGCACAAAACATTAATAAAGTGTATTCGCTTTCATTTCGATTAGTAATCGATTTCGAATGGAGCTATTCTGCAAGAAATCGATTACGATTTGAAACAATTGTAGTTTTTTTAGATTTGTGAACAAATGTTATACCAAATGTTCTACTTAAAGCTTTCGTCACACATGCTGTCGTGAGCTAATCTTTGAATATTGTGGTGACAGAAAGTGTGACAAGTTTTAGGTTATGGTTACGTATGCTAACTAGTCCTATACAGTTTAGTAAAAGCGCAGAGATAGTTGAAAACCTGATAACAGGGGTAGGTAAATGATGTTACTATACGTAGATAGGTTTCCCCGGCTCTGCGTGGCAAGCCCCAAATAAGATAATCGCCCGACTAGTCTTCAATCGCGACACGTCGGGCAACGCTGTTGGACGCTTGTCGTGATTTGTGAACAGTGACAATGCCATCCTGTGTGTTTAGAAAGTGCGACAATATATTTATGGCCAAGATACTAAATTATTAAGAAATAATTAAGAATTTGATCTTATCCTCGAAAATGCTGAGAACTGTGATTTTCCATGCTTTTTCTTCATATTCAACGAGTATAACCACTTTATAGATAAAATCTCATTGGGGTAGGATACATTTCTTAATAAACTTCACCACTAAACAATTGAAACCGCGGAGCAAAGCTAGTTTATTGATAGCAGCTAGTATAGTATAGAATATTAGTAAAAATATTGTTAAAGAATTATGTTGATTTTTTACACAACACCATCAAGCTCCAAACTAAGCAAAGCTTATACTATGGATACTAGCTGGATGATAGAATACATATACTTAGGTATATACTTTTTTTTTTGTAAATACATACTTGTGATACCTATAAACACCCAGACATGGAAAAACATCCATGCTCATCACACAAATGTTTGCCCTGGGTAGGGATCGAACCCACGACAAGGCCTGTCGATTGTAGTTATCAAATGCATCTATAGTACATGTTTCGGTTCAAAACCAGCTGCCGTTTGATTATCATAACATGGGTTCTGCTAAGACGGTTAGACGTCTCCACTTATTAGTAGGTATTTAATTACATTGACATTGAAATTTGTTTTATATTTTGTTCATAATTCTTCTAAAGCAATGCTTAAGATTTTTTTCATACAAAATATTTTTTTCTTGTTTTATCAAAATTACCAAACATTTTTTGAAGTATCAACTTATGCATTACATTTTCGTTTTTGTAAAAAAAAATAAGTTTTTCATTTCAAAATTAATTTTCTTCAGTTTTTGGTTCGGTTCAATTTTTATCACAATTTTCTTAAATCAAATAGGTAATATCGTTCGATGAAAAGAAAAACGTTCTAGATTTTTCTGTTTTTTTTTATTCTAATAATTAATATTTTTCATTTTTTTATTCAACTAAAACTACGTGTTCAATGAATTTTTTTGATAATTAAGTATGAACTGAAGGTTTGTCCTAGAAAAGTGACACAAGTTGCAGTTGAACGTTAATGACATAATTTAGAAATCGCATTTCTTTCATAACCTCAGTACTACACTAATTAAGTGATCTAAGCACAACTCACACGCTCCAATTGCGAACACAATTAGCATCGATCTATAGTACTCACGATATATCGAATCGATTTATGAAAAAGCATATTGCTGCGCTAGCGTTGCTTTTTCTATCCTTAACCTTAATTTTTGCCTTAGGGTGTTAGAAGGCGCAAGCGCAGTTTCGGTTTTACTTTTAGGTGAACGCCTGGCGAAGTAAGCACGTGCACCTCTTCCGTTTAGGCCCGCTCAGTGTGACCACGGCACTTGAGGAGAACGAACTTAGAAACTCGACTCGATTCGATTGCAATCTTTTACGCGACCTGTGAACTGTGAACTTTTGTGTTAGTGACAGTGTTAGTTTTTATTTTCCCATTGTGAGTATTTTTTATTTATTTTTACGGAGCATTCTCGATTAAATTATGCGGATCATTACTAGTTGACAGATCGATGCCCAAAAATCGATTTAAATCGATGTGTTGATTAATGAATTCTATAAAAGGTGTGCAATAAAATAACTAGCGGTTGTAGCACAAATTAAATTAGCAAATCGTTTTAGAAACGCAAAATATGGAGAAAACAAGTTGTGTTTAAGTAAAAGAAAGTTAGAGAAATTGTTTATCGTATACGCAGAGATATCTGGTAGTTTTAATTTGTTTTATGAATGGATGTATTTATGCAGATTTTATTACAGAGTAGATTTTTTTGTGTTTTTGTGATGGTACAACATGAGATTAATTAGCTTAAGATACAGTATATCTTGTTACATATTTATTTATTACCTTGTGATTGGTAACATTTTTTTACATTGATATTAGGTATGTCTGTACGTAGAAGAAATAACCTAATAAATTTTTAAATGTATCTGGCAGTGATTTTTCTTTTTGAAAATTTTTTTTTAACAAATAAATATTTATAATAAATGAAACCACGACGAATTGAGGAAACATTTGTTTAATATTGGGACATAATATAAAAAAAATCACGACAAAAATATATTTACACATTAAATAGCCAAATCACTTCTTTGAGATGAACCACAAAGGAAAAAAAAACAAACTCAACAAGCTACTGGTAACAGGGTTTTCGTCAAAATTAGCATGTGCCCGACAATTTGGCGGCCGGCTTTTTTCTGGCTACCCTCATTTCGTAACTCCGATACGGTTCGCTCAAAACGTGTAACATCGTTGAGCCATAACGGACGAAATCCTATTAGCAAGTTCGCGAAATTACGAATTTCCATTAGAACACGACCGCTATTAGCGAAAATATCCTGATGGTTTGTGGATGCTCAAGAACGAGCTACTTATAGGTATGTGATGGAAGGCAGAGAAACTTTCCAAATAATTTGTCAAGGAAAGGCTTTTAACGAGAAGTAAAATTTTCGTTTTAAAGTTCTCTCTAATGTAACTTTAAAAAAAAATAGACAAAATTAATTGCGTACAAATCCTTATTTTAAATACAAAATATTTTATCTATTTGTTTTATTTTTTAAAGCTACTGGTTGACAGGATGAGCTTTAAAAAAACAAATATATAAAATATTTTGTATTTAAGCAAAAAAAATATATTTTGTTGTTTTATTTTTTAAAGCTAGTGGTTGACAGGACGAGTAAGCACTCACCTAATGTCACTTGCACATACAATACCTCTCAAAACTTTAGATTTATGTAATAAAAAAATGTGTGGTAATGCACTGTGCTCGTAACTCAGATAAATTATTTGATAAGACTTTAAGCCAAGAAATTTTGTTGGAAATATTACTCTTCAATACAGAACATATTTATGCACACTTACTACTGCTATTATCGTTCTTAAAACTTTACTCGCCAATTAAGTAAAGAAATTGTATTAACACGGTAAAACACACTTGATGATAAACTAATTAATTTATAATTTTTAAAACTAGAGCATGAATTAAAAAAAACCGTCTCTAATACCTACATTTCACTTGGCCCCATTATCCCACGCTCGAAGATCATCGCGACCCACAAAACTTAGAAATACTCTCACTGTCGCTCATAGACAAAACAAGGGACGGCATTATGCAACCGTAGCCAATCATCTTAATCGCGGTTAGGTTCGTTTGCATAAAAATTTAATTGCTTTTCCGTGACCGTAAGTTTCGTCAAATTTATTTCTTAAGTTTGAGTTTAACGGTTAAATAACGGAAATTTTGGTATAAGTATTTATTTATTGTTATGTTAAAATATACATAAGAACTTCGTAATTTCTGATTACCCTTTCGGAATTCTAGATTTGGAATTAAAATATATATTTTTTTTTTGAATTAAAACATTTTTGTTTATTAGCAACATAATTATTTTAATATGTTAAAAGCCATCATGATATTGTATTGTATATAAAATTAATATATATGTAGTCAATAAATATAGGTATTTCAACCAAAATTACACAAAAACAGTGACTGTTAAAAAAATATTTTGAATGCTTTAATTATAATATAATACATAATGTAAATTTATTTAATGCTACCTTTTTGACGTGACAATATCTAGTAAATCGATGAACGCTGCACGAAAAAGTGTCGCGTTACGCTCATTGTCGAGCTCAATTTTATTCATAAAAGTATGCAATCATTTCATCAATGTTTTGTTTATGACGTTGTCACGTTAAACTATCGTCCGTATACCGACTTTACAGACAACCAATTTTTTATATAAAATTAAAAAAGGTAGCATTAAATAATTTACCCTATTTTTTATCTAATTTTAGTTTAATAGATTTTATATCTATTAAACTAAAAATAAAAAATAATTAATTATTAATTAGAAAAAAAATAGGGTTAAGTTTGGTAAAATTAAGGCAAGGTCTAAAGTTTAACAAATATAAAACAGGACCAAAACCACCTTTGGTCAAAAATGTTAATGCAAATCTGTAAAACATTATTTTGTCATCACCTTGTTGATACCACTTTTAAATGCATTAAAAACTTGGTTAACAAGTGCATAAATCATCCACTTAACACGGTTCATGCGCAAAGTGATTTGTTTGAACTGACGACACGCCGCTCCAAATCACCTTTTTTAGTTTATAAAAAAAAAAGTTGCGTATTTTTTTATTAGTTTTTAACATTGCACATCAGTTTTAATTCTAGCTTATGAATATTTAATTTATGAATAATAAAATACGCAATTTCGTTTACTTAGTTTCGTTCATTTTTCCAGTTATTTTATTATAAAAACCAAATTACTGCACCGATTTTGATAAAATTATATGGGACTACCTCTGAACTATCATTACCTATCAACCAAAAAAGTCATTAAAATCAAGTAATAACTGGCGGAGTAATTGCGTAAAAACCACAAAAACACACACACACACACACACACAGTCGAATTGAAAACCTCCTTCTTTTTAAAATTCGGCTAAAAATACCTTGATTGTGAAGTATAATCGAGAAAATATGATATATTGTAATAAAAAAAATTGCTTGTCTTTTTCCAGTATAATACACAAAACATGTGGTACGACATTTTATATTGTGTATATAATTTATTCTTAAAAAAAAAAAAAACTGTAACCTTTCAAAATAACTAACTTAAAAATAAATTAATTCGATATTGATTAAATTTACTTGCAGCCATAAAAGCCCTATAATATAAGTATAGTAGTTCAAATGATCTGTTATAAAATAATATATTCTGGCAACTTACACAAAAAGCAGGCCGCATTACTTTGATCTATATATTGTGTATGGGGCAATTATACTGATAGGTATTTATAAAAATAATGATAATAACACACTTATCCAATTTTCAAATGCAAAATCTACCTTCAACTAATCTTTTTATCTGGCAACAAGTTTATCTAAAATAACGCGAACCAACAGTACGTAAGCACACAAAAAAATCAGATAACCATCTGCTAAGCATTGTTACATTTGCAATAAATTTCTTGAGTGAGATAATCTACCTGCTAGTTATGTAACTGTCACCGACAAAAGCTAGTTTCTAAGCTTTAGTTGTTTTGTCAAGAATACTAGACTCGTTATGTCTAACTTTATTGCCAGTTGCGA
Organism: Lycia hirtaria; assembly: GCA_947563715.1. Taxonomy (NCBI): domain Eukaryota; kingdom Metazoa; phylum Arthropoda; class Insecta; order Lepidoptera; family Geometridae; genus Lycia; species Lycia hirtaria. The sequence continues at coordinate 36,878,239 of OX387381.1, read as the reverse complement.
AATAGACGGTTACTTTGCAAATTTCAGTCCACCGTGTAGATAATAAAAATATCTTTGAAAAAACCCGACTTCAAAATGTACTATGATCATGATTGTTTATAGTATTAGGACAAAAAAATCCACGTTTTTGTCAATACAAAAAAAATATTATTCATTACTACCCTATAAGAGTCCGTAGTTCAACCATCGTACGTCTCGCTCGCGCATACCCACATCTTGAACATATAAAATCACTGAATGTTCTTATAAAAAAATCGTCGTTTATAAAACTAGAAAATAACATCACAAATATTCGACAAAAATTTCAATTCGATTCAAGTCAATTATCAAACATAAAACCATGTTTGCGTTAATAATTTCTAAAAAAGTTCATGCAATCATTCCATATCTTCAAAAATGTGGTAATGCGCGAGCGAGACGAACGATGGTCGGACTACGTAGTACGAACTCTTAAGACAAAAAAAATCTACGTTTTTGGGCAATACAAAATGTACAAATTTTTATACCCCAACTTTTGTTTTGATTATGTATTTGGGAGAATAAGCTACAGGCAGGTATTTGTTGTTTTTAAAAGTTTTATTTGAAGTTAAAAAATGAGAAAAACAGAATCGTAATTAATTAATAGTTCCAGTCATACAGAAACAAAAACATACGAGGTTTTTCCTGTTGTAGATAAAATTACGCTACGTAGGTGTAGGTACCTTATAATGGCAATTCCACGTTTATACCTTTTTTCTTAAATAGATACTTTATTTTAATGTTTACCTTCCTCAACCACAAAGTTATTTACCAGCAGAGGAGCCGTATTCAAACCATGCCAATAATTACCAATTATCTAAACATAAAAAAAAAAAAAAAAAAAACATATTAAATGCGCATTCTTTAGAAAAAATCTAGTAAAATCATTTGTTTACTAAGAAAAAGTTCATTGGAGGTTACAAAAAAAAACTTTTTTAATTTTTACGAGAGATCTTATATTATTATTACAAAATAATATAACCTATAGCAATCAAGGAGTGAATACGAATCTAACGACACCTCGCACATCAAAATCGGTGAAGCCGATTATAAGTTCTAAGTGGTCATATAGAAAAATACATACATACTTACCTACATACAAAATACATACTTTCTTACATATATACATACACTCGAAAAATAACCCTCCTTCTTCTGCAGTCGGGTAAAAAGGTTCACAACTAAAAATCTAAATATGAATACGCATCTAACAACGCCTTACACTAAATACACATTCAAGCAGAAAACAACGTCTAATGCACACATAAACACATACAAATCATATCTCAAAAAGTCTTCCCTCTTTCTTTACAGTCTGATAAAAATAAATAAATACACAAACCACCATAATATCGCCTCCGGATTAATAGCGGAAACGCGCGAAGCCACACGAATCTAAAAAGAAGTCCATATCGTCACGCGCGTCGAGATTCACGACGAATGGCATGTGAAAGTAGCAAGAGGCATAACATATTCCACACACGCTATAACCGTCTATATCTATGCTATAGGACCGGTATAGCACACGCCACATAGCGGTCTCTGACGCAACTAATTATGTCTATGCTTCAACAACCCAATCGAACTGATCGAATTAGCGGAGCGAAAGGCAGACGTAATATTAACTAATTAAATTTTGTGCATCACTTCAAATGTTAATTTACTTAGTACATATCAGAAACTAATGCATTCTTTTCAATCAGATAACGAATTTTTCAGTTTTTTTTCGTTTCGTCGTGTTTTGTTTTCATAACATTTTTTTTTTATACAAGATAGATCTACGATTGACCACCAACTCGCCTAATGTTAAACGACGGTGCCTTTTACAGGCACAGACACGAAAATAATCCAGTACCAGTACGCTTACTGGCTAGACGTAATATTTAAGTTCTCAGCGTATCACTTCAAAATGTTAAAGTTACTTAATCGGGTTAAGAAACAAATAACTATTTTGAACCAGAATGCTAAGTAATGTCATTTCGCCTTTTTTTGTTGTTTTGTCTGCCTAACAAATATGACTAATGCGTTAGTGTATACTGGCACGTGCAAACAAGAAAATCATCTATTATACTTCTGGTTAGACGTAATATTTAAGTAGGTAGGAACTTAGCGCATCAATTTAACTGCTAAAGTTACATCAACTTTAGAGACAAATCAAAATTTTATTTTAGCAAACAGCTAGAATAGCTATTGAATTACTTGTCATTCTGTTTGTTATTCTATAGTCTTCTTAACAAATATGTAACTTATTTATTTACCGATACTGGTAAGATCATTATTTTTTTTGTTTGTTCTGAACAGGTTATTTTCATACGAATGACTGCTTATTGGCACGCCAATTTGAAAAGCTACATGCACATTGCGCGCGCTTCGAGAACTAATTTAATGTATATTTAAAATTAAATTCGCAATGTCGCATAACATATCGATTTGCAATTTACTGACGTAACATGGATGTCCTTTTTAATCGACTTTCCAAAAGAAGGAGGTTATCAATTTGACTATGTTTTTTGTATGTTCATCGATAACTTCGTCAATTGTTCATTGATTTTTACGATTCTTTTTTGGTTGGTAGGTCATACTTCAGAGGTGGTCCCATATAAATTTTATCAGAAACAGTTCATTAATCTGGTTTTTATAATAAAATAAACTGATAAAATATCATACAAGTAAACAAATTGCGAATACAAAAACAAAAACATTTTTTTTTTAACTCTATTTATTTCCTTTCATACGCAGGTATGTAATATGTCTGCATGCAGTGCCAATATTGGCAATAAAATAATTTAAGAAATAAAAATAAAATATAAAAATAGCCTAAAAAGCAAAAAAAACTGCTCTCTCTCTCTCTCTCTCTCTCTCTCTCTCTCTCTGGTGTGTAACTATAAAGTCAATGATTTACATCTATTCTAGCTAGAAAGCTTATTATAAAAGAACTCTTTTATAGTCAATAAAACTACATATATAACATTTCTTGATAGATCGATAAAGTTAACGAAATTGGTTTAAGTCGATATATTTACATATTATCTATTTTGTCTGTAAGTGTCTGTCTACAATATCCGTTCTTGCATCGCCATACTAGTTAATTGCTACTAAATAGATTAATCATAAAATTTGCAATACCTACGTAATTATGACAACATAATATAGTACAAGTATTACTTAAAACGAACAAAACCTCGAAACTCAATTAGAAATAATAACATTATGCTCATCATTATCGATGTTTCTTTAGTAAATGCATTACGAAACATACGATAAATTATTTATATTACCTGTAATATACACGTATACTTACAGACAATGCAAAAAATATGTTTTTATATAAGTTATGGTGAAAAACATACGGCACATTAAGTGCAATCCATCTTATTCTACACACGCTAATTTTATGCGACTGAGTGCGTAAATTGACGAAACAGCTGCAGATTGTACTTAATTGTAACTTAATTAACATATTCAAGTACTAAGTTATGTATTTCAAAAGGCGTCGACGTTAATGGTTAGAATAATGTTTTACGTTTGCTCTAGATTGGAATTATTTTAGTTTGGTTAAACCTGATTTATAAGTGTATTTATTTGATAATACTAAATTCCGTTTTTCAGTGTTTTGTATGTTCTCAATTCACACAAGTTTTTATGTGAATGTCCATTTTTCTTTTTTTTTTTACTTCTAATTCTAATTCTAATTTGAAGTGGGGGCGATAAGACTTGCACCGACGTCCCGCTTGGGGTGTATTGTGCATTTCCCCCGCCAGCCTACTCAAACCAGCCAAGCTCCTTAAAATAACGGAGCACAGCTTTGGGTCGCTGGCATAATTGTACCACCACTGTTGCGTCAGGTGTTTCATTGCAGAGCTGATTTTGACTTTGAGATTTTTCCAGAAGTCCCGATCTTGATCTATCCTGTTCTGTAGCAGTACAGTGCAGTAACACATGCTCTACAGTCTCGTTATCCAGAAGGCAGCCTCTGCACAAAGGACTGTCTGTAGCTCCAATCTTGTGCAGGTGGTAGTTTAAGTCACAGTGACCTGTGATGATACCTATCATTTGTCATAGGTCCGACCTGGATAGGCCAAGTAGCTTGTTAGTTATTTTTCTGTTTATTGATGGATAGAGTTTTTTTGCATGTTTACAGTCTATTGTTTTGTTCCATAGGTTTTGTTGTTCCTTCTCTGTGTGAAGACATAATAATATTTTTTTTTTTTACTTACTTTTGTCAATTTTACTTTTTACTTAAATGGTTGTGATTAGATTTCGATGATAATTTTTATTAGAGAGAAGGCACCTCGGAGATGGTCTCATAAAATATTAGAATTTGATAATATTTTGATCATTTTTTAGGGTTCCGTACCTCAAAAGGAAAAAACGGAACCCTTATAGGATCACTTTGTTGTCAGTCTGTCTGTCAAGACCCTTTTTCTCAGGAACGCGTAGAGGTGTCAAGCTGAAATTCATATCAAATTTTAATTTAATCACATAAAATTTTATGCAAGAAAGGAGGGTCTAAATTTTAAAGTGCTTGTGCGGTATCTGAAAGAGCTTTATTACGAGTATCACAAGCTAAAACAGGTTTTTAAATATTTTTACGATGTACATTTTTCGGTTTATGAAGGACAATTTAAAAAATATTATATATAATTTCCCCCTTTTATCTACTAGTTTGTACGGAACCCTTGGTGGGCGAGTCTGACTCGCACTTGTCCGGTTTTTTTTTCTTAATCGGCTTCTACAATACGAATATGTTGGCTCACCAGACCAATTCTATCGAAATCGAACTTTTAGTTTAATTATTTAAAAAAAATATGTGTGGCAACACACTGGACTGGATACTGTGACATATTAAAGGTTAATTCTTATTACGTCCGAGAATCCAGTTGTAATCATTTATAATAATACTACAAAAAATAAAATAAAACGGCAGAAAATCGGCGAATTACCACCCATTTCTCGTTGAAATGGCAAAAATCCTCAGCGATATCGATCCACATTCCTTTTGCGTACTGCACAAGAATGGAATTCGTTGCCGCTGTCTCTGTTTCCTGAGACCTACAATCTTGGAATTTTCAAGGCTAGAGTGAATAGATATCTTCTAAATCGACGAGCTCCATCCTCGGCCACACCGTCGCTTAACATCAGGCGAGTTGGTGGTCAATCGTAGATCTATAGCGTAAAAAAAAAAATTACACATAAATGCTTAGTGAATAAATAACTAACATACAATTTGAAAAATTAGCTAACGTAGAAAAAAAACGGAAGCAATTGGGAAAAATCCGGTTTCTTTAACACTGCAATGCAATAGGTATAGAAACTAGAATAACACGTACTTTAAACAATTCGTTACACGAAATAAATCTATGCAAATATTACACAAAGTTACGCTTGAACTATCTCCGTTCAATTACTTTATCGACTGTTCAATATTCATCTGTGAAGTTACCAAATCGATTCAGGCGCTTAATGTTCTTGGTGCAGTTTTGAATAAACTTTACATTCATATCTTAAGTGCTGTTAAAACTAACTCCACCTGCGATTTCGCCAGTTATTCTATAGTATCGTTGTAGTCTGTGTTATATTCTGATACATGAAATGACACCGCATTATCAAGTTTCTATTCTTCTGATCGGTAAAAATAATGATTTCTTAGGTTTTCGCAACTGTTATTAATTTAAATTAAATAACTTTTAACAGGTTTATCTCAAAGTATGTCAAATGTACGTGATAAATCCGGTAAAAGTTGTTTATTTTACGTTTTGTTGTTTAAATACAAAATATTTAAAAAAAAAAAACGGACAAGAGCGAGTCAGACTCGCTCACCGAGGGTTCCGTACAAACTAGTTGATAAAAGGGGAATATACATATTTTTTTATCTTTTCCTTGATAAATCGAAAAATATACATCGTAAATATATTTAAAACCCTATTTTAGCTTGTGCTAATTAAGCTCTTCCATATAATACCCCACATGATACGGTTAAAGCAGTTTAAAATTTAGACCCTCCTTCCTTGCATAAAGATCCTATTTTATGTGATTACATAAAAAATGTACAGTTTTCGGATTTTTTCCTATAAGTTATATTTTTCCTATATTCCTATATGACAATGCTTCTTGCCAAATTTCAAAGTTATAGGTCAACGGGAAGTACCCCATAGGTTTTGATTCCCTTGGGTCTTGACAGACAGACCGACAACAAAGTGATCCTATAATGGTTCCGTTTTTTTCTTTTGAAGTACGGAACCCTAAAAATGGTAAAGGCTACAGCGGAATAATGCGGGTTCAAGTCCCGTCGAATATGTGTAATTTTTAACTGTCTATAAATTTGTAGATACTTCAGTGTGTAAAACATTCATAAATATCGATTATACCTAATAAGTATTTTAAATATTTTTGAACTACACAAAAATAAAAACAAAATCATGTGTAAATTTAATTTCAATAAATTATTTTTCATAGATCGCTCAAAGAATATTGTTTTTTTTTCTCTCTGTAATCAGTATTTTACATAAATACCTCATCCAGCAGAAAACTACTCGACGAATTTTGTAGTGAGATACTATTTTGCCTCAATTATATCTAATACCAGTTATTATTTGGCCATAAAATAACAAGAACAAAAGATACGTACATAATAATATTAATAAGCTAATGTAATAAAAAACTTGGGAGCTTTCTCTATACATCAATTTAAGAAACATAAAAATTGGTTCACGAATGACGGAGTAATTCGTGTACATACATAAAAAAAATACGGTACGTATTGATAACCTCGTCCTTTTTCAAAGTCGGTTAAAATAATAAACTGCTGAGACAGTACTTCGAAAAACGAACAAGATCAGAAACACGGCTTAAAATTTAAGCACCCTTTTAAGTTGACGTAATGTGATGCGACGAAGGTGCCCGAGTCAATGCACCCGCCCAAGTTCACTGCTCCTCCATCCAGATTCCACCCACGTACTCAATGTTACAACTTATATATCGTGTAAATGTGTATGTGACAGTTGAGGTTTTGCCAAACTTTTAGAATTCACTACACAAACATTTGGGAAATTGAGTTCTTCGAAATCTTCTCTGCAATTTTTAAAGTGGGCGGTGGAATTTGGAATCACGTTTTGTTTACTGCTGGTTTTTAAAGGTAGATTTTAATGTTTTGTAAAATTAATATCCATCTCATATCGTTGGTGTAATGAATGAAGAAGATTTTTTTATTATTTAGGTTATTCTAGGCCTACGTACTGCATTTTCGATTACAGTATCGCTATCTATCAGGCAAACCTAGTGGTCAAACGTAAAGCAATTTTACAAAAAGAAAAGCTGTTTCATGCGTTTTGTGGAGGGTTTGTTTTGCGAAGTTTATGTCCAAAATAAAAGTTGTTCATAATAATGAGTTCATTGACCTCTTCTGTGCTTAGTACAGAGCACCGTAATAACTCTGTTATCTATATATGCATTATTTATGGAATATTGAGGTCCAATACCTAAACAAACATTTAAATTTTTGAAGTTAAAACTACAAAAAAAACCAACGTAAATTGATATAAAATGCGAAAGTTCAAAAAAGTTCAAAATTATCATATCAAAGTAACTAGAGATCAATAAATTCTTTGACCAGATAGGTACATTTAATAGAATTTCATGAATATTTCATACCGTTCCCTGCAAAAATTATAGCCCTTGGATGCCAAGGGTCCAACTTGCTATTCATTTTATTCTATGGCCACGCGCCAAATTCTGTGCATTCCATTAAAGCGAGAAATCTAATGATTTAGTTCAAAAGTTATGCACATACTTAATCACGTAGAATGTTATAAAGCATTTATAAAGAGCATAAACTACCTAATAACTCCTTTTTAACCATTGACGCAAACAGTGGGTCATATGTTTGACATACCTATTGTGTATTTTCAAAACTAGAGTGCAAATTACATTTTTTATTATTTTTTTATTTATTAATTCTAAATTTTCGACTACTAATAAACTCCGCACAAATAATATTTACAAGAATTAAATATAAGTAATCAGTCATTGATAACTATCCACTTTATAACCTCTCTTGTCGGTTTTTTGGCGGGAACGTCTTAGTAACATGTTGTTGCTTTGTTTTGTGGTGTTGTTTTGGTGGTTGTTGTTGTGGTGGTGGTGTTTTATTCATTAAGTGTTCTATAAAGTGCGTGAGTGTGGGCAAGTTAAATAAAGCAGTAAAACGTGTGATTTTACGTTGTCGACAAAACTTCTAGTAAAGTCGCCACCACTTTACTGAAGCAGGACTCGACTTATAAATTGACTGTATACGTGACTAGAACATTTACAACTTGTTTTATTCAAGAAACTTGAAAAAATCCTAATACTTGACACTGGCAAATGCTTTAATGCGGGTCCAATACAAAAAAGAAGAAGAACCTCTCATGTCTTTATTTGTCTCACTGAAATCTAGAAAAGGAATTCTATCAAAGGAAGGATATTTCTAGAATTCTAGATACAGAGAATTCACACGTTCTTGTGATACACATTTGTAATCAATAACTTGTATACAAAAACTATTATTGTATACATAAACTAATCATTACATAAATGTAAGTACAGTGCTCTTAAAAAGCTTGCATGGAGTTTTTTAAGCGGGATTTTCACTATACGAGCGTTATCCAACAGAATGTCGCTCGGTTACTCACGCATACTATGTATACCTTATGAGGAACTATTTGCAAAAATTGTTTGGGGGGGTCACATACTTAAGAAAGAAAAAAAATATTTGATGTCCGTCTAAATAAATCTGTGGGAGGTGAGTAAACGCGTGTGACACGGTAAACGTTGTAAATAACCGCGCGCTTCATTGTTATATACCTACATATTTAAATTCAATTCAATACAATTTTTATTTCGGACCATAGCTTATATAAACAACACTTTAGTACTTTTATTTTCTATAACGTCAATTACAATATCGCTTTTTACAATAATAATAATTAAAATACATTAACATAGCGGCTGTGAAAAAGGCCTTGTGAATTACCTAGATTCAGCTGTAAAGGGGCTTTGTCGAAAAGTCAATAAATAATTATTTATTAGTTATAAAAAAACTATGCTATGCCATGCCAGCATAACATAACATTATGCTATGTCCAGCAGTGGACTTCTTATGGCTGAGATGAAGATGATGATGAGTTATAAAAACCATGCAAACCTGGATTTGAAATCAATTTTGGGAGTTTAGAATGCGCGAGCGCAACGAGTAAGAATTTTGAAATACCGATGCAAAACAATGGACTTTATAAGACGTGTGTTATTTATATCTATGTCTGTGATATCATAGCTCCCTATTAAATTAACCGATTATGATATATATATATTATTTCAAATATTTGATCGAGATTGTTCTTAGATATTATGTTTCAACAGTATAACGGAGGTTATTAGATTTTCTAAACTTGTACGTGTTTTAGTTATATCAATGTAACAAACTTGAACGAGTCTTTGTTTGTATACACTGTACACAAATAAAGTATTGTTTGAGTTTGTGTAATTATGTGAGCAGTTCGTAATCCTGGAGCAGTGAAAACGCGGCTTAAGCTATCGTCTCAATGAGCAATTCAATTTGATGTTATCTTACCCAATGACATCACTTAAATGCACGTAAGATAAGTTACAGTATGTATGTTTAAATGCACGTAAGATAAGTCACTTGGTAAGTTACATCTTGTATATAGAGGCCATGACGAGGAAAATTAAAACCGTTTTGTCTGACCATGCGAAAGGTTATAATATAACAAATTAATGATTTAAAATAAGTTAAAATATCAATTAATAATTATAATTTAACCAGATCTTTTGTTTTTCGTTTAAAAGCTAGTTTCAATAGGATTAGCCTTTAACCTCTAGTGGATTTTACTTGTTTGATAATAATTATAATTTGTGCAGTAATAATAAATAATTAAATAAAAAAGACTGCAGTGTGACAGGGGTGAAATGCATGAATGTGGAATCGTAGGTGTAAAGTATTTTCTAGGCAAGCATGCTACATCTTCAACTTCACATCGCTTCCCACTAGATGGAATTGTAATCAAACCCAAATTTTGAATAAGTGTAGATCTACGATTGACCATCAATTCGCCTGATATTAAGCGACGACGTTGTGGTCGAGGATGGAGCTCATCGATCTTGAAGATTGTTGTTCTCAGGAAATAAAAAGGCGGCAAATTCCATTCCCTTGCAGTACGTATCAAGACCGTGATCTGAAATTATTATGTACGGATTTTTGACTGCCTAATGCCTAATAGTATAATGTAAACTACGCTGTTAGCAGTCTCTGAAGCATCAATATTTACTTTAATGTAAATTCGACTCAAAATGTTTTCGACCAGTACCTACCTGAAATGTAACAAGCCACGCAGAAGAAAAAAAAAAAAAGAAACTTCAACAAAGTCGGTCAAGTGGAGTGATGCATTCCTCCAATGATCTTGACATTCCTAACATACCTACATAATCTCATTACGATGAACTTATATGAGTAATGTAAATTTTTACTTATAAGTAAGAAATATTTACGCTGTGGCAGATTGTAATCTCATTTTTATAGAAAAGAAGGCAAACAAGATAGCCTGGCCTTTATATAATTATAAAGGATTACATTTACAACTGTGCTAGGTTAATTAATGGATTGTTAGAATAGACAAGTTTATAGAAATACTAGTTACAACCTACTATTTTACTCACAGGAAACTAAATGAATAAAAAAAAATGTTTATCTATAAATGATGCAAAAATGACTAAACTAGATTCGCTTAAATTAACTCGAAATAAACGTGAGTCACCCATTTTTTTACCCAAAAATAAAAAGTAAAATTATGTAACTAACTTTGTTGGCACAGCGACCCAAAACGTGGCTTGGCTTCTGATACTAGAAGACTCCACTCTTCCCTAATGTGCACATTCGTGTCAGCCATGAACGTCCAGCTCCCTCAGATCTTCTCTATTTCGTCTCTCATCTATGCACCCAATGTCCCTTGCGGCATATCCAAGTACCTGCTTTTTTTGTGGTACGATCCTTTCCAAATTTCCTCCAATGACCGAGCTAGCGGAGATTGTGGGATTTTATTTCAGTAATGATAATAGACTCCGCCACCCCAGCTCTTCTATTTTTTTTTTATTGCGACTCTTATGTAAAAAAAATAACTAGGATTTTTTACTTTATTAGGTAATTAAGAATAAACAAACCAATAAACTATTAAACACCTCCGTTTACGATTATATCACTGCTTATATAAGGTATATTGTGCGTAGATTTATTTTAATTATTTCCTTGACAGGCTTGCGTGGTCTACGATAGAGGGCACAATTATTTTTTTTAAATACAAATCATATACGTATATAGTCGAAGATCCATTCGGGAAACTATTTCCACAATTTAGAAACTCGATTTCAGAATTTATATAGAGTGAGAAATTGTAGGTATATAAATATTCCAATTACATTTGTTGGTTATTCTGGCATGAATAACAGACATACCGAGCTTAGCATTATGTTATTAGTAGGATTTACAGGACTAAGCAAATTATGCCTTTGCAAATGAAGCACGATTATTGTGACATGCTGATGCTTCTAAGTCCTTTAGCCTTGGGCGTGGAACACTCAATGTACCTTAGGTTAATGTTGGAGGTATATAATACTTGATAAACTTGGATATTACATTATGTGTGACAAACAATATCTTATATTTATTTGCTGATTTTGTAAGCCCGAGAATGTACTTGTTTTTAACTCCCAAACCAAAAGACGTTAGAAGTTTGATTTTTTATTTTATAAGTCATAAGTACTACAGCTTCCGTGCAATTATTCTCGGAACTACATTTTACATGGAATTATTTGCCGCCTTCTTTGTCTCCTGAGAGCTGCAAACTTGGATTTTTCAAGGCTAGAATGAAAAGATATTTTATATATTGAAGAGCTCCATCTTTGACCACAAGTCACTGAACACCAGGCGAGTTGGTGGTCAATCTCAAAGATCTATCAAAATACCCAATTCTTTAACTTGGATCTCATATTTTTACAGTTATTTTGTTATAAAAACCAAAGTACACAACCGATTTTCATAAAATGTATACGAAACCACCTGTGAAGTATGACCTCCCAAACAAAAAAGAAGAATCATTAAAATCAAATCAGAATTGGCGAATTAATTGTTAAACTAACATAAAAAAAACAGTGGAATTAAGAAATCCTGCTTTTTGGAAATCGGTTAAATTCAAAATGAATTTATTGAGATAAAAACTGAAAAAGACCAATTATTAAGTCCAATTATCTCACAATAAAATTAATAATAAAAAAACATCTATTTACCTAACCCTCTATTTTTTAGTAGACTCTTAAACACAATAACACAATGTTGACATGGTAATAAATACTGATGTAAAGAAGCCGTCAACTGCAATAAAATGAAACGGTGTTGTCATAACCGCAGTCGGGATGGCCTGGTTAGATTAATGTTAACTTGATCTTGATACACTCCCACACTTGAACTATTATCTCGGTTCTAGTATACAGTATTCTTGAAACAGGTCCAACTTGCAATTGTTCTCGAATATATTGTTAAATTGGAACTCGTTTCTTGAGTCTAAACTAGATGTTTTATCGTCATGTATCTCTTTGTTCACTGTTAAACAAATAACTAGGAACTGGCAACACATGATATCATCGGCGGCATATCTATATGTTATTATAGCCGTAGTGTTCAAAATAAGTTATACATATCCGGAATAAATCAATAGTAAAACATAGAAAATCGTGGATTGAGCTTCCACAAAGCTAGAACAAGGACTTATCGAAGACTGATCGATGCGACGCGTGACCAAAATGCTGGCGCGTATCTGGCCCAACACATAAGCATTGCCATTCAACGTGGCAATGCGGACAGCATGCTGGGTACGCTGCCAACTGGTAATGGGTTTGAGCATTTGGATTGTCTTTAGACCTTTATCGGTCTGGGGTAATCTACCTACTTATATGCTTTTTGTGTAGTAGTTAAGTTAGTTGAGTCTGCATATTGTTTAAGGACTTATTCTATTTACAAATAAACGTGTAGACAAAGCATATAGAATAATTTTATAGTTAAAAAGAAACAGAAACAACCGACTTCAAATTACGCAATTTGGTTTACTAGGATGACATATTTTTCCAGTTACTTTGTCTTAAAAACCAAAGTACTGAATCGATTTTGATAAAATTTAAATGAGACCACCATTGAAATATGACCTATGAAACAAAAAATAATCTTCAAATCCTATATGGCGAAGTAATCGCGTACTCGTAACAGACATAAAAAAACTCGAAATGAGAACCTCTTTTTTTTGAGGTCGGAAAAAATAAAATGTTTACTAGCAAAGATAAAAGAACTTGGAGGAAATAACTTGGAGAAAACTTGTTCTCCAAGTAAAAGATGGCACATTGGATTGATTACAAGATTGCCATGTTGGATGGCAATGCTAACTTTTTGAGCAAAGTAGGAGCTAGCATTCTGGTCGCTTGTCTTGTTGTTGTGCATCTTGTACAAATAATTTGTCACTCAGTGAGAATGTTTGTCTTAAACATTAAAACCTATTCTAAAATATCAGATAGATTAAGTCCAGTGTCTCGCGAGTCTTAAATCATGACAGCTAAGCTTTTGCTTCTGTATTTTTATTTACATCTGCAACATTGTTGGAACCATTATGGCTATTCATCACCTAGCTTACAAAAACTGCGTTCTTACTAAAATTTGGGAAAAGAACTTGAGTAAAGTCAAACTTAGTTAACCGCAGACATCACATTCATGCTATATCATCATTCAATAAGTCATTTCATCGTCATTGTAGGTACAAATTGTTCAACAAAAGTTTTTGAAGTCGTAGCATTATTTATGAGTAATACGTATTTTTAGGCATTTTAATAAACTTTTATCGGACTGCGTAAAAAGGTGTTTGGGTTGGGTTATAAAATTCTCGAGTGGAGACCACGTACTGAAAAGAGCAGAGTACTTTATGTAAAATTACTGTTTTTTTTTTTTTTTAGAAGATAGATCTACGATTGAAAACCAACTCGCCTGATATTAAGCGACAGTGTGGCCGAGGATGGAGCTCGTCGATCTAGAAGATATCTATTCACTCTAGCCTTGAAAATTCCAAGATTGTAGGTCTCAGGAAACAGAGATGGCGGCAACGAATTCCATTCTTATGCAGTACGCAACAGGAATGTGGATCGATATCGCTGAGTACGGATTTTTGGCATTTCAACGAGAAATGGGTGGTAATTCGCCGACTTTCTGCTAGTCCTGTAGTGAAATGGGGAGGGTGGAATTTGGTCGTGAAGCTCTTGCGCACATTCCCCGAAATGAATCCTGTAGAAAATAGACAGACATGCTACTTTACGGCGGTGCTCGAGACTAAGTAACCTCTTGGCAGCTAGTTTATCGTCACCGATTAACCTCACAGCTCGCCGGTCCACTGATTCTAAAGCTTCCAGCTGATACTTGGCTGATCCATCAAAAAGGTGGCAGCAGTACTCCATACACGATCGGACCTGTGCTTGATACAGATGAAGCAGTTGTCCCGGTGAGAAGTATCGCCTAACCTTATTAATGATGCCAAGCTTTTTACTAGCCAGTTTAGCCTTAGATTCAAGGTATCCCTTAAAGTTCATTGTTGGGGTTAACGAGAGTCCCAGCAGTTCAAGACGGTCTGCTAATGAAATATGAATGAATGTGTATATTTTGAAATCAAATTCAAACCGTTCCATTTTTACCATAAATTGAATCAGTCTGCTCGAAATAAATTGCTTACGTTATCTGTTTAGGTAAACAACACATTACTATTCCATGTTCAAAGATCACTCTCAGTTAGAATAAAATTGTGGGGGTAGACCATAACCTGGGCCGAATATTAGCTAGCGAAATTTATTAGGGTCAAGAGAGATATTTTTTTGCGTAGAATTTGCTTTGTCTCTGTCATAGGCTAGTAATAAAAGAGGCCGAATAACGCAAAATATCTTACGATGGTAATGGTAGTTTTTGTTGGAATTTCCATTAGATGGGATCTTTTAATAAATAGATACCCTCAGTTTGCCAATTTTATTTGCTTATCTATGAGAAGTTATTTGGCAATGTTGTGAATGTCCATATAAAGTAGGATTATTTATTTTATTATATTGGTATTGAGTTTGGCTTAGATTTTTTTAGCAGTTAGCGAATTTCTATTATTTCACTTCAAGTTGTTTTTGTTAAGGCCTTACAAAAAACCGAAGAAAACGTTTTGCTTCTATATTAAATAGAAGTTGTACAATAAATGTTGCTGGAGCGTTTGTTCTTGGACAGGAACAAGTCGCAAATAAATAGGTTTTACTGCTTTATACTTTAATACAGGAAATTTGTAACTAGCTTTGTTAACTATCAAAACTTATAATAATTAATAAATCTTTCTTTTTTTTTCAAGTAATTTAAGCGCATTTTTAAGCCGCAAATTTATATATATAAATGTTTACTGATGAATTTCTTTCTTTTTTTTTTCTTTCTTTCATTGTAGTATAATATTCATAATAAATTGTTCACCACAAGATACTTATTACACTAATCTTCAATGATAAATAATGCAGTACCTATATCACATTAATTTACTTCACTTTTTCTCATAACGTCACTACACGATAATTTAAGTAGCTCTAAAACCCTTTCTGGTTATAAAAAGGATAAAAAGTAATACTTTTTTAGATTCCCGGCGTGTCTTTCAATATCGATGGTGTCAGACAAGGGGCCCTTGGATACCAGTTTCAAGGTGGATGGAAGGTTATTTCGAAAAGTATGTCTCATACTTGTGGGACGAAGCTTCGGCTCGATTGCCAAGTTTCGTCCTAAGCTACTCTTAGCTTAGTTAGAAAACGTTTTCACCTTAGATGAATTAATGTTGTTTTTTTCCTTTTTTTTTCTCGGCCATTTTCACCCCGGCCATTACTGTCCCACTGCATGGTAAAGGCCTCTCTTCCCTCTTTCCATGTTATTATAGTTAATTTAAAAATTTGGTTCATTTCAATTAATTAATTTTAGTTTCACAACACTTATATTAGTCGCTTTTTTCGATCGGTCGGTCACTTTTATAGAATCCAGCCGTTTATTGCAATGACAAATAAAACTATGTATATTTTTTTTTCTTTTTGTCTTTGACAACGACAAAAGAACTGAACATTTAATGAGCTGTTTCACGTGAGTTCTTTAATATTTTAAAATAAAATTACGGGTTAATTAGCAAAAATATACTAAATGTTTCGAAACAGTTTTTATTAACACAGGTTTAGAAAATAGTAGAAAATATAATAAATAGTACGTTGCTTTACTTAATTAATAATTAAAACAAAAGTAGCCCAAAAAGGAACAGCACTTATAAAATATAATGAATAAAACAAATTGAGGATTTGTCCTCTATCCTCTAGGTATATGGTATTTTATTTTCTATGGTGCAAAGCAGTAGAAGTAACTTAAGTACCTACATAAAAATTAATCTGTACGTTTGAAAAACGACATTTTGTGTTTGCAGCAATTTAGATAGAAATAAAGATTGCTTCTATGTTTCACCGACTGACTAGTTTATGCAATTGGCACAATTACTTGCACTGACAAGTTTCATTTCAAAATAGTTCTTGAAAAATAATTACATTTAATGAAGTAGCAAATTCATGCATTATGTTCTCAAAACTAGCGATTAGAGAGCGTGCGTTCTATGCGTATGGTTGTACAAGAAGAATTCCGATGTTCGCGGACCACATGACAGTCGCGAATTCGACGATTTGCTTCCGTTCTCACGAAATTTCTGCCATTGCCGACGAGAATAGACGTTTGTGCTTACTTTTTTGTAATCTAATATATAAAAAAAATAACCTTGAATAAAAAAGTTACCCTTAAAATAAAAATAAAAATGGTATCATAGGAATAGATTTCTTGTTAATTGAATTATTATTATTCTCAGCACTAAAATTACTTATACCTACTATTCAGAACATCCTAAAACTCTTTTTAAAGCTCTCAAATTCTACTAAAATAATGTCAAAATTTGTTTTTCTATTTTTCCCCATAATCTATTTAATTGGCAGATCTGATTAAAGTACTCTAATTTTTTTCTATTAACCATTAGAATTGCATGTATGTGTAGCAAAATTCTAACCATCAATGTCTCTAAGTATCAATTACATACATTTTACGCAAATAGACAGACCAACAGGTTCTACTGTAAAGGATTTATGCTCAGCACAATCTATGTCAAGATCAAGGAGTCTAAACGAGTTTCTTAGTCACCAGACTATGCTACAGTGGATTGACAGCGGTACAACGTCTTTTATGGATATTCAACACTGGCAGGCAAAAAAGTTGCGGTCAGTTATTGGTTTTTCTCGATTTATAGTATTTTCCTTGTGACCATAAGTGAATAGAGCTAAATGGATTTGTAATGTTTTTTTGAATTGTATAAAATTAACTAATACGTAATACGATATGAGTGATTTAATTCTGAGATTTTATGTAGGTACCTATCAAAAACATTTTTTTTTTTCAATCAATTTTTTTTCTTGACAAATTTAACAAGTATACATTTTGAACTCAAAAATCTTCGACATGATGAAACATACCTAAAAACTCTTGAAGAAATCCTCTTTCAAACAAAAATATCTAGATCGAAATCAGTCCATTGATTTGAAAGCTACGATGCCACAGACACACATATTTATGTTACAGTTAAAACCTGTTTTTAGATATAACGCGTTTTCCCTAGTTAGAACTAGTTTTCACTAAATGCCTTTGTTGAAACTAGAATTAACTAGTGAAAACTATAATTTACCACAAATATTTTTGATTTTCAGTTAAAACTAGTTGTTACTAACCTAACCTAACCATACCCCCCCCCCCACACACACTACCCCACACACACTCCCCCCTACCCTCTTCCCTTTTTCCTCCCTATCATCCTATCCTTATCCAAGGGAAATAGTGTGTGAGTAACCCATTAGCCCATCTGTTTCCCTACTCCCCTCCTCCCAAAAAAAAAATAAAAAAAAAACCTAATCTAACATTAATTAATTCTAGTTTCAACAAAGGCATTTAGTGAAAACTAGTTCTAACTAGGGAAAACGCGTTATATCTAAAAACGGGTCTTAACTGTGACATATATATAGATATATGTCACAGTTAAGACCTATATATAGACACACGTCAAACTTGTAACACCCCTCTTTTTGGGTTAAAAATACTATAATATATTTTCCTCTCTTTATATTATATTATTCTGCCGTATATTTGGTATGTTAGAACTTTGACATTCAAATCGAATTTAATTTGTCAGACTATCGCGAGAGCAAGAGAGGGAAATACATTATGGTTTCTCTGTCACGTAATCAGATAAACGAGCAGCACTTGATGTACTGTATGAAATCATACTGTGGCTATGTTTACTTACTCGCACGTCACTGACCCACAAAAATGTATATTCATTATCTTATATGAAAAACGATCATTAAAACCCGCGGTTCACTATTTATGTATCGGAATACCCATTTTATGGTTTGTTGTCTTTATGTCCATGTTTACAAGCTATTGTCGACTGACACTGGCTGAATGGAAACTGAATACAAAATCTGCAAACCGTTTAACTTTATGTGTTTGTGCTTGTAACACGGGCATAACTCGTGTAATATAGAACTGACCTAAAATGGTTGCCCAAAAATCGAATCAAAATTTGCGTCAATCAATTTGTTTTTAACCCCCGACTCAAAAAGAGGGGTGATATAAATTTAATGTGTGTAGGGGTGTGTCTGTCTGTGGCATCGTTGCTCATAAACGCATGGACCGATTTTGATCTCGTTTTTTTGTTAGAAAGATGATTTCATCTAAACTAATATTTCATCAAAATCAGTTTAGCCGTTTTTTGCCAGTTTTTGAGTTTTCTAAACTTATACTTGTTTATTATAATAGCATGATAGCGTGTTATCTAAGCGATGCGAAGTTTAAAGTTTGTTATAGATAAAAAAATACCAATGGGCCACACATTTTTATCATGTGAGTTTTAAATTAAATAAAAAAATATTGGTGGACATTTCACATAACACCATCTAGCCCAAACTAAGCAAAGCTTGTACTATGGAAACTAGATGGTTGATTACATAAATACAATAACATATATACTTTTTTGTGAATACATACATAAGATACATAGAAACACCCAGACACAGAACAAACATACATCCTCATCACACAAATGTTTGCCCTGGGCGGTGATCGAACCCACGACCTACAGCTCAGAAGGCAGTCATACTACCATTCAGCCATGAGGCCTGTCAAATTCATAATTAATTTCGGATTGTCACCAAATGATGATTTTAATACGGTCGTTATTAACTACAACAAAACAATATACAAACTCAACTAAATAAGCTACTACACAAAAAGCATATCGATTACTCCAGACCGATAAAGGTCTAAAGACAATCCAAATGCTCAAACCCACTACCAGTTGGCAGCGTACCCAGCATGATGTCTCACATTGCCACGTTGAATGGCAATGCTTATGCGTTGGGCCAGATACGCACCAGCATTTTGGTCACGCGTCGCATCGATCAGGCGCTCAGATAAATTTTTGAAAATGAGATGAGCTCTCGGTTCCAACGGAACCAAAGTCTCGAGACCAAACGGCTCAAATATGTAACTTCTATCTAGATTAACATATTTACGCCTTGTGCTGCTCTGCCAAATTAACTGCAGCGCCAGCCCTACTCCGTGTCTCAGGAAGATAAGACGGTGCCAAAGTATCAACGCACCGGCTTAATTACCTTTATTATCTCAGCCACAAAAAGTCCACTAGACCGCAGAAAATAAGTCTCCCTTATTCCTAATATGCCCCAAGGCCATGGCTTTCCAAAAATACCAGTTAGGAGCAGTCTACAACTAGTGTCTTTCTGCCACTTGTGTGAGATCGTCTGTCCACATTGTGGCTAGTCTTACAATACCACAATGTGGAACCACGATGACAGTTATGGATGTATATTGTATACATCATAGTTGAAATTCTATTTCAGTTTCTGGAAATAAGTAAACAAGGATATTTTCTGGCAGCCTAGTCGGGAGACCGTCTAACTTGCGATCCGCAGGTTCTGGGTTCGAATCCCGCGGCACGGACCTCTGTCTTTTCGAAGTGATGTGCGTATTGTTGATTGCCGCCAACTTCAAACGGTGAAGGAAACATCGTGAGGCAACCTACATGTCTGAGAATTCTCAATTATCTTGAAGATGTGTGAAATCTGCCACCCCGCACTTGTCCAGCGTGGTAGACTATGGCCTTACCCTTCACACAATGAGAAGATGGCCCGCGCCCAGCAGTGGGACAGTTTGTACAAACAGGGTTGATAAAAAAAAAGATATCTTGCACCAACATCGATAGGTACAAAAATAAACCTTTGACATCCTTTTAATCATGACGTGAGAATTATGTCTTGTATTCAAATTAGGCACAAAACGATTTTTGAAGACGATACTGATTTATCCAAAATATGGCCATTGTCCTGTTAATATCTAAGGACACCATAGTGTCTGATATCATCGAAGGTGACATTAATAAAATATGTTTTAAATTTGGTAATTATTATAAATAGGTAAAAATAACAAATTGAACTTACATAATCGCACTGCAGTTTTTTTTTTTTCAAAACCCCATTTGTAACGTTTTAATTCCTATTTTATTTTGCGTATCGCTTAAAACATGGAATATGCTCTGCACTCGAATTTTGTCCGATAGTTATAATATTTGTGCCTTCAATTTGTAACATATATTAGACATATATAGCTGGTAATATATAATATATTATGTAATATATAATAGATATATTTTCTAAGAAATCACGTTCCATCGTAGACGGACAGTAAAACGCGACCTCTCTAGGAATAAAATTAGTAAAAAGATATTAATATGGCACCTATTATTTTTTATCTAGCTAAGTGAATACAGTAGGTATAGTATAACACTTATAGTACAAAATTCGGCGAGTTTTAAATTTTAAATTAATTTCAATAAAATAATGACCAGAATTTGAAAATAATCAGAAGTTTCCGGCAGCCTAGTGGTGAGACCGTCTGACTTGCGATCCGCAGGTTCTGGGTTCGAAACCCACGGCATGCACCTCTATCTTTTCGAAGTTATGTGCGTATTGTTGATTGCTGCCAACTTCTAACGGTGAAGGAAAACATCGTGAGGAAACCTACATGTCTGAGAGTTCTCAATGATCTTGAAGATGTGTGAAGTCTGCCAACCCGCACTTGGCCAGCGTGGCAGACTATGGCCTAACCCTTCTCACAATGAGAAGATGGCCCGTTCCCAGCAGTGGGACAGTTTGTACAAACAGGGCTGATAAAAAAAAAAAAATGACCAGAATGCTGGCTCCTACTTTGCTTAAAAAGTAAGCATTGCCGTCCAACGTGGCAATGCTGCCAGCATTCTGGCCACTTTTCCTACTACCAGTGGACTTTTTGAATACATTTTTATTGTATTTGTTTTTTTTGTATATGTATATATTAAAATTGTTTTTATGTAGTTTTAAAGTGTATATAGTAGAGGTATAGTTATAGTTCTTAGTATCGTTTTTTCCTACATGTCGTTCCTGTAAATAAATAAGAAGGTTAGATATATTTTAATAAAATGTATAAATTAATTTTATTTTATCCTAGGTAAAATTCTGTAGGTAAGTCTACGAATAAAAATACTAGTATTTTAATCTAATATTCGTTAGTATTCGTTTAGTTAGCTGTACGAATAAAAATACTAGTATTTCTATTCGTACAAGTAATATTTAACTTTTAATACCGCTAGCGCTACATTTCGATTCTCATGTGCGTGATAACGTTTGCTTTCGACTTTTAATAGCACTACAATTAAACACATATAAATTACGTAAATTACATTAACTGTGCAATAAAGTACCGCGCAAACATTAATTTTATATCTTATTGAGATAATAACACCAATCAGACCCTAGTGAAACTTCGATCTTATCCAGCTGGACCGAAAACTCGTCTAAATTAAAAAGCGCCAATCTCAAGACTCGAGCCAATCTTTGGAAGTCGAAACTCGTGGGCTGCTTGTTGGTAATACGAAAATAACTTGACCGGTGTTCAGACCAGCGGAAAATAGTGCACTCGAAGTCGATACTTACAAGTTTGAGCATTCATCTTGATTTAGATTAGTTCCTATCTGTTGAAGTTTTGGATGTTTATGTTATTTTAGCTAAGTACCTAAGTACTTAGGAGAAATACAACGTACGATACTCACGTTGACTATGACAGACAATTACTGACCAAATAGTTTTTAAGCTATTGCATAGCTTCTATCGCGGGCCTTGAGCGTGGAGACCGAATCCAGAAATTCCGTAACGAAAATAACCTAACGTTGTAACGCCGATATAACCAATGCCACCTAGAGGCGATTTGCAGAACTGAAGAGACAAGCGTGATATTTCAAAAAGTCATTAAAAGTTCTGCTATTCATCGATAGATGGCAAAACTAAAAACTAAAAAGTATCACCGCTGTGCCGGTCGGAGTGGGGGGTGTTAGGAATACTGCATAAATAAAATAAATAAATAATTATAATTACATAAGTTGATAAAAAATGCTATGCAATAGCTTTACCGCGGCAGTCTCCGAGTGCCACACGTCTTTTTTTTTGTTATGTTTATAGGGTTTGTACATCAATAATTAAAACTCTTTCGCTTCGCTCGCTCACAATAGGTTATAGAATATATCGCAAACATAGTGAGACAAATGTATTCTTAATATAATGTAGTTATCTAAATTGACACTATTTTCTGGGAAAATAAAATTGTCCTAATGCTTATTATACTAGAGACGTTATCCTCAGTGTTCCTCCATTCAAGTGCTAAATTATTATAATTTATGAAACTGTAACAGACGGATAAATTCTTAAATTAAATCTTTATAATTGTATTAATGTAGGTATATTACTAATAAAGAAGTAGTTAGTGAGCTAACTACCTACAATTGTCTATTGTACCTAGTTTGGTTACCAAACAAAACAAACCCAACGCAACCATTACGAAGCATTTCTTATTTACAATAATCGTTTTCTCACCACAACGTTGCTGAACATTATGATATCCGCAATTTTATATAACTATTATTTATTGTTTTTCTAACTGTACACAATTTAAGTGTCTGAAGCACAGACTAGGAATAATACAGATTGACCACTTATAAATTTATCGCGTAGTTAACTCAGTAGTTAGCGTATTTAATTAATGAAGTTTAATATAAAAATGTACGCGTAAATGAAATAACACGGCACTTAGGCATCTAAGTGCCATATCATTTACGTATATATATCTAGTGGAGAAGTCTTCGTATACCTCTACTACCTCTAGCTCTTTTCTTCGTCATTAGTGAAGAAGAAGTGTGGTTGCATAGAAACAGTTATCTCTTTTACTCTCCTATTTTGTCCATTTATACATTTTTATTCTAACTGGCTCACTTGAAAACTATTTTCAGTCTTACTTAAAATAGTTGATCGGAAATTGTTAGATCAAGTGAGGATAGTGAGTGTGCAGAATCGGTTATAAACGAATATTTTAAAAGTTTTAATAACGTGCCCACAATTAGTATATCTAAAAAAAATATACTTTAATTTAATATATACT
Source organism: Lycia hirtaria (assembly GCA_947563715.1). Lineage (NCBI taxonomy): Eukaryota > Metazoa > Arthropoda > Insecta > Lepidoptera > Geometridae > Lycia > Lycia hirtaria. Next base: position 36,854,526 of record OX387381.1, on the reverse strand, counting down.
TACGTAAAACTAATACGTACCGTAGATTTTAGTAACGCGGATCAACATAAAAGTTATACATCTGAAGTCTGCTTAATTTGCGAGTATCATGAAAATAAGTAAGCTATAGCGATTAATCTAAATAGAAACTGGCAATCTTTTTAATTGATCTTCGTAACCCCAATTTGATGAGTCAATACAATTTTATCATAAATCATAAAAAAGCAATGCAACTACTTGACGTTTTAAAATTTTTGAGTTTACAAAACTATGTCAACAAAGCAGACAAAAATAAACTAGTGACTACGAGCAGTAAGTAGACTTTTGTATTTGTACCGTCCAGCGTGCATGCTCTGAACTATTTGAACGAGCTCGAACGTCAATCAACCTATCGCCTTGTATATGTATGAAATGTAATGTAATTCATGAGCATACTTTAAACCTATACAGGTCCCTATTTATGCTTCCCACGTGATTAGTAGTACGATTAGAATCCGATAACGAGACAAAGAATGCTCATAATTTTGATTTCACCCTGTACCTATACATAAATAAAAAAAGTAAGGTTCCGTAGTCAACGCATGTGTCTGCCCGCGGCTTAGCTTATTGTCTTACTACTATAGAGTTGTTTTTTGGCTTTTTACACGTTGTGGGTGGTATAAAAATATTGTATTGTGAAGGTATGAGAAAGTTGAGTTAGAGATCCATTTGCGAAATATGAAGTATCCCCTTCCAGTCTCTCCTGCTGGCTAAAGGGTTGTTGTTGGATATAAATATAAATCATGTCAGTAACATAAAAACTAAGTTAAAAGGAAAATTATTAGTTAATTAGTAACGATCAACTTACTTAGAGATGTAAAAACTGAATTTTTGTGAAAACATTTAAACCTTAACTTGTTTGTTCATAGCATCAAATATAAAGCCCGTACACATAGTGCGGTGTGCAACTACGGAACCCTACATTGCATGTGGCCCAACACGCACTTAACACCGATTTTTCCACTTGGTTTCATTTCATAGACGACAAGATAAATTAAGTAATAATGACTATAACTTATCAGTTATTAAAATCAATATAAACAAATACGTATTTCCAAATAAATCAGCAATGACCCTGAACTTTCGTTTTATTAGTCTTAAATTCCCATAACTATGACCTTAAATTAAGACAATTTGGAACTTGGTGAGGTTTACATTAAACAGAAACAAAAACATATTATATTATATTATTTGTTATTATACTATGGTGTCAATAAAGTATTTTTGTATTGTATTGTATATTTACGATATAAATTATTAGTATGAGACGAGACATCTTATGTGACCGTATTAATTGAATTCAATAAATAAATAGAAGAATAAAAGAAGAATGTATAATAAGTAAGCTTATTAAGTACAACCTAAAAACTCGAATTAAAGCTATATGCTATCGCATAAGCTTTAACCAGCTCCAATATTACGACAAATTTATTCTGCTTGTGGTAAATGTTTCATTACTTAACAATTATTTTGGATTACTAATAGAAATAATTACGAGTCTAAACAGGTTTACTTTAATCGCAGTTGGATAAAAAATCTTACCAAAATATTACTAACACATAACGTTGAATAGGCAATTTTCATCAGCTACTTTGTACAGATAAATAAAATAAAATAAATATTGGTGGACATTTCACACAACACCATCTAGCCCAAACTAAGCAGAGCTTGTATTATGGTAACTAGATGGCTGATAGAATACATATTATATACTCTTTTTGTATATACATACTTAAGATACATAGAAACACCCAGACACAGAACAGACATCCATGCACATCACACATTAGCTTAGCTTAGCATCAGACATACTACCAACTGAGCTACGAGGCCAGTCAAAGATTTCTTGGATGCTTGATTTTTTCTTCAGAACTTCGTCTTCCGACAATTTCTTCGCGTGCATCTAAAGACGTGCTACTCTCGCAAGAGCGCATTAAGGCCAGTTGTGCTGAGTTACGTTCATACACCTCATGTAGTTCCGGCCACCGACTTTCCAATGAAAGCGACATTTACGGCGCGGCCTTGCTTCGCGCTCCAAGCGTTTTAGGGAATTCACGACCTAGATAAAGGTTAATACAATATAGTACTACATTGTACAACACTTGCGTATGCACATTGTCAGTAATGTTTTATGTTTTAAATTATTTATTTTACTATGGAAATTAACGTAGTTTTCACATATTTTTAAATAAAAACTACGGGTCACTCACGTCTGTTTTGAGCCGAAATATCCGACTATAGTTTCAACCGCATTCGACGGTCTTTTTCAAATGAGCAGCACACACGTCACTCTCGGTCGGTGACGTGCCTTGCACATTTGAAAAAGAACGCCGAATGCGGTTGAAACTATAGTCGGATATTTCGGCTCAAAACAGACGTGAGTGACCCGTAGTTTTTATTTAAAAATTATTTATTTGTTATTTCTTCACGGTAATTGTATGCTTTAATGTGAATTTCGTTTGAATATTTGCATAATTTAGTCACAAATCCAAATTTTAATAATAACTGCGAGTGATTCACTATAATTTACTTGTCAATGTTGTTATATAACTGCAACCTATAATTCACAACTGTGTAAAAGTTTGTTGTAAAGGGCGTAAGAAGATATTAGAAAGCGTGTAATTATTTTAGGACGGAATCGAAATGATAATTATACAATTGAACGAAAAAAAATTAACAGTTGTAATTAGGTATTACGTGCTTTAATATTCGTAGGGCTGTGTCCAAAACTAGCAGTGAAATGAGCCAAACACTATTTATTATACGGAATTAATATTTGTAATAGAAAAAAAATGTTACATCAGAATTGTTTGAAAATAATTCAATTTGGAGAAACTGAATTAATAAATTTTAATAGAGAAGATGAAGGTAAAGGTATGTGTATTTGTACAAAATAGTGGGAAAAAGTTGTGAAATTAAGGCATTTTAAACCCGGCACTGATATGTTTAGAAGATTTTTGAGTGAACACTGCAATATCAGTTTGTTTTTACATTTTACATTATGCTTGAAGCATGTAAAACAACAGCCGGCGCCACCAACTGTCACAAGGCTCCCAGGTACAGATTGAGATATTGCGGGTTCAAGTCCCTTCAGATGTTGAGAATTTTTGAACTATCTACATATCAGTACATACTGTTGTATTGGAATTTTAAAATTATGTAATAATCACGCGATATATCTATTGAAATACGTTAATTTCTAAAACTGACTTTATTTTTGTCTTCATCCATCGAGCATAGAGGAATCAGCTTTCTTACTCTTTCTCTTTCCCTTCACATAAAACCTTTTTATCGTGTATTAGTCTCAAAATCTTAGACTAACCATGAAAATTTTGGCACATTTTAAAACCAAAACGTCAATAAATTGAGGTTGGTACCTAAAGGACGAATTTATGCAGTCGGCGTGTGATCAACGATGGTCGTTCTTTCATCAATATTCAGAACACAATATATTTAAAAGTCTTACGTAAGAAAATATTGCAATCTGTCCTTTTGTCAGTGAAAGCAATAAGTAAAAGTATCTACGATATTATTCACATTTGCTTTCTTGTATTCAAAAGCCACGGTTGAAAGATCGAGCACTGATATTTCATTATTTGTTTTGTTCAAAAGCTCAGAAACAATAGCAGCTTCAAGGATGAAATATTTGAAGTTAAAGTGTGAGCTGCAAGTAAAGTGTTTGTCTGGGTTTCAAATGGAATGAAACAAAAGATATTTCTTATAAATTATGCTCTCTGGATACAAAGCTTAACGTTGTAGCTTTCAGATTCGTAAAACACGCTACAAACTTATTTTCTATGAGAGTGAGTTTTTATTCAAACTGAATTGGAAAGATTTGTAGGTATGTTGCTTTAAATAGCGACGAATAGTCAAATCGCTATTTTCTACTCTCCTAGCTTTCTAGATTTACAGAGGATACAATTGACCTGGGCCTCAAGGCTCAAGACTGCTATTTGAACTTATCACTCGTTCACCACTCCCTGATACGATTTAGTGACTATTTTGACAAATTGTTACTTTATCATTATGTAATAGACTAGTGATTTGTCACAATTCCTGCCACAGTGAACTTACTCGTATCCAAAGTATGTACATTTATGGGTAGCATTTCGTGAATCATGGCCTTACATATTGATAATGGTGTTTATTTTAGTATAATTTTATTATATCTTAGGACAAACTTTATTTAAAAAGAAATGAGTCATTATAAAAAGCTATTTAACGCTAAGAATACTTATGGTACGGATTTAATTTCAAAATAAATGGGCCCTTACCAAAAACTTTAGTTAGGGCTCTAAATACTTACGATATTCTATTATGTGTTGGCTGGTAAATATATTTATAAATTCCAAATAATGATGAAACAAGACAAGCAAAGCGCTCGCTCGATAAGCGTCACGCTTTGTGTGGTAATGTGCTACACTCATCACTGTAAGTTTTAATCATCATCATCATTTTCTAAGCCACAAAAAGTCCACTGCTAGACATAAACCTCCCCATAGATTTCCAAAAAATGACCTGATGAAACGGCTTGTATCATGTGTCTTCCTACCACTTAAATAAGATCGTCTATCCATCCTGAATCTTACAATTAAATATCTATAAGCCCGGATTGTTTCCCGATATGAATCTAAATCCGACAATTATTATCTGCATTTGCTAAAAAAATACCTTGTTCCTACTCCATGACTACCTTTCCAGCTATGAATGATATATAATATATGATATATAGATATCAATCACTCATTAAGGTGATTCTAGTTAAAATCAACGTAAAATACTTAAAAGTCTAAGAAAAACTAGATAACAATTCTATAAATACTAACAACTATTTAAATCCAATCATAACAAAAATACTATATCAAAAACGTCCCTCTCCAATTGGTTCAAGCTGGCAGCTCAAGTCTGATTCCGGCAATAACTTTAAGTTCCAAGTTTGAAGAGCAAGTTCGGTCGTTGATGTCCGCCGGACAGACGACCAAATCTTGGTAATTGCAGACCAGCGGCGTGCGACCACGGCTTGTTTGGCGCAAGACGACACCATTCCAACTTGTGGAGGACTAATTGCGCATAGATTATTCCGGGCCGGCTACAAATAAACGTCTCTCAGTTTAAGCTGAGGTTATTTTGGTGTCTATAGTAAATATAGGGTTAAAATGAATTATCTAAGGCTATGTATATAATTTCTTGCCAAAACTTGCACTAAACAGCATATTTAGCTTAACAATTGTACTATAAAAATGTAGCAGTTGCATTTATTTTACACGAGTTAGGAGGAACACTTCCAAAGCCACTAGAATGCACCATGCGGACCTACTTATAAATAATTTTAGCAACCTAAAACCGTTAACTTCAAAATTGATAAAAAAATCCATATTATTTAATATCCCAAAGTATGACAGTCCGCCCTAAAAATTGTCAACATAAAACATATTCTTGGTAAAAATACAAAAAAATATTTCACAACAACTCTTTGCTCTAAATAATATAAACAAATAGTTTGGAATCTTGTACGTATTTTGTTTGTACAGTAATTTATAAAGGTTACATGTTACCAAAGTAGCGGTATCTCAAAAAATAGAAAAATATGTCAATAAATTACTACAAAAAAATTAAATGTATTTAACGAGAAGCACTTTTATGACGACTCGGAATTTTATTACATGCATTTACATACATACATTATGCGCATATGCACAGTCTGTTTACAGAACAAGATTGCAATTATAAATGTGCCTCATGTAATATAATGCAGGAAAAAAAATCTCTTAATGAGAGTTTAAATGTGATACTCAGAAGAAAAGTGCATGGCAATTTGCGTGTTAAAAAACGCAACTTCATTCCCTACATTAAGTTACACTTTACGAAGAACTTAATAAGCTTTTTGAATAACTCAGTGTCAGATTAAAAATATTTGACAGCATCCATTTCATGTGTTATCTTCCTGTTTACCATAATCCTGTCCCCTTTTTATTTCATCCAACTGGTTTGAACAGTATGCAGACCCGTTCTTGTATTTCGATTCCCCAAAAGTCGTTAACCGGACAAAGTTTTAGCGTGTACTCGCCCACTTAGCGGTAATCCTGCCTCTTATCTCTTAATGTATCTTTCAGAAATGCGATATAGTCGAAGAAAAATTTAATAATTTTAAATTCTCTTTGGGATTATTAATTTTCATCCCGACGTGCACACCCCGATAGGAAGCAGGCCTTCTTTTGAAGATCGGACGGATAAGTAAACGGAAATTAAATCTATTTCCCGTCAGACAAAGAGCAGGCTTGATCACGGTGGACTTGTTAATTTTTTCCTGGTGTTTACATTACAATGAATAAGTGTATTAATGAATATTCCATAACAAGTGATTATTTAACACAAAAAATGTATAAACATATAGGAATGTTGTTGACTATGAGTTCTAGATATAACTCTTGAGGTTTTCAACCGATTGTGACAATAGACATAGGTACAACAAAACAACATACAAACTACACATACTTAGCTAAATTATATATATATACACAAAAAGCAAATCGATAACCACAGACCGATAAAACGTCTAAAGACAACCCAAACGCTCAAATCCACTACCAGTTGGCAACGTACCCAGCATGCTAGCCACATTGACAATGCAGATAAACAAATCTGGCATTATAAGAGTAAGAGTCTGGTATTATGGTTAAGAGTATATATTACAGGTACAAACAGCCTGGACGCACTCCGCCCAATTATTTATAGGGAATATATTAATTGCTACAATTACATAGTCTCTGGCCTGAATAGGAGACCAGTACTCTATTAGAACACTAGATGGCTAAAGATACAAAAAATTTGCTACAATTTTTGTCGTGCTCTTTTTGACTTAGCACGGAGTTAAATTGTCAAGGGACGCATCGTCTGTAGAAGATAATAATAATGAATTAAAGCTTTGCGATTATGTCAATAGATTCCGAGTTCCTCTTCTCGTAGGTTATGTTTTAAGAAAATAAACAATGTTAACCGATTTATCACATAAGTATATTTCTAATAACTAAAACAATTTAGAAAAACCTACCTCGATACCTCGTCTTAGGTTTTAACGTCAAATTGTTTTTTTTATTTTATTGTTTTAGTTATTAGTAATGTTATTAATTTATAATTATTCTATGTATGTTTTATTTCTTTAGATAATAAGCTATATTTAATTTTCGGTACTGTTTTCGTTATGTTTATATTGCTTTTGATTTTAGTATATTTTACATCTGGGGGCACGGCCGTGCTCCCGCCATGTGAGCGAGCGGGTACGTACGGCCGGGACTACCTTTACACGAAGAGATTCGTCGGACTCGAAGCGATTTGTCAGATATTTAGACCCTCATAGCTTCGGCCCCGATAACACTAGAGAGTTCAAATTTTCAGGATAATTTTATGACCTGACGTTTCTAATAATTTGCAGCGTCTCGTGGTCACAGGTGAGACTCTAAATATTGTTGTTTTTTCTTACACAAATTAGATCTACAATTGACGACCAACTCCATAACAACCGTGAAAGCCTTAGAAAATATAATGTTTGTAAGAGTAGTTCTAGCCCTTGATATGCTACAGACCCAACACACCAGATATACATAAAACTAATAATTATAAGCTTATAAAACAGCATTGGAGACCAAATACATAGTTATGTATCCATAATTATAATCATCTATGGCTTTGCTTCTGCTTGCCCACGGATATATGCCTCACTCCGGCTCCGTGTTTCTGTTTTCAGTCGACTTACAATACTGACAATGTGTTAATATAGTATGCGTTTTTTGTTTATACCTATACTTATCTTTATGTATATTTAATAGTATTGATGTTTAATTACACAAAACTTACTAAATTACTCATGCGATTTATTATATTACACTATATTCATAAAATCTAAGACCGTATGCGAAATGAGTACCTACTTACCACATATTTTTTAATTTTAACTTATAAAATAAGTACATGGAAAGAGAATTTCGGCCAGGGTGCTTCGTGAGACTTAATCAGTCGAGCTCGGAGTGCACTTGACGTCCACAAGAGCTCTTACCAGCACACGGGCTAAAAGTAGATGTTTTCATCCACTGACATCACTCAACATAGAAAGGTTTTTTTTTATAAAAAAAAATAAGTTTTAACAATTTTTATTAAATTTGAACTTTTTTTGTGACTGAGAAAGTCGAGCTATCCCCGATGTTCAGCTGGCTATTATTTACCGAGCAAGCAATGGGTCAAACTATTTAATACCTACTACAACGATAAGAGTAATCTAGATATCATTACATATTGGCATTTTGACTGGCTTTGTGGCTCATTTGGTAAGTATGTCTGCCTGCTGGGCTGTAGGTCGTGGGTTCGATCCCCACCCAGGACAAATATTTGTGTGATGAGCATGGATGTTTGTTCTGTGTCTGGGTGTTTCTATTTATCATATTTCCAAAAAAAAAGTACAATATGTATTCTATCAGCCATCTAGTTCCATAGTACAAGCTTTGCTTAGTTTGGGCTAAATGGTGTTGTGTGAAATGTCCATAAATATTTATTTATTTATTTGCCTTGGATAAGCCATTTCAAAATCGTCTATTGTCCGAAAATTGTAAAACTATAATATGCGTTTGATCACATGTATTGTTCTAATAATATCACACACTAGGAAGGCGATAATGCGGTCAAGTACCAAGCGTCGTGTGTATGCTCTCGATTTTGACACCATTGTTCTATCACTTTCGTTTCATCACATCTTATAAAACCCTTTATTTAGCAACATTACTCAAAACTGTAGCATAGTTTTTTTTTATACAATAAAACAACTTTATCCAATAAGCAAGACAGATGTCAGAAAACAAACTTGTATTTTATGTAAACAAGTACCTAATTAAATATTTTTAATGTATATTGGCATAGGATCATTTAGGGGATAAATAAAACTTAATATTCTTAACATAGTGACTTCAGTTGTGTTTAAAATATTAAATAAGGGTATATTTTTACTAAAAACTTATTCCAGAGTTCATTGGTACAAAAACACAAAAATAACATTTAATTTATTCGAAAAATGCAAGAAATTACAATAGTTTTAAATTGTAGTGAGAGTGATTGCAGTTATTACAGTAAGCTGCTGCAATAAAAACTGACAAAACAAAGAGATTGAAATCTTTTATCACGTGTAATAGGTAGCGACTGATCTCATCACTTTAGGACAATAAAAAATTTAAGTGTAGACAGATTTTGTTATTCCAAAAATTCTTATATTTCCCATCAAATAAAAAAAAAATTCTAATGATGACACTTCTACCTTGTAGCGTATCTATGAAACTGCCCCAGAGCCCAAGTTGATTAAAACTGGCATCTAGAAAGCGGTAGAACGGCCACTTTATTTGAACAAACCACTCTTCACCGGCTGCAAGGAGGTCGTTACGACCTCTAGCTCCTCTGGTATTAGCACGCTTATTACATGTGTTGTTTCAGCCTTCCTGTTCTAGCTGTACTCAAAAATATACAACTTATAGTTTACAAGTAGCAGTCATCGTTTGCTGTATTTACGAAGATGGGGACGAATCATTTTCGAGTGGAGACCACGCTTTGGCAAGCGCTTAGCTTAGAGATAGGCTAGCTAGCAGCCAAAAGATGGAATTTTCAATGCTAGATTGAATCTTAGCAATCGTCGTGCTCCATCCTCAGCTATATAGTCTCTTACCATCAGGGTGGTTAATAGTTGAACGTAAATCTATTTCGTATAACAAGTATATATATATGAAATTACCCGACTGCAGAAGCGGTTTTTGCAGTCTAACTTACGATTTCATTACGCTTGATACGCTGTTAAGTTCACCTTTTTTGTGAGAAAGTAGGCGTCAAATTATTGTTGCAAAGGTTAACAATGGGCATTTTTAGAACAATTCTCGTAAAATCTGTTTATTACGAAAAAGTTCATTGGACGTTACGAAAATGTGCGTTTGTAATATATTGTACATTTCCTTGCTAATCAGTTATTAAAATCCTAATATAGCTTTTATTGAAGCAATATAATGTTTTTTTTTTATTTATATTGTGAAGATTTAGTGTAAGGGAAAATAAGCTTAATGGTTATCTTATCACTAATATTATTACATAATTGTATACAAAATTGAGTTTCAATTGACTATTCGTTGAATAAGTCAGACGTGGCCCAAATAGTAAAAATATGACCTGTTGAAAACGTACCTTAAGCCCATTATCGTATATAATAAGTATTTTAATAGAAAAGATGTTAAGGCCAATACAATATCAATAATATGCGATATGAATTGAACGTAAAATCAATTATGCGTAATCAGTGATTTTACAATGTATTATATAACTAAAATAAATGGTGGTTCTGCGAGCAGTAGACCTCACGAGGAAACTAATCAACGATATTATAACATCTACGATTACGAAATATTTTCATCAGCGTTTAAAAAATCCGAACTCAATGAGGTCTAAAGCAGCGACAATGTTTTTAAAATCCTTAGTTTTTAGTTCTTTAGGGCTAATTTTTTACGTGACAAAGTCTAATATATCGATGAACGCCGACTGCACGTACGAAAAAGTGTTCCATTACGTTGTCCCGTTACGCTCATTGTCGAGCTCAATTTTATTCATAAAAGTATGCAATCATTTCATCAATGTTTTGTTATGACGTTGTCACGTTAAACTATCGTCCGTAAACCGACTTTACAGACAACCAATTTTTTTTTTAAATCTTTAACCTTTAGTCCACTTACGCCTAATTTAGCAATCCCCAGATAAAAACCATTTTTCAGTTAAAATTTTGCTTTCTTTTTCTTAAGTCTTATGAAAGAAAAGGACAGAGCTAAAATTTTACTGACAGATACTTTTATCTGAGGATTGAAATATTACCCCATACTCTAAGCCCTTACACGATTAAAATAATTTCAATTATTGAAATGAGTCGAAGCGACAAAACAGATGCTTCTAAACTTCTCAATCTAAATTAGACTTAGCGCGGTGACATAGAGTTTATCTTTATACTTAGTGGTAATGATATTTTATAGGTAATGTATTAAACGATACTTATAACACACTAGCTGCGCCCCGCAGTGTCACCTGCATTTATGTGAAAACTGATATTGCTGATAAAATAAAGTTTATGTCCTTCTCCAGGTCCATCTTTCTCAGGGGTCTCATCTTTATGCAGACATTTAACAGTGAAAAAAGCGTCAACGTCTCATGTGGATATTCCAAAAACCCGAACGAAACGCTAATTCCACTTTAATCGTGCGGACTGCTAGATATTGGAATACTTCCTGAGTGAGTCTTTCTCGATAGATATGATCTGGGTGTCTTTAAATCGCGAGTAAATTGATTTCTTCTAGGTAAGCGCGCTCCATCGTAGACCGCAACGTCGTTTAACATCAGGCGAGTTGGCGGTAAAGCGCAAACCTATTACTACATTAAAAAAAATAACGAAAATACAGAGACTGAGTTACTATCGCTTTTATATTATTAAAATTATTATAATATACTTATAATATTACATAATTAAGATAGGTTAAGCCACATTTTTTATTCACGCATTGTCTTTGCCATTTTATTGTGCATCCTACCTCAATACTTAAGTTATATATTAATATCTCCAGAAAACGGTCAACATTATTATATAACTTGAAGTTATTCATCTTCTTTACGAACTGAACCCTGACCTAAATGTTACTTATACTACGGAATATTCCTTTTCAATGCAAACCGACGTCAAGACTATGGTTTATTTTAATGATAAAAACAATCCACTGACACGGCTCCGCTTGAATTGCTTTTGTATGACTTGAAAGCGAATGAATGGGATATTGCTACCTAAGCCTAAGTGCTATTGAGATGGCGTAGTCAATAAATGTTAAAATAATTTGAAATACAGCAGCTAGTTTTCAAGCAGGCCGCAATTTTGTCGTAACGATCTTGAACAAAATGGGGAATAGTCGTTAGTTATTATGATATCTTGAACAATGTACTTCTTTATTACTTTTTCATGATAGAATGGCTAAATACAGACTGGGCTCGCAGCTCAGTTGCTTTGTATGTCTGCCTGCTGAGTCGTAGGTTCGATCCCCACCCAGGACAAAAATGTGTGTGATGACTATGGATGTTTGTTCTGTATCTGGGTGTTTCTATGTATCATAAGTATGTATTTACAAAACAAAATGTTATTAGTTATTCTATCAGCCATCTAGTTTCCATAGTACAAGCTTTGCTTAGTTTGGGCTAGATGGTGTTGTGTGAAATGTCCATCAATTTTTTATTTTTTTTGTAGTAATAGTTATATATATGAATATACAAAATTATATATTAAAATGATATTACATCTTACCCTCTAATCCTCTCTAACTCTCTAATACCCTCTCCCTTCTATCTAACCCTCTAACCACGGTCAAATGTGGCGTCAAACGGCCTCTTAGTCTTTGACGCTCTGCTTACCCCGTAAGGGAAAATAGGCGTGATTGCACGTATGTATGAAATTTGGTACAGAGATAATTTAGAACCTGGGGATAATTACAGGGTTAGAATTCAGCTTTAATATCGCAGGCTGCTTACTCCATATTTACGATCAGACTAGACCCCGGTACTTATAGCTTTATTTGCAAGGCATGTTTTAAATTATACTGGTTTATCATTTTAGTACGAAAAGACCTGTTCCAATAATATATAGATACATATTATATATTACATATTACCTATATATATACATATTATATGTAATTCCAATGTAACATTTTCTTTCTCGAAAGCCATCTTTTGATCTTCAAATGAACTCTATAAATATCTCTTCAATCAAATAAAGCAACACAACCTAGCTTTCAGTTGCCCATAAGTTTAATCTGCATAAAAATCAATATAGAATTGTATCATTCCATATTTCAACTTTGACCTTATGTCTTTGTGATACATTTCAAACCTGACCTTTGCTATCCGTAACACTGTAGGCTGCCTATAAACAAATTATTGTACATTACGATTCTGCCTTTATTAGTGCAATTAATCACATCGGCATCCCGTACATGAGTCGTATAACATCCAAGCTTGGTTCTGAATCAGCATCCTGTCAATTGCTGGTGTCAAGGAGGTCATGGTGCTAGAATCTTTGCTTATAATGTTATATTGTTCAGTTACGTATGTTACGTTTTACTGAGTATATTTATAAAATGTGAGTCACAAATCTGGTGCTGAATTTTCGAATCGCTCGAAAGGAGTTCACATGTGAATTTCTCTGACTTTCGAACAATATCAACAAAGTTTTGATAGTTATTATAGAATTAAAATTCAATGGTTGAAAACACTCATTGCGAACTGAATTGTTGAACTTTTTTTATGTACTTTAAAAAAGTTGTGCTATTAAAAAGTAGATGTGAACAGTTGCGAGTGAACAAATACTTGAATATCGTTTGAAAGAAAGTCAAATCCGTATGCGATAAGTTCAGCTTTAGCTTTAACTTAATCATCATAAACAACCTTATCTATCCCATTTCTGGGTATAAACCTCTCTCTTATATTTCCATCTGCTTTGGCCCAGTGCCAATCGAGTCCAAGCGTGATATAAACAAATATATTTTCAAAACAAAAATGAAATGCCAGTGAATTTTGCATATGACAGCTGACACACCAAAATTGATCAAGATTACAAAATAGATTAAATGCACATCATGTATATAATCATATTTATACTATAAAAATGTTACCTCTCTTTGGGCAGTCAGCTAATTACAAACGTCCAAGTAAATAGGTATCTATTTACAGCATTGATATAACAAAAGCAATAAACATCCATTTTAACACCATCATAAAAGGACACGATCCTTCAAGATATACGGCTAGAAACCGAGTGTCAAGGTATTTTCCGAGAGGTTATACAATAATTGCGATAGTCACCAGTTGCTTGTTCTTATGCAAATGACAGTGACACTTGCGCAAACACCGGTAATGGCATGGCAACATTGGCAAAGCGGTCCAGATAACCGTTACGCTTAAAGAGAGTTCAAAAAGAGTTCAACGCACGCTATGGCTTTTGTAAGGAGTAATGTTTAGTTGTCAATTGCTGCATGCTAAATAGCCGTGTATTATTACTTAACAGTAAATACTATATGTAATACGTAAAAAAATCTTGTGAATGTAATTTTTTTGTTCACTAATAGTTCACTAATAATAAATTACAAAGCATAGGCTTTGTAATTTTAAAGTACATTTTTAGGGTTTCGTACCCAAAGGGTAAAACGGGACCCTATTACTGAGGCTTCGCTGTCTGTCCGTCCGTCCGTCCGTCCGTCCGTCCGTCCGTCCGTCCGTCCGTCCGTCTGTCAGTAGGATGTATCTCATGAACCGTGATAGTTAGAGAGATGAAATTTTCACAGATGATGTATTTCCGTTGCTGCTATAACAACAAATACTAAATAACAGAATAAAATAAATATTTAAGAGGGCTCCCATACAACAAACGTGATTTTTTGCTCGTTTTTGCTCGATATTGAAAACGACAACAGGTAGGCGCTTGAAATATTCACAGAATACTGAAGTATATTATTAACTTTACAATAAATAATCAAATAAAATTTATATTTAAGGGGGGCTTCCTTACAAAAAACGTGATTTTTTGTCGTTTTTATTGATCATGGTACGGAACCTTTCGTGCGCGAGTCCGACTCGCACTTGGCCGGTTTTATTTCAGTTTTCTTACACTCCTCTGTTTAGGTTCGTAAGCTATCTACGTTAAAATTTTAAAAACTATTAGCATACGAGCTTTAATTTAGAACATTGTTTGTATGATATCATGACTTATCAATATGAAACATAGTACAGGCAACGATATTATATCAACGGTACATGTATGAAATTTTTATGACTATGCAGTAATATTGTAACCATGAATACCGTCTCAGATGTTGAAGCCAGAAAGCTGCCACTGAAATTCTGATGAAGGAAGCGAAACTTGACAACGGAACATTCAACTTCGAAGTTACGAGACAAATTAAATTGTTGAATTCTTTTTCCCATTTTTTAAGGTTCTTTAATTTTAATTTAATTTTAGTTATCTGAAAACAAACTTATATAATGTACTACACTAATTAATATTATGGTATTATTTCAATATAATAGCTTTTAGAAGTTTTAAGGTTTTAGTTTTTAAATTGTGTGTTTGTGTTTATTACTATATAAACCAAATCCTCATACAAGTGGCAGGAAGACGCTGGATGCAAGCCGCTTCCAATCGGTCTTTTTGGAAATCCATGGGGGATGCTTATGTCCAGCAGTGGACTTCTTATGGCTGAGATGATGATGATGAACCCGAATCCCATCAAATTATATTTAACATTATATAAATAATTTGTTTTTAGATTATAAATAATTACATGTTTGAAAACGTAAAAGTGAGGAAAAATTTTATACGCCTTAAGTGAACAAAAGACATAAACGCGCTCGCGCCGCTCTATCCATGTGCGTAAGCGCAAGTACGAGTATTATATTTGATTTTAGCACTAACCTGGTTCTATTTTTGATATAAGCACTATAATTATAATACAGTCTGTTATACAGTAAAAGAAAAGTAAATCCAGCTCAAAATAAATACAAAAGTTGATGTTTTACATGGTTTCAGAACTAATACTTATGTAAAACAAGTATCTATATTAAAAGAAACAAAATACCCGACTGCAGAAACGCAGTTTTTGCAGTCTAACTTAAGATTTCGTTACGCTTGATACATTGTTGAGTGTGCGTTTTCTGTAAGAAAGTATGCGTAAAATCGCTGTAAATTATTATAAATGCGCATTTTTTACATTAATTCGATTAAAACCGCTTGTTTATTACGAAAAAGTTCTTGGTGGTTACGAAAAAAAACGATTTTTTTTGTGAGGTATGTATTAATATTTTTACAAAAAAAATATAGCCTATGACACTCAGTAAGTGAAGACGAATCTAACATCTCGCACATCAAAATCGGTCAAGCCGTTTAGACTGTAAGTGATCAGAAACATACATATATACCCACATACATATATATACATACAAACGTACATACACTCGAGAAACATAGCTTTCCTTCTTACGCAGTCGGCTTACATTAAAGAGTACAATGCCTCTTTAAAGTATGGAATTTATTTATTCTTACGCTCTGTATTTATTACTTTATGAAAGTTAACTTCGCTTCGTGGTTTTACCCCAATCCGACAGGAACAGTTCAAATTTCAAGATAAAAAGTATCTTACGTGTTGATCCAGGGTAAAATCTATTAACATTCTAAATTTTATTCAATTATGTTTTACAGTTTTAGTGTGAAAGTATTATAAACATACTCACCAACTCACAAAATTCCCCATTTGTAATATTAATGAAATAAGCAATAAAATTTTGATTGATTACGGAATATCGTCTCTACTGACAGTTAAATGGTTAAGTATAGACTTGAAACTTATAGTATTTGTTATTTTTAGAAAACATTCACAAAGTGTTTTAATCTTTATGTAAAAGTTTATAATAAAAAAGTAAGCGAAACCGCGATAGCAACTAGTATATTGTTAAAAGATTTATAAACATAAAAGGTCACAATGACTCACTCATACACAGAAACTGAATCAACTAAACGGCTAATGCAAACAAATTAATTAATTTCAATTAGCATCCAATTGGTGCTCTCACAGCTGGCTATCAATATCTTATCTCTCTCTATACTCTCTACGGCAAGATTGACATATTCATTTATCCAGACATCTCACAGACATGTGCTCGAATAATTTAGCGGTAGAACGAATCGATACTTATACAGGGTGTTATTATTGATGTGTATCTAATTCAGTAGGACAAAATAATAAAAGTCATTAGAAATGTTGCGAGAAGTCATATTTTTTGCTTTGTGAATATGTTCGTGAAAATCAATTTTAGTTGCTTTATGCGTTAAGCTGTATTAAACCTAAAAAATATTTGAGGAGCATTTAGTAAGTTACGATTGTAGAGATATATGCACAAGAAATGCAATGTGTTATCGGGGGAGTGCAATGTATTATCAGCATATAGATATGAAGACCGATAAAGTTTTAAATTTGCTATAATTCAATTAGTCAAACTTTCAGTTTTCCCTATATAGGTATACCAATTGCTTAGACTTACAAGGATATTTCTTCAGAGGTGGAGATTGCTTCAGATATCGGTAGTAAGTTTTTAATATATTACCGTAATACAATACAATAAACAGAAGATTTAGATTTTTTATATTATATTATGGTAATATGTTTAAAAAACTTACCACCAGAAGAAAACTTAATCTCGAAGAAATACTCACCATACATAAATACGATACCTTTTCTAATTTTCGTTCATGTTTCATGTGATGCTTATCTACAGCTCCTACTGATCAGTAACACCCTGTATGTTAGCATGATGTGGTTGACGGCAGCGGAGATGTTAGATAAACACTCATGTCGCACGTCGGCAGCTCTCTCCAATCTTTACTGAATAGGTTACAACTAAAGCATGTTTTACACTGGTTAGAACAGAATAAAATGTATTTGTTCAATAAACCAAGAAAAATCTTACATCTGAAAATAATGAAAACAATAGCTGAAAGTTATGGAAAATGAAATCATAAAAGATTTCATTTTCCATAACTTTCAATTTTCTTCAATTCTTCAATTTTATTGGCTAGAAATGGAGCCCATCTGAGTGGTATATGATGCTAAATCACACTCACCCAAACCCATCACATTTAATTTATTCTATGAGAATACTCTTTTTTTCTGATTATTACGTACCTACTGAGTATTATTTAAGTTATTCTTTAGTAAAATGAATACTAAATTTTTTTCTGATTATTACGTACTGAGTATTATTTAAGTTATTCTTTAGTAAAATAAAAATCATAATATAATTCACCAAATATCATCAAATTTATAGTTCTTAGTCAATTCATCAAGCATAAAACTGTATCAAATATTATATTTACAGAAATATAGTTTTACTATTTTGGCGAGCAGAAATGCTCAAGATCTTGAGAAGACTTGAGACATCACATCAAAATTCATGCTTGTATAATCCGTAACGTAGATGAAGATGGATTTTCCAACATTTTATTCCCTATTTTACCCATGGAATTTTGTTGTTGGCCACTAAGTCGTTCCAAATAGTTATTAATTTTTCCCTTAAAATTAGTTTCTTACATATAAAAAAGAAACAACTTTTTTTACTGTCCGATAAGCTCCCTTGTTCAGTGCACACAGCGCTTACCTACTTTCTTCGCTGTGCTCGTGTGTTGGAGTCATGGAACCCGTTTGTATCAAGTTTCACGGTGACAAGATCGCATCAGGCGCGCCAGTGTTATAATAACATGTACCGAATGTTGACAGTTATTTCCTCTGTGTCGTTACGTGGCGTATTGAAGTTATGACTGAGAGGTATGTTGTAGCTAGAGGTTGAAGCTTCAGTGAATACTATGATGGTGGGAAATTATGGGGAAATTGTGAACATGTCCGTTTTGCTGAAGTTTTAGCTGAAATTGACATTTAAAAATGGTTGGTGAACTTTTACACTGGTAATATGAACTTGTCAAACCAATAATTCGAACCTGAAATAAAAATTTGATCATTAGCCTTATTTGATTTTTATTACTTTTTCATCTGTTCAGTTCGGTTCATTAATGGTCGTAGATCGTTCTATAGAAAATATGGAACCTACAGCATTATACACAAAAAACATTTAGGTACATAAAAAACACAATTTGTCGGAAATATCGTATGTACGTTTACTATTGCATTAATTTATATTCTAAACAAATACACACTTTACCAAATTCTATAAATGGTACCTGAATTTATATGCAAATAAGTCCAAAATCCATTAAACTTTAACGCACATAGAATACGTTGAAGAATATAGGTATCTATCTATAACAACAAAATTCATTCTAGAACAACCGATTTAATTCTGACTCATGCCGGATACACAAAAACGGTTTTTAATAATTAAAAATGTCTGTCAAAAATACGGAACAAAGTTGAAATATGACCATGCTGTGCATTAGTGTATCAAATCGTGCACTTCTCTAAACCAGTCTCGAAATATTTATACGTACAAAAAGGATCATAGAGAAGCAGCGTGAGGCCGGGTCACGAACATGAGTAATATTAGGTAATACATTTGTTTGTTTGACGTCCTAGGTCTGTTTCCTTGTGTTTCTATATTTATGACATCATAAATGATTTAAAATTGAAAAAATAGCCCGTATCATGTGTGTGTCATGGTTTTATTATGATATATATGTAGTGCAGTACTTCTAACAGAATTATGCTAAAGAAGTGTGTATATACAAGCAACTGCGTGTGAGTAAATAAGAATATTTTGGTGTACAGGGATTATTTTCTTTAAAATTTCTGGACAAAAATAGATTTAATATGTACTAGTATCGCAGAAAGACGAAAACAAGGCGTTTCTACGTAGGTTGTGATCTATTCGAAGATTTATATGTCATTAAATAATTTATTATTACAGGCAAGCGGGCTGCTCGTTTTGACACTGTTGCAAAAAAATATATATAAATAAATTACTTACATTTTTTTTTTTTAATATTTGAATATTTTAGAACCAGGCGCCACTGATTAATGTCGGTTTCATAAAAATATAAAAACTATATAAAACAAAATATCTCAGACAATATTAAAATGATCGCAAAACTAAACTATATCTTTCTATCGAATTTAAATGATCAAATCTATTGATAAGATAAAAATCAAATAATAGTTTTACTTCTAGATATTTATAGATTGTGTTCAATTAACACACCTCTAGAATGTACTGATCTAGATAAAAAGAAGCCCATATATGTAGGTAAAGTGAAGGTATACACGACATCACGACATAATATATCCACACGGAACTTATGAGCGACATTATTTCTAAGGTCGGCTGCCTTATAAATATACAGGACAATCGAGGAAACAAATTTAAAAATTTTTAGTCACGCACTAAAGCCATTTATCATAGTGATTGTTGTCGGCATCTGGCCACCGAATAAATTGTAGAGTTTTAGCATTAGTGGTCACAAAACGCCCGCCCCAGCGCTGGGCGGCCAGGTAATAATTCCAATCTGCACCAACAGAGCCAAACTTCGCAACGGCCAAACTTTAACACATTACCTTTTAATTTGGATCCGGTAGACAAATAAGATGTTGCCGAAAGGAATTTCATTGAAACACTTGAAACTTCAGTCGGGATAAATTGAAGCTCAAGATTGCGCCCTCGCTGCTGTTCCTAAAGCGATGAGATACGAATTTCTCATTAAAATTTTCAAGAGTGGAATCCTGGTGCTTTATTCAATTCCGCATTTTGAAACTAAATCGCGAGTTACAGTTCACTTTTGTAAGTAATTTAAAAATTAAAAATGCATCCACAAAATCCATCAACATTTATTGGCCTCCCTTATTTGATTTAAAAAAATGTAGGTAGCCTGTAATACTTCGCAGATATAAACAAATTTAACTAACTTCATAAAATATAATCAGAAATGTCATTTAGGATGCAAAAGTGTATACAGAATATATATACATACTTGTTGTTCTTACGTTGTACATTCGAATAACAAAAATGTCAAACTAAAAGTCATACGAAGTCCAGCAGCCTAGTTGGGAGACCGTCTGACTTGCGATCCTGGGTTCGAATCCCGCGGCACGCACTTCTGTCTTTCGAAGTTCGAAGTTATGTGCGTATTGTTGATTGCCGCCAACTTCAAAAGGTGAAGGAAAACATCGTGAGGAAACCTACATGTCTGAGAGTTCTCAATGATCTTGAAGATGTGTGAAGTCTGCCAACCCGCACTTGGCCAGCATGGCAGACTATGGCTTTACCCTTTTCACAATGAGAAAATGGCGCGCGCCCAGCAGTAGGACATTTTGTACAAACAGCCTTGATAAAAAAATAATAATAAAAGTTGCAAATAAGCGTAAACCTATTCTTAGTAAAAATGTGACTATATAAGCTCCAATGTTAGATCTGGCTCCATAAAGTCCGACGAGGGATCGAGTGGAACTAGTTTCCTACACGATTGCTAGAAGCTTTCATATACTAGCCTAGATTAATACGACAACAATAACAATTATAGAAATATAACGGGTTCGTAAACTTCAGCAATATTTCACACAAATCACATGCATAGCTGTAGAAATGCTACAGTTGATATGTTAGTATCGTGCAAATAGAATTTGATATGACCAGTGACAGGCGAGGCGATCCCTTAAAAGCTTGGTTCTAGTTACAATACAAAAAGTATTGATAGACGCTGTTTGTTCTGTATGTTTTTATCATCATTATCGTCATCTCAGCTACAATAAGTCCACTGCTCGATATAGGCCAATCCCATGGTGCCAATCCCAATCCCGTCTGATATTTTCCTGCTACTACTGCTGCTTTTACTGCTGCTGTCATCCTACGCTGTGCTTGCCGTTGGGTGGTCTTTACTCAAGCACTTTTCAGCTCCAATGGAAATCAGTTCTCGTGCTATGTGCCCTGCCTTCAACTTGCTAATCCACTGTGCTATGTATTACTTCCATACATATTCGTTTTCGGTTTAAATGATTTGCTACATTTGCTAGCAGTTTGGTCATAATATATTTTTTTGTTAACTCGGTATGACCATTTTTCATTTGTATTAACTTGAACTTATAAGTTATTTCTTCAAATGATATTTAAAACGGTTATTAAATTTGAAGAAACTTAACCAAAAACACAAGTGAAAGTCCCAGGTGAGGATCTTACTTTGTCAAAGTGTGCCCGAGACCGCTTCTCATCTCGTCTTGTACTATGGTAATCGTTCGCTTCACAAACAGAATGAAATTTAATTTCTCCCCAGTTTCCCCTAAGAAGTCTCTTTTTCTTGACTTATTTAAATAAGTAACTCGCTGATTAATTTAGGGAGCTCAGTTCGGCTCATTTTCAGTTTCATCGAATGAAACAAGTTTAATTAATAAGTTTTGTGCTTGGGACTTCGCGATATTGAAATGGACTCTGTTGTGTTTCGAGGTCAATGTAGAAGCAACAAATTTTCGGAAAGTTTCCTCGAGTACCTATTTTCATTTGTGAAAATTAATAAAGTAGACGTTAATTTACTTGGGGGTGGATGATGAATTATTTTGTCTGTGATACCTACTAGAAAATGATTTTCGTGAAATTCTTCAATAGTATTATAAGAGTCGTTTTCTAAAATACTCTTAAGGCACCAGAGTAAGTGTCGTAGACACTTCGACGTCTTGACGTAAATATTGTTTAAAAACATTTATATGTAATAAAGTAAGTAATCAAAAATATTCTAATAAAAAATATATCTGAATACATCTTAAACGTGTTTCACGATGCTGAAGTTCGCATTTTTTAAAGCTCAGTTAATTATCCAATATTTAAATAGTACCGTGTGAGAGTGAGACAGCTTCAACAGCCACCGCGGCATCTTAACATCATGTATGTGTGTAATATTATTATATAAAATAATATAATAAACATAAAATATATAATATAATATTATTTTTGGGGAAAAAACTACTACTACTAACTACCAACAGGTTTATAATCAGCAACTATGTAACTCACTATGACATAATCGAAATAAGTAAACATCTCACTTAAGGATTCGCTCAACACGCGCAGTTATCTCTCTCGCGCATCACAACCTTTTTAAACATATAAAATCATTGAATAGGGATATTAGAAAAGTGAGAGCTGAATTTGTTTATTTAGACAGGAGAAATATTGAAAACAAAGTTTTTCTTCGATATCTTTTAAATTGGCTGAGGAATAAGAAATATGTTTTTTTCTAATTCCGTCGCCCGTATAAATGATATCTGATTAAAACTTTTTTTTCAAATATTTCTCCCTCTAAATAAACAAATTTAGCTCTTACTTTTCTATTATAATATCCCTCAATGGTTTTATATGTTTAAAATTTTTATGATGCGCGAGAGAGATAGCTACGCGCTTTAATCTCGAGCTTAACACCTCGTTATACCTAATTAACAATTAACACCCATTGACCGTTACTAGTACAACAAACTATCTTATATGTAACCATAGACAAACAACTGTTGTCAACAGTAGTACCTATGTTCAAGTTACCCCTCCCAGGTTCCGGTATCTGTCAGTGACATCAGAGCCGAGAGGAGGTCGGCCCGCTCTCTCCTCGACCTCTGACTTCGTATAATTCTCGGCTGATCACACCGGTTACGTCACCAGATTATATCTTAACGATCCACCGTGGAAACTGAGATGAGAAAATATCACTAAATATTGTTCAGTTTTGTGTAGTTTCTTGATAAATGACCGATTTACAAACTACACGCATTTATATTAAAGTGGAATTTGATGTACGTACCAATCGTAAAAAAGATATATATCTCTGTCTTCTTTCCGCAAGTGTCATTACATGTCAGCCAGAAATTGACAAAATATGTTAAGGATTGCTCAAAGTTAAGTAACGTTTTTCAGTAAGACGAAATAATAAAAATAATATCGAAATTCAGTCCGAATAAAAATTATAATAATCATTAGTAAATTACATCAAATAACTAAAATCACTTCGCCTCGACATGCTCGTGTTTTCTTTATTTGTAGTTTGATTGGGTGTACTGACATTGGTTGTTTAACCAACTAGCTATGCACACATGCTTATATTTTAAATTTGGAATGTACAAACATGAACATGTTTGTACATTCCAGATACCAACTAAGAGAAATTAATGATAAAAAATATTTTTACAATAAATATTGACAATCCAAATATCTCTTCATCCAACCGGTGTTGAACTCACTTAAATATCTTATGGATGATAATCCAAATAAACCTCGAAAAGTTCTCAAGTGGAGACCACGCACTGGTAAGCGCAGCGTAGGAAGACCAGGCACACGTTATATAGAATACCATAGACAAGTAGCAGCAAGATGCAGGATGCAAACCGATTCCAACCTGTATTTTTGGAAATCCATGTCCAGACCTATGTCCAGCAGTGGACTTCTTATGGCTGAGATGGTGAAGATGAACAGATTAACGCTATGTTAACATAAGACGTAGTGTAAGTACGTCTTATGTTAACATACAAGGCGATATTTCCAATATCCAATTTGCGTGTTGTAAACGAGTCGTTAAATGCCCATTAAACTGTCACCGTTGTTTAATATCTGAAAATTATTTTCCTTTGATAACTTAATAGGCCGTTTAGAATTCCAGCGAAACATTAAGTAGGTACATATGTTATTACTTGACTGGTAGGTACACTTTTTGTAATATGAGTAAAACGTAATTTTGTTTTATATGAGTTTCATTTAATAACGAGAAAGATTATAAAATCCTTAAAATATCTTACGGGTAACTTTTGAGTCGAAATCTCCGACTATAGTTTCAACTACATGCGGCAGTCTTTTTCAAAAGGAGCAGCGCAGACGTCACTCCCGATGGACGTTTCGTATGGTGCCGCGAGCTAAAGACCGCGCCGCGCGTCATCGGTTGTAAAAATGTTAAAGATATGTAACAACCACGTTAGTTTCCATAGTTAAAGGTTTAGAAAATTTTAAAATCCCCATCATAAAAAAAACAGCTGAACCAATTTTGATGAAACAGAACAAAGAAAACTCTCAATCAAATCCACTTAAAAAACTACTTAATCAGTCCACCGTTTGAGAGCTATGATGCCACAGATAGACACACAAATACACATATATCTGTAGATCTGACACAATATAGGTTGACATTAATGCACAATAACAAAATTAAAGTATTAGTTAATAAATCGCTCGCTAATAAAATTAGGACGCTCTGCCAACCTCAATGTTCCCAAATAAATAAAATCTAGGTTTCTCCAGAAGTGAATAGGATTATCATGGACAAACGTGCTTCATCTTCGACCACATTGTTTCTCATTATGAAATGAGGTGTGGTCAAACGTTAATCAATCAATCATAAAAATATGAGCAGTAAGTACGAGTATAAGGCTATTGTCGTCCTTGGGAATAGGTACGTTCATTCACACACGGTACATACAAGAAATTTATGGTTGAAATTTATGATTCATATCATTTCTAAAAGGCGTAACAGTAACATTTGATGATATGGCTTTTTGGCTACCATTTACAAATTTAGAAAAAAAAACATGTTTTTATGATGGTACTACTGATCCTAAATAATTGTCACTAGTACCATTAATGGTACTAAGGATACAAAGTTGTGTCAATTGTACAAATCAATGGTAATGATGGTACTACTGGTCCTAAATAATTGTCACTAGTACCATTAATGGTACTAAGGATACAAAGTTGTGTCAATTGTACAAATCAATGGTAATGATGGTACTACTGATCCTAAATAATTGTCACTAGTATCATTAATGGTACTAAGGATACAACGTTGTGTCAATTGTACAATCAATGGTACTACTGACAATAAGGCTTATTTCTTATTCCATTAGGTATATATTTTTTTAAGTTGCTCGGATCTTTTGGGTGGAATTATTTGCCGCCTTTTCTATTTTCTGTGATTTTGGAATGTTCAAGGCTATAGTGAATAGATATTATGCTCTGAATCGACGAGCTCCATCCTCGGCCACACCATCTTAACATCAGACAAGTTGTTAGTCAATATAATGTAAAAAAAACTCTTTCCGATCAATAACGTTCTTTTCCGCTAATAAGACGTTTATGTTTTACGAAAAAGTTAATACTTAGATACTTATTTATCTATGTATTTCTGTGAAACCGGCTTTGCAAAAAGAATATTGTTCAGTAACGATTACGTATCGCATACCCCGTTAAAAGCAAAATCCCGATATTTTATACGATTTCATCA
Organism: Lycia hirtaria; assembly: GCA_947563715.1. Taxonomy (NCBI): domain Eukaryota; kingdom Metazoa; phylum Arthropoda; class Insecta; order Lepidoptera; family Geometridae; genus Lycia; species Lycia hirtaria. Next base: position 36,828,674 of record OX387381.1, on the reverse strand, counting down.
GCAAATCTCTCCCTCTGTATTCGAAAGAATCAATCGATATAAGCCTATTTCATATAATCGTCCCATCTCTGCCAACGGCCGATTTTGCCCGTCTATTAAAATTTCAACGTAATCGTTACAGAGTGACTAATGGATAAACCAATAAAGGAAAAGATTTTTATACCTTTTCCCACCTCAAAGGGATGAAAGGGTTCATTTGCTTGCTAAAGGGGCTTAAACTGTCCGATAAAGGAGATTTTCGAGTATCAAACTTGATAAGGAACTGGATTACTTTAGATTGCCTGTCACACAAAAATGAAATACGCTGACAAAATTAAATTTACTCTAATGACGGGAAGCTTAGTTGTTTCAGTTTTTTTTTCTTTTTAAGTCGATAATAGCTTAGATGAGGCGCGCGGTTCCACCAGTTTGTACGAACACCACTTGCAAATTTTGTCAGCGGTACTCACATATACATTTAAAATTGTGTCAGTACTTTGATTATGATATATAATTTTGGAAAAATTGTAAATAATGAAATAACTAACATTCGCAAATGTTTACTTGTAATTATTTATTTCCAGAAGCACTTGAAATTATTTATTAGCATATGTCATAATTTTAATTGGTTTTTGTTGATTGTTACAGAATAACACATCGGTTGTCGCGTCATTCGGTGAGTAAACCCATTATTTCACAAATTGTTTGTGAAACTACTTTGGGTCGACGAAAATTATGAAATATTGGATGAATGAAAATAGTGAATATTTTATTGCATAACAGAAAAAAATACACCAAATGGGCACATTCATTCTAAAAGATTGAAAGCAAGCCTCCGTTTTGTCCAAACTGAATTGAATGTAATTGAGACAATTTATTATTAATTAATTATTATTAATAATTATTAATCGACTATGCAAAAAAAAACGGGTTGCACTCCGGGAGTGCCGGCAGAACTGAAAACTAAAAACGTGCATGTGTCTTACGTGCATTGTGTCGAAAATAAGCATTCGGTGCAACGAAATGACGTCATGCTAGAAGGACAAACTTGTACATATACAATAATGAACTTTAAATGCAGAACGTTAGAAAAGGTTTCTGACTGTCCGTCTTACGATCTGACGCGAGTTTAAAATTTTTTACCCATCCCAAAAATGCACAACACCGCTAAAGAAGTTTTCACTTCAAAAAGTTATAACATCTGATAGTTTATGTATAGAAATGTCCATGTGTTTTTTAATCTATTATTCTTCTTTTTCTCTCTATTGGAAACATTGGACTCGCGCGATTCAAGTATTTTCAAGCTTTTGTCGATAAAGATAAGGAATTTAGTTTCAACTGTAAATAACTTCCTTAACTTAATAACTTATGTGTAAAAGATACGTTTTATTATAGGTAGAAAGCTCGATTCCTGAATACATACATCTCGATAAATAAATCATCATCATCATCATCATCTCAGCCATAAGAAGTCCACTGCTGGACATAGGCCTCCCCCATGGATTTCCAAAAAGACCGATTGGAAGCGGCTTGCATCCAGCGTCTTCCTGCCACTTGTATGAGGTCATCTGTCCATCTCGTGGCTGGTCTTCCTACGCTGCGCTTGCCGGTACGTGGTCTCCACTCGAGAACCTTTCGGCCCCATCGGCCATCAGTTCTACGTGCTATGTGCCCTGCCCACTGCCACTTCAACTTGCTAATCCGCTGTGCTATATCGGTGACTCCTGTACGTCTACGTATCTCTTCATTTCTGATTCGATCTCGTAGAGAGACTCCGAGCATAGCCCTCTCCATAGCTCGCTGCTCGATAAATAAATACTTATCTAAATTCGATGACAAAAGAAAAAAGATAATGAATCTTATAACTATTGCATTTACTGTTCAAAAGTAATAGTATTTCTTCTTTATTTTCCGTAACATACTGATAAAATATATCTGAAAAATCTGCTCACACCCTGAGCACTCGCCCCAGCTAGCACGTAGCGCGACATAATACGGTGTAATTAAAGAACACACCTAGTTTAGGAGATAACGGATAACTTAATGCACTCAAAAGTGTCGTAAATTTATTTACAGTAATAAGAAAAATAATTTTAGGCAAATTTACATAAACCAAGCTAACTACAACAAAACAATATACAAACTCAACTAACTCAACTACTGCACAAAGAGCATATCGATTATTCCAGACCAATAAAGGTCTATGTGATCATAATATATATTTTGTATTTGTATTGTTAAATATTTTTTTTTATTAATTCGGAATCCAGTTAAACTGTAAATATATTTAGTGCAAGTAACTGTTCTGGAGCTCAATTTCGAATTTAATCGGTGTAAATATCCTACATGTACTTTAAATGAATCCTATCGTAGTTCGATATACTACGGTCGAATTATTGAAATTGAAATTATTTATATTTTGTAGTGTTGTGAAACGTTAACATTGGTACCGAAACTAAATGTAAAACTTTGTTTGAACTATTACTGATGACATATTATAATAAAATGATCAGTTATAGTTGTCCTTATAAAACAATTAAATTGCCAGGTGATTTTTCAACAACATGGCATATTGCATTGTTGCAACAATAATGTCATGTTAGAATCAATAGTATTGGCAACAATCAGTAAAAACGCTAACGACTAAATAAATTATACGGGTTATAAATACAATATATTCTAGTGCCGGCACACAACGAGCTGCAGGCGCGGGAGCGGAATCCGCAGCGAAAGGCAAGCATCTCAAATACGCTGCCTTGGAATCAGCGTATGAGTTTATTCCGATTGCTGTGGAGACAACGGGTCCGTGGGGCTCCGAGGCCAAGAAGTTTGTTGCTGATCTAGGACAGCGCTTAAAGGAGAGAGGTCGTGATCCCCGGGCAGATTATTACCTCGCCCAGAATATTTCTCTTGCTATTCAACGGGGAAATGCTTCTAGCCTTATGGGAACGTTCAGACGAGGGGAGGGCGATGGCGGGGGGGTAGTGGCTTTAATATGTTAGGCAAATTGTGTGTGTGTGTGTTTTTGACTTTGTAACCCTTTGTTGTTGTCAATTTATAAAATCATATATTCTATATTAAGACTATTCTCGGAGTTTGTCTTTGCAGTTATCGAACTCCTAAACAGTAGTGCACAAGTATTACCATTTTCGATTTGAAGTTAAAATGTATCCAGCGAAATTTCCAGATTTGACGAGATATAATTTCTCAGTGACTACCGCTGTATATTGCTAAACAGAGCTTTGAATAGTTAAGGTCAACGTTTGTCAAATTTGAAGTGGAAAATACCATAACTGGCATATGTCACTGAGCTGTTATGGGCAAGCGTGACGCTTAACTAGACGAGCAATGTACTCGTTTAGTAACTAAATTTAATCAAAAAAACCTTAACTTATTACTACTAAAGTAAAAAATACAATATTCTTAAATTATTTTGAGCTCAGTTTTGTTTGCAGGTAATTCAATTTATATCTTACTTAGATTAAGTCAAACGTCATCTGCTCTCTTTAGGTATAATGCTACAAATACATGGTAACTGCTTGCTGGACCTGACTATTAAGTACTTTCCCGCGCTATAGAAGAGATTAAAAAGAGATGCACTCTTGAAATGTCAATAGATTAAAAGTGAATCTTTTGTACCTGTACCATTAACTATGAGCCTTTCGAGTAACTAAATACTCCACCGCCTCCCAGACTGTATCGAACTTAAATAGCTGAACACGTGTCGTGCTTAGCTGAAATCCGTTATCGAGAACGACTCTCAAAGGATTTAATTTCCTGTCGGCGAAATGAAAATCGATTAGTTTGATTTCCGGCGGCACCGGCGGCCGTCCCGCCCTCCCGAGGCAGCCCGATAGTTTCCGATGCGCAGCCCGAGCCAAATTAAATAAGACATGCAAGTTAATCTAACCGGGCTCCTACCTTGGTTTTGTTAATCCTAGGTTGGCGTCCGTCCACATGTTTTCCTTCTATTTTGCTACATTGTTGTCTGCCGTTTTGTTGCAAGATTTCAAGTTTCGATTTAACAGGTTTCCATTTCTTTTTTGTTTCGGTTGTGGATTCGATTCTATTGAGCATGGCAAAAATATCGAAACGATATTGAGAGCTGAAAATGGTTGAGAATGAATGAATGATTTCTGTTATTTTTAAGCTCGTTAGTATTTTTATCTTCTGTCGTTTTAATTGAGAGGTAAAGACATTAGTGCAAGGAAGTTGGATCAATGGAAGGAGCCATAAACTTTGCTTGTCGCTATTCAGCTGTATAAACCTCGTGTCCACTTCATTCCTACTTTTCGGTTAAGTGAGCGTCTCTTAAAAAAAGTAATTGCAATAATTTTTCTATTAAAAAACCGACTTCAAACGCAACTTACTAAATCCTTCAAGATTGTAAACTTTTTAAAGAGACCTCTCTTCACCCGCTCTTTTTTTTCTTTTGTCAAGAATGCGATTTGTCATTGAATGTCAATTGCTCGGTATCGAAGATTAGAATATGTGCAGATACGATACGATACGATAATCCTTAATATTTGACACTCTTGCAAAGAAAAACATGTAGGTGGAACTCTGCGATTCTATAATCTGACGCACTTACTTAGGAATACAATGAAAATATTTTAATTTTCAGAGATTATTCAAAAAGACATTGCTTTATTAATGTTTATAAAATAATTATGGGACCAACTTGGTAGCTTTCTCTATACACCAATTCAGGAAACACAAAAATTGGTTCTCGAATGGCGGAGTAATTCGTGTACATACATAAAAAAATACGATACGAACACAGGGTACGAATTGATAACGTCCTCCTTTTTCGAAGTCTGTTAAAAATAAGTGATAATTTAATGCATTAGTTTATGCCACCTACCTAGTGATCGTCTAAAACGCACGTATAAAATATGAATATATTTTCTTAACTATGTCAGCAATTATTATATTTCTACCTATATATATTTTTGGCAACAAATAGTGGACACGGTATGAAACACTATACCCTCCATCTATTAAGCGTAGCGAAAATTTCTTTATCTGTGTATCTATGTATGATTTTTATGTAAATCTGTATAGTTTTCATTAGTCGTGAAATTTAACCTAATCCGGGTTCTACCTTGGTTTTGGTTTTCATAATCCTCGTTTGGCTCCTTTCCGTATGTTTTCCTGCTATTTCGCTACATAGTTGTCTGCCGTTTTGTTGCAGATTTCAAGTTTCGATTTCACAGGTTTTGATTCTTTATTTTTTATTTCGGTTGTGGATTCCATTGTATTTTTAATAGAAAGAGAAAAATAAAGAATCAATACAGAACATGAAAATTATTATGAATGTATGATTGCTTTTTGATTGTACATCTTTATGTTAAAGCACGTTATTGTTATGTATACCAAGTTTTGTCTAAATTAGTAGAAGAATAAAATAAACAAACAAAAACATCCGGGCATATGTAAGAAAAGTCCTTTTACTACAAAAGATCAGTCAATATCCAACAAATAAACTCTAACTGAAGCATCTTTTTATCGTTATCATCAGAAAGTTATGATGTACATCAAAAGTATCAATATATAATGTAAAACTAATGTCCCAAGGTTTCCTGGATTGCTTTTAGCGATAAGGCCGCCTGTTGTTTCACTAGCATGTAAGCCCTTTTCGCTATGTACTTAATTTGTGTTTTAGTTAAGATGTAAACAATAAAGAGTTTATTTAAATAACTATGTTTATAAAGCAAATACCAACTGTTATACCAAATTTCCCCCAGTAGAACTTGTTCTATATTTTTAATCTATCCGTCCGTTTAAATACCACTCACCCAACCTAGCAAAAGACTATGAAAATGTTATTATAAGCAAAGTTCATTCGAAACTTTTTCAATGTTAATATTTATTCAACATATTATTTAAACTATGAAAGAGTGCACCCGATATAAAATTTAGTATCAAAATTTCTCTTTACATTTCTCCCCTATCAACATAAAAGAATTCTTCTAGAAAATTCTCATCAAACAAAATTGAGTTTTTTCCAGGTTTTTTTTACTTAGTTTCGAGTTAAACGATACTTCTTGAGTGAAAAATTCTTAAGATCAAAGTAGGGGGAGGGGAATGATGCTCTAAAGTCTCGTCTCGTCGTAAATCAATTCCGCGACTTCACCTCGAAAGAACAAACAGAAGTCGTTGTAAGTTGCCACAAATAATGCCGACTGTAAGTGAGTGTTGAGAGGTGATACCATTACTTGCACGCCTGCACATTTTACCATATTCAGTATATTTTTCATTTTTGTTGAGAACAAACTTTTTTGTGATTCTTGTCTTGATTTTTTATTTTTTCCCGGCTATACAAGAAAGCCACAAAAGAATATGATATGTACCTTAGTACCTATATTTATAGAATACTTATTATAGAATAAACGGCTGGATCAATGTTATCAGGTGTCCTTGGATCTATTTGCATCCGGAATATACTATATTTTATAGTGGGGTATTTTGTTTTTTGTGTTAATTATTTGGTAAAATAATAAAAAAGGTTTACATCGTAAAAAAGTAGATTTTTGTCTTTTTTTTTCTTTTGATAGAAAAAATATAAATACTTTCTCGTACTTCTGCTGTTACGTATGGTTCTGTTCGCATTTACTACGCCAACGATTCAATTCATCAAAATTTGTCCAGTACTTTGGTTTTTAATACATAAAAATCGCGCATTTTGAAGTCGCTCTTTCAGTTTCTTAAATTACAATTATTGTATGTTTGTTACTGCGTAACAGGATATACTTTCAGATTGGTCCCATAAACATTTCATCGATATCGGTTTAATAGATCTTTAAAAAAAATGCGCATTTTGTTGTCCGTTTTTTCAATTTTTTTAACTATATAATAAAATTATCGATAACCTAAAATAGCATGACAAAAAATAAGACTAATATTATTTTTAATACTGTAATTCGTAGTCAACGATATCATACAACTCCATGCTCCCAGATTTATAAACGCAATCCTATCTACGAAAGCCCGATATGGCATGTACAGGGGAACTTCGATTTGTCCGGCGACGCGCGGCAACCTCCTGGGAAATTAACGAACGAGATACAAGACCCAATCTGACCACAGCTTTATGCTGCACGAAATATGACATGTCAAATGGAAGAAAAAGAACGACCATCAATCACTTACCAATATGACCGGTATCGAGTGACCGAAACTATTATCTACTTCTGTCCGAAGTCGTACAATGCTATGTTCGGCTAGCCCTCAAACTATGAATAAACTATAAAGTATGGGGTTTTATTGATATTTATTGTAGTTTGTAGAATACTTGTGATAAATTTTGGCCATGCGTTTAGTCCAATTTATTCATTTTATTTTTACGTCAACTTGAGTAACTGTTTTCCGTATCAAACATCTACAAACAGCGTTTTAATTATTAAATAATGAAATGTTCTTGATTTTTTTTTCATTCAAGTTAAGTAGTCAAATTACTTCATTAAATAATTAAGTAGCAGTTGTTTTGACTAGTAATCTTTTGAAAAAAAGGAGACCCTTCCTAAAAATATATGTTCAATGTTTCACACGGAATCAAAGTTACCCACGTTGACAGTACCTACAAGTTGGTTGCATGCTGATAACTGCCACAAACAGATATGGCAATCACGTGGTAATTTCAAACGTCATCTGTGCTGTGCTGTGTTCCCTCAGTTAGTAAACCAGTATTCGGTTAGTAATAGTATAATTAATAGCATTTGAATAAAACATAGGTAAGTATAATCAATTATTGCAAAAAAATAATTTTACGTCGTGATATGACTTTTTTAACCCAGCGGCACCACAAAGCTATTAGAATAATTTTAATTTTAACAATATTTTTCTTCGTAAGTACGTTACTACGCAAAAATGTGTGGCACTAAAAACAAAGAAATTTTATATTAGCACAATGGGTAGAATAGACAAAGGGCAAAAATTGGCTACGTGAGAGTTATGTTTTATTCTATATCAATTCCGTATGTTATATTAATTTAAATTCGCGAGAGATGCTACATATTAAATCATCAAAGTTAGTTATTAATCCACTTTTAGATTCACATCATATTAAGGATCATTTTAAATGTTTGTATTTTAAACTTACAGTTTTTGTATAACAATTATATACGAAACTTTCAAATATTTGGCTATTTAGTGTGATTAAAAGTAAAAAAAACGGTTTCATATCAATATCTAGTTATATACTACTATAATACTAAAATCAGCACACTACCACCCATATATTGTAGATTTACCCAATATTCGTACTAAACGGTTTAATTCTACGTTTCTTAACGGTACAGCGAAAGAGTGGAACAAATTGCCGGCTTCTTTGTTTCCTGAGAATTACAACATTGGTCTTTTCAAGGTCAGAGTGAATAGGTATCTTCTAAGTCTGCGTGTTTCATCTTCGACCACATCTTCGCTTTCCAAGAGGCGAGTTGGTGGTCAAACGCGGACTTATTCGTGTTAAAATTAAAACTTTTTTTTATTTACATGAAAAATCGTTTGAAACATTTGAAATAATTGAATATTCAGTTTTGCGTAAAATTTTACATAAATATCCATATTTCCAGTCTATTGTAGTAAATATCATCCCGACTACGAGTCAGGCGTACAGACAGCCAATTGACATCAACAATGAGCAATAGTAATAGAACGTTTCACCCTACGGGTACGGAACCCTAAAAAGCCTTACATTACTCGGGGCAGTATTCCAATAGCCTTAATGAAAAGGATTTGTATAACCTATTCAAAGGTCTTTTGTTATTTCTCAAATTGTCTGGAACTGACAATGTTGCGCGTCAGCCGCGGGCGCTACATGGCAAATAATTATTTTGTGATATTCTACAATACATGTCTCTAAGTGCGTGAGTATAATGAAAAAATAAATATTATGCGTTTTTTGTTTTTGTTTTTAATCAACTAGACTAGGTAATTTAACCATATGTGCCTCAGATCACGTAGCATTAAGAGACAGTGTAATCCAAGATTTCAAGCACAATTAGCTTCAAACGAAATGGGAAATTGAGGGTTTGAAATGGAAACGTACTCTCTAGTAAGACTGCTACGATACAGCTTGCTTGGTGGTGGAAGATTTTCAACTTATTGGTAGCCAACCTGTCTAAAACTGGAAAGTACACGGTGATAGTATACTAGTATATATAGTATACTATCACCTATAGTATAGTATATTAGGGTAGGCTATGGTTTAATTACTCTAATTTCCTTCAATAATCTCAAGTTTATTGTTGAAATTTGTTAAATTGGATGATGGTAATGACAAAAATAAAATATGAGCGAATAAAAAGTCATGTGAAAGAAATAGCTTTTAGCAATAAGTTTGCATTTTGTACCTTCTATGTTTGTCGTTTGTCTCGTGTGGCTTTACCTGGTTTTATTTCTTTATTTTTTTATTGTATTGTATTGTACATCAAACTTATCTACTACCTAAAGAATTTTTCTGAGAATGACAAACTGTAAGAACTAGTAATCATGTACTGGCAGCTCTAATATTATTATGTACCTCCCGGTTTTACTGATTATCTTATGTATCTTTTTTTTTTTTTTTTTTTTTTTTTATCAGCCCTGTTTGTACAAACTGTCCCACTGCTGGGAACGGGCCATCTTCTCATTGTGAGAAGGGTTAGGCAATAGTCTGCCACGCTGGCCAAGTGCGGGTTGGCAGACTTCACACATCTTCAAGATCATCGAGAACTCTCAGACATGTAGGTTTCCTCACGATGTTTTCCTTCACCGTTTGAAGTTGGCGGCAATCAACAATACGCACATAACTTCGAAAAGACAGAGGTGCGTGCCGTGGGATTCGAACCCAGGACCTGCGAATCGCAAGTCAGACGGTCTCACCACTAGGCTGCCGGAAACTTTATTAATTTACTGAATAAAAATTAGCCTATCTTTATAATTAGGCACCAGGATACGTGAGGCAATTGTCTCGCAAAGTTATTTTTTACATCAAATACTTAGAAGCAATTTTGACAAATCTGCAAACGTCACCCAAATAAAGGCAATGTTACTCCTTCTTTTTGGAAGTAAGTTAAAAGTAGCATGAGCGAGACAGTCACGGTATCTACACTGGGGCGCCTTAATCCAAGATATTTTTTTCCATTTAATATATTGCACTGTTTCAATATTTAATTCAAACTACATAAAAATGTTCGTATTAAGGTACAATATTAACCCGATTACAATAACTTTTCCTATAAAAAGAGTCTTATAACAAGCTTGATTCCCTGGAATTTTTTATCAGGTTTTTTGTGTGGTCACGGTCAACAAAGGTGGATGACTAGATGTTTAGATTTATATATCGTGACTTGATCATTAATTGCGGAATCCCGAGCGTGTTTGTGGATTATATAACTTTGGTTAATGCTCTTTTAAGTGTTTTTGTAATGCATTTTCAAGTTCACCGGCACGAAGATTTCATCTTTGTTTTTGTATTACAATGTTGTGAATCTGTTTTAACCGACACCTAAATGAGGAAGTTTTCAATTTGGCTATGTTTTAAACTATCTCCCATTAGTTTTTAAAAGTTTAGTTTATTTTTTTATTTTAGTTTTATTTGTTTTATGATAATTTGTTGTCACTTTACTCTTATGTTGTTATCATAAAAAATATCTTTAAGAGTCAATTTTCCGCTTTGCTTTTACCCGGTAAATTGGTTTCATTGTTTTAAATGAAAGGGGTTATTTAAGTGGTGAGGTGTCACAATTTCAGTAAAATTGATTCAGTGTTTTTTTAATCAAATCATATGAATAGTTTAATCGTTTTTAGGGTTCCGTACCTCAATAGGAAAAAAACGGAACCCTTATAGGATTTCTTTGTTGTCCGTCTGTCCGTCTGTCCGTCTGTCCGTCTGTCCGTCTGTCCGTCTGTCCGTCCGTCCGGGTGTCAAGACCTTTATTTCGGGAACGCGTGAAGGTATCGAGTTGAAATTAAAACCATATACGCAGATCCATAGTATCTTGCTGCAAAAAGAAAAATAAAATTTCTCAGTTTTCGTAAAAAAAAGTTACAGCCGAATATGTCGTAAAAACGCACATTTCGACACTCATAGAAAAGAATCAAACCTATGGGGTACTTCTCGTTGACCTAGAACTCTGAAATTTGGCAAGAAGCATTGTGTTAGAGTACACATATAGGAAAAAATCCGAAAACTGGACATTTTTAATTTAATCACAAAAAAATAGTGTCTCTATGCAAGGAATAAGGGCCCAAATTTTAAAGTGAATTAACCGTATCATGTGGGGTATCATATGAAAGAGCCTCATTAGCATAAGCTAAAACAGGTTTTTAACACATTCTTATTAGGCGAATTTTGATTAAGTACAGAGTGGCCGCGCAGAGCAACGTTGACTGCCTCAAACGCCGGTGGTTTACTGACTACTACAAAATGAACGGGACGTTCGCTCAGATCCGAGTGGAAGGTAGCGCTACTATAGCCCCACTCCACTCGTATCCGAGTGGTGAGCAAGGAATGTGTTAAATATTTTTACGATGTATATTTTTCGGTTTATGAAGGAAAATATAAAAAATATATATGATTTCCCCCTTTTATTTAGTTTGTGCGGAACCCTCGGTGGGCGAGTCTGACTCGCACTTGTCCGGTTTTTTTATACTGTATGTATATCATATCAATACTTCGATGTAGGGACCGTTCCTAAAAAAATTAATAGTTAAAATGGAGTAATTATTTAAAAAATAACTCATATTTTTGAAATTATTAAAACCATCATAAGCAAACAATATATGTCTATGTATATATATCTATGTATATGTCTATGTCTAAAATGAGGTAATTGATAAAATGAAAACCCGCTAAATCTTTGTATTGCTAAAGCTATTTGTTTCTTCTATCAAATTAACCGTTATCCGCATATTTCAATAAAAACTCAATTAAATTTCATTTTGCAATTCCACTTCGATCTAGCAACTGTATATCACTGTAGTTTCTCAATTATTTTACGTAACGAATATGAAAAATGATAATAGTATACTATATCTCTCACTTTTACGTGTTAACATTTGCATTATGACATGCGTTATATTTATAGACACAAGTATTACGAATACGAAAGTTTTGAGGCCGTTTGTACATGAGGCGACTACGTACTAAAGTACGGATGCCGATGAGGAAGAATTTCGTACATTGACATATGATTACCTATCTCTGTTACTCCCTCGTGATTATAATGCTAACGCGCTCGCATAGGTGCAGGTAGCACCTGTGCGAGCGTTACGTACTTTAGACGTTTTGAGTAACGTCTGGACTTTCGTAAGGTTCCTAGACCGCAGTGTCAGTTTTGACGATTAAGCTTAGAAACTCCACCTGAGGAAGTAACTAGCAATTTCAACTGACATTATGACATTACAAATTATTCAACCACCAAGTCAAGAGAGATAGCCAATAAGAGATTTAATGTATATTTATCTCTCAGTGATGTTCGCAGTAGGTACATGCCGTATTTGATTTTGTATTATTAAATACCAAATTTTTTCGTGGGATTAGACTGTTAGATATAAACGTGAACTGCAACTGAAAGTCGCTTGTCCAACGATAAGCTCATATTAGATGAGCGACTTGCAATTATATTGAAAATACTTACTTAGTTGTCGCCATTTTATCCATTTTCTGAGGCAGTGTCCAAAAAGCCAAAAATGATATCCATGATATCCGTGCCGCATCTACTTACTACATATCCGTGAGTTGTCATTTGCACCTCCGTAGCAGCTATCTGAAATAAACATCAAATTAGTTTCTATCGATCACGCGCATATGGGTTTTCAAATTGAAGTGCCAACAAACTAACATTTGTATACAAAAAACCTGTTTAGTCAAAAAAATACGAGGTCAGTGGCCTGCGAATACAAATTGAACATGACAATGTCAATGAAGCTATTCAAACACACATCTGTAATGGCTTACTTATCGCCTTATGTACAAACAGCTTATTTCTACAAATGTTTGTTTATATTGCCTATTTTATGGCCACATTATTTGTTTAATTTCATTTTTATCGCGCATAAGTTGGTGTTTGACCAACTTGCCTGTTTCTAGGCTAATAGCTAAAGTGAAAGATAGAGCAAGCAGCTTAAAAAACTTTCACCTATTTAATCTTACTTCAAAACTAACACAGATCAATCTCTTAACAAACAAGGAAATAAGAATGTTTAATGATTTTTTTCATGAAAAAAAAAAGTCATTGCACAGAATATAACAGTGGATATAAAAGCTACTTACGTAATTAATTACTATCAATATGATCAAATCGTGATATAGATAAACTGCTCAAGGACGAATGTGATATAACTAAATTGCGTAGTAAAAATTCCGACCAATTGGAGCGAACCGCAAAATCACCATAATAATACGAAGAGTCAAATTTTTCCGTAAACTTTTGGTACATCTTCGCCTACTTATAGTACCGAACTGAAGTACGAAGTTCCCTAGTTAACGGTTCGATATGGAATAATTAACTAAAATATGCTCTGGGCTAATAATAATTTTCACTGTATATTCTATAGACATTTTTGTCTCTATGTATTCTAAATAATTACATGGACCAATCAGAGAAGAATCGTGTTGCTATTTCTGAAAAACGTAAACCAAAGTAGAATGATAGAAAAACTCATAGAAATACTACGATCTCCATCTACGGAAAAACTGACCACAGGCTAGAACACAAGAGCCCACAAGCTATGTAAAAATAAGTTTCCTATGTAACATGAAGTGAAATCGCAAGGAAAAGATAGTTGTTATGCATTATAATTTATGTTATGTTATCGTTTAACTGCAGTGTTATATCATGTGCTATGTTATGGCAATGCAATGTGCGCCCGACGCCCGACGCCCGACGCCCGACGTTCGACGGTACGTGTATATCATTTTTATAGCACAAGACTGCTCAATGCACAAACCGTTAGATTGCCAAATATGATTTTCAGAGATGGCATATGGCATTGTTTAATCACTTAGATATTATTGATGAGTTTTATAGAAATGCTATGCGTGCTCTTTTTTTTTTATAAGAGGGATTTGAAGGTAGAAAGGAAGTGGGTTGGATTTTGACAGCAGATGGCCGGCACTATTGATATACACCAGCTCCGTGTTCTTATTGTGACAGTGCAGTTTTTCTTCTGTTTTTTTTTTCCGGCAAGCGCAGCGTAGGAAGGCCAGCCACGAGATGGACAGATGACATCATACAAGTGGCGGAAAGACGCTGGATGCCAGCCGCTTCCAATCGGTATTTTTGGAAATCCATCGGGGAGACCTATATCCATCAGTGGACTTCCTATTGGATTTTAGTAGACTTTGATGATTATGAGGCCTTTTTTATTTACTATGATTATCATTAATAAATGTATATCAATTGTATTTTACGCATAATTATTTAATACACTTCTAGGAACAATATTAGTTAAACGTTATCTTAGTTAGTAGTTAGTTATCTTAAACTCTCATTACCAAACGGTGTCTACATAATGTCATTGTAGTCACGTGTTACCCACAGCAATGCAATGGAACCGTCTGAAAAGAATGTATGACCACATACAAGTACCGTAGACAATCCTTCAGTCGCGCCGTCAGGCAGGTGGTCGAGCTGTGGCCAATGTAATGTTTTGAAATGTTTGTGAGATGACAATGAAAATCTATAGCCTTCATAGAACTTGGGAGTTTTTAAGGGTGACGAAAGTCATACATGCAAGAAAAAAATCCTTCTACTTCTTTGTTGTTTTGGACCCACGCGATTAACGTTTTACCAGTGTCTAGTATTAAGATTTTTTTTGACGTGACCACGTTTAATAAATCGATGAACGCCGGCTGCACGCACGAAAAACGATGACTCTGACTCTGACCAAGAGATGGAATTTAAAAAAGAATAGGGTGTAACCATAGACAACTTTTTTTATTACACAGGTGCAATAATAAACTAGAAATCTATAAAAGCAGCTGTTTTATAGATTTTGTCGATAAAAATTTAATAATTAACTATAGCTGATTTTTATTGGTCCCATAAAATTTCTTCATAATTATGATTTCAGTGACTTCAATATGGATATGAAATTTTTTTTAAAGCTGCAATCAACCTAGGTTTTCACAGATATTTTGAGTCTTTCTTTATCATAAATCTTATGGCTCAAGCAATAATTTCACTTTTGGCGACACAAAGCCTCATTCAAAATCACAGCCAGCATTAACATAACACTAGGGGAAGCGCGGGCAAAGCAGCCAGGGGGAGCGTGACCGTGTGACGTCATCAGGTGTAAAATACGACCACTAGGGGACGCGGTTGTTTACAACCAATAGTTAAACAATAAACATGCTACTTGGCACCTACTGGTAGAAACTTGGATGATATAATTTTACAAGATGTATAGCGGAACTTCGTCGAATACATTTCGATAAGGGCACTTTGTCCGATTTGATTCTTTCTATACGATTGGCGAATTGACAATGGATGAATATTTTTACTGACTTCAAATAGAAGGAGGCAAAAAATTCCGCTGTATTATTTTATGTCCGTTACCGTATAACTCCGTCACTTTTAAAACGATTTGACATATTCCATTTTTAGTTTGAAAGGATATACTTTCAGATTAATCTTAAAATGTCATCAAATCAGTTCTCAATTTGGTTTTTAAAACCAATTGCGAATTTTAAGTCTATGGTTTCAGTTTTTTTTTATTTATTTTTTATGTTAGACAGATCTACGATTGACCACCAACTCGACTGATGTTAAGCGACGGTGTGGCCGAGGATGGAGTTCGGCGATCAAATTATATCTCACTGTAAAGAATTTGTAATTTTTATTAATATAAAACTTTTTTCTTTTTCAGGTAAGAATTGGATTTGGATGATTTATGAGAACTTAATACATACTTGGTAGGTCCATATAATAATAATGTGACTTACACACTATAGGTGAGGGGAAAAAGGGGTTAAGCGCCAAAATAATAAATTATGTGGTTTTGGTGAACATTTATCTGCTAGGTACGAGTAGGACATGTTTTCATAATCTCCTCCATTGCTAAACGTGGAGTCCTTTTTATTGTGACAATCGTAAAGTTATAAGTAAATATAGATCTTCGAGTGGAGACTAAGTCTCAGCAAGTACAATGAAGGACAAATAGCCACAAGGTAGACAGACGAATAGAGAATATGCATGATAGTTTTGAATTATAATATACTAAGATGTGAAACATATACTAAAAAAAAAACAATCGGTCAATAAACTTCCGATATACTTAATAACATTTACAGTTTTAGGGGAAGTTTTTAGTTTGGTTAGCTTTTTTATGAATAAATAAATATAAATCATGTTTCTAGTTTGAAATCAACAAACTAATTACATATATGAATATATAAGTTATATTTAATTAAGCTGTCATGTGTACAGTTGTAATTGGATTTTAGGTTCACAATGTTTTTCTGGTTGAGTTTATATACTATATATTAAATAGCCTGTGTATGTCGTTAGCGCCGGCCACCTGCTATCAACTCCAACTTACTCTTCCCTTCTACCAAACCTCTCCAAAAAAAAAAAAAAAAAAAAAATATGTAACTATTTCAATAAAATAAAATATTTCCTACGAGTTATTGGAAAACGGTGGCTGCGGGTCGTTTCCAACCGGTCTTTTGGATTTTATCGGAAGTTCATGGAGGAGGCCTATGTTCATCAGAAGACTTTTTGTGACTAAGATACTAACTTTAGGTAAGTCAGGTTCTAAGTAATAATATGACTATTAAGTAACGTAGTCCTTATTAGTATACGATTACAAGAGTTTCAAGGCGGCATTTGGTCACACTCTAGTTGCGGCCAAACTACATTTTGCCGGCGATTTTACGGTATTTGGGTAATTGAGTGTTTTTCATAACATGGATGTTATGGTTTACATAATTTTCGCTAGGTAATTTTAATTCGACTTGATGAAAACTTTATAAAGTAAATCTTAATGTGAGATGGAAAGATACCTTGACCACCTTGATGGACCTTAGTTATGTAGATAGTTAACTCTATTAAAATAACACAATATATATAAAAAATACAAGAAATATAAATTAAATTAAAATAGAACTATGGCTAGGATTTTCATTGTCAGCTTTATCGCTTAGAGCGATCTCTTTCAGACACATTGGTACACATTGGCACCCACCAGTGTACATTGTGGCCTAATTTTTTTTTTGGGTACGATTCAACTTGAACACGAAATCCATTTTCTATGCAACTATCACAAATACAATCAGAAAGCGTCATTCCACAATTTAGCCGTCCATTGGATGTAAAATAATAACATTTCGTGCTTTTAGAATATCCATCACAATTCGATCACGTTAAAGTAAATAAGACTAAGGAACATTAATCATGCATATCTGATACACACTCACAGAAATGGATTCGGTAAAAAACCGATAAACTAGCAACTTTGCAGCGATGTTTCAAGCTTTAGAGCTTGGTTCAAGTCAAACAGAACAAGCCGCATTCAATTGTAAAAACTATATGTGGTAAAATCTAAGTCATGAGCATCCTGTATGCCTAGGTATCTACTAATGCCTCTAATTACACATTGAAAGCAAATTATATAAATATTTATAATGATACCATGCTGGACTGGGAGAAAAAGAAAACCAGAATGTACCAGCTGCTTCGCTTCCCGGGCATACTGTAAAAGTCAGTTAAGGGGCTTGAGGAAAACTAGCGTTTATGTAGGCGATGGGCTGACCCCTTAACTGCAAGTCAATATTATATCTTTCCCTCTATCCCCCTCTAACCCTTTAATACCCCCTTTAAATCTAAACCTCTAACCACAGTCAAATGGCGTCAAACGGCCAGATGGTCTTTGAAGCTCTGCCTACTCCGTATGGGAAAAAGTAGTGATTATAATATGTATGTATGTATGTTTAATGACACCGGAAAATGTTTCATGTAATCATCGCTGGCTCATCGGGCAAACGTTTTATGATTTTGAAATTATAGATAGGTAAATTTATTGTAATAATTAATTTATATTATGATAATATTGGTATACAATTATAGTAAACAATTTTATTTTTGACTTGTAAATCTATATTTATTAATAAATAACTTTGTCTTTGATTTTTTATTAGTAGCATGAGTACTTATGCTTAAAAAATGACCAGAAATTAGATCTTACCCCAAACACATGCTTGTAAACTTTTTAAAGCTTAAAAAATAGTACCGAGTCAAACAGATTTCAGAACCAGGACCTTAACATATAAGGTATCTGCATTCATGGTTTTTGAGCAATCACTTGCATTTATTCAGTATAACAATGGTACAAGTGACATCATGTTTCACCATCGGTCATGACATGATTGCGTTGACATAATGCGATGACACGTAATCTAAATGTTCATAAAAACTGCTATTAGCATGGCGGTGTCTTAATCAGCTTCTTATAACGTTATTCAATAATTCTGCATTCCAGCGTTCGATGTCACTTCATAATGTTGAAATTTGAACAAAATTTTTGACGATGTCGTTTATTCAAATTTGCGTTATGGCCTTACGTTTCATACTTTTTTCTTAAAAAACGGCGCGTACATGAAGGAAAGACAGCCCTGATGCAAAATAGCAGCAAACGTATGTATGGGTCCTAAAATCTACAATAAGATTCCTAAGTCAATAAGAGACCAGAATAGTAATTTACTTAGAAAAAAATGTAAGCTATTTTGATTGCAGAAGTGTTATTATACTAGCGTTATAAAAAAATCTTTTTCAATTTTTTTTAACAAAAAGATATTTTTTGTTAACGTGTCATAATATGATATAATTATAATGACATCTTTTACGAGCACTCACTCGCACGCTCCGTTACTTTATTTAAGTAGATGTATCTTGGTACTTAGTGCGATTTTGTGGCAATAGTAACAAAGAGCATTGTTTTTTGGCGTAAATGCCTTGAATATAAAACACAAGTCGCCAGAAAGTAAAATTTCACTTTACGCTAAATTGACGTTACCAACCCATTGCTTCTAGAAAAATCCAAGATTTCATGTGCGTGTAAAGCGTAAAATTTCATTGACGTCTTCTTGTTAGTGTACATTGTAGGTTCACGGTGACATTTCCTAACGCGCCAACACTTTCACCCATAACCGTCAGTGGCGTTACGAAAGTAAAAGTGTCACAAAACAGATCCAGTTCTTCTTATATCATTAGATACACTTTTGCGGAAAATGTTACACGTTAGTGTGAGGCTGTTTCGCAAAATTACAACAATTATCTAATAGACGGCTTTTTTAGTATTGGGTGCATTCCTGGTAAACGTAATGTTGACATCTTTCAGATGACGTCATATTCTGGGCTATAAATTAAATAAGGCTATTAGTATTTTATAGTGTCATATATGTATATAGACTGCATGGCTGTATCTAATATCTCATATTTTATCTAAGCATTTCAAAGATTTATAAACTCCGAGCACTTCAATGCTTACCTGTATGTATGTACATATCGTTCTTTTATCAAAAACAGCAAAACCGGTCGGGCGGATAGTACAACTCGTATACAACTTCATTTGACTTTTTAAATAATTATGTGGGTAGATTGATTTGTTATTGTTTCGTTATTGATTATGTGTTTATTGCAGTGAATCAGCACCTACACAAACCATATGTGGTTTTCAGGTGCTAAATATGTGTATTTTATTTTAAACTTTGTAATTATGATAATAAAATTAAAAAAAAAATCTTTTCTCCAAACATGACCTCAACCAGATTCGGTATGGAGATTTTTTTATGTTTTTTTTTACGTTATTTATATTTAACATATCTCTGAGTTATAAAGACTAGGAAACAGTATTGGTACACAAGTACCTATCTAGTTATTAACAAACCAACTGCTTGCAATAAAAAAAAACGCAACATAATAATTGTAGTGGTATCGTCATAGAAAAGCTAAAATCAACCACAAAAATGCATACAACGAAATATTTTATTCTAAGTAACGTGATAAAACAAGGTATTTTAAATGTAAAGTGAAAAGTAAGACTGGTTTCACACTCGTTTGCCATCTTCTTGCGGCCATTAGGGGATCTTATCTGGGCGAAACGTTCGAATATGACGTGGGCACAGAATAATGTAGAGAGATCATTTTCGAAAATTGCGGAATGTGGCCATACTAAAATAATAATACTTCAAATAAGAGAAAGATAAATGTCGGTAATTAATAATTCAAAAAACTGCTTGCCTAATCTCAAAAAAAATTAGGGTACTCCCGTACACGTAAAGTGGGGATGTTTTTTTTTTTTCATTTACTCCATCGTGTGGATTATCGTTGGACAGGTAATTAAAAAACATTGCGGATGTGCGAAACCAATTTTTAAATTTTGCGAAAAAAAATTTTTTTTATGATAATTTTTGTTAGAGTCAAGTATCACATAAATTATGATGTGCAACTTCAGAACCCAACGCGTGGCACGACACGCACTTGGCCGCTTATTAAATTAAATTAAGAGTTGATCACGTCTAATTTGAGTTCTTCGTACATATTTATACATCTAGCTATGGCATGATCTGTCTGTTACGAACATACTGTACTTTCCCGTTTAGTGCGCAGCTTCGTCTAAGTTCTGTAGGTATAATTAACAATCCAGCTCAGTACTAGGTCAATGTCCAAGGCGTATGGCGACGTGTATCTGCATGACCCTTTTGTAAGGTTTTCTTATGTTGATGGATGTGCGTCATGCACGCAAAGAAGATAATATCATTCACTACATTGTCAACTCTATAGATAGATAGATAGCACTTTATTATTAAAAACCACAAAATTAATTCTCTGTATAATTTTTCAAAATAAAATAGAATCATAGATATAAAATTAAATAAATTAATATAGGTGAAAATTTCACACAACACCATCTAATTTTGAAAATTAGTTTTAATGTTCTTATTAATGTATAAAATTACTATTCTATCACTATCAGTTTTTCAGTTTTAAAATATCTTTATTAGGTTATAATAATAAACTAAGAACATGTACAATACCAGTGTAAATTATTTCCTAGCAGTCATCATCATCATCATCTCAGCCATAAGAAGTCCACTGCTGGACATAGGCCTCCTCCATGGATTTCCAAAAAGACCGATTGGAAGCGGCTTGCATCCAGCGTCTTCCCGCCACTTGTATGAGATCATCTGTCCATCTCGTGGCTGGTCTTCCTACGCTGCGCTTGCCGGTACGTGGTCTCCACTCGAGAACCTTTCGGCCCCATCGGCCATCAGTTCTACGTGCTATGTGTCCTGCCCACTGCCACTTCAACTTGCTAATCCGCTGTGCTATATCGGTGACTTTTGTACGTCTACGTATCTCTTCATTTCTGATTCGATCTCGTAGAGAGACTCCGAGCATAGCCCTCTCCATAGCTCGTTGCGTGACCTTTCCTAGCAGTACAATATCAAAATTTTGATCATGAGATTTGGCAAAATAATATAAAAGTAATATGAATAAGACGATAAATCGTTAAAATTAATAATTATTTGTTGATTTGTACACTTTTAGAAGAAGCTGCACAATTTTTAAGGAAGATTGTATTTAAAATTACAAGTATGCTAGTTTGTTTGCCTTATTGTCAGTAGTACCATTGATGGTACAATTGACACAACATTGTATCCTTAGTACCATTAATGGTACTAGTGACAATTATTTAGGATCAGTAGTACCATCATTACCATTGATTTGTACCATTGACACAATTTTGTATCCTTAGTACCATTAATGGTACTAGTGACAATTATTTAGGATCAGTAGTACCATCATAAATATTGATGTATCGCTAGTACCATGAATGGTACTACAGCTGATATAGCCGTGTCAAGTTTGACAGCTGTCATTTTGTGTTTTTTAAATCCATTGATAGGCTTACGTTTGACCGTCAACTCGCCTGCTAATATAGAATAAAACTGTTTACTTGCGATTTAAAGACACATAAATGAAATTCATCGTGTAAAACCATGTATACTGATCTATTTATCTATCTTTCATCGTAACTAAGCATTTTTATGTGTAAGTAACTTTTTTTTTTAACGTGAATTAATCTGGTTGACCACCAGCACATTTGGAAAGTACGATGTGGTCAAAGATGTAGGATCTGTTTTTAAATTACCTCAAATATTGTGCTGCCAATTACGTTAAGGATACGTCCTGCCTATTTGTATTTGTTGTCTAAAAATAATTAAATTCGGTATATACAATAAGAAATTGAACAAAATATTTCGAACGATTTAGAAACATAGATAAACTCCGTCTTTTATTTCAGACAACCTTGGAACGAAACACACAACCCACATACTATTATACTTCTAGCAACATAATCCGTATTCAAGGATATTCACCACACAAAGCTCTTCAATATTCATTCTGTATCCTTACTTATGCAAACCTGAAACGTTCCCGGTTGTTTGAATTTTAAATTCACACCATTCGTTATACTGTTTTTAATGCGGTGTTTATCATCATCATCATCATCATCTCAGCCATAACAAGTCCACTGCTGGACATAGGCCTCCCCCATGGATTTCCAAAATGACCGATTGGAAGCGGCTTGCATCCAGCGTCTTCCCGCCACGGTGTTTATGTCGCAAGAAAATAAAAAAACCAGAGATTTGATAAATTTATTTGGATTTTTAAATGACGTCATATAATATGAGATGACTTGGCGGTCAAGCGCAAGCCTATAAAACATATCTAATCTTACCTACTAAGAATATTTATTACTAAGAACGCAGTTTCAAATAAAAAAATAGTAATAAATCTAATTTATGGTAAGGGTAAGGGATGACAGACGAAAGTCTCATGAATTGCGTATAGTGATTATAGTTTAAAAACTGAAAAAAACCGACTTCAAAATACGCAATTCGTTTGCTTGAACGACATACTTTCAGTTATTTTGTTAAAGCACAAGAATTCATAATTGACAGAGTAATTGTACACACAAACAAAAATAGTAGATAGTTACTAATTTTATCATTTTACTAAAACGGGTAAGGTACTTCATCAAACCAGCGTTTTTTTATAATAACCCTGCGACATTTTTATTAGTCAATAAAATTCTTATTTATAGGTAACAACACTTTATTTATGCAATTCTTTGTAAACGATACGGTAGTTTGCATAAAAACTGTGTCAAATATAAAAGTAGGTAACTGTGATGAACATTATGTACAATTATAACAACTTTATTATGAAAATAGTTGTTTATATTCTTAATTGTTAGTGCAAATTAACGTTTATGAATAACGCCGCTTGAATATGCGTATTATGGTAATAGCTCATATTATACTAATATATGAGACCTGCTGAGAGGCGCCACATTCGCATTTTAGTGTTATTACCAGTAAAATAAATTAATTTCATAAAATTTCGCAACATATTTTTCTCATATAATTTTGCAGTCAGAGCACCTACATTTATAGTTCAAATTTTAGTAATATTATTGTTTAATACAACATTAAAGTCTAAGCAGTACTCAAAGTACCTAAAAAAATAATGTGAGCTCGCTAGGTGACGCGTGAAGTTCGAACGTCTGCCAACCCACACACATAAATAGCAATTTCATTCACCTGTTTCTGTCTTATGCCATCTTATATACAATGACTTGTTTCGCTCGTTATGTGTAAGCAGATAGTAGCACGAAGATTTGTATAATAATGGAGAATAATTCTTACTCGGCATCATCAAGGCATCCATTACACAAAATGTCAGTGTCAAGTTAGCGAACCGTCAAACACGCAAACGATCAATGAACCCGTCATGCTTTATCTTAAACTTTTATCCAAAAATATAAAAATCATATAAAAGAAAAGAAGATCTATTACAACAACAGCTATGTACAAGCATATTTTACGTTATTGCTTCAATTCTCCACAATATTGCCATACTTTTGTAGCTAATCACCATAATAATCATTCCATCAGTTTCACAAGACAGAATGAGATATAAGAAAAGTCAGCCTTCATGGGTTCTGCGTTAATTGCTATCATAGTCTATTTAACGAGTAGATTATATACTTGTGGCTCGCAGGAAAGGGAAATGACGGTACATACTAACTTATTCAAGGTGCAAATGCTCGTTTAACATTTGCAAGTGTTATTCACAATAATTAGAATTGGTACAATAACTTTTGCAATGTTCTAGTTTTTATTGTAGTTGTAAATCTCAATTACGCACGGGTTTTGGTTGTGTTTGTATCGGGATTTGCATGTGTGAGTGATGCCCGCGTGTTCTGTCCCGAACACACACACTAACGCAGCATATATTTACACTAATGCTACACGAATACTACACACAAAAGCTCGCGCGCGCTTATATATTGCATTAATTCGAGGTATTTTATTTTGCAAATAATAGTAGGACCTGATTAAGTTGATCATTAACCCTAATTCAAGTGTGAAGTTAGTGTTTAAGTCGAATTATTTTGCGATAATGGTTTTAGCATGCGTAATGTCTGGTATTTTGTTGAGTCATTGGTAATAAATCGGTGCTAACAAGGTATTAAAATGACATAAATCTTGATGTAATTTGATAGTCTTTTTTGCTAAATTATCGGTTAAATAACACTTGATCTATTTTAAGTACTAGATATAAATTGGTAGATATAATCTTGTTCAGTATAGATTTGTTTTTTGCAATTGAATACCATAAACAAGTCACTGATGTCAAGCTCTTCACTTACCAATAACAGCGTTATACTTAGAACTTTGTACTTTTACTGTTAAAAATAAAATAAAAATGTAAAGAGTTACTATCTATGGAATTTCTATAACGTTCCCTAATAGAAAATCCCGTCGCTCTGTTTTATTATCCTAAACTTGTGTTATTTAGAATGTTAATTGTTATAAAAATGTTGTTTTTTTAATTATTAAGTGTTTCTCAAGTGTATGAGTGTAGTCAAGTGAAATGTGCCTTATCATGTTGTAGGCCATAGAAGTTTTTTTTTCCTTTTACTTGAATTTGACTATGGCCGAGTTAAGCTCGTCTCTCAGCGATGCAAAGTTGTCTCGAGCTAGTTTTTGTCTTGATTTTTCTGCAATTAAGAATATGAGACAAAAATTCAAATGAATGCACTTTGAATTGTGATATTTTAAACAGTCACTTCAACTTTTGTATCTATCTCTTAACTGCACAAAAAACAAGATAAAAACGAGCGCGAGCCAATTTTTCATCGCTATAAGAGATGAGCGTAAGGCATCTGGACTCTATTGACGAAAATAAGAGAATAAAAAACAAAAACTGAAGAAAAGAACAACAGGCGACGATGGCTGTACAGGCTCTGTACCCTTTGCCTTTCCTTAAATTGAAAAAAAAAAACAAATATATCAATGGATACAGACCACAGACCATGGACCACAGTCTACAAAGGCTTGACAAAAATCAAAATAACATTATTCAAAACGCATCACTAATTCTCCAATAATTATGCTTTATTCCTCATGTTGCTTTAAACATCGTTAACTAAATGTCAAGCTCCCTTTCATCACAGCACGCCTAATTTACACCGTAACAGTGTTTTTGTGATCACTTTCTCTCATTAAGTCACTCCATAGAACGGTATTGTTCTGCATGAACTGCCCGAGAAATTCTACTGATTTACCAAGAAAGATGCGATAAACATTTTCAAGATTATACAATTACGTCAAAGGTGTCGCTAGCGAAAAAAACATCGTGTGTTCCGCAGGTTTAGGGAGACGCTTCTGGTAATAGAAACTGGCTCTCAAATATACACATATATTTAAATTACAATATTAAATACAAATTAAATAAATACTAAGAATAACAAATATAGATAGGTAACTAATAGACTAAGAGCTGGCCGAATGTTTACCCACCTCATCGGGTAACAAGATGTGAGCTATCTAGGGCGACACATTAGTAAGGTGTCTCTAAATGTACAAGGTTGCCTAGGCTAACCCTGGAGCGTTTTGCACAGTTAGCAAAAATGTGTCAATTTTTTGGGGTGTCCACCACCATCGAGTAACAAGTAGTACATTCGAAAGTGCCTATCGAGAAGTGCCAAAATCAATATGGTTAGTTTGTAATACCTTAAAATGTGTTAGCGAGATAGCGGCTATATTATTATAGTCTTTAAAATCAACTAAATTACGGGCAAACACTTCTCCATACATAAAATTTAACACAAGGCATATTGGCATTGATCATTGATTGGCATTGGCATTGATAGGCATTGATCAAATTATTTATTTTCGCTACATCAAGATTAGTCCCGTAATAAATATTTAATATACGTATTGTGTAAAAACTCATAAAACTATTTGCGTCGGTCACTACCCAGTAATAAACAAAACATTGAACTCTTTTATTATTTTAATTTTCTTTCTACAACAAAATCAATAAAACGACGCGCCTGCTCTTAAAAAATTGAACCGTCAAAGTCTTGTTTTTATTTGTAATTGTTCACTAGGTTTCTAATACCGGCGCGCGGCGCCGGCGCACGTACTTTCATGCTCCCGTGGCCACAAAACATTACTCCATTTGAAATTGAGCCGTAAACACAAAAATTGCAACAGTACTCAAAAAGTCAATGCCACTACGTCTAACGCCGGTCAAATGCTTGCAGTCCACTAACTTCACATAAAATGCGTGCGAATTTCGCAAAACTCCGTTTATGTTTTCTAATAGCTATTTCAAGCTTTGTTATTGAATTAAGTTAAGTCTGTTACCACATTCTGCAGTCAAGGTTATTATTCGCGCATGTGCCTGAAAAAATGGCGTTGCCCTCATTTGAATATTCTGAACTGGGTTAATAATGTTTACCTAGATACAGTTTTTTACTGACACTTATTTAACCGCAAGCAAAACCTAGAATTTTTATGAGTCTTGATCTTGAATCAAAGTAAGACTACTTACAAAACTAATGACCAAAATCTACGAACAACAAATTACATGTGAACTTATTAAATAAAATTAATTTAATACACTTATCTACTAGAACACAAAAATCATCGTATTATCCCAAAGCAATGGAGGATTATCTCCTCATTAATCCAAACTAAGTAACTTACCTATATCCACAATAAACAATTAAGAATTAAATTAAAATTAAAAAAAAATATAACTAGATAATTTGCTTTTTTATTTTTTAGCTGACTTACAGACTTATAACTTGAATAATGAAATTATTTTTGCTTTTAAAACTGAAACAACCGACTTCTAAATACGTTATTTTCTTGAATAACATTTTTAGTGACTGTGTTTTAAAAATAAAACTACTAAACCGATTACGATTTTGACTTTAAGGGGCCAAACTGAAAGGCCAGAACGATCTGGAAGATCTACACCAATCCTTTCAATAAAAAAACCGATTTATGAATGACGCGGTTATGAGGTAACAAACATCTTAAAAATAGAACCGAATTGAGAACCTCGTCCTTTTTTGAAGTCGGTTGAAAAGCGAACTAATTCTATCTCACTCTAGAGAGCGATACATAGATAGTTAGATAGAATAGAATACAAACAGAGAGCTGTCTGTTGCCTTTTTCTGATCAGATGGATGAATTTGGTACAGAGGTAGCTCAAAATGGCTTAAGACATAGGTCACAAATTCAATATTGCATCATCACCGATTCTCACCACTACGAGCGAGAAACCACGGCCCACAGCCTGTAATAAATACTTATAAAACAATCATGGATTGCACTAACTGAATGAAAAGGCAGACGTCTTTTCAGCCTCCCCGCATTCTTATTCGGTACGACTTCCTTTTGTCAGCAAAGATTAATAAACCAAAATGATACCGAGGAAGCCGAGACAGGGTCGGCTAGCTCATAAAATGATATTCAATCTGTATTGCTGCAGCAAATAATATTTCACCATAGCGATGATTGGAAGCTTCGAAAGGAAATGCTTTAGCCCCCTGAATAGATTCTACGTGAAAAGGAAATTGAGGGGTCGTTATGTGCGCCTTTGAATCGTTCATAAATTCACCAGTGGATTCGATTATTCGCATTATGGCAGCAGTACTAGTGCCCACTTGAGACTGCGGGTTAAATTGTATTCGGGCTAGCTTGGGAGAAAAATTGGTCTCAACCGTTGAGAGTCTCATGAATGTGCGGTTTCTAGATTTTGCCAGGAAAATATAACATTATGGTTAATTTCGAGGCTAGGTTCAGTATTTTCAAAATCTATCTTTTTAAAAATGTCCCTAATCTCAAGTTTAGTTTACTTTTTTTCCGGGTTTCAAAAACAAGGTTTTCAATTTGGTTGTTTTTTTAAGTTTGTTACGGCATAACTCTGTCATTTGAAAAATTCTTTTTTTTTGGGCTATATACTTATTTCAACTTCCGTGCGAAAAGTAAAAATATTTAAAGATATTTTTATACATGATATTACGGTCTACGATGGAGCGCTCAAACTTAGAAGAAACCGTTTAACAATATCTCAATCTTTAACAATAATAAAGTTCTAAACAAAAATATTAACTTACCAATTCTAAACGTCTAGAGAGCAGCTGTGGTCTAGAGCCTTACAAAACAAAGACTTGCATTTAGTTGTCACGTACATTCCCCCCAATTACATAGTAATTAAGGTGCAAGGTAGGGGGAGCTTTTGCGGTGGAAATCTATTTGTCCTGTGTACTTCAGTTGCTTACGGACCATTGCGCGTTACGCTCTTTGTAGCAATCGGGGAACCAACGGAGCGACGATGAAAATGTTCCTAATGTAAGATGGAAATTCCATATTACAATTTTTTTATGCAAGGTATATCTACTATTGACCACCAACTCGCCCGATGTTAAGCGACGGTGTGGCCGAGGATTGAACTCGTCGATCTAGATGATATCTATTCACTCTAACCTTGTAAATTCCAAGATTTTAGGTCTCAGGAAACAGAGATGGTGGCATAGAATTCCATTCCTGTGCAGTACGCATCAAGAACGTGGATCGATATCGCTGAGTACGGATATTTGGCATTTCAACGAGAAATGGGTGGCAATTCGCCGACTTTCTACTAATTCTGTAGTGAAATGGGGAAGGTGGAATTACCTAAACTAAAACTAAACTTAGTTCTCATAAAATTTCAATTCTGTGAAAGCTTAGTTTGAGTGCCCAAACTTATTTAACTAAATGGTGGATGCAAATAAGAGCAGATCAAAGTAGATATATATTTCGAACTAAGCCAGGTAAAAAAAAAACTTAATGAGAATGTTACAAACGTACAAAATGTATTTCATTTTGATTCACCGAAAAAAATAGCATTCTAATTCTTTTTATTTTCGATTAAGTTTGTTTTTCTTACACATAATATGGTTAAAATATGAAAATTAAAGAATTGGCTAATATATTGTATTACCTTGTCATTTTAGGTAATAATCCTTCATCATATTTGTTACCCCGAGACGAGATAATTGGCATCATAGTATCAACCTACGCCCTCCCACTAGTTATCAATCTCTCTTTTACATTGTTAATCTTCACGGCTAATGGAATTCGTATACTAAGTATACTCAGGTATACCGGTTAAGTCTCAGGGTTAAATCCTACTCAGACGGCTTCAAAGCTCTCATCACAAAAAATAAGTAGCACAAAAGACGAAATTTCACAATAACATTACAAAAATAATATATAAAAGCGTCATCGTTTCATGGTGGATATTCCAAAAGGCCGAACGAAACGTTTTAATTCCACATTTATCGTACGGACCGCTAAATTGTGGAATACGCTTCCTGAGTGGATTTACCCCGATGTATACCATCTGGGTGTCTTTAAATTGCGGGTGAATCGGTTTCTTCTAGGTAAGCGTGCTTCATCGTAGACCGCAACATCGCTTAACATCAGGTGAGTTAAGCGATGTTACATCAAAAGCGCAAACATATATAGTAATATAAAAAACGGGGCACGTTTGGGCGAGGAGATACCTCGTCTTAGGTTTTATCTTCCAATTGTTTGTTTTTATATCTTTTTTTTTTTTTTTTTTTTTGTAGTTATTAGTAATGTTATATTTGATTAAATCCAATTTAAGTATTATACAAATAGAATAAGTTAGTTTTAAGTTTTTACTATAAAAAGTAATCTGTATTCAGTTAGAAAATAAATACCTATATAAAAAAAAAAAAAGTTTAAGTTCCACAAATAGGTATAGTGCAAAACAAAAGACAAAAGTCCTCAAGACAAAACGACTTCACTGACGGCAACAAAAACAATGACACGAACAGCCCTGAGCGATAGATCATATCAAAGAAGGTGTTCGTTGAAATAAATCCGTGCACAAAACGTTTGCGTGGAAAACGTCTCGTGAAACATTAAGGCTTCTGAGACGGAGAGGTGGATTGTTCGCCCGAAGGCAATCTACTTAATAATGCATACCGAGCCGAGGACGACCTAACCAACTTTAAGAAAACTGCTGAGTTTCCTCTCATACCGTCATTTCCTAGAGTTTAAACAACTAACTGTTTATTGCTCTGGAGAAATTTCTTAAGCAAGACTGTTTTTGCTGTGAAAATAGCACGGTGCGGGTAAGAACTCGACGAAAGTCCAGCGCTAGCTTGAATGCTGTTATTAGCGTTTTCTCTTGAGCAGTTGTTGATACGTTCGTACAGAGAGGTAATTGTTGTGGTTTGTTAATAGAAATGTACAGACATAGATTTATAAATACAGATTCGGAATAAGCACCCATAAAATTCAAAAGTAGGTAGACTAGAGTCATAATAATGTTTTGCACAAAACTTGTATTTAACTGTTGAGGTAATCTTGTAGTACTTAGTTGATTATTAATTTTAAATCTAGAGATGTTAAGGTGATTTGTTCTCGCAAAAATATTACAAACAGGGTGGTATTAAATAAAAAAATTTTACAAAAAAAAGAAAAACCTTCCAACATTGCGCAGCCTACGCAAAAACAGGTGTTTTAGACATAAGCAAAAACAAAAAACAGAATAAAATAAATATTTTAGGGGGCTACCCTTAAATATTTATTTTATTCTGTTTTTTCTTAGTATTTGTTATTATAGCGGCAACAGAAATACATCATCTGTGAAAATTTCAACTGTCTAACTATCACGGTTCATGAGATACAGTCTGGTGACAGACGGACAGACAGACAGACAGCGGAGTCTTGGCAATAGGGTCCCGTTTTACCCTTTGGGTACGGAACCCTAAAAACAAGAGTATATTATTATATCATATTAGTTCGTCGTTGGGTTAAAGGTCGCTAGACTGCGTGACGTCAAATAATGCGTAGGATGTTCCTAGACACGATGGAATGATGACATACCATTAGCATCTTTAGCAGCGCGTTGATGCGAAAAGCTTTTATAAAATCAGGCTAAGTGACATTCTTCAAGCCTCTAATGGGTTATATTACACGGTCAATATTATCAGTACCCTAGTATTGTATCAGTATCATGATACCTAAATACGATACCAGATTTTGCCGTGATACTGTGATACGCCTTGATATTATCCTGATATTCACGAATCGCGTGATAATGCTGATCGTGTAATGTAACCCACTCAGTTACTAAAGCAGATTGTTTATGGTTATCTACATGTAAGTAGAAAATATATATTGTCCTGAGTAAACTTAGTAGTTTACTCAGGACAATATATATTTTCTTAATTTTAAAAAACCCCACGGAAAATGTGTTTGTCACTAGACAAACACATTTTCCGTGGGGTTTTTTAAAATTCTAAAATCGGATAAAGTACGGACGCCGAGCAGGAAGAATTTCGTACATTGACCTATGATTACCTATCTCTGTCACTCCCGCGTAATCACGCGGGAGCGACAGAGATCATCATATTGCTATCGCGCTCGCACAGGTGCAACGACTGGCACCTGTCACCAATCATAGGTCAATGTACGAAATTCTTCGTGCTCGGCGTCCGTACTTTAGTACTACTTAACACACACAATAGAAGTGATCATTTGAGCATATAGACTTTCCACCATGTAATGATATTGCTTAACCGAACTTAAGTTTTGTACCAAACCTAATATCCACATGTTTATAAATCTATGTATACAGGTATGTAAATGGTGTGCTATGTTGACGGGGTATTATCATAAGTTTCATGCGTGTTGAGTGCGGACGCCTCTCGCGGCGGGAACAATGGCTTCCTTCCCGGACGCGTCACTCGGCCTTTCCTCGGCTATAAATAACTGGCCAAGAGCGAATCGAGACACGCGTGTGTCAGAGTTCCGTAGCTATTGACGAAAACAACGAATGTGACGAGTGTTGTCTGTTTAGATAATTTTCTCCAGGTCAATGACTTTTGAGTTTTGAATGCTTTACAATTTTATCGCTTTATATTGCCCGTTTTAACATGATAAAACTAATTTAGACTAATATTCATAATTAGCTATTGTAGTTTATCAATAATTCTTAGTTTAAGAGTTTGGTAACTCTGGGTGGGAAAATAAAATCCGCTATGGTGAATTACATCTCGCATGCAGTAAAAATTTAAAAGCTAAAGATTCAAATCAAACTGACAAGAAAAATTATACGTGATAGAGGAGGCTAAAAAAAATAAAAAGAAAAAAAATGTAAGGCTTCTTTTTATTACTACAGAACCTTAATTTACGCAATCTCTGACCGCTTTATATATGCGCATACGCCGCTGTCACATTAGAAGAGATCGATTTTATCTCAGCGTTACTTAGAAAGCTACGACGTGGATTAATGTCTCTTTCTACATAGTACACAATAGCGTTCGCTCATTTGTGGTTACAGTTTTCTTTTTCCTGTACTTTTTTTTTTTTTTTTTTTGTCAGCCCTGTTTGTACAAACTGTCCCACTGCTGGGAACGGGCCATCTTCTCATTGTGAGAAGTGAAGGTTCCTGTACTTATTATATTTTATTCTCTAGCCAACTGTTCTTACTGTATGTGTGTTTTACTATATTATTCATACATTCTACTTAAAGGTATAAAATTGCAAAAAATACAGACATGATAGTAGTAATGTTTTATTGCGTTTGGACACTAATCTACGCAATAACCTAGGCCATTACTAGCTGCTTTTAGTAATAACCTAGGTCATTACTGGCTGCTTTTAGTAATAACCTAGGCCATTACTGGCTGCTTTTAGTAATTATTTATTTGTGCGTTGCTTGTTTTTACTTTGATTTCCAAAATTACTAATCTGATTTTGACAACTCAATTTTTTCTAAATAAATACTGGTAAATAAACCCGTCTTTATATTTTGCATGTCATAATGAGCTTAGTTTGAAATTTGAATATCCCACCGCGTATGTAGCGTAATAGCTTAATTTCATTTCACACCTTTTTTTTATTCGAGATACAAGTCGTGTGTGGTATCGAAATAAAAATCCTAATGAAACATATAAATATTTTATGTAGACATAGACATAGACATAAATTTATTTGTGGAAGACACAACACCAAAAATACATACAATATAACAAAAATAACAATATAAGAAAAACTGTGTCCGCCACAAATCGGTTCCAGCTCAGCATACTGCTGGCTGCGAACAGCCGGCGCTGGTCTTCCGCTGGAACCGACGGTGACGTCACCCACGGCTAACGCACAAAATATATAATTAAAAAGAAATACAAACTAACTATAACACAAATAAGAAGACTAATACAAATAATATATACTAAAAGGCAAATTAATTAAAAAAACATAGAAAGTAACAAGTAACAACACACTAAGTAATTTAGAATTAAGTATGGCAACAGAATAATACATAAAATATTCGGTATATATACAAAGTAATTTAATTATATTGCGCTGGTGTCCACAACTAAAAACTCCTCACGGATTTAAACCACGACAAATATGTTCAGGCCCGTAATCACTGCAATAAGGTGTGTAGGGATGCTATTCGACGCCACGTTCATGCATCAGTAGATAACCAAAATCCAGCTAAAGTCTGGAAATTTCTCAAGACAATGGGAATTGGCAAATCACGTCAAAATCAAGCTTCTAAAAACATTGATGTTAATGCCCTAAACCAACATTTTTCTTCTGCTTCCCCTATGTCGGATGCGGAAAAGAACTTAACAATTAGCCATCTTTCTGCCATTCCAACTCCTGATTTCTCTCCCTTTGTATTCAATCGATTCTCCGAATGTGACGTTAAAAAAAGCGTTATGTCAATCTCTTCCAACGCGACGGGTGATGACAGTATAAGTCGGAACATGATTATGCCCATTCTCGACATCATCCTTCCGATTCTTTGTATCCTTTTCAACAATTCTGCCGCAAGCGGTGTATTTCCTGCTATCTGGAAAGACGCAAAAATCTTACCTTTACCTAAGAAACCTAATCCCAAGTCCTTCTCTGAATATCGTCCCATTTCTATACTTCCTTTCCTATCCAAAGTTCTTGAGCGTCTTGTTCACAAACAGCTAAATGATTTCCTTATTAAAAATAACTTACTCAATCCTTTCCAATCCGGTTTCCGTCCTGGGCATAGTACTGTAACCGCCTTAGTAAAGATCACCGACGACATTCGCTTAGGTATGGATGACGGCAAGCTTACTATTCTAACTTTGTTAGATTTTAGTAATGCTTTCAATGCCGTCGACTTTGACATCTTACTGGCGCTTTTACGCTCCATTAACGTATCTCCATCGGTGATCGAGTGGTTTCATAGTTATTTACATGGACGCCGGCAGCGTATTTCCCTCGAAGATATTTTGTCTTCCTGGTGTAATACAAATGCTGGTGTACCACAAGGTGGCGTTCTATCTCCTATCCTTTTCGCGATCTTTATAAATACTATTTCTCAGCGCCTTACTTCTTCCTACCACCTTTATGCAGATGATCTCCAAATTTATTCCCATGCTCGACTTGGTGAATTAGACGCAGCCATCGCTTCCACCAACGCTGATCTAAGACAAATCGTTGAGTGGAGCAAATCATTTGGATTAAACGTCAACCCAACAAAGACGCAAACTATTATCATTGGCAGTACCTACATGTTGTCCAAAATAGATAGGTCTACCACTCCAAAAGTAGTATTCGACGGTACCATAATTCCTTTCTCTGATGCAGTAAGAAACTTAGGAGTTACATTTGACCGTACCTTAAGCTGGGATGTACACATAAGTTTTATCAGTGCTAAACTGTTTGCGTCGGGAGGTTCACTAAGGAGGCTACGAAATTTCTTACCCACTGCCACTAAAATTGCTCTCGCACAATCTCTACTCCTTCCCATCTTAGATTATGCTGACGCCTGCTACCTGGATCTCTCCGAGAATCAGTTAAATAAACTTGAGCGCCTTCAAAATTATTGTATCAAGTTCATATTTGGCTTACGCAAATATGACCATGTTTCCCACTTTCGTGCAAAACTCAAGTGGTTACCAATTCGCCTTCGTCGGAATGCTCACATCCTCTCTCTCCTCTATAATATCTTATTTAACCCTTCTACTCCGAGCTACCTTAAAG
The DNA here is from genome assembly GCA_947563715.1 of Lycia hirtaria. Classification (NCBI taxonomy): domain Eukaryota; kingdom Metazoa; phylum Arthropoda; class Insecta; order Lepidoptera; family Geometridae; genus Lycia; species Lycia hirtaria. Next base: position 36,793,285 of record OX387381.1, on the reverse strand, counting down.
AACATTTCACATACTGGTCCTCTTCTCATTCACTTCTCCTTAGATCAAAGGATAACCTTCTTTTAAAAACTCCCTCAACACAACGCGTAACCTTTTATGGAAATTCTTTCGCATTCCAGGCAGTTCAGCTGTGGAACGAATTACCTGTGTCTGTCAGAAGTGCTCAGTCGCTAACTGTTTTCAAAAATCAAGTAAATTTATTTTACTTCTCTAAGGTCTTACCATAAAATACGTTGCTTCGCTACTATTTCTGATCTATTATTTATGTAGGTACTTTTCGGATTTTCTATATATGTTTGAAATATTAGTATTTATTGTATTATATTTATTAGTGTATTTTATTATTTTTATTTAAGTATTTAGTGTTTAATTTTATTAGATTGTTTGTTATAATTATATTATAGCTATATCCAGTGTCTCTGCTATTGCACACCCGCTTTACTTTTTCTATGAATTGATCTCCATACCACGGTTGCCTGGAAGAGATCGCTTTTAGCGATAAGGCCGCCGGTTGTCACACTAGTTTTGTAAGTTTCTCTGTTTTGTTTTTTTGTTTAATAGTGTACAATAAAGAGTTTATCTATCTATCTATCTATCTATCTATCTATCTATCTATCTATCTATCTATCTATCTATCTATCTATCTATCTCCTCGTTCATTTGATGATAAAATATAAACTCTTTTAACTTATATCTAAAATTATGCAAGGTTTGCAGGTTCCTTATAGGAGGTGGGATATTATTCCAGCACTTTATATGTGTAGGTATTAACTTACATATATAAATATAACAGCGTATAAAAAGATGTAGAGCAACATAAGGACTTCGTTGAATATCGGTATTTTGATATAAAACTATTCTAGGGATTATGTGTTTATACTTGGGCTACATTTCGCAAACAGGTTTTTCAGCATTACATTTAATTCCAAAACGTGTAAATCCATTTAATAGACGTAGCAAACAGATGTATTAATTTACATAATTATTCTAAGCCCCCCGGGATCCTAAACAAATCGTGGCCTTTCGCAACAAGTGGTTAGTAATCTAATTGACTCAATTTCTGAAAGCCAATCTTTGACCTGTTGCGTGCAATATGCTCTATGAAAAATAAAATTGTATTAGTAAAAAATGGTACGTTTCTACAGACTTGCGTAAGGAGTTTGAAGGCAGAAACAAGCGTACTTTACGAAATTGCTCGTGATCGGTAAGCCACAAGTTTTCCGTGTCAAGAGATATTGTTGCGTTAACGCGTTTATAGTTAGCCTTAATAGACGCATGATAAAATTATAGTTTAAAAAACTGAATCAAGTTAGAACTGGACCATATTGAAATGGGACCACGGGAAGCACTACCTTTCTTAAAAAAAAAAAACATCACAGAAACAACACAGTTCAAACCAGTCGAAAGGTCTGAGGTAACAAATATTAAAAAAACAATCGAATTGAGAACCTCCTCCTTTTTGGTCGGTTAAAAAATTATACATACAATTTTATTTAAATTATCAAAATTTAGCTTACAAACTGTAGTTAGAAATAGTAAAACCAGGTTACGCCTGTTCTTGTAAAATATTTTATTTGATTGGGATCAGAATTGTTACCCATATAAATTTATTCACATTAAGAATCTTTGGTATAATTATATGAGTTCTTCCTTTTAACAAGTGACAACAATGATGTGATAAAACGTAAGGCTCGCTCTTGACATCCTATATTTTTGTAAATATATGAAATGTGAAAATGATAACCCTATAATGATATGATTTCATATAATTATTTGACGTGACAACGTCTAATAAATCGATGAACGCCGGCTGCATGCACGTAAAAGTATGACCCATTGTCCCGTGACGTTACGCTCCTTGTCCCGTTACGCGCGCGCGCGCTTGCGGTGGCTGAGGAAGCGGGTGGGGGTGCGCCGCGCAGGGCTGCCAGATGTACGATTTAAATCGTAAACATACGACTTTTTGGCGTATTTGCCGAGGTACGATCGCTACATCGAAATCGTACGACTTTTTAATACCTGGCCAAAGCTATTAAAAAAAACAGAATTGGCAGCATTTTTTCGGGAAATCCCGGTTTTATTGAAGGTTTAAGTTAACCCGATTGACTGTACGACTTTCTCGTTTCATTTTTCCCTGATATACGACTTTTTTGTAGCAGATCTACGATCACCCTTTTTAGGGTTCCGTACCCAAAGGGTAAAAACGGGACCCTATTATTAAGACTTCGCTGTCTGTCTGTCTGTCTGTCTGTCTGTCTGTCTCCAGGCTGTATCTCATAAACCGTGATAGTTAGAAAGCTGAAATTTTCACAAATGATGTATTTCCGTTGCCGCTATAACAACAAATACTAAAAATAAAAAAAATAAAAATATTAAGGGGGGTCCCCATACAATAAACGTGTTTTTTTCGTATTTTTTTGCTCAATATTAAAAACGGTAACAGATAGACGCTTCAAATTTTTACAGAATATTTACTTGTATATTACCTTTCAAAATAAATAATTAAATAACAATAAAGTAAATATTAAAGGGGGGCTCCCATACAACAAACGTAATTTTTAAGCAATTTTTACTCGATCTTAATTAACAGGTAGAAACTTGAATATTTGTAAGTAAATATTTAGAAATATATTAACTATAAAAATAAATACCTAATCTAATACATAAAAACTCACAAAATGAAAATAATCCGTGCATCTAAACGCGGTGCGAGCGCCGCGCCGCGCGGGTAGCGGGGGAGGTAACATCACGGAGCGAGCCATAGCCGCGCGTATTCGCGCGAGCGTCGTCATGCTGCCCGGATGTGTATCGAAAACCTACCTATAAGTTTGCAATTTACTACTTGGAATTTCGTTGATTTCTCGTTATTTTATAAACAGAACTAAACTTTATAGTATTATAGATGATAGTACGGAACCCTTCGTGCGCGAGTCCGACTCGCACTTGGCCGATTATTTTATATCTGGCAGCCCTGGCGCCGCGCCCGACCGTCCGCGACTCCGCGTCGCTTCAATTATCATTCCTCGGAGCTCGCGCGCGGTATGCTATTCTGCAACTTAGGACCATGAAAGATACAGATGTCTATATCAGGGCAGCCCTAGACTACCGCATATTTTCAATGTTGATAATATTTAGCTGTAACGGCTCTACGGAGGAAAATGAACATAATTATCTCAAAACTTAACTTACTTATGACAAGTAAATTAAATGCAAACATGAGTTAATCAATTCGCGTCTATCAAATTAATCACACACGACTGTTTACATTTAATAAGCAGATAATTATGTCATAAATTACTCATTTCCTAAACAGAGTTGCAATAAATATTAATTTACGATGGCACAGTCCGTTACATAAACGTTCATTAATCAAAAAACTTAAAGCAACTCGAAGCCATCAACACGCGGTCGTCTTCAAACTTCGCTCGTTACTTATTCATAGTCATAAAGCCCCGGGCTATTGGTTATCAACACAAAGTGACTTTACTTTTTCCTTCCCCTTATCAATTTTGCATCGAAAACAAGCAAAGCCTTTGCCGGCAAACTAAGACCGGTTAACATAAACTTATCCCGTACGCGGCGACTTTCAGAATGTGTTTTAGCCTTGTTTGCTTTGCGTTACTCGTTTTAGAGGAGCGGTGGAGGTTAGTTGTCTAATTAAGCGAGTAATGTGTGCATGTTAAGGTGAAATTGTCGTCTGGGAGAGTTACTGAGTGAGTGCATCTGGTATTGAACGAGGCCGTGAGCTCTCGGTCAGCTTGCCCCAAACTGGTTTCGTTCATTATCAAAAGTCAATAACTTTCCGATGCATTCCGAGTCATGGCCGAATCTATGCCGTAATAAGCAAAAGTACCGAGCATTGTCGATACGCGAAAAGCAATCGACTTTAGATGACTTCGATAATTCTTTGCAAAACAAAAATGGAAGTTTGGCTTTCTTCCGAATTTTACGCAAGCAACTTTCGCTGGTTTTATGGAGATTGAGAATCATCCTTTAGAAGTTTCTCTTTTAATTCCACGGAGTTGTATAAATTACAGCAATGCGTTGCATGATTATAGATAATATATCAATAGCTAGTCGGCTTAGCTTGACTAATTCATAAAATTCGCTCTATTTGGCACGGTTAATAAGTCATCTGTGCTATTAGCGAGATAAAAGCGGGTCTGAGCTTACCGTGCAGACATAAATCTGCCTTAATTGTTGTAATTTCTACCAAAAATTACGAGGCACATGTTTCTACGGTTATTATGGACGCTTTTCTCTTCGACTTTCATTTTCTAAGCAGTATCGTGTTTGTGATTTTGCTTTAATTATTTATGCCGTGCGGAGATGTGGCCTTAAACTTCTTGTATTCTTATTATCTTGAACATTTGATACTTTTAAGTACTTTTACATACAAAATTACACTTTCACTGAGAACTTTGTAATTTCGAGTTTTGGTAGCGATATTTGTAATTTAAAACTAATAGCTGTAATAAAATCGATTCTCGATAAAAACGAACGGATATAACTAATATTATTTACGTAATCACAGGAAGTTGTTATAGGAGCAAAATGTCAACGACTATTTTTTTTTTTTTTCATTTCTAGATATGCACGATCATTGCAACGTACGATGGAAGAAATTAACTCAACAACAGTTTTTGTATTTAAAGACATCTCGAATTAAATAGTTTATTTATTAATTAACCATACAAAAACCTTAATAAATCGCGAGAATTGTTTTCTTCTACGTAAACGAAAGTCACCTTAGACTGCAAATAGATGAGTTTGCAGTCAAGTGCAAGTTTGCCACTAAATAAAAAATAATAAATTGTTAAACGTTCGGAATGTAACACATTTATTTAATTTAAAAAATGCATTATAATAAAATTGCTTATTACCTTGATAAGACGGAATTACAGACATAACAGCAATTTTATTTTTAGCCGAATCGTAAACATTTCTAACCCCAAGCAAGGAAAATAATAATCTTGGGTTTAATAAAAGGAAATATTAGGTGCCAGCGACCGAATCAGGGCTCCCAAGACGGTTTCCCAGGTTAATTCCGTAAATAAGGATATTTACACCACAGGGTGGGACGGATCGTGCCCAGTGGGCCAGCCTAGCGTGATTAAAGAAACCGAATAGAAACCAGGAGAGGAAAAGGGTGCAGAGTTTCTTGCATCGAATATTTTAGTTTTTTTAGTCGGCCAATTACCGACCATTTCTCGTTGAAATGCCAAAAATCCGTACTCAGCGATATCGGTCCACGTTCTTGATGCATACTGCAGAGGAATGGAATTCTTTGCCGCCATCTCTGTTTCCTGAGACCTAGAGTGAATATATATCTTCTAGATCGACGAGCTCCATCCTCGGCCACACCGTCGCAATCGGCACATTTTATTTTAAATAGTCTATTGTCTAGTCAATTTGTCTGTAGTAAGTTTCACTTCTTTAAGTAATCTATCGCAGATAATACAAGCACACGCAATATACATAAAAACAAAGATATTTATTATACTTAGGTAAAATACTAAATTAACGCTTGGCTACAAATAAAAAATCGGGTCAGATAAAAAGATCACTTGAGTTTATTGACATAACAACACGTTAAGCAGGTAAATTTGTAATTTTGTTTATCCGAGGTAATCTCCGGAACTACTGAACCGATTCCAATAATTCTTCCTCTCTAATACAAAGCTACAAATATAAATTTTAATAATAATTTTTATTTCGTTGTATTTATGTACTACTATATTATTTAAGTTGTTTAGTTTAGTTTTATTTAAGTATACTTGTAATTATTTTTTTTAGTTCAATCTACGGTAATAAATAATCAAGAATTAGTTTAAAGAAACAGCATTAAAACAGGCAAGGACCATCTACACCTTATACGCTATGTTTTATCGGGTTGTTCCGTACTCAACAAATTCCTAACTCACCTCATCAAAAGTATTAATTTTTTTTTTTTTTTTTTTCTCGTGATAATGTTATTTTTAGTTCAATATAGTGATACCATTGTAAAAGCTCCTTCCTTTTTTGACGTATAATATATACATAGCACGAATCAAGGAACATCTTAGTAACACGATAAAATTTTGTTGTTGGTAGTTTAACTGTTAATTGTACTACTGGGAATATAGATGTCCCAACAGTACAATCAGCCGCCACTAATTGAACTAATGGGAATTAAAAGTCTCACTAGTTCAATCAATTGAACTGTCGATTGTACTACTGGGAATAAACTGTATTTTTTGAATTGCACATTCTACCTTGAGGGATGGGGGTAAGAAAGTCAAAAAGTGTGCCTATTTCCACGGATTTTCAGATAGTAGTCAACACAGACTATGCCGTGATTTTAAAAACTTAGAACAAAATTGCCACCTGGCTGCTTTATCGGCTTACGCTGGTTTACAATTAAAGTATTAAATTAATATGTCTGTATATTATATAAAAACTCGATCAAAGCGAAGTTTTTTTACAGTTTCACAACGATTATTCGAAAACAAATACAGGCTATGCCGTGATTTTAAAAACTTAGAACAAAATTGTAGCTGCGTTATCGGTTTACGTTGGTTTACGATTAAAGTATCATATTGTTATGTCTGTATATTATATAAGAGTTCGATCAAGGCGAAGTTTTTATAGTTTCACAGCGATAAATTAGAAAAGATTTGTTAAAACAGTACGATCCCAGACGACAGCAGGTTAATCCAATAAATAAAGGTGTTTACACACGTTCGTTCTGCGATCGTTCTGTGTGTTCACACGAACTTGGCTCCCTACGAGCTCCAGTTAGACGTAGCAAGAGAAGCACACTACAAACACTTTTGTTCGGGCACGTTGAATAAGGCGTCTGGAATCTCTTAATTTATTTAGTACAGTAATCATCATCTTCATCAACCTTTTAATGATAGTTCTGTTAGTTAGCGAAATTTTCCATCGTAACGGGAATTCCATTATGTAACTACGGGAGCAAATGTTTTAGAGTGACAGGCACAGTGAATTGCCACACAGAAACTTAAGACGTTGAAGTCTAACGATTTGGGCCTCGTGGTATTATTATGGGCAAAAAATAATATCGAACTTCCGTTTATAAATAAACAAATAAATATTGATGGAAATTTCACACAACGCCATGTAGCCCTAACTAAGCAAATCTTGTACTATGGAAACTTGTGACAGATAGTATATATACATACTTTTCTTTTGTAAATACGTACTTAAAGGTGTATAACCGGGAGTATTCGCATGTAATGTAACATTATAGATTTGATTTGACTTCACATACTCGTTTTATATCATTACAAGGTGCACGCTGTAATGCTCGGTTTTCCTCCCTCACTGATGTAATGCTCGAATCTGTAACGTTACATTACACGTGAATGGTCCCGGTAAGGGACCTTTACCTTAAGGCACCTTAAGACATATAGAAGCACCCAGATGTAAAACAAACAGTCATGCTAATCACACAAATGTTTGTCCTGGGTGGGGATCGAACCCACGACCTACAGCCTAATAGGCAGACATACTACCGCTGTGCTGCGAGGCTAGTCAATATTCCTATCCAGTTCTTTTTCGTCTTTATGCCAAATTATATAACAGATTAACATTAATATAATAATTAATTTTTATGCAAATTGATTCTGTTAGAGACTATATAAACTAGTGAGCGGGATTTGCTATTGCAATTTCAATATTCTAATTTCAATATTCCAAAGACTTTTATAAATAAATCTTGATAGGAAGAAAAGTAGCTTCATTACTTAATAAATCTTAGAATGTCAATTCCTCTGTATATTAAAATGAAGCAACGTTGATCTATACAGTATATTTTACTTATATATTTTTTAGATTAAACATTACAAATTTATAAATAAACAAATATAGAAAAAAGTGTTGATTTAAACAATATAAATTATTTTTATTCATAACAGTTATTTTTGAAAATAACATTAATATTTTTATTACTATATAGTTTTTATTTAAATATTTTTTTATATTTAAAAAAAAATAATAATATAATAATATTTATTTAAAAATCTATTTTTATCTTAATAATTGTTCAATAAATATTTTTGTTCACCTAAGTGATTCTATTTTCTCTAGATCCACGTAAGGTGTGTTTGTAAAACGAAGACGAGGTAAAGCGTGTAATGCTTTCGTTAAACAAAGCGCTGCGTTGTCCTGGCCGATGTTAATTCATGTCTGCCTCCCTCGTATGCAATTAAAACAGGACTCGTTTGTATTTTTAATCAAATTAACATTTTGAAAGACCCGACAATTTATGAACGTACCAAAACCATGGTGCAAAATTCAAATCCTACATATGTGCTTAAAATATTATACAAATATGCTTCATGAAAACTTACATGAGTATTAATTTATAATAAAAATAAAAGGGATTATAAGAACAGGGGAACAGTGAACTAGAAGCGCTCTGAAAAAGAAGTTCTTATAGGCTCGAAATCAGTCAGACTCATTACTCATCCTAATAAATTGGTTGATTATATATTTAACCATGTTATATATGTAGCGATAGAAGTCTTTTGAAAATATATCCTGGGGAATATTACTACTGAAAATATATATTTTTCATTTAATTATATATATATATATATTTTATTATATTTTTTTTTCCAATATATATTACTGAAAATATGATCAGTGTTCCGAATTTATGAACAATGTTACCAGTGAAATTTCCGTACAAAGCAATATTTAACATCTAATATTTCCAGAATGACGAGTGCAATTCATTGCCACAAGGCTTTGATTTGTGGAAGTCCAAAGTTCTAGAAAACATTCTACTATAAAAGGGCTTCATTCTAAAACAAGTGGCGGGAAGACGCTGGGAGAAAACCGCTTCCAATCAGTCTTTTTGGAAATCCATGAGGAAGGCCTATGTCCAGCAATGGACTTCCTGTGGCTGAAATGATGATGGTGATATACTGGCATCAAGTTCAATATTAATATAGTGATCTGTTTGTCATGTCTCTCCGTTGAACAAAAAAAACATATTTTAATATCAAATTCTTAATTAATAAGACTAATTTACTATCTGTTTTGTTTCGTTTCTTAAAATCAGAAATGAAATAAAAAATATTTTCGCATTCTAACTTTCATCGCAGACGTGACTTCAGAGATAACTTTCTAATCTTCTTTTTGTTAAGTTTATTCGTTTTTAGAAACATCAATTATTGTCGATAGAAAATTTCACTCCGACTAATTGTATGCCGGCTACGATTTGGTTTTAGTTTATCATATGGTCTATACAGGGTTACTATTAACTAGGTATTATTTCAGTTTAAGAGTCCGTAGCTCGTCCATCGTCCATCTTGCTCGCACATAACTACATTTTTAAATATATAAACTGCATGAACATATAAACAATCGTGGTTTGTAAAACTAGAAAACAACAACACAAATATTCGACAAAAATTTAAATTTGATTCCAGTTAACTTTCAAACATAAAAATCATTTATAGAAATTAGTAACGCAAAAATGATTTTTATGTATGAAAATTAACTTTAAAAAAAAGATATGCAAAGAGCCACCAGTTTCTACAAAGAGGTCGTCTATCGGCATCTAGCGTAAAATTGTTTGTATCGTGACATGACTGTTACGCGTCTTTGAACTTAGTAGCCTTTCCGACCAACCCTATGCGGTATGTAACTGTTAACGACAGATATTTAAAAGGGTATTTAAGCTTATTATTATTAATAATTTCTACAACAGCTCTAAGCTGGAATACACTGTTTAGTTCTGGAAAACAAAAAAAACAGCTGCAGATTATGCCGGAGGTCAATAAATTCGTGTTTTGTTTTCTTTCTTAGTTTCGAAATAAATTCTATAGTACGTTTTTTCGTACGTACGTTACGTACGTTTATGATTAATATTACTTCAAAAACCATCACTCAATAGTTTACACCCTGTATATTTGTTTTTACTTTTTAATTTAATTAACGCATACGATATTATAAGATAATCGTCATTTATGATAGAGCACGCACGCCCTGAAAGATTATATCAGTTTAAAGACACCCAGAAACGATACTTTGATACTTTCAGTTTGCAGTTTTCAGTGTCAGCTGACAATGAAACTGGCCTACTAAACAGCATACCAAAATAGCCTCTACGGAAATCGTACTAATTGAATAAAACACTAAAAAAACAACAAAACAATATTATGTCAATTGAAGTGTAAACCGCAAATCATTTAGTCTATTCTATTCTTAACGAGGTGAATAGTATTATTTAATTCGGTTTTTATTCTGCATCTTCGTGAAGGAATGCAATGACTATGTATTTTTGCAGGTCTGTTTCACTTGACGACAGATTGGCGTAAATCGAAACTTCTAGACGTCATCTAGATTCGTGTACGTGATTTGTTGCTTGTTTTCCTGAAAATAATACAGATTTAAAACAATCCAATGAAAGATTTCATTTTTTTAACTGCTTTCCCCAAAGATGAGTGATGTTTTGATGTATTATATTAAATACGTGTGAACCTTGCCAGTACTTTAAAGGATAATTTGTATTCATTATTATGGAAAAGTCTTACTAATATCCAATCCACAAATTACAAAAAATATGTGCTGTCCCTCTCGCGTTCTCATTTTTCTCCTCTCTCGCCTCTTCTGAATGTCCGTCCCGTGGGAAAATTGTCCTGAATAATAATTAAAACAACCAATTAAATTATAGTTATCCCGATATCCTGTATGTAGCAGCCTTTAATTATTTCTAGAAGCCAAGTGTGACGTGTGAGGTATCGTTAACAAGTAGGATTTCCCGGATTTCAGGATTTTCCTAGTGCAGGACCTTCAATTAATCTGTTAAAATTCTTGCTAGGGAGAACACAATGTTTATAAGTTGAAATAAGTCACGAAACAATTTTTTGTAGTTTATAACAATATCGTAAAATGTAACTTCTTTAGAGCTAAGGTTATTTGTAAACATGCTTTGGTAATAAGTATTTTTGTATTGTATTTTTTTTTTGTAGGCTTATTAATGCTAGCCCCGACCCGCGGCTGTCATCGAATCTCTTATCATAAAATACTATTATTATTATTTATTCTAATCTTCTAAATGCACATACTTCAAAGTTCATGTTTCTAACGATTTAGTTTGTGCATTGATATTTGTATGTGGCAGGATGAATTTTATATATATGTTAAAATAAATAAATATTTTGTGGACATTTCACACAACACCACCTAGCCCAAACTAAGCAAAGCTTGTACTATGGAACTGGATGGCTGATAGAATATATACTTTTTTTGTTTGTAAATACATACAGTTACATAGAATCACCCAGACAGAGAACAAACATGCTCATCACACAAATGATTGCCCTGGGTGGGGATCGAACCCACGACCTACAACTCAGCAGGCAGACATCCTACGAACTGAGCCACAAGGCCGGTCATGATTTAGACATCAACGCATAACATATAGGTACACAGTACACACTAGATAATTAATTTAATTATATAGAAAATAAACGGTTTTTACAGTATTTCCAGTCAGCCATATCCCAAAACCAGCACTCAATTTACGTCATCAAACCATTCATTATTTTTAATTAAACGAACAGCGACACAAAATAACACGATCGATCATCAATTTAATAATACAAACATTACTTGCATGATATATTATTATTACTGCTACAATTATTTGCTACTTATTTCTTTTCAACCATACATTAGTTAACGTCAGTGAGACAATGAGTTGATGTCAGTTAAACAATGAGTTTGGTCAGTGAAGTTTGCTTTTGAAAAGTTTCAATTGGTCAGTCACAAAAGCACATTTACGTGTTTAGTTTAGGTCATTTATCTTGTGTTAAACGTACAATTGTTCAAGGCTTATGTCATTTCCGTGGTAGAACATAATGTGGACAGTTAATATGGATTGGGTTTACTTTAGGATTTTGTTTATTGCTAAAAAATAAAAATTATAGCCGAATTGACCAAAAGATATGTAGAAATAGTTTCGGTATTATGTATCTGTTCCCGCGTAACTTCTAAAGTGCTAATCATAATTTAACACATTATGTATCTAATCAGCTGAACCAATTGATATGAAATTTGGCACAAAGATTCTTTAGAACCTGGAAAAGGAGATAGGCTACATTATATCATCGTCATCACTGTTTATCATCACTTCGCGGGTGACAGGTAGTAAAATATAAATAAGATTTTTTTCAGAAGGAGAATAAATGTGGAATTGGAGGCACTGCTGTCCTAATTTAATTATTTTGTTTGACGAACAACACAATCGAGACATTAGTTCCCATTTTTGCCACAATACAATTGTTCTTCTTCCAAACAGACTCTGAACTACATTTACCAAAAACCTCGCAATGGTTAACTAAAACTATGGTTTAGTTAACGTCAAACTATTGTGAGGCAAATATATATATATATAATAGATGGTAAGCGTATATAACGCTTACCATCCGGTGGCAAATACTGATCTCTTCACGAAATTAAATAAAAAAATCAGTTTGTCTTATCTTACTTAATCTTTGAACGCAGACAAACAACCATCATCAATTTATTCCAGTAGTAGAATAACATAATTTGTTACATGAGTCATTTGTTAGACCCTTAGACATTGCTTTCTACGGCACTTTCAGCTGTCAGTCGTAATAGTTAATGTAAGTTGATATAACTGGGGGAACACGATCGAACTTGGAGATAACTTAGACATAACTTAGACTTGGTTATGTAAGTTACTAGCTGGTATCCGCGACATTGAACGCGTAGAAAAAACTAGGGCACCTTAACCAATAATAACTAAATAAATAAATATTGGTGGACATTTGCACACAACACTATCGGGCCCCAAACTAAGCAAAGCGTGTACCATGGAAACTAGGTAGCTGAAAGATTACATATATACTTTTCTTGTAAATACATACTTATGATATATAGAAATAAGCAGAAAGAACAAACATGTTCATCTCACAAATGTTTGCCTTGGATGGGAATCGAACCTACTACCAGGAATACTACCAACTGAGCTAGAAGGCCGGAGACCCAATTGTTTGCATTATACCGATACCTGTGAAATAAAGACGAAATCACGAATAGCTTAATCGAAATCCTTTGCCCCAATATCATCTTATTTTGCATACCTACACATAGCCATAGTAATGAGATTTTGCACGTGCAATCATAAATATATTGTTCACTTTATATATAATATATATTATATTATATTCATAACCTTTCCGGGTTAGCAAAGCAACAGTAATGTCAGTGATGTTGCAGTTGTCCATAGGCGACGGTTATTGCTTACCATCAGGCGAGCCGTCAGCCTTTTTGCTTCTCCTATTTTATAAAAAAATATATTCATAAAATAATAATAATAATGGTAATCCCGAAAAAGTATTTATTCGAAGTCTCTGTCTGATATATAAACTACAGTAGGTACTAGTTACACCCTCCGGTTTCACCCGCGTAATGATGAAAAACTGAGACGAGGATTATAAAAACGAACAGACAGACAGTTTATTTCGCTTTTATAATATCACAAGTTAGAATACTTAGAGACATTATCCAAGAATTGGCTAAGTTATGCTTAGGTACAACTTGAAGCTCACGCGATCACGATCGTCGTGGCTGGAGGAATGTGGGGTAAGATATTGTACTCGTAAATGTCACGTCTAGTTTAGAATTAACATTACAAAAGTGATAATAAAGTTCAATTATTTATAATAGTCATTTGACATTGACTTTCAAGAGTTAGATCATTTTGAAAAGTAAACATGGAAATTAAATTACTGAGTCTATTGTTTTGATTGGTGCAGTTGTGTGAATAAATTATTTAGGTATGTGCTTTTATTTATACATCTAATCTATGCTATGTGTAGTATATGCTTCAAGCTTTCTAATGTTTTATGCTTTCTGAGCATATATTAAACTATATTTGATGATAATTCAAGCTCGAACGACTACCAAAAACACACATATTCACAATCTGGGTGTCTTTAAATCGCGAGTATATCTTGCAAGCGCGTTTCATCCTAAATCTCAACATCATGCGGTCAAACAAAAACTTATTTTGTATAAAAAATAAATACAAATACCAAGCTCATTCAGTCGATTAAAATTAATGTTGTTAATTAGGGTTCCGTACCCAAAGGGTAAAAACGGGACCCTATTACTAAGACTTCGCTGTCTGTCTGTCTGTCTGTCTGTCTGTCTGTCTGTCTGTCTGTCTGTCTCCAGGCTGTATCTCATAAACCGTGATAGCTAGAAAGCTGAAATTTTCACAAATGATGTATTTCCGTTGCCGCTATAACAACAAATACTAAAAATTAAAAAAGGAAAAATATTAAAGGGGGTCCCCATACAATAAACGTGTTTTTTTCGTATTTTTTTGCTCAATATTAAAAACGGTAACAGGTAGACGCTTCAAATTTTCACAGAATATTTACTTGTATATTACCTTTCAAAATAAATAATTAAATAACAATAAAGTAAATATTAAAGGGGGGCTCCCATACAACAAACGTAATTTTTAAGCAATTTTTACTCGATCTTAATTAACAGGTAGAAACTTGAATATTTGTAAGTAAATATTTAGAAATATATTAACTATAAAAATAAATACCTAATCTAATACATAAAAACTCATAAAATGAAAATAATCCGTGCATCTAAACGCGGTGCGAGCGCCGCGCCGCGCGGGTAGCAGGGGAGGTAACATCACGGAGCGAGCCATAGCCGCGCGTATTCGCGCGAACGTCGTCATGCTGCCCGCATGTGTATCGAAAACCTACCTATAAGTTTGCAATTTACTACTTGGAATTTCGTTGATTTCTCGTTATTTTATAAACAGAACTAAACTTTGTAGTATAATAGAAAATAGATGATAGTACTGAACCCTTCGTGCGCGAGTCCGACTCGCACTTGGTCGATTATTTTTAAAATATGTACAAATATCGATCATCGTTTGGTCACCAATGCCTAATCTTGAACTACGATAAGGACGAGGATAGCGCACGCCAATAAAAGAAGAGAAAGACGTTACAAAATATCTTCAAAATAATCTTACTTTCAAGATTTTTCCGATACAAGAATATCAAGTACAATGCCAAAATTAAAATGTCAAGAATTATTTCTGTGTATTTTATAAATTATTCAAATCGCTACCTCTCACACTTGCACCACGCGCGGTCAATGCGATCGCTCACGATTAGGGTCAAGCTTCAAGGTCCAATGTTATATAACGAATCGGACACTTCACCTTTAATCGTTATAGAGTTGAATAATAGTAAATTTGTTTATTGTGGTGGCAGCCGTGGTGTAGGACACCCTGAGTCTAAGACAGGGATTATGTATTGTAGGTACGAAAGGCAGTGAGGACAAAAAAACCTAGTGTATATATATATATATATTGTTGTATAAATGTAGTGTGTATATATATTTCTCAGTGCACCCTGCACTGAGAAATATATTTGATTCACAGTAGTGGTGGCTGAAAGTGACAATGACCGATTAGCCATGAGCCGTTTTTGTAGGTAGATAAAAATAATGTATTTCAATTAAAATAGATTGCGTTGTTTTTGCCTCAGAAATTTTTGTACAAAATTCTGTGGAATTGCAACTTTTTGCCCACAGTCATCTACTTTTTTGGGATGACTAATTAGCTTTTTACTAGCCTGAGCAGTGTTACCTATAAACGCATGTTAAAATCTTATTCACCGAATAAGGGCTTGTCACCTTCTGTCAGACGGAAACTGTCACGTGCGAAAACGGAACAAAACATTGTAAAATGCGCTTATTAGGCGCTTATGAGCAAGACGGTAGAGAGTTTACCAGAATTTTGCGAGCGCAGATGGCGCTGGTCAACCAAAAACATACCTACGTTTGTACTATGGGACTACAAACGTGTGTTTTTTGTTTAAACTTTGTGTTGTGTTTTAAAAACTGCTATAGTAGCGCCACATACACAAATTAAATAACTAAAATAAGTTTTTACAAATTATACTTTTTTTTTTTTCAATCTAAATATTTTTTACTTAATATCCTTAACTATCTAAGTTTGTTACTATTTTTAACAGGTTACATCACCATAATCTTTTGAAAACCTTACACTTACGTGTCTCCTTTCCAAGAGAAAGAGAAAAAGAACCATCAAGATCTGTTTATCAAACAAAAAAATACAAAGTGAATATCAGTAAACATACATACAAATAAAATTTAAGCTGTCTCCTCTTTTAAAATATGTTTAAAACAACATAGATTACAGTAAAAAAACATTTCTCTAAGTATATAGGTATTTTCCGATATTTCAAAAGATCAACACAAAATCAGTGATGTGACCGTTACGGTCAGGCGCACACTATTTCGCAGTTTTCTTTTTAGAGACGTTTTCAAAACGTTTATAAAGGATGTCGTTCAAGGTCTACCGTTACATCACTTCGACCACTTGCTACAGCTGTATTGTATTTAAAAAGGTTTTGTTTGTTAAACTAGATGCATTGAGTAAGAGGAGTATGAGGGAGAGGGAGAGGGAGATGAGTAAGAGAAGAAAAGCATACGGCATATCGAGAATATCGATCCGCTGAGTGTAATAAAAATAATCGACCAAGTGCGAGTCGGACTCGCGCACGAAGGGTTCCGTACTATCATCTATTTTCTATTATACTACAAAGTTTAGTTCTGTTTATAAAATAACGAGAAATCAACGAAATTCCAAGTAGTAAATTGCAAACTTATAGGTAGGTTTTCGATACACATGCGGGCAGCATGACGACGTTCGCGCGAATACGCGCGGCTATGGCTCGCTCCGTGATGTTACCTCCCCTGCTACCCGCGCGGCGCGGCGCTCGCACCGCGTTTAGATGCACGGATTATTTTCATTTTATGAGTTTTTATGTATTAGATTAGGTATTTATTTTTATAGTTAATATATTTCTAAATATTTACTTACAAATATTCAAGTTTCTACCTGTTAATTAAGATCGAGTAAAAATTGCTTAAAAATTACGTTTGTTGTATGGGAGCCCCCCTTTAATATTTACTTTATTGTTATTTAATTATTTATTTTGAAAGGTAATATACAAGTAAATATTCTGTGAAAATTTGAAGCGTCTACCTGTTACCGTTTTTAATATTGAGCAAAAAAATACGAAAAAAACACGTTTATTGTATGGGGACCCCCTTTAATATTTTTCCTTTTTTAATTTTTAGTATTTGTTGTTATAGCGGCAACGGAAATACATCATTTGTGAAAATTTCAGCTTTCTAGCTATCACGGTTTATGAGATACAGCCTGGAGACAGACAGACAGACAGACAGACAGACAGACAGACAGACAGACAGACAGACAGACAGCGAAGTCTTAGTAATAGGGTCCCGTTTTTACCCTTTGGGTACGGAACCCTAAAAATGAATTAACAATAAAGTATTAATAAATTAGCTATGTTTTTTTTATATTGAAAAACCAAGTTCCCAATTAGCTTTAACCTTTGAAATAAATGTTATGTAAGTACCTGTTCAAGAAAATCAAATATACAACTTTTGATTAGATCGTACATTTTTGTTACTGATTTTTATGCGTTATTTATATCTGAGTTACCCTTCTTAACAAGTATAAATTAAAAAAAACTAAAAACCCTCGCCAAAAAAATGGCAGGACCGATTTTGAAGAAACATAACTAAGGACATTCTCGATGAAATCCTCTTCCAAACAAACGAAACAGATCAAAATCGGTCCATCCGTTTGAGAGCGAGTAAAATGCCACAGATAAACGAGGGCTAAAAAAAAATACAATATGGCAGGTAATAGTCAAGGATAACTCTAATAATGCACATAAATAGGTGTTGCTATGAATTGAGAACCTTCTCTTTGTGGAATTCCTTAGAAAATTTAGAAAAATCAACATGAGAATCGATATTTAAATTTCAATATTTTAATATTACAACATTTACAGACCTAAAAAAATAAGAAAAATGAAAAAGTACACATTCTTCTTCTCCTTTTTTGTATAGGACCCGCATTAAAGCATTTGCCAGTGTCAAGTATTAGGATTTTTTCAAGTTTCTTGAATAAAACAAGTTGTAAATGTTCTAGTCACAATCTAAATCACGTATACAGTCATTTTATAAGTCGAGTCCTGCTTCAGTAAAGTGGTGGCGACTTTACTAGAAGCTTCTATGGAGTTTTGCCGACAACGAAAAATCACACGTTTTACAGCTTTATTTCACTTGCCCACACTCACGCACCTTATCGAACACTTAATGAATAAAACACCACCATTTTTATAGCATTAATGTTCAAAATAACACAAGTTTAAGAAAATAAAACAAAGCAACAACACGTTACTTAGACGTTCCCGCCAAAACTCCCCGTACATATTCTTTTATACTTACGACGTTGTTTTTGACAAGATGTCATACAAATCAAAATTAAATTCAATAAAATAAACATTAAAATTAGGAAAGTATAATTTTTATATGAATTGTAAGGATCCGCTAGGAAACTAGTTTTTTTTTTTTTTTAATGCAGAATAAAGGTAGTAAAAGTGTAAACCTATATTTTTTAGTTTATTTATTATGAGAAGATAGAAAACCTTGGGTTATAAAATTTTAGCAATGTTGTCTGTTAGTTTAATGCGAGACGAATACGTTTTTACAATAGTTTTACGTATATCTGGATTAAAAATAGATTCAATGAATACCGTAAATAATTTCAATTCAAAGTTTCAATGCATGCAATATTCAGTGCAATAGCTTCAAGCAATAATATACTAGCAAACACGGGCGGAGATTCTGCCTAGGATAAACAAGCAAACACACTTGCCAACAATATTCTACAAGGTGCTACTCAAATATACGTCGGATACTCCACTACTGAAAATATGGATAGCACTCCAAGCTGTATTTGCCAATAGAGTTCAAGAGTAATTTTTTTTAATTTTCATGCGGCCAAATGATTTAGTCTGAGAGAATCGGCCGATTCTACAGACGCTCAACGTCCACCTTAATATATAAATATAACCCATAGATTTTTTTATAACCTCTACTCGAGAACTTTTCGGCTCTAGCAGCCATCAGTTCTACATGATTATGTGCTTTGACCAATACAATACTATTTCAATTTGCTAATTTGCTGTGCTCCGCCAGAAAGATCCGTTGTGCAAGCCGCTTTCGCTTCTTAGGGAAATTCATTGGAGAAACAGTATTTTATATTTTATTACCTTTGTTAGAATGTAAAAAATAAAACAATATGTTTCAGAAATTGTTAAAATAAACTACCATTATATTTTACCCAAGCCACATAAATCTGCTTCAAAAGGTTATACTGTTCAGAAATGTTTGGCCCCTAAAGGAAATACTACTCAGCTAGCTTTTTCAACCTTCGTATTCAAAAACACTTTTAAAATAGTTTCCGTTGCATAATCCTTCACACAATGAACTCTTTCATCTCCGTGACTTCTCAGACACTTTGAAACAAGCATCAACAATCTTCAAAGAAACCGAATCCAAGGCGCTTTGTCCATCTCTCAAGTATCAAATTGATTTGTTCCATTGTTCGATAGAACATAACACTAAGTTATGGAGATACGATGTTTTATATCGCTTTAACCGAATACTTTATAAAAAAATCGCCTTGGTATTTATTTGTCTTCTTAACCTTTCGGAATGGCCCACAAAAGTTTATAGCAACAATAACAAAACAATAACTTCAACATCCTATTGTAAATAATTTCGTGTTCAATTATCAGGTGGTCGACAGTTTGAGTTCATTGTCATAGTGACCCACTATTTGAAAGTGTTTAGGGCTGTTATCTGACGTAATCAAGTTCAAACAATAACACCGTAAGCAAATGACCTGTCACATTGTCAATTGATTCATGCATCTAAGAGTCGACCAATGGCCGTCGGTAGCCGGTTCGTGTCATTAATTTTCGATATGTGTTTGATTAATAGAACGTGGTTTGTATTGTTGCTCTTACAAAGGGTCACATTTTTTAATCAGATCTGGTAATTAACGTCTAAATAGATCAGATATTATGCAACAATGTTAATAGTAACTGCGAAATATGTTTCAGCCTTGTGCATATTTAATTTTTAGTAGGTAATTAGACTTTAATTGTACCTGCCTTTTTAAACTGAAATTAGAAGTCTAATTTTAAAATAAGACCGTAATTTTAAATATTGTTTACCCTACTTTACCAATGTAGTATTGTCTTGTACACAAAAGTGTTTCACAACGCCGCCAACGTCACATAGAAATATACCAAATTGGCAACACCATTACTTAAGTACCTACATATTTTGACATTTTTAAGAATTTTAGATAAATTTAAAAATGATTTATAAAAATTATTACGTAGGTACATTCTGTTAGTTATTGAATTACAAAAACAAATAACAGATTAATTTAATTTAACATAAATGATTTGTCTAATCTATATCTCTACTGACAGATTAAATTTATTACAAGAAACAGAACGCTCGAAGGGCTCGCCCTGTAACTTGACCTTGATACTGAATTATGGCTAGCAATCAAATTTAAACTATTACCATCTATCATGTTTCTCAGTGCTTAATCTGGCTTTCTAAAATATTATTATTTCCTTGCGGCTATGTTTTGATTTCGTAAGATCTTTGGTCGTAGGTACTAATTTGAAATAATTCCTACTAGTAAATTGTGAAAATAATGAATACTTAAAACTCACATATTTTGTTCTCGTTAATGAAACCATTATTGAGTTAAATATCACTTATCTATCACTTACGTTTTACTATTTCACAATTTTACTATAGAAATTAACGTGGTTTTCACACATTTTTTAATAAAAACTACGGGTCACTCACGTCTGTTTTGAGCCGAAATATCCGACTATAGTTTCAACCGCATTCGGTGGTCTTTTTCAAAACAGACGTGAGTGACCCGTAGTTTTTATTTAAAAATATTTCATAATTTTCTATCAACATTTTTCTAGAAGGAAATTTGACTTTGTTTCTTCAGCTTGTCTTAATTGGTTGGAGCAAAATAGACTTTTTTTTTACTCCCGATTCTAAAAGAGGGATGTTAGAAGTTTGACGTGTGTATCTGTATATCGAGTGTCTGTCTGTGGCATCGTAGCTCTCAAATGGATGGACCAATTTTTATCTAGTTTTTTTTTTCGTTAGAAAGTAGACTTGATCAAGAGAATGTTCTTAGCTATGTTTTATCAAAATTGGTACAGCCGTTTTTTTCAGTTCGGTGTTTTCTGAATTTACTTGTAATACACACAATCATAATTAAACATTTTCACATCCTTGTTTTATGGAGTACAGATAAACATATTTTTAGATCTAACTAAATACACGTCACAATTTGACCTACGCATATCTCATTCTAATATGGCTTCATCTTCGGCCGTATCGTCACTTAGGTACTTAGTAGAAACCACAGACAAGAAAATTTTTCGCTTTGGTAGATACCTACTTTTCGATTACACCCAAATTGTAATTTGAATAAATACAGATGAAGGCAAAGCTTTCACGGTTTTCTCTTTAAAATGGAATTGTTAAAGTAATTTTATTATTACTACCTACATTCGTCAATGACTGTGAAGTTCATATCGCCAGTTATTTACATTTATTATGACATCATAATCGCCGAACAAAACTTCGTTTCACAGGCGCACGATAGTTAAATATTGTTCGAAATGCTTAAAGTGTAGGCATTGCAGTTATTGAAGCCGTCAAGCCCAGCGTGGGTCAAGGCTAGCCTATAAATTCATAAGCTTGATTTTATATTACCTACACTAGTCTTGTTTCACAGCCTGACTCGACCTTTGGCTTGAATTCAGATTTCAGAAACACAATTGGTTAGAAATCTAACATTTCTCTGTACTGATCTATTACAATAACATTATATATATATGACAATAAAATTGAATTATTTATAGAAATATTTGCAGGCATAAGAGTTTCAATTACAGAGTTAACTAAAATCTAAACATTTTATTACCGAAAAATAAAAAAACGAGAAACAATTTAGCTTCCCGAGTTTTAAAAGTATCTGAATGCATGTTCATCAGTATATTTGTATCTAATTATTTGCATGAAATATAAAAACATATTTTTCTGGCAATTTGTACAATATTTATCGTACATAATATGTAGATTATAATATTTTAGAGCGTCTTTATGTTTCATCCGATTGGAATCATAAATAGCTGTTTACTTCAAAGAGGTTTTGTTTAAAAGGTTTTATTTCTGTATAAGTAATTTCTAAAGAAAAAATTAAAACTGATATTTTAAAAAAATAAGTTTTTTAACATATTCTCCTATGATGTTTATTGTTCATTTAGAGTAAAAAAACAGTTTTCTTATGTTGTATGGAAAAGCGCGTAACTCAACCATTTTCCTAAGCATGCAATTTAAAAGACAACCAATCAAACAAACTTTTTTATTAGTATTATTATGGAATTAGGTTTTATCTGTGGTTATATCATTCAGTGACGTATCCAATCGCATATTTGTCTTGCTAGCCTCCATTGTTCAAAATTAACACCCATTGTGATAATATCGCAAATATGCATGCCCATGGTCATGA
This sequence comes from Lycia hirtaria, assembly GCA_947563715.1. NCBI lineage: Eukaryota > Metazoa > Arthropoda > Insecta > Lepidoptera > Geometridae > Lycia > Lycia hirtaria. The sequence goes on along the minus strand of OX387381.1, from coordinate 36,770,730 downwards.
CTTACTCTATAACAGTCAGTGCTGTTTATTTATTGTGGTAGCTGGTCTCAATATTGCAATATTATTGCTTTGATCGCTATCGGTGTTCAATTAGACGTGTGTTATCACTTAACAATAGATCGTGATTGGCAGAGATAATAACACGTTGACATTCGTTGAAGCTTAAGGTCTTGGTCAGTCAAGTAATGCAACTTTTGATTCGATGCATTTCGATTCGTTTGTATTAAACCTGCGTGGTTTTATAACATTTTTTTACTATCAGACAGCTAAAAGCTAAAAAAAAGCAGCAAGATTCTATAGTACATTTGCCATAAAGCTAAATTGTTGAAGTTATTCCGTATGATCTTTTTCGACAAATGTGATCTAGGTGCCATTTAATCTCAATTGAATTGGGTTTTTTTCTAGGTAAGCCTTAGTACATCACAACATCCTTTAACAATGTAGTAGTTATTTTCTCGGTCGAGAGTGACGTTTGCGCTGCTCCTTTGAAAAAGACAGCCGAATGCGGTTGAAACTATAGTCGGCTGAAAACAGACGTGAGTGACCCGTAGTTTTTATTTAAAATGTGTGAAAATCACGTTAGTTGCATAGTAAAATAGTAGTAATGTTTATACTATTTATCATCATCATCATCCCCGCCACCTGCTGGGCATAATAAGTCTCCAAGTCCAAGTAATAAGTCTCCTCTCTAAGTGGTTTTCCAAAAATACCGATTGGAAACGGCCACGGCTTTTTGCCACTTGTATGAGGTCTTCTGTCCGCCTTGTGGCTGGTCTTCCTACGCTTCTCTTGCCAGTGCGTAGTCTCCACTAGAAAACTTTTTGACCCCACTGGCCATCAGTTCGACGTGCTATGTGACCTGCCCACTGCCACTTCAACTTGGTAATCCGCTGTGCTATGTGTGCGGATCTCTTCAGTTCTGATATGATATCACATAGAGACTCCTCTCCATAGCACGTTCGGTGACTGAACTTCCTTATAAGGCCGGTAGTGAGTGCCATGACTCAGTGCAAGTACTATTTATAGAATAGTTCTACCCTATTATAAAAGTAAACTTGTAACATGTATAGGTTTAGAAAACTTAAAAATCCCACGACAAAAACGGCTGAATCTGTTTTGATAAAACAAAGCTAAGAACATTCTCGACAAAATCTTTCAGACTAAAAGACTAGATAAAAATCGGCATCCGTTTGAGAGCTACGTTGCCACATACATATACAGATACAGACGTCCAATTTATAACACCCCTCGTTTTGGGCCAGGGGTTAAAAATAAAATTAAGCTTGTTTACATCCAATGTTATTAATCAATCTCAATCTATTTTCCTGCTGAGATAGATTGACATATTTTTTATTCTATTACACATATTGCAACGTAATAATTTATTTCTAGAAAGATAAAAATATAGTGTGATAACAAAGCCTAACGACTGATTTCAATATTCGACTATAAATCTATATATTTTAATGTTAATTTTATGGTATAATTCTGAAATTGATTGTGACACACAGCCATAGGTGTCGCAGTTGTCCATCCTTTCTTTTTATTTAAAAAAAATTTGAATTTTAGATCCGTCAATTGCTTAATTTAGTACGCACAACAGAATACCGACGGTGTTTTAGCTCTCCCCATTTCTTTTCTAAGCTAGCTTTCCTTCCTTTCAAGATTATTTCAAAGCTTGATCATAATAGAAAGTGATTATAAGACTTTATTCTCATTCGATTTCACCATTATGAGCTAGTTACTCGTAGCATTAAGGCATTGTTGGTTTTAACAATGAAAACTAATTCAGTATTGACTCCGTTGTTAATGGAGAAGGCTTTTAATTTGAAGAGTAATAAATGATTTATCTAAAATTAATTAATTTGTCATCACGATTCAAAAGTAGAACCATATCCATAGTTTTAGGCATAAACAAAGACAAGTGTTTTCTATTCAAGTCAAGTACCTACTTATGTTTTTTTAGGATTAGATAGAATAAGAATATTTATTAACTTTGAATAACATATATGTTATAGGTAAGTCAGAATTACACATGTGATAAATTAACTAAATTTTATGATAATAGCATAAATAAAATGATATAATCGAATTAATTTAAATTATATTATCCAATAAATTAGATCTACGATTGACCACCAACTCGCCTGATGTTAAGCAACGGTATGGCCGAGAATGGAGTTCGTCGATCTAGAAGATATCTATTCACTCTAGCTTTGAAAATTCCAAGATTGTAGATATACTGAGGTTTATATTTACTTACCTGAACCAACGAAGTAAAAACAATATTCAAATCAATTTTATTTAGTTAATAATTTAGCAGTAAGTAATTAGAAACATAAATAAATAAATATAAAATAATAAATATAAATATTTGTGGACATTTCACACAACACCATCTAGCCCAAACTAAGCAAAGCTTGTACTATGGAACTAGATGGCTGATAGAATACATATATACTTTTTTTTTGTAAATATATACTTAAGATACATAGAAACACCCAGACACAGAACAAACATCCATGCTCATCACACAAATGTTTGCCCTGGGTGGGGATTGAACCCAATTTATATACTTTTGATATTTACACAAAGATTGTTATCGGAACTCGGGGAGACGGAAGCAAGCCCCGTCAAGTCGTTAGCTTTCTTAAAATAAAATAAAGATCTTGATTAGTTAGGCAATTTAATTTCTCACGCAAAACGATTATTTTAATGTTGACGTGGGCATTGAAATAAATTTACATTAAAGTTACTTAACAATCAAAAAAAAACTTGATTTTGTAATGTATAGCGTACCTTATTGCCGACCCTTACTATAGGATCGTAAGTAAGTACCCTAAAATATTTAAATTACAAAGAGACTCGAACTAGCGAGCAACTAGCGAGATTACTCATCCACATTTGTTTTTAGACTTCCGTACTAAGGGTGCTATTCGTCAGGCTACAATGTCTATCTGTCTGTCTGTCTGCCTGTGCCGTTTCTTTCGAATGGTAATAGATACAAGTCTCAAAATTGGCATGATTATAGGTAGGATTGGAAGATAATATATATACAAATAAATAATTAAATTTAAGCTTATATTGTTTATACCTCTATTTGTAATGAGTATTCAAAGCATTTTATTAAAATTAAGTTTATTTTAGAAAAAAGGTAAAATAGAAACGGCTTCTGTTAGCTTACTCATTTACCATTATTAGCGAAACACATAAAAACTAATCTTTCTTGCATCAATACCGTTTCACTTGACAAGCTATTCATTCACCATGACACCAAACCGAGAGAATTTATCGTTGCCGGTTTATTTATAATAATGTAACCTGCTGCATTCATATAAAGTGACATTTGACATAACCTTGACAACAAATAGCAAATTGAAGGTTTGTCCATCTGTCATGTCGTGACCTGCCATTGTGGCCAGTTGCTCGACATTGGCTATTGTAGCAATCACATTAATTATACTGTGTAATTTTAATATAATGCTTTTGTATGGAGATACATATTACATTGCGTGAAGGGCGGAGATAGTAATTTATGCGTTTTAATTAAATTTTCAATGATTTCTGTTATGACAAAGTATGCGATATTATGTCATATTTTATGAGTTTTTTTTTTATATATGTTTTTTATTCGTATGGGCCAGTTTACTCAATGGCAATGTAATTAAAATCTTTAAATAATATACGCAGAGCACCTAGTGAACGTAATTCGATCGTAATTCATTACTAGCAGTAGTCAATATTCTTTATCAAGCCCGGAGTTAAACGATCTTGTTTTATGTGTAATGGGCCCGCGGGATTAGCGCTGCTTCCCATTTTTTATTTTATTTTATTGGCATGTCCACTATTGAGATTTTTTCAATCTCATCATATGATATTTGTAGCGAGCGTATGACATCGCATACTATTGCATAGTATGCGATGTCTGCGATGTATGGTTAGTGAAAATATAGGCTAAAATTGGGTCCAGAATTTTAGCAATCACATTAAGTTAATTCGTTTTTTCCTTCGTTAATTATTTTTCCATGTATACTTTAACTATGTCAAATCTCGTAATATTCGCAAGGAAAGATCCAAAGTTTTCGTATTACATATTAATATGTAAGTATTTAGCCGTATTGTTATTTTTTTCTTATTTTTACGATAATATATCATTAAAAATAAATATTCTGTTGTATATTCTGTTATTCTTATCGTATCGCAATGTAGGCGCTAGACAAGGTTGATAAAATTACTCAGAGATCTTATCTTTATCTTACGAAGGAAGATCCAAAAATAAACATTACTTGATAAGTCTATGATGACATCAAACAAAAAACACCTACCTACCTATACTATTTTTTACTGGAACGGCCAAGGCCGTTCGTAGACGAGGCGACAAAAATTGTCGAATTTGACAATTGAGATAGATCTGCTATGTATTCGTACCGTACTACTTAAATACATATTATATAAACTAACACCTATTTGATATTTCACGGTAGTTGGGGTAAAGCTAAGCATTAGATTATAAATATTGTAGCCTACACTATATTATTAGCTAAATACTTGTAATAATACCTGCGTATTATTACAAGTATTTAGCTAATAATATATTAATTTAAGTGCATTTGACAGTTTTTTTTACGCAATAATTGATTGATCTATGATTAACAACGAACTCGCCTGATGTTAAGCGACGGTGTGGTCGAGGATGGACCTCGTCGATCTAGATCACTCTAGCCTTGAAAATTCCAAGATTATAGTTCTCAGGAAATAGAGATGGAGGCAAAGAATGATATTCCTGTGCCGTACGCATCAAGAACGTGGACTTACATCGCTGAGTACGGTTTTTGGCATTTCAACGAGAAATGGGTGGAGATTCATCGACTTGCTACTTCTTTAGTGAAATGGGGAGGGTGGAATTAGGTCGTCGAAGCTCTTGCTCACATTCCCCGAAACGAATCCTGTGGAATATAGACAGACATGCTACGGCGGTGCTTGAGACTAAGTAGCTTCTTGGCAACTAGTATATTAACCCCATAGCTCATCGGTCCACTGACTCTAAAGCTTCTAGCTGAAACTTGTCTGATCCATCAAAATGGTGGCTGGTTGGTTTAAGAGGGTTGGCAACATTCTGTCAGACTTTTACTAGCACTTGCTTCCACAGAGTGCAATGTAAACAATAATAGCATAGTAAGTCAAATAAAGTCAATGTTATTTCATGGGATGGTTAGTAATGAAATAGATTTAGGTATTCCGGTTTTGACAGAGTATGACTGTTTGCAAATAATCTATAGATACGTTACCAAATTTTGACACCTATGTGTAATGAGTACAAAGCTTTATACACGCTAAAGCTATTTAAACAAGTGCACAATGCAGCTTCAGTTAGAAATATGCCTATAATGCTATTATATTATTTTTTTTAAATAAGATGGCAGGAGGCAAACGGCAGGGCTATCGGTTTTCTCACTATAATGCTAAATTTGATCACCTCCGTATACGAACCTCTCAAATAATTTCGCGTCTACGATTAATGAATGAGTAATCAACTGGTAACGCTTAGGTTAAAGTTTTTGCACGTAGTTACGTAATGAAGAACCGGTAAAAACTTTAGGGAAAAAAGCTTAGGAACAATTTGTTCCAAAGTTATGTAAATCGATACCTAAATTGACCAGTAAAACAGGAAACTATTTGCATAAAAATTGGTTTTCATTGTGTTTAGGTTCTAAAGCGCAAAAAATACCGTTTTTTTTTCAGAGATGCAAGTTTTTCATTCTAGAAATAATAAGAATACCTATTTCCTACTTATTCACACCGTTAAGGTCTTAATTATTGTGTTTCAATGCAATTGTCCAAAAAGTTGACATAGTATGTTATTATTATTCTAATGTTACTTGTGCATAACAAGTGCGGTACACTTTTAACCACTCCAGTGCTGCAAAAGTTTTTTTAACCAATCAAGGCGTTTTTATACCCAATAGCGAGAGTAAAGCATAAACTACGCGAATATTAGCGATAGCTAGATCACTCGATTAGGTACATCGTTTTTAGGGTTCCGTACCCAAAGGGTAAAAACGGGACCCTATTACTAAGACTTCGCTGTCTGTCTGTCTGTCTGTCTGTCTGTCTGTCTGTCTGTCTGTCTGTCTGTCTGTCTGTCTGTCTCCAGGCTGTATCTCATAAACCGTGATAGCTAGAATGCTGAAATTTTCACAAATGATGTAATTCCGTTGCCGCTATAACAACAAATACTAAAAATTAAAAAATAAATAATATTAAGGGGGGTCCCCATACAATAAACGTGTTTTTTTCGTATTTTTTTGCTCAATATTAAAAACAGTAACAGGTAGACGCTTCAAATTTTCACAGAATATTTACTTGTATATTACTTTTCAAAATAAATACTTAAATAACAATAAAGTAAATATTAAAGGGGGGCTCCCATACAACAAACGAAATTTTTAAGCAATTTTTACTCGATCTTAATAACAGGTAGAAACTTGAATATTTGTAAGTAAATATCTAGAAATATATTAACTATAAAAATAAATACCTAATCTAATACATAAAAACTCACAAAATGAAAATAATCCGTGCATCTAAACGCGGTGCGAGCGCCGTGCCGCGGTGTGGTGGTGGCGCGAGCGCGGGGCGATTGCTAAGCAATGGCCGCGCGGGTAGCGGGGGAGGTAACATCACGGAGCGAGCCATAGCCGCGCGTATTCGCGCGAGCGTTGTTATGCTGCCCGGATGTGTATCTAAAACCTACCTATAAGTTTGCAATTTACTACTTGGAATTTCGTTGATTTCTCGTTATTTTATAAACAGAACTAAACTTTGTAGTATTATAGATGATAGTACGGAACCCTTCGTGCGCGAGTCCGACTCGCACTTGGCCGATTATTTTATTTTATTCTGGCTACATGCCTAAGTCCCACGGCAACCAACGTAAAATGTTGTCAACTTATGACTTGTCCTTAATCGCAGGTTATTTGCTCAAGCCACGTTTGGACAAAAGTCAGTGAAATATTCTGATTTTGTTATTTACGCTGTGGTTTAACCTATATCACATTTACATTTATACGTTTTATAATCCTATAGATGCACAGGTTTTTTTTGATTTGAAAGTCTATTGGCACCTCTTGCAGTTAAATTAACTCGAAAATGGGATAATATTCTTTGATGCAGTCTAGCACACACTACGCCTCGACTCCCTTATTAAATTTGTGTGTGCGCGTCTATACACTTCGTTACTTTTGTGTGAGTTGTATACTGCGAATAACTATTTATTTAACTATGTATAGTACATATGACTTGGGTTTACCGCATGCACACGCATTTTGGTATTTCTGACAATTATTACTTTTTAGGAAGTCTTGAGCGTTATTTAATTTCCCACACAAAACTATTAATTCCACAGAACTAAGGTTTTCTTTACAAAAACGTGGTAAACATAAAATTTGATGGTTAATTAATAAGGATTACGTAAAGGTTAAGGCTAGAACACATAGCTCGGGTAGTTACATTAATGGCTCACGTGAAGGGTAATACCACAACTACGCGTAAAGGTAAAAACGCACTACGCGTAGTGCCAACGCTCCCAACTGAGAGATGTTTTTAAATAAACATTAAGAAATTGATAAGTTTTTTTTTTACTTTATATAGATCTATGATTACCCACCAACTCACATATAGGATATATAGGAGATATACACTCTAGCCTTAAAAATTCCAAGTGTAGCTCTCAGGAAACCGATGGTGGCAAAAAATTCCAGTCCTGTGCATTATGCATAAAAACGTAGAGCAAAATCGTTGAGTACGGATTTTTGGTATTTCAATGTGAAATGGCTGATAATGCGCCGATTTTTTGGTAGTCCTGTAGTGAAATGGGAAGGGTAGAATTAAGTCGTAAGACTCTTGCCTATAGTCGCAAAATGAATCTTATAGATGTCCTATAGTGTTCGATACTAAGTATCTAGCTTTATTGGTCACCGTTTAACACAGCACACTGGTCAACTGGCTCTTAAACTTCTAGGTGATATTTGGCTCCGCCGTCGAAAAGCTTATTGCTTAAAAACTAAAATAATAAAAACGTTTACGAGTAGCGCAATTACTCTCATTATATAGGTACCTACATAATGCAGTTTCAAATCGATACATCAACGGCATGTCAATTAACTTCGACGTCGATATTTGTTAACATACCTAGTATATTTAGAAGCGAATCTAACAAAAGCGATTTCAAAATCGACGGACCATATCCTAGTGTCCCTTACCCTAATGCTCTCACGTGAATTAATTAGAATTACGCGTAATTCTCCTTGACAGATGTGTACCGTGCTGATATTGAAATTAAATGTTTGGGTTAATAATATATTTCTCTTAGTAGTTGCTACGCTACATACGGATTAATTGTTATTGATTGTCTAGACATTAAGTACCCGGAATAGATAGTTAACACAAATACGTTTTCGTATAATTAATAACGCTTCACATACGGACAATATTCTCGTCGCTTTTGAATAAGTAACGTTTATAACGGTTACTTTTTAGGGTTCCGTACCCAAAGGGTAAAAACGGGACCCTATTACTAAGACTTCGCTGTCTGTCTGTCTGTCTGTCTGTCTGTCTCCAGGCTGTATCTCATAAACCGTGATAGCTAGAAAGCTGAAATTTTCACAAATGATGTATTTCCGTTGCCGCTATAACAACAAATACTAAAAATTAAAAAAAAAAATTAAGGGCCCCATACATTAAACGTGTTTTTTTCGTATTTTTTTGCTCAATATTAAAAACGGTAACAGGTAGACGCTTCAAATTTTCACAGAATATTAACTTGTATATTACCTTTCAACATAAATAATTAAATAACAATAAAGTAAATATTAAAGGGGGGCTCCCATACAACAAACGTAATTTTTAAGCAATTTTTACTCGATCTTAATTAACAGGTAGAAACTTGAATATTTGTAAGTAAACATTTATAAATATATTAACTATAAAAATAAATACCCAATCTAATACATAAAAACTCACAAAATGAAAATAATCCGTGCATCTAAACGCGGTGCGAGCGCCGCGCCGCGGTGTGGTGGTGGCGCCAGCGCGAGGCGGTTGCTAAGCAACGGCCGCGCGGGTAGCGGGGGAGGTAACATCACGGAGCGAGCTATAGCCGCGCGTATTCGCGCGGCTATGGCTCGCTCTGTCTATGGCGCTATGGCGCGTTGTCATGCTGCCCGGATGTGTATCGAAAACCTACCTATAAGTTTGCAATTTACTACTTGGAATTTCGATGATTTCTCGTTATTTTATACGATTTTCTATTATAGATGATAGTACGGAACCCTTCGTGCGCGAGTCCGACTCGCACTTGGCCGATTTTTAAATTCTTTGACTAAATAAAAATATCTAATCAGATTTTCTTTAATTCTAGATAAGAACACTCTCTATTAGTCACTTTTCAAAGACGAATAATATCTATAATGGCATATAAAGTGGAACCAATATAATAGCACTCTCCCCCATATTATTGAATGTCAGACTTCATAACATACATAATTGAGACGCATAAGCCCAAAATTATTTTTACGTAGGTATATTGTATACAAAATTGATCGACTCAAACAGATTATTACATTCTTAACCGACTTCCAAAAAGAAAGAGGTTATCAATTCGATCTGTATGTTGTTTTTTTTTTTTGTATGTTTGTTCACCGATTACTCCGTCATTCGTGAACCAATTTTTGTGTTTCTTATGAAATGCGTCAGATGATAGAATCGCAGAGTTCCAACGACACGTTTTTCTTTGCAAAAGTGTCAAATGTTAAGGATTATCGTATAAACATCTTCTAATCTTCGAAGACGAAGTCTTTGACATTCAATGACAAATCTCATTCTTGACAAAAAAATAAACGAGCGGGTGAAGAGAGGTTTCTTTAAAAAGTTTACAACCGTGATGGATTTAGTAAAAGTTAAACCTTCTTACTCCTCATCCAATGTATATAAGGTGAAAATAGAGTTACTTCGATGATTGAGAGTTTTGTTTAATTATTACCCGACTGAGCATGATGATATGAACTTTATGTATCTTATTCCTTTCTAATATTACAGAGTTACTTCGATGATTGAGAGTTTTGTTTAATTATTACCCGACTGAGCATGATGATACTTACTGAGAACTTTATGTATCTTATTTAGTAACGAAGTAGCGTACTTTGAAGTCGGTTGTTTCAGTTTTTTAAACTATAAAATTATTTAAGCCGTAAAACTACCTAGCTATACTATACAATTTTTTTACATTGATATTGTAGTTACAGATATTTCTAAAATGTTCAAAATCCAGCAAAATTATACCTCAAAAGGGGTTGGGGCATTTTCTCCTGCTTATTGGTATGTAAAAAACTATAATCAGCGCCATCTAGTGTCATTTGTGAATACACTAAACCAAATAATGTATTATTCAAGTATTGTTTAAGTGAGCCCAGTCTAATCTTAGAAAAGTAATACAAAAGGTGCCCTATTATCATACTATCATAGAAATTAATCAATAGTCGAATGTAAATCAAGTCGATTGCGATATAGCCAGTCAATCATATCAATAGTGATTGATACTCGTAGGTATTATTACTATGTGGCAAATTGTTTTGTGATAGCCTTTGTAATAGACTACCTCGTTACTTCGACATGTATACTATCAGTACATTTTAGCAGACTGTCTCGAAAGAGGGTGATGTTATTCGGATGTAAAATGCCTCAATATGTGTAGTGCAGTGGTTTGCCGTTATCTTGGAGTGCAAATTATAATATACTAATCTTAGTCTACGTCCAGATCAAAAAATTCTACAGTAGAATTTTCGGTTTTTATTTTAATAATTTTGTTTCCGTAACTTACTTAACAAGTAGATATCTTTATTATAAAAAAACAAAATACCCGACTGAATAAAAACGGTTTTTTGCAGGCTAACTTACGATTTCGTTTACACTTGATATGTTGTTGAGTAAGTATACATATTTTGTGTGACAGTATGCGTAATCACTATAAAAAGTTATGACTGCGCATTCTTTAGAATAATTCTAGTAAACATCACTTGTTTATTACGAAAAAGTTCGTATTAGGTTACGAAAAAACGCATTTTTACTATTGCGAGATATTTATTATTATTGTTATGACACACAGGGAGTAAAAACAAATCTAACGACAAATCAGACAGGCCGTTTTGGCTGTAGGCGGTCATATAGGAAGATACATACATATCCACATACATACACACACTCAAAAATATTACCCTTCTTTTTACGCAGTCGGGTAAAGAAAGAAATATAATTAAGTTAACTCTGAAAAGCTGCATTTTATTTTTTATTGCGAATAATTTTACTATAAATTCTACAGTTAAGTACTTACACTTTGATCAGACATAAATCAGCATTAAACAGCACGTCCTACTCAGAAATTTATTTCAAAAATAATGTTATTAGCTTTTAGCTTTATTCAAAATTGTTCCAAACATTAGATAAATTACCGGCGAAATGTATTATCGCCTCATAAAGCTATCCATCATCCGACTCCACTCTGTCTTAGCCCATTGAAATCTTATCTCCCAAGTTAAGAGAGTAATCTATTACCAGAATAAGCGTGAGACCTTGAAAATATTCACACCGAGACCTACATTCGTGTAACCTTTTGGCACAAAGAAATGTGGTGCACCGTTGAAACATTTGTCTACAATTGGCACTTGGAGCTTTGCATAATAATAGTACAATAGTACAGTCGTGTAGAAAGTGTTTAAGGTTTTTAGTTTGTCACGTACACAGATTTGTAAACGTCTGAAATAATTAGGTTGCTTAATTAGTACAAAGAGCAGTTTGTACCGTCACGCTATGATGTCCTTTAAGCACCTCAAGGTTAAGCCACAATTTCAACCTACTCATAAAATCTAACCTACAATGCGATATACTTAAATTTAAAGAAAAGCACAGTACTCGAAAAGAAAATGTAGGAACACTCAGGTGATTAACACGATTTTAACGACTTATGCATGATAATCGATCAAGTTACTAAAGGTACACGAAGTATTACAGAAATATACTTATTACTAAAAATGCTTTGTGACAAAAAAAATTTTTTTTTTATTTTTTTTTTTTGTGTTTATTGTTGTGGTTGTTTTTGTCACAAATAAAGATATATCTATGTCTATATACAGAATTACTTACATCTAATAAAATCTGCTTAGAAATACAACTGCTGTGTCAAAAATGGGAATTGAACTCTCAATTGTACAGCTACTCGAACAAAATAATGAAATAAGGGCAGCAGAACTAACGTGGCACTGAGAGTAAGTGCCACGTTAGTTCTCTTTCCGAACACACTCTAGTTACTTTTCCTGGGCAGTCAGATATATAAATAAATAATGCATCACACCATTCAAATATCCAATAGAATTAGAAAAAATGTGTCGAAAATTTTCCGGAATAAGAACAATGTTAATACCTTGGCCTCGAGCAAATAAATAAGAGGGTCAGGAACACACTTGATTATATTTTGTCTGAAAAATTTGACAATTCCGATACGACAGATGTATTTATGTAAAGCACATTATATACTTACTAAAAAAACCGTGAAATCGCATGAATTACAGTCAACGTGGGTAACTTTGAAAACCCATGAAATTCACTAATTTGGATACAGTCAACGTTGTTAACTTTGAATCCGTGTCAATGATTGAACGTAGGTGTTTTCGAAGGTTCTTGTTATTTTTCCCAAAATATTATTAATCAAAACGACAGCTTGGGTTGATTTTGTTTTACCAATTTAATAATTGGTAAAAAAACAAAAAACCTACATTCAATGTTTGGCACGGATTCAAAGTTAACAACGTTGACTGTATCCAAATTAGTGAATGCCTAAAACCGACAGTAATGTTTTAATAATTATATCTAGTAAGTTAAGTAGTAAACATTGTTTTCGGTCTCTGTACCAGCACTGCAAGCCGGTGTTTGTTACAAAACCTGAAGTGAAGAGACCACCTCTCGACGCCTGTTTTGCTCATGAATAATTCCATGTTGTGACACTTTACTGCAAGCCCGCCCAATGACCCATACCAACGTTTCATTTTTATATTCCACATACAAAAACCAAAAATAAACAAGCATACATTTCTAACAAGCTAGTTGAAAAAAAAAAGTATAATGATTTCTTAGGTTTTAGCAATTGTTCATTCATTCGCTCATTCCTACAACTATTACTTATTACTTATTGATGAACCTACGAGTATATACGAGTATATACAAACTGACCATAGTCGGATAAAAATTACAAGAAAAGAAACACATTATATAGGTATACATTAAATAGTTCTACGCGAACTCCAACTACTAACTCGCCTAATGTTGAGCGACGGTGTGGACGAAAGGATGGAACTCGTCGATCTAGAAAGATCTAGCTATACACTTTAGTCTTGAAAATTCTAAGAATTTAACTCTCAGGAAACAGAGAAGGTGACAAAGAATTCTATTCCTGTGCGTTACGCATCAAAAACGCAGACCGAAATCGCTGAGTACAGATTTTTCGCGTTTGAGTACTCATTCAAATTGGTAATGTGCCGACTTTCTGCCGGCCCTGTGGTGGGATAGGGAGGGTGGAATAAGGTCGAGAAGCTCTTGCGCTCACTCGCCAAAATGAATCCTTTTAAATAAAGACAAATTGCTAAATCTTGTTCTCGAGCAAATAGTCGAATATTCATATCCAAATTGGTTTTATTGTTATTTTGTATTTAATGATGTTGATCTTGGTCATATTTCATCGCAATTTCTACACATACCGTTTCAGGTTTATTACCATAATAAAAAATATATGTATTCTGCAGAGAATCACAGTAGGCATGGTTATAAATACAATCTAAAATTGGTAAAAACATACCTGATTACGATACCGTCGTAGACCGCTGGGCCGTGTCTACCGCCTTTCCGGACAGATTTTTTAACTGTAAAAATTTCGTTGTACGAAACGTATTTCCTTCCTCTCTTTCCCAATAAAGGAAAACAGAAATAATGGGGAAAATTATTAACGTTTTGTTTTATATTCTTTGCAGAGTTTCTACGATCAGGGGGACGACCTTGCGAAATATTTCTTCAGAGAGGTGAGTTGAATTCATTATTGGTATATTTCTAACAAATAATTGAACTAGTATTCTTCTCAGTTTTTGTTACATCAATATAACAAGTAGTTATTGTTATATTGATGTAACAAAATTAAATAAAAAAATAATAAAAATAATTAATTAAACCAAAACAATGAGAAGAATTATATATAACCCTATGATGTAACTGTATCACCCTAAGATGGTGACTGGGCAGCATTCGTCAGAGTTCAAAACTGTAAATATAACGTAACTTATAGTAAATATCTGATACGTTTTTTTTTTTTTTTTATTGTAGTAATAGGTTAGCGCTTGACCGTCAACTCGCCTGATGTAAAGCCACATTGTGGTCCACGTTGGAGTGCGCTTAACTAGAAGAAACCAATTCACTCTTGATTTAAAGACACCCAGATTGTATCTATCAGGAAAGACGTCCACTCAGGAAGCGTATTCCACAATCTAGCAGTCCACACGATGAAAGTGGAATTAAATCGTTAATTCGTTTCGTTCGGGTTTTTGGAAATCCATGAATCGGTGACGCTTTTAAATTAAATAAGTATATACATATGTATGTATGTGGTGTACCTTCACCTTAACCTGGACTTAAAGTTTCACCAATCAAAAAACATGTAATTAAATTCAGCACAATATTTTTTACGCACTCACTGATTTTATTGAAATAAATGAATCTATTTTCCGCATGCAAAGTTAAACACGAATGGGTGGCAAAAAAATCAGTCAATCAACCGCCCGGGCGTCGGCCGTTCGTGGCATACCGTACTCTTAAAGATACACATAACAATAAACGTAATTGAAAGTACAACGGCGGCCTTATCACATAGCGCGATTTCTTCCAGACAACCTTAGGGTGTATCGGAAACCTAGCTTATAGTTTTATAAGAATACTCTAACCCAGCAAAGCAATATAAAATTTTATATGTTTATACTCTACGTTAAAAATGCGTGTAATATTTTTTTAAAGTACTCACTATTTAATTCACGTCTTGAAAAAGGATGAGAAATTCTGCGGACTAAGCTCAAAAAAATAATTGAAAGATTTACTATTTAATAATAGTTGCCCTAATTTACTTTATACAATCTGATAATAAAATTAGGCTTTATCATGACCCCAAGGGATTTAAATGTTACATAAAAGTTTTTGTTATGCAAACTTGATTCGTAAGCCTATTATTTTATGAGCGAAACTGCCTAATTGAAGGTTATATCTGAGATAAAACAATGCTGGGATTTTTAGGAATTCTCTGTCCTCTATTGAAATATAATTTGACTAAGATGGCCTGAATGATTGTAAGTATAACATTAGAATAGGCTTAGGTTATTTAATCAGCCCAGAAACCACGGAGCTACGGCCAACATTCACAGAGCTACGGCAAACATTCACAAAGCTAAGTATAATGAGTTTTAAATACTTGCAGTAGTCTTCATAAAGTTTAATTACCTTTTACCAAAGCTTTTTTTTTCTAGCACCTCCAATGTAAATTTTTGGAGACCTTTTCTATCCGTCTACTCTTCCATTCCAGTTATTTCTTCTGTATTCATTACGTTCTTACGGTTTAACGTCATACACATTGCGACCAAAGACATTAGTTGTAAAAGACATACAATGCCAGATGAAATCTGCTACCAAAATAAATTGTAGATTGTAAACAAAAACTTGTTAAATTGATAGACAATCTCCGAAATTTCAACATATAGCTACGAAGAATTGAAATAAAATGAAACATTTGCAGTCTTACTTATAAACGCATATTAAAATCTATTTCACTGAATAAGGACTTGTTATTTTCTTTCAGACGGGAACTGTCATGCGCGAAAACGGAACAAAACATTGTTTAACTAAAATGGCTTATTCACCGTTTATACTCGTAAGTAAGACGGTTAAACTGCAGTTTATATACTCTACTCTAGCGTTCTCTTGAACTTCTTGTTTGGTACTCTACCGTTCTTTTGAACTAAAATTAATAATACCTAGACAATGCTTCCTTCCATTACCAAAAAATTTCAAAAATTTGTTTAATTTTTAGGGTTCCGTAGTAAACAAGGAACATTTATAGTTTCGCTATATCCGTCTGTCTGTCTACAGATAAACTTTTTTTTTGTCGACCATGACATGACATGACCACGACAGCACAGCAGGCAGACATACTACCAACTGAGCCACAATACCAGTCAAACAAATAATTAGTTAACCTAAAATTCCGTTCAACTCAACAACGGATAATTATAATTCAGGATGCATAACTAAAGCCAGAAATACAGCTACCAAGCCTTTTACTGCCAAAACACTCCTCAATTTTATCACATCTCTATTTGAACACCAGCCACATACAAAACAAACAGCAGCATAAAATAAAGCCATGTAGGCACTTACAAAAACGAGATGAAAATGAATAGCCGTAAAAAGTGGACAATCGGAAAATATTGCGGGCCCTACAATCCATCTCAGTCAATTGTTATGATGACGTAAAATCCCTCCGGAACTAGGATGTAATGTCGCTGCGAGAATCCATTTTATTGGTTGACTGCGCAGAATTAATCAGGATACGTTGGAAATACCTACAGCTGGATTGTTTCAGTCCTTTTTGATGGAGGCCGATAAGGTTTGAGAGAATCTAGGTCTTTTATCAGCATTGTGTTGAACAGGGTTCGCTTGCAGGGTTACGTAATAACATAATGTGTTTTATCATAATGTCTCATTGAGGTAGCTAAAGACAACCTTTCCATTCGTTACGGACCTGATACATATATTTCACTTATACTTTGTTTAGTGTTTTTGAGGTTCCAAGGAACCCTTATAGTTTTGACATGTCCATCTGTCTATATGTCTGTCTGTCTGGATAGGAAACGGATTAAATAGTATTAAGCTTAGAAAATTCAGTAACCGGTACAAAAAAAAAACAGCTAGACCGATTTTGATACAACATAGCTAAGAACACTCTAGACATAATTATCATTCAAGCAAAAAAACAGATCAAAATCGGTGCATTTGCCGTTTGAAGTTAATGAAAAATAACAAATCAACTTAAAAATGTACTTAGAGAAAAAAAGATGAATGAAAAATTACATCAAAAATGCACATTTTATTTAAACTAACATATGTAATCACGCACCAAAAATTACTAGTTATATGTCGTAAATATACACAATAATTGGCCGTAGATATCTTTTTTTGTCATGGCAATAAAGTACATTGCGTTGTACCGATCAAAATATTCACATTTTGATTCGCAACAATAACAGAATATACAAACAGAAACCGTTAAAATACCTTCGCTCCTCTGACAAATATCCTGCAGCAGAATCGTTTAATATTCATACATTAGCTCAACGATTTAAATGGCTCGTCAATCACTGCGAATACCTATAGCTTTGTAATGTTCTTTGTAAATATAATGTAATGTACGCCCATCCGACAACCTTTCACTCCTACGTGAAGCTTTGTTTTAAATCTCACATAAATAAACATTAACGATAATTCAACAAACAATTCAACACTTGACTGTGTTGTTATTTTGATAATGGCATGTCATACAATTTTTAGTAAAATAAATTATAAGTTAAAGCTATATCATCGTTGTTGATACATGCTAACATATAAGTAGGTACTTACTTTTTCTGACAAAAAAAACCTACATATATTGAGAAATGAAAAACAAAAGAATGTATACTCAAATAAATACCTATGTAGGGTTTTTGTCATAAATAGAGAAGGTTCCGCAGAACCTGTAACCCTATTTGTTTATTTGTGGAAACTACAAGAAACCCGTAAGATCAAGGTAGCCCTTAAAGTAGGTATATCTATATAGGGTACCGTGATCTAAGACCCCGGCTCCAGGAGTATAGAAAGTTAATCATATCTATATAACCAAGTACTTCTCAATTTGTAATGCCACCACTTTTTGAGAGCTTTCCTGGGGAAGTACTACACATGTGCCAGTTATTGAGTAACTGACTTGTTTGTTTTGTAACCGACTCCTTTGGACTTGATTTTGACCCACTTCAAACGGTCAGATTTCATTCAAACTTTATAGACTTATCGAGGACCGATGACAATATAATAATTTGAAGAGTGTTTTTTAGTTTTAACTGTAATTATTTACACAACCAACGGGACTTGAAGCCGCATCAACGAACCAGCCCACGTGACACACCTGTGGCTAAACTGGTAAAGCCTTTCAAGAACTGTGTGGGACATCCGGGTTCAAACCCCGTGTATATGTATGTGGAAAAAGTGTTAAGCTGTCTACAAATTTGTAGATACTTATGTGTAGAAAAACACTTTAAAATATGGAATATTTTATTTCTTGCATGATTTAAATCAATATTTGTATGTCCCAGAATATATTCAGCCAGGTTATCCGTTCAGGAACTAATCATGTCGGTAACACGCGCATAATACGAACACTCCATATTGAGCCAGTTAATTAAGTCTGGATCAGTTGCGCCTATCGCATCGGATGTGGATGCAGCCGGCGTTATAGCATGCTAGTGTTCCACGACTGGAGATAATATCTATTTAATTAGTATTTTAGGGTTCCATAGATACAAGTGCGGTATACCTCGCGAGCTTATCATGCGACAATAGACGTGCGACTCGCCCTATTTATTTATATTATTCAATTAGTACCGGTGATGCGAATTACAACAAAATACTTAAATAAAATTGGTTCACTAAACTAAAATCAGTTCAAAATTATTAATTCAAATGTTAATAAACGAAAATAATTAAAATGCACGAAAGATATCAAATGTCAATAATTGCCTATAGAGTGTCTAATTCAATACAATAAATTTAGTCACCTTCGTTAAAAGTGTTTAGTCTTAGGCTAATTTGAGTCTTATCTACGGCTAAAGACACAGATGTAACCTTGTCAATTATCTTTTCTAATTATCTCTAATCTCTGAGAATAATCTCAGTCGTTTATTAATGCAATGAAACTGCTTACGATGATCGAAAAAAAGATCACAAGCTCAACCTGGCTAACATTTCTCATAGTACTTTTTTGGACTCATTTACTTCTTCAAAAACTAGTTACTTAAAGCATGTAACTAATGGTAAATGTCTTTTTGGCGGGAACGTCTTAGTAACGTGTTGTTGCTTTGTTTTATTCTCCTAAGCTTGTGTTATTTTGAACATTAATGCTATAAAAATGGTGGTGTTTTATTCATTAAGCGTTCGATAAAGTGCGTGAGTGTGGGCAAGTGTAATAAAGCAGTAAAATGTGTGATTTTACGTTGTCGGCAAAACTCCATAGAAGCTTCTAGTAAAGTCGCCACCACTCTACTGAAGCAGAACTCGACTTACAAATTGACTGTTTAGATTGTGACTAGAACATTTACAACTTGTTCTATTCAAGAAACTTGAAAAAATCCTAATACTTGACACTGGCAAATGCTTTAATGCGGGTCCAATACAAAAACGAAGAAGAATGGTAAATGTCAAACTTCTAATAAATGACATTAAAATCTTCCGTGACATTTTTCCGACTCTATCTTCAGACCAGCTGTAGAAATTGCCATAGTCACGGATGTCGTGTCTGTACAAATACTGTGTCGACCTAGACAAAACCTTGTAAAACATACACAATTCCGCATATTCTATTGAAACTGTTTTTTTTTATTCTCTTCTGTAACCTAACTACGAATTACACGAAAGTAACGACAATCTAAATAACAAAACAAAGGACGTGGCTACAACGCTATATCCATGACTAACATAATAATAATAATAACCGATATCCTAACATAATTACCGTATCTCGTTAAAAGATATACAGTGAATATCGGCCTAGGCACAGCGGCGGGTATGTTAAATGGATTAGGGTAAACAGCAAGAGCCTTTTGTATCCGAAATTAAACGTCACCCGATGTCATTATTCAGACTCCAGCTGACGTGCACACGATCTGCCGACTGCCAGCGCGCTGCTGCGATACGAGGACTGTTATACCATACGATCTAAACCAGTAATAAACATACACACACCCGAAAAACGTTACCCTCCTTCTTGCGCAGTCGGGTGAAAATGAAAAAAAAAAATAACATCTCGCTCTTTAAAAAGCTGAGTGCAGACAAATAAACTTAGGTAAGTAAAACCCAACTGACGTACATATGTATATTTAGCGGTAACACAGAATACAGATAAATGCAGGCTCAAAGGACTCAGAATCCAAAGCCGGTAAACAGTTTAAAAAAACAAATAAGGTAGAATGAGAATATTCTAAATAACGATGCATAAAATAATCTTAGATCGAAAAAATGCAGAAAACTGAGAAAAATCAATAATTATTATTAATAGCCAGTTTACTTCATATATTTTTACGAACGACATAAAAATTACGGGAAACATCCTTTGCAATAGTCGTATTTCACGCTTCATTACCACCTCACCTAAGTTGTTTTCATAAAAAGAGCAGTTACTTTCGACGTCTAGACGTTATGGTAGTCGAGTGACCGTAAAAATAAAGTTCTCACAAACGGCACTAAACTTGCAATAAAATGTTATGCGAGGACATAATAGTTCGTCTTTGTGCCATTAAAATAGAAGATACTTACCAACTTATAATATTTGTTACGTTATCAGTTAAAGTTAAAATGACAACTGACAAACAATTTCATTGTGTTATTTTTTTGCTTGATGTTGGCATCATGCTTGCACATTTGCCATTTTTTCTTTGGTTAAACACTTAGTAGTTCAAAAATTGTATCTTTTTCTACAAAGAACGAAGCTAAGCCTTTTTTTTCTTTTTTCTCTTGTGGAATATAAGCACTGTGTCATTTCCAATGTCCGCAAAGAACTTGTTTCTTTCCCATCATCATCACAATAACTATCATCTCAATTTTCAAAAAGACCGCTAGGAAACTACTTTCATCCGTCTTTGTGCCCCTTGTACTCGTATGAGGTCATCTAGCTACCTTGTGACTCCTACCTTCCTACCTTGCGCATTCCAGTGCGTGGTATCCACTCAAAAACTTTATAGCTCCATCGCTATATTTGTGGTCTCTGCGAGATCAAATAAGAAATGAAAAAATCCGATCTTAGCATTTCGAAGCGTAAGCGTTTGTAGAAATAGAAATAGAAATATTTACTTTGCCACTTGACTAAGCCTGCTGTACTATTAAGGTGGAGATCAACGCGCGCAGCAATCTCTCTAGCGAATCACAACATTTTTAAACATATAAAATCAGTATTTAGGGTTATTAGAAAAGTGAGAATAAAATTTGTTTATTTAAATGGGAGAAATATTTCAAAAAAAGTTTTTTTTAATTGTTTAATAAGATCGACAAACAGTACACAACAAAGTTTAGGGTTAATACAGTAATCGTTAAGAAATATAGTTCGATGATGTAGCCAGCAACGTTGACCACGGATTTATTATTTATCAAATATACTTCAACAGAGTGTGAAACATGTGACAAATTACTGACCAATGCTATAATGTTTTGAGACTCAGAATGCTATAATGTTTTGAGACTATCTTATAGACTGAAACTCAAAACACTATCATAGCTAATTTTACATAAATAAATTGAATAACAAAGTAAACGAGTGATGAAAGGAAACTAATTGATCAATTGATTAATTGATTGATTGAAGTTTTAATCAGTTATGATTTATACTAGTAGTGGAAAAACATATATTTTCCTACTACTCAACCAAAAGATATCAAAGATTTTTTTTTAATATTTCTCCCATCAAATTAAACAAATTCTTTTCTCACATTAAATATCCTCAATATCTCTATATTCTCAATTCAAATATCCCTACTCAATGATTTCAAGTTTAAAATATTGTGATGCGCGAGAGAGACAGCTGCGTGCGTTGAGCGAATCCTTAAGAATTATGTAATAGCACTCAGTTAATCGTGTCGGTATAGCTGAACGGTCCTATTAGCTAGGCCATTAATTACGTTCGTAACGGCTGTCGAAGATGCCGCCAAACCAAACTTTGCACTGCCGGTATTAATGACAATACTAGAGCTTTCTGCTCACTTATTTTAAATGTTTGTATCGAACTTATATAAAGTAATTACTTTTAAATCTCTCCTGCCGTCTCCGCCGTCTCGCCTGATATTAAGCGACTAAAATTTAAGTTGTCACATGACCAGTTAAAGATTTACAAGACTCCTATGATAGTTTTTAGACTGCTTCGAGTATATTATATTGTTTGTTTTTAAATTATGATTATTTACAAGACGATTGAACGAGTACATAGACAATAAAATTTGAGCTACGCAAGTACCACGCTGAACTACGGTAGCATTTTGCGATGATGTACTTAGGTACAGCTATCAATGATATCGCCTCTTTAATAACGTAGTAAATCTGACCAATATATTTTTTTATTATCTAAAACGTGGTATTTTACGCAAATATTTTATAGCGAACGTGCAAATGAAAGAGACAATTTTGTATAAAAATATCTAGGACCCTGAAGACGGCTAAATTAAAAGGTTACGAAATAATATACATATATCATCACTAATTTGTATGACGGGTAAAACCACAATGCTCGGTAGTCTATATTATTATATACTTTAACTATACATAACTTACAATTTATATCTATATATTATAAAATAAATTAAAGGCGACACGACACGTAACAATCCAATTTACCTTCGAGCCAATTCTCGTTCCCGGCAATCCAGTAATATGGCGAATTATTGTATCATGTGACGTGGTTTATCGTACTTTTGCCTGCAATTTACATAATGACCCAATGAAAGGGGAAGGTGATGGTAGAGTATTTTCAGTTAAGGCGCCCGGGTGGGGACTTCGCTATCTCACTCGCATGCGACACAATTTAAAAAATACATTGATTTAATGTACTTTTGATAAATATAATGTTATACCTACTCATGATAATACTGAGTATAATGTATTATTATATATTAATAAGTTTTATTTTGATATCTAGTCTAGTAAATATTTTTACTCAAATAAATATCCAAACGTAAAATATCACGTTTTGATGATTATTTATACATATATATTTAATAGTTTTCAAATTATAAATTACTATTATTTGTTATATTAAGCATATGATTATATGATACAATTTTCATTGGACTAATGTTCGTATTTTGGTTGAAATACACAATAAAATAACACATAATTTTAAATCAATAAAGGTACCTCGCGCGAGCAATAATGCTCCAGCACTACCCTGGCGCCTTAATTTGAACTTCTTGTTTTAGCATTATTATTCTAGTAAATTAATAATCGAACGCTGAAGCTTTTATGTTTATTAAAGGGCCATCGGAACTGTTATCAGAATTATACAGCTTTTTCTAATATGACAGTTGGTTTGATACGGGTCGCTTAAGTAGTTCTAGGAAATTTTGTGTTATAGCTTTGCCTTATTTTTTCTATTTTTATGAACAGAAGGGAGTGAGGATTATTGTTTCTGTTGAAAAAAAAAGCATTTTTTCAATTAAATGTGAAATAGATGCAAAAAATATGCCGTCTTACTTATAAACGCTGAATAAGCGCATTTTAGTTAAACAGTGTTTTGTTCCGTTTTCGTGCGTGACAGTTCCCGTCTGACAGAAAGTGACAAGCCCTTATTCAGTGAATAAGATTTAACATGCGTTTATAAGTAAGACGATTAAAGTGCAAGAAACCTACCTAACCTTCTGGTAGGTACCTGCTTATGACTTTTTATCGGCACTGGTACCGTTAATAAAGAGCAGTGTCTTTTAATTTAGCAAAAACGAATCTCATTCAAGATAAGACGAACAAAAGACGTCGCTTCAGAGTTTTAATGACAGACGACTAAGAACTTGCTATAGGTCGGAATACTAAAACCCAACTGTGAGAATTTTACTCTGCATCTTTTACTGCAAAAACATTTATAACTAGCTGTGCCCTGCGTTTTTCCCGCGTAGTGATGAAAATTATGGTGATGGTGATCGGTGATGATGATGATAAAATGTAGCCCAGGTTTCTGTACTTACCAAATTTTGTACCAATCAGTGCAGCTCAGTTTAGTTTGGTTGTGAAAGAGTAACAAACAGACGGAGAGACAGACGTTAGCTTTTATAATATTAAGATAGAAAAGGAATAAGATATACATGAATATATTGTTAGAGAATTGAAGAGTTTTTATTTTATGTTAAACAATGTGTACCTATTTATACCTAACAAAATATCGTTGCCTATCGTATATGGTTGCCTGGAAGAGATCGCTTTTAGCGATAAGGCCGCCTGTTGTTGCACAAGTCTATTTAAGTACTTTGTTATTACTTTTAAGGTGTGTACAATAAAGAGTTTATCTATCTATCTATCTATTTACGTTTTTGGGATGTAAAATTGACTTATATAGTCCGGCATTTTGAATTAATTTACTGTGATGTCATATAATTCATGACACGTCAAGTGCAAAGACGCCTCGATTCCTCATTTATCAAAACCAATTCGTTAGTTTCGGGAAATAGAGAAAACATAAATAAAGTAAGTAAGTTCGTATAGACTGAGTGGCTAGCCCTAGTGTCAAAACATAAATACATTTACATATTATAATAGCGACCCGTCCCGGATTCGCACGGGTGCAATGTAAATACGCGCACATTTTTTTTTTACAATACTTACATTACAAATCTTGGTAATTCTCGGCTTTTCTCTACTATAATATACATATATTATTACACTAATATACACATATATTATTACTATAATATTCATATATTATTACTATAATATACATATATTATACAAATAGGCCTACCTTGAATGGAATCACTCTCTCTTGATGAATATGTTGCGTAGTTTGGAAGATCAAAGCGTACAGACGACGGGAAACGACTTTGTTTTTATACTATATAGAGATACCTAACGTCAAAATTACAACCCTCCTTATTGAGCAGTAGGTTAATAAATTTAGTAATAGTGGATTTTACTAGAAGAATTTTTAAAACAGTCCATTCTCCCTAACAAAAGCCAAAAAGCTTTTAAAGCCAATTTTAAATTAAAGTTTATGTAAATCTTATCAGAACGCACTTTATTCAAGGGAATGAATATTAAGAGATCCAGTTTTCTTAGCAAATTGAGTATTTCGTTATAATTAAATGCAAATACCTATTAGTTACTTACAGCCGACTATATTACTTATTCCGACTCTCTCAGCCAATGCGACAGTCATGCGCAACTGATGATCCACCAGCTTGTTAGGGTTCCGTGTTACTACGTGGAATCCTTATGAATTTGCCATATCCGTCTGTCTGTATGTACGTGTATCTCAGCCGTTTTACTCAGAGACTATAAGGACTACATAGACAAGTAAATCTGTTCCGATATACTTAAAATGCTGTAATAAAATTGACTACATAGACAAGTAAACCTGTTCCGATATAAAATGCTGTAATAAAATTGACTACATAGACAAGTAAATCTATTCCGATATAAAATGCTGTAATAAAATTATCAAAAAAAGTAAAAATTTGTACCTACTCCATAATATCCAAAGAAGGGATGATGATTTTTTTTTTCAACTTCACTTCCTTGTGTAGGATATCGTTGCGTGGGGTATTTCCTCTGTATTGGGATTAACCGTAGTACTAGACCATATCAAAAACTGTAAAAAAAAATATTACTATCTGTGGATAAGAAGTGATAATACATATTATCATATATTCTATATTCTTTATAGTAGGTACATTATACATATATCCGATTTTATACGTCACAGATCTTTTTGCGGAATGATCTTAACAAATATTTGTCAAATGCTTTTATTAGTTTTCTTTCAGATTATAGCCTTAACTACGGAGGCCTATCATGCGTGTCTCAACACGGTCTTCGCCACTGCGTATTTGTTATATCGGCTACGAGGAACGAAATGCTACGGATAATTAATTTTCATGTGCTCACTGTAGCCAAGCGCGACAGTCGCACACGTCGCCCGCGACCCGCGGAATGCTAGGTTTAGGTATTTACATGCTAATTAACTTCAGTATTAGTTTGTAAGTTACTGAAATTAGTTGAGATTCAGTCTACATTCTATTACTGTTGATTTTGTGTATTTAATCAAGTTCTATTTACTTAGATAAATTGTATAGAACTTCAATAACTCTAGGCATTATTAAGTATTCAGAGAAATTTGATATTAATGGTACGAACATATTAATTGTATTGTTTTAATTAACTTGTGATTAGACTAGGAGACAAACTTTTTGCAACTACATTAGTTGCGAAAAAAATCTGTGCTCGCAAGGTCTATTTGACTGGCCTTGTGGCTCAGTTGGTAGTGTGTTTACGTCTACCTGCTGAACTGAAAGGTCGTGGGTTCAATCCCCACCCAGGGCAAACATTTGTGTGATGAGCATGGATGTTTGTTCTGTGTCTGGGTGTTTCTATGTATCATATGTATATATTTACAAAAAAAAAAGTATATATGTATTATATCAGCCATCTAGTTCCATAGTACAAGCTTTGCTTAGTTTGGGCTAGATGGTGTTGTGTGAAATGTCCACAAATATTTATTTATTTATATATTTATATTCGAAATACTTGTACAAAATTTAGTAACGATATTTTTTTTTGTCAAATATTATAAAAATCGGTCAGAATGGGTCCAACGAAAACTTGAAAATACACGTTTAATAAAAAAATCCACGACATAAAATCTATAAAATTATACTATGGAAACTAACGCGATTTTCCCACATTTTCAAAATCCATAAAATTGTACAACTTAATTACCAAGTTTTGTAAAATTTGGTTGAAAACTACGACCTGTCCTGTACGAGAGTACTGGCACAAACATCCGGACATAAGAAAAAAAATTGCCAGTTGATACAGTTATTTTCTGAGGTTTTCGCCAGTTGATAGAGTTGTTTTTAGGTGTTTATTTTTTATTTTTTATACAAGATAGATCTACATTGACCACCAACTCGCCTGATGTTAAGCGACGGTGTGGCCGAGGATGATGCTCGTCGCTCTAGAAGATATCTATTCACCCTAGCCTTAAAAATTCCAAGATTGTAGGTCTCAGGAAACAGAGACGGCGGCAACGAATTCCATTCTTGTGCAGTATTCAACAGGAATGTGGATCGATATCGCTGAGTACGGATTTTGGCATTTCAACGAGAAATGGGTGGTAATTCGCCGACTTTCTGCTAGTCTTGTAGTGAAATGGGGAGGGTGGAATTAGGTCGTGAAGCTCTTGCGCACATTCCCCGAAATGAATCCTGTAGAAAATAGACAGACATGCTACTTTACGACGATGCTCGAAGCTAAGTAGCTTCTTGGCAGCTAGTTTATCGTCACTGATTAACCTCACAGCTCGCAGGTCCACTGATTCTAAAGCTTCCAGCTGATACTTGGCTGATCCACCAAAAAAGTGGCAGCAGTAACTCCATACACGATCGGACCTGTACCTGATACATATGAAGCAGTTGTCCCGGTGAGAAGTATCGCCTAACCTTATTAATGATGCCAAGCTTTTTACTAGCCAGTTTTTAGCCTTAGGGTTTTATGGATTTAGGTTTTAATTAAGTACAATGAGTTGATACAGTTATTTTCTAAGGTTTTAATTTCAATGAGTTGTTTACAGTTGTTTACAAATTAGTTGTGTACTCGAATATAAAGGATAATTAATGAATATTCTGTGTTTTAAAAAGGCAAGTTCATTTTTATTTTTATTTTGCACTAACACAAAATCAATGTTTTAAAATACCTACTCAATAAATATTAGCTAGTCGTGAATTCTCAAAATAAACAATGTTAGATGCAAGTGTCTTCAAGCATGAAGGAAGTAACTTCAATGTTAGGTCATTGTGTTTAGTACTATGTAATATTTCCTGGAATCTTGAGAATGTAGGCATATGACGTAAAACTACATTTTGGAGGACATACGACTGTGTTTTTACCTTCACTCACACTGAATTTTGATAAATACAATGTCGAGTAATGATTTAACGAAAAGAAAATATCATGTCGTGAAAAAGTTTTGTTTTAATACTGTTTGTTTTGGCTTTTGTATATAGTAATGCATCCAAGCATCATTTGCCTAAAATATTTAATGTTAGTCTTAGTACATTCATTTTGGTTCATTGCCGTCTTGTTTTATGTATAGAAAGATGGATATTATTTATATAGATGTAATACATAAATACTTTAAAGTACATCAATATGTACAAAGTATATATCGTATATTTTTAACCCCCGACCTAAAAAGAGGAGTTATAAATTTGACGTGTAGATCTGTGTATCTGTGTAACTATATACCTGTGTGTTTGTCTGTAACATCGTAGCTGTTTTGTTATAAACATAAAGGGCCTTACCGGAAAACGTTACTTAACTTTAACCAACATCTTAAATTCTTTGTCTTTCCGCAAGTGTCATTACGTGTCAGCGAGAAGTTGACAAAATATGTTAAGCATTGCTTAAAGTTAAGTGACGTTTTTCGGTAAGGCCGAAAGTTTGTCTATTCGAGACCGATACATGTGCGATTTAAATATAGTCACACTTAAAAATATAATTAACATACAACATGTAAAAAAATATACATGCTATTATTTCACATATCTACAAATGTCAAAGTGCACTGAACACAAACTTAACATGCACTTAGCATACAATGGCACAATCTAGCAATACGGGTTTTTGCTAGAACGTATCATATGTGTCATCGAACATTCAAGTTGAGTACACTAGTAGATGACATAACCTCACCCATGACCGACAACTTGAACCTAGGTTGGAACTGAGTAATCTTCGATAAAATTTATCTTTTAGCTGCACCCCTCGGTTTCACCCCCGTAGTGATGTAAAACGGTGATGATGATGATGATGATGAAATACCTATAAGGTTCGGAAAGGTAGCAGACAGAGAGACAGGCAGAGTTACTTTCGCTTCTATCATATTTTAGTTCAACTCAATCCTTTCTTTTTTTCCCTCGCCGTTTGATATAACTATATGACGTTTACCAAAGACCATAATCAGAATATCATAAATATCAGAATCTTCTGCTCGCAAATCAGGCGGTCTCCCATCTATCGCTGACGGAAACTTCTTCTTCATAACATCCTTACACAATTTATTGGCGATAAATAAAATAAATAAATATTGGAGGACATTTCACACAAAGCCATCTAGCACACACTAAGCAAAGCTTGTACTATGGAAACTAGATGGTTGATAGAATACATATATACTTTTTTTTCGTAAATACATACTTAAGGTACATAGAAACACCCAGACACAGGACAAACATCCATGCTCATCACACAAATGTTTGCCCTGGGTAGGGATCGAACCCACGACCTACAGCTCAGGAAGCAGTCGTACTACCACTGAGCCATGAGGCCTGTCAATTACCAATTGATCACTTTGTATTTTCCTATTTCTTATGTGGTTTCCAATAAAGAGTTATATATCTATTTTTTCAATGTTAAAAAAACATCCGGTGCTGTCTATCCCCCTTTGTTAAAAGTTCTGCTGCTGAAATTTTACAAAATAACAATTTATCGTTCAGTAACACTTACCCAATGAACTATATACTCCTTAAACAGACTAATCAGTAGCTCAAAGGAAAACGCCAAGGCGTCAGCGACAAAGGCCTAATCCAGTAGGTACCTATGCTATGCGGACAACTGTCGGGGACAGTGACTCCAATCAACTACCTTCACTTCTACCTCAAAGTGCAAACTACTGGCGAACTCAAAACATGGGCCAGAAACAGCGAAATACATTTTGCTATTGGCTGTACTTGTTTGGTGGCTGTCCATAGCACAGATGTGTAAATGGATTTCGTAGGAGACGTCCACTTTATATACTAGGATATTTTACAAAGACTTCTTAACACAAAACTGTACTTGTGTTTTTATTTTTTTTTATTTGTGGACATTTCACACAACACCATCTAGCCCAAACTAAGCAAAGCTTGTACTAGATGGGTGATAGAATACATATATACATTTTTTTTGTAAATATATACATATGATACATAGAAACACCCAGACACAGAACAAACATTCATGCTCATCACACAAATGTTTGCCCTGGGTGGGGATCGAACCCATGACCTACAGCACAGTAGGCAGACATATTACCAACTGAGCCACAAGGCCAGTCGCCAATGTAAGACCTATATAATTAGTATTGTGTTTATGTTAGACTTACATCAATAATAATAAAGAATAATAAAATAAAGATTACCCATCTAGATTTCTCTTTTTGACAGAATGTTAGAATCCGCTATAAAGTAATCAATTGGAATCATCATTACGATGCTAAGTCAGTTATTAAATTAGCATAGAGTATGTTTGAATAGAGAACTGTCAAGGCAAAACATAGGAACTAACGTCTCGATTGAATACAATAATGAAACAAGTATCGATGTTAAAAGAAAAACAAAATACCCGACTGCAGGAAAGAGATTTTTGCAGCCTAACTTATGATTTTTTTAAATTTTGATGTACCCAGTGTCACTCTCACAACTAAGACGAATCTATTGACACCACTCACATCAAAATTGGTCAAGCCGTTTAGGCTCTAGGGCGTGTCAAAGAAATATACATACACTCGAAAAACATAACCCTCCTTCTTACGCAGTCGGGTAAGCAGCGCCCTCAATGCCTAATTAATATGTATCCGAACAGACTCTATACATGTTTACTTGTTCTCGTTACATCTTCCATTAAGAAGGATCGTGGTCCAACACCCAGGGTCAGGTTTGAGAAAATAAAATTAATGTCTACCAAATATTTAGGCAATATTTTAGTGTTAAACCAAAGCTGAGTGACTGCTTTGTATCAAAAATTATTAAGTTATTTGGTACAGAACACACATTAGTAGGTATTTACGTTAAAAGCATCTATTCAGACGCACTTACCATAGACAATAACTTTAAGACATTGACTTGTCTAATTTATCTTTATCTATTTAAAACCTTTTCACAACCGAAAAACGAGATTTCTTAAGAAATAAAGAGGTTAAAATGAAACATGTATTACGATAAGGTTTTAGTATGTTCCATAAATAGTTGAAGTATACCCATCGTGCTAGACGCCTACAAACAATAAATTAATGCTAATTAAACAAAATGTAGCCTTGCAATGTACATCTAATCCGGTATTGTTGCACAATATTCACTCGAAGTTAACCAAGTTAAAATGTTTCCATTGTTTTGAAGTTAACATTAAATTGCCTATTCTCATTTGATTGCTAGTGGACGTTTGACGGCGCATTTCTAAATACTAATCCAGTTTATCCCTAACATTTCACATTTAAACTTGACACTGCTCGTTTTAACCAAAACAAGCAGTGTCATGTTTAAATGTGCCAAACATTACATAGGCGCGTAATTGTAAAACAAAAATATAAACAGACATACCTTTCCATTGTCGATTACACAATTCCTCAAGATATTCCTATCTTTTACGTGTTGCTTACATGCCGACAAATTCTCTGGAATCCTTGATCCTTAGTCATAAACAAGCGAGTCGTGTTGTGTGTCTAAAGTGGTCATGTTTCGCAAACAATTGTTCGTCGCAAAGCATGAGATATTAGCTCACTGTCGAGGAGTGTTGTAAAAAGAATTGCTCTTCATTTGCATACAGGATGTCATATGCTTGTGCTTCATACCCTTGAACTAGAAAAGTGGTGAGTAAACAGAATAATACTAAAATATCAAGTATTTAATGTGGTTAGCAAACAAAAGAAAAATAGCATCCCATTCGTCAATTATAATTATTATTATTACTGTCCTTAAGGATTCGCTCAACGCGCGCAGTTATCTCTCTCGCACATCACAACATTTTTAAGCATACAAAATTATTGAGTAGGAATATATATATTAATAATAATAGTAATTTTATTAGAAGAGTGGAAAACGAATCTGTTTATTTTGATAGGAGAAATATTTAAAAAAAGTTTTTCATAGATATCTTCTAAATTGGCTGAGGAGTAGGAAAATTTAAGTGAATATTTCTCTTATCTAGCTAAACAAATTCGTTTCTCACTTTTCTAATATCCTTAACCAATGATTTTATAATGTTTAATGAGCTTAAATGCGCGAGAGATAGCTGCGCGAGAGAATCTCCATAATTAATCATGACAGTTAGTATTGACATTATTTTTGTTCCATGGTATCCCTGACATAATTATATTCATTATTTTTTTTCTACAAAATAGTAGCCACACGCATACTTATCCAAGATCTCGTGATAGAATATTTATCTAGATGTACATAGGACAAGATATCACGATAGAAAAGAATAGAATATAACTTTATTGTACATGCATACAGTATAATAACTTAAAATAAACTTAAACAACAGTACAAAGGCGGCCCTATCGCATAGAGCAATTTCTTCCAGGCAACCTTAGGGTGGATAGAAGTAGTATACTTAATTAGAATAGGTAAGGCGGTGTTTGTGGTTACATTATATATTATGTATGAACAAAATTTATTTGTCACATTTCCTTATCACGTTGTGTAAATTCAATTATGCTCTTTCTTTTCTTTTTTGTTAAAAACGATACCTCACAAAACGAGACGTCGAGACGTCTTGATTGATGTCGATATTTTAAATATTTACAGCTAGATTACAAGTTTAGCTTGTCAGATATAGTTATAATATATAAAATAAATAAATAAAGACGTATTATAAAATAATACCTCCAGGGATACAACTTAACAATTAATCCCAACAGACCTGTTTAATCAAACATACGATCAAAGTTGAAGTAATAAAAGCCAACTTTTGACATCTTGATTATGCTCAATGCCACCCAGAATCACAAATTAACAATTACGTGAGTAGTTGTATTAATTGTCTTAACTATGCTAAAACTTAATTTGTTTTATTTGACGTGTTCATTATGCTGGCTAAAATTCACTGCTGCATTCCAAGGGTAATAGTTTTATTATAAATTATAAGTGTCTAGTCATTACATGGCCTTACGTCTATTGCAGATGATTTAAGCAGTGTCATGGGGGAGGTGGCACTCTACTCGTATGTAGTATTGTTTATATTAATGCCTATAGAATAGATGTGACATAGATTACCTAAATAGATATTAACCACTCGGTGCACTCGTACATTGATCAGAAAATTAATCTACAATCTAAAAATTATCCGTTCCAATGATTGTTTTTTATCTGTTAGGAATCATATAAGGCTAGGCTACATTATTGACTTTTTCTAACTTTGTTAACTCTGGGTGCCACGGCACTTTGAGTTAAATCGACTGATAACTCTAAAGTAATATCTATGATTCAGCGCATTGCAACATCAGTCAGTAAAAAACTCATTTATTTAATCATTATAGTTTAAAAAACTGACCAAAAAACAACTTCAAAATACGCAACTCGTTTACATCCAAAATACAAAACCACCTTTGATGACCTACCAAAGAAAAAAGAATCATCAAAAACAATTCATAATTGGCAGTGTAATCGCTGAACAAACAAAAAAAAATATACAGTCGAATTGAGTACCTCCTTCTTTATGGAAGTCAGTTAAAAAAGAGCAGTGCTATTATGGCTTTTTCTTACAATCATGAAAACTTTCTTATAGACAACATATTTTTCATATGCTCGTAACGATGGCGTAGCACTCATTTAATGCTACGTTCCTACGAGTATCATCATCATCCACAGTGTTCCTTATCAGTCCTTTGACCTACGACAATTACAATATAAGAGATACATAATCACTGTCACAGATTTATTCGACCAAGATAGATAAGTAGTATCCTATGTCTGTGGTAGTATCTCAAATGTTTAATGGCAACACTCAAACATCCCAAACAAATACCTACAATAATTTCATGTCGTGCAACAGGCGATCTAACTACACAGCCTTCACAAAATACTTAGTTCACTGAACCTTTTGTAACTACAATTCATAATCAGCTTCACCGAATCGCGTTACAGGAAATTAGCTAAGTAATTATTAATTGTAACAACACTAATCAGTACAATATCTGCTCACAGACGTGTAACCAGAAAGTGATCTCGCCTTGAGAACCGTGATTTCTATTTTTTCACAGAGCGCAGGGCATTTGCCCAACACCCAGACCTAGTGTAGAAACTAATGTTTTGCAATATATACGAGTATGTTCAATGAACGTGGTTCGTAGTAATTTACGTTACATTGCAGCTTGGATAGTTATTAATCGGGATAGAGATAAGTAGGAGCGTCGAGGTATGTAGAACAATGTAAATCGGTCGTCGAATGCTCGCGCTTGGTACGTTATCGCTAAGAAGTGCACTCGATAAGAAGACAATGATTCCGTGGGAAGCTCCCACGTGCTTTGAACCTAGTGGGTAATTAGCCGTTAGCCAACAATGCGCACCTTGTGACAGTCCAAAGTTAGCTCCATTAATCATTTTGGAAAAAAATAAGTACGTATTGTCATACTGATCGAACAATACGGAACTGACTTCCAAAACCTAATCACTGTTGAAATGGAACAAATCTTAACGGATTTATCTTTTTTTTTACGGATTATTTTATTAGGGTTCCGTATCTCAAAAGGAAAAAACGAAACCCACTTTGTTGTCTGTCCTGTCCGTGTATCCTTCTGTCAAGGCCTGTATCTCGGGAATGCGTGATGGTATTGTCTTGAAATTAAAACCATATACGCAGATCTATAGTCTCTTCCTGCAGAAAGAAAAATCAAACTTTAAAAAAAATTACAGCTGAATATGTCGCAAAAAAACGCATATTTCGACTCTCGTAAGGGAATCAAAACCTATGGGGTACTTCCCGTTAACCTATAACTGTGAAATTTGGCAAGAAGCGGGCGAGTCTGACTCGCACTTATCCGGTTTATTTTCTTTTGCATAGCTAAGTTGTAGTCCAGCAGTTTTTAGGGTTCCGTACCCAAAGGGTAAAACGGGACCCTATTACTGAGACTTCGCTGTCAGTCCATCCATCCGTCCGTCCGTCCGTCTGTCACCAGGCTGTATCTCATGAACCGTGACAGTTAGAGAGTTGAAATTTTCACAGATGATGTATTTATCTTGCCACTATAACAACAAATACTAAAAAAATAGAATAAAATAAATATTTAAGGGGGCTCCTATACAACAAACGAACGTCTGCCTATAGCAAGATGTATGAATTCCACGATGTGAGTATGTGAAATTGTATTACAAAAAAACGACCAGGTTATAAAATATAAGCGCTATTACCGATTTTGTCATAGCTATAATGCGAAGTCAAGCTTAATTCCCTTTACTTCCCAAAAGGAAGTGATTAAGTATGTACTGTTAGTTTCAGCTCTGGCATTTTAATACTAACCATAAAAGTCACAGCTAGTTATAAAATTATCGATTATCACGCTCATAAAACATTTCACTTTTATAACCGAACTGCGGTTACGCAAATATCCGACAATAAATTTGGTTACTAACTCTATTATCTGTGTACTGACCTCGATAAATTTTGTAAGACAGACTTTTTCCATACAAATGACAAGTAATTGTCATGCAAACTTGAAACGCCACGTGCGCGTTTGCACATGGCTCTAGAAAACTAATTTTACGCTAAGTACATATTAAATGTAAGCGATGAATGTCAACTCACGAAATCGTGGTCTCGGCGTGGATGTCACTAGTTTTAATTCCACGAATAGTCATATCTGCCTAAACAATATACCTACTTACAGTGAAACTTACAGCGCTAAAATAAGGTAACTTATCTATAATCTATAATCTATAATCCGAAATACATTTGTTTGAATCTTACTTGCGCGAATCTGTTACATAGAACTGTTTCCAAATGTTTTACTTGACACGACTTTCGCATTCCATAAGTTTGTTAGGCATCAATTTCATTTGCCTTAACAGTTATTAGGTTAGATTCGTTAGGTTTCTGTTTTATTATATACTTACAGAAATCTTCTTAATTACAAAAGTTTGGTTATCAGATCAATTATTAGGCTAGATTTGTTATGTTTCTTTTTACTATATACATAAACTTTCGTATGACAAAGTTTCGGTTTTCATACAAGTTGTCAAATGAACATTCAGCATTTCGATACAGTCTTTTGAAAAAAAATATCGTTTTCTGGGAAATGAAATTCAGTATATCCATATTCAGATTATAGATAGGTAGCCCTAAAATAATGATATAACATAGCTAGTAACATTACTTGAAAAAATGTCAAAAATTTAAACATACATACGCTCGAAAAACATTACCCGTCTTTGACAGTGGGGTCAACAAAAAGGCACAATGTAACTTCACAGACGCCAGTCCAGTATATTAATATAATTATACTGGTCAGTGTGCCTACCTAACCAATTTATTATTTCACAACATTGCCAACTATTGTCAGGTGATCACTACGATCTCTAAAGAATTAACGTTTCGATACATTTATTGCTCGCTAAACTAATTCTGGCCGTAAAATTACTCAATTACTCACTCTGTTGCGTTAATTGCTATACGAATACGTATCGATATCTAATGTTAATGCGACTTGATAACTTATTGTTCACTTGTATTTATGCTAAAATTATTCAGTGCTTGGGAGGTGTTGTAGTGCGCTTAAAATACACTATAGAATATGCAGGAAAGTACTTGTGTGTATAGATGTCAAAGGTTGTCAACATGAACGCAATACAATGAAATCATTGGTTTAATATTAAAAATGTATATACTAGCTGCGCCCTGCGGTTCCACCCGCGTGGTGATCGATTATGTTGTTATTGTTTAATATATCCCAAAGGAACTGTCAAATTTTTCGGGATAAAAAGTATGCCAGATCCTTCTACATAATTATAGTATAAGTAATAGGTAGTCCTGCTAAATCCGTCCAGTAGTTTCAACGTACATCGGACACACCGTACAGACAGACAGACAGACAGATAAAAATGATAATAATTGCTGTTTTGGCTTCTGTATCGATAGTGATACATCCTCCAATCAAAATTTTTCAAATATATTTAATGTACAAATATATTTGATCCGTTACAGTCTTATTATATGTATAGATGTATAGATTAGACCGTGCGTACAAATTAGTAGATAAATAATAAATAAATAAATAAATAATAAGTAGATAGAACATCTATCTGTCATATTCAAGTTGTTCAATGTTTGCTCGCTAGAGGATGCATGCAACATGGACGTCTGCTGTCCCACATATATTATTTTCAAGATAGACGCTGTAAATCTCTCCATAGATCCTCCGAAGTTATTTTTAACTGACTTCGAAAAAGGAGGAGGTTATCAATTCGTTCCGTATATATTTTTTTATGTATGACCACGAACTACTCCATCATTCGTGAACCAATTTTTATGTTTCTTAAATTGATGTATAGAGAAAGCTCCCAAGTTGGTCCCATAATTATTTTAGAAACATTGCTTTATTACTTTTTGAATAATCTCTAAAAGTAAAAATATTTTCATTGTATTCCTGAGTGAGTGCGTCAGATTATAGAATTGCAGAGTTCCACTGACACGTTTTTCTTTGCAAAAGTGTGAAATGTTGAGGTTTTTCGTATAAACATCTGCACATTTTCTAATCTGCGACGACGAAGCATTTGACATTCAGTGACAAATGTCATTCTTGAAAAAAAACGAGCGGGTGAATAGAGGTATTTTAAAAAGTTTACAATCGTGAGAGATTTATTGAGCTTGAAAAGTAAAACCTACTTACTCCTCATCCAATGTGTATAAGGAGAAAATAGAGTTACTTCAACGCTTGAGCGCCTTGTTTAATTATTATCCTTACATTATATGTATTACAAGTAAACGAAATAACGTACTTTGAAGCCGATTGTTTCAGTTTTTTAAACTTTAAAATTATGTAGATTTTTTTTCCTTGCTTGTTTACGACCTACGGAAGTAGAAAACAGTTTTAAGAAGTTAATAATTTTTAATTTATAACCATTCATATTCAAGTCTCTAAAATATCATTGTTTTTAAGCGTGTCTACTGTAGATGTGTAGTGTAACGCATCAATTAAGTTTTTTTTTTTACTTTACGCTGGTTCTATTTAAAAGTTTGGAAATATCTGCCTTCGTTCGCGTGCATTAATATGCAATTATCCTGACATAAGTGAATAACGCAACATTAGATTATAGGTATGCCTTTTTACACTGATATATTTTGTGTGTTTTGAATTATTTATTACTTAGTGTGTGAATCACTGACCTTTTTAAATAAATAGTGAAACTCAAACTGTTTAAAAAATTCGACCATCCCACGTGATACCTCTGTGGTCAAGGCAAAGGCTACCAAGTACAGATCGGGATATGCGGGTTCAAACCCGTCGGATGTGTGTAATTTTTGAACTGTCTATAAATTAGATAATTATGTGAGTGAAACACTCAAAAAATATCGAAAATATCTGCATTTTGAATTATATGTCCTATTAATTTTCAGGTGGCAGGTGGCATTTCAAATTGACAAACAAATAAGCTGTCATACAGAAAAAGCCTTTCCAATCTCAGAAAAATAAATCAATGATATTAAATAACATATCACTTCAACTTTTTTAAATACAATATAGATCTACGATTGACCATCAACTCGCCTGATGTTAAGCGACGGTGCGGCCGAGAATGGAGCTCGTCGATCTAGATGATATCTATTTACTCTAGCCTTGAAAATTCCAAGATTGTAGGTCTCAGGAAACAGAGATGGCGGCAAAGAATTCCATTCTTGTGCAGTTCGCAACAGGAATGTGGTACAGGAACAGGAACTAAATTCAACTACGATAAACATGACGACGTACTTGCCAGAAACTATCCGACATAATGAGCAGAGATCGTGTATCATTATCGCCTCACATTTATTTATCGATAAGTACACCTGCCACGACTATCATAATCGGAAATCACGATCGCAATTATCGGGCGGTGTGCAATCCAATTTCATCCCGGCTGCATCGCGTACAATGCAATTTACTAGGTACTTGAGGTTTCAACAGCCGTACATTTCCACACCTCTTCCATTTTCATCTTCGCGAACCGCACGAGTCTATCTGCGACACAATGAAACTATCGACACGAATTGACGCATTCGTCGCCAGCGTGTAACAAGAAAAGCGTTTTACTATGGAAATTAACGTGGTTTTCACACATTTTTAAATAAAAACTACG
Organism: Lycia hirtaria; assembly: GCA_947563715.1. Classification (NCBI taxonomy): domain Eukaryota; kingdom Metazoa; phylum Arthropoda; class Insecta; order Lepidoptera; family Geometridae; genus Lycia; species Lycia hirtaria. The sequence goes on along the minus strand of OX387381.1, from coordinate 36,731,521 downwards.
GCAAGGTGCAAGGCGCGTCACCGACCGAGAGTGACGTGTGTGCTGCTCCTTTGAAAAAGACCGCCGAATGCGGTTGAAACTATAGTCGGATATTTCGGCTCAAAACAGACGTGAGTGACCCGTAGTTTTTATTTAAAAATAAGAAAAGCGTTTTGCGAAATGATCTCGTCCCGAACTTGAAGACTTACTTCTTTTAGCGGTGCAAGTTGGCTATCACTCTGTAAGTAGCTTCTTACATTTACGTATTTATTATTAATTAATTGCGCCTAGCCTAAGCGTGGGGTTCCTAACTGCACTGTGGTCACTGGCACTGGCGCCAAAGGATATACAAGTGTAACTTTAATAAACAAAACTTTATTCTAATACGATAATAATGAATCTCAAATAACTAAATCTAACAGTCACACAAGTACACGATATCGCCAGTGCGCAGTAACTGACGTATCACTGACATACTTTACTCTAGCATACAAAATCCGCTGACATGCAATTCATTCCCACTTACATATGCCCCTACACCCTCCAAATTTTTACATAAAAATTTAAAAATCCAAAACATACCAATAAAATACATTATATAGTGACTCGTTTTTATCTTTCTTTTTCTGCAATTAAAGCCTAGGTGGTGCTGTTTCCTCGCTTGCACGCGACACCATATTTACATATAATATTATTGAATGTAGTTTTGACAAATTTATTATTCATATTTTAGCTTCATAACAATGAGATTTTATCTATAGAGAGGATATACTTAATTTGTCATGCTTTTACTTCGTATTCAACGAAGTAAAAGCATGACAAATCTCATTTCTTAGTACTTTCAAGGATAAACCACATCCTTAAGGCCTTTTAGTGTCTTGGCTTTATTAATCTTGGTGTTAGTCTTTCTAAGCACACAGGATGGCATTTGTCACTATTCACGAGTCACGACACGCGTCTAACAGCGTTGCCCGACGTGTCGCGACTGAAGATGAATCGGGCGATTGTCTTACTTGAGGCTTGCCACACAGAGCCGGGAAACCTATACTCGTACAATACATCATTGCTTCATAAGAACACTACTATCATAATTTATTAACAATTAGCTGTTATTTGTATATCTGTTAATTTGACCGAAATAAACGCCCAAACGTCAAAATTTCCACGTTTGGATGTATATAAAACACATAAAAATAGTTATTATCATTAATATCATGTAATAGTGTTCCCATAAAGCTAAAAACGAATATTTATTAAAAATCATATCGTAATTTCTATATTTTTATATGTAAAAGCAATGTGTCGAGTGCGAACGAAACAGCGTCTCTGTTTTCAGAGACAAATAATAGAGGTAATTATTAAAAATATCACTGGTCCAAGTTAGCTCATTTCAACTTGTGTCTCACTCTCTTAATTGCAGAAAAACTGAGATAAAGACGAGCGCGAAGCAACTTTGTATCGGTATGAGAGATGAAAGAAAGCCCCCTGTCCATAGGTAGGTACATCGCACACTCATATTGTTCGCCGGGTCCGCGGTTCCCGAGTATCAAATTTATTTTTATGTATATTTTTATTGTTTGCCGTGAGGATTGTCGCCTCCTTAGGGGCTGTTTGTATGCGGACCGAGAAGAATTACGTGTGCGACGGAGCGGATCCACTTCAGAAGTACGATAAAACAATTTGTTTAGAAAATGTGCCGTATAATGCGGCCGCATGCTCGAACCGTAGAGAGAGCAATACAGTACGACACCATTCTTTCTTTTTCACTCCCATGTGAAACAGCGAAATGCAATTATAACAAGCGTGATAAAGAAAGATACACGCATTTGCCTTTATCGGTCCGGTTGTCCTTAAACTGCCACAAATATTTGAGTAGTACAGATATTGTTGATAATTTGTGGACAATTAGATTTTCAATTTTTTTGAGAATATATCATTTATAATAACTTCTGGCCATAATTATCTCATATTCTATTTCGCCTGCTTTCTACGGAAATATTATAAAAGTGGTATCAGTGTCTCATACCTCATTACACGGTAGTTGTATCCATTTTCTTTACTGGTCCATGTTGAGAACTGAATCTGTAAACTAGTGTTCCGTGTTTATTTTATCTGGAAGTATCCGCTGGGTGCGCTGAGGTTGGCGAAGCGTGGCTTAGAAATACTAGAAAATAGTAGAAATGTATTTTCTCGCATGAAATATCTAAGTCGAGAGCGGCGGCCGTGCTTATTTCAGCGCAGCGCTTTGAATGCAGATTCGATATTTTTAGAGTTCCTTGATAAAATCAAGTAACTTGTAACTTCATCATGACTATTTTTCATAGTTACTTTATTCAAAAACTGTCAACTTTTTTTTGAAATTGTGGTAAAATTATGAAAAAAGCGAAAATTAAGGGTGACCCTCATGTAAAAAAGGGATGTACGCACTATTTCTTATGAAGTACAACTTGTTACCTCCGATTATGACAGGTAGACAAATGGACAGACAGATAGGCGGACAAAGAAATGATCCTTTATGAGTTCTACAATTTTCTTTTAGGGTACGGAACCCTAAAAATATGTTATCTCTTGCATTACCAAACTAATAATTACAATTTACCATATTAATAGATCTTGTTAGAACTTTTAACAAAATACTATGAATTAAAAAAAAAATATTTTACTATAAGTACTATAAGTTCTTTTAATTATCAATTATTGTGTAAAAATTCATAATTTAGCTCGATTTTTTTTTGTTTTCAAAACAGTCTAAATAATTCTTGACATGCTTTTTCTTTGTAACCATGACCTTAGCTACAGAACCCTCCGTATGCGCACTCGTCCCGCTCTCGTCCAGTTTGTTGCTATCCACCGTCAACATCAGCCCGCTGAATGCACGGCTGATTGTGTAATTTGGTTAAGTTAATCTCGGCGCGAGTCGCGAGTCTGCCAGTTTTCAATTTCACATTTGGATGCCACGAGCGTTGTTTTCGAGTAAATCGTGTTAACTCTGGCTTCAGCGCGCGCGCTGCGGTAACGTTGTATATTGGATATATTAAGCTAATATACCTACAGAGTCACAATTCGCAAATATAAGCGGGCCAGGCGTACTCTACAGTTGAAGTGGATCACAAAATGTTCAAGTAGTCTTACAAAACCGAATTAATTATGTCAAATTGTGAATTGCAAAAAAAAGTTGACGTTATAACTTGTAATTGATAGCATTAGCACAATTCGTGTTTACAGTGCAATTTTTTATTTTTTTTTAATCCTTTCAATAGTTTTAATGTCGTATAATTTCTTACTAAACACTGAAATCATGCTTTCAGTGTTGCCATCAGTTTGTAGTCGATTTGGAGATGCTTTGCAATTAACCAAAAAGCAAGGGCACAGAACAGCATGCGCACACTCGGACTTTTTTTACATAATGTGACTCTACGTGTTCTGTCTCAATGGTCGAGTAGTACTGTGTACGCCGTGCGTTGCGATTACTCAATAAATATTCCGTAATTCGTTAATAATTAACGCGTGAATGCTGATTAATTTTAACTAGAGCATTGTTTTATCTGATGAACATACGCGAGGCGAGGATGGAGCGTAGGATAACAATCTCTCAGTACGATATAACCACAAGTTGTGTGTTGAAAAATTAAAGTCATGTTACTTATGATATATAGGTTTGTATGTAATTTGATAAACTAAAGCCATACTACATATGATAAACATATGTAATTATTATTTGCAAAGTTATTTTTGAATGGCATCGTATTTCTATGGAGTAACTATTTTTTGGAGGTTCTTGTATCTACCTAGATTGAGAGGAAGACTATACTCATTTCTAGCAGCATTTACTATGGACACTGAAATCGCGAAAAAGGGTTATTTGATTGTTGTAAAATTTTCTTCTCAATTCAAACACTTAATTCAATTCGTTTATTTCAAATATGGGTACATAAAAGTACACTTATGAGCTTCAAATTGTAAACAATGCAAAATATGTGTTTATAAAACAACAACATTAATTTATAACATTAATTAATAACATTATTATGAAAAAATACAATTGTATGATCATAGTCATAATCGATAATCTTAACGTGTTATGTTAATTTTTTCTTTTCTTTTTCAGGTAAAAAATTGGATTTTGGATGACTAATGGGAATTTAACGGCTGGTAGGTTGATAAAAATTGAAAGAAGGAAAAGGCTGTAATCGGAGAATAGGGAAATCTGTGGGGTTTGCAGGAAGTCTTTTCTAAAGTTTCTTTCCTTTTTTTTTTTCAAACATTCTTACTGCCAAAGTCTGGCCTCTTCTCATAAGAAGAAGGGTAAGACCACTCGACAACGCTGGCCCAGTACTTCAAAAATATTGTTTTACCCGGCTGCGTAAAAAGTAGGGCTAAGTTATTCGAGTGCATGTATGTATGTATGTATGTATGTATGTATGTGGGTATGTATGTATATATGTATGTTTCTATGTGACAGCCTACAGCCTAAACGGCTTGACCGATTTTGATGTGTGAGGTGTCATTAGATTCGTTTTCACTTCATGAGTGTCTTTTGCGCCTTTTGGGGTCGAAACTTTGGGGCCGTGGGGACCGAGTGCACATACAATTTTCAAAGAGTTATCGGAACGACTGGTCGAGGCAACACGTGATCAAAATGCTGGTCTCTATTTGGCTCAAAGGTTAAGCATTGCCATTCAACTTGGCAATGCTGTCAGCATTTTGGGTAAAACCATATTTTTTTGTAAAAATGCGTTTTTTCGTAACCTAGACTTTACTAGAATCATTCTAAAGAATGCGCATTTATAATCTTTTACAGCAATTTTACGCATACTTTCTAACAAGAAATATACACTCAACAGCGTATCAAGCGTATATACTTAATGAAATCGTTAGTTAGACTGCAAAAACTGATTTTCTGCAGTCGGGTATTTTATTTTTCTTTTAATATACTTATACATACTTGTTTTACATTTTTACCTTAAATAGATCTACGATTGACCACCAACTCACCTTACGTTAAGCAACGGTGCATCCGAGGATGAAGCTCATCGATCTAGAAGATGTCTAATCCACTCTAGCCTCAAATATTCCAAGATTGTAGGCCTTCAGCCATCATAATTTACTAATTGAGTGTTTTCCTCTGTCCTGTATTTTCCGCCGCAGCTTATTTATTGTAATTTGAGTGAAATAAAGTGAAATACAAGTACTCGTATCTGAGTACGATACTCGTAAAACTTAATTAACAGCCGGGGGTGTGCATCGATTTTAATTAACGCTTGTTAACGATCCTTCTGTAAGTAGCTGTTAATAGAGTACGAAGTATTCTATCGAATACCTGGTGTATCAAATATGAATATAGCTACATATACTGTGTCAGATACTTAAAGAAAAAAATATAATATTATGTTCTTAATATCTGGTCATATACCTGACTTATTGATCTTAAACAATACTTATATTGTTACAAGCGAAACTGGCCAAAACATAAAAAATAAATAAAAACTTTAAAAAAAAAGCATAGCTCATTTAACTCAGCAAACCCTATAACTTGATAATTATTATGGAGGTGCATAAAAACAATCGGCCCACTATCTTTGGGAGCCCGCTAATCGCTTTAATCGATGTCACAAAGTAGCTAACCCTGTATAGTCAAATGGTCATTCAGACAAAATAGTCATTCAGTCAAATGGCGATTCAGTGTGCGTAAAAAATCTGCTCAATCGATTGAAAATTAGGTCAATTTAAAAGTCGAATATTTTTTTAAATTTCTAGCCTAAAATGTGTTTTTTACTAAAGATATTTATTAATTTAATTCAAATTTTTTAATACAAAAAAGCTTTCTAGCCTAAAAAATCCTACATTATAAATCTAAGAAAACAAGAAATAATGTAATATATATTATATATATATGTATATAGTTGACACAGAAATATAAAACTACACTCAATACTCGTTCCAGATAGTACTGTGAAGTATTGATACTTGTGTCCCAACTCTACCTTTTAACGATTGCGTTCGAGTCATTAATGAATTTTCAATTGCGTGTTAATTAATTATGTAAAAAAAATATCTTGTGTTATAAACGTAAGCTTTTATTACTGATTTATTACGAAATAAAAAAAAACTTTGAAAAATTAATTTCTTTAAAAGTTATAAAGTAAAAAAAAATATATAAGTTTACATATAAATATAAAATATTATTTTAGCTATAATTGAAAAAAAAATACACCTATTCTTTATGTCGGGATTTATTTATTGTAAAAGTTATTGATACGTAATTTCTACCAGACTAGAGAATTGTATATAAAATTTCTATTATACCTAACTGATCTCTAGTAAATAAACCAAATAGCATTTACACCTTCGCAAAAAACTGTTTTAATTTTGAGTTCGTCTGCATTTTCCTCTAGTCTGTGGAAACGTTGTTATCTTGACATTTTGAAACAAAATTAGTACAAAAGAACAGTTAACATAACACTGACCATAACAATATCAATTAACAAATCAACCTCCAAAAATAACACAAAGCAAGTGATTTTTATAAATTAATCACAACCTAACTTTTAATTGCATTACTTATGTGCATAAATTAACGACTTTGGCTAATAACGTATAATTTTGAACAAGGCTTTTTTGATAGTTTAATTACGATAGTTAGCAGTGATTTTTATCTAGAGTACCTATTTAATGTACTTTAAAAATATGCAATTAACGAGTAAGGCTTAGGATACACTGGAATATTATCGACGGCTATATATTATAGACTATATATTATCTTTTTAAGCGACTTCAAAAAAGAAGGATATTATCAATCGAAAATTTGCTTGTATTTTTTTAATGTTAGTTACCATTTAACTCTGTCATTTATAAACAGTTTTGGATAATTCTTATTTTAATCAAAAGGTTTTTTTTATGTATATTATAATATTTACTTAAATACAAATTTCATCATTGAAAGGTATATAGAAATAAATTTATCGTCTTGTCAGGTATTTAAAATGTCTTAACTCAAATAATTACGTTTTTCACTGTATTTTAAACAAATTCATAAATAAATTTAGTCTAAACTAATTTCCACGTAGGTACGTACGTTGCGAACTAAGCTTAAATTCTAACGGGTAAGCAAAGCAAGCTCGGCCATTTTCGTCGAAAGTTTATGTTGTTATAAATTTCGGCCCCGCCTCGATCTAGCCCGATAATTGTGGAAAACCTCAATAGATTAGCTTAAATACCGGACTTGCGACGGCCATAGGTTAGTTCCACGTACCGCCCGTATATTTTGGCTAGACATTTCGCAATTGGCCACTAAAATTTAGTCTAATGTCAATGACCTAGATACTAAGTCTTATCTATTCTGATCATTTGGTCTTAATGTATTGTTTATATTTTGCTTAGTACTTAAAGAAAATATGTTATATTACCGTAGGATACTGTTGTGTTCTATCGGAATAGAGGCAAGAGAAACAAACAATATTTTTTTTAATTTTATTTTTTAACTCTACGGACACCGGAGTTAGTACTGTTTGGAATATAATATGTAAGTACATTATAAAATGTATATTGAATGAAAGATCGCAACGTGCCTTTGAAACGAATTTACTATAACAACTTTAAATTTACACTTAACAAACAACAATTCAACTTTATTATTATTATTATTTAAAGCCTGTTCCGTCCGACCGACCGGGTTCTTGCAATAGAAGTCCAGTTCATGCCGCCATCTCCTACTGGGTCTACCAAGTGGTAGGCAACTAAATTATCTAAATCAACTTTAATTCAACCAAAAATATTCAAAAACATGAACGAAGCACTTAAATTTCACGTTTAAGGTACGTACTACAAAAATGTGCAATGCATTTCCTAAGTCGGTATTTAATTACACAGGTGAATATAATTTGGGTGTCTTAAAACCGCGAATAAATCAGTTTCTTCGAGGTAAATAAGCGCGCTCCATCGTAGACCGCAACGTCGTTTGAATTCTAGTAAGTTGACGATCAAGTAAAACTCAAATACTGGAAAAAAAAATCTGCTTATATAATGCTCTATTTCATTATTTTTTTTATTACAAATGTAATTAATCCCAACACCTAATCGATTATTGATATCGCAATTCCTAATTCGACGGTTTTTACAAGTCTAGACATGAAGCAACTAGCGCATTAAATTCACAATTTGATGTTTTGAAACATTTTTCATAATACAGCTGTAACGGTGGTACTGAACCCGATAAAATAAAATAACGTGTAAGTTCGCAATTGGCTGTTATTGTAACATTAAATTATTGTTATTCATACACAAACAACGAACACAATCGGCTTTGGTTTTCGTTTTTAGGGTTCCGTAGCAATCTAGGAACCTTTATAGTTTCGCCATGTCCGTCTGCATGTCGTTCCACGGCTTTGCTCAAATATTATTCGCACTATAAAGCTGTAATTTGGCATGAACTGAGCATACTTTCTTATCATGCCGAAAAAGTCTTATATTAAAAATATTAAAAAAAGTTTTTTTGGGAGTACCTCTCCTACATTTAAAGTAGGGATGTTTTTTTCTCATCTACCGTTCTATCGTATCGTATTTATCGTTGGAAAGTTATAAAAAATATTATTATTCATATAATATTTTTAATATATTGTATTACTATTTTTCGTTTTAGGGATCCTTTTTTGAAATATTAAGCTTAAAAATGTTTTTTTTTTATTTGAGTCAAATGTCTCCCCCTCTACCGGCTAAGCTGTTGCCTTTGGAGATATTAAAAAAAACATTCTATTACAATATATGATTAAATAAAAAAATAACAATTAGAAAACTATCACAGCTAAGTAGGCTTTTCAAGTTAGAGTAATAGATGATCAACTTGAAAAATTTACTTAGAAAAGTAAGAAATGGAGATTTTGTACAAATTTAATTTAAACTAACATAAGTTAACTAATGTTCATAGTACTAAATAGAAGACCCTGTTTTAAGTTCACATAAATTATGATGTGCAACTACGGGACCCTACTTTTCGCGTGGCGCAACACACACTTGACCATGTTTATTCATCATGAGGCGATGCTAGTTTATTCGTATTAATATCAGAGCGTTTCAACCAATCAATATGAAATGGCTTTCTTTGGTTCCTACTCTGTGTTACTTACTTGTTGTTTGCATATAATTTTAAAATGTGAAAAATCCTCCGATGAAAAAAACTGTTCAGAATTTTGACCCATATCTCCAAACATTCACTTGTGACTATGCACAAAGCAAACTGTTCGAAATGTGACTTTTTAAAATTATTTAAATTAAAACATTCACGATAAACGCCTTGAAAATTAGTTTTACAGAAAAAAATAAGTTTCAATCACGTAATACATTTTTCTGGATTGATTTTGAAGAAAAATCAACCGAAAGAAAAAACAAATATAAATAAGTACGCTTGATAACAAGACGGGCACTGAATAAATCAAGGCTAACGAACGAGACCGCCGTATAATACGTCTGTTTTGATGGGCGGCCCGAAAAACACCTGCAAAGAATCTCGTTAATAATACAGGCACGGAACACCCGGGAATGGCTTTCCAATTTTCTGTCACGCGGATGAGTGACACCGAAAATCCTGTGGGTGCTGTGAATGTCCCACGGAATGACGGCGACGCGTGCCCCGCCTCGATCATCGCGGGACGAACGCAGGAGGGGGCGGCCTGGACTCACTACACACAATTACGGATAAATTGGAAGAGTTTTTGTTTTTTGACGAAGAGGAAAATCTTTAAAAGGTACTTGTAGCTGCGTTGTATGTTGACAATGCAACCGGGCTATGTAGGATTATACCCACTAAATCCCCCGCTCGTGGCCAGCCTTAGTACTTAACGGAGGGTTCCAGATTTTCCTAACGAACGCATGCCGGAGCCCACAGCTCTGCGACGCTGTTCAACCTGTTAGACCAACAACCTCGTGTGTAACTCCACGTGATCATCAACTTGGTACCGTTTGAGTGGAAGATCAGGGTCCTACTCCCGAACAACCCCGGAAGTCCCAGAAGTCTCTTCATCATAATCATCACAAAAACCTTAGAAAACATTAAGATTATTATATATTAAACTGATACTGTTTCATAATAATGAATAGCATTAAATGTTATTTCTTTTATTTTGTATTGAATAGCAGATACTAGTTTAACCAAATAGCAAGAAACCAAATTTCTTCCAAATGACTTTTTTCTTCAAGAATACATTTATGATAAACATATTCATAGTTGAAATTAAACAATTTTAACAGATTTATCATGTGTTGTTTAAATAATGTTATTACCTAACGTCAAAAATTTCTTAATTTCAATAACAACTGCCATTCGCGAAAACATATTCATTTTATTTCCGCGGGGGTGGTCCCCCCTTATATTTCACCCTGCGATTCCCACAGCGGCCTACATTCCAACGATTGAAAGCAAATCATAGCGTGTTTGCGATTAGATTACAAGCTCATTTCCATAAGTGTGCCGCGCGTATCAGCAATGCAGTTATCGACGCAATTTCCAATTATCTCACTGTTTCGTGCAATTTCAGCTGCGGTGAAGCTGGAGATCGCATATTGATTAGCCAAAACGTGAGTAATCTCAGTGATACACTGGCAACACTGCCCGTAGATACCATAGATACGAGTTTGGTGTATGAAACATTAATAAAAAAATTATGCTGTTTTTTTTTTATTTCCCTCAGTTTGTTTTATTTTCCTAATACTAATGTAAAGCTTAGAAATTGTAGTGTTTTATTCGATTATGTGTATGAGTGACATAGTGAGATAAAGTGGTGAAAAGTGTCTTGAAAAGTTGTGACAAAACTCTAGAAAATTTCCAGTAGTCACCATATAACCGAGTCGTGGCTAGAATTTACCGATTTACGCCTGATTTAATTGACGTTAATAATGAAGAAATAAAGAGATGATACTATGGAAACGGCATTAACAATTTGTATTTAATTGCCGCAACCCTTAGAAAAAGCCTACTTACTAACCTAACTGACACTAAAAAGTTCAGTGAAAGTGGCGTGTACTATACTGAAAATTTACTTTATATTTGTACGGTTACAAGTTCAGGTAATTGTAGTAATGGTTTAGTTTAGAAAATATTCCAGAATTCGATCAAAATATCGCATCGTATGCTATTCAAATTCACTGTATAATAAAAATTGAACTACTTACAAAGTTCTCCCCTTCACGATTCCAATACTATAAAAGAGTTCAATAATATTTTGTAGAATCCTGCGGCAACCATTTGTGCTGACACGAAAAATATATTTCTGTCTACTTCTAATCCGCATAAAGGGTAAGTGGATGATTTCTGACGTGCCGACGACTTTGTACAACCCTGACAATACCGCCAATCCATTCTAGCTCTATATCCTCGCAATAAAGCTCAAAATGGAAAACAAATTGTCGTGACTGTAGAGGGCCGGTAGTTTCGTGTGTCGAATGTATAACGACGACCTACATTTAGAGAGGGCCGCGAAAGGAAACACAATCAAAACTCAATTCGAAAACACTTGAACTCATCGTCGCATCACGCAACTCGCCTGACAAATCGAAACTTTACCCGAATCATATTAAAATGTCTTTGTTTACTCTGGTTTTGACGAAACAAACTTTACTACTGAAGAGTTAAAGTTTGAAGTTGTGTGTACATTCGGTTTGAATTTGAGCGGATGGCAGTGCTTCCGTTGGTTTACATTCGATGGAGTCAGTTCGGTACAGATGCAAAGTGCACCGTCTACGCTCTGAATGCCGATACGTGAGCTGCCTTCTGATTAATTACTTGGCCGTTATATGCGTCCTCCGATCTCCATCACATGAGATAAACTCCATGTTCATTTCAACTTTATTTTGATAAAATACAGTTTGAAAACTAGCACTGGTAAAGTATTTCGAGCGTGTATCTTTAATCAATTCAATTCAATTCAATTCACCTGTATACCAAGTATGTCGGACTTCCGCTTTAAGTATACCTATATCTAATAATATTGTTCGTGATGAGGTTTTTCAGCGAAAAATAATGGAAAAGTTTTTCTGGGAATACGGAAATTTCAGAAAAAAAATTTAAGGCATTTTTGTATGATTTCAAAAGTATCTCAGGGTTATTCTTTCAGCAGAGTCGAAAACCGAGCAAACGAGATACCAAACATGTAGTCTTCAGTCCGTCTACCGAGCACTGCTAATAATAAAAGTTTTGCATGTTACTTGTATTATATGTATTGCATTAAAACTCCGGTGTAAAATATGATAATTATAGTTTAAAAAACTGAAGCAACCGACTTCTCATGGATGCCATTATCAGAGCTGGACCAAAGTGAAATGGGACACGGGAAGCACCAGCTTTCAAATAAAAAAAAAACATCAAAATCTGTTCACCCAGTAGAAAGTTCTGAGGTAACAAACATTAAAAAAACAGTCGAATTGGGAACCTCCTCCTTATTTGAAGTCGGTTAAAAAGTAGATTCATATCCTAGTGTTTTTATTGTAGTATTAAGCAACATAAAAAAATATAAATCTATTGTGCAATCTACCTAACTCGTATACATAACGCACATTTGATAAATAATTTATTTATAATCACAGAGGCGCCATGTTTAGGCTAAAACAACATCATTATTCCGCAAATTGCATCCTATTCTAATTTGGGAGGATAAATCAACCGTTTACAGAGTCTACAAAATCCGCGTCGCATAAATTTCGTGTATATCGCTTGGGCCAAGAAAAAAGCGATAAGCTCTTTTATTTTACCTTTTTCCTGCAAAATTTACAGTAATGTGAATTGAATAATGGTTTCGCAACTTTGTGTTTTCTTAAACCCAAATATATTGGTTTGTTAGTTTTAACTCTACTTAAACAGATAATTCTTTATAACACAAAACTATGTCAACTAGAGGATAGGATTTTGGGAATCGTATATGATTCTCGCAACACAGACTATGCCTAGTGCGGGAATCAAAGTTTTTAGATTTTATTTAAATTCTTTCATAGACGTAGTGAAAAAGATGTAAATAGTAACTAAGTTTATTATGTTTATGTAAATAAATATATTTTCATTTTTCGTAGATAACGTAACAATGCTGTTTTGTTTTATTTAATTTTTTGTTGTATATACAAGTAATATTACAGGCGAAATTATTTATAGGTTTAGTATCAAACAAAATAAGTAGCTAACTAAAGTTTATGAATATAATAATAGTATTTCCTATTTGGCAGTTCAATCATTTGACGATTTTCAGTTAAAATAAAACTTAAATAACTAGTATGTGTTTAGTTATTGGTTCAGACGCTCTCAAGAATTCGTAGTTCGACCATCGTCCGTCTCGTTCTCGCATATACCCAAATTTTATGAAGATATAAAATAAATTGAATGAACATATTATAAATATCATCGTTTTTAAAACTAGAAAACAAGATCACAAATATTAGACAATAATTTCAATTTGATCAAAGCTAATTTTCATATGTACATAAAAAATCATTTTTAGAACTTATTAGCGCAAAAATATTTTTTGTAATAATTATATAAAATTAACATGGATCAAATTGAAATTTTTGTCGAATATTTATGGTATAGTTTTCTAGTTTTACAAACGACGATTTTTTATAACTTCATTCAGTCATTTAATATCTTCAAAAATGTGGGTATTTGCGAGCTAGACGGACGATGGTCGAACTAAGGACTCATAACATGGAAATAGGGTAGTTATTTTTTAGTTGTTACTATCGTGTACTGTACCTAGTCAGAATATTTTGTCTAATCGCCGAATACATTTCGGGCATTATGAGAGGCAGGGGTGTGACGTACCATAGAATAATGCAGTAAAATGAACGAGACTCTGATAGTGATTCGTGGCGCCCTCTGTATTAATATATCAATAGCAATAATTATCTCTCTTGCTACTGGAGTAGCGATTAAATGTATTCGCGATTTCGTGGCCCCGGCTATTGAGTGACGTGAGGCGGGAGCGACGTGCCATAGAATAATGCAGCTAAATGAAGCGGGCGCTGACTCTGATGGTGGCTGGTGGCGCCCTCTGGATGCAATATTCCAAGAATTAGGTGCAGTCGACGTCGCGCGCTGATTGCAATCTTGTTTCGGCTTAAATCTGTACCCGCTCAAATTAAAGGGACCGTTTCAAATCAAGTTGATACGTATTACTACTGAGATTGCAACGTGCAGTTTTTAGTAGCTTTTATAAAAACATCTTTCATTTCAGAATCAGAATCTATTATTAGAATTTTATTAGTTTTATTTAAGTATTACAGATTACAGAATAATACGTTTTTCTGGTATACTGGTATACCTAAATTTGTACTTTCTCCACCATGTTGTATTAAACTGTCAAATGTGTGAATTCGGAATCACGCCATTCAGTTTGCAAAGTTTTGATTCCATACTAATTTATCTGTAGATAATTTGTAAATAATAATAATAATTTTTCAGGTAAACTGTAGTTTTCGTGAACAGAGAGGGTATAAATTAACATTATAATATAAAAACTCGCACTAGGACCTCAGATCGTTTGATGACCAAGAAGTTTTGCATACGTTTACATTTTCTATGACAATGCAATAATGTATACTTTGAATACTGGAACTTTTATAACTTTTATGACTATTAAATTGCAAGTCTTTTAATTTTAAGGTCAGTGTAACTAGATGTCTTTCGAAACGTGTTTCATCTTTAAAAACATCAATTTTATCAGCTATAAAGTTATTTAATGGTCAAACACGAACTGATATGCGATAGTAAACTCTAAATAAATTGATGTAAACTCTTATAAATAAAATTATACACTGCAGAAATAGATCTAAATACAGGAAGTTACGTATTTACGCGACGGGTGAACGGTGCTCATATCACTGAGAGAAATCTCTTCACCGGCTTCTTTCTTTTTTTATGCATTAGGTATTGATAAGCAACAATAACTATTGTACTGATAAAATAAGAAACAAAAAACAACTAAATGCTGATAAGTACTTTTATTTTACTGGCCAAAAGAGCGAATCTAAGTTCTCTGCATCTACTGACATATTTAATCTACAACATTGTAAAAGCTGAACCTTTTCGTAAAGATTGGTTGAAAAATAGGACCTGTGCGCGAGTACATCCTGACAGAGGAAAAAAATGCTACTTGATGCAGAAACCTTTGTTTGCTTCGCTCACTCAGTCAATAAAACTCGCACTCGCACCCTGTGGAATACAAACAGACATGTTTTGTTAAAAATATCACATTGATATGGGTAATCCGACTACAAAGGCGGGGTTTTCACTGAATAAAGCTACTTATTCGTTCATTCTATATTTATTCAATTCATAGCTATAAAATGCGGCTTTGTTGTTATTTCTGGAACAATTGATAAACCCACGAAAATCTGCACATTGTAACTCACTGTTATTCTTTTGGGTTTTGCTACATTTTCTTCATTTATAGTAAATAAATTGAAAAGTTTATTTCTGATACTAATGATTTAACGTGACTAAAATTATTCAGTCAAAAATAAACGTACAAATATTTTTAGAGATAAATTTTATTCATAATCATCAAACTTTTATGGCACACTGTTGAGTTTGTCTCATACTCGTGATACTACCTTACTCTTGTGCTAATAGAGTCTAATTTCGACCTGCAATAATTATAATATCGTCGACCCTTCTCATAGCTAAATTAACAACAGCGCCAAATAACCAAACGCTATACCACTTTTATTTTATTCCACAAAATATAAATTTCAGAATTTAGACCTAACGAATAAGTTCAGTAAATCCAGCGTCACAGATTAACCACAAGTTTGTAGGCAACCAGCATTTGCAGTAAGTGCATGTTGATGCAACGTCAACAGCCTCCGCATTAGGGCTAGGCTCCAAATGCGAAATGCGACACTAATCTGCGTGCTGCATTTATTCACCGACACGCGTTCCGACGCGCCATTATTCGCGAACATGCTTCAGGAGATGAGGTCGTGGTGAGGAACCGTCTTTATATATTTATGATTAGGAAACAAAAACACTAAACTTTTTTACCAACTTCTCAAGAGGATATTAACCTTTTCGGATGTTTATTTATGTATGGATCTACATAACTTTTTTGTAGCCGCGCTATCTAAATTGTGAAAAGAGCTTGCTTCGAATTTACCGTCGCAATTTATCGATATTTTTCGCCACTGCAAAATATTTCAAAATTGCTAGATTTTGTAGTCAATTCTAAAGTAAATCTACTATGTGACTGATACTGATTAACCGGTTCTGATACTAAATTAAACTCACGCTAATGAAATCAAAATTTGAGCGACATATTTTTTAGTAATAAGTAATAACTTAACTACAAAATAGCAGTTTAACATATTTGTTTCATTATGACGCATGTCGACGAAGGTATAAAGAGAAGGCTGGGCGAAAGCCCTCGCGGACCCGCATTTATGTTCACGGCACGCATATTGCGGGCTTTATGATGCATTAAGTGTGCACTCTGCCCTACCTTGTTGCTGGTTATTTTTCATTTTTACGATGAATAGGAGCTAAGCTTTGCAATATAATAAGGTATAGGTAGAAATACTTTGTTGCGATTTTATGCTAGAGTTACAAACAAAGACGTGATGTGATGTGATCGGATCTGCGCAGATTTAGCTCCACTAGGATTCTCTGTGACGGAGATGCCCGAGCAAGTATTTAAATTTATCTTTCAAACATCTTCCCGGCCACGACCACGCACCGCACGCACGCACCGCAGCGTAGGAAGACCAGCCACGAGATGGACATATGACCTCATACAAGTGGCAGGAAAACGCTGGATGCAAGCCGCTTCCAATCGGTCTTCAAATCGGTATTTTTGGAAATCCATGGCCTATGTTCAGCAGTAGACTTCTTATGACTGAGATGATGATGATGATGACGATGATCTTCCCGACCGGGAATCGGACCCGAGACCTTTTGTTCCTGAGACGAACGCATCGCCACTGAACCAAACTTGCTATCAAAATAAATATCACCAACGGGAGCTAAAACAACCCATTGGTCAAATAATTTATTTTTATCGTTGATTTAACAACTATCGAAAGCAAACTATCTTATCAATCTAAATAAGAAAAAAAAATATGTTCACGTAGCCTTGAAGATGTTTGATATATAGGTTTCACTTCAAGGCTTCACCTTCAATTCAACATCTACTAATAAGATGGACGTTTTTTAATTTTTATTCGTGTGAAATTAAGTTAAATCTAACGTAGGCCTTTCCAAAAATATATTCCCAAATAATCAGTGCATTTGCATTGCGAATGAGCCTGTTTTTTGCAGCGTCGGTAAAGGGATCATGACTAAAAAACGTAAACTACCACTTCCAGAGATATTCCTATAAATACAAACCTCGTATGTCGTACACCTTCAATAAACTAACCCCATGTCAGCGTCCGGTGTCATTTCTTTCGCAAAGGTCTGACAGCAGCTGACTGGGTAATTCTCCCTCTACTGACGTGGCTGCAGCCGCACTCGCTTAGAGATCGATTAGATACGTTCAAGTGGTGAACCTTTAGTTAGGTACTATTGGTGGATTTGCGACGGGAATTTTTTTACGTTTTTTTAAGATCAGCCGTAATACAAGTAGTTTAGAATACTTTAGAACTCCCGAAAAAAAAACAATTGGACCGACTTAGAATAAAACCTACCTATTATTATGAACAATCTCGTTTTTTTTGTTTTTCAAAGATAAACACTAGATCAACTTCGATCGATCCGTTTGAGAGTTTACGATGCCTGATGCCACAAACAGACAAAAGACAGAAAATACACAATTACACACCTCAAACTAATAACATCCTTCTCTTTTTGGGTCGGTAGCACTAGTGTACGGGTAGTACAATGGGCGGTCTTATCACTTTGAGCGATTTCTACCAGGTATAATTACGAGTGGATAGAACTAATGACAATCATTTATAAAAGGGTCGGCTAAACTATAATTTTTAACCGAGGTTAATAACTACATTAAAATTAATAAAAACGCGTAGACGCATAACTTTTTGACAACTGCAACGCTTGTTATAGTTGCTCAAAGTTCCGCTCAAAGATTTCAGGGTTATCGACCTGAAATCTTTGAGCGGAAATTCATAAGGCATGTATTTGTTTACTTACCACGCTTAAATTTATGCGGACTATTTATTACGATTTTTTATTATAATTATTCCTGTGAACTAATATGGTTCATAACAAAGCAATGGACGAGACTATTTCAATTTAGAAAATTCCAAGCAGTTTCGTCGTCTCGCAACGTAAACTTTTTATTCAAATTTCCTACTGAATTAAAGTAAAAAGGATTGGAAACAAATGGTTACCCGTGCAGTGCTCCTGCATTCCATTGTGCGACCGAACGTCGCCCGTCCGTTTGTTCACCCCGGCTTACTTCCAATGAAGACATTGTTTTTATTCTATCGACTCAATGCAACGACTCTGATGGACTCTGCTTTTGTTCTCACTAGACCCGCATTTTGTTCTGAATAGACCCGTCTCTCTACCTACGTGGAACTTTGGAAATGATATTGTGTAAAATAAACGTAATTTTCTAGTTAGTTAGGCTTTCATTTCAGCCTTTTAGTAAAGGGTAAACTTTTTTTATCAAACTGCGGTAAAGCTAATAGGACGGATTATGATTTTAGCAAGTGTATGATAATGATTGAGTAAGCGAAGCGAACAAAGGTCTCTCAACGGTTGCTTAAGCTGGCAATTTGTTTTTCATCTGTCCGGATGTTTGTTACTCGCGTACATGTACTTACTCTGGGGTTTTCATGTCAGCCTATTAGGAAGGGGTAAGCTTTATTCAGCCAAGCGTGATTTTAAAGGCCGTCTAAGATATTTATATCGATGGGTCCACATTTTCTATCAAGTTCAATTTTGTACGATGTCATACGATAAGTCGATAGCAATTTTCATTTCAAAATCTTTGTCATTCCATGTGGGAATGATTTAGCGTGTTGGATTAAATACCAAACGGTAATGGATTTGAGCGTTGGACCATCTTCACTTCATCAATCTGAGGTCCGATATGCTTTTATATATTTGCCAAATATGCGCTAGAGCTTATTTTATTGCTTGATTACTTTCAGATTGGTACATTTTGCAACTAACATTATATTCTCATAGGATTTTTCCAACGCATTCAGCGTCAATGTGCAAGTCCTGATTACTTCGACATTCATATTCTCACGGCGCGGGCGCACTATCACGAATTAAATCATTTGAGCAATATTCCACATCTCGAATTGCGATTTATAAAGCGTCATTATATTTAATGAAGGGTTATCAAAGTTGGCAGCGACTTCTCTCAGTGCAATATTAAATAGACTACACAAAAGGAGGTTGTAATTATAATAATTTATGTAAGGATATTCATGGGTTCCATCGAATCTTTTAAATTAATGAACTAGTGTTGCCATAATAAGGTATCGATCAACGCGTCTTGGTACTCCAGGATGTTATGACATAATAAATATTATTAGTTATGACATTAAAGTAAATTTTCATCCCATTACTTGATTTGATCACGTGACAGCACAGGTGAATCTAGTAAGGCAGATTTAGAAAAAAAAATTCTCACTTCAAATATTAGATACGTTTTTAGAGAAAATATTCGAATATGGCAATAAAAGAAACATTCAATGAATTCCAAATACTAATGCATAATGTTGTTTACTTAATGAAATATAGTCGGGTTTTCATATTTTTAAGGAATAGTATACAATTCAGTCCACTCATGATTCGTTTCACAAGTCTCGGTCTTTTACCCTACGGACTGTTCCAGAAAGGTTCCAGAGCATTCGGTCACATATATTCGAATAGTTATATTATATATATAATTTATACGTAGTGTACAAATACGTAGTCTCGTAGAGGGATCCGTAGTTATCGTGCCATCTCAGCTCAGCAGTAAACCCCGGGATCCTTTCATTTGCATGTTTTCCTCAGTATCAAATATCACCAGACCGTCTTTCCCTACATTTAAGTTTAAGCCTGTATAATTACGTAGGCACTATAAAATCACGACGCCATTTATTCAATGCTCGATACACAAATAAATTATTCATGAACGCAAAATCGCAAAATATTACGATACCCTTTGAAGGTTCCCACATCATGCATTGTTTTTGTTAGACGAAAATCCGGCTTAATGTTTTATGTAATATTTACTGGGAACTTTGTGAGTGAGCTCATTTTAATATCATATTCCCTTTGGCATATACATGTGGATTTATAGGATAAATAACAAAATATCTTCTTAAGCGGTTATTTAAACAATATTTTTTTCGTTATCAAGCTTTAAAGTGATAATTTTTGTAAAACATATTTTAACTCGATGTTCATATTATCCCCATTTTAAGTTCACATAAACTCTGATATGCAACAGCCAGCTACGGAACCTTACTATGCGGGTTGCAGGACACTCATTTGGTCACTTATTATTTTTTAATTGGCGACACGCAATAGCTTTTACTTGCTTCGTCTTTTATTCTTTTCTATCAAGCGCAATTTACATATATAATAATAATGGTCCATCTCCCCATCTATTCCAATAATCTTAATTTTTATCGATGTACGTATACCCCTGAGATTAATCTTTAATATGCCCGTGTGATGATGTCATATAATGTTTTTCAGAGCTAAATATAAAGATAAGGTAGACTGGTGGGTTGCGACCAATGCGAC
Organism: Lycia hirtaria; assembly: GCA_947563715.1. Taxonomy (NCBI): domain Eukaryota; kingdom Metazoa; phylum Arthropoda; class Insecta; order Lepidoptera; family Geometridae; genus Lycia; species Lycia hirtaria. The sequence goes on along the minus strand of OX387381.1, from coordinate 36,710,862 downwards.
AGATGTACTTGAAAATAGCGATATCTTCAATCGCGCGTCTTACGTCCACATACATACATACATATTATGTCGAATCTACCGTGACTTTCATAAACATCTCCTCAGACATCGTCGTAGATTGTTTTGTCTCCCTCGCGCATATTTGAAGATATAAAGTGATTTAATGTCTTACAACAATTCTTGGCGTACAACGCTAAATACCAATACTGTAAACGCTCAATTTTTTTCCAAATAAATTATCATACATTAAAATCAATTTGTCTCCGTCTTTTTTGTCGATTCCGATAAGATTCGAGTCTTTACGAAAAACTTTATTTTTATTTTTTTTGTAAACTTGTAGATATCTACGCGACAAATCTTTTATAACTCATTTTGTATCTTCAAAAGTAACTGTATGCGCGAACAAAACCAAAATTTTTTTTAACTACAGAGCCTTAAGATCACCAGCGATCAAGATTTTTTTTTATCAGCCCTGTTTGTACAAACTGTCCCACTGCTGGGCGCGGGCCATCTTCTCATTGTGAGAATGGTCAGGCCATAGTCTGCCACGCTGGCCAAGTGCGGGTTGGCAGACTTCACACATCTTCAAGATCATTGAGAACTCTCAGACATGTAGGTTTCCTCACGATGTTTTCCTTCACCGTTTGAAGTTGGCGGCAATCAACAATACGCACATAACTTCGAAAAGACAGAGGTGCGTGCCGTGGGATTCGAACTCAGGGCCTGCGGATCGCAAGTCAGACGGTCTCCCGACTAGGCTGCCGGAAGCTTCAAGATAACATGGCGATATTTTCATATTACTCATGTCAAGGTCGTATCACCCTCACACTTAATATATTATTATCACATAAATTCTCACTCGGAAAGATGTTGAAATCAAGACCTAATCAAATGAGCTCGTACATATACTGCCAGAAATGGTCCCAATGGAAGCGTGCTATGTAAAACCAGTAACACCATAAAGTTAGCTTTTTTATTTGACAAAATTAATCTCTACAGACTGCGGGGTGCGTGCCTTTTATAAACTAATATACATATGTATTTTTGTATTGACATATTTTTTTAATTATGCAATAGAAGAGAAGTTAGAAAACCAAATTGTGTCGCGAGCCTCTCGAGCTAGCGGATTCTCTCAATATGTCCTCTATTGCGCGCACGTCTGTCGCTACTCTCGAAACACTACCTTAACTTTTCGTCGTGCTTACTCATATAATGTCTATGTAATGATGAGCTATTACGTCATCGCCGTACTATCTAATGCCCTTTTTACTTCTTGATCATTTATAAAGCGACAGAAAAACAGAACTGGTAGTCTGATTTATGAAGATGCTGAGATATCTGGAAGATTTTCTGGAAATCCTAGGTTTTACTGAAGCTGTGATGGCACTTGTCTGGATCACGTAAAGTATTTGTGTCAGCAAAAGAGAATAGTTTTTGTTTGTTTTTCGGAATATTTGTCTATTTAGCTCTATTTCAACTTTTTACTTTGACGATATTTTTGCCTTAAGAAATCTAATTTGTATGATTAAAATAAGAATTACTAAAATAGTGTTTTTTTCTAAAACATACAATCTTTTTACATAGACATCTAGTTTCAGCGTTTGTTTTTTTTTTTTTTTAAACTGAAAAAAAAACAAAATACTCGTAGCTGCAATCGCGTAAAATATATCATAGTGATATGAGGCGAATAAAAGTTTTATTTCGTACATTTAAAAAAAAGGATATGAAAAATATGCACTACGCGGTCTTTTTAGTTTTTTTTTTAACTATAGATCACCAGTGTAAAATGTCACCGTAAAATTCACTAGGATACTAAAATTATAACATTCTCGCAGTGTTCACGTACAGCAAACTTGCCTGCGCCAGAAAACTCAAACACTCCGTGCACTCAACCTAGATGCACCGTGAGCTTCGGGATGCGACTTTTGAATTTCTATATTTTTGTTTATCATGACCCCAGCGCGGGTAAATATGAGGGAGTCGACATTCATCTCGTTAGTGGAAGCACAACCTCCAAATTGCGCACATACCTACATACTTCCGATGGAGAAAATGTAGAAAAATTCCACTATGCCGTATCAAGACGTGTAATAGTTAAAAAAAATGTGCTATTTAAATTTCAACACATATAACATGTACTTCACGTTTTATTAGCAGAATCATATATTTTTATTTTCCTCCTGGGAGAATTTTGGCATTACCCGTCTTTCTCATTTGCCAGTGAGCATTGATTATTTCCAAGTTTTCAAATTTCCAAAATTAATAAATAGGCATCATTGAGATAGTCATAAAGTGTAGTATTTGTCATGCCTTCGTAAATTAGTAATAGCTTTAAGCAAGCTTTTATGAGTTTTGCTGAAAACATGTAAATACACGTTACACCTTTTTATTTCTATTTCCCACACTTATCTACGTAAACGAAAACTTAAAAAATGTAACACTATCAATTTTACTCACTAACTCCCCAAAGAGACATCTATTGGAAAATAAAACAAAGCGAAATTGAAAAGAAACTAATTTTAACGGATTTATCCCGTAGATTTCCATTAAAATTTGTTTCATTTCAATGAGTCATAATCGCGAAAACCTTAGAAAACGTTAAAGCGAATTTTTTTTGTGTCTGGATTGAAGTCACGTTTGACTTTATCCCACCATAACGAACACGACCTTTTCCACGTTCCCAAAAAACAATATTACTCAAGTTTCAGACTTCTACACAAGACACAGAAATTTTACGCTCCTCAAAAATAAAATTTTAACGATGTTTCACTTTTCTTTTTCAGGTAAGTGCCTTTTACGTAGCTGGCGGAGTGTGTGAGTTCGCCAAGTTTATATGCACTTTTTATTACTGCAAGTACTTTTTATGCAGGGTAGCGCCCCGGCCGGGCTATGATTGCCTCTCCGAGGTATAGTTTGAAGTTAATCCTCGTCTTAATAGAAACTTCTTTATGCTAATTTTAATTCGAAAAAATTCCTCCACTCATTCTCGGCGCCGTGGCTTGAATGAAAAAATCTATTAGCCAGGAACGTTGAAAAAATACAGCTTTGTTTCATTTTGTGCTTATTCCGCTGAGTGCGCTGGAATTACATTGAACTCTACCACCGACGTCTCGTTTCATTTCTGAAAAGTTATTTTAAAATCATCGGTAAATTTTACTATTTTATATATGTAAGGTATATTAATAACAGATGGATCTGTTAAGAGGTCATTAATTCATTAAATCCCCTAAAAAAAGCTGTGGCATACATTTTCTTTAAGAGCAATAAACTTTTTGCGTCTTAGTTTAGTTTATTATTTATGATTACATTTTCGCAATTCCAAAAGTTACAAATTGTAACTGCCGTTCACAGCCCATATAATTATTAGCTTTCAGTAAATATATATTTTTGGGCACAGGTTAGCTATCTACTCTGATATCTTCAAGTAACAAACGCAATAAATCTAATATATTAAAGTGACGAGTTCATTGCATTGCTACACAAAGTATTGTACAGTTCAAAGAAGTCAACTTTTCTGAGTATTATTGGACTACTATAGACAAACATCAAGCGATTTGCTCGTCTTGTCACTCAACAAAAAAATCTTCAAATTATGTACAGGTTTTGCTCCACCATAGACAATCAACTTAATGACTCAATAACGAGATACATTTATTGCTATTAATATTTTTAATACCAACAATCAAACAACTCCGTCCTCCAAATCTCTATGTTTACATACGTAATTGCATTAAGCGTTCAATTCATTTGTTAATGGGTGCGTTAACAGAAGTCGTGGTCACAATTACCCTACCATATCAGTGACGGTGGAGGCTACGCACGACTTACACCTCCGTGTAATACGAGCCCTAGCGCTGTCGTGTCAAGTACTTCACGAAATTTGACTAGAGTTGCCGCGGTCGCTATTTACCCGACTGCGTAAGAAAGGTTTTGCTTTTAGAGTGTATGTAAATGTATGTTCGTATGTACATATGTATGTTTCTATATGACAGCCTACAGCCTAAACGGTTTGACCGATTTTGATGTGCGAGGTGTCGTTAGATTCGTCTTCACTTCCTGTGTGTCATTAGCTATATGTTTTTGTAATAATAATAATATATTTCTTGCGAAAATATAAAAAATATAAAATGCGTTTTTTGTAACCTCCAACGAACTATTTCGTAATAAACAAGTTTAGTGATTTAACTAGATTTTTTCTAAATAATGCATAGAATAACTAATAATAGTGTCTTCGGTAGGTATTCATTTTGAAAGAAACATTACAGATTCAGAAAGAACCAAACTATAAATTTAATTATTTACTATGAACATCTTCGTCAGTATTGTTAATATATTTAAACTCTCATTAGATGAAATATAAAAAAAACTGTATCAAATACAAAAATAGATTCGCCCAATACCCGTAACTACGTAAAAAAGATACATATACCAAGGCAATAATTTTAGACTATTTGAGATTATAATAGGCTTAGAATCTAAGATATATTGTCATTCATTACCTACTAATTACATGTATACATGATATCAGTTTTAATGTCAAATAAATTTGGCGAATAATTCAACATGTGTGTATTATATTATATAGAGTACATTCGCCGTAATCTCTATTCGCGTCAACTCTAGTGCCAACTGATTTCTGACCTCGCCGAGTCATAATAATGGCCGCATCGACCTACGTTAAACCTACGCACGGTTAATAACCATGTGAAAACACCAATTAACGCCTTTAGAGTTTACAGAAACGTACATCGATCATTCATTTCGCTAATATTTTCAATCGGACGCCCGCATCGTTTACGCGGTAAACAATACGCACCCTTGACTTTTCGTAAACACTAAACATTCGAGGCTGCCATTATAATAGCGTTATTATATCTACAGAGTTGTGAGGAAGAGATTTACTGTTTATTGAATAGATTGTTCAATTAGATGAATCCGCGTCCATGTTTGAAGAGATCATTGAGCAAATGCAAACGTTTTGATTGAAAATATCGCGTGAGATTTCGCGTATGAGTACGAAGTGAAATCAAGTTATAGGTTAAGATACTGTACCTCAAACTATTTTTATACTGAGTTCTTATTCTATCCGAATTATTTTTAATAATGATCGTATTTATTTCACAGTCCTTTTTTTCTTTTTCTGGATGACTTACGGACAATGTAAAGCCTAAAATGCTGGATACATTTAAATAATTTGGTTAAATTTTGGTGCCTTCAATGTGTAATATAGGTATCTATGTATCTAATAGTTTCCGGCAGCCCAGTGGTCTGAGACCGTCTGACTTGCAATCCGCAGGTCCTGTGTTCGAATCCCACGGCTTGCACCTCTGTCTTTTCAAAGTTATGTGCGTATTGTTGATTGCCGCCAACTTCAAACGGTGAAGGAAAACATCGTGAGGAAACCTACATGTCTGAGAGTTCTCATGATCTTGAAAATGTGTGAAGTCTGCCAACCCGCACTTGGCCAGCGTGGGAGACTATGGCCTAACCCTTCTCACAATGAGAAGATGGCCCGTTCCCAGCAGTGGGACAGTTTGTACAAACAGGGCTGATAAAAAAAATCTATACTATTAATAGTATGTATCTATATTACATGGAAGGCAAAAAACACTAGACTTCAACAAGGATGACATTTGCAGCACAGAGGCAGTGAGCGCCGTAATTTAAATGTGTTTATATTTTATAGTTTATATTCATCATCATTATCTCAGCCGCAAAAAGTCCACTGCTGGACATAGGTTACGAAAGTTTATATTATTATTACCCACTCGCATTTTTTTATCGATACCGGGTATGCAATAGATATTTTTTAAATTTTACTTCAATCAATTACTGCGCTCAATTCCGTCAAGAACTGCTTTTTTCTCGCTTTCGATAAACGTAAAGTTGACATTTCTAAGCAGGGATAATGAAAACATATTTCTGGATTACGAAAAACACTGCAGAATGTGACTGTAAGTTATAAATAAATAAATAAATATTTGTGGACATTTCACACAACACCATCTAGCCCAAACTAAGCAAAGCTTGTACTATGGAACTAGATGGCTGATAGAATACATATTGTCATGAAGTAAATTATCTATAAAGCAATCGTCACGGGTGAACTCGGATTCGTATTGTGTCAGGCGCTACAAGCCCAATAATTTATTCATGTATAAATCATAAATGTAAAATTCTATCAATAGCATAATAAGCTACCTTTTTTTATATAAACAAAATTATTATTAATAATTTAAATAAGATATTGTAATTATAAACATATTAGATACTATTCGAAAGCAAAATCTATTTTATATAACGAAACGTAAAAACGCGTACTCGTTCATACCTAACGACAATGACGGTAAGCGAGAGGGAGAAGGCGGATCGGAGGAAATGAGGAAGCCATTTTTGAACGCGAAGAGCATTGTCGTCGAGGAGCTGAAACGAGATTGGAAGGCAATCAATTTTTGGAAAGGAGCAGCAGCGAAATTAAGTTTTTCATCGACATTCGAGCAATCTCGGATAGATCGACGCCGGCAGAGGTGACGGCGCCTATTTTTTATCATTTTTCCCGAAGTTGGAAGAATTGCACACCACGCGGGAAGGGATACCTGGTCATCGACGTTATCTGCACTATTCTGCACAGCTGCCGAGAGGAACTGCAAGCTCCTCAGCTAAGGACTCCGGCCAGCGGAACGATCGGTGACAAATAACCTTAACCTATTTTACTTTTTCACTTTTGCAAATTCCCTCCCGTCTTATTTGGAAACAACTACGAAGATATAGCTCGCTTTCGACTTCATCAAATCATTAACGCTGTATTTCTAGATATGTACTTAATGCATAAACATTTGACATTGTAACCTAAAAACTGTATTTCATTTGATTCCCACACAAGATAGGCTAATTTTACAAAGAGAAAACAAGAGGACCTTTGCACTCCAGAGGCCCAATGGTTCTGGACTGACTCTTATCCGAGCAAACCCTCTTTTTTTCTTTCTCCACCTCAAACTTGTCACGTTGTCGATTAATATCAAAATCGGTCAAGCCAATGCTACTCAAACCTCATCTTGCACGTGACAATGGCGCCCGAACATAATATTTCTCTAAATTTGTTGTATATTTAAACATAAAAACCATTAATATTGCTATACTATCTTGTGTGGAAGTCAGTGAGTCAACTTAAAATTGTAATATCAGCTAAAAACAGCAACATTCTATTTAATTTACATAAACTTTATTGATATAGGCATTCCACTTTGAATTTGTATAAATTTATCACGAATTTAACTTTTTTTTACATTTCTTTCGGTCAAAATGTATAGCACACCAAAACATAGTGTGTCAATAGACCAACATTCACCAGAAAATCATTTACCACAAATGGAGCCTATTAATCAATCACCATTTGTTCAGCCAGCACCAAAATCGGACAGTTTAATTGATTTACCAATCATTTCAGAAACGGACAACTTTGTAAACACCAATCCGAGACGAGTTCAACCAACTAACAACCCCCCAGCTCAGACGCAGGTAATTTATACTATGAATAACAACCAGTGCAACCTAAAGTCATGGGGTCTTAAATATAGTGGCAACTCGTGTGTGATTGAATTCCTAGATCAAGTGAATGAATTAAAATTGACAAGAGATGTATGTGATACAGTGTTGTTGAGAGGTTTCTCTGAATTGTTAGAAGGAACAGCTCTGAAGTTTTATAGGTCAATTAGACATACGATAGATTCATGGAAATCTTTATGTGACATATTTAAGCAAAATTTCATAGCAATAGACTATGAATATATAACAGAAAAACAGCTGCGCAACACCAGGCAAAAGCCTGGACAAACTGTCTTCAGCTATGTAATTGACATCAGAGACTTAAACTCAAAGTTATCTATACCTATTCCCGACAGCTCATTGTTAGAAATAGTGAAACATAATTTATTACCACAATATGCACAACTTTTAGCAAATAATACTGTGAACACATTCGAACAACTGATAGCGACTAGTAAAAACTATGAGGCATACTCAGGCTTATTACAAAAAAACGAAAGGCCTACTTTTCAACAAGTTCCTACGTCATGTATCAACAGAAACACTGTAGCTTCGCCCTATAAAAGTGAATATCGCAGGACACAGTCATCAATGAATAAAGGTGAGTCATGTCTAAAGTGCGGCAAAATAGGACACAATTATAGGGTGTGTCGAACGATACAAGGACCAATATGTTTTAAATGTAAAACTGTAGGTACAACTACGGCCCACTGCCTGAATTGTGATCAGACAAAAACCTCAGGAACCTCACCAAAGGGAAATGAGGCAAAGTCGGACACAGTAGCAAATTTAAAAAATAAACAAAAAAACTAGTTAATAGGGGAGATCAGCCCACACTGGGTCAGTATGATCTGATCTCTCCAGATGTTTTAACATTTAAGGATGACAACAGATTATTTTTGAAATTTAAAATTTTTAACAAAAATGTTATAGGCCTAATTGATTCAGGAGCCAACTTTTCTGTCCTTGGTAAACAATTTCATAAAGAATTTTTGTGTTCAGGCAAAATACAAAGGACATTTATGAACGCCCGCACGGCTGACGGTTCTCCCATACCTATAAAAGGAACTATGTCACTACAAGTTCAATATAAAGACATTTCAAAGACATTTGATTTTTTAGTCATGCCTGACATATATAATAACGTCATACTCGGCATGGATTTCATACATGCATTTGGTTTAACCAGTATTTTCTGTATCGACAAGACGTATAGAGCTAGCAGTCACAAGACTGGTTTTTGTGCGAGCCAAACGAGTATTAATGAAATTAAAGCTGTAATACCGCGCAATGAACTTACAGCCGAACAAGAAAGGAAGTTAGCGAATTTAGTAGGAAAATTTGAAAGTATTTCATCTGAAGTGGCAGGCCTAGGAGAAACTGATCTCGTTACGCATAGAATCGTTACCACAGGTCCGCCTATAAAACAACGATACTACCCGCTCTCTCCTGTGAAGCTAAAAGCTCTTAATGACGAAGTAGATCGGATGTTGGACTTAGGGGTCATCGCTCCATCGCGTTCGCCATGGGCTAATCCAGTAGTAATGACAACAAAGAAAGACGGTTCATTAAGATTTTGCTTAGACGCCCGAAAACTTAACGATGTAACGGTAAAAGATAGTTATCCGGTTCCGTACATTTCATCAATATTAGACAATTTAAAAGGCGCTAAGTACCTAACATCGATTGATCTTTCTAGTAGTTTCTGGCAATTGAAATTAGACACTACTGACGGTTATAAGCCAGATGAGCAGTCAAAATTTACCCAACTACCCCCCAATGTGCAGGATTCCAGCAATTCGTGTCAAAAGACCGCTTTTATAGTGCCAAATAGGGGTTTGTATGAGTTTAGACGAATGCCGTTCGGATTATCAAATGCGGGGGCAGAACTACAAAGAATGGTGGATAAATTATTTTCCCACCAGTTCGGGGAAAAGGTATTCGCATTCTTGGATGATTTACTTATTGCGACAGATACATTCGATTTACATATCGAGATATTAAACAAAGTACTAGTAGCGTTAACGGACGCAGGACTCACAATTAATTTAGAAAAATGTAAGTTTTGTATGCCCGAACTCAAATACTTAGGCTATGTTGTAAACTCAGAGGGGCTAAAGACAGACCCAGACAAGCTTACATGTATAAAAAATTTCCCATTACCAAGCACAGCTAAACAAATACGTGCTTTTATTGGATTATGCTCTTATTATCGCCGCTTTGTGCAAAATTTCTCCTCAATAATTGCCCCAATGACTGCATTATTAGGAAAAAAGAAGGGCAAAGACAAAATCATATGGACAAACGAAGCAAACGAGTCATTTGACAAACTAAAGCAAGCACTCTTATCTGCACCGGTTCTAGCTTGCCCAGATTTTACACAGCCATTTATATTGCACTGCGACGCATCATCCGTAGGGCTAGGAAGTGTCATTACCCAAGAAATAGACGGAGTCGAGCATCCAATTGCATACCATTCCCGGCTACTTACACGCCCGGAACGTAATTATGGCACAACTGAACGGGAATTACTAGCGGTCGTTGATTCCATATTACATTTTAGAAGTTATTTGGATGGGTCACATTTTACCGTAGTCACAGACCATATGAGTCTGAAATGGCTCAAAACACTAAACAACCCTTCAGGTCGCTTAGCGCGTTGGTCCATGCTATTATCACAGTACAATTTTGACATACGTCACAGGCAGGGAAAACTTCATGTCGTACCAGATTTCTTATCAAGAATCTCCATTGATCTGATCACATATACAAAAGGGCCAGGCGACACAACCGACACCTGGTATTCCAAAATTTTTAATGGTTGCAGAAATGAACCACAAAATTACAAAAACTTTTACATTGACAACGACATTTTATATAGATTCAACAAACCAAAGTCAGCGTTAGACAGGAGTAATTGGAAGGTTGTGATACCTCACGAGTTGACAAACGCTTGTATGAAGGAGTGTCACGATAGTCTAAGTTCAATCCACCCAGGGGTTAGCAAAACGTATCATAAACTGAGGCAATTTTATTATTGGAAGAATATGTATAGGGACGTAGCCAAGTATGTTGATAGTTGCGATACATGCAAAGCTTACAAGCATAGTACCTCAGCACCTTTAGGCTTCATGAGTAAGCAAAAGGAAGTCTCATACCCTAACCATACACTTTCAATAGATCTCATAGGACCTTTTCCCAAAGCGTACTCAGGGCATGTATACATCCTTTCGATCGTCGATGTCTTTACGAAATTTTGTTGGTTACATCCATTGCGAACAGCAACAACCAAAACTGTTACCTCATTTATTGAAAATGAGATAATATTTAAGCATGGCACCCCATTTGTTTTAATATGCGACAATGCAACTATATTTCGAAGTAGAGAGTTCATGAAATTCACAAAGAAATATAGTATAGCGAAGATTTTTTATAACTGCTATTACGCCCCACAAAGTAACGTTGTGGAAAGATATAACCAGACAATTGAAACATGTCTATCTATTCTAGTTCAAAACGACCACCGTACATGGTCTAAACATCTATCTCGAATACAATTAGCTCTGAATAGCTCTGTGAATACAACGACGGGATATACACCCTACTTTCTGGCAACAGGAAGAGAAATCGTGGTAGATGGTAGTTTACACGCAGTGCACTCCAAACCGCCGAAAGACCTTTTGCACCTTCAGGTTGCAGATAGAGAACCAGCTGCCACAGCTTTGAAAGAGCTGTCAGACATTTACGTGCAGGTCGAAAACGCAATGGTAGAAGCTTTCAGACGAAATGCTGAAAGATATAACCGTAGGCGAAAACAGGTGGTCTATCAAATGGGAGATACTGTGTGGAGAAGAAACTTTACTCAATCAAATGCAGCAAATTTCTTCTCCAGTAAGCTAGCCCCGCGATTTGTAAAATGTGTAATAACCAAAAAGTTATCAGATGTAGCCTACATACTACAGGATGTAGAATCCGGTAACACCGGAAAGTATCATATTAAAGACATCCTCAAACAGAGCTAATAGATATCATGAAGAAATGTAAATACATATGTATATTATTTTTCAGTATATTAATTTCGCGTATAGTTGCCATCTATTTTGTTTTTGAGCATAAAGTTAACAACCCGTATGAACTACACAGTTTGCATTTTTTTTAAATAAAAATATTCAACTATGTGGTAGACAGGCCGAACTACACCAATCTCCCCTAAATTTTTGAATTTTTCTCACTCAAATTTTTAATGTTCTAGCAAGTATAAGCCTAGACATTATAATATATGGTTTTAAACCAAAATTTTAACAAGTAGTTTTGATACAATTAAATAAAACAAGTTTTTTTCAAACTACACGTTCTCTTGATACGGCGGCGACTATAACTTTTTTTCTAAACAAGTTTTTGGTCTAATTCTTTTTATAATCGAACCTACACATATCTAGCTACCTGTAAGTAACACATTTTTCAAATTTGGTTCAGTATTATTGGAATTAAAATTGAAACCGTATGAACAGATAATCAACTTCGACCAAAACTAGAAATTTTTTTAACTTTAAAATCAATTATCACTACAAATGAGTTTTAATAAAACTAAAAACTCATAATAATGTAGCTAAAAACTAAATAAAATAAATGTATTTCCATTATTTCATATATGTAATAATGACAAATTACTGAATTTTCAAAAACACATAGGTGCATTCCAGTACACTTGGAAACTTTCGAACGTGGAACGAATAGCTTACCTAGTGATTAATTTCATTGTTTTTAACATGCTTGTTAGATCATGTTAAATAACTTATTCAATAAGTTATTTCATAGACATTCCTACTTGCAATTCAGATATAATTTGACATAGATAGGTACCAACATATAAACACTGTTTGAGTACCCAAACCTATAGCTATTTAGTTGAAATAGCATTATTAGCTTATTCAATACGGATAAACAATCAGATTTGACACATATTAGGTGAGGCATGTTGTCGACACAAAGATACATACCCACCCACATTTTTTACTAAGCTTTAAATCTGAATAAGATTAAAGTAACTTCTATTACTTGATGCATGTAGGGTAACAGTATGGGCAGTCGTTATGACACCATGATAATACCCACATATAACCTAAATGTTACAAGAGAATTTATTCTCATATTTTTTTTTCGATTCGTCCATGTTCTGGCTGTGAATTTTAGTCTACGCGACATCTTCACTAAATGCCTAACGACGAATTGCTTTTGTTGCTTTAGTTCAACACATTTTTAGTAAGTCTATACTTACATTTCTTTACAATCACCCGGATTTGACACAATTTTTGTTACTTGGTATTTTTAAAACCGAGCCTTAATAAGAGACATTTTGTTCTCTTGCTTTATCATCTGTCTGTGGGCAGAATTTTTTTCTTGGTATTTTTTAACCAAGCTTTTACAAGAGATATCTAATTCTCTTTCTTTTTAATCTCTCCATGGACAGATATTTTTTTGCAAAGATTGGTCATCCGATTTAAAAACTTTTATTAACAGTCATCTAGATCATAATATAATTTAGACCAGACTAGACTTATTTTAGAGCAACTGTTTCTCTTATTTAAGAGCACAGGAGCCAACACACACAACCTACAACAACCTATTTGCTGATCATATATTTAGACAGCACAGGATTTGACTTGACTTTTACATACTTACCTAAGTATCCACTAAGACAAATATCTTAGTAACCTTATGCTGAATGCAGCAATTAATAAAGTATTCCTTGTAGACTCATTAAGTCACAAGTAATAACTGTTAGACAGGATTATTCCTCAATTAGGTAAATCACAATTTACCAGATTTTTTTATTTGAAGTGTCATAGTTTAACTGAATTATCAGTTAGCTAACTACACAGTTCACCAATTTGTATAAAATAGTTACTTATTATTATTTAGTTAGATACATATCTTAACCACTACATTTTAAGTGTATTTACACAACCATTACCTACACATTTAGGAATATATTACTACTACATTACTCTAAAAGAATAGCTTTATATACACATATACTCACTTGTTCAATGAAATAGTTTTTTTAATAGATTAAAAGTGCATGCTAATATGAAATAATCATATTTTATTGAAGATTTTTCTAGGATAGGTTGCAATTTGTGTCATAATTTTTTTGTGTGATAGCTCATGCACATTTAACCTCAAAGTAAATAAATAGAATATTTACTTGATACTATTTCCTTCTATTAATATTATTATCATTACGTTACAGTTATGCTGCAATGTTGTTTTTCGGAGACGATGCAAGTGTGCAAGGATTTCATAGTATTTTGTAAAAGGATTGCATGTGAGATTATATTTTGATTGAAGGAATGTAGATTGTTTGTATGAATGTTTTGATTGAACTAGTGAATGGAGATAATTGATTATTCTAGATTTTAGACTTTGAAAGAATGCGAGTGAATTTTTTTAATGGAAGTAGGAATAAAGGTTTTTGAATGAGGGAATGAAAAGACTTGCTGAAGTATGAAAACCACTATATTTCAGAATTCCAGCGTACAATAAATGTCAATTTTTTTATACAACCACCCCGTCTGTAAGACAGAGACCTGTCTTTTTACTCAAAAAGGGGGATATTGTCATGAAGTAAATTATCTATAAAGCAATCGTCACGGGTGAACTCGGATTCGTATTGTGTCAGGCGCTACAAGCCCAATAATTTATTCATGTATAAATCATAAATGTAAAATTCTATCAATAGCATAATAAGCTACCTTTTTTTATATAAACAAAATTATTATTAATAATTTAAATAAGATATTGTAATTATAAACATATTAGATACTATTCGAAAGCAAAATCTATTTTATATAACGAAACGTAAAAACGCGTACTCGTTCATACCTAACGACAATGACGGTAAGCGAGAGGGAGAAGGCGGATCGGAGGAAATGAGGAAGCCATTTTTGAACGCGAAGAGCATTGTCGTCGAGGAGCTGAAACGAGATTGGAAGGCAATCAATTTTTGGAAAGGAGCAGCAGCGAAATTAAGTTTTTCATCGACATTCGAGCAATCTCGGATAGATCGACGCCGGCAGAGGTGACGGCGCCTATTTTTTATCATTTTTCCCGAAGTTGGAAGAATTGCACACCACGCGGGAAGGGATACCTGGTCATCGACGTTATCTGCACTATTCTGCACAGCTGCCGAGAGGAACTGCAAGCTCCTCAGCTAAGGACTCCGGCCAGCGGAACGATCGGTGACAAATAACCTTAACCTATTTTACTTTTTCACTTTTGCAAATTCCCTCCCGTCTTATTTGGAAACAACTACGAAGATATAGCTCGCTTTCGACTTCATCAAATCATTAACGCTGTATTTCTAGATATGTACTTAATGCATAAACATTTGACATTGTAACCTAAAAACTGTATTTCATTTGATTCCCACACAAGATAGGCTAATTTAACAAAGAGAAAACAAGAGGACCTTTGCACTCCAGAGGCCCAATGGTTCTGGACTGACTCTTATCCGAGCAAACCCTTTTTTTTCTTTCTCCACCTCAAACTTGTCACGTTGCCGATTAATATCAAAATCGGTCCAGCCAAAGCTATTCAAACCTCATCTTGCACGTGACAATATATACTTTTATTTTTGTAAATATATACATATGATACATAGAAACACCCAGACACAGAACAAACATCCATGCTCATCACACAAATGTTTGCCCTGGGTGGGGATTGAACCCACGACCTTTCAGTTCAGCAGGTAGACGTAAACACACTACCAACTGAGCCACAAGGCCAGTCAAAATAGTCAGTCAGTTAGATTATAAAATCTCCTATCTTGGATTTACTGTGCCATCATGTATAAATTTGATATTGAGACCGGGGTGTGAAAATGCGTCATTGACACACCATTTAACAAAATTGATCGATTTTGATATGGAGAAAATAGAAATAAATACGTGCATAGACTATCAACATCATAACCTCCTTTTAAATAAATACGTACATAGACTATCAACATCATAACCTCCTTTTAAATAAATACGTACATAGACTATCAACATCATAACCTCCTTTTAAATAAATACGTACATAGACTATCAACATCATAACCTCCTTTTAAATAAATACGTACATAGACTATCAACATCATAACCTCCTTTTAAATAAATACGTACATAGACTATCAACATCATAACCTCCTTTTAAATAAATACGTACATAGACTATCAACATCATAACCTCCTTTTAAATAAATACGTACATAGACTATCAACATCATAACCTCCTTTTGCGTAATCGAGTAATAAAGATCGAATGCTCTACAAATACGAGGTGATGTTTGAAGTACCTTCGAGTCGTCATTTCGTTAATTTAGGAGATGACACTTGACCCAAAAGGCCGAGCCGTGCCGTGCGCTTACGTGAAAGCTGACAGACATAATTACAAATCACGGTAATTAATCGTTACAGTTGCTTTTTGTTTTAACGCGGCAATGACCTTTACAAATTGGCTGTCTGTCGTTGTTATTTCAAATTTTCATCGATAAGAAGTATGCTTTATTGAAAAACAATATATAATTTTGTTCTTAAAGTGCAACGTTCCACGTACGGTTTGAAAATTCTAATTTCAATAAGTTTTTTGTTCTTGTAAGCTCGGATAACTATTGCAATATAAGAGATCTAAATTTTCGTAATAATCTATGTTTTTAATTTGTATTTGTTATTACATTAATCTCTATATATATAAAAATCAATAGCTGTTCGTTTGTCTCGCTAAAACTCGAGAACGGCTGGGCCGATTTAGCTGATTTTGGTTTTGAATTTTGTTTCGTAGTCCAAGGAAGGTTTAAACGTTGAGAAAATGTCGGATACATTCATTGATAGGTTATACGAAGTACAGTCAGGTAGGCCAGCAGGTCAGCTAGTATACATATAAATATATTTACAATTTCATAGAATTTTTTGGCAGAGATTTCTATTGGGGCGTATTTCTTACAATTAAGGGAAAATATGCTACGGTAACCATACATACTACGGTGTATCGTCCACTTTTGATAATATTTGGCAAAATAATTCAGTTCTCAATTTTAAACCAGAATATTTAATATAAGCGAAATCAGTCAAAAGATTATCAAGACAAAATGTACATACAGATCAGTCTCAATTAAAACGTAGAGAAGTGTATTATTAAGAAGCCATTTAGGGCCTCCTTTGATAACATCCGGTAGAAACATTCGATTAGTCACGGTTTAGGACGACCTACCTATAACAAGATAAAAGTTGGAAAAACTAAAATCTTCATTAAAGATATGAATTGATAAGAAGCTATTACCGATTATGTCACGGTTACCTCCTTTCATCTCGAAATGGTTATGCTAAATAATGATAGTTAAAAAGAATTAACAAACCGACATCAAAATACGCAATACTATACATATGTACACGACTTGCTGTTCACTTTTCTATAGGCAGTCGGATGATATTTTACCAGTTATTTTGTTATATAAACCAAAGTACTACATCGATTTTTATAAAATTTATATGGGACCACCTCTGAAGTATGATCTACCAAATACAAAAAGAATCATCAACATCAATGCACAATTGGCTGAGTAATCGGAGAACAAACATACAAATAATTACAGTTTAAAAAACTAAAAAACACGCTACAAATTATTGTGGTCAGAGTTCATTGCAAGACTTTTCTAACAAATCCAAACACAGCTATGATACGATGTTCCATCATGAAGTTCTAGTTCATATCTTCCGGCTCCATCAGCAGATCAGTTCGACAGTACCATATTAAGGTAAACGTCCCAATAATCGAACGATTTTGAACTTTGCTGACTTTGTTGCTCTACCATACTGAAACTAGTTAAAATACGACAATGAAATTTTAATTGCTAGATAGGGTATACATTTTGTTTATCTCAAAATAAGTTGTTTAGGATACATTTGAGGTTTAATAGTAATTAATAAGCAAATAGTAAAAAAAGACCCTAAAGTACCAATGCTCGAACGATTTGCACTAGAAATCGGAATGTTGTCCCAGAAGTCGAACGCCTTACAAATATGAACTGTATCTGCTTGAATTTAGAGTTTAAAATCCCGTCATTACTCAAAAAAAATTATGCATAGCTGAAAAAATCATGCGTAAACTACGAATAAAATAGTATTTCAGTTCAAAGTGCGTAAAGAACTTCACGTGAAAGAAAAATACATTTTAATAACTATCGAAATAATATATTTCATATACAACTTAAAAACGAAAAGCATTTACTAATTTTGCAGTTAAAGAGAGGCCCGTGACCAGCAACGGGCAGATTTAGGGCCATAATTATTTATTTAATATTTGGTGGATACCTATCCTACCTAGAAACCTATTTGGAACATCTTTTGAAAAAATATAGACGAAACTACCTAGTTTCAGAATCAGTTCAATAATAAATTTAGTTTAATAAATTCTAGTGAAATTAGGATTTTTTGTGATTGTTTTACAGATAATCAACCAATATAAACAAACTTTACTTTGTTCTTCAAATGATACATTACAATAGATACATCGAAACGTTATTTCACTAGGCAAAACTTCTGCGCAAACAGTATGATAACAAGTCTTACAAAGTACGCACTGTATCACCACCTTTTTGATGGATCAGCCAAGTATCAGCTGGAAGCTTTGGAATCAGTGGACCGGCGAGCTGTGAGGTTAATCGGTGACGATAAACTAGGTGCCAGGAAGCTACTTAGTATCGAGCACCGCCGTAAAGTAGCATGTCTGTCTATTTTCTACAGGATTCATTTCGGGGAATGTGCGCAAGAGCTTCACGACCTAATTCCACCCTCCCCATTTCACTACAAGACTAGCAGAAAGTTGGCGAATTACCACTCATTTCTCGTTGAAATACCAAAAATCCGTACTCAGCGATATCGATCCACATTCCTGTTGCGTACTGCACAAGAATGGAATTCTTTGCCGCCATCTCTGTTTCCTGAGACCTACAATCTTGGAATTTTCAAGGCTAGAGTGAATAGATATCTTCTGGATCGACAAGCTCCATCCTCGGCCACACCGTCGCTTAACATCAGGCCAGTTGGTGGTCAATCGTGGATCTATCTTGTATAAAAAAATATAGTCTAATAAAATTAAATCCATTTGTATGGACCAAATCACATTAAATGAACCTAGAGGGATTCTTTTAAATTATGTAAGAAAAATACCCAAAAACATAGATTAACAATAATTTGATACTACTAACTTTGAACTACCTGCACCTGCGGTTTCACCCGCGTAATTATGAAAAACGGTTATAATGATAAGTAGTAGCCTATGTCCGTCTTCAGTTTCACAGTTATTTTCACACTGAATTTCATAACGATCGGTTCAGCCATTTCATCTTATACAGGTAAAAAAATTCGCTTGAAATATTATTATGAAATTGTGTTAAATGTATTTGAAATTGGTTTCTTGGGCAATTGCCGATTGATTCAAGCATGTTGTAGATGTGTTAGACGATACAACTTTCATCAAACAGTAATCGGATCCATCAACTGGTGCTGACGATATGGTATATCTGTCGGGATCATTCGTCAGTAAAAGGTCCAAGCAGTTGGCAGTGTGGCTGTCAACTTTGGGTACCCTCATAGCTTCCTTGACCAGTTGGGTGAGATTTAATGACATTGCTAGGTTATACGCCTCTCTCCCTGCGTGGTCTGTCTTCTGGTTTGGAAATAGCCACTCCGGTGATAACCATTAAAAACCCCCAGAAGAACAAGCTGAACTGTGGGATATCGCCGTTTAACCAGATCTGCCTTTTCACTGAGCTGCTGAAACAGCAGAGTTGTCTCTTCGTTCCCGGTGTGCGAGGTATAGAAGCCGGCGTAGGGTCTTTTCTAAGCCGGTGTCGACCAAAATCTACAGAATAGAGAATCTGGAACTTTCAAGGTCACTGAGACGCCTATAGAAGATGTCATCACGTGCGTAGACGCAGATACCAGCGCGTGTTTTACCAGACCACCTATGCCAGTACATAGCCTGGGAAAGAGAGATAGGCTGTGTCAGTAGGACATCTGATTTGCGTTTCCGTGACGGATAGCAAGTGCGGGTTCTCAGTTACAAGATGGTATCGTACTGGTTCGATATTTGCGTGCAGATCTCGCACACCAATATCGAATATATTGCAGAAGTGCACGCAGCGAGAGAGTGTGCTTCTGCTGATTGTACAGCTTACTATTGTAGAAAGAATAGATGTGTGGAGAACGGGAGTTGGGTGAGGCACCAGTCACATAGTCCAGGGTACAAACACGAGATGACATCGCACTATAAGGAGGCTAGTTTAGAGACTGCGGGGACGCCCATAATCCCCCAAAAATCCTTGAGGTCTTCTCGTCCGGTCGCCAACCGGCATCAAGGAGCAGTCCCAGGATTTTTCGCTATATGGTGAGGCAGCCTTTCATGTGTGATTAGTGTACTTGGGCCCCCAACTCTCTGCGGTCGGCCAGCGGAAAGCCGTGCTACGAATCCCGCACAAAACCGTCGGTGGTCCCATGAAGCTTACGACAGAAGAGAGTCCACGTTGTTTGTCGTGTATAAAAAATCTAGACTTTGGTACATTGTACTGTCTTGCAGTAGCTAAAACCGTGGCTCCTTTATTGACTGCCTCTAAGACTTCAAACATTGCCTCGCGCTTCTTGTTTATGATGGACTATAATAGAAATAAAGTAAAATAATATAGATCAAAAAATTGTTTAGGTTAAACTACTAGATATAACATTTCATAAACTGAACATAAATAATTATCATAGCAAAAAAAAAAAACACGTAGATCAAAAATCATATCATAAAATGTACCAAATATTATCAAAATCGATCGATAAGTACCTAAACTCTTAGGAAACTTTTCTTCTTTGTCACTGAGACCTAGTTTTGAGTAAAAACTACAAGCCACAAAAATAAAGAAAAAATACAGAGTAAATTTATACGAAATTAATATAATTGCATTTTTATTTTATAAATTTTGCTTGACTTTGAAAGTATCAAATCAAATCAAAATTAATTTGTTTCAGACTCAGAGACATCTATATATTTTATAGTTTATTATATGTCAATTAAATCGAATTAACTATATATTATCTCATCTACTCGTACTAAGCCAAACAAAAATGTAACTAAATTCAACGTAATAAGACACATAAATGCACCCATCGATATATGTCCTAACATTCGGAAGATATTTGCCACAGGTTTAAGGGAAATTGAAACTAATTTCAAGGCAATAAAGATGTATTACGGACTTAGGTACAAGGAATACCAAAAGCTAAAGTGTGTCCTAGTCTTCGGACGAAAAATAAGTATTTTGTCCGAGTATTGGGTAATCTAGAGGTTAAGTGTGTACTAGTAGGCGAACGCACAAATATAACAACCAATCAATTAAAATCTTCTCAATTTATAGGTTATATCGCTAGATAATTTTCTTAAGTATCTTAGTAAACTAACACACTTACCGTATCATTACGCAGAACTGAGAAACAAAATAAACTAAATGACGTGGTGGCAACGAAGTGTAGCAACTAAACTTGAAAATTTTTTAATAGTTTCGGATACCGCACTTTTGTTGTAATGTAGACTGGTCGCCAATAGACAAATTTTTCAGTGTTGCTACTATATTGGTTTAGAATATAACCACAAATTTTTTGCCATTCACAATATCTTATTAAGTATTAGTAGGAAAGTTTAAAAAACAAAAAACCGCAAAGCGTTCGAGCTCTAGGACATGTTCGAACTTGTGTACATTTACCTTATTGTATTGTCATCAGAACTACATACAGCTGCCAATTTTCATGACGCTACGATCCTTGGAAGATGGTTAAATTAGTTACCTTAGATTTCATTACATAGTTACATACAGGTCGACCTAATAAAAGCGTGTTAAAAAAACAACGGGTTGCACTCCGGGAGTGCCGGCAGAAGTGAAAACTAAAAAATAAAATAGCAAAAAGACTGATAAAAATTTACATACAATAGTGAACTTTAAATGCAGAACATTAGAATAGATTTCTGACTAAAATAATCTGTCCGTCTTACGCATTTTCGTCTTACAAATTCGATCTGACGCGAGTTTAACATTTTTTACCCATCCATAAAATGCACAACGCCGCTAAAAAAGTTTTCACGGCATTTAAAAAAAATTCATTGTCGCTGATCCCGCTGATCTATATCAAAAGTTCTCGTTGAAATGTTTGTTGTGTTTAATTTAGAATGTTGTTATATTTTATGATGTTTTCCCAGCATTGTGAGTTCGCGTACAGATAAGTCATCGTTTCCTCTTCCGGTTCCGGCGGCGTCTCCGATTCCTCGAAAGAAGTTTCTTATCGCTACACCCTGAAATGTTGAAATTAACGACTTCTCGCCGTTTTTATTTACAAAGTTACGTATAATGCTTAAATCTTTAAAAAATTATGAACCTACAATGTTACAAATTTTTGCTAATGTTTCTTATTTTACTTGTAACCATATTCTTCTAAACGTATCTTGACAAAATTAAACTGTAGTTTTAAGAATAGATCAGGCCAGAAGTAAAGGCAATGATGAACATGAATAAAACACTAATGACAGAAAAAAAGTGAAAACATGTGTCAAGGTCTCAAGTGGAAAGATATAGGGGACTATTTAGATAGAGTTTAGTCAACGGTGCAACAAACTGCATGGTTGAGCATGCCCAGAAGCGTGTTTGAATGTACTATATTTTATATTTCGTAATTATTTTAATTTAATATTAATACGCCGATATTAATTATATTTTGGCAAGCGAAATGCACAACTCACCAGTTCGAGGGCGACGATGTAGTCGAAGATTGAGCACGCTTGCCTGCGAAAAGCTTGTATTCAATCTCGTCTCAGAGATCCGGGTTGTGTTTAATTAGTATCTCTGGTGTGCACAATATATAAGGTACATATAAAAATGGCAAAAATGGCAGGAAGACGCTGGATGCAAATCGCTTCCATCAGGTCTTTTTTTTTATCCATGGGAGAGGCCTATGTCCAGTGGACTTCTTATGGCTGAGATGATGACAATGATGATTTTCGGTGAAGGAAGTGTGCTCCACTTTTTTGCAGTTCTTATTAAAAATGAATCCCGAATCATTTCGGGAATCTTACCTCTTATATAGGGTTTTTATCTTTCTATTGAACACTTATTCATTAATAATCTAATAGTCAGTTATTCAGTTATTCAATCCCCAAATAGTAATGTGCAAACATTACTATATGCCGTAGTAATGCTATTTTCTAACGAAATTTCAAGACGTTATGTTTTTTTTAAGAACTAATGAGGCTTACAGTACGTTGCCAAACAAAGTTCTTAATTGTTCCAAGTTCTCAGAAGCATTGGATTGATATGGACAGGCCTAAACTTATGATTATATTATTATCGGTATTATTTTAAATCGTGTAAAATATTCATAAGAATACAGAACTGTATTAATTATGAGTTTGATTATAATAAATAGAACTTTTAAAAATTATCTTTTTATTGTATAAAATCTAGGAACAATCTAACGTATTATGATGGGCCCCGGCACTCTATTGCTTGGGTCTATACTAGGACTTTATGTTCATCCATCAATAAAGTAACATAATTGGAATCCTTTGTTAATAACTATTTATTATTAACGTAGACATATTTCAAAATGCGGCGATCTATATAATTGGGTGTCTGAATGAGCCCAAGTCGAGTTCTATCACAATGGATTTACAATGACTCCATAGTGTTGTATAAAACTCAAGTCTTGAGACTTATTATCTCTTAAAAAAATCAGAGTTCCTTCAATTACTCGAATAAGAGCAAGGTTTTTCTTTAATAGAAAACTCTAGCCATATCTAAAAAAAACGACACTAAGACTTTTCAAAATAACTCTAGGTTGAGTACTTTGAGGCGTTCGCTGAAATTATGTAGATAAACAAATTGAAAATCTCCTTTTTTTTTGAAGTCGTTTAAAAAAATAAGGGAGTAACATGAAATTTGTGTAGCGTATATTATGTATTTGATGTATCGTTGTGATTTTTTTCATTTATTTAAGGGCTTGCGCTTATTCACGAACTAAATGAATTGTAATTATAAAATTTAATATGATTTTTGACTAGTTTTTTTTCAACTTTGATAACATAAGACAAATGACTCAAAGAGTACCTAAAAGACTCTAAAGAGATCAAAAGTCTCGCAAAACTAATTAGCTGATTTAAATGTAAAACAAAAATAAGTTTTGATAAAAGACTCGAGTCTCGAAAATTAAGACAAAGATAAGCTTTTCACAACACTACTCCGGCCTTGTCATATTACATCGATTCAATCAAAATATTGGGCCAAAGGTTATCTATAAAATACGAGCTCGAACGCAGGTATTGAACGGTGGGGGAAGGGGGTTACCATTGTGATACTTGCGACGTCAGAGCACTCGAACCACTTACTCGTCAGGTCGAATACCGCTCGAGTCAGGGCCGATTGAATGTTGAATAAGGATCCAGATGTCGGATGTCAGTTTATCAATTTGACAGTTGATATAATTATTGTTATGCAACTGCCTTTGTTATTTTTGTACTCGTTCATGGTGAACATCTTTATCTATTTTGACTTTGACACGCGTTTTTGTTAATTATGTGCGAGTTACGTATAATTCTGAAATGATCTTGTGAATGGGAAATCCTAATTTAAATGTTGAAGCAATGAAACAGACAAATAATATTCCTCTTCAAATCAATCAATCAACACTTTATTGACGTCACAAAAAAGTAATAGTTTACAAAATAAGCAGAAAAATGACACAAAAGTAGGTCTTATTGCTAACAGCGATTCTTCCAGACAACAATAGGATGTGTGTTCAAATTCTATATTTTCACCTTGTTTTTCTAATTCTTCTAGAATACCCGAAAAAAATAATCTAAGTAGTAGTAGTATGTACAAAATTTTTCATTCGTAATGTACAAAAAAATAGGTACTAATTATTTTCTCGATTTTTTACGATTTTTTTATCAACATATTAGTACCTATACAGTCGTCCGTCAGTAATGTGCTAATATCATCACATCAGCATTTTATAACAATTCCAATGTTGTGTCCTGCAAGCGAAGCATCCCATACAATTCCATTTGATATAAGGATGTAACCCAACTTTTCCCATTGCTCTCAGTGTCTATAGATCAGCCGGCTTTGGTCTCCCCCGACTACAATATCCAAGTTCCTGTAAACTTGCAACTTCATCGAGACTAGCTCTATTCTCTGCTCTAGCTCACCTTCCTCTGATCTACGATAAAACTTTCCAAACTTTGACATCTCAACTGGATGTACCTGCCTTAGAGTAAGGTTCCTGTATAATGGTTGAAACACACTGTACACTTTTTGTTCGCGAGCGTCTGTATTGTTTTATCATTTAAAAATATATAATTATAATTGTTCATTGCATTCGGTGTACAATAAATATGTGTTTCATTTGACAGAGTTTTATTTAATAACTAGTTAATAGCTATTATTTCTGGCTAAAATTGTCTGAAACGAAGCAAAAACCCGCACACAAACTTGATTTGTGTATATGTCACGGGTAATCTGACTGGCCTTGTGGCTCAGTTGGTAGTATGTCTACTTGCTTGTATGTCTAAGCTGTCACCCAGGGCAAACGTTTGTGTGATGAACACGGATGTTTGCTCTGTGTCTGGGTGTTTCTATGTATCATATGTATATTTTTACAAAAAAAAGTATATATGTATTCTATCAGCCATCTAGCTCCATAGTACAAGCTTTGCTTAGTTTGGGCTAGATGGTGTTGTGTGAAATGTCTTCAAATAATTATTTATTTATTTATTTAATGCTAGAATAATAAGTAAACTTAGGTTTACCCGAATTTACCTAGTACTACCCAAGCTTGGGTAAAGTCCGAATATTGAATGAAAATTAATTTGTATTCGATGTTCACCCGTATACACTTAAGTCTATCCAACACTGGCTGGGTAATGTTAGGTGTTGAGCTATGTTTGACCACATAGCACAAAATGTGCGGGTCTCTTGCCCGCGTTCCCTAATAATTTTAGCGTATGTATATTTTTTAGTTTCCGGCAGCTTAGTCGGGAGACCGTCTGACTTGCGATCCGCAGGTCCCGGGTTCGAATCCCGCGGCACGTACCTCTGTCTTTTCGAAGTTATGTGCGTATTGTTGATTGCCGCCAACTTCAAACGGTGAAGGAAAACATCGTGAGGAAGCCTACATGTCTGAGAGTTCTCAATGATCTTGAAGATGTGTGAAGTCTGCCAACCCGCACGTGGCCAGCGTGGCAGACTATGGCCTAACCCTTCTCACAATGAGAAGATGGCCCGTTCCCAGCAGTGGGACAGTTTGTACAAATAGGGCTGATAAAAAATAAAACAATAAATGTATATTTTTAATACTTGTGGTATGTTTCGAAAATCTATTATGCTATTTTATACGGTATTTACTAAATACAATCTATCAATGCACTTAGTTTTTAATTTCATTAATTATTATAACATTATACCGCAAGTGTTGGGTAGACCTATGTGCGAACGGGTAAATGCCGAATACAAATTAAGTTTGACTTAGTATTTGGAATTAACCCAAAAAGCTTGGGAAGTACTAGGTACACACGAGTAAAACTAAGTTTACTTATTCTTCTATCGTTACCAGTAACATATACTTGAACTGAAAGTATGTCGTTTGCATCGGCCATAAATGGATTCGTTATGTTCTAGTTAGTAAACTGTTGCTTATGCACAATAGCTATTAGCAGGAACAATTCATCAAAAATCTAATTAAGTCGGCTTCAGTTGCGGACGGTGACAGGAGATTAAGTTCAACTTTAATTACAACGCTAGACTTGCTGGTTCACTGCCGCCCTTACAGCGGAATAGTAGGACCACGATGAAAAGTAGCATGTGCGAAACAAGCCAAAACTTCATTATACAATTTTTAAATTAAATTTACTGTCAATAACGTTTTTAAATAAAAACTACGTGTCTGTTTTGAGCCGAAATATCCGACTATAGTTTCAACCGCATTCGGCGGTCTTTTAACGTCAATAACGTGTCGACATCAATGAACGCGAGTCTTAAGAAAATATTGTCTATCTAATCTAATACCTTATTTATATGTATATATATAATCTGAATCTCGGAAACGGCTCCAACGATTTGGTTGTAGATAAATTAGGGGACGATAAATCGATCTTGCTAGTTTTCAGTTTTAGTGAACCCGGGTTTGCACGTATTTTCAATCATAAAAAATCGGAGTGGAGCTCTGTTGCTCAGGTACTAACGATGATTCGTAGTAAAGTAATGTTTACTGACAACATCGCATCGTTTTCGATAAATCTCAAAGCAAGCAGCAAAGCAAACAAAACAATAATTATGATAAGAGACCAAACTAAAAGCAATCTCAAAATTTTAAAAAAGCCGAGCGGGGCACAATGATTTCTGCTGGCATAAACAGAGAGGCCTTACAAGTATAACATGTGTTAGCTGTAGCATCATAGCTAAATGGATCGATTTTTTTTTAAATTTTTATTCCCCGACCCAAAAAGAGGGGTGTCATAAGTTTGACGTGTGTATCTGTATAACTGTGTATGTGTGTGTCCGTCTATGGCATCGTAACTCTCAAACGGATGGACCGATTTTGATCTATAGATAAACCGCTTAACTGAGTCTGTTCCTGAGGTATGGGAGCGGCACGGGAGGTTCCACATGTAATAGCAATGCCCGACTGACGTAATATAACCCCTCCCGTACCGCTCCCATACCCCAGGAACAGACTCAGTTAAGCGGTAGATCTATAGTTTTTTGTTTAAAAGAGGACTTTGTCGAGAGTGTTCTTAGCTAGGTTTCATCAAAATCGGTTCAGCTTTTTTTTCGTAGTTTTTTCAGTTTTCTAAACTAATACTTGTTGTTAGAAAAATGAGAATTAAGGTTTTCAACTTTCAAGAAAATCTGTTCATTATTAGGGTTCCGTACCTCAAAAGGAAGAAACGGAACCCTTATAGGATCACTTTGTTTTGTGTAGAGGCTCTAATTTTCAAATTAATTGTTAATAATTTCACTCAAACCGATTAACAGCGTAACGATGTGCAATAAAACATACCTAATAATAAACCGTCTTACTTATAAACGCATGTTAAAATCTTATTCACTGAATAAGGATATATGTCACTTTCTGTCAGACGAGAACTGTTACACGCGAAAACGGAACAAAACACTGCTTAATAAAATGCGCTTATAAGTAAGACGGCTAGTATACCACATTTCAGCGTGGTCATACTGTTATAGAACTGGTATGCTTGGTACTAAGCTAGCAGAGTTGCGGATAATGTGACGTCACCCGGCTTCCGCAATTACCGTGAGTTACCGTCGCTAATGTATGATCTAATTCAGACGCAAACGGGTCGAATGTACGGCTTTCCTCGCCCGCGTTGCTTGCCGGTTTATTACTTTGATACATGTCGTACTTGCCAATGTAATTTACATGGCTACGAGCTACCATAATTGATTATAGTGATTAAACTGCTGAAAGCGGCATTACTACTAAAGAACCGATGGACTAGTACGCTGTATTCCGTGAGAAAAATATATAGATACATGAAAATGTTTTAGATATAAGCCTTCATATCCATTTGAACTTTGATAATTGTTCTGAGCTGATCGAGGGCATATCAGGTTTTTTTGGACGACCTGACACTGGTTAGGTCTAGAAGGATTTCAATAAATTTTCAGAAATCCTTTAGTAAATTTCGGATCCCTTTGTAATGAGATTTGGCCAAGTTAAAATTTATATGGAGCAGAAGTGCAGAAAATTTACATTTATAAATATATGTATATGTTATGTCGTGTGCGTTACAAATGCATTAATGTTAAATGCAATCATTATAACTATTTTAGAAAAGGTACTAATTAACTTAGTACGTACTTAACGCAACGATTATAATCGTTGCGTTAAGTACGTACTAAGTTAATATATAATTATATATTAGTTTTTAAAAGGCACGGACCCGCAGTCTGTGGAGATTATATTTGTCAAATAAAAAAAATTACATACTTAATTTTAGGCTTAATTCCGACCTTAAGGCGACGAAAGAATTGAAAAATGTAGGTTTTCAACAAGTTTTCAATGATATTGAGTGAACAATACAGGACAACGGACAAACGGGACGGAAACATTTTTTTTTTACGCGATGAAAATCGCAGGCAACAGTCTATTTTCTAAGTTATATTAAAACAAACACAAGTGATGCACATATTATTATATATATTATATATATAACTACCTTCTATGTGTGTGTAACATAACCTCCAATTCAATTAAAACGTTTGTCGAAGATTATCAACTATTATATCCAAGATATTGACTCGAACTATTGCTAATGAAGCGGCGAGTATATCGATGTACAAACACAATTCACATTCTATTCAAGCAAAAAGGATTGTACATTTAACGCTTTGTACGACCGACTTAATTAAAACTTTGATTTATGAAAGCAATATAAAATTTTCTGCGGTAATAAAGCGGATTTTGTGTAAGAGCTCATAATGCTTGATAATATCGGAGTGAAGTTTAATGAAAGGTTGGTATATTTAATTAGAAGCGTTTTTGGCGAATATTTTTACGCAGATTAACGTGTCTCCGTGCCGTCCGTCTCTGTTAAGTGGTGATTTCAAGTTAAACCTCTTTTAATTAAAGTAGTAGCTTAGACAGAAGGTTGAGAGACAATTTATTTAAAAGCGCTAGCAGAAGGTGATGATTGAATGGAATTAGTCGCGAACCAGGTTTGCCACAAACGAGACATTAACCTTTGACAAATTGTTTTTAATCATAGTAAGAATCTTAGGCGCGTCGCCCACACGAGCTAGAGTCGAGGCGGCGTCGAGGCACGGGCGCACAAGCGGCGCGCCGCTTCTACGTTTCCTTCAAGTTCAAATGGCAGTGCCACACACTAGAGTCGCGTCGCAGGCGACGTGGAGTCGCGGCGCGGTCGCAGCGGCGTCGCGGCAGGGGTGCAGTGCGCAACCGCGCCGCGGCTCCACCGCCATTTTGTTATTTTCTATCGTGCGTAAACGTGTTTACACTGTAATGTGTGAAGGAAGCATAAGCCCGCGCCTCGACTCCAACATAAACACCACGCATCGACTGTGCCGCGACGCCGCCGCGACCATACGGAGGTTACATGATGGGAAGACCGGGGATCCGACGCCGCGACTAATGCGCAAAATTAACGCATTGCCCGCAACGTACGGAATGCTATCCATATATATTCATAATATCAATATTATATTCACGCAGGTTGATCACGCGTCCACATCGGCCGCGACTCTTGAAACGTTTAATTCCAATAAAAGTAATTTAAAAAAATTAAACCGACTTCAAAACAACCTAATTAACTGAAAAGGGAGAAATAACTCGAAATAAATCAAAACTGGGCGTCTACCTAATTTGGTACGTAAGCCAACTATTTTTTGAGGTCAGTGTCAGGCCCTAAACTATCATCAACTAAGTCATATACAGACACCGACCATTTGGCACACATGTTTAGAAACTAGTATAAACTAACATATACAAAAACTGTGCAGTTCATGACAATATTACATACATACATACGCTTCCTGAGTGGGTCTTTCCCGATATATATAATCTGGGTGTCTTTAAATCGCGAGTGAATTGGTTTCTTCTAGGTAAGCGCGCTTCATCGTAGATCGCTACGTCGCTTAACATCAGGCGAGTTGGCGGTCAAGCGCAAACCAATTTCTACATTAAAAAAAATACAGGTCGAATTGATTGTCCTTTTTTTGAAGTCTGTTAAAAACAAACCCACTGCAGCTAACATTCGAACGTGACTCCAAGTTTCCAAAACAGAAAACAGTTGCAAATAGGTTGCAAAAGAGTCCATAATCGCAGTCTCAAATGCACACGGCGCGTATAACCAAAGCACTGTCACATGAATGCTAATCTATAATTAGTATTCAAGACGAAACAGCGACTAATAAAAACGAGGGCACCGCTGGGAAAATTGAAAATATCCTCAGCCTTCAGGAAAATGAGGAGGGCTCTTCGTCACGCCGTGAAATTGGAATGGTCCGTGGTTCAGATGCACGTCACGTGGCGTCAAAAGTTTGTTTACTCGCCCATCTGATTATAATCTAAACGGGAGTTTCCTTACTCGGGGATTCAGAGGCTTTAAATATAGATGCGGTAATTTTCGGGCCAATGTCCAAAAAGTTTTTTTTTATTCGACGATAGGCTTGCGCATGACCGTCAACTCACCTAGTTTTAAGCGACAGTTACGGTCTACAATGGAGCGCGCTTGCCTAGAACAAACCTAGTTACTCTCGATTTGAAGACACCTAGATTATATCTATTCGGAAAGACCCGTTGAGGAAGCGCATTTCACATTTTGGCGGTACGCGCAATGAAAGTGGAGCCAAAGCGTTTAGTACGTGTTTTCGGAATATCAACCATGTAACGATGTCGCTATGTTTCGAATAAGAGACCCCATTTGATATGATCTAATTCGGCGAAACAACTGAATATTGACAGCGCGACCCAAAAGCAGGATTTTTAAAACAGATAAAATGATCTATAAAATCATGCGATGTATGCTTAAATAACTCTTTTTATGCAAATTTTCTATACATAATAGTTTTGGTGTTTCACGTTTGAATGCCAGGCTTATAAATATAATTGTATGTATGTATGTCCTAACTTGCTAAGATATAATGGAACCCAAAACTCGAGATGATGTTATCAATATCGTCAAAAAACTTCCTTTTTTTTGAAGTCGGTAAAAAAATACTATTCTATGTATGTGATACTATTAGGTATGTCACATCCACTGAGTTTACCTTTCCTAACTCTGTAGCTCATTTATTAATTCTTGAGGTGCTATCTACTTTTCCGAATGAAATATTATCTCTATAAAGTTCGCTCGGCGGCCGTTTTAGGTCCCGGCACCGTTTCTTGAATTCACAAAGCTTAAGCCCCTTTGAGTAATTAAGAGCTTTATTTAAAATTCTTAATTTATATTTAACGATCGTTGTAGATCTTGATTAAAGGAACTTTGTGAGAACTATTTAGCGAGATGAATGAGAGACGGTCTTTTATAGTTATTAAGAACTTGAAGTTTGCATGCGCAGCTGAAATTGTATAGTTCCAGTGAGTCATTTATTAAACTAGGTAAAGTACTCATTTTAAATCTTCACTAGCTGCGTTTCAGTGAGTCATTTATTAGATTAGATAAAGTACTCATTTTAAATCTTCACTAGCTGCGTACCAGCCAGCGGTTTCACCTGTGTGGAGTTGAAAAACGGTGATGTTGACGATTCGGTGATGAGATTAAGAAGGATGTCTGAAAAATATAGATTCAGTGAAAATACTGCCAAGACCTAAAGTCTTTCCTGCATGTAATTTCTGCTATGAACAATAAATAGTGTATCTACATTAGAAGCTAGGTTTACTTTTAGTTACATTTACTTCGTCGGATTTTCCACGAAAATCCTCTCCAATTCTCGTTGTATTTTCAGCGAGGTATCTTTTAACCATTTTGGTAAAAATGACAGCCGTTATTCTAGTACGGCAACATTCGCGGTCGCATCGATTGTATTCACATACCGTGTAACCTGAGTTGCCAGCTCGCTGGCACAGAAACGTATATTCTATACATGTACAGAAACTATTAGCGGTATGGATATAAAGTTTAAAAAAAGAGTAGAAAACTAGCAACACTTACACGCACTTCAGAATATCCTAGACTGGAATAGAACAGGTCATTATCGCAGAATAAAAATCAATAAAACTTACAATTATTATATACAAATATATATATATATATATGTTCATTTAATTTTTAGTGAAACCGTCAGGAACACCTACTAGCTAAGATAAGACTGATATTAATATTGATAGATAAGTAAATAAATAAATATTGGTGGACATTTCAAACAACAACATCTAGCCCAAACTAAGCGAAGCTTGTACTATGGAAACTAGATGTCTGATATAATACATACATACTTTTTTGTAAATATATACTTATTATACATAGAAACACCCAGCCACAGAACAAACATGCACCCATGCTCATCACACAAATGTTTGTCCTGGGTGGAGAACGAACCCACGACCTACAGCTTAGCTGGCAGACATACGACAATCTGAGCTGGGAGGCCAATCTTACATATAAATTTTTTTGTTCATTGAGACTTACCTTTCATTTTACCACTAACAGCGCCCGATGGTTTCACCCGCATGAACGAACCGCTAGACCCGGGAAAACGGTGATGATGATGATGTTTATGATGAAAAATTAAACTAATATCAATGAACAAATCAAACCTGGAAAAAGACCAACAACCTCATGGTAGGCTCTTGATAAGCAATATTGCGATCCACAATAGAACACGCTCATTATAGATGAAACCTATGCAATAATGAACAAATTGCCACTAAGTTTGTTCAGATTAGCATTTTGAAATACACGTAGACTTTTAACAAAGATAAACACTATTTTAAATCAAAATACTACGTGAGACTTTACAAAGTCATTACCGTTTATTCAAATAACAAACCGCTGTAATATCCTCAAAGTATCTTCACAAATGACTGCTAAATACACCGGAACTTAAATGATTAGTACAATAAACTGCACCGCCTCACCTTTGCGTCGAAGGTGAAGGACACAATACATATCAGAAAACGTTAAAGAATACATCATAACAGAACTATGAAACAATTTGGCGTTATTTCGTTGCCAGCTTGTCATTATGCTCATTCCGTTACCATTAATATCCAGGGATGTAACAAGGGCACTATTCAAAATGGAATAATAGACTCAATTTAACATGTTTGATGTGGATTAGCTATAATAGCTACAATTGATTGGTAAAAAAACTTTAGCAAACCATTTTATTAATATTCCAGGTGTAATCGGCTATCAGTAAAAACATTAAAAAGTGATCATAATTTACTATTATTGTATTTTTACAATATACATACTTATATTAGGTATGTCGTTAATAAATATAGTTAATAATTTACTTATCACTAAAAGTTTTTCAATACAATGACCAACAACTTGATTAGACACAAGAGTAGTTGCCCCTATCATATGTACCTTAAATACGACCAGTTAATATTATCCTTTATTATATCACCGTATTCGCATAATTTGAGCTGTTTGTATCAATTTGAGCGGCAAACCGTGAGTCCTGCGGGTCGATAGGTTAATGTATATTAGTGTATCTTTATGATAATTCCACACTGAATGTAGCGTGACGTGATATGTCATGGAACATTCATGATCAAACTCGTAATTATGAATAAAACAATAGAATTGTTTTCAACATGATGTTTTATGATTTCAGATCTGTACGGGATCGAATGCATGAGAGAAGCATATAAACAGTGAGTTACTTTTCGATATGTTTATATAAAGAACGAATAATTTGGAAGTTTGTCAATCACCAAGCAGTTGTATACAAATTTGACTGCCCTCGCAGCTCAGTTGGTAGTATATCAGCCTGCTAAGCTGTAGGTCGTGGGTTCGATCCCCACCCAGGATAAACAATTGTGTGATAAGCATGGATGTTTTGTTCTATGTCTGAGTGTTTCTCTGTGCCATAAGTGTGTATTTAAAAAAAAGTATATATTTATTCTATTAGCCATCTAGTTCCCATAGTACAAACTTTGCTTAGTTTGGGCTAGAAGGTGTTGTATTTAATGTCCACATATATTTAAATATTACTGTGTTCTCAGATTGACGAGAGCAATGAATACAATACAATACAAAAATACTTTATTCACAACATAATAAAATAACATTAGGTACATGATTAGGGCGTAAAAAAGGCACAAAAGGCGGCCTTATCGCTAATAGCGATCTCTTCCAGACAACCTTTAAATTGTGCTAAGTTATAAATTTAGCAAAGTACTAACCTACCATTTCGCAAAAATCTGTAAAAACTGTCGTGAGTTACGATAATACTGTCAATAAGTCACTATTTCATTGGATCAATTCCAATGAGGGTCAATCGAAACTTAACTATTGATTATTTGAAACATATCCCTTAAGAAAACATGTCAAGCATGTACTCAATATATCCTAAAATATCGACCCTTGACCTATAATTTCCATTGTTCTAAAAAGGTCAAGTTCTCATCGACTCTGCTTTTGTAACGAAAAATGCATTTGTCCATCGGCAAATTACAAAGCCAAAAGCATTCCTACCTAGGAAAATGTTTATTTGGGTCGCTACGTGCATGTAAAGTGTATATGTGGGGTTGAAAAATATTCGGATTCGGTTTTAAATAAAAGTCGTTCGGGTTTCGGACAATATCGAGCCGACGACGTGCGAATAGGAAAAATGTAACATATGCGTTTGTTTGTCCAGCTCGTTTTCAATATCCGACTAGTACCGTGAAGTTAGGGAGGTGGAAGTAACATTTTGATTTCCGCTACGGTAGACCCAATAGAAATGACAGTGTAGGTTTTTTTTTATTTATTAGTTTTCCCGAGTCAAAACATGATAGAGTTAACGTAATGGGATAATATTTAGGGGTAGAAAACAGTTTACTCCTTTTATACGAAAAACACATAATTTCTGGCGTGTTCGTGCGACATTTCTCTTACCATAGCCTCCCAAATAAAATTATCTTATCTTCAAATAACAATCAAAATAATGTCAAGTAAGACGCGAACTCACTAAGAAGATTTGCCAAATGTAGATAAGGAGCACTTTGAGCTTAAGCTCGCAGTACGATATTAAGTTATTTAGTTATCTCAAGTAGATATGTCTCTACAGACTTGGAATAATACGGAGTACTTCAGACTCGAGTAATCTAAATGTATTAAGTGCTTTAACAAGTTACAGGTAGGCGTGTTACGTAAATCTATATATACGTAAAAGTGAAATACCACATACAGACTAATAACAAAATCTTACGCAAAACGTATGAAGCTGAAATTTGACAAGTAGATTTCACGTATATTGTAAAGCCAATAAAAAAATATTATGTGAAAGAGCTGAAAAGCGAGTTGAAAGTGTTTTTTGAAAATTTTATGATTCAAGATTATGACGTTAAAGGCGTGAAATTATTATAATTAATAAATATGGATGATCATCATTATTTTTGACCAGTTCAACCACTACTGACACAGGTCTTCTTATATTCCGCTCATATGACAGGGATGAAATACGGCAATAAAAGAGTTAAAAGTTTCCATGAAATATCTATTTTTATGATGTTATTCTACCAAAATGCGGACGCGACGTTTGCAGTACGAGCAGGGAGCAGGCGGAAGCGTAACGGGAGCGGGTTTTGAAGAAGGACAGGAGCAAACGGAAACGGAAAGTAGTAAAAAAGCAGATTTTTTTCTACAGATACAAAGTCGCGGGCAACAGCTAATACTCTGTGTACGTAAGTTCGTTATATCAGATTACTGTCAGACTTAAGTTGCTCACTGAAGGATGTCATAATGTTATTCAGAAAATATATATTCAAGGGTCCATTTCGAGACAGTGGGGAGTGGATTATTCATCCATTAAGGATGGAAACCGAGCGACCAAGATCTGAATTTCAAAATTCTTACTGAAACAGATGAGGGCTTGGAAATTGTTTTTGACGTCAGGATTTTGTTAACAACAAACCTTTATATTATTCTAAATTTTAAAAAACGCCATAAACATTTTGTCTATTGTAAAAACAAAAAAAAAAAATTACTTTATGTAAAATAGCCCGCCTTGCATGTGTCCAGTTTAAAAATGTCCATAATACAGGCCACGCGGAATGGGATTGACCAATTTTTGCACCAGGAATTAGCTGGTGATGGAGTCACAATTGTCATTTTTAAACGGCGCCCAATTTTAGTTACAAGTTGTTATTGCAATTTATTTGCAATAATCTATTGTTTCTGCTTGCCGTGATATTCAAATAAACATAAGCTGGTAATATAAACTCACTCATACCTATTTCCCTTACAGGACAGAAAATTAATAAAAGATCATTAAAGCCATTGCCTACAAAATACAATTTCTCTCAAGTCTCTAAGGCCGCAAGCACACGGCGTATTTTAAACGCGCAGACGACGCACTGCTAATGCACATATACGCGCTTTAAACGAGATTCGAACACAACCTTATAACCTAAGCACTCGGGGTGATCGTGAAACGTGTGTCTACTGCGCGTATACGCGCAGATACAACGATACAGATGCGCTGTAACTGCGGCGCGGGCGGTGCCGTGGCGTGAGTGCGCGCCCCTCCTCTACCCCTCCTCTGCCCCTTTGTACGCGCATCAAACGAGTTTCGAACGCGCTTCACACGCGCGTTTGTATCGCGTTTTACGCGCGTTCGAATCTACAAAAGCGC
Source organism: Lycia hirtaria (assembly GCA_947563715.1). NCBI lineage: Eukaryota > Metazoa > Arthropoda > Insecta > Lepidoptera > Geometridae > Lycia > Lycia hirtaria. Next base: position 36,673,916 of record OX387381.1, on the reverse strand, counting down.
AAAAATCGGCATCTACGGCGCTGAAACGCGCAGACGACGCGCGTTCCTGAAACGCGCGTCATCTGCGCGTTTAAAATACGCCGTGTGCTAGCGACCTAAAATAACTTTTACAGTATTCCTGGGAATAGAAGCAGCTAACAAGTTATATATTTTCCTTTGCTTCCCATTTCAGTCTCAAAGTAATATTAGTAAATAAAAATATGAAGAATTAAATCTCGAACCTCTTGAATTTTCTCTCAATTATCCGAAAACGTTTCAACTAAATTGTTTGTCTACATATAGAAATCACACCGCTAGGCAGAATGAAAAATGAACACTAAAATGATAATTGCGAGCGTCCTCAGATAACAGGCGAACCGGTCTAATGAATTTAAATGTTATTCAATTTAATGCACATGAATTATTCAATAAAAGTATGTTAATGTGGTAAAGAATGCCTGGCGGTCCCTGGCTCCCGAGCCCAAGATTTCTGCCGTCTAATTGATTACTTTCACCACCATATTGAAAGTCGCTGACTAAGTTACTTTTGGAAGCATCGATCCTCATTTCCATGGCTAATGATTTTCCTAAAAATGATACTAAATCTGTTGTTTGCTTTCTTTTGTTCCATTTATTATTCAAATATTCGCACCTATATTAGTGTGTGATTTGCGTCCGGATGTATGAATGAGATTATTGTTGTAGTTGCAATTTTGAATTAGTTTGAATGAAACTAATTATCGTATGGAATTTGAAATAAAATTAATCTGACAGGTGACGTAAAAATGACGTTAGTTTGATTTTCAGCTTATGGCATCAATATTTTTATGTAGCATAGCCTTAAGTTTTGCTACGCATATCATCATCATCATCATCTCAGCCATAAGAAGTCCACTGCTGGACATAGACCTCCCCCATGGATTTCCAAAAAGACCGATTGGAAGCGGCTTGCATCCAGCGTCTTCCTGCCACTTGTATGAGGTCATCTGTCCATCTCGTGGCTGGTCTTCCTACGCTGCGCTTGCCGGTACGTGGTCTCCACTCGAGAACCTTTCGGCCCCATCGGCCATCAGTTCTACGTGCTATGTGCCCTGCCCACTGCCACTTCAACTTGCTAATCCGCTGTGCTATATCGGTGACTCCTGTACGTCTACGTATCTCTTCATTTCTGATTCGATCTCGTAGAGAGACTCCGAGCATAGCCCTCTCCATAGCTCGCTGCGCGACCTTGAGCTTCCTTATAAGGCCCATAGTTAGGGACCACGTTTCAGTGCCGTATGTCATCACTGGTAACACACACTGGTTGTAAACTTTCGACTTGAGGGACTGGGGTATATTGGACGAGAAGACGCTTTTAAGTTTCCCGAACGCTGCCCAGCCGAGTTGGATACGACGATTGACCTCCCTCGCAAAGTTGGACCTGCCTAATCGGACCGTTTGTCCTAGGTAGACGTATTCGTCAACAACTTCAAGAGTGGAGTTCCCCACCGATATTGGGGTGGGCACTACATGGGCGTTCGACATAACCTTCGTTTTGTCCATGTTAATTTTGAGGCCCACCCGTTGGGAAACTCTATTGAGGTCTTCGAGCATCGTACTGAGGTCTTCCATCGACTCTGCCATGACTACTATATCGTCGGCAAACCGAAGGTGAGTGATGTGATCGCCGTTAATATTGATGCCGAGCCCTTTCCATTCCAGAAGCTTATAGGCATCTTCCAAACCGGCGGTAAACAGTTTCGGAGAGACAACGTCTCCCTGCCTCACGCCTCTTTTCAATGAAATTGCCTCTGAGTTCTGGTCTTGTACTCGGACTGACATGGTGGCGTTGTTGTACAAACACTTCAGCACTTCGATATACCGATAGTCAATACGGCATCGTTGGAGAGCCTCAAGCACCGCCCAGGTCTCGATCGAATCAAAGGCTTTCTCATAGTCCACAAACGCTAAGCAAAGGGGCAAGTTATACTCTTCGGTCTTCTGTATCACTTGCCGCAGCGTGTGGATGTGGTCTATGGTACTATAGCCTTTTCGGAAACCGGCTTGTTCGGGAGGCTGGAAGTCATCGAACCTGCGTTCAAGACGATTCGTGATGACCCTTGAAAACAGCTTATAGACATGGCTCAGAAGCGAGATAGGTCTGTAGTTCTTCAGCAAAGTGTTGTCTCCTTTTTTGAAGAACAGCGCCACCACGCTTCTGTTCCATGCTTCTGGCGTTGTACCTTCAAGCACGACAGAAGAAGCTACGCATATACCACTCCTTTATTGTATCAAACTATTTGGACCCATATTTTATCCAAAGTCTACGTTCCATGAAAAGAACAATTAGACTAAGAATGTCTTCTTAGTAGCACTGCAGTTGGAAGGAATTCTATAGTTTCGCTTCATTCGCTTGATGGACGCAACTTCTATATTTACGTAAGTATGTACGTAACACTATAATACATATAATTATTTTACGATTATGCGAATGGTAGAGATTTCAAATACAAAATAAATAAGTATAAGTATATTTTGTAATTTAGAAATGGCTTCAATCGATGTGAAAGAGAAGAAACTTTTTTCTAAGTAAACATGTTCTTTCTATGTGAGTAGACTTTATCCTAGAATATTTCATACCTGTTTTTAACCCCCGACGCAAAAACGACAGGGTGTTATAAGTTTGATGTGTCTGTGTTTGACGGGTTTTTTCGTCGGGGTTTTTGAGTTTTCTAAACTTATACTTATTACTTTAATAAATCGAATCATATATTTCGTCTATAATAAGTAGGAAATATTTTCAAGAGTCAACATAACAAGAAAACATTTCTCAAAATGTGCATATTGTACACTCCCTCTCCATATTGTACACTACCTCTCCATATTGTACACTCCCTCTCCATCCACCGCTTTCCTACTTAACAAGGGGTCATCGCCCACCAGAAGTATCACATTCGTCCGAACAACAAAGTAAATTGGATAATAGAATTTAAATACAGCTCTAACATAAAACAGGGATGCAAACAAGTCGCGTAATGGCGGCTACGAACGGCGAAATTGACTTACAAAGGAGTAAGTATAATGCAGAGACGTAAATGTAGGGGTCGTGTTAGTAGACAGACTCGACAGTGCCTGAGATTCCAAGAGTTGGATTTGAATATACAGACTATAGGGAAAACGGTAGGTGTCCAGATGTATTTTGGTATAAGTACTTCTAGAATCTAAAGATCGGTATGTATATTTTATATTTGACTGGCCTTGTGACTCAGTTGGTAGTATGTCTGCCTGCTGTAGGTCTTGGGTTCGATACCTTTGATCTGTGTTTATATATATATATATATATCATATGTATATATTTACAAAAAATAAATATATATATATATATATACTCGTATATATATGTATTCTATCAGCCATCTGGTTCTATAGTACAAGCTTTGTTTAATTTGAGCTAGATGTTATTGTGTGAAATATCCACAAATATTTATTTATTTATATATATATATATATTCTTAATATGGTTTTTAAATTAAAACTAAATAAATTAATTTCAATTATTAATTTGGTATTTTATAATTATCATATTAGGTAGGTTACTTTTTATTAGAGTAAAGAAGAAAACCTTATTATATTTACAATCGAATTAATTATTATTATAGAATCCTTTGATAATGAGAATGTCATTGATTTAATAAAAAGGTATTGATAATTATGATCTATTTTATCAATACATTTTGTGTGAATATGGACACGTATTTTTGGATAAATCTACTCAAAAATTGATTAATAAAAAGTGAGTAAAGCCCTTATTTACAATAAAAAAACACTTGAATGCCCATATCAGTAATAGGTGTACGTTGCACCACTAACTCGCCAGAATAAAAGTGGCGCTTTGGTCGAACATGAAGCACACAGACTTAAAAGGCATTTATTCTCTCTTTTAGAACCCGTGTTATAAGCTCAGTTAAATTCTTTGAAGTAATAAAAATATCGGTTTAAAATTCTCTACACCAAAATTGCAACTCATTTATTAGTATCATCCATAGGCTTTTAATGCCTATGAATGTTTTAAATAATCTCCTATGACTCAGTTTTACAGATATTTATTTATTAGTTTTAGTATAATTTAATTGGTATTTATTACTTAAAAGTTAAAACCACACATATTGCTGCCTACACATATTGTGGAGTTTCCGGCAGCCTTGTGGTGAGACCGTCAGACTTGCGATCCGCAGGTCCTGGGTTCGAATCCCACGGCACGCACCTCTGTCTTTTCGAAGTTATGTGCGTATTGTTGATTGCCGCCAACTTCAAACGGTGAAGGAAAACATCGTGAGGAGACCTACATGTCTGAGAGTTCTCAATGATCTTGAAGATGTGTGAAGTCTGCCAACCCGCACTTGGCCAGCGTGGTAGACTATGGATTAACCCTTCTCACAATGAGAAGATGGCCCGTTCCCAGCAGTGGGACAGTTTGTACAAACAGGGCTGATAAAAAAAAAAAAAAAAAAAAACATGCTGCCACATTTTTATCCAGAGTCTACGTTCTAGGAAAAGTACAATATGGATAACGATATAATTATTTTACATCAAAATTGCATATAATTTTGTTCCATAAATGTTTGTCACCGATATAATATTTTACACTCAGTTACTCATATTCTCTTTGTAAATTTTAATAATTATGCAATATGTGTTCGTGAAAATCCGTCACTGTATTTCTAAAACTGCTTCTACTGTGCTACTATGACGCAAGTCCTATGTTTATCTGCAGGGTTAACGCTCGGGTTACAAGCCTTTATTCAAACCTTCCAACTCTTTATTCAAACCTTTCAAATTACTTACTGCGACTGACAAAACATATATTTTTATATTTCTCTTGAATAATTCAGGTAATTTGAATTCGCAGTTGGATAAGATAATTTTATTATTGACGAGACTGTTTTAATGACTTCGACCTTTATTACATATATTGATTTTTATGTATTTACATAAAATCGTTGGACACAAGTAATATTGCTGATATATGTATTCTATCAGCCATCTAGTTCCATAGCCACAGGTGCTTTGCTTGTTTTGGGCTAGATGGTGTTGTGTGAAATGTCCACAAATATTTATTTAGTTATTATTTATTTATACAAATATTTTATTTTTCAGCTCCACATGGCTCCATATTATTAATTATCCACAAAATTAAATATGAGTAACAACTTTAATAATAAATCATGTTGTTTCGTATTTGTATATTTGACGCCCGAGCTGTATGTATCGTCTAGATAGCATACAATGAAGTATTTTATAATGGCATATAACCTGCTGGCGTGCTCGTGACGTTTACAGCTCACAAGAATATTAGCATTTATATAATAGGTTCCATTTGTATAGTAAGTGTCATTTAAATTTCTCGCATCCGTACAGTGCCTCTAACGGTAATTATGAGAAACTCTCTTTAGCAATAACACCTCAACGATTAAAATATTCGATACGTGAGCACAATCAGCCATCATTGTTGACGTGCGAAGACAAGCGGTCAACCGAGCGGAGCGGCGTAGCACACACACACGGGTTACACCGCTACGCCGTAGCACCGACCCTCGAGAGTCGCAATTCGCGGTGGACATTCGAGACAGCGCGTATATTCGCGCTCCAGCTGATATATCGTGCGCGTTATTCACGGCTTGCGTCCTCTGTCCGCTGCGATAATAAATTTTGTGACAAACAATATTCCCCTGTCCTTTGTCTGGCCACGGAGTCCACGGACGCATCGATCCTCTCTAACAATACCTCTCTACGACTAGCTACTTCCACTCATACCTGACGTGACCATCTTCATTTTTGCTCAAAGCGGGATATTCTTAAAATTTGGGTATTAGACTGATTAATTAATTTACAAGGGCTATTTTAAAAATATCCAAATATGATAATGAGGATACAATCAAATATACGGGTAAATTATTAAAAAATAAAACAGTTAATGGCATAACTTTAGTAAAAAAAATTATGAACTCATACAAGTGGCGGGAAGACGCTGGAAGCAAGCAGTTTCCAATCGGTATTTTTGGAAATCCATGGGGGACCATGGATTTCCAAAAAGACCTATGTCCAGCAGTTGACTTCTTATGGCTGGGATGATGATTAGAAAATGTGCAGACGTTTATACGAAAAACCTAAACATTTGACACTTTTGTAAAGAAAAACGTGTCAGTGGAACTCTGCGATTCTATAATCTGACGCACTCACTCAGGAATCCAATGAAAATATTTTTACTTTTAGAGATCATTCAAAAAGTAATAAAGCAATGTTTCTAGTATATAATTATGGGACCAACTTGGGAGCTTTCTCTATATGCCAATTCACGCAACACAAAAATTGGTTCAAGAATGAGAGAGATATTCGTGTTCATACATAAAAAAAAAATATACGGTACGAATTGATAACCTCCTCCTTTTTCGAAGTCGGTTAAAAAAGCAAAAAAGTTGTCAAAACTTGACAAGAGGGGCCAAACTTATGTCATTTGTAAATAAAGAAATTATCAAGTATTGAACTTTGACCCTTTTTAGATAATTGAATGCACGGAAGCTTTTCTCGAGGACATTGCAAATAAATAGCGAAACAAGAGACAGTCCCGTTTTAAACAAGACGTATGGTCACTTTACATGCATCCTACCTGTGCGTACATAAAATACGAGATGTAATAAGACGGAAATAGGCATCTCAATACCTAAATATACGCATTGAATGCTCCTCGAACGGCATATACGAGTAATCCATTGAGTGCCCCTACTTCCTCATATTTCCATGTATGTCATTGTTGGAAATCATATTCATAAAACTCTCGCATCCGAATCCCAGTTAATCGAGCCGCAAGCAATTTCTTTACGATTAATCTGGCGTAAAACGTAATTTGAATAAATTTTGTGCCCCATGTGGGGTAAAAATTCGCATAATCGACTCGCGTAGGTACTCGAACACAATCGGTGTGCGTCATTTGGGTGGATTTATTAGAAGGTGCCCATCAATCTGAGTATATAATAAATTCCATGAATGGATTAAGCTGTGACTAATCTGACCTCACTCGGGTCCTTGAATTGTATGTTTTCTTTTAATAAGTTATGGTTATTGTTGGTAGGCGTTGCAGGTGGTACGATGTAAGGCTCTGTTTATATTGAGGAAATACTTTTTAAACACAATTTCCGTGTAGGATTTTCTCGCACATTTTTTGTGACAGATCAATAAAATAACATTGATGCATTAATACAACGAAGAAATAACATAACATAACGAGAAGTTCTGAGAAATCGATATAATATGAACAATTTTATACATCAATGTGACAATCTACGAGAACAGATTACATTTTTTTTCCTACAAAAATGTTATTACACGTGAATACAATTCAATTATCTAGAAAGAGTGTGGTGTACTTTGGTCAGCCTCACTGTCCGTTCTAGACCAAATATTATGTTCCCCACCTGTGACCACACACTTACTTAAGTTAAACTATGGTCAAATGCATAGCTTCTTGAATTGCCAGACCTATATTTTACACAAAATTTATCTACTTTTACCACCAGCTCGTGTAATGGTAAACAATGATGTGGTCTCCTGAAAACTCCAAGATTGCAATTATCAGGTACCAAAAGGTTGCCTCGTGTGTTTAAAATAAAGAAATGTTTAAACATATAAAGTCATTGAATAACAATATTAGAAAGTGAGAGGAGAATTTGTTAATTCAGACAGGAGAAATATTTAAAGACAAGTTTTTCTTCGATATCTCCTAAATTTGCTGACGAATAAGAAAATATAGTTTTTTATCTAATTCCTTCGCCAGTATAAATTATATCTCATTAATTTTTTTTTTTATGTTTCTCCTCTCTCAATAAACATATTTAGCTCTAGATTGATTTAATATCCCTACTCAATGATTTTATATGCTTAAAAATGTTCTGATGCGCGAGAGAGATAGCTGCGCGCTTTAATCTCGAGCTTAAATATGTTAAACACATTAAAAGCAAGCTAGCACAGCATAGCCTTATTAAACTTTACTTAAGTAACCTAGAAATAGTAATAGTATTCGCGTCTCGCATTGTTCTTATCTCTACAGTGAAGCGTGCCGGCGCGCCCTAACCTCGCGCTTCCTATGACTCACGGTACCTGATCAAAATGCCTCGCAGTACCGCCTTACGAAATCAGAGAAGCTAACAATAATCGTGCTTAGGAACTTACCGAAGGCTCTCTTGTGAAATACACATTTAAAACCATAAATTCCGTGAGAGACTTGACAGTTTTTCTAAAATCTGATTATTTATGGCTTTTACTTTTTATAGATGTCACACGTGAGTTCTTCCATGCCTATAAAAGTAACATCCGGGATGTTTTTTTATAATATACTTGATTGCTGTAGTTAACTACAGATTATCTGTTGTTAAGTTGTATGGTCTAAGATGGAATGGGAAGTAACTCTCAAGTTAGACCGCACGTACAGTGTACATACCAAAAGTACCACTAGTTCCAACAGATTTTCAAATTATGAAATTTTCATACTGATTGATCTGCAAAGATCACAGTTGCAAGTCGCATCGAATTTCGCTTTGATTTGATTAGAAAAACGTGGCAGGCAACCAACGGATAGTTGAATACGTACTTGCTAGGGTTATGGTTACTATAGTTATAATACCATAGTTTCGACGTTTTCCTTTTCCTCGATATCATAATTGCGATTTCAACTGCGTCACATAAATCAATTGCTCAACCAACTATTATCCATTCAATAAATATATATATATATTAGACCAGTTATAATAGTAAAGCGTCGTTTCCCCATGCCCCTTTTTCTATCGGACAGCAAGAAACACGAAAAAGCGACATCGTACATGGTTAATATTCCGGAAAAAAACGTACGAAACGCTTTGGCTCAACTTTCATTGTACTTACCGCCAAAATGTGGAATGCGCTTCCTGAATGGGTTTTTCCGAATAGATATAATCTAGGTGTCTTCAAATCGCGAGTGTATAGGTTTCTTCTAGGCAAGCGCGCTCCATCGTAGACCGTAAGGTGAGTTGAAGGTCAAGCGCAAGCCTATTGTCGAAAAAAGCTTTATTTAAATTTTACAGACGATCCAAAACAGTCAGATAAGATAGTGGTACAAAATGAAACCTGCCAAAATTAAAATAAATGTATATCATGACCTGTATTTACCTAGACTATAATATGACTGCATGACCTCACAATTATGTTGGTAGTACATCTGCCATCTAAGCTGTAGATTGTGAGTCAAATGCCCGTTGTATCTATTTAGAAAAAAATGTCAGTCAGCTACCTAGTGCAAGCTTTGATTAGTTTGAGGCTAGGTGGCGTTGTGTGAAAATGAGGAATGCTATTATAATAATACCTATTTTAAATTGATGGACTTTTATTTTATAATTTTTAATTAATTTTCATGTAATTTATCTCTGCTATTATCAATAAATGATTTGATATATAAAGAAAAATAGAATGCCTAATTCATAGTAACACAATTTCCGTTATTTAAAAATATATATGTCAACGTGATGATGTAATAAAATGTCAACGTTGGTAATCAAATTTAACGAAATTTGAAAGTACTTGGGATTTACATTATTACCATTTAATTATTCGTCTACGGCATAATAAGCCACATGCCAGGAATTATTTTAATTTACGGATAAATTTAATGTCATTAAGTACATACGAGTATATACTTCAGATCTTCCGGCAACGCATTATAAACATTAATAACCATTATGAGTGTGTTGGTGGAGTGTGCAGCTTGAGTCGATACTGAAGCACTCTTAACCGAGCTGCGCAGTGCGGTTGCGATATTGCGGTCTACGATGGAGCATATTTACCTAGAAGAGTCTGATTCACTCGGTATAACGAGACTCATAAGCGATTTAAATACACCCAGATTGTGTATTCTATGTGTGTAGTTATATAATAATTATATCTCATCAAGGCTTGTTTTCAACACGAGTCAATTTAATAAACCCCTCAGTGAAGCTCACAGCACACCGCCGTGTATCGGTCCCTTGTCCTCGCACAATTTGCATTCAAACGAGATGAAATCAAAAATAAATTTCGGCCACTCGCCGCACCTATTCAATTTCTGTTTAACATTGTTAACTTCGCGCTTTAGTCAACATTAATGAATATGCATAAAGGGAATTGGTTTTTAAAGTTCAGGGAGAGTCAACGATATAAGTGGCAATTTTTAGGCATAATATACTTTCGCCTTAGTACAAAAAACAGCAATAATAATGTTAAAACAAGTGATAACTATTTTCAAATAAAAACAAAACGCCTGACTGCTTTACAGCAATTTTATAGTATAACTGAGCTTGATATTATGTAAAGTGTACGTTCTAGGTGTGAACTGCGCAGTACGCGTATACTTTCACACGTAAAATTATACAAATTGTTTCAAAGTGTGTTCTTCAAAATAATTCTTGTAAACTCACTATTTGCCACAGGGGTCAAATATTTTTTGTGAGGGTATTAACATTATTATTTCAAGAAATGTAGCCATGTCTCTCGAATAGTCAATATGAGTCTTATGACACATCGCACATCAAAATCGGTCAAGTTGTTTAGGCTATAGGACGTAACATAGAAATATATATAAACGCAAATACATATGGACATAGCCACACCTGAAAAGCATTTCGCTCCTTCTTTCGCAGTCGAGTCACAGTGTAACTAACACCTTTAGCTACGTTTGCAGCGATCGCACCGCGTTGGCTGCATCCCAAACACGTTTTGCATTTTATTCAAAACGTTGACGTCGAGCATGAAGTTTTATTATTTTACTACTCTAACGTGATCCGACTGAGCACCTGAGTTATTCGAAGCCACGTGTCTCTGGATACACGGATTGTGACGTCTTATTTACAGGAAATTCTAGCAGGTGTCCAGATAACGTGAGAGATAACTTGGAGCGGATACAAAATTTGGTTTTCTGTTACCTTGGACGTTAAGAGAAACGTTTAACTTGAACTAGGACTTTTAACATGAAACTTAGCCCATGCAAAAGGAGGAAACTCATTTCTACCTCTAAACTTTATTCGATTTCGGTGATTCGAATTATAAATTGCTAGGTTTCTAAGCTAAGAAAGCCTATGGGACCGAAAATGTCTCGAGTGGAGACCACACACCGGAAAGCGCAGCGTAAGACTAGCCACAAGTTGGACAGACACAGGAGGACGCTAAACAGAACCACTTCTATTTGGTCTTTTTGGAAATCCTACTTTGGAATACTTGTGGCTGAGATGATGATGATGAGACTTCTATATTCTGTTTTTTACCCACGACGAATAACGAGGGGTGTTTTAACTTTAACGTGTGTATTTTTGTATTTGCGTATGTCTGTAGAATCGTATCTATCTTGTATCTATAATGTAAAAAAATAAACTATTCACTAATTTTTTTCTCAGGGGTTTTTAGGTTTTCTAAGCTTGTAGTTTTCAAATTACGTTATCAACGACTCAATTCTGTATGTACATAATAATTTATGTCTATATATCTTAAACCATACCAAAAAGTACTTCCTCTTTCTAGTTTCCTCGTAATGTTTTCTTCTGAGCGCACCATCCACTGAACTATGTCCAATCTTTTGTGGCCTTTATAGCTGGACCGTTAGCACTATAAAATATTCTGTCTCTGCCCAAATATCTTGTTTACAAAACTAAGCACCGCGGTTGTAATTTACGTATCGGTTAACAGTTCTGTGTAAAAGGGCACGGCCGCAGGCGGGCCCGGTTCACCCGAACTTAGAATATAAATTCGGCCCGGGGCCGTTGTTTGTCCGACAATAGAAACCGTTGCCAACATAAATTATCGGACACTGTTCGTCTAGTACACCGCCGATCGACAAATATTTACATTCCGATATCCTTACCTAACTTGCTTTACTTGTTTTACGCAAACATTGCCCGCAACTTATTTTTTTTTATGTTGAAAAAAAATTGTATGTTGTTAAAAAACTTTAATCGAACATAAATATCTAAGTAGTGTGTTTCCGCTTTGAGGTCTTCAAGCTGCTACTCTTGCCTACTTCGAAGTCAAGCTGGTTCAAGCTGGTACTCTTCTGCTTCGGTGTCTTCTAGCTGGTAGTCTTAATGGCTTCGATGTCTTGAAGTTGGTACTCTTGTCAACACGTGTTTCACCTCTTCATAAGGCATCTTCAGGACGCTCCGAGCTCAAGAGTTCTAAGAGCCAAGAAGTCATGTATCTATAGTTAGTTTTTAATTTGTGGCTGGTTTGTTAATTATAACTGTATATTAACAGATCACATGAAATATATAATTTTATTACGCAAGTGGCGGGAAGACGCTGGATGCAAGCCGCTTCCAATCGGTCTTTTTGGAAATCCATGGGGGGGGCCTATGTCCAGCAGTGTACTTCTTATGGCTGAGATGATGATGATGATGATTACTACGCTGTGCTACGCTTACGGTACTACTTCCGTAATCCGTAGATCATGCCCCTAGTACAAGTTTTAATGGTTTACGAAAACTAACGCCTGCCAAATTCGATGTGTGTGTTTCTCTGTATATTTCATAATTATGTTTTCAACGGTTAGATCTTCCTATAAGATATTGTAAAATATTTTCGATCGTTTTTTTCAAATTTAATAAGCGCTACATACTCGTACTATGACATGGTAGGTCGTTATGTATGGCAACTCCGTGACTCTACAATAAGCCAGTAAACTTATGAAATCTATTTTCTCATTGACAGTTAACACTTCATTTTAGATGGGAGAAAATGGTAGGTACATAATTAAATAAACTTATAATAATATAAAATATTTCTTGTGAAAACAACTTATTTAGTCCAACATAAATTCTAGATTTTTTTCGCGTACCGTTTAGCTATATTACGAAATAACCCTTTACGACAACCTTTTGTGACGAAATGACGTATTGTTCTCACCCACCGCACGCCTGCATGTCCTGGGATTAAAGCTCTTTAAACCACCGTAACTGCGCCGGATACAATCCGTGAACACTTGTGTGAGATTAATTTGTCGCGCCTAACGAGAGTTCTAGATAACAGTCACTCTGGAAAAATAAAGTAACAATTTAATTCTATGCTGACCCGCTAATATATTTTTTTTTAATGGGCAAGTGCCTTTATTAACTACAACAAATCAATATACAAACTACACAAACTTAACTAACTACTACACAAAAAGCAAATCGATTATCCCAGATCGACAAATGTCTAAAGACAATCCAAATGCTCAAACTCACTACCAGTTCGCAGCGTACCCAGCATGGCTAGCATGCTGGGTACGTTTGGCATAAGCATTGCCACGTTGAATGACAATGCTTATGCCAAATGGTGGTGCCTTAGTAAATAAAATAAAATAAAAAGCCTTTATTGTTGTTTCTTACATTCTAAAATACATAGTTTTTGCCTAGAAATAAAATATTATTTTATTTTATTGAATGTCGGCAAACGGTTATTTCGGTACAACTTGTCTTCCGACAAGGTGGTGCCTTATGGTGTGCCAAATACGCACCAGCATTTTGGTCACGCGTCGCATCGATCAGGCACTCAGATACACGAAAACGGAATAATAGAAAACGAGATAAGCTCCAGGTCTCGACACCAAACGGCTCTAATATCGAAATAGTATCGTAAAGTAACCTCTACCGATTTTAACGTATTTACGCCGCTTATGCGTATATTATTTGGGTATATCCAAATAACGTGAGTGTGTGTAGGGATTAAACTAATAATTAGTCACCAATATTTCTAATCTCAATTTAAAATTGCAAGCTTCACAAAACGCCTTACGATTTAGTACGGCAACAATCGCTTCTCACCTAACTGGTTTAGTAGGCGTTTTAAGCCTTGCGTACAATAAATAAAAATCTGAAAGACAGCTCAGTTCAGTCTCTAAAATGTAGTTTATTTTATGATTTTCAGAGTAGATAAAAAAATATGAGACCACTTCTAAATACGACTAACCCTTCTAATAAAAAATAAACATCCAAATCGGTTCATATTGGAAAAGTACATTGCTGAACAAGACACAATAAACGGACGAGCTAAAAATTTCCTTATTTGAAGTCGTTCAAAATCGACGTCCAGGACGCGGTACGGCGTAACACAAATCATTCCGTAAAACCTTTGTAAGACGCGTGGAAATCTGAAAAGAGGCTTACGCTTTCAGTATTGAATGGGAGCTAGTGAGACATTCTCCGGCCCGTATTTACGTCGCGCCCAGCCATTAAGAATGCATTTGTATGGGATTATTGTCATGTTATGACACAAAACCACCATTAGGCACCAAAGAAAGTTGAGTTTCCCTGCTTATCTATTCCCGAAACGTGTGAGGTTTAGCTACATTTGTCATTTTAATGCATACGGTAACGGTTTTACTCTACTACCCAAGAATGAAGGTAATATTTACTAGACTGTTTATTTTTGTGCTCATGCTATGGAAACTTTGGGAGTTGGAGAGCGGATCTCGAAGGTCCTTCATATAAAACTGGTCGATTAGTAAAGGACAACAGTGGTGACTACAGTAATTCTGCTTTGTTCCTGGTTCAAATGTTGGTTATTCTCATTCAGCGTTTCAGCGTGCTAATGTTGCCAGTCATCTTTGCATCGGGATTCGTGATCAATGCGGGATTGGTTTATACGAATTGACCAAATACATACTTGTAGTAGATAGAGCATGAGACTTCATTTATATGAAAACCTTGAGTGCCAAATTTCTGGTACCGACTGTGACGTCACATAAACGATTTTGTGAAGGAATGTTCCATCCGCGCAAAATCTATTCAACTCGATGCATCCGTGCGCTTGTACGCTAGTAACTAGTTGACAAAATATCGAATCGGAAGTATATATCACATGAAATTAAATAAATCTTGGTCGTCAAATGCAATTTCTTATCGTACTTGACACGCTCTTTTTGACACGCTAAGTACATTCACTGGGGATATCCATAGGAGTCTATGGAATTGGCATTAATTTATTTAGTATGATTGATGTATGTATTAATATTTATTATTAAAGTATGTATGAATTACCCTTATTTATCCTAGAAAGATTAGATTTATCTTTTCCTCCTGACACTGTAAACCTGAAACTTTGTTTAAATGTAGTAGAAACTGTTAACTATTCATCTGGCCTTAATTGCAGAAAAGGCAAAATAGTTCGAGCCAACTTTGAACTATAAAAATGTGCGAGCCAACTTTGAAACGAATCGAAATTGCGAAAAAATCGAGCTGCCCCATACATTTTGTTGAACATCAATAAACTTTTTGCATGAAACAGCTGATTTTCTTCGAGATTTCTGTATTGCTTCCATAATAAGTACATAAATGTTGTCAAATTTACGTGTTGTAGAAAGATACTTCATCGAAATTATGACATTTACTGTAAAACTTCGTATAAATATTTCGTTCATACATACAAATTAATAAAACAAGCGTTACAACTGACGCCCATATTGCTAAACGGAATCTTTTCCAACCAACCTTACCAGCTGGTTACGTTATTGGATTTCCTAATAAAACACATTAACTATTGATTCCGTGTAGGCATATAGAGTAACTAATTAACTATATTATATTAAGTAATGTAACTCATAAAGGCATGTCCAATCGGCTCCGCTAAGTAATCACGATTCAATAAGTCAATTAAAGTCCATTTATACGTCTCATATCAAATTAGCCATGACAAATAAGTGGAAGCAAAAACTGATTCATATTATTTAGAAAATCCGGGAGAATGGCTAAAGTATTAAGAATATAAAATAACATGTATTCATTATCATTTAGAAAATCCGGGAAAATGCCTAAAGTATTAAGAATATTAAGTAGCCTGTATTAATTAACATTTAGATTAATCAAGTGTACCGTACTTTACAATCTTGGGTAAGTTAATTAATCCGTTTCTGTGTAAACAGTAACGATTTGAGTAATCGTTACTTTTAAAACAGATACACTTAAAAACTTCAATTTTATTATAATAGTGAGAATCTGGTGAAAATGTACGAGTAACTCAGAGCAAAGTGGTCCTATAAGGGTTCCGGTTTTTTCTCCTTTGAGGTACGGAACCCTAAAAATGAACCAAATAAAAAAATTATAAATTTTGGTGGACGTTTTCACACAACACCTTCTAGCAGAGCTTGTACTATGGGATGGGAACCAGGTAGATGAGAGAATACAGTTATATTTTTTAATACATACTTATGATACATACAAATAATCAGACCCAGAACAATCATATTATGCTCATCACATAAATATTTATCCAGGGTTAGAAATCGAACCTTACAACCTACAACTTATAAGGTAGATGTACTACCAACTTAGCAGTGAGGCCTGATTGTATTATACTATAGTTTTCATAATATATCTTCTACATTTTGCTTTTAAATTATAGTTTGATTTAATTTGATTTATAATAAAATTTTACAGGAAAAATGTGTATGTAATTAAAAATAAAATACTAGTTTTCATTTTCAACCGACTTCAAAAAAGGAGGAGGTTCTCAATTCGACTGTAATTATTTTTTTTATGTTTGTTATCTCAGAACTTTCGACTGGGTGAACTGATTTTGATGATTCTTTTTTTATTTGAAAGCTGGTGCTTTCCGTCTGGTCTCGTTGAAATTTGGTCTAGTTCTGACAATGGCATCCCTGAGAAGTCGATTGCTTCAGTTTTTTTAACTATAATTATTTAAATTAATTATATTTTTCATATTATATCTGATATACCCAAAATGAAACCTTATAAGGTAATGGAACCTTATCATCAACAATTAACTGAAAGGAAAGTCAATATTGAAGTGTTGGACAAAAGCTATCCCATCTGTCGAGTAACAGACGGTGCCATATTTCTGTGACATTAGCAGAAATATTAAAGACAAAGATATCCATTAAGCGAGCCTGAAGAGAACCTACATTCATAGAAAATCACTATAACATAAAACGTACGAAAGTTTGTTACTATTATATCTTTTGCAATAAATTGGTTTTGATTTTGACCAATGAGAGGCAACAGATTCTGCGGCAGCATTGATCACACAATGGTTATCAGTCAAAGAATACACACTACAAAGACGTTAAGAGCTCAAAAACAATTCTTTAAAAATCATTCACTCATGGGTTCTATTTTCAACGGACTTCAAAAAAAGAGGAACGTACTCATTTCGGTTGTATTTTTTTTTATGTTTGTTACCTCACAATTCCGCATTTATAAACCGATTTATATATTTTTTTAAATATACACTTTCGAATTAGTCCCACAGACATTTCATTAAAATAGATTTACCAGTTTTGATTTTAAAATAACTGAAAATAATATGTTATACAAGTAATCAAAATCACGAAATTCGAATTATATATAATCATCATCATCAACCATTGTCCACCCACTGCTGAGTTATATAGGTCTCCTCTTTGGCGCGACATTCTTTCCGGTTTTGTGCCAGTCTCATCCACTGTTTTCCCACTGCCTTATCGATGTCATCTGACCATCGATGATCATGCCAGGTGTTCGCTTTCCGTCTCGCGGGCACCATTCTGTGACTGCTTTAGTCCACCGTCCGTCTTCCCTTCTGACCAAGTGCCTCGCCCACCTCCTCTTGAGTCTTGTAATCTGCCTAACTGCATCTTCGACCTTCGTTCGTCGTCGAATTTCTACGTTTGTTATGCGGCCCACAAGAGAAATTCCTATAAATAATGTACAATATTTATTGAATCTAAGTATGTGCCATTAATTGCGATTTTTCCAAGACTAATCTGGTCTAAGCGGTTTCTATAACATAGTGAAACCGCGACCGCAGCTAGTTATAGCGCTAACTGACCCAGACGTCGTTATTATTTCTCCCTAATCCATTAATATCGATGGGAACTCCACATGATCCGCGGAGAAGCAGCCTCCTGTATACACGCATGCCTCATTAAATTTTGTTTGAATAGAGGGATGAATGCGTACTTGGTCAGACACAGGTGGTACCGTCAGCAGAAACATTGACACCGGGATGTAGGTTTTCTAGTCCACAGGCAACATTTATTGCCATGTTGTTATTGTTTTCTTGTTGATGTTGTAACGTGTAGTGACTTATTAAGCTGAAATTTGTCATAAAAGTAAGTAGATACGTAGGTTTGAATGTGTGTTATCCCATCCAAACTGAACGTACCTACAACCTACGTACCTACAGCATGGTTAGTTGAGTGACATCATTCTAAATGTAATATGGTGGGACTCTCAAAATGGCCAAACAATTGTTGAAAAAATTTAGAGAGAGCAAAAAATCAAAATGGAGGTTCACAATTCGGTTGTATATATATATATTTTTTTTATGTTTGATATTGCTTGGGATGACTTGGAATGACGGACTTATGTCCGTCATTTATAAAAATATTAATTTATATAATATACTAGCTGCCCGCCGCGACTTCGTACGCGTAAGAAGATCGTTCATTTCACGCTCCTACCCGCACTCAATGCACCCCCTCCAAGCGAATGCTTCAGTACCACATCTGCCCTGTTCGTGTTTCGCTCCTAGCTCAATTCTTCTGACCCAATATATTAATGTCGAGTCAGTGGTCAAGCATAGATTTATGTATTTGAATGAAAAGTAACTCCTATCCCTTTCTCGCCCCGCCTCTATTCTGCTCCCGTTCGGCTCCCAAACTGTTCCTGTTCTACTCTTCCCGATTTCAGATCGCTCTCACACCATTTTCACCCTACACTCACTCGTGATTCTGCCTCGCACCTGTCCCACTCCCACTTTGTTCTCGTTCCGCTTTCACCTCGCTCCCACCCCGTTCTGTTCCGCTCTTGTCCCATTCGCTCTTCGCTCCGTTCACACTTTGCTTTTCTCCCGCTTTTACCTCGTTCCTACCGCACTCCCACCTGACTCCTGTTCCGCTTCTGTTTCGATTCCACCTTGCTCCCAGCTCTGGTTTGTTGCTACCTTTTCACTCCCACTTCAATCCTGCTCCACACTCACCCCCTCCCACCGTAATCGCACCCCTCCCGCTGTATTGAAAGATTATTTCAATACAGCGGGATTCAACTTTCAGATTAATTGCATAAATATTTTATCAAAATCGGTTGAATAGTTAGGTTTTTAAAACAAATTTGCGCATTTTTTAATTCAGTTTTTTAAACTATACTTATTTATACAGGCAAGTCAGTGGTAAACGTTTCTCTTATCCGGTAGATAGTTACATTTTAGCAAGCCCACAATTTACTCTACATACTGCGAAATTACAATCAAAGTTCAAACGAATTCACCCACACAAATGTCAAGCGCCAAGGCTAGTTTTTAGAACGTACTTGCGATACAATGACTTTTGACTTTGACACGCCGACCTTGCAACACTGACCGCGGATGGAGCACCTTCCATTACATTACTGTCACAATAAACTAACACTATTGTTATTTAAAAAAAAACATTGTCATTTCGTTATGCACGTACGAAACCTATTTAGATCGAGTTAGCGTGCTGTCTGATCTTTTTGACTGGCTTCCGGCATTTGTGACTTATTTACTGGGCCAAGGTTCAGGCCAAATTCAATGTCTAAATTATTATATCATTAAATTGCATTTTTCATGTCTTATAATGTAGCTCATTGTCGCAGTTAGGTATAGAATTAGGTTCCGGAAATTAATTAAAGTCTAATTCGCGAGCCTATTACATTAACAAAAATTGCAGGATCACGCTGTTAAGACGAATTTACAACTATGTTATTCTTATTAACTATTATTAACAACAAATATATGTATTGTTATTCTCAATGTTGGTGCTATTTTTGCCGGCCGATTAAAATTTTTTTTTTTTTTTTATAATTTCACTAATTAGCTTCTAGATTAAATGTCACAATATTATTTTTCTAGCATCTAAACTAAATTTGCAGTTTAGTACAAATATAAATAATTATAGTTTAAAAAACTAAAGCAACCGACTTCTCATGAATGCCATTGTCAGAACTGGACCAAATTGGGACTACACGGGAAGCACCAGCTTTCGAATAAAAAAAGAATCATCAAAATCGGTTCACCCAGTCCAAAGTTCTGAAACTACGATTATGTCTATATTTTAGACTCAAAAACCGTTAATGACATGACAGTTGAAAACATAACTTATACCACAACGATAACAGCTTTCATAAATTTCTTCTGTGGCAGGCAGGGCTATGCACTAAAAAGCAATAGGTATTGATTCACGTCGTAAGCTCGAACAAAACATTGCACATATCGTCCTTCCTGAATGGGATTTCCCAAATAGATATCTAAGTAGGTATGTACATATAAATGATGAGCAAACTGGTTTCTTCTAGGCAAACAAGCTCCTTCTCAGACTAAAACTGTTGTTTAAGTCTACCGTCGAATATAAAAATACTAATTTCTCTTTTTTTTCTATCCGTACTGTATCCAATGAAGGGAGCATCGTGAATGACGCAGACGGGCGCCGCAAACATCGCCAGCATTGCCGCGCCTATCCCGTTGCCAAACACTCACACATACTGACTATGCTTACCTACACTTATACGTCTGCTCATCTAGACTAGTCTAGGGTTGCTCTACTTCTTACTCGTATTATTATAGTTTTTTTGCTTTTGTTTTGAATATAGGTATTTGACCACAACTGACATGATATGAAGTGGCAATGAGTAGTAAGATGGTGAACACACCTTACCCATAATAAGAACCGGTTCTCAACTGAAGATGCTGGGATACACCATGAGGTGCTTTATACAGATTTTCAGTTTTATTAGCTAGCCAGCTGGGCATTATGTTTTTTACCAGATTTCAACATCAATTGAAATTGATTGTAGGGATTCAAACCCACACCTCACGCCATCATACAGCTGACTAAAAAATATGACTTCAAAACTGTAGTTGTTGGTGGGATTATGGTATTAAATCTGATATGATAAAATAATAAAAAATTCCGGTCAAACTTTTTTTATTACGCTTTAAAGTCATTGACGAGTAAAATATCTGAAGTTACAAATATATAATACATACAATTACATTATAATATGCATATAGGAGTACAGATATATGGATACGAAGTTTGTTTTACTAAGTTAATATCCCTGGTGTCAGTGTTTAGGTACAATGTGTGCGTACAAAAGCCTCGGTGTACCAGTCTACGTGTACTTTAGCCTTGTGTTTTACTCTAGGTAGATAAATATTTAAATATAATCGTCATTTTTTTTTCTTAGTCATTATGGGATACAATTTAAGAGTCATACTTTAATGATGAGAGTCATAAAACGATACATAGACTTTTTTATTTGGATTTTGGTAACTGCTACATTTTCGTAAATATGTCTGAGTGGAAAATATGGAAAGTTTCACTTTACAGCAAAGAACGCAACCCTAACATGCACCTCAACACTCAATAGAGGGTGCCACAAAGGACGCTAGGTCCTTAAACGCCGCCTAGTATTAGAAACCATCATCCTTACAATACCTAGATTTACATAAGTTCTATTTTACAACTGCTCGTAATAAGGCTTCGTATTGAATCCGTGCGAGCAAATATTGGATGCAGTGTTGCAACACTGAATAAAAACTGAGCTCTATTTTACATTTCAGCTAAAAGCTGTATTGCCAGTGTTACTGTTTTGTGAAAAAGTCGTGCATTATTAGTATTTTAGGATCATCGATGTACCTATTAGTATTAAATTCGCTTTGCAGTTTTACCTGCCTTAGAGCAACTGTTAAAGATAGTTGTAGTATTTATGGTATAAAAGTTAGTATGCATTTTATACGGCGGTGTTTCCCCTGAAAAACAAAAAAATACTAAATACTTCAGTTTTTGTCAACTTCCGCTATTGAAGGTATTTGAATGCTAGCTGGGTTCCAATAGCCAGTGAAACGAATATGTAAGCCGACTGTCGACGGAGCCCTGCCTTCTATGGAAGCGCTTGTGCGAAATCAAGCTTGCCTGAAAACTCCTCGAGGTTAACAAGAAATGAATGCTGAACCATTTGTTCGAGTTTGTCGTTTACAAGTACGGAATTTTGAGAACACGGTTTCCTATCACAAACTTACTAGGGAAATCATTGTGTTTAATACACCTAATTGTACAATAAAAAAATATTTTGGTTTTGTGTGTGGGGGTGTGTGTTTTTTTTATAATTTTGGCGATTTTATAGGATAGACGGCTTATTGTTTGCACTTTAGTTTTTTTCTAGAAGCTGGCCATTACTTACTTAATCCTAACAGCTTATTAAAAAAAATAAAAGGCTTACCATTTTTCTAATATCTGAACAACTAAACCTGAAATCACGAAAAAAATGAGCGAAATATCTGAGCATTAAAATGTAAAGTTTTAACATCTAATATCTCAGAGTGACGAACGTGGTGCACTACCACACCGAATAAAGAATTATTGGAGCCACCCGTTCTGTGTGGCATTGGCCTGTTATGGTCAAGCGTGACGCTTGTTTAGTTGTATAAATAAAAAAAATGTGTCATAGGTAAGTACTTAGGTCTTCAAGCTTATAGAAATCACCTCCAGTGTCTAAAATATCATACTAGCTGCACCCAACGATTTCATCCACGTAGTGATGAAAGGGGGTGATGATGATAATAAAATATAGCCCATATCCTTCTCAAACTCCTACAGAATCTCTATGCTAAATTTCATAAAGATTAGTTCAGCTGTTTGGTCGTGAAAAGGTAACAAAGAGACAGAAAAACAGACTTTCGCTTTATTGTATTATTAGTCAAGATAAGGATTTGATAATATGACATTTTCAACTTAAAAACTTTTAGAAAAAAAATATTTCAATAGCTTATTTTATTGTTCTAGTAATATTAATTAATTAATTATCATAGAATAGATCTGTCTCGTAAATTTCCAAGACGTATTATTGCATTCAATTTAACATTAACTAATATACCTGATTAAAGGCTTATAATCACTAAGCGATTACGTTGACTAGTTAGGATGATTGATAATATTACCTACCTGTTACAAGTAGCTTTGGTGGCAGCTTGAATAGTTTAAACAAACAAAAAATCATTTTCTATTCAGACTGTAATTGAATATCTATTTACAATTTTTTAAACAACTCGAAACTCTTGCTAGAAACGACAGACATCGAGTCAAAATTATATACCTCTGCCATCCTCATTAAAAAGGTGTACAGAAACGCTTAGTATGCGGCAGGATTTCCGGCGTAAAAAGGCACTTAGCTTATTCTAAAATAGTGGTGGCTTAATTAGGTCAACAGTTCTTTCTGAGCTGTTTTTTTTCGGATATTTAAAACTTTATTCACATTTAAGCCATATAAATAATATATAATTATATTGTCATTGGTACTGTTACCTATATCATGTGCAGTATAATTTAATAATTATGCGGTAACAATAATATAAAACATACAGTCGAAGTTTCCTCCACTTTTTTGTAGTCGTTTAAAAATACTTTCATGCATATTTTTGTACAAAATATTTGATTGAGTGAGCGAAGCGAATGAAAATTTCTGCAAGCAAAAATCTAGCAAAGTTTTCGTTCATCTGTCCGGATGTTTGTTGGTACCCACGTATAGATCATATTTGTCACCGAATCTTGGCTTAGATTCCTCATTTTTATAGTTTTTTTTTGTTGTCGAGAATTTTTGATAATTGTGGCATTTCTCACAAAAAGGGGGAAAGTTTGCTGCAGCGCCATTTACTGACCGATTTTAATACTTGTAATACTTATTTATTAAAAAATGTTTGGTAGGTACTTAGTTGTAAGCCAAATTTCGCCAAATCGATTTAGAGGTTGTGACATGAAATCTCGGATGAAAACAGAAGAACTTTGCTATGAGACCATTTTTCTGCCGATTTTGTCAATTTTTGACAAAAACATTCTAAATAATTTTAATAAGTAGATATTTCGAGGACAGACTTTTTAGAATAAGTAATTATGCAAACGTTTGTGCTCACGAGGTATACTGTTCGTAAAACTGCTAGATTCAATGTTTCACAACAGCCAGGTATCCCGCGACGACGGCTCATTTATTTTCAGGGTAAGCTCTAGCTTTTCAACCTTTATCTTCATTGTTTAGCAAGACACGCAATATCACACTGATAAATTTGGACTTATTGCTAGTACACCTATTACTTAAAGATCATTCCTTCAGATTCCGTCTGCAAATGCCACGACGCCACAGATTCGAGTCGTGAATTACCATAGCAATTGTAGCCGGCTCGCATTCTACTCTCGTACATTGAGCTGTATGTACTAGAGGAGCTATCTGTAGCAAAATTATAGTCACATTTTGTAAAGTAAACAAAACAACGTTACAGCACTGGAATAATAATTACCTACGATTGTATCTACGATTATACGATACCATTGATATTTGCAACGCAGAATTGCATGTAAGTATGGTGTGTTTTCTCGCCAGCAAAATGTCGAAAATGTCGAAAGCACTGAGTGAGGTGCGGCGCTTTCGCCGCAGTTGAATGTAACAAAGTAGCTATGAGTGGCGTCTGCTCTCGTACGTAAGTAGTTAAGTACCTACATATGTAGGTACTTGAACTATATAGTTCAATGTTCGCGTAAGAATGAAAACTTTGGGTATACTTTTTATTTTACATAGTGTTTTGGTATCACACATTTTGTATATTTGCCAGAGTCAAATATTAATAATAATTAAGACTTTTTTTAACCATTAGTCAATTAAGTCATAGTACAGCAAAATAAGTGACCGTCAAAATTTAATTCAGTGGTGGGTGTATACTAAAATTTTCTATGGAGCTTAGCCAAAAACGTAAAAATACTTTTTTCACCATATTAGACAACAAAGATTTAACCACATTTCACTATTATTAGTTAAAAGTTAAATCATTATCAATTTTCACATAGAAATCCACAAAAAAAAATACAGCAGCGATGTGATTTCTCTGCGATCGCGCCAAAGCATGGTTATCATTATTTAGGTATAGTTGATTCCAAGTTGTCATGACTCATTGTTTCAATACCATTATTCATAAAGATAGTTAAACCTATATATTTCACCTAAAAAAATATGTAGGGTAAAATATATAACATATTTAGTCACCTTGCAACATGCCAACAAAAAACAATCTCAATATGTACATTTTTTTGGTCGTTTTCCTTCTTGGTCCAAATGAAATATCGGAGCAGTTCCACTAAATAAATTCTGGAAAATCTGATCGGTATCACCGAATAATCGAGACCCTGAGGGTACCACCATTAGCGCTGTGTAATAAATCTCTCCGCACAAATATTTCCGATATGATTTAAAACAATATAATATCATTCAACAATTACGTGGACCGTTCAGCAAACATGTTTATGTTGGAGGCAGTATTGGTTTTGTACAATGAATAGGTGCGACGGAACGAGGAGGCCACGTGTCAACCGCGTTTTGCATAATAATATGCGCTAATATTGACTGTATTTCTTGGAGAGCTTTCGGATTGTTTACGTTTTTCAATATTTTTCTTTTGCAAGGCTAGGTGTTTAACTATAACTCTTAGGGAGTATTCGGAAGATATTTCACAACTGCGACACTTTAGAAACTAATCATCTTACCAGTGTAGCCGTTATTGATCATTGCAGAGTTTGATAATTTAAAATATAATTTTGAGAATAAATGACAATCAAAATTAAGAGATTTTGACGTTTAAAAACGTAATTTTCACGAATGTTACAATTTGAAAACTCATGAGAGTGTCTGTGTATGAAATAAGCAAATATTTTTCGAGTCTATTGTAAAAGCTACACACATTTGGCCACACATTTTTTTATATTTACATCTAAATACAACTACATCGTGGTAAAATATCAGACTCTTTCAATACTTCAGAATCTTAATATATATGTAGTAATGTGCTACTTAGTATAGTGTATTACCGGGAACTGATACCACAAACACGGTTACGTCCAATCGCGCTTTCCATTGTTGGTTGAGTGATAATCCACAAATCAAGCTCTTATCGCAGCATATCGCGGCGTGCCTAGCACGATATTGCCCTTTATTTATCTTAACTCAACAATTTATATGTACTAATCTTAACTAGAATCTGCATACCAAGGAGATTGATGTTTATATGACAATTTACGCACTATTAATAAACCATGTTTCTAGAATATACTTCTACTTGG
This sequence comes from Lycia hirtaria, assembly GCA_947563715.1. Taxonomy (NCBI): domain Eukaryota; kingdom Metazoa; phylum Arthropoda; class Insecta; order Lepidoptera; family Geometridae; genus Lycia; species Lycia hirtaria. The sequence continues at coordinate 36,647,818 of OX387381.1, read as the reverse complement.
TAAGCTATACCCGAAAATAAGACCGATTTTTAATGAACCGAATTTCTGAAACGCGATAATGTTTTTAGTAGATATTCTACGCCGATATTGAAAACGTACCGGTTTCATTTTGAGTTTTTACAGGTATATATATATATTATTTTAACTAAAATTATTTTATCGAAAATAACTTTCTACTTCTGTTTGTAACTCTTTCATGGCTAAATGGCAAAATCGGCTGCGAAGTATACAAAAATATAAACAACTGGCTCCGTGGTTATACTATACACTCATATAATAATATAATATACACTCATATATTTATATGGCATCTCAGCTATCTCTGTACCGAAACTTCAGCTTGATCTTTTAAACCGTTGCTTTCACTTTAATGAAATTAGTTAAAAATAGATGGGTAATTTGAAGTCTGACAGGTACCTAGTTGTAAGTTTCTTCTTCTTCTTTTTTGTATTGGACCCCGCGATTAACGATTTGCCAGTATCAAGTATTGAAATATTTTCAAGTTTCTTGTATAATACAAGTTATTATAGTGTTCTAGTCACAGTCTAGTCTATTCTAGTCAAAGTCATGTAAACAGTCATTTTCAAGTTTAAATCTTGCCGCAGTAAAGTGATGGTGACTTTACTTTACTTTACTTTAGCTTCTATGAAGTTTTGCCGACAACGTAAAATCACACGTTTCACTGCTTTATTTCACTTGCCCACACTCACGCACTTAATCGAACACTTAATGAATAAAACACCACCGTTTTTATAGCATTAATGTTCAAAATAACACAAGTTTAGGAAAATAAAACAAAGCAACAACATGTTACTAAGACGTTCCCGCCAAAAACTCTAGTTGTATGCAAAGTTGTAAGTTTTAGATTAGTTTGAAGATTCTTCTTCTTCTTGTTTTTGTTTTGGACCGCGCGATTAGCGATTTGCCAGTGCCAAGTATTGAAATATTTTCAAGTTTCTTGAATAATACAAGTGATAAAATGTTCTAGTCACAGTCTAAGTCACGTAAATAGTAATTTTAAAATTCGATTCTTGCTTCAGTAAAGTGATGACGACTATACTAGAAGCTTCTATGGAGTTTTGCTGACAACGTAAAATAACAAGTTTCACTGCTTTATTTCATTTGTTCACACTCATGCACTTAATCGAACAATTAATTAATAAAGCCCCGCCATTAATATCGCATTAATATTCAAAATAGCACAACTTTAGAAAAATAAAACAGAGTAACAACATGTTTCTATGACATTCCCGTCAAAACTCTACTTTGAAGATTATTTTGTCTAATAAAACTCCAAAACTATTTATTGAAACATTAACAAATAGATCGTGAGCTCTTCCCTATTTAAACCAACCATACGATTTCATATTCATTCGCTCCAGGATTAACATAACAAATGCGAACCTAGCCGTAACGCTGTGGTCACTGGTCACCTGCATTGTGTCACTGTTGATGTATCGTCCACTGAACGAACATTTTACACGTATTGATTCAATGTAATGGTTATATAATCGTTATAAGTATGCGTCGGATAATTTTATTTCTGAAGAAAGAACACTAGCTGTAACATACGCTAATTAGCGTAACACAAGCGTATCACTATCACTGATAACAAGTATAAGTTTAGAAAACCCAAAACCCTTCGACAAAAAAGACGGCTGACACTCTCGATGAAATCTTCTTTCAAAGAAACAAGATCAAAATCGGTTCATCCGTTTGAGAGTTGCAATACCACAGACATATACACATGTATATAGATATACATGTCAAACTTATAACATCCCTCTTTCTGGGTTGGGGGTTAAAACACATATACAGAGAGAGATAGAGAGAGAAACGCAAAAAAAATCACAGCACGCTTGTTTATTCGAGGAACATAAACTTTCGTAAAAAGATCTCATTCTAAGGGTGGATATATTGGACATATCCACCAATATTCACTATAATAGGTACAGCGCAGTTCTACCTTACCCACCTACTTCTTCATTATACAAATAAGCACAGAATTCGCCCTATTACATAGAGGAAGTTTATTTTACCACAACTAACTAAAGATATTTCAGTAAAGCTTACTACATTAATGACCTTAACCAGGGATATGACTAGATAGTTGATTAAAAAATATAATTAGATAGTTAGCAACTATAAAATTTAATTAGAATATTTAATTATATTTATTAATTACATATTAATGACGTGTAGACGATCCATTAACAAAATTATGTCTCGTTGTTCCAGAAATCCAGTGCAGTTGTGACGCACGATGCAATCGCGCCATATTCAAGCACACTGATACATCCTGAAAGTTGCGTCTAAGAATAATCATGGAGCTTCGAGTATTCGTCGTGCTGGCGTTTGCCTCCCAACTTAGTAAGCATATTTACTTATAAACTGTTTCGGAAATAGTTTTTTGTTTGAAAATACTTTCATATTGGTCTCATAAAAATTTCATTAAAATTGGTTCCGTAGTTTGGTTTTTAAAACAAAAATGGCGCATATTTAAGTCGGTTGTTACAGATTCTTATACCTTCTAATACTTAAATTATTAATGTGCTCATAAAAATTAATAGCTCAAATATTTGAATATGTTACTTAAATAACTGGTAAATGAAGAAGATTTTTCAGTTTATAAATCTGTAACTAATGACTTGAAGAGTCATACAAATCTTTAATTAAAAGCACAGGGCACAAGTGCAGAAAACTCACTGCGCAAGCACATTTAATTTAACAGAGATTCTTACAATACAATATAGCACAAGTCAAAGCACAAGAGCTAACTGGTGAGCTTTTATAGAGATCATCTCATTCTATCTCTAGCTCTTATATCTTCTGTCGCGAAGCAAAGTACTAAAGTGCCTTCGTCATCGACACAGCACAGGACTGTATCTAAATTTCAGATTGCATCTATGTAAACTCAATTTTTTCTCGGCCTATGACTTATCGTTATAAACAAAATACATTTTTGTAGCCAGCACACATGTATCTGCAATAGTTGCACATTATATAAAGTTCAGTTCTGACTGCAAGGAAGTTATTTCGTTGCTATTACAAATGAGCACTCTCATGGCGCTCAGACGTAATGAACTTCATTTCCCTATGAAAAGACTACTCCAATGTACAAATTGTACAAGTACTTAGTACTACGCGAGATCGTGCTGCATTCATATCTAATAAGCTTATATGTGTCACAGTGTGGGAACGAAATGCTAATGTTGTTTTACCTAGAGCACAGAATACAGAACTGACACTCTTTGCCTCTCGCCAATCTAGGGTTCCTCACCCGCTTTCCGCGCTCGCTCTGTCGTTTCCCAGAATTTGGTGATGCGGTTGTCAGTCGAGACAAGGGTTGCGAGATTTAAGCGCTCGAATCCCAATTGACGTCATGAGCGTGCGGCACCCAAATGACAACCATAACTTCATACATGTGTGTGTTATATCTGTAAATAACACACACGTGTATGAAGTTACGGTAATTTGTGTATGATCACAGATTAGCACGCGATATTATTGTATTGAAGTGTCCGACGTGTATCTAAAGTCAACACGAATTCAAACACTTGTCACTTAACTCGCTATTTGTATAAAAAGTTTATGTATCTATCTATCTATCTATTTTTCAGTTTTCTTGTTTTCCTCTCAATAATATCTTGCGAAATTAAGTCGGTGCAGTTTACTTATCGCTAAATTCCTAACAAACTGTACATTCATATACAGATACAGTGATATATGGAAATATATGGATACAATATATCCTTTCAAAGTATAACGTTTGATGTATTTATAATTCGAAATTTTGTTTAAAACTACGTGTTCATTTATGAAAGTTTCGAATTAAACATAGCCAAGAACACTCTCAATGAAATCCGCTTTCAAACAAAAAAAAAGTACATTAAATCAGTCCATCCGTTTGCGAGATATGACGCCACAGGCACACACATACCTATATACAGATACATACGTGAAACTTAGAACACCCCTCTTTTTTGGTCGTAGGTTAAAAAGTTTTTAGCTGTTTTAATACATAGCTATTTTGACCAGGAATCTATGATTAAGCCTCCTAAAACTATCTGCCAGATCTCATCCATTCAAGGCATTCTCAAAGAAAAGATTCAAATCTAAATAGAACCAAACTAGTAGCCAACATAAGCGGCGCCGCGGCCCCTGCTAAGTAATTGAAAACACATAGATTGGAACAGCGTTCCCGATACGCATCTAAGGTGGACTATCTCAGCCCACTTGCTAGCAAATGGCTTGGAAGTAAATGGGATACAGTGTCGCGACCCCGCCTGAATTTGTTATTCGCTACTCACTTTTCACCGTGAATGCGCTCAGTATATTCATATTTGTTTTGTTATATTTGGCTTTGAATATTTTTTTTGGATATCGGATATGAGGGTACTCGAGATATGGAAATAATTTTATGAAATATTTATAGTAAGTGCTGTCACTTTTAATGTTAAATAATAAAATGGTTGTCTGTTAAGTTGGTTAACATACGAAAATTTTACGTGATAGCGATGCGTCACAAGCCGAACGCTTAGGCCGATCGTGCCTCTCTATCGCTTGTTCCGCGCTCTCGCTTGCACGCTCGGCTCAGGCGGAACGTAACATTGAGTCATGCTTTTTGGTGGGTGCAGCCGGCGTTCATCGATTTGTAAGACGTTATCACGTCAATAAATGAATGATTATATTCGTTATTTATTTATCGCCGTGTCCCAACTCAGCGGTAGCATGTCCGCTTCATAAGCAGAATGTTCAGAGTTTGTTCAGTTGTTTAAATGGTTAAATATATGTTCTGGATCTTAGTCTTAGTTGTCGTTGTTAGGGTTCCGTACTCTATACTTAGAGTCCAACCCTTATTGTTTTCGCTCGTCTGACCGTTTATAATATGTGCCTCTGTCACAAATGCCTAGCAGTTGAACTTTTTAACTACAATTTTCATTATGGCATTATTTATGCTGCTTACTGACCTAAAGCCAAATAAATAATCAAAAGTTATTTTGAAATTTGTACATAACGTGAAATATTCCGAGAATTTTGATAATTTTCCATGATCAACAAATTTCATTTTCCGTATAGCCAAACTGTTGTTAAATCTCGCGTAGCACGTAGCACTTTCGTAGAGGTAGAGGTGTAGCATATGCATTTAGTACGGCATCCTGAATGCGAGGTGTTCGACGCGCACTTGACAAGCTATGAAAGCAAATAGTTATTTTTTTTAACTTATTTATATTGGGACTAATGATGAAAACATGAGTTATTATTAATAATTAAAAAAACAATAAAGTAAATAAATATAACCCGTCTTGCCTCCTTTGTTTAGTATTGTTATCGGGTTGGTAATTTCTAAAGTAAAAGCTATAATTTTTTTCAGATACCTATGGTAGGAAGAATGTAGGTAGGTATGGTAGGTAGGAAGAATGTAGTTATGAACGCTACATCGTAATTTATTAATAAAAATGTGTAATATATTTGTTGTAATAAAATTATTTCCCGCTCGTTTAGTGCGCAAGTAATGTGCCTTAGTTTCACATAGAAATTCGCATTAACTTGGAAGGCTCAGCAAACACTCCTATCGAGGACTTAACGAAACCATATTCACAGGCCATTAGGCCAGCAATATCTACGGCTTTGTTTGTAAACAGCCTCCCTTTTTAAGCCATATGAAGGTAGTATTACAGATCATTTGCGATCCAATGGAACTGAAGTAACTCCACGGCTTCGTCCTTATCAGCACTCCACTCAAGGAGCTTTGCATAAAGCTTCCGTAAGTGATCTTGATATGGAACGTGCAAGCCATAGAGCCTGACTTATTACTTGAGTGGCGTGATAAGCATGGATGTTTGGCACTATAAGCTGAACCTTTCATAAAATAGTCATGCGAGATAACTTCTAAAGGTGTACGTTTATGAGAACGTAACACCCGCCAATTTTATGACGAAACACGTGCCTGAAGACGGAGGATCTCTTGTTATTTCTAAGCGTTACGCGTAAAATATCTTTATGATGTTGTTTTTGGTAACATATATTACCAAAACGTTACACAATATTCCGGGCTTTATGTATTTTCATTGTTTTTCTCAGAGGCTTTATCAGTTCCATTGTTATTTAACCGACTTAAAAAAAGGGGGAGGTTCTATGTTCGACCGTATGTATGAGTTTTTTCTGTGTATATTCGAATTCTCGTGAATTGATTTATAATTATTTTTGCATTGGCATTTCATTATCATAAAGCGTCTGGATGTTTTATGAAATCCAATATCTATATTACATGAATGTATATTTTTTTAATCAATTTTAATTTAGTAGTTTAGTAACCATCTCCATATGATTATTTTGTTTGAGAGTGTTTAAAGTTTGCTGTTTCAGTTTTTTTAAGTTTAATCTTAAAAATCTAAAGAAAATACTTGCACTTCTTCCAGGTTGTATGGTGTCAGCAGATGGAGGGAACCTCCTCACGCAGACTGTGTACGGGTTTTTGGACTTCACGACGACCATCGGCAACACTGTGATGGTCTTTTCTCCTCAATCAGCACCCGCTCCAGGTCATATCTTCTTGGATTATTTTAAATTTATCTATGATTTCCTTATATTTACATAACCATCTAATCCCCCAACCACGGTCAAATGTGGCGTTAAAAGGCCTCATGGTCCTTAATGCTCTACCTGCCCTGTAAGGGAATATATAGATAGATTTGATCTTATCATAAGATCCCTTCCATTGTAAATTCCTTTACATTGTAAATATACATATACATAAGATTTTTATGTATATGTATATTTATATAAATGTATCAAACTGTTATTAAAAAGACTGTTTGACTTTTTAAGGAATCGAACAGAAATCTCAAATGGTTGTTGAACTAAGTAATAAGGACCAGAGAGTACAGTATTTTAGTATTATTATTATTGTTTAAGGAAAGCTGCAAAAACATTTACCGTGTATTAAGTTGCGGTGGGGAATTTTAGTTTTTAAATATCCAAGATGATTTTTTTATAAAAAAAAATAAAAATATATAAATTGTATTATTTTTAGATTTAGACATACTTACAAATTAATACAGTGGTATTTAAAAAATCATATTTTCAAAAATAGCTCCAAAGAAAGCCAAGAGTAAATATTAGAATTCCAATGAACAAAATGTTGGATCTGAGCTTGTTTTAGTCCCTTGAGTTTACTTTTGTGTACACCTAATAATAATATAATTTCAATTAAATTTGTTTAGGTTGTTTTTACTCACTGAAGTATTTAAGCTCACAGCGTTTTACTATTATATTTTCAGAACCACCGAGTAGCGAAGCGCCAATCCAAGAAAATATCATCGAAACGAAACCTCCTCCTCCATCCGTGACCAGCGTCAAGCCTGAAGCCATCAAACCCAGCAAAACAGTCGACGAAAGCAAAACAAACAAACCACAGGCACAAGCACCACTTTCCAGTGCAATATCAGTCGTCACGTCCAGAAATGAAAATCAAGTGCCCAATGCACCAAAATCCGCAGTAAAAGAACAAAAACAAATTATTACGAAGGTTGAAGTAGTTGCAGGTCCCTCTAAAATTGTAGAAAATAATTCGCCTAAACCGCCATCTAAAAGTAATAAATCATCGAGCAAAAATAAGAAAAATGAACCAGTCAAGAGCGTTACAAACATTGTCAGTAGCAAGGTTGAAGTAAAGCAAGGTCCGCCTTCATCCGCTATTAGTTCCAAACTCAATAGTGTCGTCAATGTGAAATCCAGCCAATCTGACGAAGAACCTGCCATTTTGATAACAAATAATAATATTGGAGAACCCGAATATGACTTTTTGTCAAGACAACCTTCAGAGTTCGTAGAAGAAACTTACAAAGTTATAAACATACGGCCTTCTAAAGCCCATGGTCAAAAACCTAAGCATGGACACAAAAACAGAAATCATCCACCGACTCCACCTCCTGAAGATGACGAACATCCTATTGGTCTGGTAACTACTCTAGGAGGAACAATAGTCAGGGATGGTCTCACTACTGTTCATGAAACTAGCGTTATTGGAACATACATTTCAGGAAAATATGCTCAAGTCTTAAATAGCAATTCAAAAATCTTACAACCCGCTCACAGGGGGAAGATATCACCTACTCCTGCACATAGAATATTAAAGACTGCAGCACCAGCCATAGCAAAGAACCACCGTTTCAACTTAGAGCCAACGCCGTCGATTGTAGACGAGGAATCCAATTTTGGTAAAACTACACGTAGACAGCCTAGCAATGGAGCATCCTACAAAAATCGACACCGCTCCCAGCAAAATGTTCCTGACAATGAAGGTCATGATAATACCCCCGCTAGTCAAACTAAAAAGTTTAAAAGTAGGAATTCTGCCCATGCTCAAAGAACTCAAAGGTAATTTAGGTTTCTTTAGCATCATCCATCGCAGCAGCTGTTTCATTCCAGGCAGTCAGCATCGTCGTAGTATTACCGACCTTCGGCTACTCATCAATTGCATGAACACATCTGAAAGCTTCAGTGATAGCTTGCCATTTCATTCATTCAATTATTTTAATAACATATATGTTTTTATTTGCAGTACACGATTTGGTCGACCTGGAAAAAAACCTCAACCTACAACCGTCTCTGTTTTCAGTGAAACTTCTACAGCTTCTTCATTTTCGAATCGAAGGAAGACTACGCGAAGTGGTGGTCAGAAATCAATTGTGACTCCAGCGAGTAATAACGATTCGAGACGTGGATTTAAGCCCCGCATTCAGGCCACTCCAGTAGAACAAGTGACGCCGGCTCCCTCTACTAGTGTTTACAAGTTCAAATTGAATCGAGCTCCTGGATCAGGTCGTTGGCAATACAAAACAAGCCCTAAACCTAAAGTGACTATCAGAAAAACAATGGGCGAAGACGAACAACAAACTACACCAAATCCGAACCCTCTCTTAGACGATCCTCAATCCAACGAACTTTCTTTGCAAGCAAGATCAGATAACGATCTCGAATTATCAGGATCCCAAAGTGGACCTGGGACATTGCTTGAAAATGATACTGAAGATAATTCTATCGAAAAACCACCACCAGTGGAAACTATTAAAGTTGAAATTTCAACTCCCGCTGAATTTCGAGATGTTTATTACGAAATTGCTACTATCAAGTCTCCATACACTTTCCAGGTAATGTTCGAATATCGATTTGTGTTAACATTATTCTAAGTAAACAATACTCTAGCAGTAAATGCCAATATTCTGTCAAACTCAGATTATTCCAATTTATTCACTAACACTTACCCAAAACGTACAATTGTAAACGTAAAATTGTACAATTTTATAACATTATTTCATGCAAGAATTAGTGAAAATATAAGTTTCAAAGACATCGAGAATTCAAGAATGAGTTTGACAGAATCATATTTAGTTGCCTTCTTAACATTCTCATTTGTTTTAGGTTGGACGCGTTAAAAACACTCGTATCATAACGGTCACATCTACTATAGAAAAACGCATAGAGCCTACTCCAGTAGTTAATTTGCAAAGTACCCTCAACGAGCCGTTGACAGAAAACATCTTAGCGACCGCTTCTCCTTATGGAAAAGACCATAATTTGGATTCAAGCATAGCAACACTGCCTGCGATAACATTGTCATCCGACATGGAAACCCCGCCTCTTGAAACAGTGACGGAAACTTTCAGCACAACACAGCACATGCTGAAGACTCACATCCTTCCTGTAGTAAGAGACGTGAATATCACTAGCAGCTTAACGTTTATACAAACTTATCAAGTCACTCGACTCGTTACTGCGACAAAGACTTTGCCACCCATGGACTTCTTCCAGTTTATTCCTAGTAAAACGTTGAAAGATTTCAACGGTCGTCTTGACGAAGCCGGCTCTGAACTGAACCTCGAGTTAGATTTCGGTGACAGTAATGAAGACGAAGATGGAGTCCCGCGAAGATCCTTCCCACCTGACTTGGACCTTGCTAACATTGGGTCAGACTTCGACTTGACAGAAGTCGACAAGTACAGATCAGATAACCATTTGAGACTGAAAAAAGCCCACGGACAAAATAAGATCAACCAAGTAACAGAACAACCGAATGTAACTCCAGCCTTGTCTCCAGAGCAGGCCCAACAGCTAGCTCTTCTGAGGCTACTGAACCCTGCTGCCGCTGCACAGATCCCGAATGTTGTCACCACATCCAAACCTATTTTGAAATACGAGACAGTGTATGAATCACACGTGATTCCATTCTTCGACGGCCGAAGCACAGTACAGAGCACTATCTCTAGGCCTGTGGCTACAATCACAAAAACAGAATATGAAATAGGAACAAGTAGTCTGCCGGCCCTGCCTCTGCAACCCATTAATCCGCTTTTCCCGCAGCAATTCTCGGTAACTTCCACTCCCGTCGTCCTGAACACCGAAGTTACTGCCACCGACAGTCAAGTTCTGAAATTGACTTTCGGTGCGAAGACTCTGTACACCACATTGTTCACAACTAAAGTTGTGCCGACGGTGCTCACATCCTACATAACGTCGTCAGTGCCGGTGCAGCCGAGCGCAGGGTACCCGGGCTACTTCCCGCCCCCCTTCGCCCCCTATCCATACGTAGGCTAGTGTTTGCGAAGCTAACAAATTCTCAGTGCATCGGACGCTGAACAATCGTAAAAGTGAGTTCAAGTGTGATAGTGGATTAATGTAAATTCAGCCAAAACTTTACTGTGAACTAAAGTAGCGCGTCGGTGAAATACATGTGATAAACTATATCGCGAGTGAGCGAGCAGTAAACTGCGCGAGCAGCAGAACGCTACGATTTATGGCCTTTGTGAAAACACGAAAACTGTAAAGTTGTGTTTCTTCTAAAGTTATCTGCGCTCGGCGCAGTGCGTGTCAAAATAATACCTCTAGGATGTAATATTTACTGACTTGCATGTACCTACATAACCATAAGAATACGAAATGTAACACGATTTGTTTTAACTAGCTATAAGATGACAAGTTTATATTTTTGTAAATATTAATTTATGTAAAATGGCAATTTTGTACATACGACTATCTAAGTAAATCTTATCTTAATCTCTAAGTAATACATCACCTTATACATACTTAGTTATTGTAGATATACGTATAAGTACATTATTTTATATTTTTGTACATTTCTCTATGAACATGGGTCTAAAGTGTAAGTATAATAAAATGTCTTAAATATACCAGCTTCGTTTACTTTCGAAAGACTGCTAGAAAATGTGCAAACCAAGGTAGTTATTTAAATTCAATGGCCTGGCGAGGGTAGAACTGTGAGGGTCGTAATTTTTATTTAACTTATATCAACAAAATTAGGTACTTACTTCTTCTTTAATACCTTACCTATCTAGTGGAATATCTAAGTGCTATGTAGATATACTTTTTTAATCTATTTTTTAATCTTATGGAAACAACAAACAACGATTACATAAGACCGATTTTTGTAGTATTACTGTTACTCTCGATATGATGTTGAGCGTATATTTTCGTAAGAAAGTATGCATACGCATATACATCCGCTATATAATGTGTAAATGAGCAGTATATTAGAATAGAATAATTCTTGTAAAATCACTTATTAGCAATAAGAGAGTAGACAAAAGTGCGCTATTTATTTTATGCTATAATTCTGTCAATATGCTTCCAAATAATGTAGTCTGTGACACTCAGGCAATCAGACAAGACATAAACAAAATTAACAACACCTTGCACTTCAAAATCATGATAACTTGCGAGGAAGATGAGACAGAAGGCAGAAGTATATGCCCCAGTCCACGCAACGTTTGCATCGAGCCGCAATGGCTGCCCAAGAGAAGAAAAACAACAATCCTTGGAAGGTAAGGATGGTAAGTAAGCAACTTTATCTTCTGGTTCGACGAATTCCATCTCCGTCGCTTAACATCAGGTGAGTTGGTGGTCAATCGTAGATCTATCTCGCGTTAAAAAGGTAGCTTAATTACATTAACAAGTATAAGTTTAGAAACTCAAAAAAAAACAAACAAATAAAATCGGCTGAACCGATTTTAATAAAACATGGCTAATAACACTTGATGAAATCCTCTTTTAAATAAGTAAATAGATCATAATCGGTTCATCCATTTGAACACAACGATGTCACAGCAGATATACAGATACACTTCAAACTTATAAAACCTCTGTTTTTGGGTCGGGGGTTAAAAATAAATACGAGTGTTATTGTTTGATTAATATTTATGCTAAGCAGTGACAGTACAATACTTCAAAAGATATGTTTATTCCCATGATATCATAATAATAAATCAGGCAAAGTAAGAGTTTCATCCGCACACCGAGGCTTCCGTACTCTTATGCGTGAGACATGAACATGAACACTGACACCAGGGCTAATTACTCGACATGTGCTTTATATCTTAGAAATATTTGTAACTTCACATATTTTCTACAGTAGGAATGCTAAACGTTAACATAATAAAACTAATTGAAATAAGTGTTACAGACCTGTTTCCTTTATTCAAAGAGATAAAAATCGTAACATATGCATAATATATTTCAATATAAATAATGTCTAAACACGTTAAACTTTTAGTTTATTTTGATTTATTTATTTGATATTAGGTACTCTATCCAAATAAGTATGAAAAACACTGAAAAGTTTCGTGTATTCCTCAATTGTACATAATTAAAAACTATCTTTTGGAGCATGGCAGTGCTGTGAGCACCAGCAAAATACCATATCAAATCATTACAAAAGAATTTATAAAAAAGTGGCCAAGCCCGTGTCGAGACACGCGTATAATAGGGTTCCGTAGCGAATGCTGTAATTTAGAAGAAAACTAAGTGATAGTTACTTAAAATTATAAAATAAGATTGTAAAAGTATAAATTTTTCTGATTTTAAACAAACCGGAGTAGAGAGAAAGTACAGTTATATTTTCTCCAATATATAAACACTCTATTTAAGGTTTGTTGAAAATAAGTTGAAATATGTTCGTTGGACAGTCGTAAAGTATTGTCGCTTCATCTGTTGCACCAAGGCTGAAATGACTGACTAATCTGAGGTCAGGGTCGATGAAGCTAAGGAGAGGTGCGCTGCTACCTTCTTTGCCGATTTCTAACTTTCCTGTAGAATAACGTTTAAGAGGTTATACATACAATGCTTTCTTTTAAAAAAAAACCTACTCGCTCACATCTGTTTTGAGTCAAAAAACCGACTATAATTTCAACTGTATTCGATGGTCTTTTTCAAAGGATATACTCGGTCGGTGATGCGCCTTGCGCTGCTATATAAACTATACTCGTAGTCGGAGTTTTCCACTCAAAACAAACGTGAGTGACCATAGTATTTATTTAAAAAATGTGTGTGTGAAAACTACGTGTTTCCATAGCGAAAAATAGACTATTTCCAAAAGCATAAAAACGTTAGTTAAACAGTTAACAGTAAATTTCATGTTTTGCTGCCTATCCAAAAAACATTACTACAATTTTTTACTGGACTTGTGTCTCAGTTGGTATTATGTCTACCTGCTGAACTGTAGGTCGTGGGTTCGATGCCCTGGGTAAACATTTGTGTGATGAGCATGGATGGTTGTTCTGTGTCTGGGTGTTTCTATGTATAATATATATATATATATATATATATATATATATATATATATATATATATATATATATATATATATATATATATATATATATATATATATATATATATATTCTATTCTATTCAGCGCTCAAACGCATCAAGTACATCCACGCGCCCTCACTGTTACACGCAATCTCAAGTTGGTTGTCATATCTCGACAACCAGTTGACTAATTCTGTTCATTTTTACCACAAGTTGTAATAGTTGTATACTTTATCTACCTACCAAATATCATTAAAATCGGTTGGTAATTAACTCCGCAATAAACATCCCCCCTTTTTATAGGAACCACCCCTCCTATCATAAATCGCCGACGACTTTTTTTTTTTAATAACTCATAAAAACTATACGCCAAGTTTCATCTACATTGGTTCAAAATTATGCCCTGTACGCGAGTACGAAAACACAAACTCACAAACAAAGTGACAGACGAAAGAAAATTTTGCTAGTTGATGCAGAGACGCTTCGCTCGCTCGGTCAACAATGTGATAATAGTATCAACATCAAGCCCAGCTGTAGGCCTAGCTGTGGGCCTAGCTGTGGGCCCAGCAGTGGATCAGTTTATACAGTCAGAGTTTATCCGTAGTGAACTTACCATTATTCATCTTAATGTAAACGGGTGTAAATCGAGTCTTGGAGAGAATGCCGTCTGCGTTGGCACTTGCAACAGCTACTAATGTTTTTTGCAAACTTATATTATTTGAAGAAAAATCTGTTGGAATAAAGCCATAAATATTATTATATCTTTATTTCAATTCACACACGGTTCAGGCCCTAATCTTTCGAAGGCATCAGTAGGCTGATACCATCACTGAGAGGACTTTTACACAATACAGTTATTATATATAATATAAATTATAGTTGTTGTTATATGGATAGTGTCCAATATGAAAATTAGAACTAAAAATATCTTGGCTATTTGATTATGCTATAATATAACTCGGCTATGAGCTGATGCTTCCACACAGTGTGTACGATGCGATAATACTGTGTGTGAGCACCAGAATGAAACTGCAGCTGCGAACTTTCTCCTGCTAGTTTAGAATAGAAATAGAATAGAGAATAGAATTAGAAACTCCGAATACAGCACTACACCGCTCACGCGATTGCTGACGAAAACGGGTCTACACCGCGGCCCCACTGTCGCTCGAGTACGTGCGCGCACGTATTTCTAATACGCGCACGAAGTCGCGGGTGACAAGACGTAAAAAATAAAAGTTCTATATTAAAAGAAATACAAAATCCCCTAAAGCAGAAAAGTGGTTTTTGCAGTCTAAATTACGATTTCGTTACGCTTGATACGCAAATACAAAAAAATCAGCCAAGTGCGAGTCGGACTCGCGCATGAAGGGTTCCGTACTATCATCTATAGTAGAAAATCACGTTTGTTGTAGGTATACTAATTTTTAGTCTGTTATAGTTGTTATATAAATCCATGAGAGTTTATTCTTGCTTTTCGGGTAGTTTTGATAAAATCTATTGCTCAATTCGAAATTGTATCCATAAAGGGCTATGGTAACTAAATAGTGCACAGTACGTGCCAGCATTTAAGTCAATATTGCTAAACACGTTATCTATTTGAGTATAACCCGTTGTTTAGTTCTGTTTATAAAATAACGAGAAATCAACGAAATTCCAAGTAGTAAATTGCAAAGTTATAGGTAGGTTTTTGATACACATCCGGGCAGCATGACGACGCTCGCGCGAATACGCGCGCCTATGGCTCGCTCCGTGATTTTACCTCCCCCGCTACCCGCGCGGCCGTTGCTTATCAACCGCCTCGCGTTCGCGCCACCACCACACCGCGGCGCGGCGCTCGCACCACGTTTAGATGCACGGATTATTTTCATTTTGTGAGTTTTTATGTATTAGTAGTGTATTAGGTATTTATTTTTATAGTTAATATATTTCTAAATATTTAATTACAAATATTCAAGTTTCTACCTGTTAATTAAGATCGAGTAAAAATTGCTTAAAAATTACGTTTGTTGTATGAGAGCCCCCTTTAATATTTACTTTATTGTTATTTAATTATTTATTTTGAAAGGTAATATACAAGTAAATATTCTGTGAAAATTTGAAGCGTCTGCCTGTTACCGTTTTTAATATTGAGCAAAAAAATGCGAAAAAAAAAAACACGTTTATTGTATGGGGACCCCCCTTAATATATATATTTTTTTTAATTTTTAGTATTTGTTGTTATAGCGGCAACGGAAATAAATCATTTGTGAAAATTTCAGCTTTCTAGCTATAACGGTTTATAAGATACAGCCTGGAGACAGACAGACAGACAGACAGATAGACAAACAAACAGACAGCGAAGTCTTAGTAATAGGGTCCCGTTTTTACCCTTTGGGTACGGAACCCTAAAAATTACACTCAACAAGGGGCCATTCAAGTATTACGTAAGCAGAATTTTAGTAATTTTTAGTATTAATTATACCTATTACAAAAATAGCCTATGACACTCAGGAAGTGAAGACAAATCTAACGATTCCTCGCACATCAAAATCGGTCAATCCGCTTAGGCTGTAGGCAATCATATAGAAACATACATACATACCCACATACATACATAAATACACACATAGATACACTTAAAAACATGACCCTCCTTCTTACGCAGTCGGATAAAAATATATACGGACGCATTAAACATTCTTACAAATTCCAAAACTGAGATCGCGCTGCAAGTCGTCGTTTGTTGGTGATTCTCTTATGGACAGCAAAATCACTGCGTTCTTGTTGCCTTTTACTGCAAGATGCATCTCGAGGTAGGAGAGGCCGGTTGAATCCTTTTTAAACGTGACATGATGCAGGCTCTTGTCGTCTATCCGATGGTTCGGGGCAACGTAATAATTACCAGTTAAAGGTTGTTCTTTGCAACTCAAACCATAACCTGAAAATAATCACCTTAAATTACTTGGTCTCAAGCCGCCATCGCCGCTGCCAAAATGATAGAAAAAGCATTGTGTTAAAATAATCGTCGATGGTTTATTTGCGAAAAACTTGTGTTCCAGATAAGTGTAACACTACAATAGGTACTATACAGTATACACCAGTACAGTTTTTTTATCAGCCCTGTTTGTACAAATTGTCCCACTGCTGCTGGGCGCGGGCCACCTTCTCATTGTGAGAAGGGTAAGGCCATAGTCTACCACGCTGGCCAAGTGCAGGCTGGCAGACTTCACACATCTCTTCAAGATTATTGAGAACTCTCAGACATGTAGGTTTTCTAACGATGTTTTCCTTCACCATTTGAAGTTGGCGGTAATCAACAACCAACTTATAATAACATTAGAGATTACCTACTAAGTCTCTTGTAATATGTATGTTGGTGTTTCTAAAATAAATAAATTAATCAACAATACGCACATAACTTCGAAAAGACAGAGGTGCGTGCCGTAGGATTCGAACCCAGGACCTACGGATCGCAAGTCAGACGGTCTCTTGACTAGGCTGCCGGAAACTTCTTAGTAGTTAGATTTTTTATGTTTCTTAATTTTGAAAGGAGTAGGTATAGCATTGGTTTCTATAACTCTTCAGTGTCTGTAAAATCACCATATTTGACAGACCTCATGGCTCAGTGATGGTACATGTGTTTGCCGTCTGAGTTTTAGGTTGTTGGTTCGATCCATACCACAAACTTTATCTGCTGTTCTACTGAGTATAAATGTTTGTTCTGCGTCCGGATGTTTCATGTTTCTATGTATCATATGTATGTATTTACAACAAAACAAGTTATACCTATATATGTATTCTATCAGCCTTCTGGTTCCCATAGTACAAGCTTTGCTTAGTTTGGGGATATATAGTGTTGTGTGAAATGTGCACCAATATTTATTTATTTATTTATATTTTCTAACGATAAATGTTAAAAATTACTTACGAATTTGACGAACTTCTTCTAAAACGACATTTTCTAAACTCAGCAAAGCGTTCATTTCACTATTTATGTTTTGCTTTAATTCTGTAAATTTCTCTTCCGAAGCGCACTGTTTAAAAAAAATATCCATTTTTTTATCCATGGCGTTCAATTTTGTGTTAGTTTCTGTAGTAATCACTGATAAAACCGATGATATTTTATTTAAACTTGAACATCCTTCCTGTGTAGTTCCTTCAATAGTACAATCGGGGGAACATTTTGCATAGCCGGTATTTAAAGCAAATAGAAAAATAAAAATAAAATATTTTTCGAACATGGTGGACCTCTTTTCGCAGCTTGGATTTGTAACAACCCTGCACAGAGCCACAGACTGACGACTGACTGACTGACTTTATATTATTTATGTGGTTTTATACAGAATTATTATTCAAATTGGTGGGGATCATGTCAGACAATAGAATCAACCATTAATTAAATTGTGAATTATTTAAAGTGAATTATTATGTATCTTATAATACGCGTTAGTGTCTTTGTACGTAATTTTTTAATTATGTATGTTTATTTATTATTACTTATGTTCCTTAATTTATATTTCATGCAATTTGGTATACAAGTACAACAAACAAACAAAGTTTGTTTATAGTAGCAGTAGTAGAGAGTTATCGCTAGCAGTGTGAACTTACTAAGCTATCAACTTTATCAAAGGCTATCAACTATTGATAATTTATTACACCTATGGATATAAATAATTATATCAAAGGGATATTACATAAGTAATATTCATAAGTAATGCTCGAGCGTCCCCGTAGTTCCCAGACTGGTTCCTTATCGGTGTACACATGGAGCTGCGTGGAGTCTCATGCAACTGTCGTTCTTACCACAGATTGCCTCGCCAATAAAAATGAAACTAAAGAAAAAGCACCTCTCGAACATACGAAGACTACTCTAACCTGGTATCGGTCCATCACCACCAGAGACCGAAAAACTTTTAACCGACTTTAAGAGAAGGAGGTTGACAATTTGCCTGTATATTATTTTTATTTATAAAGTTTTGTAGAACATAGATTTTTTCATCATCATTAATGGAAAATACGGATATTTTAAACAAATTACCAATCCAGCCGGATTGCAATCCCTAGGCGCAAAAGGAAACCCTTAGAAAGTCTGTGACGACACGCTCCGCAACACAAGTGTGTACACCCCCTATATATTATGTGGCATGTAATATAGATTCCTGAATTAATAACACTATTTTTATTTACTATGCTAATACTATTTATAAATTAAAATTAATCGGTTTATTAAGAAAACCTTTATATTGTTGTCTGCAAATTCCTTATGCATTCTGGATCATCTGTTTTAATTTTTAATTAATTTTATTCTGAAAACATAATGGCATTTACCTTAACACATGTTCCTTATGTCCTAATTTAATTAATATTTGTATAATTTTAACCGACTTCTAAAAAAGGAGGTAATCAGTTCAACTTGTATGTATGTATTTACATACATACAAGTTATTACATACATAGTATGTATTCTCAGTACTACACAGTTTTTGTATATATTAGTCTGTACCAGCTTCTAACCATGTGATCTAAATTTCATAAGTGTATGTATATTTGTATCTTTGTCCACGTATTACGCAGAAACTAGAAGTCAAATAGTATCTCCCAACTTAGAGAACAATGTAAATTTTATCAAAATTGGTTCAGTAGACCTGAAAGAAATAGTTGGTTTATGTACCTACCTACTTAGGTAGATGCCCAGTTTTGATTAAAAAAAATCGGTATTACGTAACAATTGTTATTTCTCCCTTTTTAGTTTGTTAGATTGTTTTCAAGTCTGTTTTTAAAAAGCTTTTAGTCTACTTTCCCTGTTAGTATGTTAGTATGGGACAAACCTTGCGAGTTGAGTCTTGTGAGTCTTTTAAAGTAAAAGACCTTTTATTCTAGCATATTATCATCATCATCTCAGCCACAAGAACACTGTTTGGACATAGGCATCCCACGGGGATTTCCAAAAAGACCCGATGGAAGCGCCTAGCATCCAGCGTGTCTGGTATTTGTATGAGGTCATCTGTCCATCTTGTGGCTGGTTCCTACACTGCGCTTGCCGGTGCGTGATCTCCACTCAAAAACTTTTCTGCCCCATCAGCCATCATTTCTATTATGCCCTGTTCATTTCCACTTGAACTTGCTAATCTGCTGTTGTTGTTTTGTACATCTACGTATTGTACTTGAGATTCTTTGGAATTATGATAGGAAAATATCAAACAACAGATTTACAATAAGCGCCGACTTATAATCTATAGTTTCACCCCACGGTTTTGTTCCGCTTTGTTATAAAAAATGGTGATGATGATGATGATAAGTAGACTTATCCATCTACAGGTAAACTGTACAAAATTTTATAACGATCTGTTCAGCCATTTTTTGAAATCGTATCAAACTTTGCTTTGTCACTTATTAAATATCAGTTAGTATTACTTAGAATAAAATTGTGACAAATGTATTTCGAAACACCACTCATTTAGATAACAATTTTCTTAGTTGTCCTATATGTAGTTACTTATTATTTTATTCTTATTATTTTTTATTTAATCTTATTATTATTATTCTCTACTTATTTTTATTGGAATATATACGTTTATAAGTGAAAAATAATACTTTTTTTATGCATTTGGGTTAAAGCGTTAAAACTACGACAGAAAATAGATATCGGGCTGAATTTGGAGATGTGGAGAGGCCCCTAATTATTTCCGAATAAAAACCAGCGGGGGTGAAGGTTCGTCAATCTCATAAGATCGTACAAACCGAAATTTTGATTTTTTATCTCTATTGTGGGGGCCCTCTCTTGTAGAGGCCTCGGAGCAGTAGTCCCGCCTGCTCTGCCTTAAATCCGGCCCTGTCAGCAAGCGACATCTAAGATTTCTCTACCGGATATGAAAGCTCAGATATCTGTAGATAAAACACCTGAAGGTATACAGGACAAACAATCACCCAGACGGCCTTGCAAGGAGCTCAAGAATATCGTATATCCGGGAACCTTACCTACGGTTTGTGTAAACATTTTTCATGCTCAACAGCGCATTATCTTACACTTTCTGTCTGTCTAGGTATTTTCCGGAGCTCTAAGATTTATGATCCTTTCCTCATGTTTATGGCATTTTTTTTATATTTATATCCTAAATTATTTTTCATTTCGTCGAGTTATTTATTTATTTTCAAACCACTAGATGAAGTTTATCAAGCATATAATAAACAATAAAATAATCAAATCAAATAATCAAATATCATTTATGTTTCTATATATCGTTTTATGTGACCTATTCTAGTACAACCACTTGATTTACTTTGATATACCATGGGTTATTTTATAGTCAGGTGCTGATATTTTTCACTATTTCAGGTTTCGTCCCACAACAGAGACGGTACATATTATAGTAAAAACGCGGCAGAGAAATTCAAACCCATTTATTTTTCTAGATCTACTAGTAATATGCAAACCAATCAAGCCACGGGAATCTCTAAGAAAATTTGAAATGAAATGAATTGAAATGAAATTTATTTGATTACAACATACTTCACAAGAAAACAGTACATAAGAGTATATAATCAAATTACACAATCTTAGTAAAAGTGCATTGGTACCCAAACTAGGAGAACCTGTGAGATGGCATACCAATACCTTCCGCCCAGAGTAACATTTTACGAACTTTACGTTTAAAAATACACAATATTAGCAAATTAATTATGGAACACAATAAAAGCATTTAAAATAAGGTTTATTGATTAAAATATATATCAAACTACCACGCAGTGTAGTACAATACCCTAGTACAATAGAGCTAAACTGCCCGGTGTATGGGAATAATAAAATAAAATAAAATAAAATTAATGCCCAGGATTTTATTGGATATAGTGTAAGAAGTAAGTAAATCAAAGTATTTGTGTATACCTACAAACTATCTTAGGTGCATTTATTTACATATTGATACACATTAAAATTAACAAAAAAGTACAAAAAGGAATAAGTACATACAATAGAGGTAGATAATAGATAATCTTAGGTTGTATACTTTATTTTTGTTTTTGAATAGGTGCTAGGGTTAGGCTAGACTCCGGCTAGGATAAGACTTTTTAATTTTTTTATTTAATGATCTGATAAATAGATTGGAATAAACCTTTTTCCTAAATGAGACAGCCGGCTAGTGGCTGTTTCATTTAGGACAAGGTTCAGTAATAAAATTTAACTTATGTACAGTGGTTTGTAGGAAGACCAGCCATGAGATGGACAAATGACCTCATACAAGTGCCGGGAAGACGCTGGGTGCAAGCCGCTTCCGATCGGTCTTTTTGGAAATCCATGGGGGAGGCCTATGTCCAGCAGTGGACTTCTTATGGCTGAGATAATGATGATGATGACAGTGGTTTGTGAGGAATATTTTAAACCAGTGGCCAATAGTAAAGACAATACATAATAAGATCAATGATACATAATATAATTTTAGTTACACATGCTTTTTGTCCGCAGTGTTAAACATATTTTAATAAATGACCAATCGCGTGTCGTGCCACGCGCAATGTAGGGTTCTGTAGTTACATATCATAATTTATGTGACCTTAAAACAGGGTTTCTTGTTTGATACTACGAAAATATGCGTTAACTTATGTTAATTTAAATGAAATATTATTTTTTGACTTGTCTACGTAAATATTTTAAGTTGATCGACTATAATTCGATAACTTATAAAGCCTACTTAGCTGTGATAGTTTTCCTTTTAATTTCATTATATATTCTACTAGCATGAGTTTTCCATGTCAACCGTTTAGCCGGTAGAAGGGGGAAACACGTGACTCTAACAAAAATTATCACAACCCTTAATATTTCGCAAACGGATCTCTAAATTGTTTTTTTTTATTTTTTTTCAATAAATTGAAAAATGGTTTTAGAATACGGGGGTGTTCTAAAACCATTTTTCAATTCTAAAACCATTTTAGAGGGTGTTCTAAAACCATTTTTCAATTATGTTTTTTGATTACCTATCCAATGATACCCCACACGATGGGCTAGATGAGAAAAAGTAATTCATAAAAAAAGGGCTACACATGTAGCCCATTTTTTTTAATCTACGATTTTCTCAGCATCATTAATATGGATTTCTATACCAAATTACAACTTTCTAGTACCTATAGTTTTTTAACAAAACCGAGGACGAACAGACAGACGGACATGGCGAAACTATAAGGGTTCCTTGTTTACTACGGAACCCTTAAAATTAGCCAACGAGGGTGGTATGCATTTGTCTGACCAAATCATTCGCATAATAGAGCCTCATTGTGCGCTCTGTCAATTAGTGTGAATATGTATTAGAAACGCCCTGTAGACTGGCATCAAGACCGTACAAATAGCCTGTCCGTCAACCTGAGTACAAAGACGACTATTGAATCTCGCTCCATGATGAGAAGTGTATTCAGTGTAGGTATCAGATTCGGTCTTATTGAGAAGCTATTGTCTTATGTTCGGTGGTGGACGTATCGGACAGCTACCTCACTGCCGATCTGATTTCAGCTTCCCCGCTAGGGGCTTTGTTGATTAAACCACAGTAAGATTGCACATAGTAGAAAGACTATGCAAAAAAACTCGGAATTCAAGACCTAAATATAGTGGCAATAAGTGCGAATGATACCTAAGTAATTATGTTTCAATATTTAATTCTATCACTTTATCGATGCATTACCATATCTTGAAGATATAATACGCCTAACTAACGACTTATGCCAAATCTTTACGTAAGATATTTCGACAATAATATAACAAATATTTCACAAAAAAAAATTGAACATTTTCATATAAAAAAATTAGTTCTACCGAAAAAATAAGAGTTTATTATTATGTATAAAGCCTTAAGTATTTATTTATACACGAGATTTTTTAAGTACAAATTTGTTACAACTAATTAATAAGACGAACAATTGTCTCATTTGCCTACATAATTCGATACTATAAAGAACAATGTGCCTCAAAGCCCTGTGTGGCAATGCACTGCGTCCGATACTCTAAGATATTACCTGTGGATATTACCGAATGATATTATGTCTTACCGAAAAACGCTATCAAAATTGATCAAGGTTAAAAAAAATCTATCAACTTCTCGCTGGTACGAAACGGCAATTGCGGAAATAAGACAGAAATTTTTAAACGGGTTTGAGACATTGTTCAAAGTTAGTAGCGTGTTTCAGTAAGGTAGATGTTAAATATATTTTATCAAAACATTGTCCATCAATCCAGGACACAGTAGAACCTGCACACTACTGATTATCGTTCGAATAATTGACAAGTGTGGTACTTGAACAGGACTAGGTATTCGTAAGTGATATGAAATTTACACAAATACAGTACGCAGACGGTTTCAAGCGCGCTGATTGAACGAGGTTAGCGAAATCGGCTTATCTTGCGCCGATGGCGAGCGGAATGATTTCATTTCATTCCGTCGTGCGCCGGCCGCGGTTAGGCCCCCCGCCCCCGACCCGGCCTGCCGCCGGCCCCGGCCCGGTATAGCCACCGGTCGTGCTCTACAGACGTCATGAGCCAGACAGCTTTTCACTTACGTAGGCTTAGGATTCTACTCTAGGTTCGAGTTCGAGTTGTGATCTTAGTACTATGGTAGGAATCCATTTATATAAAAATATAGACTAATATAGACTTTCACTCACAAATCAGTAAGCCTTCAAGTTAGAGGTTGTGAGTTCGATTCCCACCCAGGTCAATAATTTATGTGCTTGCAATGGATGTTCGCTCTGAGCTTTGATATTTATTAAGTACGTAATATTGAAAGTACAACGGGTTAGTTCGAATTCCAATTGACGTCAGGAGCGATCGGCAATCAGACAACAACCATAACTTCATACATGTGTGCGTGTTATATACAGACGTAAACTTGTGTACGTGTCTTTGATTAGCGCGACGTTGTATTATGCGTCCGACGTGTGCCTACACATTACGGTTACCTATCTATAATCCGAAATACATTTGTTTGAATCTTACTTGCCCGAATCCGTTTCACAGAACTGCCTGATTCTATAAATGTGTTTGACACGCATTCCATAATCCATACATTTTTAGCCGTCGGTTTCATTTGCCCGAACAGTTATTTGGTAGGCTTCTGTTTTATTATATCCAGAATCCTTCTTATTTACGATTGTTCGGTTATCAGATGTATGTATTAGGTTAGGTTCGTTAGTTTTCTTTTTATTAACCGACTTCCGAAAAGGAGGAGGTTCTCAGTTCGTCGGGTTTTTTATGTGTGTTCCCCGATTAATTGAAGACCCCCGGACGGATTTGTTTTTTTTTTTTTTTTTTGTTTGAAAGGGTATATTTTCCAGGTGTTCCCGTAACAATATGACATCCAAGTAAACGAATTGCGTATTTCGAAGTCGTTTTTTTTTTGTTTTATTGAACGATTACTTGTTATACACATAAACTTTCGTACTATAAAGATTCGGGTTATCAGGTTAGTTGTCAAATGAGCTTTCTCAATCAATGCAGATTATAGATAGGCTACCATACATTATATACCCTACATACACGAAATCTTGAAAAAGAATAGATACTTATTCCATTATTTTTCGAATCAAACGACTAATTTTTTAAGATAATTCAGACACGTTCGAAATATCTTGTATCCCACGGTACGTATCTAACGTAGACAAACACCTAAGGCTTTCAACTAGAATTGTACCTAGTAAGTATATATATTTTTACTAGAAACCTAAAATCCATCCAGTAGTAGTCCCCCGGCCCCAGCACTATCATGCAAATGACAATATGCCTCCATCAATGCGATCCCTCTATTCCGCGGAAAAAGGATGAAATTGGTCCGCGGTGAGCGGCGACAGCTATACACGAATACGAAGGATTTGGCGATCGATCTGAGTGTATGTGCGTAACCAGGTGGCCACAATTTGTCTAGGTAGGTTTTGTTCGTAGGTACGAACAAAATATTGAAGGAAAACAGACTATTGGGTATTAATGATAAGGATTAAAATTTCTCAGCAGTATCACATACCTATAAGGAAATTATAAATTTAGAAAACTCAAAAAAAAAACAGATACACAAATACACAACACAAGTCAAACTTATAACACCCCTCTTTTTGGGTCGGGGGCTAAAAACGAAAACTCACGTTTGGAGCGGCAAATTTCGTAGATATTCCATAACTTATTCAATATGTTTATGGTATTAAACAAGGAGTCCTTGAAATGCAACTACAGGGCACTGCGCGTGGCCTGACACGCACTTGGCCAATATTTTTGTACAAATAATGGGTTTGCGCTTGACCACCAACTCACCTACGGGCCCAGAGAACTCTGAGTTCACGAACTTAAAAACCCACCTGTTTAACGCTGCTGATGAAGCAATATGTTGCGGTCTACGATAAAACGCTTATCTAGACTTAATCAATTCACTCACGACTTAAGACATTCAGATTGTCGAAATCTATTAGAAAAAATATTGAAGACCTTCGACATTGGAATCAATGTCGACGGTCTTCAATATTTTTTTCGATTGATTTGATTTCATCATGAGGAACTTTTCAGTTCTTCGCATACCATTATAACTACGACAATAATTTATCTTATCTATTGAAATCTGCACAATCAAGCCGCTTACCAATAATGAGAATATGAGTGATAATGAATTATAATGACATTGATAACATAATTCAGTCAACGATAAACAATAGGACTGATTAAACAAATAGTTGAAATAAAGCGGAAGTGCACGTATTGTTTGTTTTTCGGTGAAGAAAATGTGTTATTTGTAAATTGTTTTTAGATTTTATTAAAGAAATTATGTTTCGCATCATAATTTGTCTTGTCCTCGGCGTTTTGCTTACATGTAAGTGCCTATAAATAAATACTTATTTCTATTGTCTGAAAAATTGATCTTATAGAAACATACATAGGTACATACCCACATACATACGAGTACATACAAACATGCATACACGCGAAAAACATAAACTCCTGACTCCCTCCTTCTTACGGTAAAAATGAAAACCCTAATCAAAAAGCCCACTACGCGTTGCACCTTGTCCAAATGTTTGCAGCGTTCCTCCTACTTACATTATCAAATAATATTTACTTTGCTATTCTACTACTGTTATTTTTTCATTAAAACGGCTGAAGCGGATTACAATGAAATTTGGAATAGGAACAGTTTTTATTTTGAGAACATAATCTACTTTTTTTCTAAACCATTTTCAGTTTTATTCGCCTTTTATAACCCCTTTTTCATAAAATAAATAAATAGGAATCATATTCAGCTAAACATATAAGTGCGTGGAAGAAAATAAAATAAGTACGTACTTAGGTATTATTATTTTTTAATGGCTATATCTCGTAGGTATTAAATTCTTTTGTCTAAACTTGACTTCCAAAATAATGTTTTGCAATAGTACCTAATTTTTATGAGTATACCTATACTCACAACTTAGCTTTATGATTACTGCTACCTATCAACAAGTATTATAAATAATCGTAATTCGTGTCCTAATTTTACAATTCCTAGGATTTGATTAATCTGTGGGTATTTTACGATGGAATGCCCAATTTAAGCCACTGTTTACCTGGTGCAAAGGAATCTGGTTGAAGATGAAGCATATTTACCCGTGAGATACATATTATTTACACATATCTTGAAGACACATAGCAAGGTTAGCATGGAACGTAGAAAAATTATCTTTCCACTATTTTGTCTACCTATCAGTGGAAATCAAGGTACTATTTACATCTACGGAAACCTTGCTGTGGAAATTTTCTGATTGGAAAGAAACGATTAGAACTAGAAATGGCTTGGCAATAAAGCACGAAACCAGAACTAGACTAAGAGCGCGCCGTATGTCTACCCACCTCATCGGGTAACTAGATGTGACCTATCTAGGATGACTCAACTTATCGAGGTGTCTCTAAATGTATTTGGTTGCCTCGGCTAAACCTGGAGGGTTTTGTACAGTTAGCAAAAATGTGACCACTTTTTGGGGTGGTGTTGGGCACCTCATCGGGTAAAAAGTTGGGACATCGTACATTCGAAAGAGCCTATCGAGAAAGGCCAAAAAAAATTTGGTTGCCTCGCCTAACCCTGGAGCTTTCGTGAATCGGCCTAATTTTAGGGTGCAAAAAAATAATATCAATCACCTCATCGAGTAACAAGATGTGACTTACAAGAAAATACCATTCGAAAGTCCTACTTGTACTAGTGTTAAATAAATTTGGTTGCCGCCCCTAAACCTGGAGCTTACCTTAATCGGCCAAGTTTTATGTTTGAACGTAAAAACTGATTCATGACAAAACAAAGTTAAAATGAGGTTGGTACATGATGCAATAAGTAGGTACATAACATATTCAATAATTCCTATTGAGAATAATCAAAATCAATAGGGTTGTCACCCTTAAACTGACCTTTTTATGAGTCAAATTTTAGGGCCGGAAAATTATGAACTAAAATTAAAGTTCCAAATTAACCACATTATACGTTTTGTTAAGCATTGGAGGCAATTTTCGTGTGATTTTGTACATTTTTGTCTTGTGGTAGCTACCCTTAAATGACTACCTACCAGGGTGGAAGCTACACCATGAGATAGATTAAGTAACCTACATGTTAAGAAAATGGAGTGGTTTGACCTCAGCTTGGTATATTTCGTAATAGACCACGTTAAAATTGCTTCAACCATGCATTTCATTTGTATGGGAGTATACCTTGAACGGAATCGTGCAGCGTTACTTTTATAGCCGTTTCATAGGACGCTATTAATAACTGCTAAGTGCAAAATGTCACCAAAATCGGTGCACCTGTTTCTGAGATATTTTTGTTTTATTGTTGTATTTTTGCTTTTTATATTTATGCTATTATGGGCAGCTATTCTTGAGCACTACACTACACTAGAGCACACGTTTCCATAAATACTCTTTGAGCGCATGCGTTGGTTACATACATAGCTCAGTTTTAAGTCGTAATACTACCAAAATACTTCAAACTACTCGTATTAGTCAAACCCAATAAATTTTTATTATTTATCTTTATTTCCATCACCTTTGTGTGTAATTCAACAAAAATGGCTTTTAAGTTCCAATTTAGAACAAAAACATAAATTTCTTTAAAGTTTGCGTGAAAATGGAGGCTTACATTAAGAGACTATATAGTTGTATTAAAAAATATTATAATTACAATACAATTGGCTGAAAATTATGTAGTTGAACCAATAAGTAAATAAGTTTCAGAGGACTACCATTATAGGCCATAAATGTAGGTTATAGGATGGTTTGATACACTTGCAAATTTCATGTATCAATCAATCAATAATACTTTATTGACACCACATAATGTAATAAGATAATAAACACATAAGAAAATGCCACAAAAGGCGGTCTTATCGCTAAAAGCGATCTCTTCTAGAACAACCTTGGGATGTGTTGCAAATGTATGCATGCATCTGTTCGCATGTATGTTTTGTGGTCGTA